>JACGCM010001747.1:0-2400000 GCA_014058105.1 Kingdonia uniflora
TCTGTTATAAGAATGAAGGATCGAAACTTCGGTTAGTCCTGCAAAGGTTATGTTTTTTGATGCTTTATGGCATAACATGGTCGTCGTTAAAAACTTTGACCAACTTTCCAAGAAGAGTTTACATGGTGGTAACAAGTCATTGTACACCTAATGCCTTTTTAGTCCGAAGGCATGACTTTAAAATAGCAAGTCCCTTGTTCAGTTATAACAAAGTTTTAAGTTGATCCCGGGGGAAGGGGTACCTGGTTTTACCCCGCAGTTTCGCTCCATATTATATTGTCATGACCTGTTCTTGCATCTAGGAGCGCACTACAAATGTTAGGAGAGGAAAACTTTCCTTCAGTGTGTGTTTATTAAGTGCTATAGTCGAAGCAATTCAGATCATGCCATTCTTCAGGCATAGCACCAATGTTTGAGATCCAGTCGGAGTATTTGACTGCTCTAATAAAACTCAGCGGTAAGGAGTTTTTGACCTTCGGGTTCATTGTTGAAATTGAACCTCGATTAATGCCAATTGGTGCTTTATCTGGTAAATTCTTGAGCCACCTCATCAGCAAAGGAGATATCGAGAACGATCCCACTCATATTCGCTCCCTCATTGATATGCCTTCCCATCAAATTAAAAAAGATGTCCAAAAGGTTACTGGCAAAATAGCCACCCTAAACCGTTTTATCTCAAAATCTTATAACCGTTGTGCTTGTCTTTTCTCCCTCTTACGAGACCAAGGCGTCTATAAGGCAAAAAATAGCAACCCCGAAGTTAATTGGACACCCGATTGCGAATAGGCCTTCCTCAAACTCAAACTTACCTTGGTCGACCACCATCATAAGCACCCTATCGAGGGTTTAAACGTTATCTTATATCTCACAGTAATGATACTTCTATTAGCTCGGTCATTATTCGACTCAAAACCAGTAGAAAAACTTGTATCTTATCAACAAAACTCAACACCGGACGAAACCGAAATACCAAGCTCAAGTGATTGCTCCTTACACTTGTCTACGCTGCTCAAAGGCTCAAACCCACTTCCAAGATCACTATATGTATTATCACCAGCTACCCTCTTCGAGAGATCCAAAGCAGGAAGATAAATCAGACGGGGGCAATAATGGTCCGTCTATCCTGGTGAACACGACATCACTTTCAAAAAATAGATATCCAAAAGGGCCTGGCAGTCGTTGATTTCCTTGCCGACTTCTTGTTGAAGACTTCAACTGGAAAGAACATAAGATGATTTACCTAAAGATTAGCCCGAACAAAGCGACCCTTGGAACCTAGTACGGGCTGGCATTTCTTTGCCGATGGATCTGTCAGACCCAACAGCTCTGGGATAGGTATTGTCCTGGTTACTCTTTCCGCTGACCGAATCGGGAAGGCTATCAAATTAATTTCGAATGTTCCAACAATAAGACCGAATACGAAGCTTTGATACATGGTCTCGATCTCGCTCATAAACTTGGTGTTCCTAAACTTGCAGTATTTACAAATTTCCAGCTTGTTTAGAGATAGTACTCTAGAAAAAATTAGGCAAACGGTCGCATGGCTCAGTACGCATCACTTGTCCGCCAGTGCATAAACGTTTCCCTGAAAAAATTTCCATTACACATACTTCGTGGCAAAAACAGACATGCCGATGCCCTCGCCTACAGTGCAGCCATGTTAGGCTAGTCTGAATCTTAAACACTCCATATTGAAGTACTCGAATGCCCAAGTATCAACCATATGGAAGTCAATGCCATCAATACTGGGGGCAAGAGACTCGATCCTGAAGACTAACGCATACCGTTCCTTGCATATTTCACTAGTTCTACCCTCGCGGAGAGCCCCATGGCCGAACGCTCGTTATTGGAAAACTGCCGACGATACACCATTCTCTAAGGCAGTCTGTACCGCAGATCCCCAAATGGTGTACTACATCTCCCAGCGCGAGGCCACTACCCTACTTACCAAACTCTATAATGGCAACTACGGTACTCACATTGTTGGTCAATCTATGGCTCTTCGAGCCGTAACCCAAGGCTTATTCCAGCCCAATATGAACAAATAAGCTGAAGATTATGCGAAACATTGTGACAAATGCCAGAGGCACGCCTGCAGCCTCTGATGCCCTTTACTAGACCTCCATTACAGCCAAGTCGCTTGGCTATTCAAGCGGTGGGCCATTGATCTAGTGGGCCCTTTCCCCAAGGCTTTGTGAAGCAGAGAACACATTCCAGTGGCGACATATTATTTTACTAAATGGTTCAAAGCCGAGCCTCTATGTCGAACTCGGGAAGAGTAAGTCATCAAGTTATGGGAAAATATTATCACACATTTTGGTTGCCCCCACATGATTCGATGCGATAACGGTCTGCAATTTGTTGGGAACATAGTCTGGATTTTTCTCAAAAAGTACAATAGTAACCTTTCCCCCTCTACCCCATATTACCCACAGGGAAATTAGCCAGTCGTAGCAATCAATAAAACTATAGTCGACGGTCTTAAGAAACGTGTCAACCAGAAGAAAGGCCGGTGGGTTTAAGAGCTACAACATGTACTCTGGGCCTACCATACCACACCAAGAAAGGCGATGGGCTGTACCCTTTTCCTCCTGGCTTATGGTACCGTAGTTGTGCTGCCTACTCAGTTCAAAGCGCCAATGCGCGACCCCGACCTCTCCGATGAAGATAAAAAGTTCGAACCTAGATTCAATTTGTGATGGATCGATGAAACCAGAGACCGAGCAATCGATAACCTCGGCTGTTATCACGTCTTTTTTTAGAAGTCATACAACAAAATGGTTCGACTACACATCTTTGATATTGTAGCCCTCGTACTTCGGCGAATAGACCCGGGGGCAACCATCAAAGTTCAGTGAACTTCTTGAGTTGGTCAAACCAAATTATCATGTCAAACCTTCCACCCGACTGATACTTAGGGGCGACCTCAAAGTTTTTCAAGGTTCCAATTTGAGCATACCTGAGTGGTATGAATGGTTGACAGACCAGACACTCGGGGATGCATTGGGGCCAACCACATAATGCTTCGTATAGGGTCAACCCGTGGCTTAAAATACCTTAGGGCGATCTTCGACGTCCGGCATATTCTATACTTCAATTATCGCACAGAGATACCAGCATACAGATATACCAGCAATTCAAGTCCAATAAATACCAGTAGGTCAAATTCATCTACATTACTCATTGTTTAAATTCTATCTATCCAATACACTGAAGCAAAAAATAGGGAGAGAGAATTCATTGCAGAAGACGGAAGCCAAATAAAGTATCTTATGCAAATACCCTACTCACACAAGATTGGCAGTACTTACTCCTTCTCCATGATCTTCTACAGCAGCACCTCCACTGCCTTCAATAACGGTGTTCATTCTAGAAGCATCAGCAACACCTTCAACTAATGGATCCCTTGCAACATTTTTAGCACCAACACCATCCCTTTTGACTGCAGGATCAGCTACAGCATCTCTAATGCCTCCCCCTACAGGGTCCACTTCCATCATTTCTAAATGTGCAACATCTTTGATAGAAGGCTCATCCGTTGGAGGATAGTGCTCAAAGGTCTCTGGATTGTACCCCAACCCATCTATAAATTTCTTCAGGGCTGTGGTCATGTCACATTCATCATCATACTACGCCTTGAAGCGTGCTTTATTGTTATGTAGCTGCTCTTCCTTACTAACCAGCTTCGCCTCCAGCACTACTACCTTCTAATTACAGTTGGTGATCGCAGCTTCGATTTCCCTCATGACATCGGCTCGAATCTATAACTTCTCTCGTTCAAGCCACTGACCTGAGTGTCCAGCGACAAAATGGTCCCCAGCGAGAGCTTAAGCCTTTTTGTTGCCTAATTCAGCCTTTTAATCGATACCTTTTGTGCTTTGTTAAAAGATATCACCCAAACATTTGCCTGCACGAATACTCATCTAATTAGCAGTTCTCAAAGCATAATTTCAACTTCAAAGTTCCAGAAGCACTTATCTGGTATAGAGTTTTACTAACTTGCTTCCCCGCTTCATCTGGGCTTGTGCTGGAGAGAGTAGTCATCAACTCGCCCATTATTCAAGCACTCTCCTCCAGTTCTACATTGCGTCACCTTACTTCAGCTGGGCCATCATCATCATCGGCCATCTACTCACGAGCTCTCTTCCGCAAAAAATTTATTGTTTGCTGCGCCGTCGAAGCTTCTTCGGTGACTTTACCTTTACCCTTGCTGACCTGTCAGGATATATCGGGAATAGTCTCGGCTATGTTCAACCGTATCATCCCTGGACCTCCTAGGCGAGCCCTCGGTATAAAGCTCAATTTTTTGACTCAAATTGTTTTAATCCATCACACCTGCTTTCGTCGAGGTACCCCCTTCTCTCCTCTTCCTCGATGGCCCAGCAACAATAGGAACGTCTCTTAGCAATGTGTCCATCTTCTTTTATCTCTTTCTGACAATACCCAACTTACGAAAAACCTTATTTACCCATTCTTCATCCTGGTTGATCAGTTTATCAATATAAGTCCTCGGGTTCTTCAATCCATTATTGGTGGGTTTTGCAAAACAATAAAGAAAAGATAAACAGTTTATTCGAGCCACACAATCAATATACTTCGAGTCCTAACTTACTTGCTTTGAATTGGCTTGTTCTTTGGCCCAAATTCCTCCTCTCCCGATGTATTCTCATAGCTCCTCTTCACCACCACCAGATCCTTATCCTATCCACGCCCAGTCGAACACAGGTCAAATAACCATGGTTTGTCGAAATGGTACTAAATGTGATACGTCCCTACCTTCTTATTTGCTTTCCTCAAATAGAATGACACTATGTCAAGCCACAAGATCAAAAACCTCCCTACGTGTTTTAAACCACCCTCATCATTTCATTAAAATTGTCATTCATCTGGCATGGGGAAACATCCCAGAAACTCAATACCTGTTTGACCTGCCTTCAAAGAGGAAGCTGCATCCCTAAACAAATTTAGCCTCTAAACGCCATAATCCCATCCTGGGGGGAATCTTAAAATGTATACTTAGCTCTTAATGGACCAGAATAATGCCCACTTTTTCTAACCCATGTTTGGCCATAAATTTCTCTAGGCTCGTCTGCTCCTGAGATAAGACCGTCCCCGCAGTTGTCGAATCATCATCCATACTTTTACTGCTATCACTATCTTCTCCTTTCCCTTCGTCGCACGGCAGTACCATTGTTTCCCCTTCCCTCTATTTCTTCCCCTTCCTCATTTTCTTCTTTGTCACTCTCTCAGAGTATTTGAGCCCTACAACGGCTCCTACTCGATGCCTCAACATCTGGCATTACTACTACCAGCGGGCCATCCGTTAGAATTTCTAACACTTCCACATCACTGCTCTCATCCCCTTGACCTTGACCAGATATACTCGGTTCATTTACTTTGTCATCCTCCTCATCTACCAGCCTCATCCTCAAAGCATGACGGGTACGTATTATACCTTATAGAAGAAGAGGAGCGACATTAGGTTGATATATTCAAGAATCAAGGTTCGATATCATAAATATTATCTACCCTCACTAAATCGGCCAACCTATGATCAAATTTTCGACTGCTAACCCCCCCCCCCTCTTGCTTCAAATTTATCACATGGCTGAACTTCTAGCCACATATGTTACCCCCTTTCTCAGTTACGCTGTTACAGTTACAAAGCCAAGCCAAACTTACCCCCACCGTACAGACAAAGAGTAAAAGGAGAAGCAATAGTAAAAATAAATAGCCTATCTTTACCAAGAAGTCAGAGGGCATACCTGTTTGAGTGGATCAGATGATCAGCAACAATGGTTTCTTCATCCCTCTTCTTCAGCAAGTTTAACCGCTGGAATGGTGTACATTCTTCTCTCTTCCTCCTTTTTCTCTCTTTAATTATTTGGGAACAGTGACTCTCTCTCTCTCACCTCTTTAAATACCGCCAAAGAAAACAAAACCACCTCAATTTCCCCCACTCACCATTATTACTACTCCTCCACTCCCCCCTCATTTTTGAGCATATTGTATTTTCCCAAGATTCCCCCTACTCCCACCCACGTGCGCGTCGCACACTTATACCAGATAATAATTTTTATTTGCCCTCTCGAACCTTCTGACACACTACCTGAAGTGGGCATCATAAGCCCACGTATCACATCAGCCTCTTTCCCATACCCGAAGAAACATAATGATGGCCTGCAGTGGCACACTGCCTTATGAATAGTATTGCCTCTGACATTTCTACCATTTCGGCTATCAGCTTTTGAAGTCAAAACCTCCCATATAGTCGTCTTCGATCCATCTTATACATTCCCCATTTTTGAGCCCTCTCATGCTTTCGTTTAGGAACCATTGTCTACATTAAGCCACAATCCATCGTACATATACATAAGTTCTCGAACCTTTGGTCAATACTTTTCGTTCAATACTTTTCGCTTAATGAAAGAATCAAATTTTCTTACCACTTTTATTCGTTTTCATTACTCAAGTTTAAAGTTCGACCATTAAACCGCGTCTGCCTTATCATTGTCTACAGTACCTATAACGGTTCTACTACCATACTTTGACAAACATTGTTTTCATTCAAAAACAAAAGGGCATACGCGGGCATACATACTCAAAATTATCTAGAACAAAGAGAAATAACAGACACAACAGAAATAGCAATGCCAGCAAAAGACCCCTTTACACACCCACCACCCCCTATTTATATACAGGGCAATTCTTACAGAGCCCTGCCTGAGCCTCGACTGGGTCTTCCGCCTCCATCTGGTCTTCTACTAGGCTTTTCAGCAAGAAATACCGGTTACTCATATGCGGACCCAACCACTGCATCACTCTCCACAAGTGCGCATAAGAATTCCCACAAATCTCCTCCCCCGGTTCTAGCCCTGCCAGATCAGGAAGCAGCACATCCAACCCTTGATCCCTAAAAAACTTATGTTTCAGCGCCATTACCTTCTCCTCAATACGCTTGTTCTTCTCCTCCATTTTCTTCAGGTAACGAGTGTTGGGAGTAGTTTCCATTTGTTTTGCTTACTTAAGAAAGAAGATGAAGAATGTTTAAAATGCCCCCCTAATAGCCCCTATTTATACCTAATTAAAGGGTATTTATTAATTCCTTAATCAACACTTACCTTAATTACTCTCCTCAAAACTACCCACATTCAACAAATCAACTCTTCTACTTCCCATGCCTAACAATTTTTTCCAGTACGCACCATCTACACCAATTTCTAAGGCCCCTGCTAAGAGGAGGCGAATATAGTAGCCTACTCACAACCTTTCTGCTCCAATCAAATACTAGAAGGTTGCATCGAAGCCTATATAGAGACTCGAAGCCCAGTAAGATAGTAACTAAGTACACAAAGCCTTCCGAGATTAATCGAACACTCGAAGGCATCATCGAAGCTAACTGCCATAGCCAAAATCAAATATAAACAATAAACACCTGAACTCAGCATCAGTACCAGAGAGACTTTGGCCATGGTAATACATGGTCGAAGGCTGACACATCTGATAGCCACCTCACCAAACATAACAGTATAATACTTGTGTATGAGCTCGATCGGCCATGTAACGACCGTAGTGTGTGCGCCACAAGCGTCTTCGTAGATTTCTGTGATGACTCTATGGATCCTATTCCTGGTGATACATGTTAGGTGTGGGGCGTGTAGGCTTGTTCAAAAGAGTTTATCATTAATGACCGTGTATTTTTGTGCTTTATTACGGATGCTCTCAGCGGCCAACCGGTCGGTGAGAAGAATGTGGTGTACCCCGAAGAGGTCAATGAAATGCTGGCACAAATCGCGGGTGACAGAGCGATCAGTTTGTATGGCCGTTACCTGAATTACCCAGAGTCTGTCACCGACGATGCCTACTAAATATGCGAGGGCATTTGAGTGCCTATTCTTACCGCGGCAAATGTGCTTGAGGTTGACCTTTTTGAACATACTCAGTCATTATTTCAGGGTTTCAATGTAGTCAGATATTGTGTCGTTGACCTGGAACGTCCTGCTATGCTGGTTGACAACGAGTTGTGAGTCGGTAAAGATGGAAATTTCTTTCACGCCCAGGGCTAACGCTAAATCTACCCTACATAATAATGCCCCGTATTCTGCTTCATTGTTACTGAGGGGGAAGTTAACCCGTATGGCTTTCTCAATTTTCTCATAAATAGGAGTAATCAGCACTATTCCCAGACCCAAGCCACCTGCGTTGACAAGCCCGTTCGTATATAGCCGCCGCCCCTTAGTGTATTTCGGCACATTGAGATCGGGATGGGTGTCAAGGTCGTCGTCCTTCTCGTTATACTAATTTTTGTCAGAAATGGGGAGGTCGGCGAGGAGGCCAGTGACCGCCAGTCCTTTAATTGCGTCCCTCCGCTCGTAACGGATGTCAAACTCCCCCAGAGTGATCGACCATTTAGCGATGCAGCAATTTTTATCTTTCTTAGCGAATATCTCTCGTAGTGGTTGGGTGGTGATGACCTTGATTTTATGGGCCTGGAGGTACGGTCGTAAGTTCTGTATGGAGTATACCAGGGTGAGGGCCTGTTTCTCCATAGTAAAGTAGACTAGTTTCTCAGTTCGGTTGTCCGTACGAGCAAGCACTGCGCTAATAGATTCATCTATATTCCCGAGATACAAGCTCAGTAAATCGTATTTGTTTGGGGCGCTGAGGATGGGTGGGGTTGCCAAGTAGTGCAACTTGTTCTGGAAGGTGGCCTCGCATTCATCGTTCCATTGGCATTTTTTTTTTCTCACAAATGCATTGGAATAGTGGATGGCATTTGCAGGAATCTTTGTAAATGAAGCGGCTGAGTGTAGTGATTTTTCCGATGAGGGCTTGAACTTACTTCAGTGTTTGTGGTGATGGCATACAGGTGAGGGCGCGGATCTGATCGGGAATTCTGTACTAAGTGATGAGGTATCTGAGGAACTTCCCCGAGGAGACTCTGAAGCTCCACTTCTCTGGGTTCAGTCGCATCTTATAGGATCGCAGTTTTGTGAAGACCGTCACGAGGTCGGTGAGATGGTTGCCGCTCAGCCTACTCTTGACGAGCATGTTGTCAATGTAAACCTCAATAATTTTTCCCAACAGTTCTTCGAACATGGTGGTAATAAGGCATTGGTAAGTAGAACCCACATTTTTCAAGCTGAAAGGTATGACTATATAACAGTATAGGTTCTACTCGGTGGTAAAGGAAGTACACTATTGGTCCTCGACTGCCAATGGAATTTGGTTGTATCAAGAGTAACCATTCATGAAGAACAATCGCTCATGCCTGACCGTAGAATCGGTCAGTTTGGTGATGAGGGACATGGGGAAGCTATCCTTGCGACAGTGCTGGTTGAGGTCGATAAAATCAATACAAACTCGAGTTTTCCCACTTTTTGGGGGGACAGCCATGACGTTGGCGACCCAACGTGGGCAGTCCACGGGTCTAGTAAATCTTACTTGCAGTAACTTTTGAATCTCATCATTTATGGCTCAACGTAACCATAGGGCTATTCGGCGAGGTTTCTGCTTGATGGGGTTTGCTTTTTCGTTAACATGTAAGTGATGATAGGCTACTTTAGGGTCTATACCCAACATTTCATTGAAGGACCAGGAAAAGATATCGTTGTATTACTGGAGAAGGGTGATAAGGTCTGCTTGTTCTTCAGCTGTTAACAAGGAACCAATATGCATTGTCCTCGTGGGGCCATCAAGATTAATCTTAGCGACCGACTCCATAAGAGGCGGGGTCCACTCCCTACTGAACATGCCTATAACTATATAATTCTGATCAGGTGCTACATTTGTAAGTATTAGCATATTGGGGTGGTGAGGAATGGGGGACGAGTTCACTGCCATGGGCTCGCTCCCTATTCGTTATTAATCCTCAATAGTGATGTTCTCCCCCTTTTTCTTGGAGTTCTCGTGATTAATTAACTTTAAGAGGGAGTTGGCATAACAGATATAGGCTACGATCTGGCAGCCTCGTATCTGGTAAGGGCTAAATTTTGTTGGAAAGTGTATTGCCTAGTAGTAGGAAGGCAGGACTGCCTTCATGGCATGGATCCATTCACATCCCAGAATGTCATTGCAATGGACTATAGGGCTATTGATGATGATGAACATTACATGTACCACGACTGGGTTGGCCTGTACCTGACAGGCAAGCTCTTCCATAGTCCGTTCAATGGACCCATTGAAGTTGGAGATCAATGTTTTGGAGGATGCCATGCAATCTTGCATGTTCATGTTTCAAAGGGCGTCGTAGTATAGGATGTTAGCACCGCTACCAGAATCGACCAGCATGCACTTGACGAGGACGCCGCCAATCCTAGTTTTAATAATGAGGGCATCGTCGTACAAATGGGTGACTGAGCCAAGGTCTTGGTCAGTGGAGTAGATGGCCCGCTTGTGCGGTTTATCGGTGGCCGTCTCGATGATGTGGGTCATACGCTGATTCTCATTGAGATAATAACACTGCCTCATGGAATTGGAGACTGCAATCTAAGACGGTGCTTTGTTAAGATCCCCCCAGGATCATTTTGTGCACTGCTGGATGCCCTGGTGCCTGTATGCTTGTTGTGGGCTGGTCGAGGGTTTGACAAAGCAATCTATCAGTAGGCAAGATGGGTTATTTGACGTACTGAGTATAACACCCTAGGCGGAACCAAGTCTCAGTCATATTGATGACATTATAACACTCCTCGGTGGCATGGTCATGTACGTCGTTGTGTGTGCAATATGGGCGGCCAAGATGGTCTAGCTTGGGGTGTGGCTTTCGGTAGTTGGGGTCATTCTTGACGATGAGGATGAGGTCCACCTGAGATATTGTTAGATTGATGGGTAAATATCATTCCCATCATGGGGCTCTTTGTCGTCCTTCACATGGGGGTTCTGTTTTATCGCGCGGGTCGCGTAGCACACCCTTCATTCCTTCCATCGTGGAGGTCCCATTGTCGGTCCCACGGATGTTTAGAAGTGTCAGGATGGGCGACCGGCGAAGGGGCGGAGGTGGTACTTAGAAGGGCGGCGGTTTGTGAAGCGGATACTCGATTGTCGGCTTCCATATTTTGATATTTCTTGACTTTTCATAAAGGTGTTCGAGAGTTTCAGGTCACTTCATGTGTAAGGCCTCACAAAGTTTAGAGCCGGGGAGGCAGGCGCCCATGAAGGTTAGGTAGGCGGTCAGGGCATTGACCTGTTTGATAAGGGTGAGCTCATTTTTAAACCTAGAAAGAAAGGTGTCGGTGCTTTCGCCAATCAATTGTTTTAATGAAAACTGCTCTGTTAACTATTTATTTGACTATTGGTTGCGAAAGTACTTCTCGATGAAAGCTAGCGAGAGTTGCTCGAACGTTGAAATAGAATTGAGTTTGAGACTCTAAAACCATTTGAGGACCCCGTCGGGAAAGGTCGAGGGGAACAGGTGACACATATGTTCATCCATTTGGTGTTCTTGGCCGATGTTTTATTAGAACTTGGAAAGGTATTGGCCGGGGTCTTAGCACCCTGTGAAGGCCTTTATCTTTGGTTGAGAGTAGCTCTAGCCCGGGATGTAGCTATAAATAACTGTTGTGAAAGGGGTGTTGTAGATCCAGCGGAGGGTCTTCTTGGTTAACTGCCTAGTAAGATCAGTACCTTGTATGGTCCAGATTAGTGCCTCCACGAAAGTGGCTATTAATGGTTATTTGTTGTTTATGCCCATATCTCATTAAGGAAAACCCTACTCCTGGTGGATGACTTGTCATAGTGGCTCTCGTGGTGTTGAGCATAGGGTTGTTTGTATGAAGGCATGCTGGAATACCGGTCATGAAATTTGTCATTGTAGGCATGGTATCATTCCTTGTAAGGTTGGTACCCATGGCCAGGGGGGGTAGGAGGGGTCATCGGGTTGTATGGTGGATACCACAGTGGGGGGTTGGCATGGTCATCGCCAAGCCGTGTGCCATAGTCAGCCATGAGAACTGGTGCTCCGCATTCATAGTACTTTGGTGTGAACCAACAGGGGGGTGGCGGGTCGCTGCAGCTAAGCTGATAGCCCTGTCGTATTTGTGGGGCAAGTGGCATAGGTGGACGTAGGATTGGCGGCGGTACGGGCGGCCCATAGGGCGGAAGGTACGGGTGGTGAATTTGCATGGCCTGGTGCTCGAAAGCTAGGTCATGGATATGGGACAGCGTACCGTTCCTGGGTGCTGGTTCGTGTGGTATAGACTCACTGACCGATACAAAGACCGTTGGGCCGCCTGGCGGCAGTTGAGTACCAGCGACAAGGGTATCGTAAAGTGCATCGTTGGTAAGTTGTAGTCGGCATATTTGATCATCCTTAGTAGACATCTAGTCTTGTAACAGTTACAACACTACTCTCATCTCGGCCATAGCCTATTCCTGGGATTGTTTATGGGTAAAAAGCTACCATCGTCACTCGAAAGAAGCTTAGGTAGGGAACACATACGGCGCCAATTATAGTCCCGTGATTCCTCTCAGGGACAATAATGAATGTACATTCATTTTGGGCTTAATACTATGTCGGAGGACGGCACCACTCGACTCTTTCTGGGTTTTTCTATGTGTCCTAGGTTTAGCTGGTTGTCTCTAAAAGAGGGCCACAAAAGAGGCAGAAGAAGGAGGTCTGGAAGGAGAAGAAGAAGAAGATACCCTCTAGGTTACCTCCTCACCTCTACATATAGTGAGGGCTTAACCTAGGGGTTCCCCTACTCACATGCCCTGGGCAATTACTAAGTTGTCCCTTTAGAGTCGTAGGCTTTTATATTTCTTCGCGGACAGAGGGTTAACTGAGGGGTTGTCGTCGTAGTGGCTCTAAGGTCGTTGGGCGAGCCCAAGCCATGGTTCTGTATATCATTTAAAGAGGCTCATAGTATGACCTAGCTGGAGTGTTCCTATTCTTAGTGGCAGGGTCACCCAGCGACATTCCAACACATTTCTCGCAGGAACGTGCTCCTATACCTACAAACAATCTACTATGATCAAATTGGTTATAAGCAATCTCTCCAGCTTTCTGATCGAGTCTCTCAGACCCTAGTTCTCTAGAGTTAAACTTACAAAGATTATAACCAAAAGATAGACTAAAAAATAACCTAAGTATACTTTATATACTTAGATGACTAATTACAAACAGAACAGATCGCAAGGCAAACTCAACATCCCATATGAACTTCAAAATCAAACCTACGCACATCTCGTTCGAATGTCTCTAAGCTCGTTCGAACGACTTTGACAATAAAGGTTTTCAGCCCAAGAAAACATGAATCTCGTTCGGATGACATCAAGTCTCGCTCGAACAGTTTTTCGGTCCAAGTTTCCAACGCAGAAAACTACCATCTCGTTCGAATGACTTTTATCCTTGTTCAAACGAGCTCGTTCGAGCGACTTTGACAATTTGAGTTCACCCTTACCAGATGTTTGTTGTGTTTAAGTGAGTTGTATAAATAAACTATAAGAACCAAGTGATTGGTTCTATTTGTGTATCATCTCCATCATTTTTTCCCTCTATTATTCAGTGATTTATCTTTTTTTTATGACAAGTTGGTTTGTACATATCTGTAGCCTTTTCTTTATGATGTAGCATATCCCTAAGTAAGGCGTATACCACAGTAGTTGGCCTCTCTCTCTATTCTTATAAAGGGAGGTACTCTTTACATTGTCGAGTAGTTAGTTTTATTTAGAAAAAAAGTTCTAATTAATAAAATTTGGGTTCCTAAAGATCCTAATTCCCATTTTCCCAATTGATTAATTTAGTATTCTTCATCATTATTGGCCTCCGCGTAATCAGTTTACACTAATATGGTATTAGAGCGGTCTTATAATCCTTTGATTCGATTTAACAAGATTAATGGAACACACGAGTTTCTTCTAGAACTTGTAGACGCTCAATTCGAGTTGTTCCAAAGAATCTTGCAATTTTTCAAAGATGCAGATAAGTACGTTCAATCCAACTTACCCCACGCCGTCGAGGAGTTCTCTGTCATCCTTAGGATTACAGATCGACGTGAACCTTGAGAGTACGTTACGGCCACGAAGGTTTGAAATCCAAGTAAATTGTCGGCATTGTACGGTTTGATTGACCCCCCCCCCCCCCCCCCCCCCCCCACACACAAAGTCCGAATCGATTGTCAAAGAAGGCATGATCCTGATGACTAGAGAGGAGGTCGAGCTACCCAAAATAGTTACGACTGCCAATGAACAGTTCGTGAAGGCAGCAAGTTGTACGTGGGTTCCCTTCAACCCACACGATTCAGGTTCGAGTTCAGCTCACAAAATCCTAGCTCAATTTCTCTTAACTAGCCCACCCGGGCCCAAGCCCAGCATATCCCTCCCACCAAGTGCCTAAACCAAACATCCGGTCCAAGTCCAACACCTTCACCCAACTACCCGAATTGAAACTCTAAATTTGCATATGCAAGGGGCCCACAAAATTTGCTTCCTTCAACCAAACCTAACTAGAATCATTTGCACTCCACCAAGATCGCAGCAAGCCTCATGGGTTACCATGTTCGCGAACTAAAAGGCGTTTCTCCATCCCCGAATCGACCTCTCTCCAATTCACGGGTTACAAACTGTATCCCTTGGTGACACCACCACCGCAAACAACATTACCGCCACCACAGTCACAACAGTATGTTGAGCTTGGCGACCGTATCGAACAGAACCCAAACTTTTGTAACACCGTCCACAGCCTACTCCTATGCGCCTCGGTTAATTGAACATTAATGTTTGATTTGTCTAACCCAAATTCTTGGCTCTGCAATAACATATTTTGTACGCTGTATATTACGAATGGGAGGCTTTGGAAAGTAATTCTTGGGGATATTTTTAGTGTAGTCCCACCTACAAACTTAATATTTGCCTTTAGTCCCCAAGTTGTTTAAATATGAAATTTTGGTCCCTAAATGGCCTCTGACAACAGGTCAACCTCCGTTGAAGTCAAATTTTGACATGAAGTAACTTAACAACCCTGACGCAAGTTACCCGTTATTTTATCATAATAGGTAATAAGTTTTCTTTAGGTCATCTCCTCACTAAAACCAAATTAATCCCCAATGGTCATATCCTTCCCCAAATACCCCAACGGTCATCTCCTTCCCAAATCCCTTTAATTTTTCTAAGTTTTGGTGTTGGTCATTATCTTCCCCAAATACCTCCATTAAAGCCCTCTCTCTTTCTCTCTCTTTCTTTCTCATTAATCAGGTATTTTATGTAAATTTTGGAAAATTACCATAAAAGCTTAAAGGTATGAAATAAAGACTAAAGACAAATTACAGGCTTAATGGCCTAATTTTGTAAGCTCGAAATGGCTTGGAATTAGCTCTTACGCCAATATTCCTATGACAAAAATTAATATAAAATAAAAAATGACATAGGTGATTTAGCGTGGAAAACCTCTGAATAGGTAAAAAAACCACGACCTCGTGTTGAAAGTTTTTGTAATAATGACTTTTATTACTTGGGGCTGATATCTTATTACAAGTAATCTCTCAAACTAGAAATGCATGATCTTGTAGATAAGAAGTTTGGGTAGTTGAGAATCTAGAAAATGAAGTTTTTTTGGTGGTTTCTTGTATATTTTTCTGGTCCTTGTCTCTTTGGGAACTTTTTCTTTATAAAGGCCATGTTTATAGTTCTCTATTATGCTAAAGAAAGTTCTTCGAGTAATATGGTAAGTGGTTCTTGACTGAGTAATTGTTAAGCTCATGAGAGACAGGTGTCTTTAACTTATTTATGCTTTTTTCTGTTGTGCTCGACCCACATTCTTCATCAATTCTTGGTGTAGGTGTCGATGCTGATTGTTTATGTCATATGTAGAATACGTGAGTCTGATTTAGAGGTAGCTCAAACTAGAAATAGCTCCAATTGGGTTAAATTGAGGGATAAGCCCCTACAATTACCCCCTCGTAACTGAAGTCACGTGTGGTTTTGATTGAGAAAGAATTTGCGGGTATACGGGTATATGGGTTTTAAAAGTTTGAAAATAAAGGAAGTATTAATTTGAATTTGACTCTATGGAAAATGTGGATATTTTTACGGGGGCATGTTTGTGCATTGAATAATGATGGGAATATTAATATACGCGAAGTTTGGGGTTTTGAGAGTTTTGTCTGTTTTGAATAATGACGCTTTGGAAACGTACCTTCCCATTAAATATTATGGCTATATAAATAGTACCTGTGCCAAAGATTGTGGAAAAGTACACTATTTGATGCAAAATTCTATAGAAGTTTTATTAACGATGGTGAAGACCTAGAGAATGACTCACAAAGATAGAATTTTTGTTGAGATGCAAAAGTTGAAATTGAGATATTTTTGAGATCAGTCTCTGGAGATGCCCACCCCCATTCCCATTGCACCGACGTATCAGGGTATGGCAGAAGAAGAAGCGGCTGAAGCTGAGGAAGATTTTTATAATATGAGGAGATTTCATTAGGCTGTCTTAACAGGCGAGCAACGTTGGAGTTGTCTCTGCATCCTTGCTGAAGACAAGGTTTAAGAGACAGATGCGGGGGCTGGTATAACTGCGGGGCAGTTACGCCGATGTCTTGCGTTGGATTGGATTCTTAGGTTGGGCCGTCTTTATCTTAACCAACTTTGTGGTGGTGGTGGCTATAGAGGAGGCGACAGTGGTAGTGGAGAAGGAAGACAGAGAATGGAAGTCTGCTTCTGCACCATTATCGTTTCTTGGCTCTTAGAAGACCTTTTGTTTGAAGAGTTAATTAAAGCACTGAGTCTTCTACTTTCATGTCTAGAGTTCCTCTAAACCTAATTTTTGGTTAGAGTAAGATGGTGTTAAGGGAGAAGGACGTCTGTTGACTTCTAATGTCTGCTTTGCTTCAGAAGATTCTTTGAGAAAAACATTATAGAAATGAGATAAATTGAAGGATTCGTTGTTTCAGAGTACGTGAAAGACTTGTTATCTGTAAAGTACCTGAAAGGCTTATTATCTATAAAGTACCTAATTTTGGATTACCTAATAGACTTGTTATCTATAAAGTACTTAAAAGATTCAATATCTCTAAAGAACCAATAATTTATATTCGAGCTGAATAAAATTTGTTATCCAAACTCTGTGTTAATATATAAAATCACTCTTGAAATTTATCTATGAATCATTCGAATAGAGGATGAAATGAAATATATGAGATTGGAACTTCAAAGTCTGTTATTGTAATCGAGGTGTAAAAATATGCTTGTAACATGAAATATGTGTAAGAATTTATTTTTGAACTGAGTAACTGAGAATTATGGGGGAGAAAGATAATTATAGAAGTTTTAGGATTTAAGAATGGAAAATTTGAGCTCAGGGAGGTCATTCCTAAGTATTGGATTTGGAAATAATAAGTTTGATATGGAATAGGCCAAATTCATTGAGGTCGATGTGGATAAATAAATTCTAATAATTTTGCTCAGGATACTAGAGTTTTCGGTTGTGAAAGAACATAATATAATTACGAATTGTGGGGGATCTGGGGAAATTTAGAAAACTGTATAAATAGGGAGAAATGAGTTTTAAATAGGTAGAAGAGAAATAGAAATTTTATGGACTCGATCTGAGAGAATTTGTTATGCCGCTGAGGGACGGTTGGCGATGAAGATAGCTAAAGTGTGATAGCAGATTTTTGGCATATTAGACTATCATGTTGATCTTCCAGTGGCCGAGTGTTAGTTTGAAGGTTTAGACTGAATGGGTAGAGAGCTTGAGTACGGACGTCGCTTCTATGATGAGTTATTCCGGGAAGTAATTGCGGAGTCTTCAGTTTGAAAGGAGGTTGTGAGACTAATTGCTGAAGAAGAGATCGAGTTGGAAGATGTAAGAATTGTTGGAGGTGAACTGATCAGGTGTGGCTCTCGAGGACATTTGAGATATTTCAGGTATAATTATATAGAAGGGAGCGAATTGTAATGAGAATGTAATGAGAATAAAGTGAATGTAGTGAGCGGTGGTATATGTAATTATATGAGTTTGAATAATTATTAAAGAAATAAAATGAGAATGAAGTTTGAATCTGTCCTTTATTATTGCGAATGCTGTTTGTGACTGTTGTAAAAAATGAATTTAAATATTTTTGAAATATTGAGAGCTTTGGAAATGATGTCAGTACTTCTATAAGTAGAAGGAGCAAAAAAATTGAAAAAAAGACAACTTTTGATTTTATCGTTAGTGAAAAAGCAGGGAAAGTTCGATTGCGTGTAAGCGTTGAGTCATCATGGGTATGGGGAGGATAGAGGGAGAATTGGAAAAGAGAAATGAAAATATATTAATATATAGGGCATGGAGCAATGATAGGAAGGTGTCTTCACCAAAAAGGTGCAAGACGTCAGGAATTAATTATAGAATAGATGCCTCAATTCAAAAACTGAGGGCGACTCGTGTGAGGCCCAATAACTGTTAGCAGTTAGAGAGAGAAAATATAAATAATGCTTCGTCTTCCTCATTCAAACGTTTATCAACTTCTAAAAGCTTGAAGAGCAGTGAGATAGAAAAGTGAAAAAATAGCAGAGAATTTTGTTAAAAGTTAATCGAGAGTGACTAACAATCAAAGTGAGAGAGAGTTGTAGAGACTGAGTCACGAAGGTGGTTATACAGCAGCATTGTGAGGGAAGGATTTGGTGTTGCGTCAGATTCATATTTTGACATAGAAGGTTAGTAGATGTTTTATGATATTTTGAATGTGTTTCTTTTGAAAATCCTTTTTTGTGGTATGCAAATCTACAAAATTGCTATTTATAGCAATCGATAAAAATCTGCTTGATATATATGTAAAAATGAGATATAAAAGATATATGTATATGGGTGATATATATGCAAAAGATAATGATGAAGTACCTGGACCTGTATGTAGGTCGAACGTGAGGAGTGTTGTGTAGGATCAAACCTCATATGTAGAGTTGTAGTTGATATGGAGACTTCACCTGTTAATGAGTCATCGACTTCTTGTCAACTGGCAGATTCCGAGAATGCAATATCTGATAGGAAGGATGAAGTAGGAGTTATTCAATTTCTAGATTTCCCTGGAAAATTTACATCATATCCTCCATATTGTGATGTATTTAGAGAGTTTTGTAAAGCCAAAGCTTTTGTAGGGGGAAGATGGGGTAATTTTGTAGAATATGTCAGTAGGCATTTTAGGAGTTGTAGTGTAGGATCTGGAGAGGAACACTTCTTTCTATTGGCTGATTTGGAGAAGGAGAAACTAAATAAGGGTTTAGAAAAATCGATCATCTTAGAGTATTATGATGGAAATGTCCAGGGCGACTTGGGTGAGGGTTTTTTGTGCTACCTATCTCAGTTGGAGTATGGGTTGAGTTTTCCCCTTAGCAATTTGGTGAAAGGGATTAGGAATCTCATTGGGGAATATCCTGTTCTGTTGAACAGGAGCATGTGGGAGGTAATAAATGTCTGTAAATTTTTGAATGAGTTATGGAAGGAGGATGAGGTTAAGAGGAGGATATCTCTTGAAGATATCTTGCAGTTTTATGAGGAAAAAACTTTTCTGCAAGTGGAGGGGAATACTTCTTTATGAGTTTGACTCGACCTCTTTTCCTCGATCTGAATTCAATAGGTCGAATGTGGAATGATAATGTGATATGGATGAAGGGTGATTGCCTTCAGAGAGATGATGAAGAACCCATGGAACTTCTGTGCAGAACTGTGAAACAAAGTATGTATAACAGTGTATAATGTATAACATTGAAATGTTGAAATTGTATGTTGCTCTATTGGTGATAATGTGTTGTTGATTGATAAGTCCTCAATTGAAGGTGACGAGGAAGGAGTTTCTATTAGATACTATTGCATTTATAAAGAAGAAGATGTTGAAGTGTGGTTCGACCTCTGGAATTATAAGGGGTGGTGAGGTCGAAGGAGGGGCAAAAAAGAGAAGGGTTGACCCTCCTTCCCAACTAACTGGGATGAAGGCCTTAGAGGGTCGACTTGGTGAAGAAGATGAGTTGAAAATGGTTTAGGATAGGATAAAAGATTGCAGTTCACAATGGCGAAGAGGAGATGAATAAAATGGTAAGTTTGATAATTTGAATATATGGTAAATCCTGTATGATGATTCGAGCTAGCCATGTGGTCGATAATTGTTGTGTTTTTGTTGGCTACTCGCCTGATGAAGGGGATTTACCTCGGTGTGGAGGAGGAGAAAGCCGTAATTGAGATGGGGAAGGCCTTGTTTGAGAATAAGGTAGCTCGACTGAAAGCTGACTTGGATAAGGAGGGGAAGCAACTGGAGGCCCTGAAGGCTTCTCAAGGGGTAGAGATTAACGAGCTGACAGTAGAGGTATGATAGAATATGTGGGAGGTGGTAATCCAGCATGGCAGACTTGGGTGCCACCTCTAAAAAATAGGGTACTCCAAAACTGAGGTAAATGACATTATGGAGGACACCTATGCTAAGGAGAGGAGGAGGAAGATGATGAGGCAAAATATGTTGTTGTTGGATTTGTGGACAGGTTAGATGGTGTCTCTCCCAAAACGGTGCAAGACAGCCAAGGGAATGACAATGAGCATCCAGAGGAAAGGAACGAGAAGGTAGAGTAAAATGTTGACGCTACGATTATATGAATGGTTTGGAATGTTGTAATCTGATGGAATACTGTTTATTGTATAGACTTATGTAGACTAAGATGTTCTTGTAAACCTTGTTGCAGGAACTTAAGGAAATGTGCCTCAGAATAAATGACTTAGAGAATGAGCTCGCTAAGGAGAAAGACGCCTCAGTGTCCCGGTTGTCTTTACAAGCAGAGCTAGAGGTTAGAAAAGAGCAAAAAATATTTGACTTGTATGCTTCATTGCTTTAGAGCTACAAAGTAGAAATTATAGTACAGAGGCAGACTAGAAACATTTTAATAGTTTAGGGGCAATGGTACATAATTGTGTATAGAAAATATCATTGAAAAGTTAAAATATAGAGAATCTGTACCTTGGAATTAGTAGTGTACGTTATTAATCATCAAATTGGGATTATACTTCGACCTTAAGTTTAGAAGTAGTTTCATATAGTAGATGCAAAAAATAATAGAAATTTCGTTAGAAATAAGATGTATTTATTAAAAGAATGTTCTGAATCGAACTTGATATATTGTAACTGTGACGGGTAGGTCGAATTGGAGTCAGCTCGTTTGAGCGAAGAAGTGACACGGCAATGCAAACTTGAATATGTGGCAGAGTTTGATAGAATGAGAGAGGCAAATGAAGATAAGGAAGATAGCCATGTAAAGGTACATTTCAAGTTCATTGAGGCAACTTAAACTGCTGATGACCTCACTCGGAAGATCGTGGAGAAGGATGCCGAAATTAGTAAAGGGCAAAAAAAGCTCGCGGAGACGAAGGAAAAGGTGACAAAACTCAAAAGCCAGAATGAGACACTGATGGTAAAGAGTAGGGATGCTAACATGGCTTGATACCGTATACAGGCATTAGAAACGTCAGAGAAAGGGTTATTCCATTTTTTGGCTAGTTTGAAGGACCAAATGACCGGCAAAGAGAATAAACAAGAGCAAACTCGAGCTAATTTAAGAAATACCAGGGGCAAACTGGAGTAATTGAAGAAGAAAGTTGTTAAGAAAGATAATGAGTTGAAGGAAGCTCGAGATCATCTATCAAACTTTGAAATTATGGTTGAGCAGTTGACTATAGCTTTACCTGCTTAAGATATAGAGTTTTGGTTGGTGCAAAGGAAATATGATGGGCTAAATGAGAGGGTGGCACAATTGAAGACCAATTTGGCATAGGCCAATTCGTGCGTTAAAAATGCCCAAGCTGGAGAGCGCTCGAGGAATAATAAAGGTCATGCTAGGGTTTCTATATTCAAGGGGATGTAGTTAGCCTATCTGCTCGAATCAGAGAGCTGGAAGGAAATGTGGCTCGAACTCAAGGTCATGTGCAAAAAGGAAATAAATAGTTAAGGGAGTGCCAAAGTAAGTTGGGCATTGCTCTTTCCAGGGAAAAAAAATTAGAGCAGGTTCTCAGAGGTAAGAAGATTTTGATAAAGAAAAAAATGGGTTATTGAAGAACTCTCCCGCTGGGCTAAGTACAAGTAAAGACAAGGAGCTCGAGGAATTTTGTGCTCAGGTGGCAGAATTAAGGGTGATGAACCAGGTTGAATCAGCTAAAGCTGATATGATGGTGAAAGAGAACATCAAATTTATGTCCCACACAGATAGTCATATGGAATGGTAGGAAGCATGGTATAAGAGGTTGAAAGAGCACCTTCAAGCGACCAGAGAGAATTTTTCTAAAATGGTTATGCCAGAGCCATCATACTCAGAGATGTTAATGGCAGTGATCGCCTATTTGGCTGAAGAGATTAGATCTCTCGAGTTATAGAGGAATGCCTTGCACGACTGTTTGTCAGGTAGAGGATGTATTTGTAGAGCTGAAGTAAATCGGGGAAATTGTATAAAATCCATGGAATCAGAGTTAGGTTCTCGACCTGCTGAATTGGTAGAGCAAGGCAGGATCATTGTAACTACTCGAGCTCAAGAATTTATGGTTGATCATCCTCCTATTGTAAGGAAAAGCGTAGCTGACCTCCCAACAACAGAAAATGATCCTTTGAAGTGTTTGATATGTAACCTAAAAATGTATCCGTCGCAGACATATTGAGAGATGAAAGCTAGTTTTACTTTTGCCTTATCTTATGTCTGGTAGAGCTTTTTGATTGAAAACTAGTATTACCTTCATTTTAATCGCGGAGTATAATAGAGTCGATCAAAACTAGTTTTACCTTTGCTTTAATCGGAATAGAGGTCGATTGAAAGCTAGTATTACCTTTGCTTTAATCTATGTATTGTCTACGTAAGTAGAGAATCAAGTGGGAAAAAACTTTGAAGTTTTCATTGAATAGAAAAGGATGTACATTGCATGGATAAGAAAATCTCACTTTTAGAATGGAAAAAACATGAATTTGAAATGGAGTAGTGAGGGACTTAACGATAATACAATTTTAGTCACCTAGTATTCTAAGGATTTGAGATATGAACTCCCCCTTCAGTCATGAGGTAATATGATCCCAGGCCAGTGAGACCAGTGATAAGGAATGGACCCTCCTAAATTTCTCCTAGTTTCCTGGCATGTGACTCTTTTCTTTGTAGAGGGATTTTATGAAGGACGAGATCGTCAATTTGGAAAGTACAGCTTCTGACTCCTCTGTTATACAAACTGGCTAGCTTATGGTCATATCAACCTAGGTTAGAAATGGCATATTCCCTAGTCTTATCAATCTAATTGAGGTTGCATGCCAATTCAAACTAATTTTTTTTGTCAGTTAGCTCGTGATCCTTGACTGGATGATGGTATTCTGTTGGAATGATGGCTTCAATCCGATAGGCGAGGAGGAATGGGATACAGTCAGTTGATTGACGTGGAGTGGTGTGGTATGCCCATAAGACCTGAGGAAGCTCTCGTACCCAATTTCTTTTTTATTATGAGTGAAGCCTCTTCTTGCATCCATCCACGATGGTTTTGTTTATGATTTTGGCTTGGCCATTGCCTTGAGGGTAGTAAGGGTTGGATGGTGAGTGGATAATATTATGTTTGTTGAGGAAATCTGTGACTTTTTCTCCAATGAATAGTGGCCCATTATTGATACGAATTAGGTGGGGGCATCCAAACTGAGTAATGAGTGTTCCCAGATAAAAGAGATGACCTCTTCTTCTTCGGTTCGACAAAGTAGAACTACTTTTACCCATATTGTAAAATAATCTGTAGCTACGAGTAGGCATTGGCGATTACCTGAAAAATTAAGAAATTTACCTATAGGATTGAGCGCCCATCTTTTGTATGGCCAGAACACCTTACTTGTATGTAGTTTGAGCGTAGGGTTGCGGATCATTTGTCCATGTCGTTGACATGTATCGCATTTGCTTGAGTACTCTTCCACTTGCTTACGCAGGCCTGGCCAGAATACTCCTTATGTAATTGTTCTGTGTATGATTGATCGACCTACGGCATAGGAGCCACAAGTTTCTTCATGTAAATCTCTGAGCATCTCATCTGCTTTCTTTCTGAAGAGGCACATGAGGGAAGGCCCCGTGACTGAACGGCAATATAAAAAGCCATTTTGATTTATGTAGCACTTTGAGCTATCGATCAGCAAGGTAGGCAAGGAAGGGCTTTTGCCAATTGCCATCTTCCCCTATATCGTCCCCAGTGCTGATCGTGTATACAAATATACGATCAATATTGGGGGTTGATATTACTTTGATCTGGGGATATCGAGCTTATGTTCCTAAAACCCTGGCTAGATAAGCCAAGGAATCGGCGTGTCTATTTTAACCTCGAGGAACATAATCGAGAGTTGCTTGCACAAACTTACTCATCCTTTCTGCAATAAGGGTTATATAATCGACCATCTTGCCATTTTTCTTGTATTGCTCATAGTAATGGTTGACGATGAGTAGTGAGTCTGTATAGACTGAGAGTTCCGGGACGCCGAGCTCAAGTGCGAGGTCAAGTCCATGAATGAGAGCTTCGTATTCGGTGACATTATTGGAGGCTTCAAAATTTAAGCGGATTAATTGATTTCTCAATTCTGCTGTTGGAAGGGTAATCAATACAATTCCAATTCCTAACCCTGCGGGTCCTGTAGATCCATTTGTAAGAAGTCTCTACTCTTTCTTTGTAATCGATTCAGCTTGCTCGTCAAATGCTTTGGTGGGTGAATTTTCTATAATATATTCTTCAAGGTCAGGATCATGCTCCTCATACTCGGGATCTTCTACTGGAAAATCCGCGAGAAAATTTTTAATGGCCTGACCCTTTTCGGAATGACGTTATTCGAACTTGATATTATGTTCTCCTAAATTGATTGACCATTGTTGTACTCTCCCGAATTTATCTTTTTTGGACAAAACTTCCCGGAGTGGGTAGCTTGTCATGACTTTAACTGAGTAAGCTTGGATGTAGTACTTAAGTTTCTTTAAAGTGTAAACAAGTGTTAGAAGAAGTCTCTCATTTTTATAATACTGTGTTTCCGTTAGAATGAGGGTTTTGCTGATGAAGTAGACTGGCTTCTCGATTTTATCTTTAAGTCGAATGAGAATTGAGCTGATTAAAGTATTTGTAACTGCTAGGCAGATGATCAGTTCCTCATTATCTACCGGAGTGCTCATTATGGAAGACTTCCACAAATAAGTTTTGTGATCTTGAAAAGCTACCTCAAATTCTGATGTCCATTGAATCTCTACATTTGGCTGAACTTTTCCTTATTTGGTACAACCGCAGTGTAGTAGGAACAGCCAACGACAGCGATCTAAAGATTTTGAAACAAATTGGTTGATAGTGACAATCTTCTCGACAAGCTTTTGTATGTCTTTCGTCATTTTTAGAGATGGCATGTTGAGGAAAGCCCGAATTTGATCTGGATCGGCCTCAATCCCTTTCTTGTACATGAGATGGCCGAGGAATCGGCCTGAATATACTCCGAATTGATACTAATTAGGATTGAGTCGTATCTTGTAAGATCGAAGAATGTTGAATATTGTGTTGAGATCTATAATATGGTTGACTGACTGTATACTTTTGCGCAATTGATCGACAATGTAGACTTCCATGACTTTCCTAAGATGTGCCTTGAACATAGTAGTCATCAACCATTGAGAAGTCGTGCCTGCATTTTTGAGTCTGAAGGGCATGACTTTGCAGCAGTAAAGTCTTTTTTCAGTGATGAAAGTGGCATTTTCTTGATCTTCTTCCAAGAGTGGAATCTGATTGTATCCAGAAGCAGCGTCCATCATAGATAGGAGTTCATGACCTACTATAGAATTTAGGGTTTTATAGATGTTGGGAAGAAGGAAACTATCATTTAGAGTGTATTTGTTTAGATCTGTGAAATCTACACAAACTCAAACTTTTCCATTCATTTTGGGACAGCAATGATGTTGGATATCCAATATGAATATTTGACTTCACTAATGAATCCCACTTTGATCAATTTCTTAATTTCTATGTTAAATTCATCTCGAAGACGAGGTGATAGTCGTCACCGCTTCTATTTGACCGCCGTAGTGTTGATGTTGATTGCCAATTTGTGACATGCCTTGGACGGATCGACCCTAGGCATCTCTTCTAAAGTCCACGCAAAAACATCTTGATTTACTCGTAAGAACTGAATGAGAGCATCTTTATCATACTGGACTAACTTGGTACTGATAAAATTATACTACCAGAAAAACTATCATTAGGGATGGCAAAAAAACATCCCAAAGGGCTACTAATCCGTCCCTACAGCTATTAGGGACGCTTTTAAAGATGGTAAAGTATTGTCCCTTTAGGGTGGCGTCCCAAATATATTAGGAACGAACACATCCCTTTCTAATACTATTAAGGACGGTTTTAGAGACGCCAAAAATCCATATCTAAAAGTCTTTGTTTTTCAACTCCTTTGGGGGCGGAGTACAACCGTCCCTAATACATAATATTATAGACAAATTTGTTTGTCTCAAATAGTATGACGCCAAATTTTCCCGCCAGTACCAATATTATTGGGGACGGATTATTTTGTCTCTAATATACAACATTTGAGACGGATTTGTTTGTCTCTAAAAGTATGGTGCCAAATTTTCCCGCTAGCGCTAATATTATTGAGGACGGATTATTCTGTCTCTAATACACAATATTTGAGAATGATTTGTTTGTCTCTAAAAGTATGGCGCCAAATTTTTTCATCAGCGCCAATATTATTGGGGACGGATTATTCTGTCTCTAATACACAACATTTGTGACGGATTTATTTGTTTCTAAAAGTATGGCACCAATTTTTTCTATTAGCGCCAATATTAATAGGGAGAGAATAAATCGTCCCTAAAGAAGGATGCTAAATGTAGTATTTTTGCAATTTGAATTACGCCCCTGTTAAATAGTACAAATCATTCATCAACCACAAGTTAATTTAAAAGAGAACAATTTAATTTCAAAGTTCCACAAACACCAATCTTATATAAATAAATAATGTCTCAATCTACCTAGAACATTAAAAATTATTGTTTAATCACTAAATACAACTTGAACATTCAAATTAATTATTCAACCTCTTACGTACTAAACATGGACCCATCGACACACAAATAATATCTCTACGTATAATAAACACTTGTCTGTATCTCTCTCCCATAACTGTTAAGAAACTACCTGAAGCAAAAAAAAATCAAATTATTACAACCTCAGCCACAACATATAAAAATAATTGCAAACCAAAAGATAATAAAATAATAAAGTACACATTATGAAAATGAAAAAATAAAAAATCAAATGACGCGTCACATCTATATCAGAGTCCTAGACAAAAATAAATCGAATAAGAGATATCCTACCGAATTTTCGGCAGCACTTCCCCTATAAATTGAACATTTCCATTTTGTATCTGTTAAAAAATATATACAATTTATAAACACTCAAGTGAATAACGTAATCTTTCGGTTTGAGAACGCTTAGGGCCAGTGTGCATACAGCACGCTCCCAATTCCTAAGATTATGAAATTTACACAAATTGCACGACAATTAGATATCACATTAAGGTCATATCAACTACGAGGGCTGATAATATATATAAATCTCAGCAACTACAAACATTAACACCTGATTAAGTATATTTTTATAGCATGAGTATAAATATCTAGATGTTGCAACACTACGCCACCAAATACTACTCGACACGCAGTATGGTCAAATGTAAAATATTCGTATACACCAAGAATAAACATACCTGAAAGGACTAGAAGACTCTTATAACCAGTATTTTGTCCAAAAAGAATATCAGTGCCAATCTACGAAGCAAAAAAAAACTATGAAAAAGAAGTTATGCCACTATATCATGTTGGTTTACAAATATCATATGTGGGTTAAGTCAATTTTAGCTCTAAAATACTAACATATCGAGTCAAAAATTTTGAAATCCCACTAATGAGATCATTACAACAACAAAAACATAAGTCAACTGTATTCAAGATTTCTTATCTAGAAAAGAAAAACATAGTTACCTTAGTATAATGATCAGCTTTGAGACTCGACGATACTAATTATTATCCGAAAAAGGGATGCTTGCAATTTGCATCAATCGCTTAACTTTTATTTGAATTGCACTGTTCATAGAGGCCTTTATATTTTCAATTTCTTGTTGATCTCGAGCTTCTCTCTCATTATCTTCTCGTTGTAACTTGGCAAGCTCATCCTCGTAGTTCTAAAATGATAATGATGAAGACCGCGACCTTGCATTTTTGGGACGGGCAACTACTCCTTTGCACAAAACTTGTCCATGTCCATATTCATTAATCACATCTTTGAAAATCTTATCCCTCGCTTCAATATTAGTCTCTCGCTCTTCCTCTGGTAACTCAAGCAAACGACGTCTAATTGTTTCCTAACTAATATAAAAAAACTATGTCATTTATAATTTATGAAACTATATATATTACAAAGAGTCCAACCCCAGTATCAAAGATTAATGGATACCTACTATTCTAAATTTATTATAGTGACTACATATATATGAATTTTTCATTACCTTTCTTTCAGCCGATCCATCTTCCGTATTGTATAAATCATTTCCAATACATTGAGTGGCTCTGTAAATGCTATGATCATCGATAGGTTCATTTTCCTCCATTCTATATTGATATAAGATTTTATAAACAAGCGTAAGAAAGTTAGATATTTAAGTGTTACTTGGCTAATATGAGTTTCATAAACAATCGACTACAAAGAAGATAAGTTTGACTTATCATAGTATATATATATATATATATATATATATATATATCTTTGCTTTTACACATGCAAATGTCTTCCTCCCAGTCCTAGGGTGACAAGTAACATTTGCCCGATTATCACTATTTTTCTGTGCCATTGCCTGTAAAATCACTACACCAAATATGATCATTTTCCATGGATGTTTTTCGAGTTTTACCACAGACTTAGGCTATGATTTGATAGACATAATCTTTATCCGTGGCAAATATAAAAAAGTATGTGGCACTTCGCTTTTTTATTTTATCGAGAACTTCATTTTCCTAAGGTTTATCATCCCTTTCACTTTGGCATTTCCCCATCTTCCCTAAACCTCTCTAGTCCTCAAATTGAACTTTCGATCTCCTTTTCCGATTACTCCCAAATCCAAATTTCTAATGTTTCTTCTCAAATATTACTATTATTGATCATCCAGAATCAAATTCATTGCGAATGATTTCTTCAAAGATATCTAGGGTTTACTAAAGTTTATCATCAAATTTGCAATAGATCTAAAAATTGCTCGGTAAATCAAATAACGATGGCTAATTACAATGAACTGTGAGTTCTCTCCCTTGTTCTTGATTTCTTTAATTTTATCTCTATATTTTTGTTTAATTTGTAGCCATTTTCCATTGGTTGAAACGAGAGTGCAATCAGTACTTTGCAGGTCATATGTTATTTTGTATAATTTGACATTCAATGTTCTTGCTTATTTCCTATGTAACAATTACTAAAAGGAAATTAGATAATATATATGACTTCAAACTGAGAATCTGAGAATCTTCAAATTACTTTCAGAAAGTGTTGCCAAACATTTCCCACATAGACCTCATCATAAAGCAACTCTCATTTCACAATTTCTAGGAAGATCGAAAGCCATACATCTCTAGTTTTAAATGGGACAATCTAAACTCCAAGCCCTAATTCAAGAAACCAATGGGATTGTTCTCTCTGGTGAAGACAATGAGGTAAAGAAGGTAAGGCCATTAATGAATGCACTTGTCAAAGTGCTTTGTGTACATTCAGGGCTGAACTTTTCGCTCCCATGGCGGCAAAAGCGGCAATGCAGCTTAACTAGTATCGGGTTTATTATTGAAGGACGGAGAGTTTTGATGAATGCGCATTCAGTTAATCATTATACCCTAGTTAAGGTCAGAAAACATGGGTCTGATACAAAATACTTGGCAAATGTACTCATTATAGGGAATGAGTGCGATTTAGCAATGCTAACGATCAACGATGATGAGTTATGGGAAGGTGTTCTACCAGTAGAATTTGGGTCCTTACCTGCACTTCAAGATGTTGTTGCAGTGATGGGTTACCATATTGAGGGAGATACAATATCTGTGACAAACGGCGCTGTGTCGTGCATGGAAATTTTGACATATGTTAACAGATCTTTGAGGAGGAAAAAATTCATCAGTTGCTTACCATCGGGGAGTTTTATCATTTAACGAGGATGTCTTATTATTTGAGCTAGACTTAGCTTGTAGATTATGTCAAATTTTCTCATGCTTAATATACTAGCTGCCGGTCAATTTACTTAAAGATTTATTAATATCTAGCCTTGGACTTGTGTACTCCATAAGAATGTCATGTAGAAGGTGATACAAGCTCTCTTTGGCATATTGCAAAGGCAATTCATAAACTTAAGGTAGGCATTCATAAGTTTTTTTCGCTCAAGTCTGCAATTTTTTCGATATAACTTGAGATTTATCTATGTATTTGTTTTCATTCAGAGTTATACCAAATGTGATGGCTAAAGGCAAAGGATCAACACGGGTTGCTAAAATTCTCAGCCGCATGCAAGAGGAAGAGCCAGTTAACTCGTCAGATGTAAGTATACATTACACCTAGCAAAATAATGTACCAAGTCTTCCTTGACTGCTGGTTCATGTATATTTTACAATCACTTTTCAACTCTTTCAAACACATGAACGACTTACTAATAATTTCATATGTTAGTTTAGATGGGAGCACCTGAGATAAGTACTGTCATCCTGCTAGATAGAGAGGTAACATGATACTCACACTTATTAAAAGAAAGAAAAAAAGCTTTACTTCTCTTTATTTGGTTAAGAGTTTCCAATAACTAGTAAAGTACCTCTCAAATAAATTATTTAGTGCTTTTAAAATGATGGTGTTATAGTGGTATTCGCATTTTTTGTTTTGTATATTTGTGGTTATTGACTTATTGCACAACTTTTTATCTTCTACAGTTGAATTATGTCACTAGAGACACTACCTATTTGTATTCGTTGGTTGTAGGTGGACATGGTTACATCTCTCTCTCTCTCTCATGCTTGTTGTTGCAAGAGATAATTAGCATAATAGAGCTAAATGCACTCTTCTCATAAATTTATGATATATGACAAACTAGGACTGTAAGCATGTTGTGCATGCAGTACACATATTCGAGCTTTCATTGCTTCACCAGTAGTATATATTACATGTATTTGTATATTTGTAACTATACATATCCTGAACTTATAGTGATAGTTGTTGTGCATATTTTAGGTATCAATAATGATTTAGTTGAACTTGAAGCATCTATCATGGGAGGCCAAAAAGATGGGAAAAAGATAAAGGCTCCACTTAATTCAAGGTAAGCCAAAAACCAACTCTTAACTTATCTCCAAGCAGGGTCCATTTATGATGTCCTTAATATCTAAATATCTACATCATATGTACTGTATAATACATATTGGCTTGAAACATATGGTTATTTTGGAATATATGTCTTTTTATGTTCATTTAAGTGATATGTTTTTCAAAGAGACGAGATTTAAACTTTGAAGTTGCTGTTCAGGTTGGTATATTTATACCAAGTTCGTAATTCCTTACGTGAACATTTGTGTCTCATTGTATATGGAGACTGCACTCGGTACCACTTATATTTTTAGAATTGATGTGACTATGTGTTTTTTGATGTGTGATTTCAGGTTTTGCGTCAAAAAGTGAAATCCATGAAGCATGATTATTCCAAAATGTCTACAGTAAGTTAGTAGTGGAAAAAAATCATAATGTTTAGTTTATACCCTTATCACATTAGGTATATCTGTGACTATGTGTCTCCAATGATGGGCTGGCAAATCATACAAAAAGTCCCACCTAAAAAACAAGTGAAAAAAGTCCTTCGCTGGATCTTAACATGCAAAAGAAGAAGGAGAAGCAATTTCAACCATAAGTATGATACTTCTTTTTTTCATCCTTTTTTCTTGTAAAGGGTGAAAAGATGTTATGATTGATAAACCTTGTTTGTGATATAGGAATTCTGTGATGTCTCATTTGGGAATGCTTTGAGTGGACTAATTTAATGCCTCATGGCCTTGTTTTTAATACCCATAAGTGTCTCTTCAGATTCATTTAGTATTGTTTATGTAGAACTTTCTATGCTAAAGATTCATGTTTAGAACTTGACAGCTTCTCGGTGATGCGGAAGTCTTGTATAATTTGAAAGATCGATGTTCAATCTAATCACAAATCCAACAGCCTTTTAGGAAGGTTTGAAGGATTATCCATCACTTTTCATCCATCTCTGAATTTGGATTAAAGGTATGTCACATTGTCCACTATTTCCAATCATGTTTCGGTTCATCTAGTATGATCTGCTGAACCTCTCATTGCAATTTGGACTGTAGCGAAGTTGTTTTCTCCCCACATATGTGAGAATCTTATGTTTATGATTTGTTTCCCTGATGGTCCTGGATTGTTGATATTGATAGATGATATATTATAATCCATCTTTACCTCTTTAGCTTCTGGTAGTTTCCATCTACACCTGTTTATGTTTAGTTTAAGTTTTGTCTGTTTCTTTGCTTGCAGCTAACTCTTGAGTTCTTTTATGATTCTCGAGTTATGGATGTTGCTATTCATGCTGCCCTTTAAAGGTATTATTGTGTCTTTAATGGAAAAAGAGGAGGAGGGAAATACTTTGTACATCATAGGTATGTAGATGCTTTATATTTTCTCAAATATTATAGCTTCTTAATATGGATAAAAGTTCACCTAGTTCAACAAGGATTTTTTATTTGGCATTGCAGTTCAAATCATCAACTTACGTATATCAGTTAATTCATTGGATGTTCCAAGGTATCATTGACCCAGTCTCTATTACAAGCACGAAGAAGCCAAGTTAAATAGATTTTTTAGCTGTTAGTTATAGTTGTTATTATTTTTGTAGCCGTCATGCGAACCATTGTACATTGATGCTTTATTGCTTATTAATGAATGAAAGGCGTTATTAACTGTCATTTTTATAAAGCATTGATCTATTATAGATGAACTAATACATAATTACATGTGCATCAGGTGTATTGTTAGAGTGCTTAAAATGATTAAGCATATGCAATTTATAAATTTGTGCATTTTTTTGTTTTAAAAAAATTGAAAAAAAAATACCCACGGACTTACTCTGTGGCAAATATATAACCACGGATAAAGTTTGTGGTTTGCTTTGTTTTATAACACGGTTTATATCCGTGGAAATAAAATAACCACAGATTAAATCCGTGGCAAAATAGTACATTAAGCTCGGATAAAGTTTGTGGCAAAAAAATTGCCGCGCACCTTTTACTACAGACCTCTACCACAAGCAAAGTTCGTGGCAAGTAACATTTTACCACAGACAGAGTCTCTGGTATTTTGCTAAAATTGGCGCAGTGAATGGTAGCCAAATTTTAGAAGTTTCCAAATTATATAAAATATAAAATATAGTAGTAGAACAAATCATACTTGTGTCTTTTTTAGACCCCAATATTTTACTAATGTTGGCCACTGGTTCGGTTCATCACGCAGAGGTATGCTTGCAAGACGCTCCTCATCAGTATTATACTTTTTATAGAGTTGAAGCTTTATTTTGTACTTAAAGGCCTTCCAAGAAAATGCCATTTTTTGGAAACAAACTTCTTTAAAACCATCCGGAGTATTTATATTATCCTAATAAATTCAAAACAAAATTTATGATAAATTAAAATTTTGAATAATCAAGTTATATATTTTAAAAATGTTTAACTATGTATACTAACTACTACATTTACTGATTTCCAAACCCCATCAAGAGACGTATTACTTGCCAACTTCTAAGATAGCATTGTTAATGGGAAATCACTCCATTCCGTGCAAGGTTTCCTTAAGTGAAATATTCAAGTGCGTGAAAAAATATTGAGGTGCTAGATGCTCAAAAAATAAATCTATCTCGTTTAGAAAATTTGGATATGCGTAAAGCATCGAATATATATTGAAGACAATAAAAACTGACCTAGATGAGACATCAACTTGGGTTTTTTAGGTCCAAGTGGTTGGCAATCTTCATTCCAATCCAAGATCTTGATTTTTCTATTATTCTACTCGCTCCATGGTTTTGCATATCCTCTTCCATTCTTATTAGCCTTATTGCAAGATGAGGAACCCTCAATAATACCTATTAATTGTCAGAGATAAACAAAGAATAGCATAGTCAAGGATTAAACGTAAATTTAAGGGGCAAGATTCTCATGCTTACTAGATCATTTTCAATATAAGTTGAAACAAATAATTATATATATACGTATAGGTGGTAATCCCAACTAGCACATGCTGGAATCTGACTCCTACTCTTCTTCACTAGCAGATCGGTCTTGTTAAGATAAGCTTTAAGCTATAATATTAACGGAAACGATGCAATTCCTATATATTATTTTCTCTGCTTTGCTCTAATAGCAAATGCCACTGCCTATATGCTTCAGTTGGTTTACAAATGTCACTGCCTAAATCTCACTTTTTACCTCCCATTTTTTGTGCTAGTGTTAGATAAAGTGACATGCAATTTTGGATTACCATTGCATATATGTTTGTGAGAAATCTAGACTACAATATCCCCTTACCTGCCCAGGAACAAAAAATGTTTAATTGTATTTTTTGTTTGTTTGTAGAGAACATAATCTTATGCAAATTTAATAACAAATATTCGTGCAAGAGAGAGAGAAAAGGGCAAGGAAAAAGGGGAGGAAGAACAATACTTCAGCAGAAGCAACAATAGGGGGCATTGAAGGAGAATCAGCTTCAATCTCAGAATCTGTCCAGCCTGAAAATAGTATCTAACGACTATACATTAGGGATAATAGAGCTATCCTAAATGTCGGGAATAGTGGGAAAAACCCCTAAGAATTTCAATTTCTTAGGAATAGGCAAATAAAACCAAACACTTGAATATTAAATATGATCCAAGGCATACTAATAGTCTAGTGTTTAAGGAAAAATATTACTCGATAATCTAGAGTAAAACAACATTATGGTCTTTTTCCATGCTCGTTATCTTTTTCCCACTGCATTTGACCAAGCTGTAAAAAAATAACCAAGCTGAAAAAGATAACCAAGTTGTATTTGACCAACCTCAAGAATTCAAGCAAAGTGTTTCAGTAGGTGCTGTTATTATTACCAAAATGGACGTCCATGCAAAAGGTGGTGGTGAACTTAGTGCAGTTGCAGCCACAATAAGCCCTGTCATATTCATTAGCAATTCTAGAACATACTAAAAATGGGTTGTCAGGGTTTCTCCATGCTTCCGGGATTCAATTCAGAGTTGATGCCTAAAGGTCGTGAAAAGGAATGTCAATCAAAGATCAAGCGATACATGACTATGATGGATTCGATGGAAAATGAAGAATTGGATAGTTCCAGCCCAAAGATTATGAACGACTCTCAGAGATGTAATGGAAATGTTGGAAGACTACAAGTGCCATGACAAGTTCTGGGGAAAAATTAAGGGACTCAAGATGCCAAAGAAGGGTCAAATGAACGCATTGTCTCAAAATATGAATGCACAACACATGAGCAAAGTTCTTCCTCCACAGATGCTCACAAATAGGTAGCATGGGAGGCCTACGAAACTTGATAAAGCAAATGGGGTCTTCAAAAGACATGATAGGAATATTTGGAGGGGACAAATAGTTCCAAGCAAAAGCATTTCTGCAGGTTCACTAGTTTAATTAAATCATTGACAAACATTTGATACATATTTGTTTGCACACAAAAAAAAAAAAAAAATGCAAGAAGACAGAACAATACTTTGATAAAATTTGGGTTGGAGGATTCAAGGATAGGTGGCTGCAAATAATTGTTTATGAAAAGATGCCCAAATTTTTCAAGTTCTATTATTTAAAGGGTCACTCTGTTGAGTCTTGCACCAAGGTGAACGCCAAGGAGCTTAAGATGAAAGTCAAGCTTGTACACGCACTGGGTTCTGATGAGGATGTCGTTCTTAATACGATGAGTGGGGTTGATATAGAGGCTACTAGAAGGGCTGAGATCAAAACTAGAGAGCAGATATGGGTAGAGGCAAAACAACCTAAACCTTTTTGTACTGGTATGGGTATTGTCATAAGAGATTCTGCAGACCAATCACTCAAGAGTAGAGGTAGCATCAACAAGTCTAAGACATGCAACCCTTTCATGGAAGGCAATCCTATCAATGCTATGGCTAAAGAAGATGCTCCTAATTCTAATTCTAATACTGAGACTGGTGAGACTATAAACCAGTTTATAATATGCTTGGAGATGACTGTGGTTGAAGAAGGTGAATATGGGTAGTTCATAGTTGTAGAAAAGCCTAGGCATATACTTCAGATGGGGAGCAAGACATCTGCAATGGGACAGATGAGAAGGGTTTTGTGTCTGATTCAATGGTGGGGTCAAAATCAAATGAAGAAGCAAGGCGGTATCTTAGAATAAATTTGCTTCTAATGATGAACATGGAGGTAAGATTTGGGTTTTATGAAGGGGTTGCTATGATATCCAAGTTACATCTGCATCTAATCAATACTTACATGGCTGATGGCAGGGGATTTCGATACGGTTAGAACCAATGCTAAGAAGATTGGTAGGACTCTGACTAATAATATTTCCATGATAGATTTTGAAGACGTGATACAAGCTATAGGAGTGATAGAGGCCAATTTTGTGGGTACAAAATTTACTTGGTGCAATGACCAGCAAGCATAAAGCTTAACAGTACATGTTTTAGAAAGTGCATTTTGTTGTGCAATTTCGTGCTCTCCAAGTACATCACCTTGACAGTGCATGTTTTAGAAAGAACAAAAAAAAATAAATATATATATATATATATATACATTCATGCCTATGGCATTGTCAGTCTCAAGAGGCTCATCGCTTTCACTAACCAAATTTTCATCATCCTTATCTTCACTCAAATATTCGTCCTCTAGTTGAAAAAGTGGCATATATTCTTTCTCAACCACTTTCTTATTGCCAATTTTTTCCCATTTGGTTTGCTTTTCTTTTGATGAGACAAACTCATTCTAGTAGCAATCCTACGCAGCCCCAAAGCATCCATTTTAGCATTGTTTTCTTTGATCTTTTTTAGCCGAACCATATCGTATGCTACGACATCTTTCATACACATATGAGTACGTTTATTTGTCATGATAGACCTGTAAAATAGAATACAAGCACATGAACACCATTAGATTCATAACAATCATACAATAAACAATATAATATCATGTATATTGAATGGAAAGGGAGAGAGAGAGAAAGCTTGAATTAATTAACAAAAAACAAAAATAAAAGTAGAAAGCATAAAGCTTGAATTGATAATTGATAATTGATAATTGATAATTGATTGAATATGATATTTCACTTAGCTATTGCAACATCTTTATTTAAAAAAACTAATTCTAGAACAATAAGGAAAGTCCTAGAGTTTTCTTTGAGAAACGTGCAACATAAGTTCCTGCATCAAAAACCACCTAATTTATCATCCTCCCCATCCTCCTCTATATGATCATCATCAGGAAGAGTTGTATCAATTGTTGCGCCATCTATTCCTTGTCCCACCCAAGACATTTTTGAAGTATCGTCCAGTTGTTGCATGTTAAATGGCTCCGCTCAAGTGACTTCTAATTCTTCGTCTTGAACAGTTGAGTACCTATCGAACCTGTCTCTTGGTGACATTCCAACTACAACATACCAATCGCGTTCTAAAGGATCTTGTACATGCCAAACTTGTTCTGCTTGAGAAGCTAGGATAAAAGGCTATCGAGAACGTTATTATCTTTGTATAACAAATGATTGAAGTTCACAAGCGTAAAGCTCAAATCATTTACTTTCATGCCCCTTTGATTTTTAATCCAATTACATTTGAATAAGACAAACTTCATGCCACTGAGATACTGAATTTCAATGATGTCTATCAACTCTCCATGGAAAGTAATTTCTCCTAAAAGAGGGTTTTTGTCACTCCGACTAGCGTAACTCATTTGCTTTGCTTTTAGAAAAACTCCACTATTTTGAGTCTTTCTACGTATGTCAAATTTCTTTATTCGAAATCTAAATTCACGAAGAATATAGGACTTGAATCTCAATGTATCTGATAGAGGACCCAAGGCTAAACTCATGATTTCATCTGGTACTTGTGTTTCTTTTGCCAATTCCTTCACCTATTTTTTTAAGAACATTTAATTAATAACTTAGCAAAGTGAAATATTACTATAAGAAAATAAACATTTTCGTTGACAAGTAAATTACTTATGTGATTTTTGAACCAAGTATGAAACTGTTCATTTTGAAGACGACTAACTTCATGTTGTGAAGCGCGAGGATATCCTCTTAAAAGTTTCTCTAGGTGTTTTCTGTTAAAATATATATAAGCATATAAATTTCATATTGATAAGGAAAGGGATTATATTAAACATTATGATTATTTTGTTTCAAAACTTACTCAATGAATGGGGCAACAACATCATTGTTAAAAAGAACGCATCGATGAGCTTGAGTCATCGTTATATGATCTAGTTGAAAATGTAATTTTTTAGCCACAACACGACCAGAGCCATCCCTTCCATCATCATTTCTACTTGGTCAACTTGACTTGGTTTCTACATTCTCGTCCAAATACCTTAAACAAAAATTCATGCATTTTTCGAGGATCATAGACTTTGCAATTGACGCCTCTGGATTGACACGAGTGAGCACAAATAATTTTAGTATATGGATATACCTTTCAATTGGATAAATTCAATGATAAAATGCTGGTCCACCAATCTTAAGTTCATCAACCAAATGTATAGGCAAATGCTCCATTACATCTAAAAAACCAGGCGGGAAAATCTTTTCAAGACTACAACGAATAAGAGCCACACGATCATGAAATTTGTCCAAGTCGTCTGCAGTATTTACACTTGGCCAGAACACCGAAAAATAATTGCTTAATTCAATTAAGGCTTTTACAATATGCTTTGGAAATACCCTTCGTATAGTAATTAGAAGTAGTTGTTGTATTAGAATGTGATTGTCGTGGCTCTTGAGTCCCCATATACTCCGTTCTTTTGTGTGCAAGCATTTTGAAATATTTGATGAATATCCATCTGGGACTTTGACGTCTTTAAGAACTTTGAAGAAAATATCTTTCTCACCAGTGTTCATTGTAAACTCTGTAGGAGGCATTTACTCCATATTTGTCCCTCGTGGTTGAGGATGTAAAGCTAACCTAATATTTAAATCTTTGAGGTCTTTTCGAGCCTTCAAATTGTCCTTTGTTTTACCTTTGGTGTTTAGCAAAGTAAACAAAACATTATCACACACATTCTTTTCAATATGCATGATATCTAGATTGTTGCGGATTAATTATGTTCCCAATATGGTAGCTCAAAAAAGATACTTTTTTTCTTCCAATTTAGTCGGGTTGCATCCTCTTTCTGTAGTTTTTCTCTTTTCATCCTTCTAAGAACATCCTGCTTCTTATAAACAATTTCAAAGTCTAGCTCATTTAACTGTTGTAACACTTGAGATCCTGATAACTTTAAGGGTGGAGGTCTCATGTCAAACTTTCTGTTGAAATTTAATTTTTCCTTTTTAAACCTGTGGTATGGTAGTAAGAATCGACGATGACCCCAGTAATAGAACTTGCCACCAAACTTCAATCATTTTGCTTGATGATCTTTATTACAATAAGGACAAGTAAATTCACCTTTCGTGCTCCATCCCGATATCATGGCATACGTGGGATAATCATTTATAGTCCATAGTAGCACTGCATGCAGCTAAAACAATTGCTTGCTTGATGCATCGTAAGTGGATACGCCATCAGCTCCTAACTCCTTTAATTTGTCAATCAAGGGTTGTTGATATACATCAATGTTGTCACCAGGTCCTTTTTGTCTATCAATAAGAATAGACAATATTAAATTTGGTTGTTTCATACACAACCATGGGGGAAAGTTGTATGGAATGAGCACAACAGGCCAAGTACTATGAGCTATGCTCATATTACCAAATGGATTAAAATTCATCGGTTGCTAACGCAAGTTTAATATTGTAACTATCACTCGCAAAGGAGGGATTTCGCTTATCAAATGTTTTCTATGCACGAGAATCGGCCGGATGCCTCATCACACCATCATCAATTTTATCCTCTGCATGCCATTTCATGAGAGAAGTTGTGTGGGATGACCAAAACAATCTTTGTAATCTTGGCTTCAGAGGGAAATATCTTACCTTTTTCATAGCTACTTTTGGCAGATTGTCACCCTCTGCTCCATCGATAGAAACATTACTTTTATATCTTGAAATCCCACAAATGTCACACTTCTCAAGATTCCCGGCTTCATTATGAAATAACATACAATTATTAGGGAAAGTATCCCAAGTTTGATAATTGAATCCTAAATCCTTAGTTATTTTGCTAGCTTTGTAGTATGATTTTGGGATCTTTGCTTTAGGAAGCACCTTCTTCAAGAATTCTAACAACATCGTGAAAGAACAATTAGTCCAACCATTAAGCTGCATCAAGTCTAAGAGTTCGATGATGAATGGCAATTGTGTAATGCTTGTTGAACAATTCTCGTACCAATCGCTTTCTGCCTCTTGAAGAAGTTCAAAATATTTGGGAGCATTTTTACCGAACTCCATGGTATCTTCTTCTCTAGGTTCTTCATCATTGCCCACATTCCCAGCACCCCCAATCCCCATTCCATCTTGAAGCATTGCAGTCATATTAGCATGTAGGTTCGACTCATAATGTATATCATGATCGGACATGTCATCCCTCATAATGTTGTTACACACACCACCAAAAGGCTCCCCATGATAAATCCAATCCTTGTAGCTCTTTACAAAACCATACATATCTATGTGAGTTAGAACTGTTTGTTGATTGTGGTATACTCGATTTACAGATTTACTGCACGGGCAATAGATATGTGACGTTTCGATATTCTTGTTTTTATAAGAAAAGGTAAGAAATATTTTGACCCCATTGCCCTTGAATTCCTATCAAGTGAGATCCAACTCTTATCTATATTAAAATTTTCTAGAATGTTTCGTCAATAACCTAAAATTAAACACATAAATATATTTAATTTTAACAAATGAAAAAAAAAATTATATATATATTAAAATCCAAATGGTAAACAATTATTGACAAACTTGAATTTTCCAACTACAACCAAGTTATTGAATGCTATTCTATATAATAACACAGTTTTTACTTTAATTGTTCCAAGGAGATTCAAATTGGGATTGAAGTTCTGTAAACTCATAAACCACAAACTCAATACTCCAAAACAGTAAGATAGAAAGAAAGTCGGTACAACCAAATAATTAAACTAATTAACAACCAAAATAAATTATAAAATTTTGCCAACATATGTAATCGATTTTAAGAATCAACTATCAGGGGAAACAAATTGTTCAATCATAACATAATAATTGCATACTACACTAAACCTAGAAATTCTCTAAGGAAAAAAATTAGAGTTTGAAATCAAGAAACTTAGAAGAGAAAATCAACAATGAATATTAGTAATAGAGTGCAACAATCAACAAACTCGAGTGTAACAATCAGCAAATCAGATTGTGAATTAGGGTTTTGAGAAGTTTTAGCCGTCAGAAAGAGTTGAGGGGGTTTTGAGAAGTTCAAGCAGTTGGTGAAGGTTGAAGGGGAAGGATTGCGGTGAAGAGTTGTGGGAAATGGATTATGGTGAAGAGTTGAATTGAGTTGAATGACTGCTTCTGTGAAGAGAGATGAAGGACTGCTTGTGTGAAAAGAGATTACAAAAGTGAGTTAAACTTTTTGTATTCAGCTTTCGCGGTGTTTTTTTCCCGCAATCCTTAAACATAACCTATTAGGGACGGTGGGTTAATCCATGTACATAACTTATTAGGGACGGCCATATCCCATTGTCCCTAAACTTATATAATTAGGAACGGGTATATCCAACTTTGCCTAAACTTATACTATTAAAGACGGGCTGATTTTTTCTGCCACATAAACAAAAATAATAAGAGACAGAATCAAAACCGTCCCAAATGTGATATTATTAGAGATAAATTTTACTCTGTCTCTAATATCTACACTCCTCCAATGGTGGAGTGAGGCCATTGGAAATTACCATAGGTAGGGAATTGGTATTTTATGTAATTTCATTGGGCAATCTTTAAATTTACCAAATATGAGTAGCCCCTCTTTCAAAGGTGGTTACTTTGGTTGTGAGAAAACTAGCCATTGGTGCAAAGAATATCCTTGGAGGAGTATTGTTTGCCCTAAATGTGGTTGTGATGTCATAAAATTGTGTAAATCTACTACTCAGAGAAGCAATGGTAAGAAATTCTTAATTTGTGAAAATATTAAATGTAAGCATTTTATGTGGCTAATGGACTATATGCATGAAGAAGGAAAGAATAATGTAGAATTTGAGACTAATTTGAATGTGAAGGTGAGTGTAACTATTGGATTATATGAATTTTGCAATGAGTTTAAAGGGAAATCTTCAATGGGATAAGATTGGGAGTGTAGTGGTTATTATGTGAGAGGATATCAATGTTATTGTACCTTGTTTACCATATTAATTAAAATGTTATATTATTTTTTGCCCTTATTTTGGAAGTTTCTTTTGATACAAGTTATGTGCAATTCTTCTTATACTAGTTTGTTATGTTTATAATCTTAGTCATTAGTGATCCTGTGTGCACACTCTACACATACTTAACATAACCCTAAACCTTCCACCCTAACCATTATACCCCTAACTATAAGCATTGGGAAACTTGAATATTTAGTGTTCATTCTCATTTCAAGAACCCCTTAAATGCCTTTTCTTTATAAAACCAAGACTTTCCCATACCTTCTTCAAAACCGCGAGTGTTTCTTCTCTTCTCTTCTCTTCAAAACCACAAAAATGCCTATTTTCTTTACAATTAAGAGTGAATCTTCCTCTGAAGAAGAGTACATTAGATTTGTTGCATGCTATGAATCATCCTCTAACAGTGAGGCTAGCTGGATGGAGGACTTATCCATTGAGGAGAGGGAGTATGGGTTGACAGATAATAAAAAAGTGGTTGAGGACAGTGATGAAGAATTTGATGATGAAATAGATGAGGAAGAAGAAGAGACAGATGAGGAAGAAGAAGAAGAAAAAATTTAAGAAAATTGTGCAATAGAGAAAGAAGAAGGTTTTATTTGTGATGTTTGTGGTTTTCGTTTAGGATCCAAAAAAGTTTTTGCTTTTGCTTTATGGCACCCTTGGTATTTTTCCCTATTTCCTTTTAGTTTTTGTAATGTGGCAATTTTTTTATGAATCAATAGAACTGCAATTTCCTGTCTATCTAACATCTTATATCTATTAGTGCCTATAAATTTATAAAGCAATGAAAACTAGAGAGAAAAAGGAAAAGAAAAAAAAGGCAATGTAATTACGAGGTTAAGTACTTGTACATTTTAATCCAGTGTGAGTACCTATATATTTCATACCAGTATGAGTACCTGTACATTTCAGACTTGTAAATTTACAATCTAACAAATATAAGAACAACAATAAACAACAAGCACAAATATGTAATAGAATACCTGCACAAATATAAGATAAACAACAAATCGGCAAGTAACAACAGACAAGCACCAAGATGTAATAGAGATGTAATAGAGTACTGGTAAATTTTCAAACTAACAAATAGACAAACAATAACAAACAACAAGCATTCATGAAAAAAACTGCAAAAACATTTGGCATTAAGTTACAAAATGTACTTGTTAACATGCAGTCAAAATACTACTATCAAAATTGTGATCACTAGATCACTACATAGCCAAACAAAGTTAAATTACCAAATTATGTCAAACTTTCCTTTTCCTGCCAAGAGATTGAAAGGCTTCCTTGTAAGGGTTAGAGCTTGGGGCTTGAGCTTGCTGTGTTGATGCCCTAGTTTACCTTGGGGCTTGAGCTTGCTACGTTGATGCCCTAGTTTTCTTTTGAGTTTAAGTAGCTTAAGACTGCCTTTGGGCTTGGCTTTCTCTAGTTTTTCTTGGGGCTTCAGTAGCTTGAGACTGCCTTTGGGCTTGACTTACTTTAGTTTGCCTTGGGGCTTCAGTAGCTTGAGACTGCAATTGGGCTTTACTTGTTCTAGTTTGCCTTAGGGCTTCAGTAGCTTGAGACTGCCATTGGGCTTGACTTTCCCTAGTTTGCCTTGGGGTATAAGTAACTTTATATTGCCTTTGGGCTTGACTTGATTGACTTTGCCTTGGGGCTTCAGTAGCTTGAGCTTGCCTTGATTGATTTTGCCTTAGGGCTTGAATAGCTTGAGTTTTCTATTGAGTTTGCTTTGGTTGAGTTTGCCTTAGGCCTTGAGTAGCTTGAGTTTGGCTTTGAGTTTGCCTTGGAGCATGAACTTGTTATGTTGATGCCCTAGTTTGCCTTAGAGCTTGACTTGCTTGAGTTGGCCTTGGGGTTTCAGTAGCTTGAGTTTGCATTGCACCCCTAGGAGATCTCCTACTACTACCACTTATACCACCACTTCCCCTTCCTCTCAAATTTGGTATTGCAGGTGGTAAGCCAACACAACTAATATGTCTTGTCATGCAAACATTTATATCTACCCTCTTAGGTGTTCTTACCACTCTTAGCTTTAGTGTTGCATGTACACCCTTACAAGTTTTCTTGTTGTTACCAAAGCCCCCACACTTTTTGTATCTCTTTTGCCTCTTTTCATCATCTGGATCAGGGATTCTTTATTTTCTAAGTCTCCCAGCTCCTCTCACCAATGGGGGAGGTAGAAAATGGTTCTCTTTATTTGCAGGCTACATATAATACAAAAATAAACATACATTTAAAATAAAGATTCAGATACACTTGTGTCCAAATACAAACCTTCTCCCATTATGATCCATCAACTACATGATATATGAAATTTTTATACTTTTAGACATATGGAGCAATTTTTTGAATATAAGAAACATAGTTGTTACCCATCCATAAAAAAAATTCTTTTAAAAAATTAGAGACACAACTTTGTAAAAATTTAGATTATTAAAAAAACATATTTACTTAACCCATGGCCACCCATAAGGGAGTATAGCACTAACAGCATGCACACATGATAGTCAAGAAAGTTGCCATTCATGGCAGTCACATTTATATGTATTGGTGCTTACTCTCCATCTTTGGCCATTTATCCTAATTGTAGGAAAAGATCCTGATATGATCCCTTAAACCTGATATTGACCATAGCATTTGATCATCTTATCAATGTGGGTTTGTGCTCTAGAGACCAACACTAAACCTGCAAAAAAGATATTCATATAGCCACATAGTAGTTCATGAAAAGAAGAAGAGAATAACAAAAGGTCTTGTTTAGCTTACCTGTTTCTTCTCACTCTTTTGATTTGAGCCTCCTATTATACATGAGTTTTATCAACATTATATTATGTTTTTTCCAGTAACTTGCAGATTGACCTATATTTAATCTTCAAAATCCACATGTTAAAAGACTTACTGAAATTTTTTGTGATGTGCTCATACTTGGCAGTGAAATCAAAGTGGGACCTAGCCCAGTGTTTAAATGGCTCCTTATGTAGTCAGTCACGAATAGCTGGGTTATCCAGTTTGAGTTGGTCTATGTGCTTGTTCTTTTCAGATTGCTTAAATGCATTTACTGCACTCTACACTAACCAATCTATTTGGGTCCCCCTATAAAACTTCTTCATATTCTTGTACATATGTCTAAAGCAGAATCTATGATTTGCAAAAGGAAATGGGTAGTCACAACATCAATGAGTCTCTTCTGTCTATCTGATATGGATATTATCTTTTGATTATGTAGAATGAGATAGGGCTGAAGAACCTCAAGGAAGTTGGTCCAAGTTTCTTTATATTCTTATTTGTATAAGAAAACTGTAATAGAGAATAGGTCATTATTGCCATCCAAGGCAATCACAGATAGGCAAACCCTCCCCCATATTTACCCTTTAGAAAGAAACCATCCAAACCAAGTACAGGTCAACTCCCACTTAACCATCCATCAAAACTTGTCGTAAACATCACCAATAAACTTTTCCGTTGGTTACTTTGAAGTTCTTTACTACATTTAGCTAAACTGTCAGGGTTAGCCAATACGACTTATCTCATAAATTTAGGTTACAGAATATAACCCTCATCATATGATCTAACTATACTCTCCATGCATATAGTCCAAGCATTCTATGAAGTATAATATGAAATATCAACACCATACCTTCTTGTAATCAGCTCTATCAAACTTGTTGGTCTAGTGGTTCTCACTGCCCAAATTATTTCTTCAACTTCATTTGCCACCTACTGGGCATTTGTATTTTTGTTAGATTGATCACTCCTGCCAGGACATGTACGAATGAGATTACTACTTGCCCTCATACAGAAAGTGGTACCATCTAGGTTAACCCTAGCATAGAACATCTATTGACTGTTGAATATTTCAGCCTCAGTACAAATGTATCATGCCCTCATATAGTTATTCTTTTCAGTTCGCAATGGCCCATTGCCTTAAAAATGCTCTGCAATCATCAACTGTGGGCCACTCTATGCCAATAACAATCTTTAACCCAAGATTATGCACAGGTAACGTAGTACGATACACTTCAGCTTCTTCTATGGCAAAAATATTATCATATTCTTTGGCCAAATCTATGAACTCGTCATCACATCTGTTTATATCAGCTTGGGTTAGACCATCATCACCATCAACTGATGAGTGATTTGAGTAATACCCTTCCTCTATATCTAAGCAATTTGGGTTAGTGTTCATCCATCTATTCCAAGCATCAACTTCATCAACTTCTTCTGCATTATTTGAAGCCTCTCCCCCCAATCCAACTTCACCCTCAGTTTTAGCATTAACTAGAGCATCTCCCCCCAATCCAACTATACCTGAAACATCTCCCCCCAATCCAACTCCACCCTCAGATTCAATATTAGGTTCATCATCACTGAAGTACATATGTGACAAATCATCAAGTTCTTCCTCAGGTAGTTCATTTTCCCTTGGTTTCTTAACTCTTTTAGTATTTTTTTTACTACTTTGTAAACTATTACTCTTTCCTATGTTGTTTCCCCCTTTTTTAACTGTTTTGTCTTTTGCCTTACTTGTGTATCTAGTTTGAAATGGCTTTTTAGCTTTGATTCAACTCTCTTTTTTATTTAAGTCACAACTACCTTTTGTCTACCCCTGGTAATAGTCTCATGTTGAAGTAGATCAAACTGTGAACTCTCATGCTGCAGTGGATCAAATTTTGTAGTCTCAACCTCAACTTGAGAAGTAGACCATATTTGTGGTCCATCATCTTCCATCATAACTACATCTGGCTGTTTAATTAAAGGTGGGGGCACAACTTCTATAGGCACTACATATACATAGAAATGTACATCCCACATATTATTCAAATCACTACAATGCCATATTTTATACAAAGTTGCATCATCACAAATATCCATTATCTTACCTGCACACACTGTCTTCACAAATGGCCCAGAACTAGATGAGATAGCCTTATTTATCCCAACAACATCAAACATAATATACTCCAATAGACCTTGATAGCAAAACTGATCCCCATATATATTTTAAAATATATGTATGTCCCCCACAATGTATAGACGATGTGTGTACCCTGTCTCCCCAGATTCAGACCATCTACCTCCCCAATGAATAATGACATTTATTAGGTCATTCCTATTATTGTAGCATACCCCAAACACTACATAATTAAGACAAATATCATGGTAACATACCCAAAATACCTAATCAAAAAACACCACTTGTAAAGGCCTAAATTTTTTTTAATAAACCCTAATTTTAAAATAGCAGAAAACCAAAGCCCTAATTTTCTAATCCAAACTACTTGTATAAGGCCCCTATTTTCTAATCCAAACTCTAATTCTTAACACAACTCATCTAACTTTAAAATTAAGAAAACCAAAACAATAGATATTAGAGAGAGATTTATAAATTTTGGCTATTCAGAAAGAAAGAAAGGGAGAGAAATAGACTTAAATTGTGATTAGGAGATAGATAAGAGATTCAAAGGCCTGGCGAGATCAAATATTAGATTGCTCTACTCCACACTAACCACTTTATTTTATAGTTGCAGAAGATACAAATTTTCCCTCAAAAATAATTGAGAGAGAGAGAACGAAAGTCTAGGAGATGACCTGAAGACAACTTGTTTACCCATTAGAAGAAATCATGTGCAACTCACGTGAGGATAGTTTAGTCACTTCATGTCAAAATTTGACTTCAATAGAGATTGACTTGTGGTCAGAGGCCATTTGGGGACCAAAAATGTATATTTAAACAATTTGGGGAGTAAAGGCAAATATTCAGTTTGTAGGTGAGACTATACTCAAGAAATCCCTAAAAATGAGAAATGTTGTCCTGCAAATAATAATGGTAGATACTGGCAATAGTATCGAGCTACTCTTCCAAAGTGCAATTGATCAAATAGGACTGGCCGATAAAGTTAAGCCTAGTGACATCTATGTGAGTGGTTTTAATAGCTGCAAAGAATAACGTATAGGAAAGATCATACTTCCTATTACTGCAGGACCGACAACAATTGGCGCTGTATTTTACGTTATAAATGTAAAATCTAGTTATTTGGGAATAATGTGACGCTGCTGGCTACACAACATGTGGGCAATCCGATCGACCTATATTTTAGAGTTACGGCTTGATTGGAATGGCGGTCTCTATGAAATCAAAGACAATTTAAAGCGAGCTCGCACTTGTGAAAATACTGTAACCATCGTGACAGAGCCACCAGAAAAACACGCCGTATTGCAATTACAGAACACTACAGAGAACTAGCTACCTAGTATGGAAGCTACATAATACTTCGAGATCAGTGGAGATAAGTGGAGATTCAGTTATTAAAAAGTAATAGTGACGTGTTTGCATGGACATTCCATGAAATGTCAGGTATCGACCTAACTTTGGCTTGCCGTAAGCTTAGCTTAAAAGATAAGGCTGAGGCGGTCTGATAAAAATAGAGGACATTAGCACCGAGACTACGAGAGGAAGTCAGCAAAGAAATTGATAAAATCATTGAAGTTTGTTTTATTTAAAAAGTTAATTACCTTGAATGCATCTCGAACATCGCAGCCGTCCCAAATAAAAATGGAAAAATTAAAGTATGAGTGGATTTTACAGACTTCAATAAGCATTCTCCAAAAGATAGTTTTCCCCTTCCTATCATCAACCATCAGCTCGATTCTACTGTAGGACATGAACTATTGTCAATGATGGATGCTGAGTTAGGGTACAATCAGATACCCATTTTGCCCGAAGATCAAGAAAAAACAGCTTTCATCACAGAACATGAATTATATTACTATAAAGTCATACCTTTCGGCCTTAAGAACTCCGAAACCACTTACCAAATACAGATAACCCAGATGTTCAAGGACCATCTCAGAAAAATGATAGAAGCTTATATTGATGATATGCTGTGCTAAAGTCTATAAAAGGTAAACCATTTCGCAGACTTGCACAAGACCTTTGAAATTTTTCGATCATATAAAATGAGACTAAATCCTGAAAAATGCCAATTCGGAGTCCAATCGGGACAATTCTTGAGATATTTGATTAGCGCAAGGTATCGAAGCTGACCCAGATCGTATCCGTGTACTGTTATCCATGTTATCACCAAAGACAAAGAAAGATGCCCAAAAGTTAGCCAAAAATATTGCAGCAATAAATAATTTTGTTTCCAAGTCTTCAGATCGGTATAGATGGTTATTAAACCATCAATGAGAAAGGACGAAGAAAAGCAAAAATCAAAAAGATCTATATATCATGTAAACCAAAGAATGTGAAGTGTAGTAGCCTACTCACAACCTTCTAGCTCCAGTCGATTACTCGAAGGCCACATCGAAGCCTACCTGGTTACCTTAACGCCCAATTAATCCATAAACAAGCCTTCTTAAACTACACGAACTTTGACTTTGATCAAACCTCGAAGACGAAGGCAGATCTGTCAGCACGTGAACTCCACATCAGCATCAGAAATACTTTGACCATAGTTGTACATGGTCGAAGGCAGACATATCAGACATCCAGCTCCCTAGACAATAACGGCGGCGTTGTTGGTCTTTACAGCTACAGTGACAGAACCAACAACAGCTGCAGTGTCAGGGTACAGTGTTAGGCCTGACATTTCTGGTGTCAACACTAACTCCATAATATTTGTTTGATACCCAGAGGGTGCACTTGTAATGTGACCTCCCATGGTGACTCAGCCCTACATATGTTTTATAAATAGGAGGGAAGGGGAACCAAGGAGAGGTTACAAAATGTCTCCCCAGAACCCTTACAATTTACCTTAGATCTCTCTATAAATTACCCCATACTCGAACCTTCAACTACTCGATAGTAATATCAATACTCTTAAAAATCCTCATTAAAGGTCGTGGAGTGTCTCATTCTAGGCCTCCACGCAAGTATATTGCCAATAGCTTAGTCATATTATTGATCATATATACTTGTCCCCTTGAATTATGGATAAATCTCGTGGGGTAAGAGCCAACTACTCCACGGTACGAAGTTAGGCCCCTACATTTGGTGTCGTGCATGGTCGAAGGCAGATATGTCAGACAGCCAACTCACCAGACAATAATGGCGGTGTTATTGGTCCTTATAGCTTTAGTGACATAACCAACAACAGCTACAGTGTCAGAGCACAGTGTCAGGCCCGACATTTCTGGCGTCAACACCAACTCCAGGATACCCGCCTGATACCTAAAGGGTATACTTGTAATATGACCCCCCATGGTGACTCGGCCCTACCTATGTTCTATAAATAGGAGGGAAGGGGAACCAAGGAGAGGTTACAAAATCTCTCGCCAGAACCCTTGCAATTTACCTTTGATCTCCCTATAAATTACCCCATAATCAAACCTTCGACTACTCGATAGTAATATCAATACTCTTAAAAATCCTTATTATAGGTCGTGGAGTATCCCATTCTAGGTCTCCACGCAAATATATTGCCAATAGCTTAGTCATATTATTGATCATATATACTTGTCCCCTTTGATTAAGGATAAATCTCGTGGGGTAAGAGCCAACTACTCTACGGTACCTACATTTGGTGTCGTACATGGTCGAAGGCAGACATGTCAGACAACCAGATCACCAGACAATAGCGGCGGTATTATTGGTCTTTATAGCTTTAGTGATAGAACCAACAACAGCTATAGTGTCAGAGCACAGTGCCAGGCCTGACATTTCTGGCGTCAATACCAACTCCAGGATACCTGCCTAATGCCCAGAGGGTACACTTGTAATGTGACCTCCCATGGTAACTCAACCCTACCAATGTTCTATAAATAGGAGGAAAAGGGAACCAAGGAGAGGTTTCGAAATCTCTCCCCAGAACCCTTGCAGTTAACCTTTGATCTCTCTGTAAATTACCCCGTACTTGAACCTTCAACTACTCGATAGTAATATCAATACTCTTAAAAATCCTCATCAGAGGTCATGGAGTGTCCCATTCTAGGCCTCCACGCAAGTATATTTCCAAAAGCTTAGTCATATTATTGATCATATACTTGTCCCCTTTGATTAAGGATAAATCTCGTGGTGTAAGAGCCGACTTCTCCTACGTATGAAGTTAGGCCCCTACATTTGGCGCCATTTGTGCTTTTCTACCCTATCACTTTCCCCCTGCCTTATACTTTCCTCTTTCAATTCCTACAAATTACTTCCAATGGCCCCTACCCTTCGCTCCACTTCTACCCATGCCGGCAACTCTGCCGATGGAGTGGCTGCCCAGCTTCCCCTTCTTGCCCAACAATTTGCTTAAGTTGAGGAGCGACACCGAACACAACTACACCAAGAATGCGAAGAGCACCGGCTAAAGTTTGAGGCCGAGCGGCAATGCCGTTAGGACGATGCCGACAGGCAATATCGTACTATCGATGATCTGCCCAACATAGTCTGCGAGTTGCAACGATTACATCCCCTATATCCCCCCCCCCACCATCTCGAATACCCGCCCCTTCGCGTTTGTCTGCCCGCGCTCGATTGGGACCACTACCACATCTTGAAGTACCCCCGGTCCATGTTAGTGCCGAGGGTGTTCCTCCTATTATTCCCCCTACTAGTTCCATCCATCTTGGCATCCACCCCACGGAGGACTCATCTAATTCAACCCTTCGTTCCACCAGGCAACCCAAACGCCACCCTGCCCATGATCGTCTCGAGAAGTGTAGTGTTGAGCATACACCGACTATTCGGCCTCACCCCCTTTGACAGGAAAGATCCCCCCCCCCCTCATCCTGCCTATTGTGCGCAATAGGACCTCAACTGCAAAGTTCATCCTGTCATCCATGTCAGCGCAGCCCCCTCTGCCCTAAACTCCTCACTATCGAAGTACCTCCAAATTTTTGTACTCCCAAGCTCAGCAAATATCACAACACAAATCCCCAATCCCACATCCTCGAATTCAAAAATGCTTTAAGCCTTTACTCTACAGATAACCACTAGATGTGTTAACCTCTTCCTACCAGCCTCACAGACATCCCTCTTCGCTGGTATCATAACCCTCCCAGTGGCTCTATTCAAAGCATCGAGAAACTATCCAATCATTTCATCGCCCAATTTACCTTCAACAAAGATTCAGAGCTCAAAGTCGATGCCCTCTTCAATTTCTGAATATCCAACCGTGAAACCCTCGAAGCCTTCTCCAAGAGGTTTCTAGACGAATCGTGCAAAATCGAAAACCACAACTGCGCGAACGCCGTACTCGCGTATTCAGACACTTTACCAGATAACAGTCGCGTCAAAGAGTACCTTTTCCTACATAAACCACAAACCCTCGAGGAGATGTTCTCAAAAGTCAATGGCTATATCGACCTTGAGTGCCTCCGCGAATTAAATAAACAGGGGCAACCTTCGAATACCAATATAATTAAACCTCGACAAGGCCCACCCTCTACTCCTACATCCCTGATCGCTCCTGTTTCATAGAAGGCTGAGAGCCGCAAACACCTTCACACTGATAATAATGCCGAAGCTCACAAAAAATGACCGAAGCCAGTCTTACCCAAGCTTACCGCCCCTCTCAGCAGTCTTCTGCCACAGATCTAGGCAGACCCCATATAGCGTACCCCTTTCACCATTAAAGTCAAAAAAGGTGAACCTTACTTCGCCAACCACAAGTATAGCTACCACCACTCCAATAGTGCTTCGCCCTACAGTGCTCTCTCAAAATAATCCCCAAAGCAAGACGTCTACATCAGTATGTCGCCGACCTCCCTGGTTATCTCGACGGGTCAAACCTAAAACCTCAACCCACTCCTGTTATCGCCCCAGCTGAGGTACACATCTACCAACTTCACCTCATTGATGTCAATAATATCGATAGCGTCCCTTCTAAGAGTAATTATAAGAGTGTCGAAGAATACTACAAACTTACTTACCAGGAGAAGCTTCCTGCCCTCCTGCTAGAATCAAGTCAATATCCTCAACCTGAGGGTATATCTTTCATCGACTACGACACCTCACATGTTCGTTTTCCCCATTCTGACCCTTTAGTCATCATGATTAAGGTCGAGCACCTCGTCCTCCATACCATGTTTATCGATACAGGAATTACGGCCGATGTACTTTTCCTTCAGACCGTCCAAGCCATGAGTAAAACAAACCTCATTACTGCCGTTAATGTCGAACTAAAAGGTTTTAATTAGGCCACTGATGTTTCTGTTGGTCGAATTAGCCTTCCAGTTACCACCGGACTAGTCATACTTTAAGCCTGCTTTCTTGTCATCGATAAGAGGTCTGAATACCTTGGTATCTATGGGCGTGATTGGCTCCATGCCATGCGTACCATACCTTCGACCTATCATCAGACTCTTCGTTTCACTACCTCCAGTGGTACATGGAATTTTAAAGGCTCTCAACAACTCCCACATCATGTGAGCATCCAGAGATCGATCAGACCTAGAAACTCGTCAGACTCCCATAGCAATCAATGTCTCCTTCTATTTTAATATCTTCTACACCCGCCATCTCACACATCGAAGTCACTATTTATATTGAACTCGACGGTCCTGGTCGAGGTACATTTATTAGAACTTATCTAGACAAGGCAGAGTACCTCGAACTTATAGACTTGCATCGAGCAAATAAAGACGTCTTCGCTTGGACGTTCTAGGAGATGCCCAGTGTCGACCCCAGTTTAGCATGATACCGCCTCGACCAGATCTCCCAATCTATTGCAGTAAAACAGAAGAAGCGTACACTGGCACCACAACTTTAAGAAGCTATAAACCTTGAGGTCGATAAGCTCATAGCCGCAGGTTTCATCAGAGAAGTCAAGTATGCTGATTGGATATCCAATATTGTGGCAGTTCCTAAAAAGAATGGCAAGATCAGAATCTGCGTCGACTTCACTAACCTCAACAAACACATACTGAAGGATAGCTTCCTCCTCCCGATCTCTTCAGTACTCCCGGATGCTACTGCTGGACATGACCGTCTGTCAATGATGGACGTGGCTTTGGGTTACAATAAGGTACCACTCCTCCCCAAAGATCAACTTAAAACTTCTTTTATCACTGAACAAGGTCTTTACTGCTTTACCGCCATGCCCTTCAGCCATAAAAATGTGGGTACCACCTACAAACGCCTCGTCACAACCATGTTCAAACCCTTTCTTGGTAAGTTGGTTGAAGTTTACGTCGACAACATGTTATGCAAGAGACTCCAAAAACAGATCGACGTCCAGGACCTAACCAAAGTTTTTTTGATACTTTGAACATACAACATGAAACTTAACCCAGACAAATGCCAGTTCGGTGCCTCGTCTGGCAAATTTTTTGGCCACCTTATCAGCAAACGAGGTATCGACATCGACCCTACCCATATTCGAGCCCTCATCAATATGCCTTCCCTCAAAACCAAAAGAAATGTCCAAAAAGTGGCTGGTAAAATAGCAGCCCTCAAACGTTTCATTTCCAAATCCTCACACTGCTATGTTTGGCTCTTTTCTCTCTCACGCGACCAAGGCATCCACAAGGCAAAAAAGAAAAACAACCTTGAGATCAACTGGACACCCGACTGTGAACAGTCCATCCTTGAACTTAAAGCATGCCTTGGTCGACCTCCCTTTATCAGTACCTCTATCAAAGGCGAAACACTCTCCTTATACCTCGTGGTCACCAATACCTCTATCAGTTCAGTTCTTATTCGACTCGAATCAAACATCGAGAAACCTGCATATTTTATTAGCAAAACTCTTATACCCACAGAATCTCGATACACAAAGCTTGAGCGTTTGCTCCTCACCCTCGTCTACACTTCTCGAAAGCTCAAACCATATTTTCAGGCTCGCCCCATCCGTATTATAACAAGTTATCCCCTTCGAGAAGTACTCAGCAAGAAAGAAAAATCTAGACGAGTACAATAGTCGTCTGCTTATCTTGGCAAACACGACATCATATTTGAGAAGCAGATATCCCAAAAAGGCCATGCAGTCGCCGATTTCCTTGCTGACTTCCCAGTCGAAGATATCGACTGGAAGGAACACGAAGACTACCTACCAGAGGACCAGCCCGAACCTACCGACCCGTGGAACCCTAACACAAGGTGATGACTCTTTAGAGATGGATCTGTTGGGCCTAATGATTTGGGGATAGGTATCGTTCTGGTTATACCTACCAATGATCGAATAGAGAAGGCAGTCAAGTTAAACTTCAAATGCTCCAACAACGAGGCTGAGTATGAAGCCTTGATCCAGGGCCTCGACCTTACACTCAAAATTGGTGTCCCTAAACTGGCAGTTTTCACAGATTCCCAACTTATTTAGAGACAATACACTGGTGAGAATTAAGCCAACAGTCACATGGCTGAGTATGCTGCTCTTATCGGCCAGCGCCTGGATCGTTTCCCCAAAAAATATTCTATTACTTACTACCCTCGAGGTGAAAATAGACACGCAAATGCTCTCGCTTACATAGCAGCTATGTAAGGCCAGTCCGAATCCCAAACTCTCCATATCGAAATACCCGAATGCCCAAGTATCGACCAGATGGAAGTCAATACCATCAATACTGGGGGTGAGAGTATCGATCCAGACGACTGGCGAACACCATTCCTTGATTACTTCAATAATGCTATCTTCCCAGATGATCCCAAAGCAAAACGACCATTATTAGGAAACTGCTGCAGATACACCATCCTCAAACGCAAGTTATATCGCAAATCCCCAAATGGCATCCTCCTTCAATGCATCTCTCAAAACGAGGCCTCTACAATTCTAATCGAACTCCACGAAGGAACTTACGGTGCTCATACTACCAGTAGATCTATGGCCCTTCGAGCCGTTTTCAAGGTTTATTCTGGCCCAATATGAAAAAACAAGCCAAAGAATACGCTAAACACTGTGAAAAATACCAGTGCCATGCGCACGACATTCATTGCCCCTCTCAATACCTCCACTTTAGTCAAGTCTTTTGGCCATTCAAACGCTGGGCCATCGACCTTGTGGGTCCTATTCCTAAAGATCGGGTAGCCGAGAGAACATCCTTGTTGCCAGAGACTATTTTACCAAATGGGTTAAAGTCGTACCTTTGTGTCAGACCAGAGAAGAAGAAGTCATCAACTTTCTATGGGAAACATTATCAAATGCTTCAGATGCCCTCATATGATTCGATGTGACAATGGTCCATAGTTTGTTGGGAACAAAGTTAGAAATTTCCTTAAGAAGTACGACATCATTCGGAGGTTGTAAATTTCATAGCTCAAGCCCAAGCCGATATCACTATTATGGGAATATATTGCATTCATTCACCCATAACCCAGGCCTTATTAGTGTAACTATTATAAAAAAATTAGTGAAACAAAGGTGGAAGACTACATTGTCACTTATGAATCAAACTGTTTATATGATGAGTTGTTGAGCTTATTATATAGTGGTTAACATCTGGATGTGGAAGTAAATAATGATGACATGAATAGATAATGTGCATTTGGGTGTGGCTTAAATAAAATATTTTCTTAACAACTAAAGGCACTGGCGGAGCCACATGAGAACCAGTGGGGGCTACTTTCCCACTCACTTTTCTCCAAAAAGGAGGCTAGTTATATACTTTTATACATTTAAAGAAAACCCGATTACATAATGCGACCATCATCGTCTTTTAGAGAGAGAGAAAGACTCATAAGTAAACCAAAGTCTATATCTCTCTCTTTGTGCCCTAAATTTGCTCGTATCTTTGTACCCTAAATTTGTTCAAAACCTCTCTAGGTCTTCACCAACAATGGTGAGTATCTATCTCGACTATTTTGAGGTTCAATTTGTATCTGATTTTACTAATTTTGGATTGATTTTAGTATAATTTGTGATTAATCTGTTATTGGTTGGGGAAATTAGGGGTTTGATGTAGTTGGACTGTAGTTGTTGGTTGATTAGGGAGATTTGTGTGTGATCGGTGACATCAGTGTAATTTATGTAGGTGATGATTAGTTTGCGATAACTACATCAGAGAAGGCATCAGCTATGCATTTCATAAAGAACCACTACAAAAATACCCTTCAAATCCATCTAAATTTATTTTTGGAGGCGGCCCCCAAAATTCCCTGGCCCCTCTAACCAATAATCCTAGCTCCGCCACTAACTAAAGGTATTTCATATTTTCCCTTTTACCAACTTTCTTGTTTTGACATACTGTTTGAATCTCAGCTCAAATCATCTATAATTTTAAATCTTTATAATATTATATTACTCTTGGTCTGTTGCTTCTATCTTAAAATGTAGTGTCATTTGGCTTTGATGTTTATTGCTTTTCTTTTCTTTATGTATTCCTATTTTAGAAGAACAACATTTTGCTTTGTTGGTTATCATGTGTAGTTAGAGTCGGCGAAAATTTGCAATTGCATTAGTTTTTTTTAGCGGGAACAAAATATTATTTAGGTTACTAGAAGCTGAAGATAATCAGATGAAAAAGGCCAACTTTGAGATTCTTGGGATTGTTGAAGATTATGAAATTTCATAAGTGGGCCTTCATGGTGTTAATGGTCCAGGTAGTGCGAGACATTTATTTGAAGATCTGGAGATGCATTACAGAATTCAATTTTAAGTGAGAGATTGTTGGGTGTGAACTCGAATGTGAAGAATGGAATTGTCGAAGACTGATATTGTCGAAATCGTTCGAACGAGCTTGGATGCTGTTCGAACAAGTTGTCATGTTTCTAGGGCTGAAGATCAATTATCGTAAAGTCATTCGAACGAGGTTGAGAGTCATTCTAACGACCCTTTTACAACTCCCTAGAATTTTGACCCAGGAGCCAAGTCGTTCAAGCGGGCATGGATGTCATTCGAATGAGCTTGGCGTTGGTTTGCTTTAGATGTTATTTTGAGCCGTTGGGTTTATCTTGAGGTTCGTTCAACTTGAATTTTAAGTTCCCTATTATATAAAGGGGACTTAGGTTATTTTGTTAACCTATCTTGGTGAGCTTAATTCTAGTGAGACCTAGAACTTGAGAGACTCCATTAAAGCTTGAGAAGCTTGGATAGATCGTTGTAACCCTTGATCTTGGATTAGTGAATTGTTCGCGGGGAGTGGTTTTTAATCCGTAAGGGTTTTCAACTTCCTTCCTTCGGGTAAATTATTGTGTTCTTGCTTTCGTAAAAAAAATTATTGGCGTTTCCGTTTATCATTCTTAATGCGAGGGATTGGGATTAGCTACCCTGATTCCCAACAACTGGTGCCAGAGCGCAAGGTTAGGGCTTGTGTGATTAGAGTGATGGCCGATATGGAGAAATTACAAATCAATGAATTCATTGGATTGAAATTTAGGATTTGGAAGATGCAAGTAGAAAATTTTCTATATGCGGAGGATTGTGATTTTCATCTAGGAGGGATTTCGACGAAGCCGACCGATATGGATTGTTTGAAGTTGGAGGTTTTAAATCTAGATATTCATGGTAAAGTTTGTTCAGCCCTCTCAAGTTCTATTTCTTTTAAATTGCCTAATGTGAGTACCATGTTAGAGATGATGGTCAAACTATTAAAGATGTTTAAATCAACTTTGAGTGATTTAAATTCTCAAAAGTATGTTACGTGTGTTTCAAATTCTCGTAAGCGGGTTACTTTCAGAGACGTGGTTGAAATCTTTGGTGATGACTCTCACGTAATACCTATTGGAGTTTCGTTGTTAACATCGGGTAATTACTCAGATGTTGAAGTTAGAGGAAAGGGAGTTTCACATATTAAGAATAGAAGCAAAAGGTGCATAAAGGCATTGAATTGTAATTAACAAGTTATTTGTTAGAATTGCGGTTATGTTGGTCATAAGAAGGAAAATTGCAGATCGACAAAGAAGAGAAGATCTGTAAAGAGACGTTTGGTGACTTTCTCCGGGGAAGGTAAAATTTTTTATAGTGCCTCAAATCTTATTTTTAATGATTTGGTAGATATGACTTGTGATATTCGGGATAAACTATGTAATGTGATTCATGGTACTCGGGATAAGTTATGGTGGTTGTCTTATGGTGTCTGTAAAAAGTCGAGGTTAGACTTGTTGCTCCATTGGAAATTATGTCGGGTAAAAGCGAATTGTCTAGCTATAATGAGTGTTATAACATAGTTGATAATGAAGATGTTCGAATTTCATTAATGAATGTTAATTCCTTAAGTTTAGATATGGTGCTATATGTATCTAGTATGGCTAGAAATATGTTTTCAAACCAACTATCAAACTTGTGTCTTTTGGCTACCTTCGGCGATGATGTTATTGAGATCATGAAAAAGGTTATTAATTTAACTTGGGACAAAAGACATGATACGTACTTAGAGACGTGTAACACTAATGATGAGATTATTGGTGTTGTTACTTCGATGGTGAACTCTAGAGCATGGCATGAAAAACTTGGCCACGTAAGCATTTGGATGAAAGTATTGTTCTCGAGGAGAATACTTGACAAGTTAAAATTGATAGATTTGTTCTTTTGTGAAGATGTTGTCTTGGTGAAGCAAAAGAAATCTGGGCTTCCTAGAAAGAGAAGAAAATTGAATATGGGATCGAACCACTTATACGATGATGTATGGGAACCGACTAGAGTTAGTTCCAATAGAGGATTTTATGGTTTTGTTATTTTCATTGGTGATTCTACACGTGAGCTTGGTGTACATTTCTTGAAGAATCAAATTGATTGGTTTGATATCTTCGCTAGATGGAAAGCCTAGGCTGAGGTTAAGACGGGTTCAATGTTGAAGCATCTTGGGTCTAACAGTGATGGTGATCAATTTTGTTGTAATAAGTTTGTTATTGATAAAGCATCTATTGGGATTGAAAGGCTTGAGAAGATTCCAATAATACCACGAGAGTTTGGTATGGCTGAAAGTGTGGTCCGTGGGATTACTGAAAGGGCGCAAAGTATGAAATGTTTTATCGAGTTGTCAAAGCAATTTTGGGCAAATTCGGTAGTTTCGGCGGTTGATATAGAGTCTTGGTATGCATTGGATCTTGAACTATTAGAAGAGATCACTTGGATGAAAAAGGAGGTAATTATTTATACTTCTTTTGTCTATTCTAGTAGTAGATCATTACTAGATTATATATCTAGTTTGTGCATGTTCATTGGATATGTTTGCGATGATTTTGGTGACCGGTCTTTTCATATGAAGAATCAAAAAATAATCCAACTTATTGATGTGATATTCAATGATGATGTCTTCTGTGAAGACATGGATAAGTGGACCGAAAAAGTAGATTTATTGTGGTTATTTGAATATGTAAGAAAATTTGTAGGGATAGTGTTAGAACTATTGGTTGAAAAGTTTCAACGAGAACCATATACTCCCCCGATTGTAATAAAAATAAGAACTAAGTTTTTTAGACCTGCGGCCCATTATTATTTCTCTCGACGTTGTTTCTGGCTAGCCGATATTGGTGTTGACTACAAAAGTGGCTTTACAAAGTGAGGTCATGGGCAAGTGGGAGCTTGTCATGGATGATGATGATGAGATGGGATCTCAATCCTCATATCGGGTATAAGATGTAATCTTATTACCGATGGTAAAACTCTTTACTTCACAAGTTGGTTTAATGGTTAAACGATAACAAGTTTCTTCAAGCGATTCAAGGTGAAACTTGTGCTAAAGTGCTTTCAAGAATAAATGGGTGACTATGTCAAGTTGTTTATTTTGCTCACCGGTTGGGAAGCTAGTTATTTTGTGGTTGCTTAGTTTTTCCGGATTGAGTAATTCTTGATACGGAATAAAAATTCTTCATGATTGATCTTATTAAAGATTGGTATATAAGTCGGCTACATGGATACATAGTTACTGGGTGAAGTTGCATTATGGAGGCTCATACATGAAAGCTTCATATGCGTATTCGAGATATACACCGAAACGATGGGGCTCGAAGTTAGATATGTTTATATCATTGGTGATTTTTTTTAAAATTTCAAAGAGACCATTGTTGATGTTATGAGTTTTAAGAACTCATGGATCACCCGTTCTTAGAGTATGGATGATATGCTAGTTGCGTATGCAAGTTCTAGTATGGGTGAGATTGAAGATTCTTGGGAACGGTTATCTTAATAAATGGTTGGACCGATGGATTAGCTAATCCTTTGCATATCGTATAGTACAACAGGAAGAACATGAAGCAGAAGTTGTTATTAACATAGTACATTGAGACTGGTTGGAGTGTTATTTGGTAGCGCACCATTTGTCATTATTTCGGGCTTGAGACACGTATTTGTTTAGCTATGGAATGTAATATGAGTATAGATCGAGGTATGCCTAAACTCATTAATAATTTGTGTGCTAATGTATGTCATTGTTAACATGAGACCAGAGTTTTCTCATGAGGTAGGAGTTGTGAGACGTTGATAATAAATATTATGTATTCGAAGAAGACTCGGTTGTAGCTCATAGCTATGGAGTGTTTCTTGTTCTGCTTGCAGGGTTGTGTTTATTTGTGATGGTGAAGAACATTAATGACACGGAAAGGACTATAGTTTTGTGGTATTATACTGTAACCTCTTGGAAATCGAGATGACAATGGTTAATTACATCATTAATTGCAAAAGTATAAGTACGGTGTGGTACGGTAGCTTTTGGCGTAAAGAGTTCAGTTTGACGCAGTTAGAAGTATGGTTTGCTTGAAATGGGTGAAGTTACGGGAACCTCACATTTCAAATTTTAAGTGGGTGATTTGTTGAAGATTGTGAAATATTATAAGTGGGTCTTCATGGTGTTGAAGGTCCAGGTAGTGCGAGACATTCATTTGGAGATCTAGATATAGGTTACAGGATTCGATTTCAAGTGGGAGATTGTTGGGTATGAACTCGAATGTGAAGAATGGAATTGTCGAAGACTGATATTTTCGAAGTCGTTCGAACGAGCTTGGATGTTGTTCTAATGTGTTGTCATATTTTTAGGGCTGAAGACCAATTATCGTGAAGTCGTTAGAATGAGGTTGAGATTCCTTTGAACGACCATTTTATAACTCTTTGGTATTTTGGCCTAGGAGCCCAAGTCGTTAGAAAGGGCTTGGATGCCGTTCGAACGAGTTTTGCATTGGTTTGTTTTAGATGTTATTCTGAGTCGTTGGTGTTGCCTCGAGATCCGTTCTATTTGTATTTTAAGTTCTCTACTATATAAAGGGGACTTGGGTTAATTTTTTAGCCTATCTTGGTGAGTCTAATTCTAGAGAGACCTAGAATTTGAGAGACTCCATTAAAGCTTGAGAAGCTTTGAGGGATCGTTGCAACCTTTGATATTTGATTATTGAATTATTCGCGGGGAGTAGTTTTTTATCCGCAAGGGTTTTCCACTGCCCTCCTTTGGGTAAATTATTGTGTTTTTTCTTTCAAATAATTTCTTATTGGCGTTTCCGTTTATCGCTCTTGGGGCGAGGGATTGGCATTTGCTACCCTGATTCCCAACAGGGATATAATGGACATGGCTGCCGTAGAGCTTCAATAATTGTTGGTCGTCGATGTAGGTGGAGACAACAATTCAAGAGTGGTAAAAAAATTTCTCGTGGAATTGAAATGTTCTGCTCTTATAATAGTATAACTAATTTTGGGATTTTGCTAAAAATTCTGGAACGTGCGTATATCAATACATGGTTGATCGAATGCTTGCTCAAGTGCTCAACACACTAACATAGCTTTAGGTAGCCAAAGCTAACGGAGCGTATCCTTTTGACAAACTCTATGGAAGATTAGATCTCTGCTGGGAGACCCATGAAGCATCTGAAAAGTAGTCACAGTTTGAATTCATTTACGTCTACTGAATACATCTTAAGTACGGATGGTTCTTTTCCTGCCAAATTTTTTGTTGGGAATTCGAATTCGAATTCAAATTCACCAAACAATACTACTCAACATGTTTATCTAAATGGAGTTGGTGGTGGCAGGCCTTAATGGGCTGTTTCTCTTGCAGTGATGGCCCATTTGAATCTAAGTAGTGTACTCAAATCATCTCAGGGATCGAAGAGATCTCTCAAGGCAAAAAGATCACCTTCTAGCTCCCAAGATCATATGATTACATGCAGTAGTAGAAGAGAGAAGTTGAACTCGAGGTTCATAGCTCTGTCCACCATGGTCCCTGGCCCATAGAAGGTATTCTTTGCTCTCATTCATTGTTTTTTTAAACCTTATGACATAAGCACTTGCTCAATCCTATACTTATCATGTTAGAACCCCATTTATAAGATTAGGACATACAATACACCCTTTTTTGTGTCCTAGCTAGAGACACTAAAATTTCTGCATGTTTTCTTGAAGAATAAACTTCAACAACACTATTGTCTTAAAGTTTATCATTATTGTAGGTGGATATGATCATGTTGTTGTGTCTATATCTTTGCAGTCAATTTTAATTTGTTTGGTTAGGAATTTCTTATTTCTCTAGCATTAGATAACTTCGAAGACTTTGTGGACCCTACAGCAAGGCATAATCTAAGCCCAATAAGCGTAATCTGGCCATTCATTTTGTTTTGGTTTTGGTTTTACTTGGGTTGATTTTCTTAACAGAGGCTGATTTTGGTAAATTATTCTTGTTAATTATGCTTAGGTTAATTGTATATGCTTTATAAATTGTTGTCTTCACTTTTTAATAAATGTTGTTTGAACAGATATCTTCGAGCTTGGACAGATCAATTCCTGGGGCAGTAGCTGTGAGGAATAATATCATGCACGGATTGGTTCTTATTGTAACTGGCTAGTTAATTTAATTCATTTCATGAATTGTGATCATTCATTTTTCAAAAGGAGAAATGCAAAAAATCAAAATTGACAATGGCAAATGACCATGAATAGTGGCCCAAGAGTTTTTAGTAGTACATAATTGTGTTTCTATACTCTATACTTTATGTTCAAGTATATTATATGCCTTGTTACGAGCATATTTCTTGGGTATTGGTTATGGGCAAGTTCCGGTCTGTTTATAAAATATATGCTAAATATGCTCCATTTGTACAATGTTGTGTAATATTTAGAAAATATCCAATATATTTATGGTACTTCTCAATATTTTTCCATTATAATCTATTTAAGGATAGGAATGTTAAGAGTTATGAAAATTGTTATTATGATGTATCTTCTGAATCCAACACTTTACTTATAACAATAGTCATATTTATTTGTTATTTGATTCCAATGCATTTTAATGTTCATGATTGCAGTTAAAGTATAATCAATCTAGAAAAAGTGATTGAACCATATTTGTGACTCGAGTAGGAGATAAGGTTCATCAATATGGAGCTGGAACAAGCTTAACAATTTCAAAAAATGGCGGTGGAGTTCCAGTGACATTGGAATTTGGGATTCAAACACGAGGAAATGTGGTAAGGAAGTTAGTGAGGACAAAGCACAAAAGTTACTTGCCCTATATTTGGAGGCCCTCTTATAAGGTGGATGCACTTGGCTCAACTGTCCCCTATGCTGATTACGTCTGGAAAATTATATTGATGTTTGGAACGATACCCACTGCCATGACATTCTATTCATCGAGAAAAGTAGTAATTTGTTTGGTTTGTTCTTAAAGGAGTTCCTTCACCGTCACGGGTTTCACTTACTTGGTACTATAAGTACATTGTTCTTACTTGATATTGTGTTTTATAGTCATAATTTTTTCCAAAACGATATCTTTAGTACTATTAGATGGATTCCTATTGTAAATATTATGAATGTAATAGAAGAAGTATTTAAAATCACAAGAGCATAAGCCTTTATCGCTTTATGCAGTATTATTCTGGATTATCGGTATACAGTGGCTTTAATCGATTATATGGGAAGATTTTCAATTCAAATGATGGGTTTCTTTGTCATGATAGTGTTTATGTTTGCTCTGGCATTACCTTACCACCGCTCAAAAGGAGAATCGAATAGGATTTATTATGATGTATGTTTTAGCCGCTTTTATAAACTTGGGGCCTAATACTACGACATTTATCATACCTGCCAAATCTTCCCAGTCTGACTACATTCAACATGTCATGGTATATCATCTGCAGGTGGAAAGGCTGGTGCTGTAATTGGTGTTTTTGGTTTTTTGTACGCGGCTTAAACAAGGATAAGACAAAGATAGATATAGGTTATCCTCCCGGTGTTGGAGTAAAAAAATTCGCTTATCTTTCTTGGTATAATCAGCTTCCTTGGGATGTTGTTTACACTCCTAGTTTCAGAGTCCATGGGGAAATCTTTGGAGGAGCTATGTGGTGAAAATGTAGAAAAAACAGAAATGATTGAGCTAGAGGAACCACCAGTTAGATACACCAACCGAATTGTTCCTGCTTAAGATGGAGATGTAATTGTGTGATGAGTTTTTGACTACTATATGGTGTTATTCTTCAGTAAGCCTAAATGTATGTATGTTTGTTTGTTTTAATTGCATAGTGAATAATAAACGACACTCGATTCTTTTCTATTTTTGCAAGTGTGGGTCTCTTGATAATTTTTCAGCAATATATTAGAGTTTTTTTCCTTCTCAATTGCATCTCCTTAACAATACGGTATCAATGCTAGAGTGCTAGTAAAGCCCGAAATTACCAATTTTTGTCCGCTACCAAACATTTGTTGTGCTTGGTATTATTTTCTTTAGTGGTGGCAAATCATCTGGCTTTATAGTTATGCCTTATGGTGAAATGAGAATGTTTGACCCCTGGATCCTTCCCCAAGAAAAAAAATTGCATGATCAAGGCTGTAACATAATTTTCTGAGTCAAAACTCAAATGATATTGGTTCTTTGTTACGTACAATTAAAAATATAGGATTAAGAAACAGGACATCCATACCTTTTTTTTGTTGGTAATTCTTAAATATTTTAAACTTTTATGGGCCAGTAATCCTTATGTATATTAGATACGAGGAAGAAATAGTTGCAAAACGGGTATTTATATGCTTTTTGTAATTCTTGAATTCACGAAGGGGAGTTCGAGTTATGCAAATCATACTGTAATAGTCTCACATGGGAAAAAATATCTTCTGGAGTGAGATTATTATGTGGGCTTTCTTTCACTCTTGCTTAGCAGTTAGCACTAAGAGGTTTTGAGAAAAACAAAACCCGCATGTTTAGATGGGTACAATATTGCAGTGAGCGAGGCATTCCAAATGATAACCAAACTCATAAGCCATAGCCGTTTTGTTATAATCTCCTGAGCCATACTATGTATGCTCTATGAGGGCACCTGCACTTCCATATTCCTGTGTAGGTTTATTCCTTCCCTTCCTTTAATAGTGGCAAATCTAATGCTATTTAGAAGCTCAAGCTGCAATTGATACATTACTATTATTTCAAAATATGAAGCCAAAACAACAAGATGACTGAATAATATGGCTTTACAGGCCTTCAAGGAGTTCAATGTACCAACATGATGCTAAATCTATTCGAATTTTAGCCTACGAAATTTGTTTCAACTGAGATAGCTAAACCGCTCATATACTACTGGATTAAAATAAATTTAGATCAATAAGATGCCCATCAAGATTTGATTTTATGAATGACTTTAAAAATTTGAACAATAGGTAGTAATTAATCTTCAGGTTTATAAGAAAATGTTTATTTATTATTCCGATTTTGCGCTATATATATAAACAACAATGGAATGAGCATGCATTGTTGGTTAACGCTAATTTTTTGTTTATTTTCTATCATTTCTATGTGTCTTGATAATTCAATCTCTAATTTACCTTGAATTGAAGTTGATTAATGTTGAACACATGACCGATGCTTGAAATATTAGCTCTATTCTTAACATTTGGGAGACACCTAAAATATTAGCTCTATTCTTAATATTTGGGAGACACCTAAAATATTAAACTATTTAAATACATAGGTTAACATTTTACAAATAATTGTAGGTACAATTGCTAGTGGTTAATGAAAGTAACTAATTTTGCCAGTTACTGCCAATGCATATCTGTCAACACAGCTTCAAGAAGCAAAAACCTTGATTTCTAGAGAACATGAAATTGTTTATATTCGAATTTCCCTTAAGGATGCTGGTTAGCCCTTACAAACTTAAAGCATTCTGTATAACGGTAAATGGTCCAAAAACATATAACAGGCCACACCCTGACACCTCTCAAGTGCATTCTCAGTTCTTTGATTATACTCAATATGCTGGGTTTCTATCTCTAAAACTTAAAGCCTAAAATGTAGGTCTTTAGTCCTACATTGGCTAAAAAGGATGTTTGTAATTATATCTTGGATATAACCTAGTAGATCTATATTATTCTCTACATTAGGTGACGGCGGGCCGAATAAAGAAGTTTTGAACTTTGTTTGGCAGTTGGGATTGGGACTAATATTTGGACATTGGACTTAGGAGTATTAACTTGGTTTTACCAATGTTTTGATTGGGCCTTTGTGGATGAGTTCGACTTGGTTAAAACTAGTCGGTTTTTTTTAATCCATTCAATCTGTTAGAGCACCTGCAGCTGCTAGGTCGATTATGATGTGATGAGGTGGATTAAGAAAACTACCCTTTAAACCACAAATCCTCCCCACAATAGCTAGGTAGAGGAGCTAACATGGTGACCCCAGACCCACCTTGAGGTTGGTCTTTCCACCCTCAGGGTAGATTTTTGGTAGATTGATGTCACGCAGTTCAGAGCTGTGCGTAGCCTTTAGCCCAATAGAATGATGACACTTGCCAAGCTTTAAGTGGTTCCCCTGTCCTGCAGTTTTGAACTATACGTAGTGTGTATGTTCAAGATTGAGACACGTGGATAGTTAGAATTTGAACTTGGTTAACAGCTAGTTCTTGCCGCGCAGCTTAGAACTTCGCGGCTAGTACCTGTATGAAATTTCCAATCATTCCCCTCTCTATACTTGGTTTTATTTTCTTGGTGATCAAAAGGCCTATTGTTTTGGGAATACTTGGTCAACCAGTTTTAACCATAATAATCGACGTTGAGTGACTTGTTTGAGCTAGTTGTTTGAATGAAATATAGTTTTGGGCATACTTGGTCAGCAATTCAACATAAACTCTATAGTCTAAACAAAACATAACATAAACCCGATAGTCTAAATAAAACATAACATAAACTCGATAGTCTGACAAAATATAATAAAACATAAACTAAGTGGGACGGCTTCTCTTCGTCTGGCGGACACGTATGGTACGGGAGAGACTTTCGTCATAAGTACATTGTACATCCGACTCTATCTGGTAACTTATGGACATCTAAGCTAGCCTATCTCCTATGGTACTGATAATCTCATCCCTCTGCCAAAGCTGTTCCTCCAACACCTCTGTACGTTGAAACAATTGCCTCATATCTTCATATGATGCATACATCATTCTTTGGTTTTTATGCCACAACTCATCCACACTATACCTAGGTGGACACGGGTGTGGTACCTGCATGACCGGGATCGGTAGTCGTCTACGTTCTCTACTACTTCCTCCCATCTCCATGAACCATCCCAGATCTCCCACTTCCTTGTCATATGCCTCAACACCATAGTTTTGTACCTGAGAAGACGTTCTCACTATATCACGCCCGACAATCCAAATATTCCCAGCCCTCTTCACTAAACTAAAACCAATTTTGGGATTTGGATGAGCGGCTTGCCAAAATGTCATGTAATCCATGTCAGCAATGATGTAATCGTGTCCATCATAGAAGTCTACCTCTCTCAGTCCCTGATAAAGTTGTTGATTGTACCAGTGAAATTTCATAATCTCTTGTGGGGGGTCATAAGGAATAGTATCAACCCCTGTGTTCTGACGCATACACTGGTCTCCTAAATACCAAAGTGTACCGCTCCTATATGGAACTGAAACTAATGGAATCCTTCTTTGACTAAGCTCTGTGGCAAATATTACCTCTGGACGGATGGATTGTATACTCCTCAGCCATGGTTGCCAATCAATGTTGGTTCTGTTATTCAATACTATCATTTCTCTAATCACAGTAAATGAATGATGGATCTCAGCCCCTGAACTAGCCCTTTCATCTCTCCACTCACCCATAGAGGATAAACATGGTTGAAGTTGTTCACCTTGACCAGATACATTCCAACACGACAGTACTGAAAGAACCAAAACTTCAGCAGAGCATAGAAGCCTGTGATTGATCTCTTCAGGGGGCCTAGTATTGGTATCATTAATGGCTATTGGGAATTTTAAAAATCTTTAAGCATACTAGGGGCCACACTAGAAGAAGTAGAGCGGTATCATTAGTAGGCATGGTAATTAATCATAGGGGCTATTGGTTTCCCCCATATATTATTAATGGGTGCTTGGAAATCATCCTAATAAATGCTAGGTGCATCCCTTCTTTTGGCCTATAAGAGGGGCTTTGGGGTAATTCAAGTTTAACCCTTGTATGAAGTTGCAACTTTACTTCCCTGTTGTTAATAGTGAAATGCAGACCCGATCACAAGCTTATTTTGAAGCTCGAGTGGCTGTGTGGGTGGAATTTCAACACTCGTATGTACTTTGGTCATCGTGGGATGGCGAGAAAGTCATTAGAGCGGGCGTAGGTTGATCCTTCGGCCCTTCTAGAAGGTGATAGGAAAACGCATCAGAAGCACTAATTCTGGTATCTTATTCTGTATGACCAAGTGAGGACCCTGTCCGTGAGGGTCATGGATCTGGAGGATATGAGGGAGTCCAGGGTCGAAGGTCCTGTTTATGGCAGTTGTGAGAGGCCATGTCTGTGCTATGTGTAATGTGTTGATGTGTCGCTTTTGTTTCCTGTTATGCTTTCCTTTTGTACTTATTATATTGGGAATGAAAAAAGAATCGTGTCATCATTTTGTTAATGCGACCGTATGTGAATAGTTAAGAGCGAAGTTCCCAACTACTTTTTGAGTAGTACTCGCTAAACTATGAAGGCGTAGTCATCCTTGCTTCCTTATAGAGACAAGAAGGGCGAAATTCCTAATGATTTTTTGTAGTAGTCCTTGTTGGACTATATAGTCATGGTCGTTCTTGCGACCATGTATAGACAGTTAAGGGAGAAGTTCCTAACAACTTTTAGAGTAGTCCTCACTGGACTAGGTACGCGTAGTTCTTATAAAGACCATTAAGGGCGAAGTTCCCAACAACTATTTTAGTAATCCTTATTGAACAAGGTATGCGTAGTCTTATAAAGACAATTAAGGGTGAACCTCCCAATAATTTTTTTAGTAGTCCTCGTTGAACTAGGATATGTAGTCTTATAATGACAATTAAGGGCAAAGTTCCCAGCAACTTTTTTAGTAGTCCTCGTTGGACTAGGATGCGTAGTATTATAAAGACAATTAAGGGCGAATTTCCTAATAACTTTTTTAGTAGTCCTCGTTGGACAAGGATGCGTAGTCTTATACAGATAATTGAGGGCCAAGTTCTGAACAAATTTTTTAGTAGTCCTTGTTGGACTAGGACACGTAGTCTTATAGAGACCATTAAGGGCGAAGTTCCCAACAACTTTATGAGTAGTCCTCGTTAGACTATATAGGCATGGTCGTTCTTACGACCATAGAGAGACAGTTAAGGGTGAAGTTCCCAATAGCTTTATGAGTAGTCCTCGTTGGACTATGTAGGCGTGGTCATTCTTATGACCTTAGAGAGACAGTTAAGGGCGAAGATCCCAACAAATTTATGAGTAGTCCTCATTGGACTATGACACGTAGTCTTTCGTGCAACCTTATAGAGGTTGTTTTACTACAAGAATGTTCCCAGTATGGGGAGTGCATTTTTTTACTTTAAAATATGACTCACTTAGTGGTGAGGACGTCCTACTTCAAGAACTCCCCCAGTTTGGACAGTATGTTGTTACTTCAAAAGACGACTCGCGTAGTGGCGATGATGTCCTACTTCTAGAACACCCTCAATATGGAAAGTGCATTTACTTCAAAAAATAACTTGCATAGTGGCGAAGATTTCCTACATCAAGAACTTCTCCAGTATGGAGAGTATATTTTTATTTCAAATAGGACTCGCATAGTGGTGAGCTCGTCCTGCTTCAAGAACGCCCTTAGTATGTAGAGTACACTTTTACTTCAAAAAATGACTCGCGTAGTGGCGAGGATGTCCTACTTTAAGAGCACCCTCAGTATGGAAAGTGTGTTTTTATTTCAAAAATTGACTCGCGTAGTGGCGAGGACATCCTATTTTAAGAACGGTGTCAGTACGGGCAGTGTGTTTTTACTTCAAAAAATGACTCGCGTAGTTGTGAGGACGTCCTACTTCTAGAACGCCCCCAGTATGGAGAGTACATTTTTACTTCAAAAAGTGACTCGCGTATTGGCGAGGACGTCTTATTTTAAGAATGCCACCATTATGGAGAGTGCATTTTTACTTTAAAAAGTGACTCGTGTAGTGGCGAGGACGTCCTACTTCAAGAATGCCCTTAGTATGGAGTCTTGTTTGCAAGTGTAAGGCTAGAGTTAAAAATATATATTATATTGAGCTATATACCTTTATTGGCATGCTACTGATTCTATTTGCAAAGGTTCATTGCATTCCAGGGGGACTTGAGTTCGTCATCATCACTATTTATTAGGAAGTAGGCATTTCTATCGACCACACGGGAGATGAGGTTTGGGCCTTCTCAATTTGGTTGGAGTTTGCCTTTGTTATGATTATGAGTTGTAGGGAAGACTTTCTTCATGACGTAGTCCCCCTCGCGGAACTCTCGATGGCACAGCCATTTATTATAGTGGCGCTTTAGTGTCTCCTAATATCTGAGCATACAGGATGAGGCTTCCTCTCTACTTTTGCTTATCAGGTCGAGGTTCTTTGCGAGGAGTCGGTCATTGATTTCACTATTTATAATCATGGATCTAATAGTATTGGCAATGACCTCAGCAGGGAGTACCACTTCAGAGCCATAGGTGAGCATTAACGTTGTGAATACCACACTTTTATGCATCGTTGTACGGTAGGACTACAAACATGGGGTAGCTCGTCGACCCATCGACCTTTGGCTACATCCAATCAGTTAATGATACTGTCGATTATTGTTTTGTTTGTGGCCTCGGCTTGTCCATTCCCTTGGGGGTATTTGGGGCTGGAGGGCAGGATTTTGATGTTGTTGGGTCGAACAAACTCAGTGACCTTACTGCCCATGAATTTTGCTTCAATGTTGATCATCGAAACTACAGGGACGCCAAACCGTGTGATGATGTGCTTCCATAAGAAGGTGATTACTTCTTCCTCCCTAATACGAGCAAGGGATATAGCTTCGACCCATTTGGTAAAGTAGTATGTCGTAACGAGTAACCATTTACGTATCCTACTCACCATATACTTTCTTGTTCCATTTCGGAGGTTCTTAGTGGCCGACCGATCTGTGGGGAGAATGTGGTATTTCCCAATTAAGTTAAGAAATGGTCAGCGCCAATCGGTGTCTAAGGGTGCGACTGAGCTATCAGCTTACACCTGAATAACCCTTAGTTGATTGCCAATGATTCCAGCTAAGTACGTGAGGGCGTCAGAGTAGCTATTCTCACCACGGTGAATGTCCTCAATGTGAACCGTTTTAAACTTATCGAGCCGTTGTTTCAGGATTTCCATATAATCGAACATTCTGCCATTGGCCTGGGACGTCTCACTGTGCTAGTTAATAACTAGCTACGAGTCAATAAAGATGGAAATTTCTTCCACGCCCAGGGCCAATATTGTATCCACCCCTGATAATAATGCCTCGTAGTCTGCTTCATTGCTATTGAGGGGGAAGCTGATGTGTATGACCTTCTCAATCTTGTCATCGGTAGGAGTGACCAAGACTATCCTCAATTCGGAACCTCATGCGTTAATAAACCCATCTGTGTATAGCCGCCGCCACTTAGTGTAGGCTAGTTCGGTGTCATTTGGATGAGTGTTACGGTAATTGTCTTCCTCATTTTCCCAATTATTATCATCAATGAGGAGGTCGGCGACGGCCTATCCCTTGATAGCGATCATTGGCTTGAAGCGTATGTCAAATTGTTCTAGAGTGATTGCCCATTTTACGATGCGGCAGGTCTTGTCCTTTTTTACGAATATTTCTCGTAACGGTTGGGTAGTGATGACATTGATTTTGTGGGCTTGGAAGTACGGGCGTAATTTTTGCGAGGCGTAAACAATGGCGAGGGCTTGTTTTTCTACTGTGGAATACCGCATCTCCACCTCCAGGACACTGATGAAGTATACTGGTTTCTCGGTTCTATTATCCGTTCAGACATGGAATTCACTGATAGATTCATCTGAATATTCCAAATACAAGCCTAGCAGTTCGCACTTTCTCAGTGCACTAGAGATTGGAAGGGTGGCCAAGTACCGCAACATGTCCTGAAAAGCTAACTTGCACTTGTCATTCCATTGGAAACTTTTTTTCTCAGGGATATATTAGAACAGTAGATAGTATTTGTAGGTGGCTTTGTAAATAAAGCGGTCGAGTACTGTGATTTCTCCCACGAGGGCTTGAACTTGCTTCAGCATTCGTGGTGAGGGTGTACAGGCTAGAGCGCAGATCAGATTAGGGTTGGCCTATATTCCTCGTTAAGTGACTAGGTGCCCCAGGAACTTCCCTGAGGAGATACCGAAGTTGCACTTCTCAGGGTTCAGTCATATTTAATAGTGTTGCAGCTTTGTGAAAATGGTCTTAAGGTCGGTTAAATGGTTGGCACGCAACCTACTTTTAGCGAGCATGTTGTCAATGTAAACTTTAACAGTCTTCCCTAATTGGTTTTTGAACATGGCGGTGACTAGGCGCTGGTAAGAAGATCCCGTATTCTTCAGGCTGAAGGGCATGATGGTATAACAATATAAATTCTGCTCGGTGGTAAATGAGGTGCACTCTTAGTCCTCGGCTGCCAAAGGGATTTAGTTATACCCGGAGTAACCGTACATGAAGGATAATCGCTCGTGGCCAGCCGTAGAATCTACCTGTCTGGTGATGAGGGGCATATGGAAGTTATCCTTCAAGTAATACTTATTGAGGTTGGTGAAATCGATACAAACCTGTGTGTTTTACCATTCTTCTTAGGTATGACCACTACATTCACTACCCATCGTGGGCAGTCCACCGGCCTGATAAATCCTGCCTAGAGTAACTTTTGGATCTCATCGTTTATGGCTTCCCGTAACTTTGGGGCCATTCCGTGTGGTTTTTATTTAATGGGGGTAGCTTTGTCGTTTACGTGTAAGTGGTGGCATGCCACATCGGAATCTATGCCCAACATTTCGTCAAATGACCAGGCGAATACGTCCTTGTACTACTGAAGGAGGGTGAGAAGGTCCGAGAGCTCGTCACATGTCAACAGGGAACCAATATAGGCAGTTCTCGTGGGGCCGTCGAGGTTAATCTTATCGACCGGCTCTATGAGAGGCGGTGTCCAGTCTCTGTTAAATGTGCTTATAACTACATCGTTTCGATCAGAGGGTTATTTATCGATTTTTATTTACATGTTGGGGCGGCGAGGAATGGGGGATGAGTCCACTACCATGGGGTCAATCCCTATTCCTTTCTACTCCTCAATGGCGATACTCTTCCCCTTTATCTTTGAGATCTCATAGGCCATCAAATTTGTTTGAGAGTTGGCGTAACAAATATTGGCTGCTACTTGGCAACCTCATATTTGGCACGGGCCGAATTTCGTGGGGAAGTGTATTACCTGATAATTGGAAGATGGCACTGTCTTCATAGCATGGATCCAGTCGCATCCAAGGATGTCATTGTAATGGACTGAGGGGCTGTTGATGATGATGAACATGGAGGATACCATGACTGGTCCGGCCTATACCTGATTAACGAGTTCTCCCATGGCTCGTTTGGTAGACCCATTGAAGCCTGAAATCTCTATTTTGGACAGAGCCAGGTAATCTTGCATGTTCATGTTCTTGAAGGTGTCATAATGCAGGATGTTAGCCACTGCCAGAGTCTACTAGCATACGCTTAACGAGAATACCCCTGATCAAAATCCAAATGACTAAGGCATTGTCATGCGGATGGGAGACCGAGCCCAAGTCGTTGTCTGTGATGTAGATGGCCTATCCATACTGTGGTTTTGGGCCTGCTTCAATTCCATGGGTAGTCCATTGGTTCTTACTAAGGCGATAACATTGCCTAGTAGAGTCGAAAACTATCTTATGTGATGGTGCTATGTTGAAATCTCCCAGGATCATTTCACATACTACCACATGTCCCTGGGCCTGAATGGTCACTACTAGATGTTCGAGGATTCTTTGAGGGAGTCTGTCTACAGGTAGGATTGGCCACTTGAGGTTTTAGTATAGCGCCCTTGGTGGAACCATGTCTCAGTCATGTTGATTAAATCATAACAGTCCTCGGTCGCATGGTCATAGATATCGTGGTGTACATAGTATGGATGTCCAGGATGGTCAGGCTTTGGAGGTGGTTTTCTATAGTCGGGGTCATTCTTGATGATTATGAGGAGGCTTTCCCATGTGAAAGTAAGGTCACTGAGTGAGTACTGTTCCCAACATGGGGCTCTCGGTCTTCCATTCCATGGGGGCTCAATTTTATCTCGAGGGTTTCGCCCCATGCACCTTTTATTCTTGTTGTCGTCAGGGTCTCGCTGTTGATCACGTGCGTCCCTCAGGTGTTTAGAAGTTTTTGAACGAGCGATAGGCGAGGGGTCAGAAGTGATACTGAGAAGGGTGGTTCTTTGTGAGGAGGCCCCACTTCTATGTTATGGTAATTTTATACTTTCTCGTAGAGGTTCTCGAGTATTTCGGGTCACTTTATGTGCAATGCATTGCAGAGTTTAGAATTGGGAAAGTAGACTCCCATGAAAGCGAGACTGCTGGTTGAAGCATCGACCCACTCAATGAGGGCAATCTCACTTTTAAACCTTGACAGGAAAGAGTCGATGGCTTCGCCGACCTATTGCTTCAAAGATAATAGCTCCGCTAACTGCATATTGGATTGCTGGTTGTGTAAGTACTTTTTGATGAATGCTAGGGAGAGTTGCTCGAATATAGAGATAGAGTTGGGTTCGAGGCTTTAGACCAGGTGAGGGCCCCGTCAGACAAGGTTGAGTGGAACATGCAAAACATGTGCTTGTCGGTTTGATGTTGTAAGTCGATATTGTACTGAAAATTTGAGAGGTGTTGGCCTGGATCTTAGCTTCTGGTAAAGGCTTCTATTTCCGGCCTGGAGTAACTTTAGCCTTGGATGTAACTCCGGATGGCCACGATGAAAGGTGTGTTGTGGATCCGGCGGAGGATCCCCTTGGCTAACCGTTAGGTGGGGTCGTTACCTTACATATTTTTTATTAACGACTCTACAGATGCGGCCGTTAATAGTTATGGATCGTTCATGCTGGCATCCCATCTTGGGATGATCCCTCCTCTGGTGGATGACTCATCATAGTAACTCTCGTGGTACTCCTCATATGGTTATTCGTATGGAGGCATGCCAGGGTACCACTTCTGAAATCGGTCGTTGTAGGCAAGGTTTCTATCATAGTATGGTCTGTAGTAATGCCCAGGCAAGTAAGAGGGTCGACGGGGCTATAAGGTTGGTACCACTGGGGGGTTACATAATCTATACCCTAGCATGCCCTATAGTTTATAATGGGTACTGAGGGATGCGTACCTCAGTTTTGTGGGGCATAATGACCCGGTGGTGGTGGGTTATTATGGCTAAGCTGGTAAACAGGTCGCTGCTTGCATGGGCCTATCACATAGTGTGTAGGGGGCAACGGTGGGAGGGAGTGGGGGGCGTTAGATAACCGGGGGTACTGGTAGTCCTCGGTGCGACGGGTACGAGTGATGAACTAGTGTAGGCTAGTGTTCGTATACCGGCCCGTAAACTAGGGGCATGATGCCATCATTGGGTATCTCTTCGTACTCATTGGCAGATGCAGATGTCGCTAGGCCGCCAGGCGGCATTTGAGGTCCAGCGACGAGAGTGTCACAAAGTTCACCGTTGGCCAATTGGAGCAGGCAAATTTGGTTCGCCTTAGTGGATATCTGCTCCTGTAACTGTAACAGTACAACTCATATTTTTGTCATAGCTTACTCTTGCGATTGGTTTCATGTAGAAACCACTATCTTCCCTTGGTTTAGTTAGAGATTGAAGCTGTGAACGTAGACGGCGCCAATTGTAATCCAGTGATTTTTCTCGGTGCCGACAATAAGTGTATATTAGTTTTGGGCTTGATACGTTCTATTGGAGGAGGGCATCACTCAACTCTCTCTGGGTTTCTCTCCCCTTAAACTTTCTTAGTTTCTTTTAAGGAAGATGAAGAAGAAGAAGAAGAATAAGATCCATTTTAGGTTACCTTTCCACCTTTATTTATAGGGAGGGTTTGACCTAAGGCTGCCTCTGCTCATGTGCCTTGTATAATTCCTAAGGAATTACTTTAGAGTCGTAGGCCCTACATCTCCACGTGGGCAGGGGATAACGCTTGTCGCCATTGGTTGTGTTTGTCATGCTTCTGGGGTCGTTAGGCGAGTTCCCGCCCAAGACGTACTCGCTGTCACCAAAGAGCTCGTATGATGACCTGAATGGTCGACGCTACCTGGGGTGCACCATCAGGTGCTCCACTTTTGGTGGAGAGGTCGTGACCTTCTACCTCGTGGCTAGCGGGAGCATGCTCCTGCACTTATTGCATCTTAAGATTTGACGCATCTAGTTGGTTACTTATTGGTTGTGCATTGAAAGTTCTCTCTGGTTTGTTTCTAGTTCGGAAATATCTGCTTCGCACTTTGTTTAGTGGCATCTGGCTTTTGAAGATTGATTTTGGTACTTGTGTTATCTACTAGCAAACTCTTGATGTTACTTGTAGTATTATCTAGAGTTTGACGGGAAGGGGGGGGGTGCTAGAGATAGTTTAGTGTTAGTAAAATAGTATGGGTACTATAGTCTTTTTTATGTTATATTGAAGGATATAAGTAGCCAAGTTCTCTATGTTGTAACCTATAACAAGATTATCACAATGTAGATAGCCTATTCTCTTAATTTTTCTTTGCTAAACCTTGTTTCACTTCTCTATATGGTTTTTTAGACTTATGTCCAGATATTTATATAGATATCTGACTTAAGTCCTGCCATTTTGCAAAAAAGCAATTATAGTCCTTTATTTGTAGTTTGACCATGGTCAACTGCAATTGTGCACAGTTGACCTAGTTCAAATCTGGTGATCATTTTGCAAAGACTGAAATATCTTTATCTCGCACGTGTAAATTACGTGTTGCAAGAGCAGGATTTTCCCCGCCCACTCTTCCTCTTTCTCAGTTTGTTCTCTCTCACTAAGTTCTGATCAGTTTGTTCACTCACACTTACTCTGAGTCCTCTCTAATGGTGAAGACGAAGGCCATTAAGAGGAAGATGAAATTAATTGATGAGATTGGTGAAGATGATGTAAACCCAATTAATGTCTCTAATAATGAGTACTCTCCACCTGAAAAAAGGGGAAACAGTATTGAGACACGTTCCCTTCCCAAGGTATGTACTGTATATCTATGACTCAATGTGTATGATTTGGATACCTAATTTTGGGTTTATTAGAAATTGGGTTTTTTTAGGGTTTGTAATTAAATTGGGCGTTTCATAATTTAGGGTATTTGTTACTCAATTACTGCGATTGTTGTATTATATTGGATTTTTTTTATGATATTAGTACTAATTATACTGTCTCATGCTCAATTATTGTGTTATATTGGGATTTCTCTATGGCAAGCATTCATGCAATTTGAAGCATATTTTCATTAACTATGGGGGAAAGTGGGCTAATATGAGTCCTACAGGATGGGTTGACAGTGATTATATAGGGGGGGAAGAGTGTTATGTATGGGATATTATGTGGGGAGGGGATAACTTATAAGGAATATGTGAAATAGACTCTAGTCAAGGCTAATGACCCCCATGGGGTGGGGAATTACATTCCAGAGGGGAATGTGATAGAGCTTATGTGCTTGTACAATGGGTTTCCTTTTATTGTCAGGAGTAAAGATGATTTTCGGGACATGTGGGCACAGGGTGATGAAAGTTATCAAGTGAGAACACATTTTTACATTAAGCCAACAGATGTAGTTAGAGAGATGGCTGATGAAGCTGGGGAGTATGTTGTTCTAGATGAAGAGGATATATCCCTAAGAGAGACAAAAGAGATGAATACTACCCCTGTTAAGGCCACCCTAGTTAAGACCAATGCTAAAAGAAAGGGAAAACCAATGGTAGTGAGTCCTTCAAAACCTAACAAAGAAGCCAATAAACCAGCCAAGAGGCAGAAAACACCAATTGTTGATGCAAAGAAGACAGTCAAAACCCCTAATACAAATTTGAAGAAGAATATTGTGCTCTCAAAAGATGATTTGGATGATTTACCTAAAGTTTATCATAGTGACAAAGAGATTAACCCAGAGGAAATAGATGATTATGGGATAGAAACTCCAGTAAACATTGTGCCAGAAAGTGAAAGTGAATGTGATGATATAAATGAAGAACAAGAGAGATAGGTTAGGTATGCCCAAGTTGGGATTGATTGTTTGGGGAATGAGGATGGTTATTACAGCATCTACTCATCTGATGATGAGGATTATGTTCCTACTGCTGATTATCTTGAAAGAGGTAATGAATTTGAAGGTATTGATGTTAAATTGGATAATATTTACAGTAAAAAGGAGGATGACAAAGTCAAAACACCATTGACAGTTGGTTTCAAAAAACTTAAGGTAAGGATGTAATGAGCAACTGTATATGAAGCTAGAAAACATATGAGAAGGTTTAAAATTTTAAACCACTTCACATATATATGCATCAAGAATGGCAGTACTAGACTGAGGCTAAATTGTTCAAAGGAAAAGTGTAACTAGCAGGTTATATCAAGAAACAATGATGGGTACACTATGGTTTTAAGATATGGTAACTTTTAGCATTCTTGTGATGGAAAGCTAGGGGGAAAAATGCCTTGCGTAATGCAGCATGGGTTGCTAGAGAAGTTGATTCATTGGTTAGAAATGTTAAGGCAATGACTCCCAGGGCATTTATGGCAAGAATGAACACAAAATATGGTGTTGAGATTAGTTACTGGATTGCTTGGAATGCAAGACAAATCTTCATGGAGAGTACAATAGGGTCTTATGCTCAGGGTTACCATGACTTGCCTTCATTGTGTGTAGAGATTTTGAAATCCAATCTTGGGAGCATAACAAGAACTTGGAGAGAAGATGGCACATTGTAGTGGACTGGTACTATTGTGGTTTTCAAGGCATCTTTTGATGGCTTTGTTAAGTGGTGTAAACCTATATTAGGGCAAGATGGTTGTTTATAAGAAGGCAAGTATGGAGGGGTTTGCCTATCTGTACTCATTCTTAATGCCAACAATGGCTTGTTCCCAATTGGAGTGTACATGTAGAGAACTGAATGTAAAGACACTTGGCTTGATTTGCATACTAAGATAGAACCTTACTTATCTGCACACCAAGGAAAATTGACCTTTATCTTTGAATAGGCAGAATGGGCTTATTAATTCAGTGGCAGAGATTTTTCCACATGTAAATCATAGGTTTTTCTTTAGACACATTCAAAAACATGAAAAAATACATCAAAAAACTACTAAGAGAGCATACTTAGAAAGACTGTCATGGGGAGCTATAAAAGCTTTTTGGATGAATGAAAAACAAGAGTTTCTAAATCAACTTGGTATTGACATCCTTGGGGCAAAGAACTACTCGGAGAAAGAACCATATGAGCATTTGTGCAGATCTCATTTTGATTGTACTGCATAATTTGAACATATAACCAATAATTTTAGTAAGTCCTTCAATTGGTGGATAATGAAGATCATAAATAAGGCACTAACTAAAGCATTTGAGAGACTAAGTTTGATGCTTATGAAACTAATGCTTGAGAGGAGAGCCAAAGTAGATTCATGGGATCAAGGTGGCTTGGTACCAAGAGGAGTTAAATATCTTGAGTATTTAATGGCACATTATGGGGAGTATGATATGGAAGGAGGTGACAAGAATGAATGGGTTTCAACCTCTAGTACTGGGGCAAGGTGGGTACTAAACCTAGAAGAGAGAACTTGCCAATGCATTGAGTGGCAATTGACAGGAATGCCTTGTATCCATGTGGCATGTGTATTAATCCTAAGGAGGCAATCATTGAAAAAGTAAGAAATATATTTTCCTGATTTATTAAATTTCTTTATTTATTACTTTTTTTTCATTTAATTTCACTATCTCATGCATTTTCATTTGATTTCCTTACAGTTTTTTTTTACCATATCACTTTGTTACTTCATATGTGGCCATATATAGTGGTATTACACATCCAGTAACTGATGATACTTACTGGGCCCCTATAAATTAAATTTTTTTAACACTGTTCTTTTAATGTATTCACTTTGTTGCCTCACTTGTAATTGTGCTCTCTTAATTTGCTGCCCCTTATGTAGCCACCTTATGTGGTTGATCTACCACCATTGAAGAGATGGAGGGGAAGACCTCGAAAGGAGATAATCAAGGATAATGACGAGGTGCATAAAGAACAAAAAAATGTAAGAAATGTAGTGCTTTTGACCACAATAAAAAAACTTGCAAAGGTGAACCTATTCAAATTCAAAGAGAACCTACACCTAAGGCAAGGGGAAGACCATCACAAAAGTTAACCAGAGTATACTTCAATCAGTCATAACAATCAGATGTTACTCAATAACAAACAACACCCATAGCTGGAAGAAGGGGTAGTAGTGGGAGGGCATCTAATGCTGGCAGATGGAGGGGAAGGACTGAAGGTGTTTCAAGTACATCAAATTCTGGTAGAGGGAGGGGAAGAACTTAAGTTGTTTCCAATACCTCAAATTTTGGCAGAGGGAGGGGAAGAACTGAAGGTGCTTCAAGTGCAACAAATTTGGCTGAGGGAGGGAAAGAACTCAAGGTGTTTCAAGTACACCAAATTCTGGCAGAGGGGAAAATCTATGCAAACAAATCACCAATGGTTTGTAGATGAGTGGCTGAGTAACTCAGACCCTGTAAAAGCTCAACAATCACAAGAGAGGCCATCACTGGTGATATCACCCATGCCACCAAGGACAGATGCTCCAGCAAATCCTTACAAGAGAACCAAGGACTGGTAAAATGCAGATTTTGGAATGGTAAAATACTTATGAGGACATAAAAAGAAGGCAAAAAAATGAGGTATACTACATAACCCATACCTTCTTGTTTTCAAATCATTACATTCATGCTTTCAAACACATATCTCTTTTACATAGTTATTTTTATTTTAAACTCCTTAATGAATTCATCTAGCCCCATCTCCAGAGTGACCTTCACATTTAGCTTTACATTCTTACCTTCCATGAAATCTTATAAAGTAATCTTCAACCATTGGAAATTACCATAAGTAAAACATTTCAAATATTTTTGCCCATAAACTATGATCTTGCCTAGAAGTAAGAAGCATCCTTGTCCCAACACAACCTTGTACTTTACATTTGGATTCTTTCCAAGAGAAATCTCTAATCAAATGAGAAGAACCACCACACCCACTTCCAGAGGAGGTCTCAACAGAACTTCTAGATTAAACATTTACATTAGATAACTGCTGAAACTTAATACATTATGAATGTTGACACTTGAGATATTTTCTATTGTAGTTTTTGGTTGTTTATGAAGTCATAAGCTTCCTAATGCTATCACAATGAGGAAACCAACATTTGGTGTACAACCAAAGGCAACAGTCAAAGGAGTGGCCTTAAAGGTAGCATATTACACACTACAATTTGGAATAACAACAACTGTCCTACATAAAAGACATACATTAGATAATACAAAGTACAAAGTATAAAATTAAACACCCTCTGTTCAAAAATATATTAGACTTAACCCCCTATGTCTGTAAACAACATAAGCTTTAGTCCTTTATCTCTGAAATTTGATTCATGGACTAGAAGTTATAATTTTTTCAATTAAGACTGTAACTAAGCTTGTAGCAGTGCTATATTACATTTGTTTGTGTTTCAGAACCACCTCCCATGGCTAAATTATATTTATTTGCTTTTTGTTTCAGAACCACCTCAGATTGGAAAGGAAGAAAGAAACTTTGAGGAAAGTCATATTGGGGAGGAAGGGATTTGATTTATGGAGTGAGGAAAGCTTAGATTGGAGAGAGAATGAGAAAGAAATGGTTTTGGTAGCAACGACGAGCAACGGTTGACAGTTGTGCATCGTCAGATAATTGCAAGTAAGTATCTCGAGGCTGTGATTTATTATTTGGTTTTTTTTAAAAAAAAATTTAAGTATAAAAGGGCAAAATTATCTTTAATATTTGTTGATTTCAGTCAAATGTGGGTCAACTAACTCAACTGCGGTCAATTGTAGTTGACCATGGTCAAACTGGCGGGACTTAAGTCAAATATCCATATAAATATCAGGACATAAGTCAATTTAACTCTTTTTCTTTATGTAATAATACTATCTAGCTTTTTGAAAATTTTGAGAATAAGGTTATCATATAATCTCAGTGGAGCCATCCAGAACAAATTGTTGGACTGCCTTCGCTTTCTCATAATACGATCGACTTAAAACAATCATTTTGGAGGCTTATTACCAATATAGGTAGGAAAATTTAAACAAATTGAGGAGATAGATGTATCGAACAAATAGTACTCTGGACAAAATTTTGAGCTTGAGAGTGTGAGCTGGAGCAAATAGTTTGGGCACCCTTTAACTGCAACTTCATTGTAAGAAGCATTATTTTTGTCTTTTAAGTACTCTGAAAGGCCTGGAAGAGCTGAAAGTGAGCACACAAAATGAAATTATCTGGTTCAATTTCAGAACATTTAAGAAGGCAACTTATGCGACCAAACCATAACCTTTTGGTAGAGTCATTTCCTCACGATGAGAATGTTTTGTCCACGCAATCCAGTATCTCTGTGTTTTATTATTATCGACAAGTTTGATGCATTGCTCAAAATGCCTCATCATTTACACAAAATTATAGTCTAGTACACTTCTAGCGATAGTGTTTTCATTATCCTCAGACATGATACCATTTATGAAAACAAGCTAGGGGACGTAACATTCTATGATATGCACAAAAAACTACTCAGTATCTTGAGCCTTCTCTCGACACAATCACCCATAATTCTCAGATGCAAGTTGTAGAGCAAGAAGAACTTCAAGTGCGGTTACTTTTACATTAGTTATGCTTGCACTCTCTGTCATATCTACAAATGAACTTAATGGTGTTACTAGATCAAACCCGTGTATGAGTTTCGCTATTGTGAGGTGCACAACTTAAAGGGAAAACGATATCCCTGGGCACGACCGTCTCCCATAGCCAAATGGAAGTAGTTTGAAATCTTGACCTTTAACATCTATTGTGAGGCTGCCCTATTTTCTGTTCGAATAGACTTTAGGTCTGCTTGAACATAAAGTCTATTTGAAGAGACTCAAAGTCTATTCGAACAGACCACTTAGAACTTTGATTCTTTGAATAGACCTTGGGTTTTGTTCGAATAGAAAGGGTCGGTTCGAACAGACCTTGGTAAAACTCAATTTCGAGATTATATCAAAGTCTCTTATTTGCCTCGAGATCTGAGTAATTATATTTGTCTCTCCCAAGTATATAAGGGAGAGTTAGGTTTTTTATGAGCTACCTTGGTGAGATCTATTGGGAGAGGAATTCTTGAGAGGAAAACCTCTAATTGATTTGTGAGATTATAACCTTGAATCTTGAATAAACTTTATATGGTGGATGTAGACAATTGCCAAGCCACCTTAAACCTTGTGTGAGATTGCTATTCTGTATTCCCTTTGTAAGTTTGTTGTTTGTTTATGCCCTAACCAAATCAACCGGAGTTCAGCTTCCGCAGCTTCTAAATCAACAATTGGTATCAGAGTATGGTTGGTTCCTCAGTAGTGGGTAAAATTGAGGTAACGTTGACTTATCTCGAGTTTATTTGGGTTTTTGATTTTGGTTAGTGTATGAAAATTGAGGGAACCACGGTAGAAGGAGATAAAACTAGTTCTTCAATGGAACCTAGTTCCTCGACCCCTAAACGATATACAACGGTGATATTCAACAATGCGAAGATTGAAGTTGAGAAATTCATTGACACAAATAACTTTAGCATGTGGTGATGCGAGACTATTAATGCCCTAAGTCAAGAAGACTTAGATGAGGTGTTGGAGGACAAGCCGGAGGATATAGAGGAGAGTGTGTGGAAGAAGATGAGCAAGAGGGCTTATGGTCAAATTCACTCATACTTTTCTCAAGACATTAAATACCTTATAATTAATGAAACCTCGGTAAAAGAAATTTGGAGAATTCTAGAGGAGAAGTATTTGGTGAAGAGCATCCAAAATTGACTCCATTTGAAGAGGAAGTTTTACCGCTTTACAATGAGGCAAGAGATTTCTATGTCGGAGCACTTGAATGACTTCACCAGGTTATTAGCCGACTTTGCATACCTGGAGGAGATTGTTGGTGATGAAGATAAGGCACATTTACTCTTGAACTCGTTTTTAAAAGAGTTTGAGCATTTCTTTACGACGATAACGTATGGGAAGAGTTCATTAAAATACTCGGATGTGACTACGGCGGCTGTAAACCATGAGTATCGGAGGAAGGAAGATCGTAAGTCTGGTAAGTCGACGTCTGAGGTATTAACAGTTTGAGGAAGGTATTCGGACAAGAGGAAACCGATTGGTAACATCTCTCGGTCTAAATCGAGAGGCCATGGTGAAAACCAAAATAACTTGGGAAAATGACCAATACACATTTTTCAAGGAAACTGGCCATTAGAAAAATGAATGTCCCGCGCTTCTTAAGAAGAAGAAAGGGGGAAAATCAGGCTCTTCGGTAAATGTGGTTCAAGACACAGAAAATGGAGGTAATGATTTTGATTTCTTTTTTACTATATCATCTAGTGTATATGATATTGATTTAAAAGAATGGATTTTAGATTCGGGTGTTGTAGGGAACTATCCCTCGATCTCCCCCAAAGTCGAGCTCACCCAGTTCGAATTACCTCCATCTCAGACTCATGCATTTTTAACGCATTTCCCCAGTTAACATTCCAACCTACCCCAAAAACTGGTTAAGAACGTAGGCCGAACTTAAACCAAAAAACCTTATCCAGTCAGAGACACCTGTCTTCCACAAACTTGTCAGTTATTCGGTCAACCGCCACTAACCATATTATTCGGAAAACGTACTCCGGCACAATAAACAACTGCGGAGAAGGCCTATATAAATAAAAAGTTCCAGAAGAGACAGGGACCAGAAAAATTATACAAGAGATTGTTAAGAAACTATCGATTCAAAATTCTCAGAAAAGATTACAAACTTCTTAGTTATAAGGTTAAAAACAATTATATATTTAGAGATCACATGTAATAAAGATATTCACCTCAAGTAATAAATATATTTTCACAAAAATCCTCCACACGAGGTCATGGTTTTTTGCCTATTCAGAGGTTTTCCAAGCTTAAATATCTTATTTCATTTATTACTTTCTATTAGAATATTGTTATAGGTTCATTGGTGTGATAACGAATTCCTAGCCATTTCAAGCTTATAGAATTTGGCAATTACATTTTGCGCCATCTGTGGGAAAGATTGCATTTCTACGATATCCTAAGGTAGTCTTCCACTACAACTTTCAATTATGGTTACTTCTAGACGACCAGCTGCAAAAACTCAGCTTGAAGTTTCCATAGAGCCGGGGCAACTCACAGAGTTACGGGCGAATCTCAACGCCGAGATAGAGAAATGCGCCAAACTTGAACTTCAGTTAACAAAGGATCGAGAGCTCTGAGAAAAAGAGCTCGATACAGAATGACAAGCTCGTTTTACAGTGTTCAAACGGCAAAAGATCAGATGACAACAATGCAAACTGCCCTAGAAGCTCTGCAAAATACTCAGTAGGCTTCTCCAGCCAGAGGTCACGATCAGCTCCTAGAGACTTCCTGTATATCTGTAAGGGAAAATTGGGACCTCGGGGAATCGCCAGTAAAGCCATTTTCAGGAATCTACAATACGAACCATGGCCCCCCATACATTTGGGGCGTGACGTTCAGTCTAAAGTCAGTCGAGGTTACCAAATCTTTATCCGCCATGAGGAAGAGCAGCGACCTCAATATCAAGTTCCAACACGAGATCGCTTGAGTGAAGGTACGGGTACTCATCATCCGCAGCCAACTCGTCCAACTATTCACCCAACACGTCATTACGTCACAAAATAACATATGAACCAACGGATTAAGGAGTTGATCTAAGCACAAGTTCTAGGTACTACCGGCGATGCCACAAAGTTACAAGGAAGTCAAATATCCAAGGAACTATTCGATATGGAGATACCGAAAGGTTTCCATAATCCTAAATTCTCATATACAAAGGTATTGACCCGAAGGAGCACATTCAACAATATCATGATTCATTAGAGCTGTACTTTAATCTCAACCACATCCTCTGCCATCTATTCGCCACAAGTCTACAAGAGGAGCCACTCTGATAGTTCCATTCTCTCCCTGAAGACTTCATCTACACATTCAATCAGCTGCAGAAGCAGTTCATCAAGATATATGCTCACAATAAAGACAAAGAGAAGAACTTGCATTCTCTTATCGGTCTTAAACAGTCGCATAGAAAGAAGCTCAAAGATTTCTCAAAGAAATTCTTAGAGCTCGCACGAAAAGTAGATAACTTCAATCAGAAAATGGTTGTTACTACTTTCACCAATGCTCTCCAGCTCGACTGCAAGGCCAAAGAATACTTATTCCTTAACAAACCTGCGACCTTGGAGGAGATGATCGCCAAAGTTAACGGTTATGTCGACCTGGAGAGGATGATGTCTGAGCAACAAAAATCTACTAATATCCTCATCTCTACCAAAGGCCCATCTACAGATCGAGCCAGTGAACCCAAGGAGGAACAGGGAGACCAGAAGCGCACCAAGGGCAACACTGGTTACCCTTGGAAAGGTGGTCTACCCAAGAAACCCATCCTCCCAAAATTGAACGTCTGAATCTCCTCAATATTTCTACTCCTATTGAAGGATCCACTCTACCGCGTCTCACAACTGCTGGAACCAATCGATAGTCGACCATATTGTTTGCATTATAAAGTAAATCATCATACTACTGACAATTTCTAGACTCTACAGCGGTTGCTCGAGTACATTTTTAAAGAGGGATGGATGCTCGAATACATTGTCAATCTGAAGTCGTACAAAGATGGCAGCTATAAGAAGCAGCTCAAAATTATTCAGGTCAATTATCAAGCTGAGGAGAAGCATCTCTACTATATGCACCACAGCAACATGATCGAAATCAATCAGATCACCAATTCTAACATAACATAATGTAGAAAACTATCGAAATGTTGCGATCTCACACCTCAAGACAAAGAAGCCAAGCTTCTTCCCGAGTTGAGCAATCGCCGACTCGAGATCTCCTTCAAAGATTGTGATACTAGACATGTCAAGTTCCCACATCATGATGCATTAGTCATAATGCTCAAGATGAAAAAGTTTGTCATGCACACAATGATGATCGATACGGTAAGGGGTATTGAGATTCTTTTTCTAAGTACGATCGACCAGATAGGTTTGGCCGACCAAGTTATTCAGAATGACACTGATATCAGTGGGTTCAATGGTTCTAGGGAAGAACGAGTAGGAAAGATCATCTTACCTATTACTATAGGACCAGCCACTATCGATATCGTTTTCTATGTCATTAATGCCAAATCTTATTATCTTAGGATTATGGGCCGCTACTGAATACACAACATGGTAGCAATCGCTTCTACCTATCATCAAGCAATTCGATTCAAATACGACAATGGTATTTATAAGATCAGAGGTAGTCAGAAGCTCTCTCAAGCTTGTGAAAATTCCATATCTGCTATCTTAGATACTTCAGACAAATTTATTGTATAGAAATTATAGAAAGCTGATTACCTCAACGATCAACCATCTACAGAGGAGCCCACAGAATATATCAACAATGATGGACCTAGCAGCGGTACTTTCATTTGTACTAAGATGGTTCAACATGAAAAAATGTTCCCATTCAGTTCTTGTAACTCAATCGAGACGTTCTTGCATGGTCTTTCAAAGAAATGCATGGGGTCGATCCATTCATGGCCTATCATAAATTATCTATCAATGTCAACGCCCCAGCGGTCAAACAGAAATAACGGCGACTTTCACCTCGTTTTTGAGATGAAGTTAAGACCGAGATCGAGAAATTGATCAAAGTGGGATTCATTTGAGAAGCCAAGTATCCAGACTAGATATCCAATATTGTCGCTGCCCCAAAGAAGAAAGAAAAAGTTTGAGTTTGCGCAGATTTCACAGATCTGAACAAATATACTCTAAATGATAGTTTCCCTCTTCCCAACATTAACCAGATCCTCGATTCTACAGCAGGCCATGACCTCCTATCTATGATGGACGCTACTTCGGGATATAATCAAATTCCACTTTTGGAAGAAGATCAAGAGAATAATACTTTAATCATTGAAAGAGGTCTTTATTGTTACAAAATCCTTCGGACTCAAGAATGTGGGTGCCACATATCAACGGTTGATGACTACAATGTTCAAAACACACCTTGGGAAAGTTGTTGAGGTCTACATCGATGATCTCTTGTGCAAAAGCATACAGTCAGCCAATCACATCTTAGATCGTAACATTATATTCATCATCCTTTGATCTTACAGGATACATCTCAAACCTGATAAATGTTAATTCAGGGTACATTCGGGCCGCTTTCTAGACCACCTCATCAGCAAGAAAGGAATTAAGGCCGATCCGGATCAAATTCGGGCTATCCTCGACATTTCCTCTTAAAAAATAACAAAAAACGTTCAAAAACTTGCTGGCAAGATTGCCGCTATCAACCGTTTCGTTTCTAAATCATCAAACCGCTGCCGTTGGTTATTCCTATTACTCCACGGATGTACCAAAAGAGAAAAAGTTTAGCCAAATGCAAAGGTCACATGGACACCAGAATGCGAAGCAGCTTTTTAGGTTCTCAAAACCTATTTGGGGAGGTCTCCCATATTGAGTACCCTAGTAGATAATGAGCAACTTGTTATCTACCTAGCAGTCACTGATACTTCCCTCAGCTCGGTTCTTATTCCCCTGGAAGGGAAATTAGATAAACCAGTCTTCTTCATCAGCAAGACCCTCACACCAGCGGAAACAATGTACTCTAAATTGAAAAACTTCATCTCACTCTTGTTTACAGTTTACAGAAACTCAAGCACTACTTCCATGCTTATTCACTCAAAGTCAAGACGAACTACCCACTTTAGAAAGTTCTATCCAAGAAAGAAAAATCAAGGAGAGTACAATAGTGGTCAATTAGTTTGGGAGAGCATGATATCAAGTTTGAACAACGTCATTCCAAAAAAGGTCAGGCCATTGCTGATTTTCTCAAGGATTTTTTAGTGGAGGATCCCGAGTGGGAGGAGCACGACCCTAACCTTACAAAAGAAATAACCGAGGATCCACCCCCCAAGCCATTCGACGAACGAGCTGAATGGATCACTACATCAGGGTGGAGTCTTCTCACAGATGGATCAGCAGGACCCGCAGTATCATAAATCAGGATTGTTTTGATTACCCCTTCCAATAAAAAAATTGAAAAATCAATCCGCTTGGATTTTAAGGCCTCAAATAATGTCACCGAGTATGAAGCTCTCATTCATGGACTCAACCTCGCTCTTGAGCTCGATGTCCCCGAACTCTCAGTTTATACAGATTCACTACTTATCGTCTAACGCTACTCAGAGTAATGCAAGATGAATGTGAAGATGATTGAATACGCAGGCCTCATTACATATAGGATGAGAAAGTACGCGAAAGCAACCACTACAAGAAAAATAGGATACGGCAGCATTCGAAAAATGCTATCGTAAGCTATAATAACGTTTTTCAAATGCTCCTATATGCAATGCTATGCTTTTTATAATAGCATTTTTGCGAAAGCCATAAAAGATAGCATTCTCTAAATGCTATTAAATACTGTTTAATAGCATTCGTTAGGTGTTGTCGTAGTTCTTCCATAGCGGTTGCGGAGTGTTATCTGTTATGTCTAAGATGGCGTTTGCCTAAAGCTGTGTCTTCTCTGCCATAGCTCGAAAAAAATGTTATTGTTGCCTCAACCATAGCATTCTCTGAATGTTATGCTTTCTCTCAACCAACGCACCAGTTAAATGCTCTTGTTGTTTCAACCATAACATTCACTGAAAGTTGTGCTTTTTGTAAACCATAACATTAGTTCAACACTGTTACTCCCTGAACATAGCAGTGGGTATATGCTATCTATTTTCAACAAAGCTATCATTTTAAAATCACATAGCATCTTCAAATGCTATTGTTTCCCAAAAAATTAGTATTGCAAAGGACTTACAAGTTACAACACATTCAAATTAGTGATACAAAGCAGTTACAACACTTTCAAAAACACACGAGAAATAGCAATCATATTTAGTAATATTAATTAATAAAACATGAATTAAAAGGGCAATCCATTAACTACAAGAAAAAGATTCATACAATAAAAGTTGATATTCTAGGATTAAACAAACAACGTTAAGCCATCAAATTAAGGTCTTCATAAAAAAAAGAACATAAAAGAAAAAGAAAAAGAAAAGAGAAACATCTGGCTTCGATACCAATGACCAAGCTATGAAGGAAGTCATCTAACTCAACTGCAATGCCAGCTCCATAAACTGCGTAAAATGTAAGAAAAAAGAGTCTTAGTAATTTAAGTTTATATAATAATTCCTTAAATCTAATTCAACAGTTTTCTCCATATGTAACTCTATATGGAAAGCAAGAAACAGATGCAGATATGATGAAAATAATACAGCCAGCCATAGAGAATATGAAATATGCAATTCTCAAGGATATATCAGACACATCTATACTATATATCAAGAGGCTCTTTGTACAACTCAACCTAGGAATTACAAACTCTCAAAGCAGAGTTGAATCTGTTTACCTAAATCAATTAAATGCTCTCTCTTTGATCTATAAAACAAACAAACCCTAAATCTAAGATCCAGGGAGAGAGCTCTGTAATGGCGGGTTTCTTATCATTTCTCAGACGACTCTACCTTTTTTTCACAAAAAACAAATTTGTATACTTCTTCCAATAGCAGACTATTGCTTACCTGCGTATATATTTTCTTCATCATACAAAGAATACAGCAAATTGTATGTTGACTTGGAACCACAAGTATGCCTTGTAAGTACCCCTGGCACTTGTGTAGTTCTATGGATATGAGGTAGACACAGTAATATATTAGATTACCTAATCCATACCATCCAATCTCCAGTTCTAAGTTTTTTTGTATGCAGAGGGATACAAATTACAGAAGCACTCAAGCTACAAATGGAGGTGTAAAAGCGGTTGCACGAACAATTGGAGGCAAAAAAATTTCCCTTCACATTTAGACTAAGTTTTAAGCTTCTTGTGATAATACTTATGCTTAACTTAATGCTTCAGCTATCAAACTAAGACATTGTTTGGTGTCATGTCAATGCCATGTAATATTATATATACAGAATATAGGGATTGTCTGTTAAGATATACTGAATTATGTTAGTTGGTAATCCTAGGTTTCCTTTCCAGGCTACCTTAATTTGTACTTTACGCATCTATATATTGTGAATCTTTGAACTTCCATCGTGTTATTGATATACTTTTTCCATTATGAACATAAATTTATAGATCCAGAAGCAACTGCAGTTACGGATAGATGCCCAAGGCAAGTACCTTAGGAAAATCATTGAAGAACAGCAGCGGCTTAGTGGAGATGTACCCGAAGCACCCACTTTGGTGATCCAGGAATCTGATAACAAGAATGATCCATCAACTCCTGCTCCAACCTCAGAGTTACCCATTCAAGACAAGAGCGAGAAAGAATGTTCCACAGGCAAGAGTATCTCTTGGCAATGAGTCTTTCTCATCCTACCATGAGCCTCTCACTCCAGATTCTGGATGCTTATCAGAGAGCCCAAGAAGTGATGTGTTTCCTAAGAAGCAGCGTGTAAACATGGGCCCCACGCCTAATGTACCAGAGAAGTGATGTGTTTCCTAAGAAGCCACGCCTAATGTAAACATGGGCCCCACGCCTTAGAACCACAAGTATGCCTTGTAAGTACCCGTGGCACTTGTGTAGTTCTATGGGTATGAGGTGGACACAGTAATATATTAGATTAGCTAATCCATACCATCCAATATCCAGTTCTAAGTTTTTTTGCATGCAGAGGGATACAACTTACGGAAACACTCAAGCTGCAAATGGAGGTGCAAAAGTGGTTGCACAAACAATTGGAGGCAAAGTTTTTTCAAATATGGATATGAGGTGAACCAGTAAAAATATGGATGTCAAATATGGATATGAGGTGGACACAGTAAAAATATGGATGTCAAAATTGTGACATCAATAGAGGACATGAAACAAGACTGAGAAGGATGTGTGTGAATCCATCTAAGAGGAAAAAAAGATTGCTTATCCTGGACATCAAATATTTTTTCTTCATTCCTTGCCTGGCACGAGTCCGATGTTGATTCCTGTTTTGGTATAATCAGAGCTGTCACGTAAAAACATCTGTTTTTAAGTGAACCTGCAAGTATACCACAGCTTTCTAAGTTTTTATCCGTATTCGAACTAGCCAGTCAAAAGAAAGTCTCCATCATTGCAGTAGATAGGTGCAATTGAAACGGGGACTTGGTGCGGGCAAGTTCATCCGGTAACACATTCTCCAAACCATATCCAGACTCAGTAACTTGGGGGGACGTTGAAGGAATCAAATCTTGTACATCTGCCAGAACAGGTGGGGGAGATGGTTGTCTTATAATATTTATTTAAACAGGTTCTGTTGTATCAAAGGAAATAAGTGAAGAAGGTTCATCAGCACAAAGGGGTAGACAGTCAACATTCAACGAAAGGACTGATACAAGCATAGATCTTTCAACTTCTATACTATCCTTCTCAATCACAGCCTCATCTTGCAAAGATTGTTCCAAACTGTTTATAGAAATTTCAACCGAAGTTAAGTCCAAATTGCTAGGATATTGAACCCTTATATTACTTATAGGTGGCTGCCATTGCCCACGAAGCCCTGTGAGATATAATTGGACAGTCTTTGTTGGATGGTGTCAGGTTCTGTATTTTACTGTCAAACTTAAAAGGAATCTAGGCCTGAGCAGGTTTATGATACAGTTGAAAGACCTCTGCAACTCGTTCAATCCACCACGATTTTGGAGATTCTTCACGGTCTTGTAGGTTTGGTAAGATCTCTAATATCGGCAACATTGCCTCAAATTGGTTCAAGATTGTACGTTACATGGGGAATCTTATGGAGCTTTCCCAAGACGTGGACGAGCATGCTTGTTAGCTTTATAGTCATCAGTTGGTCTATCACAAAGATTATTCGATACTCTTTCTTCGGTCTAAAGGAAGCACTAGGTTTTACACCTTCTAGGCACTTGTGGCTCAGGTATAGTACCTTTATGGTATCTAAAAAGTATTGCACAAACAAATGGAATGTTTCGATTACTTCTATGGTATATATGATTATTGCTCTTGGAATCTATGTCCCAGGCAGTCCACATATGTACCAGTATATGCTTGGGCAGAGGAGGAAAGCTCTATCCAAGTCTAAGAAATAGTGAATCTACTACTACTACTACTGCTACTCCTACTGCTACCACTACTACTACCGCTACTACTACTACTATTACCACTACTACTACTTTGTAATCACCTTTGCTTCGTCTTTGAAACTTAAAGTCTACATCTTCTCCTATTCATGGGAATCGGCTCGAAATTTAAATTATAAGGGAATTTGGAGTAAAAAAACAAACCTCTTAAAGTACAGAAATTCAAATGTAAGCAGGTTAAACAGTCAAATGTAAAAAGTTCTTATTAGGATCTGCCAAATCATAATGAGGTCAAAGGGTACTTTAATGGATAATCTATGGGTAACCAGGTGCAACAAGAATTAGAAGCCTATTCAGGTACAATGATGGGTGATTTGGGTACATACTTACATCTAATAAGGATTGGAAGCCTATTCAGGTACAATGATAGGGGTGCTTTGGGTACGTACTTACATCAAATAAGTGGGTACTATAACAAGCTGTATGGTTGAATTCAATATATCATATGTACGTACAATTGGCAGTAACAATCTCATAATTATGCAAATGATTAAGCTAGAATGTATTATACCTGAATCAATCATCCTTCATAACGATGCGGTCTTTGGGCCATGAGATAAACCCATTTAAAGCTTCACCAATTGTATCCGCATCATCTGTCAATCTCCATAATGGGGTTGCAGGTAGTATGGCCATTGTGACACAAACTTTGACCGCATTAGGTCCAAGAACTTTATTATGCATCATGCATTTAGGATCATCTGACACCAACTGTCCATGAGCAACTACATGCCTCGAGCGCAAATGTAACAACATGCAAACAGAGTCTTTAGCCTTCCTTTTACGTTGTACCTATAAAATAAATCATGATTATACTTGAAGTTATAGATAAATTTTAAATTCTTATATATCTTTATTTTTTCGTATGAATATGCACTATATTAGATTTACCTGGAGGGTTAGACGTTTGAGCTTGTAACACTTCATCATCTACTACACTACGCGCCTGTAAAATTGCAAATGAATATATGAGAAACATGTGAAAAAACACTTTTGTTTTAAAAGGTAATCACTTTGTACTCATATTAGAATTCTCTTGGGGGAGGTAGGAATCAAGTGTGTGTAGGGTTTGGTCATCTCCCGCACTCCGCCCCTATGGTTCACACGAAAGACATGAAAATATAAAGAATATAGCATAAAGTACGGGAGATGACCAAACCTTTGTTATAAAATAATATAGCATAAAGTACGTCTTTTTTAAAGATTGTCTTGTAAATATCCCCAAGATGCTAACTCGATGAACATAAAGTACGTCTATTTTACAAAATAAAACATTGATTACCATATCATTTTCAACACGAGCATATCCCTTGCGCCTGGCTGTATATAGGAGCGCTTGTTTCGACCTCATTCTCTTGAATTTCTTGCTTTTTGTCTACCAAATAGTGGTTAGAAAAATTGGTCATATACAAAAGATAGTTAATAACTTCCAATTAGCAAACCCAAATACTTACAACAAATCTTGGAGAGGATTTTCCTCTGATAAAATTTTTCTAATCCTTGGGATCGATGTTTTTTGGCTTTTTTTCTAGTACCATTGCGTTCGACTTACAACGATCGATTATCCCCCTTAGCCTTGTTTTATAACTCCTCCACAGTCTTCCAACCGTTCGCATACAGTAAGCTTTTCTTTGTTCATCTAGAGTGAATTTTTGCTGCACAATTAATAGCTAATTTATACTACTATTACCTTTCAAAAAAACTAAATCTATACATATCTTACAATTATAATACCTTGATCGCTTCCCATATAAGATCTTTTCTCACTCACTTGACATCTCTCCAATCATCATACGTAATAGGTACCATTTGTCGCCCTATTGTTCCCAAATATGACAATAACTTCTCTAAACCTTGATTAATAGGTTGGCCCCTTTCGTTAAAGTAAACATTTGTTTTTCACCGTCTTGCCCCATGGTCTTACATGTTGTTGGACCCCGTGTCTTTTTATACTTCTTTTCTTTTAGAGATGAGTTTGGTGTCCCTTGAGAAGTTTCTTCAGAGGGTCATTGGGATGATACAGACTGACTGGGCCCGAAGTTGTTGGAACCTCCTATACGAATCCCCCTATTACCAACATTTCTAAGTGCAGCTACAATAACTTGTTTGTCTCTCTTTTGTCTCTTTTTGCTAGCTTTTGAACTCTACTCACATATAAGCAAATATATCACATAAAAATGAATTACATATGAAAAGTTTACCAGAACAATAGTATGATTCCTTTCATTAGTTGCCAGTACGTAAACTTAATGATTACCTCTCCTTGATCTGCCATATCGTAAAGCAAGGTAATATACCACTGGAAAACAGATACGCTTGTTAAGCTTATAACCCCAAGTTAAGAGGAAAGAGTTCGATTGATATAATAAATACAAACACCATTAAAAATTAAAATAACGCACCAGTGATAAATTGTATGAGAAGGAGTTCTATCTAACCACCTGAGAAATGAAATATGAGTACACATACATGCCTAATCCTAACAAAATAAAATAATAGATAAATAAAATGAAAGAAACACATAAATTTATTAACATTAAAAACACATACGCATACATACCCTGATTGTTGCCTCTACTCTTATTTTTATTATTTATTTTGACTCTTCGGTACATTGTATTCATTATTCGAAGATCAAAAACTTTTTGCCAACTTAGAAAAAAAAAATACTACACATAGATGCCCTCACAATCTTTTCTTACGTAACTAATATCACGATCATCATTACTCGTGTCAAGTTTATGCATGTCTAGCGATGCCAAAGAATAATTATCAGCCTCGTCAAACATCTTCAACTCATGAAAACCTCTAGGTGGTGCCTTAAGAAGGACAAGCCAATTAGACAAATTATTGTCCCTAGAATAAAATACTTGTTTTGCTTGTGATGCTAAAATAAAAGGGTATCTTTTGTTTCGCTTTTGACCTTGTGGCAAGTTAACCAACGTAAATCCATCTTCAACTTTGATGCCATTTTTTATGCTTGCCCAATCACATTGGAAAATAGGAATCTGAAAGGTGGTATAGTCAAGCAAGACTATATCATTTAACACCCCATAATAAGAAACAATATCAAGCTTTTGGTTTTTATCACTTATACTGGATCTGCACATTGTTTTTGCTTCAATGGAAACACCGCTATTTTGGGTAGACTTTTCAGCATCAGTCATGTGAAATCGTTGCCCATTGATAACATATGAGGAATATGACATTATATCGGTTTTAGGGCCATATGCAAGCCATTTTAATGTTTGTGAAACATTATTTTTCATCTTGATCTCAACCTGTATTAAATTAAAGGAATATTATTAGGATTACATATACGAATAGGCTTATCAAAAATGGAAAAGAACCACAACTTCTAAAATAGGACCTTTTGCTTAAACCATGAAGCGAAATTATCAACATGTTTCTTCCATAGTGCGCTTTCATTTTTTGAGAGACGGTTATCCAAATGCCTTAATTCGTCCAAGTGCATTCTAATTTTGAAGGGATATAACTCATTAATTTGTGCGTGAACTCAAGGAGTAAGTTATAAAAAATGAAATATTGAGCGCACTTAGTTCAAATACGGCTCTACTTCCGCTGTATTGAACAAAACATCCCGATGAGCACTCTCTAACAATTCATCAGAAATTGATTTTGATTTTCCCCCTGAAATTGGACGACCTTCTGCATCATTATGAAAATCTTGGTTCCGACCTTTCTTACCACCAAACTTAACCGCCTCACTCATATATCCACTACAAAATGTTGCGCATTCATCTGCTGTATAACAGTTAGCCATACTAGCTTCGGGATGTGCACGATTACTAACATACGCTTTTAGTATCTTCATGTATTTATACACGAAATATCACACGTAAACAACATTCGGATTAAGAATTTCATTTATAATTAATGTATGGAGATCAAAAACATAATACTCTAGCTATGAATATGGTAAATGGATACCTTTCAAAGGGGTACATCCATTGATAGTGAACTGGTCCACAAAGTCGGGCTTCCCTGGCTAGGTGGATACACAAGTGCACCATGATATCAAAGAATGATGGTGGGAAAAACCTCTCCAACATGCATAAAGTCTCAGCAACTTCTTTCTCAAGGGCCTCAAGCTTTTCCAAATTAATTACACGCTGACATAGAATATTGAAGAAGGCACATAGCCGAAAGATTACATTTCGGGGTCCTTTCGGAAGAAGACCTCTCAGTGCAACACATAGCAATTGTTGCATTAAGACATAACATTCATGAGATTTAAGGCCTGAGATCTTGAATTCTTCCATTGATATGCAATTCCCAATGTTTGAGCTATAACCATCAGGCAATTTCATCATTAGTAGTCATTCGCAAAAGGCTTTTTTTTTAGCTTTTGATAGTGTGTGAGGTGCAGCTGGAAGATAAGTTTTTTCCCTCCTTCTTTTGGATGTAACTCATGCCTGATCCCCAAATCTTGCAAATCTTTACGAGAATTGAGTCTGCCTTTAGATTTTCCTTTCAAATTTAAGATAGTACCGATAATGTTATCACACACGTTTTTTTCCTATGTGCATCACATCTAAGTTATGTCGCAGAAGAAGATGTTGTAAAAATAACAATAAAAAATGCTCACAAAATTTTAATTAATTTAATTTATGTTAAAAAGATAATAAAAAAATCTGGAAATGTTAAGCAGTTGTTACCTCCCAATATGGTAATGTAAAGAAAATTGACTTCTTCTTCCACATTTGTGTAACTTGCGGCTTCCCCATATTATTAACTTGCGATTTCTCGGTATTATCAATATTCGACTCTCCATCAGTATTGTCTGGATCATTTCTCTTCTTATTAACTTGCCACTTTCCCTTATTATTATTTTTCTCTTCCTTTCCCCAATCGTTTTCTATATGCCTAATCTCATTGAAGACTTTTGAACCAGACATTATATGAGGGCTTTTTCAACGTTCATGTTTTCCATCAAACCAACTTTTCTTTGATCGATACTTATGATCTGGAGGAAGAAAACACCTATGGCGCATATATACAGTTTTTTTTACTATTTTTTAGCCATTGTGAATATGTACCATCACTACAAACTGGGCATCCTTTATATCCCTTTGTAGTACATCCAGCCAAATTTCCATATGCCGAAAAATCATTTATCGTCTACATCAGAGCTGCCATTAATGTTAAATCAGTTTTACTAAAAGCGTCATATATCGTCACCCCATTATTCCATAGTTTTTGCAAATCATCTATAAGTGGTCGTAAATAAACGTCGATGTCATTACTTGGTTGCCTAGGCCCAGGAATTAATAAAGTTAGCATCAGATGTTCCTCTTTCATGCATAACCATGGTGGAAGGTTATATGTAGCCAACATCACCGGCCAACAGTTGTATGTAGAACTCATATCGCGAAAAGGATTAACTCCATCACTGGAGAGAGCGAGTCTAAGATTACGTGACTCAACTGAGAAAGATGCCCACTTATTATCAATAGTTTTCCATGCTAAAGAATCCACGGGGTGTCACATATTCCCATCTTTACTTTTATTGTTATAATGCCACCTTAGTTGTTCCGCCAATTCCGGTAACTGAAACATCCACTAAAATCTTGGAATTATTGGAAAGTATCTCAATACCTTTGCGGGGACTCCTTTCTTAATCTTCTTAGTATAACGATTTACCTTCCATCGTGATGAACCGCATTTTGGACAAGTGTACGCATTCTCTAGATTATTTCTAAACAAACAACAGTCATTCACACAAGCGTCTATACTCTCGTAGTTGAGGTCAAAAGGCTTAAGAAGTTTATTTGTTAAGTATGTCGAATCAGGAAGAATATTATCTTTTGGGAGAATATCGCGGACTATTTCTAGAAACTCGTCAAAAGCCGTATTAGATATCCCATGACTAACTTTATTCTTGTACAAGAGTATGGTCGCCAATAATTTAGTATACTTTGTGCAACCTGAATATAATGGGGTTTCAACATCTTTCAAGAATTTCATAAAAGTTTTGTTGGTCCTTCCTTCAACAACTTCCGATATTTCAACATCTGCCACATATGCAGCTTTACATAACTTGTATATCTCTGATGTATTGGCATCACTATTCTGCGTACTTAATTCTTCATCGTGCCATACCCAAATTGTATATGTCAAGTCCATCACATTCATGAGCAAGTGTTGAAAAATTAACATTTCATCTTGGGAGGACATGTTTCTACATTTTCTACATGGGCACCTAATGAAGTCTTTATTTTATGCATTTTCAATTGCAAATTCTATGAACTTTATTGCTCCGTTTTGGTAATCAGATGACAGTCTACAACAAAAACATAGCACTTTTAACTTACATAATATAGAGTTAATTGACATTATCTAAACATGTTTAATTTAGGGTATAAATTCTAGACCTATTGGTAAGATTTACCCAAGATTTGTCAATCATGATGATGGTACTTGCTTTAGGCCTGATGAAACTAAGTATTACAATTAGTTCAAGGTTCAAAAAAAATTCAATAAGCAAATCCAATAGGTTCTTTAAGGTTTTAATTTGGAAAAGCTAGTTCAATTGTATTCCTTGTGTTTTCTTTTTATGGAGAGATTTTATATTATTTTTAATAAGAAGCTATATGACGGAATAGTTGTAGGGTGTGACCATTTTAACTTAACACCTCAGACTTACAATGTAGACATATATTATACCCTATAAAGATTACAGTGTACCCAGTACTTATAAAGCACATCTAAATTCGAATAATACTATCATTGAGATCAATATTTGGACAATATAATTGAGAGAAAAAGAGATGAAGCCTTATAATAAATGGCCTTCTATCCACAAGTTTTTTTGCCGAAAATGATTAATCCGAATGCAAGCTTTCTGCACCTCAAACAAACAAAATTCCTGATAAACAAAAAGAACAAACCCACACTTTAGGACATGATTATCTTAACGTAAACACAAATTAACATGTCATGTAGCATAAATTTAGCATGTAGTGTAATTACAATTCATCTTCACATTTAACAATCTCAAATATTATAAAATGACTTCATCATTTACGGTAATTCACCATCTAACTAGTATAAGATTATGCCTCATTCTCTCTATTTATTTGTTCTTAAAGCAAGCGTGCAAAAGACTGGACAATGTTTTACCATTCGACTCATTAGTTCATCTGTTCTTCTTATATTCCCAGCTTTACAATGTCCGTCAATCTAATGTTGGTTATAGATTACAGAAAAAATAGAAGAACCTGTGTTAATTTAATCATCAAAAGAAAAAAATGTTCATCTAAAAGATACCTAAAAGCCTCACAATCTTGAGCTGGTTCTATTCAAGCTTAAGCTTTCATTAATTCCTTTACCTTTCTCCTCCTTGGTGGTTGTTGAATCACTAGTAAAATAATTAAACCCATGAAACTAAAGTGGGGTTCTGAGTAACGTCATCAGACTTTGCAGGAACGAAAAACCTCTTCCTATTTCATCAAAGGCTCTAGCTACACAACCCACCGCTCTTATGCTTATAGACCACAACTAGCCCGCATTTTAGACCCCAACCTCCTTCTATTTCATCAAAGGCTCCACCGCTCTTATGCCTATAGACCACAACTAGCCCACCTTTTAGACCCCGTCGTTGCTATCACTTTAAGCAGTGGGAAACCCAGCCTACTAGAGAGTGGTAGGGGTTTCCCCTTACAGGCTACCCGAATTATCCTTCTATCGATGGATCTCGTTACTACATCCTTAATTTTTCCTTGTTACATCCCTAATATCATCATACGTTCAATATCAATGAGGGTTGTGGACTTTTACCTTGCTGGTGCAACCAAATTTCATTACATTATATACTATTTAGTAGACGAAACTACAAGTATTATACTAGTAGTGATTGATAAATAATGATTTACAGGATTTAAATTTACCTCGTGATTTTTGCCTCGGCAGAGAACGATTCTTGCATAAGTACAAGTAATAGAAAATCAACTAAAACATTATATTGAAGACTTCTATTCTACAAAGAAAAAAGATCAATCAAAACATAGTGAGAGATTAAATCCGAAATTGAGAGAGAGAGATTAAAAAAAAAGATGTGGTACCAAAATAACAATAATAACTTGATTTCAATGTGTCTCCGTCAGTATCATAGAATATACAATTGCTCAACCCAATAGCACTAATGACAATGTGTCTCCATCAAGGATTCTGTACCAAGGAAACCCAAATAAAAATTAGTCGATAATAACTCAAAATTTGTTTATCATCGCACCACAACACACAAAAACTTAACAGAAATTAGTCTAATAAATCAGAATTTGCTCATTATCGGTGTTGGAGTTGGTGAAGAAGGGCATTAGATCAAAACCCAAACAACACCACAACGCCCACACACGGAGAGAGAGAGATACCTGCTTAATTACGTTTTAGAAAATGAAAGAGATGAACTTGTTAGGGCATTTAAGTTTGGTGAAATGGGGAGGAGAAGACTACGTTGAGAGAAGAAGTCTGGTAGAGTCGTGGAAGAGTGAGATACGGAGGAATTTGTTTTAGCTTATTCACTGACCCCAAGCGGGAGTATTGCACGCAAAATGTCAATCACCACGGTTTTTTTCTTTCTATTATAGCAATTGTCAGCGCTATTAAATGTACTTGCTAAGTGGTTCCCCAATGTAAACATGTTTTTTTTTAGAAAAAGTACTCTATGATAGCATTCATGTAAAATGTGCCATAAATGTGACTTTTTGATAGTATTTGACATAAAATTAGTGCTATTAAAAGTACTTTTTCTTGTAGTGAACTCTCAATTATCTTCCTTGAGGTTAAAACAGACACGCCGATTCCTTGCCATATCTAGCCAGGGTCTTGGGTACAGAAGCTCGATATCTCCATATCAAAATCATTTTAACCTCCAGTATTGATCGCATTTCTGTATGCATGATCAACACTGGGGGCGATAAAGAGGGAGACAATGATTGGTAAAAACCCTTCTTAGCCTACCTCAGTGTCGACAACAATTATAACAGACTACTCCCAGCAGATCCAAAAATGCGTCGACAGCTAATCAACAACTCGAAGCGCTACACTAATCAAAATGGTGTGCTATACCGCCTTTTGGTCATAGGGCCTTTCCTCAAGTACCTTTCCAAATCAAAAGCAGATGAATTACTCCACGAATTACATAAAGGGACTTGTGGCTCCCATGCCGCAGGTCGATCATTAGCAAACAGAGCTATCACTCAAGGACTATTCTGGCCTGGAATGCGTAAGCAAGCAGAGGAGTACTTTTGTAGATGTGACACCTGCCAAAGACATGGACATATGATACGCGCCCCTGCGCTCAAACTCCATGCAAGCAAGGTTTTCTGCCCATTCCAAAAATGGGCACTATATCTCATCGGTGAATTTCTTAACTCTCCTGGTAACCGCCGTCACCTACTCGTAGCTATCGATTATTTTATAAAATGGGTAGAAGCAGTTCCACTATGTCAAACCAGATAAAAAGAGGTCATCTCTTTTATCTAGAACCACATAATCACTCAGTTTGGGTTCCCCCACCTAATTTGTATCGATAACGGCCCCAATTTGTGGGAAAGAAAGTCGTAACCTTCCTTAACCACCACAATATCATCCGCTCACCATCCAATCCTTATAATCCTGAAGCAATGGCCAAGCCAAAATCACCAATAAAACCATCGTGGATGGACTCAAAAAACGGCTTCACTTACAGAAAAAGGGACATGGGTTCGGGAGCTGCCTCATGTCCTATGGGCATATCGTACCACTCCCCGACAATTAATTGGGTATACCCCATTCCTCCTTGCTTATGGCACTGAGGCTGTCATTCTTTTTGAATATCATCATCCAGTTCGCGATCACGAGCTAACTGATGAGGAAAATTTGTTAGAGTTGGCTTGCAACCTCAATATGATAGATGAAACTAGGGAACGCGTCATCGCTAACCTAGGTCAATATCATCATATACTTGCCAGATCGTACAACAGCCGAGTCAGAAGCCGTACCTTCCAAATTGAAGATCTCGTCCTTAGATAAATTCCTCAACATCACAAAGAGCCTCACACTAGAAATTAACCAATAATTGGGAGGGTCCATTCATTATCACAGGTTTCTTAGGCTTAAGATCATATTATCTCATGACATAAGAGGGAATCCCCATTTCAAATCCTTGGAACACTAGGCGACTGAAACGGTACTATTGTTAAGCGTCTTACTACTTTATTTCCTTTCCTCGCTTTTTTTTTTTGTTTTTCAATTCCTAAAGTGAGATTTTCATCTCCATCTAATGAAAATTATGAACTTATCAATGAAAATTCCAAGTTTTTCACAATATCTCTCTACTTACATAAATTCAACCACATTCTATAGATTAAAGCATGGATAATACTAGCTTTTAATCAATCTTATTCCAGTTAAATCAAGAATAACACTTGGTTTGGCTGACTCTACTAAATCTCCGTGATTGTAGAAAGTGTTAAAACTTATTTCATATCAAAGACTCTACCAAACATCAGATAGGGCAAAGATAATACTAGCCTTCATCTAATTTAACTTGTTTAGGTCATTATACCAGTTATATCAAAGATAACACTTGGTTTGGCTGAGTCTACTAAATCCCTGCGATTGCAGCAAGTGTTGAGATTTGCTTCATATCAAAGACTCTACCAAACATCAGATAGAGCAAATATAATACTAGCCTTCATTTACTTCAACTTGTTTGAGTCATTATACCAGTTAGATCAAGGATAACACTTAATTTGGCTAACTCTAGTAAATCTCGACAATTATAACAAGTGTAGAAACTTGTTTCATATCAACGACTCTATCAGGCATAAGATAAGGCAAAGGTAATACTAGCCTTCATCTTTTTCAATATGTCTGCATCATTTCTATAGTTCAATCAAGTTTTAACTTGGTTCAACTCAACCCATTTCTGTGATTGAAACAAATGTAAAAACTTGTTTTAAATCAAAGACCCCACCAGACATAAGATAAGGCAAATGTCATTCTAGCTTTCATCTATTTTACTATGTCTACGACAGATACTATTTAATTTTAGGTCTTACTACAATAGATATCATTTCTGTTGTGGGGAGGTCAACCATGCTTTACCCCTCAGAAGGAGGTCGAACAGACTTCAGTTCGCGAGTTACAACTACTCTGCCCATCTCTATCAGATCAGCAGGTCGAGGGCCTAAATTGGTTCCCATAAAGGCCATATAGTTGCCACAATCTATATTCACTTTACAAATGCATCCCTTGTCAGACAGATTCTTCAACGAAGTATCTCGTTCTAACTCAAATCTTTTTATTTCCTCTACAAAATACGTAACGGTTGACTTTAACAGGTCTTCCTGTGATGTATGACCTACGACAATCTTCAAAAAGTGATGTCTCACCTTTTCAAGGCGTGACTCCAAATGTCTGTACAAATTCTTCAGATGTATCATTTCCCTATCTTTCAAATCATAAAAAGTTATATTCTCTTCTACTTTTTTGCAATATCTAGCTGATTCAGTCTGAACAATGATCTCCAAGTTTGCCACCTGAGCATGCAGTATCGTAATTTCTGCATTCAATTCATCCTGAGCCGAAATGTCATTTAACGAATCGTCTTTCTTATTTGTTAGATTTTCCTTTGCCCTGATTTTACCTTCTAAGACCTTCTCCCAGATAAAGAGTATCATCCATCTTATACCTACACTCCCTTAAGTTTGTATTTCCTCTCTGAACATGCCCTTGAATGTGAGACATGTCACTTTCCAGCTCTTTAATTGGGCCTGAGAGACTAACTACATCCCCTTGGACTAGAGGAACCTTAACCTCATTTTGACTTCCCCTTGGGCGCTTTCTAGCTTCGATTTTCTTGGCACACATGATGGCTTGCGCCAGTTCAGTCTTTAATCGTGCCACCCTCTTATTTAACTCGTTACGCCTTCGTTGCATTACCCGAAACTCCATATCCTTGGCAGGTAGAGCTATATGCAAGTGTTCAGTCACGGCTTCCAAAGCTGATAGATTTTCTCAAACTACCCTCAGCTAATTTTCTTTTCCAACCATTTTTTATTTCAGTCGTACTAGCTCGTTTCTATTATTCTAAAGATCTGATCAAAATTGTCCCTCCAATCTTTCTAGCGCCTGAATATGGTATTGAGCCATTTTAGCCTACTTACCCTTAATAATCAACGTGTCAACATGACTTTGAAGCTTCGCGGTGTGTTTTGTTATCTTCGCTAGCTCTTTTAGTCCCTTGCCTACTTCATCATCTTTCACTTCGACCTTATGAGTAAGGTCGGAAACAACCTGGGTTGCCTCCGCAAGTTTAAAATGTACCTTTACGTGTTGATCTTCTCTGTTCTCATTCGCTTCCCTCATCCTATCCAAATCTTCTGCAAATTCCTGGTTATATTGGTATACATCATCCTCACGCGAGTGAGCTGAATCCAATTCGACCTGTACAATATAAATATATTAATACAGCTCGATTCAGAACACCATCAATATGCATATATATATATATATCATTTCTAAAATTATATATGATTTCTAACATCTGCGGTGTGCAAATATTTTTAGACTAAAAGGTCAGGGTACATTATCAGATAAATGCTCTATGAGGTATATTGTGAAGTTTAAGGTACATGCTTTCGATATGCTACTTTATATAAAGAGCGTTGAATTTTTTATATGCACTATATTAGTGTTATTTTCTTAAAGCTAATAGCAAAAGTTTTAATCTGCATCTACATCCTATTTACTTGGTAGCTTTATGTCGATATAGCATACAAGTCAAAAGACCTATTCTGATCTAACTTGCAGCTCCGCTTGTGAAGACAGCAAGGCTGTAGAGGTCTCTCTTTCCCTGGAAAGCCCGGTCTCTAGATCTTTTATTTTGAGACTCATTTCTCTAAGTGCCTACAAGAGGTTTATAAAAGAAAAGTCAACCAACATAAGTCTCCTCCATACACACAATCCAACAGTTTACATATATTCATACAAAAGCACATTTCTACCCTACCTTTTCATTATCACCCTCTGGGAGGTTGGTGTCATCCCCTTGATTGTCAAGAACCGTCTGACGGGAGACACCGTCCAAACCATCAACGACCCCCACCGCTACTTTTTCCACTTCTTCGTCATCTTTTTCCTCGACAAAGTGTCTACCTTAATGGCATTCATCTCATCCTCGGAATACCCCTTCAACATCAGGTGGCGTCCTAACTATTTGCGCTCCGCTCTGTCTCCGCCTCCTCAAGAGCCACCCTGGCCTCCGATTCAAGATGGCCAATCGCTACTACATGAGAAACCTTCAGGGCCTCCAGCTTCTTCATTTCCTTAAGAACGTCCACCTTCGATAGAGTTAACTTCTTTTCAAGCTCCCTTTTTTCTTCCTTCAGCTCAGATTTCTCTTTTCTAATTCCGAGCCAAACGCCCCTCATCGAATAAGCAACTTACAAAGCACATTTTGACCTCAACGTGAGCTCAGAACGTAAGACATAAACATATTTCATATAATAAAGCATAACGACTTACCATCTTGCTCACGTCATCTTCACCTTGAAGGACGGCCATCCTAGCCCTTTCCTCCACTGCTTTGAGATAGTCCCCAATGGAAGGTCGCTCTTCAATGACCTTTTCCCTTGACCTCCCTGAAGGCTTGATCATTCTCCTCTTTTCTTTTCCGTCATCCTCACTACTTCCAGTAGTACCAGAAGTCGGCGGATGCTTCAACATTTATTTCTTCAAAAATACTCAAGTTAATTTGCTCGACGTAATAGACTTCAGCTGAACCGAACTGTCTATTCTAGGGATCTTGGCCACATTGGTTCGGTCTTCCCCACCAGTTCTAATCTTCTTTCCATCATCAAAGCCCGCCATCAGCCTGGTCTATTGAGATTTTTGAACCTTTTTCAATTTACTCCCAATCATTTTCTTCCTGCTAAGGCCGAGACCTTTTAACACAAACTCGAGCTCAACCACTTCCTCCTCAACTTCGTCCAATAGTGAATCATTCCTCTCCACTTGGAACTTCGGACCTGCCATGCATAGTATTTATTATTATCATAAAAGATCATTAGTTCGCACGTATAAATATTATACTCTATACATTGTTATACTTACTTTGTTTTATAGTTCTAAACAGAAGATCCAAAGGTTCTCCATCATCTCTCTGAAGTTAATTACCCTTCACCCATATTACGTTGCCATTTTAGGCGCGGCTTGCTGAATTAAGATCGAGGAAGCGATTCCGAGTTGTACTCGCACTAAAATATGCCCCACCACTGGCCCTATAATTTACCCCCCTCCATAAAATTGTAATACATCCTCAGGGGTTATCCTTCTCACTTTCCCCTCATTTTCCCATTTTTTATTTGGATAATCGCAAATAGTTATTACCTCCCACATATTCCCATTATATTGAACAGGACATGCCCCAATCGCATTCATAATCCCCTTCGCCAAATTGGTAAGAGGAAGACTTACACCATGGGGGTTATATATTATCAAAGGGGTTCAAGCATATAATGAATATTACGACTATTCTACAAACAATATACTTGTGTAGAGGCCTAGAATGGGATGCTCCACGACCTCTGATGAGAATTTTTTAGAGTATTGATATTTCTGTCGAGTAGTCGAAGTGTCGAGTATTGAGTATTTTACAGGGTGATCGAAGGTAAACTTTAAGGGCACTGAAGTCAGATTTTGCAACCTCTCATTGATTCCCCCTCCCTTTTATTTATAGAACATAAGAAGGGCTGAGTCAGCAAGGTAGATCACATTACAAGGGTACCATCCGGGTATCAGGCGGGTATCCCGGAGTAGGTGCTGACGCCAGAGATATCGGGTCTGGCACTGTGCTCTAGCATTATAGTCGTTGTTGGTCCTGTCACTGTAGTTGTCAGGACTAGCAATGGTGTCGTTCTTTTCTGGTGAGCTGGATGTCTGGCATGTCTGCCTTTGACCACGAATGAATATGGTCAAAGTATTTCCAATTTTGATGTAAAGTTTGTGTGTTGATGTATCTGCCTTCAGCTTTGGGACATGTTCATTGCCGAAGGTTCGTATGATCTTTGGAGGGCACGATTATGGATGTATTAGACTTCGAGGTACACGGGTAGGCTTCGAGATAGGCTTTGAGTGTTTACCTGGTGGTTGAAGGCTTCGAGTAGGCTACTATATTCACCCCCTCTCAGCAAGGGTCTCGAAAATTGGTGTAGAGGCATTTGCTGAGAAAAGCCATTGATTGTTGGAATTTGAACAGTTGACTGTTGCATATTGGAGCTTAGAGAGGTGTAATAAAGGAGGGTAATTAATAGATATTGGTGGTAATGGAGTAATAAATGAGCTTGATGAGGCTTATAAATATTGGTTATGAAGGTGGTAACGCGGTATAGTCTTCTTCTTCACTTTCTTTTCCTTCCCCTGTGTTTATGAAAAAATCATGGACACCACACACCGCACCCGGTACTAGAAGAGGATGGGTTTTTCCAGAGACTGTCGTATAGGGCAAAAATCAGCTGAGCTAAAGTTGTAGTTCTTCGGCAACCATGAGCTTGACTAGGATATGCCTGACTTGGTAGAAGTAGAGCCAGGGGAACCCATCAATGGGGAGTCCTATGCTTACTTATGGCGGTAGATGCGGTGGAGATTTACAACTGCTGAAGAACGTTATCTCTATCTGTCAAGCTTGGCCGAGGGTCTTGTGTAGGCCGAGGATTAGTTGCCGGAGGTGCAGGGCTCGACAGTAGGATCTGGCCCGTCTGCAAATAGGGTAAGTTCTTCATAGGATGGCGACAAGGTGGTGGCAGACTTCGTTACTTTTTGTATGACTGTTTCTGAAGTTCTCTGTTATTATTTTGTTGCCGATGTTGGTAGATTTTCTTCTTCCGCACTTCTTTCTTTTCTTATGTATTGTTTTGGTGTAAATAGAATCAATTAGTAGTTTACTAGAATAATGTGTTTTGTATCTGATAATTTAGCTAAACGAGAAGATTTTAGGTAGACGAATAGATTGTAGGTGCGGGATCGAACATCTCCCTTCGAGCGAAGAGTAAAAAGTAGAAATAGTTATCTTCGAGGGAAAATTGACTTCGAGTTGTGATCTGGTTATTGAGGGCATAGGTCGTCATTCGATTAAAATGAATAGCTGACTTTGAATACCCGAATCTTGAGGTTTGTATCAAAGGGATTATGAGAAGATGTAAAAAAAAAGGGGTCGATGGTTTGAGGCTAGTGATGTGTCGACTGCAAGGCCTCAGAAATGGGGGTTGAATGTGCATACTGGTAAAACGATTATGTCTGGAAAGTTGTAATGTTTGGATTGTTGAGTTTCCCACAAGAAGAATTGAAGACTATAATAAATGCGACTTGGGATTAGGGAGGGTTTAAATGTACCTTCAAGTATAAATAGGGTGTTTATGGGAGAACTTTGTGCATCTGCGTCTTTTCTGCATAACAATGTCTTCATCTTCATCCCAAATCATGGAAACATTTCTAATACCAAGTACCAGAACCGGGTGGCAGGAAAGGTCCTTCGAATACGGGAAAAGACCCTAGAGTCGAAGTAGAGGTTTTTTGGTGATCGGGGCCTGGATTGGGACTTGCCAGATCTGTTTGAACTGGAGCCAGGGGAACCCATTAGTGGGATGCCCTTTACATACTGGTGGAGGGTGCTACAAATAATGAGCCTGTTCCCCAGCGACCAATTCGCCTTCTTGGAGTCTCTTGTCGAGGAGGTGGTGGATAAGGAAGATGCTAGGGATGGGGTCCCTGAGGAGCATTCTGTCTGTAAATAGGGGCTTCTCTAATGTGGGAAAATGATAAGATGGTAGGGATGCTTGTAATTTTTTATTGACGGTAATTGATTTATGTTGTACATTTCTGTAAGGGTGTCTGCCCGAATGAAATTTAGAAATTTATAAGTTAACTGTCGAAGTAAAATATTAAATTTTGTTCAAGTTGGACAAACAAAGTACTCGATGATAATTTAGGCGCGAACATCTTGTCAAATGTCGGGCATGAAAGAAATCGAATGATTGACACATTTTGAAGTGAAATATCAGTTTGTCTATGGCTGAATGTTCGAGATACGATATAGATGATTATTTATGTATGAGAAGATGGTATTTCAAAGGTTTGTTGGCTTCGACTAAACAAACTGACAGCCCAACAGCTAGCCTGTCAGAACGGTATTATTCCTGGGGTTGAGTGTCATGCAAGTCATCATGATGATTCCTTAAATTACGAAAAAGGGCTAATTTTATGTAAGGATCTGATTTGACAGCTTCGAGCGAGGGCCAGAAGGTTCGACTTGGTTTTCTGAATTTGATATTTTGCAAGTGTGAACGTGTAACCCGTACGTGGGGTAAAGGAGGGTAAACTTGTCAAAGCACATCTCAACCGAAAAATAGGGGTAATGGGGTAGTGGTAATGATGACAGTTTCGAGAATCGAGGAGGTTTTTTATAATTTTGAGGAGGTATAAATAGGTATGAGTGCTGAGTCACTGTTCCCGGTAACCCATTTTCTAAAACCAGATAAGGAGAACGTACGCCATTGTTTTGTGAAATTTGAGAGAAGTTACCAGGTTGTTGCTGAGGGATTGGCTGACTTGCTGTTTCGGGCTTACTTCCGTTAATACAGGTATGTCGATTGACTTTGTCTACTTCAATTTGGCTTTGCCTTCTGTATCTGTATGTAGAGTCTGCTAGTTTTGTAGTTGTGAGGATATGATCGAGGACAGAGGGAAACCATGTCTCTAGGGGTCTAGCCCATTTAGGATTCTGAGGGTATTAATAGTAGGACAGGGATTGGGGTTGATTTTTTGGCTGTGCCTGTATTAGCTGGAGAAGGTAGATGAAAATAAGTTATTGACACGTAATAGTCAAATGTATCGACCTAATTACGTGCCTGTTCTTCTGTAGGATAAGATGTGTACCCGTCGATCTTCAAGGCTGAGGATAATAGACGAGGAGATCGAAAAACATGAGGCTAGTGTATCTGGTTGTGCTCCCAAGGAAGAGGTCAATGATATTGAGGAATTAATTATTACAGGGGATGCCCCACTAGCCGTGGTACTTCCAGAGATTGGGGTTTTAAGTAGTAGACATCGTAAGATAGTAGTGACCGAGGATAGTGATGAGGAAGAGATGGAGGGAGGAGAGAGAGAGATGCGAAGGTCAGGTTCCTCCTTCAAGTGATGAAACGGGAGAGGGGGAGCAAAGTGACCATAGTAAGGAATCGACTTATTCGGAGGAGGCCATGGGTTCTGTTCCAGCTAGGAAGAAGCTGAAACTAGATCGATTTGTGGCTAAATTTGAGCTGTCAAGGGTGGGGGTGGTGTTAAATGTAGCGGGGATAGGGTTTACTTTCAAGTTAAAGCCGCGAGGGGGTATAATGGCGTATAGGGGCCAAATTCGACTGGGAATGCAACTACCTCTCTGAAGGCTGGTGAAGGAGGTGTTGAACTTTTGGGAAGTTACCCATTTCAGATGAATATAAATTTTTACGTGATGATGAAGGTAATCGAGGGCATGAATATAAATTTGGGGAGTGAGAGAAGGAGCTTGATCGAATGGTATGTCGCTGTGTCATTCTATTCGAGGAAAGCAAACCAGAATGTGGGCACCTATTACATCCAGTGTCACGCAGATAAGCCCTAGTTGTTTGATCTGTGCTCGACGGGTCAAGGGTAGAATAAAGACTTAGTTATAGTACGGGGTAATTATGAGAATGTCGAAGGGGAGGACCCTTATGGGTTGCAGCATAAAGTCTATAATCCATGTGAGTTGTTTGTTGAAGTTTTTTTGTACTGATTGAATAGACTGATAAATGTGCTTCTGTTTGATCTGCAGGTCCTAGCAATCGGAGTGGGCAAATTTGAGAGAATATATTGACGCCGTGATCAACTCAGATGAAGAATGGGTAAACTCCATGTTTAAGAGGCTTGGTATCAAATGGAAGAGGCAGAAAAGGATAGATTCTTTGCTTCGAAACGTACCCGTTATGTTAAAGCCATCAAAGAAGAGGGGAGGCGAAGGTGCTTTGAAAGCGGTCGAAGGAATAGAAAGAAAGATTGGCAAGAAAGGTAAAGTATGCTCTAAAGGGGCAACGGGCGCCGAAGTAGACAGCGACCATGCCCGAAGTAACTTGTGGAGCTTTGAAACAGGCATCAAAGTAAGCATTGACACAGGCTGAGAAAGGGAAAGACAAGGTCTTTCCCGACTCTTCGAAGGCATAGCAGATGAAGGTAACTCAACGCAAAAGGCGTAGGGAGCTGAGGGACGATGATGTGGAGGATGTTGACGAAGAAATGACAGAGGCTGAGTGAGAGGATTAGGCTCTAGCTATGACTGCTTCGATGGCAACAGTCTGCGCCACTGACCCAGACGAAGATGATGAATAGGACGATGTATCAGGTAACTATTTTTCTTTTGAAATTCTGATACTTTGCTTAAGTACAGCATACTTTGGGAGATACTGATGGTTTGACTATTCTAGCAGAAAGATGCTTGGGCGCAGGCTTTCATCAAGGCCCAAAAGGTAACATCATGGCAGCTGAAATAGGCACTTGAAAATCTAGAGATTGCTCGAGAGATAGAGGCGTCGTTATTATCTGAGAATAAAGTTTTGAGGAGAGATCTGGCGGCTATCGATGATGTGTTCGAGAAGAGATTCGAGGCTCAACGTTATAATCATGGGCAGGTTCAGAAGTCAAAACTTGCTGAGAAGGAGAAGGAATAGAAGGAACAGAAGGAGACTTTCCAAGGGAATTTTGATGATGAATGTGCAGTTACTGTGAGGCTAAAGGAGTACATAGAGGACTTAGGGTATGATCCTGAAACTTTGCAATGCTTCCCAATTACCCAAGATCCTGTTGCCGAAGATGTTGTTCATACAGAGGTAGATGTTGCTGATGGAGGTACGGGAGATGGTGTGGAGGCTCCTGTGGTCGAAGGTATTATTATAGGAACTACAACTGAGGGTGGTGAAGTTGTTGGCGTTGAGGAGCCTGTTGGTAGAGATAGTGCAGCCGCTCCGATATGAGGTATTGTACTGGAGTACCATACAGTTTTTACTGACTTTTTGTTGAGTTGTAATATGTAAACAATGTTGAGCTTTCTTTGCACGTGATCTTTGAGCTTGTGCTTACTTTGAATTTCTACTGTAGACTGTACAGAAACTGGTTTGTATTGGATCTGATTTGAACTGAATTACTCTGCTTGATTCCTAATGCATGCTCTGAACTTGATTTGAATTATTTTGTGTTGAACCCGAAGCTCTGATATATGTTGAACTAAAATGTCTTGCATGTCGTAGAGTTGTTGATCTTCTTGTATACTTGTATCTACATATGTTGTAAGTGTAGAATGCCTGTAAAGTGATCAAACCTTGGAGGGCTTTAAGATGGTTTCCCAAGTATTAGTCAAGAGTTTATGGAGTTTACTGAATTCTGAAAGCTTGAGTCTGTGCAAAGTAGAACGTGGTCGCCCCCAATGCATTCCCGAGGGTTCGGTCAGTCGACCATTCTTGCCCCTTGAGTTTACTCAAAATTGGAGGTTTAAAAATTTTCAAGGCCACCCCTAAGTATCAGTCAGGTCGAAGGGTTGACATGATACGTAGGCATAACAATGAAATTCACTGGATTTTGACTGCTTAGGACCTAATCGAAGTAAAATGTGTTCGCCCCCAATATATTCTCGAAGGTCCGGTCTCTCGACCATTCTTGCCCCTCAAATTTGCTCGAAATTGTAGATTTGAAAATTTTTAAGGTCGCCCCCAAGTGTCAGTCGGGTCGGAGGGTTGACGTGACACTTAGGTTTAGCCAAGAAATTCACAGGACTTCGACTGCCCAGGGCCTGACCGAAGTAAAACATGTTCACCCCCAATGCATTCTCGAAGGTCCAATCTCTCGACCATTCTTGCCCCTCGAGTTTGCTCAAAATTGAAGGTTTGATAAATTTTAAGGTCACCCCCAAGTGTCAGTTGGGTCAAAGGGTTGACGCGACACTTAGGTTTAGCCAAAAAATTCACTGGACTTCGAAGGCCTGAGCCTGATCGAAGTAGAACGTGTTCGCCCCCAATGCATTCCTGAAGGTCCGGTCTCTCGACCATTCTTGCCCCTCGAGTTTGCTCGAAATTGGAGGTTTGAAAATTTTCAAGGTCACTCCCAAGTATCAGTCGGGTCGAAGGGTTGACATGATACTTTGGCTAAACCGAGAAATTTACTGGACAACAGGAGATAAAGTTCAAAAAATGAAAAACTGTTTATTGATTATTTTGTGTTTACACTAGGAGAACAAGTTGGGGGTCAAAGCCTATTGTATGAGACTAACAACATTATATTCCATGGGTTTGATAGGGGTTCTTTGTCTTCTTTCATCAGGTAGTATGAACCCTTGTCGGTTTTGTCATACATTACATAAGGTCTTTCCCAGGATTTGGCTAGCCTGCCGGTATTTTGAGGCTTCGAAGATTGTGTGACACGTCAAAGTAAGAGATCTCCAATGTTGAAACTTCATGGTTGAACTCTATTGTTGTATGACTTCTGAAGTGATAGATGGTAACGGTCGAGGTTGGCGATGGCTCAGTTTCTGGTTTTGTCGATCCATAACATGTTGCATTTGAGTTTGAACTCATTATCTTTGTCTGGGATGCTGGGATCCCGTATGGGTACTTCAAATTGAGTATGGAGCACGGCTTCAGTACCATAGGCTAGAAGAAAAGGGGTACAGCCTATAGTTTTTCTTAGTGTTGTTCGATAGGCCCAAATGACATGTTGAAACTCTTAAACCCATCGTCCTTTCTTCGCATCGACACATTCCGTCATACGATCAATAATTATTTTATTGATCGCTTTGACCTGACCATTCCCTAGGGGGTTGTAAGTTGCTGAAGGGGAGAGGATGATGTTGTACTTCTTGCGGAAATTTCTGACTTTGTTTCCAACAAACTGTAGACCATTGTCACATCTAATCATATGAGGGCATCCAAAGTGTATAATGATGTTTTTGCATAGGAATTTGATGACTTCTTCTTCTCTGGTTTGACATAAAGGTACAGCTTCGACCCATTTGGTAAAATAATCTGTTGCGATAAGAATGTTTTCTCGGCTACCCGAAGCTTTGAGAAAAGGACCAGTAAGATCGATGGCCCATCGTTTAATTGGCCAAGAGACTTGACTACAGTGGAGGTCCTGGGAGGGGCTATGAATATCATGAGCATGACGTTGGCATTTGTCATAGTGTTTGGCATATTCTTCAACTTACTTCCTCATATTGGGCCAAAATAAACCTTGGGTGATGGCTCGAAGTGCCATAGATCTACCAACAGTATGAGTACCACATGTACCTTCGTGGAGCTCGGCTAAAATTGTAGAGGCTTCGTTTTGAGAGATGCAGTGAATGAGGATGCTATTTAGGGATTTGCGATGAAACTCGCTTTTGAGGATGATGTATCTGCAGTAGTTCTCTAATAATGACCGTTTGTCTTTGGGATCGTCTGGGAGGGTAGACTATTTAAGTAATCGAGGAATATTGTTTACCAGTCGTTTGGATTGAGACTCTCGCCCCCAGTATTGATGGCATTGATTTCTATCTGGTCGAGACTTGGGCGTTCAAGTACTTTGATGTGGAGGGTTCGGGATTCGGACTAGCCTAACATAGCTGCTATGTAGTCGAGGACATCTACATGTCTGTTTTAGAAAAACGGTTTATGCACTGGCGGATAAGAGCAGCATATTCAACCATGCGACCGTTGGCTTGATTCTCACCAGTGTATTGTCGCTGAATAAGTTGAGAATCTGTGAAAATGACCAGTTTAGGGATACCCAGTTCGAGTGCGAGGTTGAGGCCATAGATCAAGGCTTCATACTCAGCCTCGTTGCGGGAGCATTCGAAGTTTAACTTGACTGCCTTCTCTATTCGATCATTGGTAGGTGTAACCAGGACGATACCGATCCCAAAACCATTAGGTTTAGTGGATCCATCTGTGAAGAGTTGCCAGCCTGTGTTGGGGCCCCATAGGTCGGTAGGTTCGGGCTAATCCTCTGGTAGGTCATCTTCGTGTTCCTCCCAATCGACATCTTCGACCGGGAAGTCAGCAAGGAAATCGGCCACTACTTGGCCTTTCTGGGAGATCTACTTCTCAAATGCAATGTCATGTTCGCCAAGGTAAATAGGCCACTATTGTACTCGTCGAGACTTTTATTTCTTGCTGAGTACTTCTCAAAGGGGATAACTTGTTATAACCGGGATGGGGTGAGCTTGAAAATATTGTTTCAATTTTCAGGAGGTGTAGACGAGGGTGAGGAGCAAACACTCAAGTTTCATGTATCGAGTTTTTGTGGGTGTTAGAGTTTTACTGAAGAAATATACAGATTTCTCGACATTAGACTCGAGTCAAATGAGGACTGAACTGATAGAGGTAACGGTGTCCGCGAGATATAAAGAGAGTATTTTGCCTTTGAAAGGGGTGCTGATGATGGGTGGTCGACCAAGGTATGTTTCAAGTTCGAGGAAGACATGTTCACATTTGGGTGTCCAGTTGATCTCAGGGTTTTTTTTGTTCTTAGCCTTGTAGACACCTTGGTCGAGTAAGAGAGAGAAAAGCCAAGCACAACAGTCTAAAGATTTGGAAATAAAATGGTTAAGGGCCGCTATCTTGCCAGCCACCTTTTGGACATCTCTTTTGGTTCAGGGGGGAAGGCATATCGATGAGGGCTCGGATATGGGCAGTGTCAATCTCGATACCTCATTTGCTGATAAGATGGCCTAAAAATTTGCCAGACGAAACACCAAACTGGCACTTGTCTGGGTTAAGTTTCATTTTTTATGTTCGAAGCATCGAAAAAACTTCGGTTAGGTCCTGGATGTGTGTCTGTTTTTGGAGGCTCTTGCATAGCATGTCGTCGATATAAACTTCGACTAACTTGCCAAGCAGGGATTTGAACATGGTTGTTACGAGGCGTTGGTAGGTAGCACCCGCATTTTGAAGGCCGAAGGGCATGAAGTTAAAATAGAAAAAGCCTTGTTCAGTAATGAAAGAAGTTTTAAGTTGATCTTCGGGTAGGAGGGGTACCTGATTGTAACCCAAAGTCGTGTCCATCATAAATAGACATTTATGTCCGGCAGTGGCATTGAGAAGTACTGAAATGATTGGGAGTGGGAAGTTTTCCTTAGGTGTGTGTTTGTTAAGATCTATAAAGTCGACGTAGATTCTGATCTTGCAATTCTTTTTAGGAACTGCAAAAATATTTGAAATCCACTCAGCGTACTTGACTTCTCTGATGAAACCCACAGCTATGAGCTTATTAACTTCGAGGTTTACAGCTTATCGAAGTCGTGGTGTTAGTGTACGCGTCTTCTTCTTTACTACTGTAGTGTGGGGGACGAGGTCGTGGTGGTGACATGCTAAACTGGAGTCGACACCGGGCCTCTCCTGGAACGTCCGTGCAAAGACGTCTTTATTTTCTCGAAGAAAGTCTGTGAGTTCAAGGCACTCTGCTCATCTAGAAAGGTTATGATGAATGTACCTCAACCAGGACCGTCAAGTAAAATATAAATAATGGGTTTGATGGGTGAGATGGCGGGTGTCGAAGGTGTGGAAACAGAAGGAGACAGTGATTGTTATGAGAATCTGATAAGTTTCTAGGTCTGATCGATTTCTGGATGCTCATATGAATGTGTGAGGTGTTGAGAGCCTTTTAAATTCCATGTCCCACAGGGGGTAGTAAAATGAAGGGTCTGATTAAAGTTCAAAGGTATGGCCCTCATGGCATGAAGCCAGTCGTGCCCAAGGATTCCAAGATATTCGGACTTCTTATCGATGACAAGAAAGCTGGTTTGAAGTGTGGCTGGGCCGGTGATAGCTTGAAAGCTAATTCGAGCAACAACCACTTCAGTAGCCTCATTGAAACCTTTTAGTTTGACATTGGCGGTAGTGATGAGGTTTGTTTTGTTCATAGTTTGGACAGTTTGAAGGAAAAGTACATCGGCTGTACTTCCTGTATCGATAAGCATGGTGTGGAGGGCGAGGTGTTCGACCTTAATCATAATGACTAAGGGGTCAGAATAAGGAAAACGAACATGCGAGGTATCGCAGTCGATGAAGGAGATACCCTCGGGTCAAGGATATTGACTTGGTTCTGGCAGGAAGCTTCTCCTGGAAAGTGAGTTTGTAACAATCTTCGGCACGCTTATGCTTACACTTAGATGGGACATTGCCGATGTTATTGACCTCAATGAGGTAATGTTGATAGATGTGTACTTCGCTGGGTCAACAGCAGGGGAGGGTTGAGGCTTGAGGTACGACCCGTCAAGGTAGCTAGGGAGGTCAGCAATGTACTGATGTAGGCGACCTGCTTTGAGGATGATTTCGAGAGAACGCTGCAGGGAAAAACACTTATTGGTGTGGTGGCAGTTATACTTGTGGTTGGCGCAGAAAGGTTTGTCGGGTTTGACCTCGATGGAGAAGGGGATATGCCGTATGGGGTCTGCCTGGATCTGTGGTAGAATAGCGCTGAGAGGGGCAGTAAGTTTGGTAAGACCGGCTTTAGTCATTTTTTGCGAGCTCCGGCGCTGTTGTCAGTTTGAGGGCATTAACGACTCTTAGTCTCCTGTGAGATGGGAGCGATCAGGGGTGTAAGAGTAGAGGGTGGGCCTTATCGAGATTTATTGATGGTAGTGGTTGAAGGTTGCCCCTATTTCTGCAATTCGTGGAGGTGTTCAAGGTCGATATACCCATTGACTTTTGAAAGCATCTCCTCGAGGGTTTGTGGTTTATGGAGTACAAGTTATTCTTTGACACGGCTGTGATCGGGTAAGGCATTCGAATACGTGAGTACAACGTTTGCGTAGTCGAGATTTTCAACTTTTTACGACTCGTCGAGAAACCTCTTGGTGAAGGCTTCAAGGGTTACAATGTTAGATTTACAAAATTTGAAGATGACATGGACTATGACCTCTCGATCTTTGTTGAAGGAAAATTGGGCGATGAACAGACTGGATAATTGCTCGAAGCTTCGAATTGAGCCATTAGGAAGGTTATGATATCATCGAAAAGGGCTATCACTGAGGCTGGTGGGAAAAAGACGACACATCAGGTGGTCGGCTATGGAGTAAAGGCTTAGACCCTTTTGGAATTCGAGAATATGGGATTGAGGGTCAGCGTTGCGGTATTTTCTGAGTTTGAGAGCAAGGAAATTTGGAGGCACCTCGATAACGAGGAGTTTGGGGCAGAGGGGTTTGTTTAGCTGACTCCTTAAATTTGGTACAGGGATCGCACTGATGTGGATGACTGGGTGAATTTTGTGGTCGAGATCCTGCTGTGTGAAATAGGCAGGGTGAGGGGGGGGATCTTTGTGGTCGAGGGGGGCGAGGTCGAATGTTCGGCGTATGCTCGGCGCTGTGCTACTCGAGACGTTCTCGAGCAGGGCAGCGTTTGGGTTGCCTAGTGGAGTAAAGGATAAAATCAGAGGAATCCTCTGTGGGGTAGATTCCCAGATGGATGGAGCCAGTAGGGGGAATAATAGGGGGAGTACCATCGGCGTTGATATGGACCGGAGGTACTTTATGATGCGGTAGTGGTCCCAACCGAGCACGAGCAGACATGCGCGACGGGGCAGGTATTCAGGATGGAAGAGGGGCGTCTAGAGGCTACAGTCATTGCAGCTCACGGACGGTGTTGTGAAGATTGTCGATAGCACGGTATTGCCTATCGGCATCGTCCAAACGACGCTGCCGCTCGGCTTCAAACTCTTGCCGGTGTTCTTTGCATTTCTGGTAAAGTTGTGTTCGGTGTCGCTCCTCGGCCAGAGCGAATTACTACGAAAGTAAGGCGAGCTGGGCGGCCACTCCGTCAACAGAGTTACCAGCATGGGTAGAATTAGAACGGAGGGTGGGTGCCATTGGAAGTAATCTTTAGGGGTTTGAAAAGGGAAAAATATGAGGCATAAGAGATTGGTAGGGTGGGAAAGCACAGACGGCGCCAAATGTAGGAGCCTAACTTCGCAAGGAGGGGAAGCTGGCTCTTACACCACGGAGGTTATATATTATCAAAGTGGTTCAAGCATATAATCAATATTACAACTATTCTACTAGCAATATACTTGCATGGAGGCCTAGAATGGGACGCTCCAGGACCTCTGATGAGGATTTTTAGAGTATTGATATTTCAATCGAGTAGTCAAAGTGTCGAGTACTGAGTATTTTACAGGGTGATCGAAGGTAAACTTCAAGGGCTCTGGGGTCAGATTTCGTAACCTCACCTTGATTCCCTCACTCTCATATTTATAAAACATAAGAAGGGTTGAGTCAGTAAGGTAGGTCACATTATAAGGGTTCCATCCAGGTATCAGGCAGGCGTCCCAGAGTTGGTGTTGACGCTGGAAATATTAGGTCTGGCACTGTGCTCTGATACTATAGCCATTGTTGGTTCTATCACTATAGTTGTCAGGACCAGTAACGGCACCGTTCTTGTCTTGTGAGCTGGATGTCTAACATGTCTGCTTTCGACCACGTATAAATATGGTCGAAGTGTTTCCGATGCTGACATGGAGTTCGTGTGCTGACGTATCTGCCTTCGGCTTCGGGACATGTTTGTTGTCAAAGGTTCGTATGGTCTTTGGAAGGCTTGATTATGGACATATTAGACTTCGAGGTATTCGGGTAGGCTTCGAGATAGCCTTCGAGTGTTTGACTAGAGGTAGAAGGCAGAGAGTAGGCTACTACAGTACTCTAATTGTGATAGGTAACACAAGAAACCCTCTGACAGGTCACTCCGAACATCCCTATCAAAAAATTCTAATGAGATCGATTCATCTATACCCCTATCTCGCTTTTCCTCCTCCAAATCGGCCAACAAATAAAAATACTATTCCATCGTCGCTACCATACGCCCCCTAAACATCTTACCAGCGTATTTTATGCAGTTACCCCATTTCCCTCCTACGACAGCTTTGGCTTTACAAAATTCTCTAAATACATCTGAACCAGGGGGATAGGCCACCAATTTACTAGGAAAACCTAGAAATTGCTCCAAACCAACTTCTACCTCACCATTAGACTCTACCATACGACCGAAGGTTGAAACCTCGTTAATAGGCGAACTATCCATCTCAACTACAATTTTACAGGCAAAGATTGATTCTACCCAAATACCTCACACGGTCGACCTACATACAAGTTCAGGTATCTATCACTATTTTAAACATATTGATCATTCATATGTAGCATATTTTTTAAAGATTTTGTCTATATATCAAATATCATAAATTGCTATAAATAGTGATTTATTAAGATTTGCTTAATTAGATTACAATAAAGATAACACACGTCTTTATTAACCTTCAATATCAAAATGAGAATCCGCAGTAGCACCGAGTCCTTTCCTCACAACACTGTTGTACTGCCACCTACGATATTTTGTGCCCGCAACCCTCTTCGATTGTTGGTCACCCTCAGAAAAATCATTACCAAATCCTCTGCAATTTTTGCACGCTTCTCTCCTTGTACTCTCCAAATTTTCGGAAGTTGAGAAACGTTTGAATGATGAAGACGAACCATTATTTATTCTTTCTCACTCTAACGGCTAGCAGTTATTGCGCCTCGCACGACCCGTCCTCAGTTTTGGAACCAAGACATCCTTTCTACTATCCATGTCAGACGTTGTGTACCTTTTCAATAAACCATCCTATTCATCATTACTCGTGCCCTCATATTTTAACCTATTTTTATCACTTGTTACCATATCATTCTCTGACCTTCCCACACTCATGATGACTCACACTCTACGAAATCAGATTTTTACAGCTTTACATAAAAAATAAATCTAGAAACTCTTGCATTTTTTCTGGTCTTGTTTCTTGTACTTATAGTACTAGTGACGTCATTTTCAAAGCTAACAAAATTTTCAAACTTATTCAAAATGTGTTTATCAAAACTGTCTCAAATAGTATTTGTAATTATAGAGGATCACTTTGACTTCTAACTTTTCTGTTAAACTCTGCAACCTTTACATTTATTTAGGATATCGTTTTACATGTAATTACATCTAAAAAAAGCCTTAGTGTCCAGAATAACCACATCTACTCAAATCTCCTCACTTGGTCATCCCATCTTCAAATTCGATCTCCACCTCTGCGATCAATCCGATCATCTCTTTTCGATCTGCAGGATCCAACACCAATTCGCGAAAGCATACCTCATAGAAATACCTGGCATATTCAAGTTCCCTGTCCCGCACATCTAATCCTTCTAGCTGACATTCCCTCACTGGTAACTCAACATCATAACCAAACAATCCAAAAATCCTCTCCCGTACTTCAGTGATCTTAATGGCCAGTTGTCCTTCAGCGGCATGATGAATCATCTGAGATTGGGTCCACACCATCACAATCACTTCTCTTTAGTCAGGAAATAATTGTTACCCTTATTTATACATTTATACAGCACTTTCTGCTCAAAACATAATTTTGGCCTTTTATCTCGCAATTGAAAACCAAAATCTTGAGATAGATTATTTAAACTTATCCCTTCACTCCAGTATCTACATTACATTATTTATCCTAGTCGAGGTTAATCTATCAAGAGTTATTCTTATATTGACCTGTAGTGGCTCAAATTTCCGCGTTACATATTTTCTATAATTTTTCTCCACCACATGTTTAAGCACACAACAATCTCATACTTACATCACAATGTCAATTTCTGCATGTATTTATCTCAGTTTGAACATCACAACAACAGTGTTTTCAATACTTATAAACTCCTATTCATTTCATAGATCCTACGCAATTCAGTTCAATTCTAAGAGACATTTTCTATCTACATGACACAAGTAATTGGATGACAACTTTTTATTCATGTCCAAAGCATTATATACGATTTTACAGATAACAAGTTTTTTAGTTCATCAATCTTAGGTATAAAACATAAACATTATCTGTCCAGCACCGAACTCTAGGTACTTTACAGATAACAAGTTTTTTACTATTTTTAAAAGTCTTAGGTCATTCAGGCGTACCGACGCATCAACTTCTCTAGTTCTTCTTGCTTTAGTAATCTTTTACCATGATACAAAGAAGAAATTGGAACCAACAAAGAGCTTCCCTCACATAAGTTTGGTTAAAGTCTAATCGAACTTCAAATGGAAACTATGCAAGCAGTAGACTCAGTACTAAAACCAAATTCTCAAACTAAAGGTCTTCTGAGCGCCAAAATGTGATGGAAATGCAGAAGCAGACTTCCACTGGTTATCTCCCTCCTCCACTACCATCACCCCCTCCTCTAAAACCGTCACCTCCGAAGCGTTGGCAGAGATGAAGAGGACCCGACCTCAGAATCTATGATGATACAAGAAATTAGCATAACTGCCCCGCAGTTATGCCTATCCCTGCATATGAAGCCCTAACCCTGTCTTCCTCAAGAGTACGGAGACAGACCCACGGGCCCTTGCCTGTTAAGACGACGACATGAAACCTCCACTTGCAGTAGAATTCTTCCTCAGCTTCAATCGCTTTGTCTTCCGACATGCCTTGATACCCCGGAGGAATAGGAGCGGGTATCGACATCTCCAAGGATTGATCACCGAAGTATTTCAACTTTAACCTCTGTATTTCATACGCAATCCTCTCTTCAAGGAACATACTGCGAGTCTTCACCATTGTTAAAAATTTTTAGGGAATTTCACAAAGGATAAGCGTAATCTACTTTTAAAATTTGATACAGGTATCATTTATATAACCCTACATTTAATGTGTAGGTACATTTTACCAAGCGTCATCATTCATTACAGACGTAACTTTTCAAATCATAACTCTCACATACATCAGTATCCACATCCTCATTAAATGCATGTCATTTCCCATATCACGCGTAAGTTCCACACAATCAATACCATCATTATTCCATTTCAATTATCAAAAATTTTAACCCAGAGTACAAGTTGATCATTTTTCAACCATAGCCACTCGTGACTTCGGTTATAAGGGGCGATTGTAGGGACCTATCCCTCGATCTCACCCAAAGTCAAGCTCACCTAGTTCTAATTACCTCTATCTCAGACTCGCACATTTTTAACACATTTCCCAAGTCAACATTCTAACCTACCCCACGAGCTGGTTAAGAACGTGGGCCAAACTTAAACTAAATAACCTTATCCAGTAAAAGATACCTATCTTCCACGAACTGGTCAGTTATTTGGTCAACCGCCACTAACCACATTGTTTAAAAAATGTGTTCCAGTATGACGTAGGGTTGCGGAGAAGGCTTATATAAAGAAAAAAATTAGAAGAGATAGGGACCAAAAAAATTACACAAGAGATCGTTAAGAAACTATTGATTCGAGATTCTCAGAAAAGATTACAAACTTCTTAGTTACAAGGTTAAAAGCATTTCTATATTTAGAGATTGCTTAAAATAAAGATATTTGCCTCAAATAATAAAGATACTTTCACAAAAATCCTCCACACGAGGTCGTGGTTTTTTACCAATTCAGAGGTTTTCCACGCTAAAATCACCTATTTCATTTCTTACTTTCCATTAAAATATTATTACAGGTTTATTGGTGTGATAGCGAATTTCAAGCCATTTCAAGTTTATAGAATTTGGCCATTACAGGTGCTACTTATCACATTTGTCCTAAAATGGGTTGTTTTTCTAGTTTAAAAAGACTAGTAGGTAGAGCGGTATTGATGGAAAATGATGATCCTTGTCGTATCATGGGGATAGGTCCATTCGTCAAAAGTTGCACAATGGGTTAGTTAAAGAGATTGAAGAGGTTTAGTATATTTTGACGATGAAGAAGAAGATTACTACAACAGGTTTACTTGAAGCGAAAGGCTACAAAGTTGTGTTTGAGAATGGGGTGAGAAGGTTCTTAAGGGAGTCATGGTTATATTAAAGGGCCAAAGAAAAAATAATAACTTGTACTATCTGGATGGTATAACTATTCTTGGTAAGGTAGCTACCGCGGGAAGTGGGGAGACCATTTCCTGATTTACCACATGGCTATGGTTTATACGTTTGGCACATACGATAGAAAAATCCTTGAGGGTTCTAGCTAACCAAGGGCTATTGAATGGTGCTAAAGTGTATAAACTAGACTTCTGTGAACACTGTGTGTTGGGCAAGCAAATAAGGGTAAAATTTAGCACCGTTATCTACCGTACATATGAAACCCTTGATTATGTTCACTTTGATGTTTGGGGACCCTCCAAGAATGCATCGCTAGGGGGGAAACATTACTTTGTGCCATTTATAGATGACTTTTCTAGGCATGTATGGGTATATACCATGAGAAGGAAGGATAAAGTCCTAAAAATTTTCATCAGGTGGAAGAAATTAATTGAGACTCAGACTAGTAGAAAGATAAAGTTGCTCCATTCGGATAATAGAGGGGAATACACTAGTGATCCATTCTTGTAAGTATGATAGGATGAGAGAATCGTTTGACATTTCACTATTAGAGAGACACTGCAACAAAATTGGGTAGCTGAGCGCATGAACCGTATTTTGCTGAAGAAGGTATGGTATATGTTGTCCAATTCTGGGTTGGGCAAAGCATTTTGGACTGAGGCATTGACATATGCATGCTACCTTTTTTGGTATCTGACATACTATCATGCCAAAGATGGTAAGTTGGATCCTCGAGCAAAGAAGGCTATTTTTTAGGTAAGAAGAAAGGTGTAAAAGGCTATAAGTTATGGGATACGAGAGACCGAAAGATCATTATGGGCAGAGATGTCACTTTTTATAAGGCTTCTATGATAAAGTTACATGTCTCTGAGCACACAAAGAAGACAACAGGCAAGGTATTGCAGCAGGTGGAGATTGATGCATCTTCACATTAGCCAGAAAATTATGTACTAAAGGGGGTGCCATGTATTGGTATGATAATGGGTGATGAGCCAGTAGTTCATGTTACAAGTCATGAAGACACAGACTAAGGTGGATCATTTGGTAGTACGGATGAAGAGATTCCGATGGTGGAGTCAATCGCAACGAGTAAACCAAAAAGGGATATAAGTAAACCGAGTTGACTTACAAAGGACATGATGCTTCCAAAGGCGAAGGCCATGGTAACCTATGCATTACCGATCGTTTATGTGGATGTTCCTTCCACCTATAAGGAAGCTATTTACGGTTCTAAGACTAAGCATTGGGAGGGAGCGATTAAGAAAAATATGTATTCTCTTTTCAAAAATGAAACTTAGGAACTTTTGAAGGTGGCGAAGGGAAAGAAGGCGATCGGTTGCAAATGGGTCTACACAAAGAAACAAGGATTTCTTGGTGATGATATACGCTTTAAGGAAAGACTCGCAGCCAAAGGATATGCTCTAAGGAAGGGGATTGATTACAATAAAGTTTCTTCTCTTGTGGTAAAATAGTCCTCTATTCGTATCCTATTGGCCTTGGTAGCACAATTTGATTTGGAGTTGTAACAACTAAATGTTAAAACGGCGTTCTTATATGAGAATTTGAAAGAAGAGATCTATATGACTCAACCGAGTGGGTTTACAGTTACGGGGAAGGAAGACTATATGTGTAAGCTGAAAAGATCGTTGTACGGTTTGAAGCAGTCTCCAAGACAATGGTAAAAATGGCTTGATCAGTTTATGATTGGGAAGAAGTATAAGCAGAGTCATTATGACCATTGTGTCTACTCACACAAGCTACGTGACGGGTCCTTTATTTACTTGTCTTTGTATGTGGATAATATGTTTATTGCATGTAAGCACACATGCGAGATTGACAAGCTGAAAAATTAAATGGGTAAAGAATTTAAAATGAAGGATCTTGGTGAGGCAAAAAAGATTCTTGGTATGGAGATTCATAGAGATAGAGATAAGGGAATGGACGACGTACATGAAGAAGGTAATTTAGAGATTTGGCATTGATGGGAGCATAAAATTTGTAAGTACGACCCTTGCTCCTCATTTTAAGCTTAAGGCTTCAGTGTCTCCAAACACTGACGGGGAACGTGATTAAATAAGTCACGTTCCTTATGCCAGCGTTATTGGTAGCTTGATGTATGCTATGGAATGTACTCGGCCAGATATTTCACAGGCAGATGTTATGGTTAGTCAATACATGTCGGGTAGAGATCATTGGCAAGCTGTGAAATGAATTCTACGGTATATCAAAGGTACTGTGGATATTGGCATGGAATTTTGTAAACAAGATTTGATTGAACAGTTTTGTATGGGTTATGTAGATTCTGACTATATGGGTGATTTGGATAAATGACGGTCTACTACAAGGTATGTGTTTACACTGGGTAAAGAATTGGTTAGTTAGAGATCTATACTATAGTCAATGGCGGTGACTGAGGTGATAAAAGAATCTATTTGGATGAAGGGTCTTCTGCACGATTTAGGCATTAAGATGGACCATCTTGATATTTTTTGTGATAGTCAGAGCGTTATATTATTGGCCAAAGATTAGTTTCATTATCAACTCACGAAGCATATTGATATGCGTTATCACATTGTTAAAAAACTCCTTGAAGAGGGTGAGATTATGTTGAAGAAGATTTACACCAAAGATAGCCCGGCGAATATGCTTGCGAGAGTTGTTTCAGGAATTATGTTTAATCATTGTTTGGACTTGGTTGAAATTCTTCAAATTGATTTATTGGATTTTGGGAACTATAGGCAACTTGATCCACGGTACGTAGGTAACCATTGATTTGGTACAGTCAATTTTGGTTCTTCAGGGTATTGGTGTTTTATTTAGGTTTCTTGGGACGTTTGCGTGCTTAAGATCTTAGAGACATTTGGCGAGAGGGGATTTGTTTTGGGTTCATTTGGATGGTAGCTATGTTTGGCTCAGATTTCAGTTTGTTTGGTTGGGGAAATCTTCACCGAGGTGGAGAATTGTGAGGCTACCATATTTTCTGTTCGAATAGACTTTAAGTTTGTTTGAACAAACTCAAAGTCTATTCGAATAGACCACTCAGAACTTTGATTCTTCTAATATACCTTGGGTTTTGTTCGAATAGAAAGGGTCTGCTCGAACAGATAAATTATCTGTTCGAACAGGGATCGGTAAAACTCAATTTTAAGATTGGATTGAAGCCTCTTGTTTGCCTCGTAATCTGAGTGATTGTATTTGTCTCTCCCAAGTATATAAGGGAGAATTAGGTTTTTTATGAGCCACCCTAGGTGATATTTATTGGAAGAGGAATTATTAAGAGGAAAACCTTTAATTGATTTTTGAGATTGTAACCTTGGATCTTGAATAAACTCCTATCTCTTTTTTTTACAGAGGATGTAGGCAATTGCCAAACCACCTTAAACCTTGTGCGAGATTGTTGTTGTGTATTCCCTTTGTTGATTTGTTATTTGTTTATGCCCTAACCTAATCAACCGGAGTTCAGCTTCCGCGGCTTGCGACTCAACATCTATGCCTTTATGGGCTGTAAGAAATCTCTCTAGTTGGAACTCAGAAGGATTAGGCCATATTTGTGGTCTCTCTAAATTTTCTAAATACTTGTTATTAGGCATGTTCCTGCAAAGACATGATAGCCAACTATTGCGCAATAGTAAAATAAGGGTTGTTGGATAGAGTCGCAATGTTTCCTTTACGATAGCCTAGAGGTATACCAGGTTAACAATATCCGATTCATCCACGTGCCTTTGCATGTCGACACGGGCGTCCAACTCATCTTTCGTAGTTTTTTAGAACCACTGGGTTGTTTAGAGCAACTCTAGCAGAAAGTTTGGGTTTGGGGGTGGGGGTGGGCTCTGACAAGGGGCCTATAAAAAACCCTACCCACACCCAGCCTCTCCCAGTAGCAAGTTTGGGTTTGCGACGTGGTTTTTTTTTCTTAAGATGAGTTCCTTTTACCGCGTGGTCTTCCTTTTGCTGCCACTTCAACTACTTTAATTTCTACATTCCAACTCGACTCATTCTTACATTTTACTTCCACATCTCTCTCAATTTAAAGGTAAAAAAATATTAATTCCTTTATAAATCAAATAAAGATACCAGAGAGAGACCCACACGCCAGTACTTTACCTAGATTTAAAGTGACAAGAGATCCAGAGTGACCTGTAACTCGGTGGAGGTCCGAAAGGAAGAAAAAAAGAGTAGAATTTGAAGATGTACAACAAACCCAAACTATACCACACCCACTCGAAGAAAACTACCCAACCAAGTTTATTACGACTCTCCCAGACAGCGTCAGTTATACTAATTACAGTAACAAGGAACTCACGTTAAGTTTTTGTTTAATTGTAAATTTGTTATTTCCGTAAATCAAGTATTTTACAAAATGCTCCAATGATCAGAATCGGGATTCGATGCGTCCGCACGATACATTCACTATGGTGATCAAAGTTTAGAAGGAGATTTCCACAATTCTGATAATTAGGGATACCGTGGTGAAGATATTTAGTAGCTTTATGGATATACGCTTGGGTAATTCTGATAATCGGCTAATTCAGGCACTAACAGAGCGTTGGTGGCCAACAACATACACTTTTTTGTTCCCGTGTGCGGAGATAGGGGTTACTCCATTGGATTTCCATATACTAACATCATTGTCAATCGGCCGATATCTGACATAAGTGTCGTATGGCGACGCATGGAGTATTTTATCCAATGCGAGGAAATTGTTCTCCCATATTGAATCAAATAATATAAAGAGTGAAAACGTTAACATTTCATATTTGAGGACATACTTGACCATTACAGATGATCAGGAGAAGGATATTACAATTGTTTGTACTTTTATCCTCTTCATGATGGGACATTTATGGTTCCAAACGGCCAACGACGCCGTCCCGCTTAGATATTTCGCGGCCGTGGCCAATATGGACAAAGCTGGCGAATATGACCGGGGTTCTGCTATTCTTGCTTCCCTGCACCATGGTTTGGATATTGCAGTCACGACTAGAGGTGCCATCACTGGATTTTCCCAACTTCTTGAAGTACACTAACATGTTTTCCTTAAAAGCTATAAATCAAATATCTTCCAATAAACATCTTAAACATAATTTCTAATTATTTTTTATGATGTTCCAAAATATAGTATTGATTCTACGAGTATTGTGAGGTTGGTCACCCTATTGACAAGGAAGAGGTTAAGTTTTTGTTTTATCCGCGCCTTAAAGTATGGGAGAGGGAGAATAGGAAGAAAACAAATAACCAGGAAGAAAATTTGTTTATTCTAGGCAGATACCATATTGACCACCGGACTATTGAGACGATCAGCTTGGGACCTTGGTTGAATTTTATGGTCTTTGGTTTAGATGACGTACAGACTGCGTCACTCCTGTCCCGTAAGAGGATGTCACTTCAAGTTCCAAATGGAAACTGTGTATATTACTTGGGGGATAGATGTTGAAGGTAGTTGACTGGCACTGCAGGTATTCATTCGGATCCTCCGCTTAGTCTAACAGATTTACAGGCGATGAGATAGGCCGGCTTCGCTGACTATGGTTAGTTTGTGATAGGGGAGGAACGAGAGATTTACGCCTCATACTATGCAAACCAAACTTATGAGGTAGGCCACTTGTTGACAGATTCCTAGAGGATGGGGAATATAGATCTATTTGAACCCACTACACTCAGGACTGGTATTACATCCGTAGTGGTTAGGTCAGCAGTGGTTCATAGCTTATCCATGGACTTCAGTATGCCTGGCAAGACGGAGGGGCCAGACCCGGGGTGTCACATACAGTAGACAGGAAGACGTAAGATTTTCCCTATCCACCACTTGAGGGATCCGCCACCTATGTTTTCCTCTTATGGCGCAGAGAAGCTGTGACACCTGACTCACGGTATGCGGCAACTTTGCCGTGCAGAGTCTGCGCGGGACGCCCAGATGATTCAGGAGTTGAGTAATGAGCTTGTTACTGCCCACAGGCACATGAACAATATACATGATCAGCTATATTCACATGTAAGTAATTTATTTATGCATTTATTTATTTTCTTAATGTCATATTTATTTTGTCAAAATCTAAATAAATTTTCTTTGTCATGTTCAGAACATACATCAGAGGAAGGGGCATGAGGTACGGGTAGTGCCGCTACCACCTGGAGGTGGCGCGAGGACGAGGCAGGGGACCCGTGGATTTGGTCCGCTAATAAGGGGAGCCGATAGTAGCCACAGGGGTCAGGTACTAGAGATAATACTAGTTCATCTGGCCCATCTCACTAGATATAGGTGTTTTTGATGTTTTTGTAGACGTAATCTTTTACTGTAAACATCAGTGTTGAACAATTTTATATTGTAGAATTTTGTTTTTCTATATATCTACTTGTACGACCTGATGTCCCATTTCTTTATATAAATCAATATTAATCAATTTATTTTGAGTCTTGAATTTAAATAGAAATGCAATTACAATTCTGAAAATAGTAGTTATACGCACTAAATGAAACTCAAAATAGATACAATTCCACTTAATTCCCCATTCACGACTGATATAGGAATTAAACCAAGACCATTCAGTAAGGGGGAGCGGATCCCCTCTATAGTTGGAAAGTTGGTAATTTGCTGGAAACTCATCAGGCGGGACGTAGTTCCGGTAAAAAATATCGTATAGAGTCTCGAACGGGAACGACTGGCTGTATTTCTCATACCATTCATCTTTGGCCTCGGAGAGAATATAGGCTAGTGGAACACCTTTGACCCGTCTATCAATGATTTTCCGTATCTCATGAAAGTCATCATATTTAGCCTTAATAACATTCCACGTGTTGTATAAATCTCCAAGAGGGTCTTAAAGTTCTGTATGCCCTCTGAATTTGACATGAACTCTATTCCATAACTTATTAAAGTTAAGTTGTCGGATAGGTAGATTATCAATAAAATACTACCAGGGCGCAGTCTTCATTCCTGCCAAATACTACCGAAGAATCCTATGTTATAACTGAAAAAATTGGCATTGTTGAGTTCAAGTAGAGGACCCATTGCTAGAGCATCTCCAGCCAACAAATATATAAAGTAAAAAGTAGCCGCTGTGATCCAAAACTAGCCGTTGCGAAGGACCCACCAGAATAAATAGCCGTTGTTGGAAATCAGTGAAGGCGGCGGTAAAAAGAACACCACGCGGTAAAAGAAACACTGCGCGGTGTTCTTTTTACCGCCGCCTCCACTGATTTCCAACAACCACTTCTTCTTCTTCCCCCTTTTATAGTTTTTTCTTCTGAAGAAAGTTATTCCCTCTTCATCGTCAATACCCCTCTTTTAACTCCACAGTCTCAAATGTCTTCCTCATCATCCTATTCATCTATTGATGATCATCCACGTATATCGGTGTCCTCCTCTGACGATCTTATGTTTGATTGTGAGGCGGAAATTTATATTCTGCACCAAAATTCTATAAACTTAGTAGTACATGATGCAACTTCGAGTCACGGCGGGAGTGTCATGAGCCATAAGGATTAGAGAAAGAAGCGAGATCACTCATTGGGGCATTACAGCATTATACGGGACTACTTCAAGCCGGGGTGCACATATGAGCCGAATGAATTTTGGCGATGTTTTCGAATGAGTAGAGACATGTTTAAGCGTATATTCGATACATTCATTGCACATGATCATTACTTTGTTTAAAAATCTAACAACGCTGGTACTATGGGGTTATCACCGTACAGAAAGGTAGTCGCGACACTACATTTCTTAAGCTGCGGTGTTGCGACAAATCTTTTTGATGAGTATATCCAAATAGGAGAAAACACAACCTTGTTAAGTATAGAAATGTTTTGTGTTGCGGTTATACAAATTTTTGGCAAGAAATATCTTCGAGCACCAAACGCGGCTGACGTCGAAAGGTTAAAAGCGATCGGAGAGTCACGAGAATTTCGCGGCATGTTAGGAAACCGTGATTGCATGCATTGGATATAGACAAATTATCCCATTGCTTGGCATGGTCAATTTACTGTTCATTACCCCAAGGAGACACTGATTCTTGAAGCGCTAGCTTCATACAGCCTTTGGATTTGGCATACATTTTTGGGTTACCAGGGCTTAACAATGATATCAATGTCCTACAATAATTACATCTTTTTACCAACTTGGCTGATGGTATCACCCCGCCTTGCAATTATACAATTGCTGGAAAAGCCTATGATATGGGGTATTACCTAACGGATGACATGTACCCCAAATGGGGAACACTTGTCCAAACTATATCCAATCCGGTTACAGCAAAACAAAAATTCTTTGCTCAACAACAAGAAAGTTATTGAAAAGACGTAGAACGAGTGTTTGAGATTTTACAATCACGGTTCAATATTATAAAAAAATCCGGTTAAATTATGGAAACTCGAGGTTTTGAACAATATCATGAAGGCGTGCGTGATAATACACAATATGATCGTTGAAGAGGAACAATGTTCATTCCCATCATACTAAGACTACAATCCAGTCGATCCTTCAACTATCGAAGGTGAACGGTTCAATATTGTACACGAACGCGGAACAATAGAATCTTGTATATCAAAAATAAACTGCATTCAAAGTCGAACTGTACTTTGATCTAAAGGATGATCTAATCGAGCATTTATGGGCCCTAAAGAGAAATCTTCAAACCTAGTACTAAATTTCTTGTATTATTTGAGTGTTCTTGATGAAATTTAATGTTTCTTCTCGTACAAGTTTATTAAACAATAAATAGATATTGCATTAATTTTGTATTTGTTTTAACGCAATATTCTTGGAAATAAATATTTTGAAAACAAGATTACATTCTTCAATAGCAAAGTACATTATTCAAACGATTATATTATTGGAAGTTAAACTATATTCTTGGAAAGAAAACATCAATATACAGTAAAGTTAAATTACATTTTATCACTACTTCAAGTACCTGGTTCGCCCCTCTTGGCCAGACGTTCATGACCTCAGATTGCCTTTACAGATAGTATTACAATTGATGTCCAGAAAGATTACTCAGGTCTTTCTCCATAATTTTGCGATCTTCTCTTGCTTGATCGAAATCTATTTTGGCTTGCCATTGTTGATTTGCTTCCGCTGTTCTTCTTTCCTCTCTTTTTTCGTTTGCTCTTCTCCAACCGTAGTTCATCCAGCATTGTTTAAATATCGTTACCAAAAACAATAATACCATCCAAGGTCTTTTATGTTGCAAGGCTCTTTTTAAAGAGCTTTTGGCCGATGGGTCTGCTTCCACCCTCATACAACGAACCATCTAATTCAAAATCTTGGCCCACAGATTAAAGTGTAGGTAGGTCGTCGGGGTCCTCTGATAGATTGTTTGATCCGACCGAGTTCCCTGGAGAATAATTATCAGATGTTATCTTGGTTATATTTCTTGGTATATTTCCCGCATGGTTCAACCCATCATCCCTTAGGTTAGTCCATCGCGGTTCTGGGACCAAATTCTTATACGCTTCACGGTGTTTGAAGTCATTACCGCCATTCATACCTTGATAGATCTTGTGAGCATCATTTTCCTACATTGCACAAAATTACCAAATACAAATAAATAATGTGTATATCCAAGAAAAATAAATAAAATTGAGTTAAAAGAAATTATAACGTACCTGATCTTCTTCAGTTTTCCCGTTGTCTTGTCGAAATCGTACTTTCGCAACTATTCTCATGTACGCCACACATTGTGCATTACTGAGCTTTGATCGACCCACTTGATCGTCGTGTGGGGCACTCGGGGTCTCTGTTAAAGACAATGTTGACCTTTTGATAAAAAGTAAAACCATTTGTACGGCCGACTGTCTGGACAGAAGCTGCTACCCACGCCCATGCGAGACACGTAAAGTCTGCATCCGTCCAATGCAGTCCATCATCATCTGTCTCGTCCAAAAACTCATCATCTTCTGGCACTTGCATGCTTTGTCTTTGTTTTGCGGGTGTTCTTTTCCTTCTTCCTTTTCTTTTTTCTTTCTCGGGCGCCACCGCTTCAACAGGTATTGACGCATTTGTATCACTTTGATTATGCTGAGTAAATTTACCAATCCATAGGTAGTTCTAAAAGTAATTTGGAGGTTGAAAACCTTGAGATTGAGTGAGCGGATAGGGTTGATAGTACGGGCTAAACGCCCAAGGTTGCGGTTTAGAGAATAGATTTTGATACTGTCCTCCGAAGGTATCCCCTTGCGATATGGTAAACGGAGGTGGGGTCTGTGATTGAAATTGAGATTGGTTGTGGTAGAGGTATGGAGTGAATTGTAATAATGGGTATTGAGAGAATAGTGTTGAAAGTAGGTTATGGGAGGATGGGGTCGACGGTGTGGAATTATTACTGCTGGTGTCAGAGTTCGTCATTTGGGAAGAGTGTAGAGGTTCTCCTCTATGCTCTACAATTGGTTTTGAGAGAGAAGAGGTAGTCAGGGAGTGCTCAGAGAAAAATAATTGAGTTTGGAGGTGTTCATTTTACCGCCCGAAAAATCGGGGCGGTAAAAAGAACACCGCCAAACTCATTTTTTTTTAGTTTGAGCTCCTCAAACTCGGTTGAATTAGGACATGTCTAACTGGCAATCCTAAACCCAAACTTAAACCCAAACCCAAAACAGAGCTGCTAGGAGGCTAAAAGTGTGGGTTTGGGTTGACCAACCCAACCCATACCCATACCCATACCCATACCCATACCCATACCCATACCCATACCCATACCCAGACCCTGCTGGAGATGCTCTCAGTAATAAGGAGCCTGCCCATATAAGAGTGATCATGGTGCTATCGCTGCCAGCTAAATTTAGAGCCTGCAAATTAAACAATAACCATTACATAAAATATAAATTCCCAAATTTTCTAGATTCTGAGATAATTGTTACTGGTAGTTACCAAGCAAGTAGACTTAATTACGGTCTCATCGTCCTTATCCAAGAAGTTTGAATCACCAAGGATAGAAAACATCACATCCATGAAATCTTGTTCTCCCTCTTATCAACCAGATGATCTCTTTGCTTTATGTTCCTCCAACCATCTCGCAGCAGCAAATTTTAGATGACTAGCAGTCTCTTTCATCTCTCTCTCATAACCCTGCAACTCTAACCAATCTTTCAATGCCTGCTTGCATTTTGTGCTTCTCCTTCATCACAAGCGGAAGTCCGAGACTTACCAAAATAACACTCCCCCATCACCATTTAAAGGACCACGTTTAGCGTCAAGTCTCCGAACCACTTCTTCATATCTACTAAAGCCAACCCTCGCCCCCTCCCCCTTCGCATGTTCCCACACCTCATACAACTCTTTCTTAGCTGTATTAACCTCAGATCCTCTAACATGCTTAGCAACTCAAGCCGGGTGTTTGAGAGAAGTTTAACCGTGACTAGCATTTCACGCTAGTAATGCCTATAGGGAGAAAAGGGGACATGTTGGCTTCCATAAAAAAACCTTGGCTTCCATAAAAGAAGATAACAAGTGTAAACTATTATCAAGGGAAATAGGGGACATGTTGTAGTTGCTAGGAGTACTTGAAGAGGTGAATACATAGTTTGTTGTGGTTATCACACTTGGTAGGAGAAGTTCACTTTACATAGACTTCGAGATGATATTCCTCGAGATAACACATCTCGGACACAACTTGGTGCATGCCAAAATCATCGCTCTTTAATGTAAAACATAGTGTAGAAGATAAAATAACCCTATAATAATGCCGCTTTGCTGGTCACCCAAATACAAAAATACATCGTCATTCAAGTGTTTACACCCAAAATAAACCATCATTCAAGTGTTTACAACCAAAATATACCATCATTCAAATATGTATACCAAATTTGGGTCATAAACAGGGTTTAACGTTGCTCTGTTGGTCACCAAAACATCAACGAAAGCCTAAATAACCCTATGATAAAATTTGAACCTTGCATAACATAACTTATTTTAAACTATTAGTCCAAATTTTTGACAACACCGAGGACGGTAACCTCTGCTTCGAGCTTGCAACAATTCCTCACCAGGAACCCATTCGGCAAGTTTAGATCACGAAGTAGTAGGAACTTCACCCAACCCCAGTCCTTGTCAGTTTCATTGAACCAATAAGTAGATTGCTCATCCTTGTGCTTCCCAGTGAGTTGGTCTACCAAGCGCAGTTTAAAATCCACAAGAACTTTAGCCCCATGAGCAATTTCAGAATCAGCCCAAACCAAAAACACAGAAAGATGACCATCTGATGAATTACCTTTTGGGAAGAACAATATTTTCCAATACGAGTCCCAGAAGTAATTTCTTCAGAATGGTATCTCAGGCATTTTATGTTTGAAAAGTTGTCAATCTTCCATGCATGTTTGACAGCAATGGGGTTCTCAGTCATTGATACGCATTCACCTCTTTCTGTGCTTTTGATGAAGAAAACCTCCGCCCCAAACACACAGATGTCTTTAATAAGATATCCACATGAAGGATCATTGAAAATCTTAAGAGATATGAACTGATCAAATCCCCAAGTCTTCACCCTATGAAAGCATCTTTCTCCTTGGACTGACAAATATTTGTCACGAAACTGATCAAATTGAAAGAGGTTGAATGTCACAACAACCTCTTTATTGAGACCAAATGAACTTTTGTCGACCAATACCAAATAGAGAAAAAGGTGATCACTTCCATTACCACATTTGTTGCCATTTGGATAGATAGCCAATTTCCATTTATAACCTCTTGCTTCAATTTTGTGAGCAGGGCCGGCCCCGTGCAGAAATTAAAATGGGGCCTAAATTTTGTTGTTGATTTAAGGGCTTGAACCTTAACCCCTTACAAGCTACAATAAGTATCAACTAACTAAACTAAAGTCAATTATATATAGTATAAACTTTTTCTATTTCTTCTAGTCCTTACGCAATTTTTTTTTTTTTTTTTTTTGGGTCCTTTTTCTTTTAGGCCCTGTGCCGTCGCACACCCCCATGGCCAGGCCTGTTCATGAGAGTCGTATCTCTCCAGTGAAGTCTTTTGAAGTAATGAAAATGATTCTATTTTGAGCCTCAAAATAAGTTGGTGGTGCATACCTTGTTGATCTTGAAACTCCTTTCATTATGTCTTCTTCAAAGATAATAATCTTTTCAAAGGTAACCTTTGCAGAAGTATTGATGAAATACTCCCTTCTGAAACTCTTTTTTATTGCCTTACAATTAATATCCTCATCAATGATAAGACACCATATTCTAGGGAGTACATTTTCCATGAGAGATGATAGGGTAAGAACCTAGGAAATGATCAATATGATTAATGCTTGCAAGAGTTCAAAACACTAGAAACATTCAAGAGGCTCAATTCATCAAATCCACCCTTTGGAGAGTCGGAGACTACTGAGTGACGAGGGTGAGAAACCCGGACCTCTTAGAGCATCTCCTAAGTACCTCACATGAAAAAAAAAACAAAATTCAACTGAGCAGATCCAATTTCATCCAAGAGTGCCTCAGTTGGTTTTTTCAAAAAAGGAATATATTTCATAAGGTTTTAAAGAAGGAAAGGGGCCCACAAAATTAAAAATTAAATTAAAGTCAAAGAAGGTAGGTGAAAAAACCACGCGTCGTTTTATAATTGGTTGTTTTTCAACCTCAAAAGGAAATGTTCAACCTTATAAAGCAAGGCTCAACCTTGCGTTTTAAAGATGAAAACCAAGTGACTGAGGTACTGTTAGATTGAGAAAATCATATGTAGCACATCAAAAACAAAGTGAGTGAACTACTTTAAGATATGCTCTTACATGCCTTCAACAATGGGGTTGTTTGGCTCTTACGCCAAATATTAACACCCAAACGGTTGCACCAAAACTACTTCGCCGATAGTGGTAAGTAAGTACAGAACAAAGGATCCTAACAGTAAGAGATAAAGCAATCAAATTGAATGCTCCCAAAACAAACATCTGACTAATGCCTGCTTGAATAAAAAAATTACAGAGTTTACATATCCTAACTCCAAACCTAGAATCTTGTCTTCTTGCATATGGAAATGTGTTAGCGAGCCATTATTATAGAAACTATATTGCAAAAGCTAAATCTCAATTAAAACTAAAATTTCTTAATTTCATAAAATAAAAGGTTGAAACCTAGGATTTTTAGATTTATCCCATACTTCACATCTCTCTCTAAGCATAAAGCTTTTATCTCAAACACGCAATAACTAAAACCCCAATCCTGACCATCCTTATAAAGGACGAGGATCTTTACTCTTTCCTAAAAATAAGTTAGTGGAGATTATCCTCCTAGTTAAATATATAAACATAAAATAAATCTAATGTCAAGAAGAGGCCTTGCGACATGGAGAACAACCGTTGTCGTGGGCAGCGTGAGGTCGACCTATCACATTAGGTCGTTTTAATTAGACATCGAGCATCTTCTTATGTAGAAGTATAAATACACAATAAACTTCATGATTACCTAGGAATAACTATTGTAGGAGCAAAGTCTAGTAAGAGGGGAAACTAATTCTTACACCACGGGGTTATCTTAGACCAGGGGTTTATGCAAGTATCTAAGAGAATAATAAACAATATCACTGCACTAACACATTTGCGTGGAGTCCTAGAATGGGTTTCTCCACGACCTCTAGCGAGGATTTTTAACGGTTGAAGATATATATCGAGTTTAGATGACAGATCGAATAGAGGTCGGTTACAGGGTAGTCGAAGCTAATCTTGAAGGGTTGATGAGAGAGATATTCTAACCCTTTCATAGTGCCTCCTTCATTCCTATTTATAGGATATAGAAAAGGCTGAGTTGGGAGGTCATATTACATGTATATCTTTTGGGGACAACTGTTCTGTACTCGGAGTCGGTTCTGACACTGTAGCTGTCAGGCGACTTGTTTTACTGTTCTGTCTGGTGAGCTGGCTATCAGACGTGTCTGCCTTCGACCATGTATTACCATCGAAGTCTCTCTGTTACTGATGCTGAATTCTACTGCTGGCCGTCTGTTTTCGGCTTCGACTATAATGTCTTCGAACATTCGATTGATGTCGGGAAACTTCTTGGACTTAGTTGCTGTCTAGTTGGGCTTCGAGTCTCTAGGTAGGCTTCGATGCAGCCTTCGAGTATTCGACTAGTGCTGGAAGGCTGCAAGTAGGCTACTACAACTATGTTTTATTATAATGTGCTACAATATTAACCTAATGATTTGGCAATTGCGGACCATTGGATTATCCAAATTGTGCTCTCATAACTAAATCTCATGGTAGCAACTGCAGGGTCGCCAGAAATAAATTGAAACAATACCAAGCTAGCTTATCAACAGTTGCATTAGATACATTGATACCGAGCTAGCTTATCAGCAGTTGCATTAGATGCATTGAATGGACATTTTTTTACTGTTTACCCAAGTAGTTTACTAAAGTTTATTCTTTTTATAGGCTCTACAGTTCAGTCTATTGCAAGTGATATCAAACTAAAATGTGTCACAATACTAATTGGTATATGAATTGTTGAGTAGTTCTGGTTCTTTCTCAACTAATGGGAAATTGACTATATAATGGGGAGCCCCTTTTGACGCCCCATACAGTTCTTAAAACATCTCAGATAGTGTTCCATATTCGCAAGAAAAATGAAGTCATGTGCCCTATATATTTGCAACTGCAATACCAAAACATAGGGCTATTCATTTTCATGAGATTAATGACCAAAAGATAATAAATAATGTCAGCAATTTTTTTCTTAACTTCATTTTATATAAGACGGCAAGCAGTCACTAAAACTTCCTACATTTTTCTACTTTAATTAGAATCAAAGCAGCTAGATGGTAAGCACTAGAACCTTTCCATGTGGACGTTAAAGACGTTCACCCAGTTTGCATCACCATCAACACTACCACATCCTACCGCCTTCCATCTTCCTCGTCTCCTTCAAGTTCATTTTCTCCCTCCTGATATTTGAACCCTGTTTGATATACAGAACAAATCAAAGTCAATACTTAAATATCCAAAGATCTTTTTGATTTGAGCTCTTCCAAAGAGCTATATTTTCAACAGCTGAACATATCTTCCAAGGTTTGCAATGTTGGATATTCCTAGTGATATTCACTTATAAATAATAAATAAAAAAAATTGTTAGGTAAACAGATTTTTTATTTATTGATAATAAAGAATAATACAAGGGAGACTAATAATTACACAAGTGGTAAATAAGAGCCGAGGTTCACAAAGAAAAGACAACACTCATTGACCCAAGGAGGATATCCTCCAAAGTTTTTAAATCTAAGAACAACATACCTGCAACCCAGTCATCGGGCTCATCAAACAGAGATTCCATCAGCATAGCAGTAGTTAAAGGCTGGTCAAGTGGAACCCATTCTGAATCCATGTCTCCAAAGAAATCCTTTTCAGCAACCCTTACCCAGTCTTCTACAATATCAAAGCCATCTGAGGAGATAGGATCCTTAGATTCCGGTTCTTTGCTCTTCTCAACATATCTGCAAGTAATCATATAATATAAAACCAATTCATCCAATCGCCCAAGGTAACAAATGTTAGAAATTGAACTGCTGGAAAGCTTACATTTGCTGCAATCGCAAGTTGTAATGAACGAAGACATATTCATGAAGCCGTTGACACTCAAGATGGTTTCTTGTTCTATGGATTTGATCGAATGGAGTGGCATTTCGCTTGAGCATACTAGCACTGCAAGTTTGACTGAGAATATGTATGGCCAATCGTGCCAAATTTGGGCAACCCCCTCCATATGTGGACCACCACTCGGCTATGAACATTAAAGTTTCAAGAAAATCAGCTCAATTTTCATTATATTAATGCTATAAATGACTGATCACGAACAAAAGAGAAGGCAGAAAAAGAGAGTTAAGCATATATACAGTACTGAGTAGTTTTAATGTGGTTCGCATAATGGCTCTGTTCACGAATAAGAGTACCAGAAAGGATTTCACTATTACAAAGAATCAAAGATAACAGAAGAGTACTTCTTTTATCACTGGTCTCTCACTTGGCAAGGTCTTAAATGTTTCCATGTCTGATGTCTCTATACAATTTTCAGCACATATATCCCTCTTGCCAGAAGAATAGTATATGAACCCCGTAAGCATCACAGTACTATAAATGAAAAACTACAATCTGATAAATTTCCAACAATCTACACTGCCATCGCAACTATAGATAGGGATCTGCTTCAAGAGTGTTATTTCATCATTTCGTTAAATTTACAAATATATCTCAAAATAAGTTATAAGTATTCCTATGGATTGGGGTCCTCAATATATATCCTACAATTTTATCCATAACTCTATCTAGAGCTTATCTTCTAAATAGAGCTTAACTTGGATGAAACCCAGCTATATAAGAAATGGAATCAAAACGCTAAGACATTAGACTGAAAATGAAAACAATTACTTTAATAGTCAAGGGAGTCTTACCAGGAAGGAGAGTCTCCCGAGCTCTAATCGCCATCTTTCGGCCGAAATCTCCTACAGCGTTCTTGTATGTTATCATCTCTTTATTAATTTTATCTTGAATTTTTGTATCAGGTACTAGCCTTTCAATGCAATCCAACATTCCTGAAGGAATTTCATCACGTACATCACCATCAAGGCTATAGAAGAACTTCGGATTGAGGAAAAAACCGGCTTGATGAAGGGGTTGCTGCAGTTGCCGGTTCCACCTGTTATCTATAATGTTCCAGTAGATCATGTATTCTTTTTTCTCAACCAGTTCAAATTTAATTGCTTGCTTTGCACGGTATAAGGCAGCAAGAACGAAACCCATTGCAGGCCGATCATGACTACCAACAGTTCTCAAAAGTCCAATTAACGGGTCAACTAAACGAATGATAACAGAGCACGTAGACCAAAAAGATTGACTGAAAATGATATCCATCATTGCAATTCCCTCCTGAAGCTTTGATAACGGGCAGGCCATCCACTCTTGAGAAGTAACCATCGACTCTAAATTATCCTTCAAATTAACAATGCTTTTCAGAGAGATAAAGTCTGTAGCGGAGCGGGTAACCGCTGGTACTACCAGATCCCTCCCACCTGTATATCTTCTCATCATATTCAAAATTACACCATGATTGTAAACATATCGTGTTATTGATTTGGCGTGTTCGAGAGTGTCATTTATCCAATCAATTTTCCCAATATCCTCGAGCATCAAATTCGTAGCACGAGATGCACATGGAGTCCAATATAAAGTAGAAAAGTTTGAAACTAACCTCTTCCCCACAATAACGTAGTGTTCTGCGCTATTGGTGATCACTTGGATCACGTTTCTTACTCCAACTTCTTCAACCACTCCCTTAAGCAACTCGTAGAGAGAATCTACAGATATAACTATCTGTGTCACATCTACGGATTTGAGAAACATTGTTCCTTCGGGACAATAAACAAAAAAGTTTATCAAGATTCTTCCTGTATCTGTCGTCCATTCATCAGCCAAGACGGAGCATCTGGTCCTTACCCAAGTTTCCCTATATTTCCCCAATACACAATTCACTTCTTCAACAGAATTCTTTAAAACCCAGCTTCGAAGATCATGATACGAGATTGGTTCCACCCCTTGTCCCCTTGATGCTATAGTATCAATCATTGGTTGAAAGTAGGGAGAGTTAACTGCATCTAAAGGCATCCCAACATCATACAAAAACCGGCCTATCGCCATATGTACTTCACCTTTCTCACGGGTTGATCTTAAAGAAGAGGCGTTAGGATTTACCAGGGAACGGGAAGAGTTCAAATTTGACCTTAAACCAGAAGTTTCAGGATTTACCAAGGGAAGGGAAGAGTTTAAATTTGATCTTAAACAAGACGCTTCAGGATTTACCAAGGGAAGGGAAGTGTTCAAATTTGAATTCCTGGGTCTCCCCCTCTTCCTCTTATCCATGTTTCTACCACTCGAAGAAACAATCGGGTGTTCTTCATACATGTTAGGACGTCCGATGAACTGTACCACATTGTTTCCCTCATTAATATTATTATGATTATTATTACTACTATCCTCTTCGTTTATCTTTTGTTTCTTCCTCTTCTTGGACATAGTCACTTCTAAGCTTTCTAACATAAGATTTCTAACATCCGCTGGTACTCGCGGGCAACAAGACGCATTCCCTTTCTGGCATGCCAGATGCTCCTTAATCCGATGAATCCCACCACCACCAAACATTTTAAAACAATATAAACATTTCAGCTGAACGCGGTCATTGTTCTTAAACATTTGACAATGTTTCCACGCCGGGTCGTGTTTAAGTGAACTTATAGGCATTGGTTCTAACCCAGATGTTGCCATTTTTTTTACAAACTCAACAAAACTAAACCAAAACTAAACCAAAATTACAAATGATAATCCAAACTAATATTTCCACAATTAAAACTGATGACTTAATATCACATATTTATAATGAGACCTTTAAAAGAACGAAATGGAGCTATAAGGAAATACGTACTCTTTGAAGCCTCCCAAACCTGAAACCCTAAGAGAGAGATTGAAGAAGAAATGAGGAGGAGGAGAGTGAAATGGGAGACCGGTTTAATTGCTTATAAACCGGCGAAGACGGTTTAGGTTAGGTCTGACCGGATGATTCGGTTAAAAATGGTTCTTGTTTTTCTCACTGGACCAGATCTATTTTTACCGGCTAAACCGGTCAAACTGACAAACTCTCTAATTGACCGGTACCAAACCCGAACCGGAGATGGTTTAATTTAAGGTTAGACCGGCCGGAGAAGGGTGGGTTTTGTGAACCGGTGATTTAATTGAGCTAAATTGAGTTTTTTTTCTTCTGGTTTTCGTTTCTTCTTCTTCATTGAGACGAAAAGGGAAGTTTTTAGGCTTTGAGTTTTGTTAGAGATCTTCAACTGGTTGATGAAATGCCTGTAAGAGTCGCAGAGAGTTCGACACCTTCACATGTTTCAGGTAATCTCTCTCAAACACACATGTTTCTGGAATTTGTTCGTTGAAATGTGTTTTTGAAGATTGAATCAGGGTTGGATTGGATTGGATTAGGGTTTATCTGATAAAACATTGGAGTTGTAATTTGTAATTGTAGGCTATCATTCCAGTTGTTTAATTGACAGTAGTGAAAGAGAAATGGTGTTTCGAAATTTAGGTTTTGAAGATTTAGTTCGATTTGATTATTTGTGAATTATAGTTCTTCTTATATTGAGTGGGCGATTTAGGGGCAAATCCCATAAAAACCCGTATTATCAACACATAATGTCCTCGCATGAAACTAAGTCCTGGGAAATTTTCGCAAATTTCAGTAGCAATGGATACATTCATAAAGAACTGATTCTTTGGAATACATGAATCCAATGCTTGTGGTTGATGAAATGTTTGTGATCGGAAACATATTCGGTGATTTAAACAATTGCTGACCATTGGATTAGTTAAGCTTTCTTCAGACACATGAATCCAATGCTTAGCAATGATAAAGGAACGTTTGTGTTTATGGCTTTCGCAATTCTTTACCTCATATAGATATTCAATAGAACGGAGCTATTTTTCTTGCCAATATAATTTTGTAATAAATATATCTAATATTACCGGAAATGCTTATAACCCCTTAGCTTTCGCTGCTGTTCAGTATCCTTTTGGCTCTTTTAAATTTCTTTTATTTGAGTTCTTATAAAAAAAAACATGGTTTTTCTTATGCAAGGTCCAAGCACTGGTAATACTCTCCCGCCAGCATGTACACTTTTGAGCGTTGGACAGGTGAGTCCAATAGTTTTTGGTATGTTGGACTCGTAATTTCTGTTGAGTCCAATTTAATATTCAGATTTATCTCCTAATGGAAGTACGAATTTATTGGGATTAGTAGTTGGGTAACTTTTGGTCTCCAGGACCGCCATCGTTGTTAATATTTGGTATCTTGTCACCATTGTAATGTGTACACTTGCTGAATGAAAAAAGTTTCCCCGCCACTATGATTTGAAGATTCGCAGAGAGTTAAATTTCATGTTAGAGAAATAGGATGAGATTTTAGTCTATAATATGTATTGTTAATTTAATAAGCCCGAAAATGTGGAAATAAGAAAGAATGTCTTTACTATATAAAGAACCTTAGGGATTTCAAAACTGAGATTGTAGTTTGCATGATACGACTATTAATCTTCCTTCTCTCTTTAGAAGATTTCTGTTTATTACATTAAGGCTCTAAATATATACACGGATATCTTATAACATTATACCTTACATTCAAAAGTAATAAAATCCCAATAGCTTTTTCCTAAAATCTTCTTTGCAAAAGAACTTGGGACCCAGACTCTCCAAAAGAAAATTTCCATATTTTATTGTCATCTGAAAATATCACTGATATAGTGAGATGTTTTGGGGAATAAGTACCATGCGCCTCCTAAAGAAGAAAGTGCCAAATACACCTAACCCTATACAGACACACACATGCCTGTGATAAACTTGGACTGGTGGAGTGGTGGTCAAGAAGCCTATCTGTTTTGTTAGTTAGAAACAGAAGAAAATTGTCAGAAGTCATTGAAGCTTCAATCCTTGTGGGGTTTTTTTTTGTAAAGACAGTTTTAGATATTTTCCTTCATCTCCTCATATCCGCCATATAAATATGAAAGTCGACTTTTTTAGAATTTTGTTTTTTACCATTTTGGTTCAATGAAAATTGTTTGCCTTTTCCTTCATTTTCCGCCAACCACAAAGAATCTTTGTGCATGATTGAAACACTAACTACACTGTGAACATGTTATTAGAAAATTAACTAATGCATTATTCTGAGAACCAGTGTAGTCCACATAAATAAGTAGCGAGGATTTTTTTAACCAGTACTTGTGGCTTTTAAATATCCATGGCACAACTTTTGCTTGCAGGCTTTTGCTGGAACTCAAAATGTTTCAAGTTTGCAGAAGGATGAAGCATGGAGAGTAAATGTTCGGATTCAAGGTTGCGACCTTGATCATGGTTATCTTTGCGGTACAATGGAAGCCCTCAATGTTCCAATGGCAGACACACCTGTAAGCAACTTATTGACTTCCATTAAATTTCAAATTCAAACTGGTTCCAGAAGTATATATAAGTATTTTTATTCAACTCAATATTTTCAAGGTGTTATGTTAAAACTGCTAAAAAGTACTTTTGATTGCTTATATTTTAGGTTGTGACTTTTTGGGAGGGCGAAATTGTGGATACGAAGAATTATACATTCTTTACTGGCAAGTGGGAAGCAACGTATGGCCCTTCTCTGTTTTGACCAAGTTTAACTTTGACAAGTAATAGCTTAATATCAGCTCTTAAAAGTTCCGAGGTATGATGTTTTTTTTCTTCTTCCATTTCAGACCAGACGATGACATAAGGCACTGGTCCAAGTTTCCATCCTTCTCTGCTCTTCTGGTATTATTTCTCCCCTATTACTAAGAAATTGGATTTTGTTCTCTACTTTCACAACCAAGAATTCAATTCTCATTGAATGGCTCTTCTTTCTTTTCAGAGTCAAGTAGAAGTTGATGGTGGTAAATCTTTGGACCTCAGTAACTATCCCCACATATTCATGGTATCCTACTCTAACCTATAAATTTCAGACATCTTGTATAAAAAATGAAATTAATTCTATTGTTTCAAAACCTGACTATAAAATATTTCTAAAAGGAATATTAAGTAAATGTAGTTTTAGGCATTGTACATTTGATGGAAAATATTGTTGTCTGTGAAAAGCAATATTTAAATGTTATTGGAGTGTCCTACCATTCGACGTAGCTAAAGTATAAAAGCAAATATGTTTTCTCTTAAGAATCTCTTTAAGCACTGTCAGTAAAATATTTTGACAGTGTAATCTCCTATTTTATGCTTATACAGAGATGGAAAGAGCAGTATTTTGTAAATGTTGGAGTTGACTGCGGCTTAACTATCGCTGGATTTTACTATGTCTGCTTCTCTTTCAGTGATGGTTCCATCAATGGCTTTTACTATGACCCCAACAGCAGGTACACAGTAGTTATTCTTTCTCGATTATTCTTATACATTTGTGATATTTCATAAAATTGTGAATAAGAAAATATTGCCCATAATCGGTAGATCCAACCTCATGTATATAAACATGCCATATTTCTATTATGTTATTTTCCGTTACTCTTTTTTTCATTTTGTTTCCCGGTGCTATATTGTGCCTATCCACATAATGTTGTTCTTTTGAAGTGATGAATCTGTTCTTCACCGAACCTGCAGCCCATTTCAGAAGCTTGAGCTGAAGTCCACTAATGAAGGAAGGTCAGGTTTTAGTTTTTCGTCCTATCAGTTACAGTAATTCGAAATCCCTATTTCATTTCAGTGAAAAAGCGGATGATTAAGTGGGAATGCTTCACCAATGTTTATTTGCTAATATTCGAGTTTGTAGGCACCTTATGTAACAACTAATTCGTTATGGGGAAAACTAGAAAAAACATGTACAAGTTTAGGACAACAAACAAATGTGGCTTGTGTCATAACAACTGTTTCACACATATTTAATAAGTAAATTCGTATTTATGCTGATTTCCTATTCTCATTTTTATTGCATGCACATTATTATGTTTCGGTGTTCTAGACGATTTACGTTTCCAAGGTATGGATCTTGAATCAAATATCAAACCAGATATAGATGTAGGACATGAAAATATTTGCAAGGATGGACTATACCCGCCTCGACCATCACCAGTTTAAATATGTGCATTCGGCATTAATATAATACACAGTTAAGCGGAGAAAAACACGTTATATAGTAATAAGCTTAGATTTTCCATATAAAAAAAAAATTCATCGTAAACATATTGGACTTTAGGCCAAAACATATCATCATAAAACTAGAATGATTACTGTTTGATGAATCATGTGATTGCCATTGTTATCTAAGTAGTTAAGTGAAAGTAATGGAGCCATTCAACTCAAATCTAACCCTAAAAAATCTCAAACAGTAAATGATAGATGCAAAAGAGATAATTTTGATAGATTTCCGGATTGAAGTTGACCCTTATTATTAGGAGACATGACTTGCCTCTTTACTTGGTTGACAAAAAAAATTACCATGGTAAAAAATACAAGGGAGGGAATCAGCAGTGTAAAATGAAACTGTGCACTATTCATGGCTTGAATATCTCAACAAATAAGGTCTCCCCTTCTAATTTCTACTTAGTGCGAGCTGCAATGAAAACAAACTCTTCCTCACTTTGTCAAACTCATTTCACACCGACTCTAAGTAAAAATAACTTATGCAAGAAAATTAATTTGAAAGGGCATTCACTTGCAAAGGGAACATATCATTGAAATGGTTTCGGAGTTTTGAGCTTATGTGGTAAGGTTTTACGCTCTTTTCCCTTGTTTATCTAGTTTGGTACTAATGTAACATGTTCTTTCATCCCTTTTTCAAACATTTGTAGACAGGCAGTCTGCCGACTCCCCATATTGTATCTAAGGCAAATTTAGATAGTTAAATCATTATAATACACTTGCTCTCTAAACCAAATTTGGCGGCATATTTCATTAGTCAAAGTTTGTTAGAAATAAAATAAAATCTCCCCAACCCAGAGTTTTGGTGAAAAATATAATGTGTCAAATAGATTCTGATGAATGATGCTCATCACATTTTGGCCACTCGAAATGTAGCTCTTATGATTATTTGTTTTACTTAACAGTCACGATATCTTTTGATTTTAACAATCACTATATTTTGATCACAAATTCAAAATCCAAGTTTCTGACTTGAATTGGCACTCATCTGGGTCGAGATGACAACACACATTACACGATGGGCCTGAGCCACCCTTGATAGCGCCAAAACTGAGTGGGACCCACCAAATGCAGCGTGGTCCCGGATATATATAGTCCATAAATTACCCTTGTGTGCTCACGCAATTGGTTAGTCCAATCCACATTTACCAACATTATGAGGGTCGTGCGTGAGCTCCTTTTTAACTCCTCACTCTCTCTCCTACAAAAGCAGTTGCCAAACGATACATAAAAGAAAGGAGGTCCATAATTTAAATGGGTTTTGGGGCGGGGATGGGAGTAGGGAACTTAAGCGGGGATGGGATGGGATTAGCTCTCACGCCTCATTGCCATCCCTACTTGCTCTGTTGTTTCAGAGAGAGACTGAAATACTAACAATCCCATAACAACAAGATGGATTTCATACTTTGCGACGAGAACTGGTCCCCAGATGATCATCACGACGAGTACCGGGTGTCAGAGGAGGGTCGTAGAGAAGAATGCGCAGACGTTCTTCGTTATTGTTTGGAGAAAGAGGGTAGTTATATGCCTAAACCGAGGTTTGGGTTTCGTGTTGGGTCCTCTGATTTGTTATTTATGAGGATCAAAGTCGTCCGCTGGTTCATCAAGGTTCGGCATTGCATATATAGTTTATCTTTTTTTCTTACCGTCTGTCTGACGCTGCTATGACTAACATTTTTTCCTTCGTAATGTATGTAGTGTCGTAGTTGGTTGAATCTCGATATACAGACGGTGTTTGACGCGGTGAATTATCTAGACCGGTATGTGTCTAGGAATGAAATCAAGGGAATGAAAGGGAAAACGATTGAGTTGGTTTCCATTGCATGTCTTAACATTTCCGCGAAGTTCACAGAAGTTGATATCCCAAAATTGCACGAACTTCAGGTTCGTTATTTATCGCCGAAATATGATATTGTTTTGCTATTGTTGTATTGAACTAATTGGTATTTTTGTCACTACATTTGGAAGATCTCAACTACTCATTTGAGTCGAGGGATATCAAGCGGATGGAATTGGGTGTTGAAGGCATTAGGGTGGCGTTTACACGAGCATCCACAACAGCCTCTATATAATAGAGAGTACTTTTGAGGAGTTTCAACCCAACTTTGATGTTGTGGATGTAGTAGACTTCCTACAAAAAAGAGTCACATCACAAAATTAATTACCTGAGTCACTTCAAATTAGTTATGTTTAAAAATAAGAGGCAAAAAGTAACTTTTTTTTTACTTTCTACATCTAAAGTAACTTTACACGTAATATAAGAGTCCTAAAAGCATCCACAGCAGCCTCCCTAAACTTATTTTAGGGAGGCAAAAAGTAATAAAATGGCTTTTATAGGCTCCCTATGAGGTTCCTATCCCTATTTTTTTCTTTCTCTCTCCTCAAGTATGGGGAGCTTAGAGAAATATTTGGTGAGCCACGTAGGACTCTTATATTACGTGTAAAATTGTTTTAGAGGTTTAAAGTTAAAATAATATTACTTTTTGCCTTTTATTTTTAAACATAACTAATTTAAAGTGGTTTAGGTAGTCAATTTTGTGATGTGGCACCTTTTTGTAGGGAGTCTTGCTACATCCACAACATCAAAGTTGAGTTGAAATTCCTCAAAAGTAGTCCCTATTATATAGAGGCTGCTGTGGATGTTCTAACACCGTTGATTAGGCATTTGGAAACTTTTAAGTCCAACCTGCATTGTACTTTGGAGTCCCCCTCTCAGGTAGTTGTATTACCAATATTTTTAAAGCGACATGTTTACGTTTGAAAGATGATACTAATTGTAAAATTGAAATTTTCACAGAGCCCAAATTCATCGATTTCAGACCATTTGTTGTAGCCGTATCAGCGCTTAGATGTTGTCTAGATGAAATAATCCCATCGAAATCCAATGCCCATGCCTCTGATATCATCAATCTCATCCCACACGACCAAATGGTAATAATCTATCTTGAACCTTTTTTATGGTATGCAATAGTACTATCAAGTCATAATTTATCAAATTCGCTTAATATAACACACATATACAACGGCTAATACCCTCGGTTTATTTTTTATTTTTTTATGCAGGATGATATAGATGCATGTTTCGAGATCATGGAAGAGCAACTGGAAGATCCGCCACATAGTTTAACAACTTGTGGGTACTCGTATTTCCCTGATAGTCCCGTAACCGTGATGCCAATGCAACATAGAAGAGGTACATATAATTATCGTGCCAATCTTTCTCTTGTTATGATGTCTGGTTCGATCGTCAGTTTCACGTCAAATCCAAAGAAGAGAAAGAGGTAAAGGAAGATATCACAAACAAGTGCAAGAAAAACTTTATTAGAGTGTTAATAAATTTCTTCATGTAATGATAAGAGCACTACATTAGCGGCTATATTTCTTAAAACAGAGTTTCTCCATTAGAAATTGAGTTTATTATAAACATAACAAGCTTAATACCAAATATACCAAATACTACAAGTTCTTCCCACATAAATACGTCTTCACCACAAAGAAGACCTAAACCATATTGGAAGTTTGGACAGTATTCAAAGCCAAATAAATGCTCTAAGCCAATCCAAGCCGTTGATTTATGTTCTCTGCTACCAATTAATTAGAGTTTATCTTGATACAAGTACGCTTTAATGTAATATAGACTAGTTATGAACCCGTGCTACGCACTGGTGACTAAGATCGTACTTAAGGAAATACATAAGTTAGGAAGAAACATCTCGAAAGAAAAATTATCCATTTATTTCAGGATAAAAGTAAAAGTATCAATTTCCCTTAAGAAAATTAGTAATATAATTTATAGAGGACACCCAGTTTTTCTTTTACCGTTATCAATTTTTTCTTTGATATAATGTGCTCATCAGATTTTGTTTTGAGGAATAGTGCCGAGAAAGTTTATCTTTAACAACTGTGGCATTACTAAGATTTTTGTAAGTTTCACGTTACCTAAAATTGAATATTTATCTCCTCAAACATATCATTTATTTCCCTAGTGTAAAAGCTAGTGAGAGTACAATAACTACACATCTAAATCAAAAGAAGACCCCAAGATTAAACACCCCACATCAAGATCACGTCAAATTAAAAGCTGTCTTTACAAATTTTTCATAATTATATAGGATATAAAGTACATGTCAATGTATCTTGAGTTTTATCCTCTTACGAAGAGGAATGGAAGAGTTTTTTTTATTCATAACAGCTTTAAGCCAAAATTCTACTGAATTATAATATATTTTGTACCTCTATCATAGAGTATTCAATGGATCTCCATGGTGTGGTGTTTTAATCCAATTATAAGTTTCTAGAGTGGAATCTTCTTAAATAGGCAGCTAACACTTGCCTTTCTTCGTATTTATCGTAAGAAATAAAACACTTAACCTCAATAGTCAATTGCTTTTTATCTGGATTAGCAAATGAAAAAAAAAATTATCAAGGAAAAAATGGGCATATCATAACACTCAAGACCAAAAATATATGATAATAGTCTATATCTAGAAAATCAATCAAGCCATTTGAATTACAACCAAATATAACAAAAAATTAATAGAAATCACAGTAACATTAATACTATATACTTAAAGCACATGTTAATGAAAAAATTAATTGTAACCATCCATCTATAGAGCTATGGTAATTAAGATAACCACAACCAAGACAGAATATTGTATGTGTGCATAGCAATGGCCAGACCTCCAAAAAGATAGCACCAGCCTAAAAAAAAGAGCTCAAAGAGTAGCTAATCTATTGCTACATAATATCAATAAAAAACATTAGAAAATTATAAAGCTGTGTTACTTAGAGAATAATGTTTAGGTTGTTTTCAAGATAAAGTTTATTATGTATCAAAATATTGTGTTTATTAGTTGTTCCTCCTAAAATAAACCCTTTTCCAAACCAACAAAGTAGTTTTGTTATGGGGTTTGCACACTTGACCTTCACAACAACTATATTAGTTATTCATTTGAAATTTTAATTGAAGATGTGTAAGAAAATAAGATAAATGCTTACTTCCAGTTGAATGCTATACCGCAAGCAGGAGTCTTTATGGTCTGCATCCACTTCTAGAAATAAATCCCCTAAACTTACTGGTCCTTAAGGTGTCTTAAATTGTAATACTTAATATGAATGGAGGAAGAAACATTAGTGCATACCGAACATGAAAGGTAGTACTTCAGAGAAAGGTAAGACTTCCTTCAAGCTCAACTACTGTGAAAAAGGTAATACTTCATTTCTAGCTTAATTTATTCATGGGGGCATATGACCATGGAGAGCTTATCCAACGTGGTCGATCTTGGAACTTATTAGTGTGAAACATTGAGGAAGAGAAAACACATCAAAGAGAGGGATGCTGAGAGCTTGTAAATAGAGAGAAGAGTTGATCATTTCATTAAGGGTTTTATTCCTATAAAAAATATAACAAAATTCTATTACACAATTTTTTTTGGCGAAACATAAACACACTTGGTGGCTCAATCAAATCACTTCAAATTCTTCTAAATTGAGCTTTAATCCTTGGATCGTTTACTTACTATTTCTTGGATAATGAACTCGGACTCAAACTACTACTTTCTTACTTCTATTAATTTTTCATGTTTTTTTAATTGAAAATGTGGCTTACATTAGGGGTCATCCGAGGTCTCTACGGGGTGACCAAGCTTGGGCAGTTACCAAAGCCACATCATGCTAAAAACAGTTAAATACTATTAATATTTTTAATGTGTTCAAAAGAAGTGGATACAAATTATTATTCTCAAATAAATCCCGGTGTTGGAAATTCATGACAAAAAATGCAAAGAAAAGCCCTAGTAAGAATTTAATGAAAGGAGTTCATACCCGAGATGCAGAGCGGGATGATCACAGAGATCCCATTCTTGAAAAATGTGTAAGTTTGAACATTACGTTGAATTGGAAAGGATGATCACAGAGATCCCAATCTTGAAAAATGTGTATGATTGAAGATCAAGTTGAATCGACATTGATTGACATAACACAACAGACAGACAAAACTTGCTCCAAAATTGAATCATTGAGGCCTAGAACATCAATAGCTCTTTTAAATAACACGTTTGATGTACTTCCTGTATTGACAAGAAGCGTGTGTAAGTAGTCATGTCCTACTTTGAGCATTATGACTAGTAGATCGTCATGAGGGTATTTGACATGGCTGGTATCACAGCCTTCGAAGGAAATGTGATTTGGACACTTGGCTTTGCTGAAGCTGGGTAGAAGTTTCACAGATTTTTCTAATGATGTCATCTTGCAACAGGAAGTGATTCTGTCATCTTTCTTTCTTTCTTCTCTCAGCAGCTATTCTCTTAGTAGCTCTTCTTTCTTCTCTCTCAGAATCAGTCTCCACAGCTCTTCCCCACCCGCAGCTAAGAATTATTGTAATCAATCACTGACAGCTCTTCTCTCTTCTCTCTCAGAATCAGTCTCCACAGCTCTCTTCTCTCTCAGCAGCTCTTCCCCACTCAATTTCTTCTAATTTCTTAGCTGAAACTCTGATTTGGGTAATCCCATGGATCTATAATGCAAGCTTCAAGTATTTCAAGTAAGGTTGATATTTGATAATGCAAAGCTGCCTCCAAAGCTTAAAAATAAGTGTAGTTGTGTAGTAATGTAAGTTATCTACATACTTTAGGCCTCTTATGCTTTGTGAGGAATTTCGTAGGTTTTGCCCCCACTAATTAGTTGTGTTTGCCCAAATTTATTTGTAAGAAAAACCACCTTGTGCTGGTTTATATATAATCATGTAAAGTTCTATTCCATTTGAGTGATTTTGGGAGAGAAATCAAAGGGTTGGGTTTTCTTTGGTGATGCAATTTTTTTTTGTTCTTTTGTAAACATTTGTGGTGTACACTGATACCTGACTCCACTGTGATTCTTTCTTCATTCTTCACTTGGTTTGTGGAAATTGATATATGCAAATTTGTTGATTTCATTTCATTTCATTTGTACATAGTCCTCTCTTTTGAATTCCCAATGTATTGATATAAACCTTTATTTTGTACAGAAAATGTATTTTGGATAATCTGATAAACTAATAATTTGGGTTATATATTCTGATAAACTGATAAGCTGATAAACTGTAATCTGTAAACTATAATTTGGATTATACAATCTGATAAACTGTAATCTGTAAACTGTAATTTGGGTTATATATTCTGTAAACTGTAATCTGATAATTATGATTATTATGATAATTCTGATAATTCTGATTATCTGTAAACTGTAATCTGATAATTTTGATTTGCTGTTTGTAATTCTGATTTACTGTCTGTAAATTGCCCCCTTTTCTCTGTAATGGCGAGTTCTTCTGTTGATGAAGTGTAACAAATAAAAGTGAATGATGTGAATGATGTTCTTGAGAGTGAGAGGCAGAGCCAAGCAGCTGAATCTTTACAATCGATAAAGCGAAGTCGAAAGGGAAAAGTTACATCAGAGGTATGGGATCATTTTACTAAAGTAAAGGATAGTAAACCTCCTAAGTCAAAATGTAATTACTGCAATTTGTTGTTTGCAAGTGATTCATCTTTTAACGGAACTTCTACCTTAAGAGGTCATTTATATCATCGATGTAAGAGTACTAGTAATCCTTGTAGAGTACCACCCGTTGATGATAAGCAACAAACCCTTAGCTTTAAAAGAAAGAATGGAGGACAAGAACAAGATCTTGTGCCTATCTTATTTAGCCAAGATTCTTGTAAGAAAGCTCTTACCAAAATGATAATTATGGACGAGCTCCCATTTAGATTTGTGGAAGGTAAGGGTTTTTTGAATTTTTGTGATCTTCTTTGTCCAAGATTTAAGGTTCCTTCACGTGTAACAATAGCTAGGGAGGCTATTGCTATATACTTGGAAGAAAAGAAGAAATTGAGTAGTATTATAAGAGCCTACAAAATTTACGTCACTACCGATACTTGGACCTCCATTCAAAATATAAACTACATGTGCCTCACCGCACATTATATCGATAGTGAGCGGAGATTGAATAAAAGGATACTCAACTTCTGCGTGGTTCCAAACCATAAGGGTGAGACAATCGGAAAGATGGTGGAGAAATGCCTTCTAGAATGGAAAATAGATAGTATATTAACTGTCACATGTGATAACGCAAGCTCTAATAATTTGGCAAATGAATGGTTAAAGAAGAAGATGAAACATTTGAAAGATGTAGTTTTAGAACATGAGTTCATACATGTTAGGTGCTCCGCACATTATTTAAATCTTATTGTGAAGGATGGGCTAAAGCAATATGACACGGTAATAGCTTGAGTGCGTGATGTGGTTAGATATGTGAGGTCGTCTCCATCTAGATGGTTGAAGTGGAAAAATTGTGTGGAAGAAGCTAAAATTGAATGTAAGAAGCATGTATGTTTAGATGTACAAACGAGGTAGAACTCCACGTACATTATGTTTGCATCGGTAGTAATGTTTGAAGATGCATTTGCGAGATTGCAAGACGAGGATGTTGGGTATATACAACACTTTGTTGGAAAAGATGGTATTGTTGGCGTGCCTCCGAGGAGAAATGATTGGGATAGAACTAGATTGTTTGTTGAGTTTTTGGGTGTTTACTACAATACAACCACCAAAGTTTCTGGGTCCAAGTATGTTACATCTGACATTTTATTTGATGAGATAGTAAATGTCAAGAGTAGCTTGAAAGAACTATCAAACCATATTGATCTTAGTTTAATGTCCATGGGTATGAGTATGATTGAATAATATGACAAGTATTGGGACATTGAAAAGATTAACCCATTGCTATTAGTTGCTGTTGTTCTTGATCCTTGTTTCAAGTTGGAATATATTGAATATGGGCTAAGTGGGTTGTATGAGAATGCCAAAATTGTTTTGATAATTGAGAAACTAGAAAAAACACTTCAGAGTTTGTATGTAGCTTATGCTAGAAATAACCAAAACCTAAGTGCAGCATCAAGCTCAAGTGTTAGTGAATCAATTGTGATAAATAATGTGAGGGAGAACAAGGCTTCTAAGTGGCAAAAGCATAAGCAAGGGAATTTGGGGAACACGACAGAAGTTGAGAAGTACTTGAAGGCTACTCTTGAAGAAGAAATAGAAGGACAATCATTTGATATTTTGTGTTGGTGGAAAAATAATTCCACCAAGTATCCGATCATCTCTCTCAAAGCACGCGATGTATTAGCTATTCCTGCGACTTTAGTTGCATCTGAGTCTACTTTTAGCACAGGGGGATGTGTACTTGATCCTTTTCGTAGTTATTTGCGTCCAAACACAGTAGAAGCTCTCATATGCACACAAAATTGGCTCCGATCTAAAGTAAAACCAATTGACCTTCAAGCTTCAATGGAAGAGGTAAAACAATACGATGATATTGACGCATGTAATAATTTGTTTGTTTTTATTTGCATTTTAATAGCTATGTATGATAAATTATAACTTTTTTTTAATAATGTTTTAGAGTTGTTCGAGGGAGGAGTATCATCGATATCATTAGGGGAAAATATTAGTTGAGAGCTTTGTCTTGTGGTATGCTTACTTGCTTTATTATTTGTTTATTCATTTGAATTATACAACTTAGTGGTTTTTATTTATTGTGATAAATTTCTAATCTTATCATTTATTTCTTTTTATTGCAGGAAAAGTAGGCATCTGACTAGCATTGTGGACTCGTGGTATGGTATTAGACGCTAGACTATTGGTATGTGGTTATGTTCTTTGGAGTTCTATTATACTTTTTGAATTTTTATGGCGAGTGGCTTTATGTTGGACTTTGGACATATGACTATATTTTTTTTGTTATGTTTGTTATGTAACTTATGTTGGACTTTGGACGGACCTATCACCTATGCTTGTTCTTCATTTTGTAACTTTTGTTATAGACTCTTGGAACTTGGAACTAGTATAGACTGTTATATACTTGTGATATCCATTTGTGGCTGTTTTACTTTGATATCCATTGTGGCTATTTTACACTTATACTTGATATCCATTGTTGTATCCATTTGAGGTTGTTTTACTTTGATATCCATTGTTGTATCCACTTGTGGCTGTTTTACTTTGATATCCATTGTTGTATCCATTTGTGGCTGTTTTACTTTGATATCCATTGTTGTATCCATTTGTGGCTGTTTTACTTTGATATCCATTGTTGTATCCATTTGTGGTCATTTTACTTTGATATCCATTGTTGTATCTATTTGTGGCTGTTTTACTTAGATATCTATTGCGGCTGTTTTTTACTTATACTTGATATCTATTATTATATCCATTGTGGGTGTTTTACTTATGATCCATTATGGCTATTATACTTGGGAATTGTCGCTATTATACTTGTAAATTGTGGCTATTTTACTTATGAATTGTGGCTGCCTGTTAATTGTTATACTTGTGAATTGTGGCTGTTAATTATTATATTGCTACTTGTGGCTGTTAATTGTGGCCTGTTAGTCTGTAATTTATGGCTGTTAGTTGTGGCTGCCTGTTAATTGTGATCCATTGTGGCTACTTGTTAAAAAATATAAACCAAAATCAAATCCAAAATAGAGACCAAACTCAGATTCAAAAAGACCAAAACTGGATCCAAAAGGACCAAAGCCAGATCCCAAAACCGAATGTAAAAAACCAAACCGAACCGGACCAATCGGTTCGGTTTTGGTTCGGTTTTTTATGAGTCCGGTTCAGTTTCGGTTCGGTATTTCCAAAAACCGGTGATGTCTGGTTCGGTTCACGATTTAGGGTCAAAACCGGACCGTGTGCAACCCTATTACTTAGCTACAGATACCATTCCCGATCATTGGACAAAACCTGACAAACATCAATTCTTCAGTCAAGTAAAGTACTTCTTTTGGGATGATCAGTATTTATTTATGTATTGTACTAACCAAAACCTTAGGAGATGTATTCCCAAGTATGAGTTTACCAACATTTTATCATTTTGCCACATCCAAGCATGTGAAAGTCATTTTAGCTATAAGAAGACCGCGGCAAAAATTTTGCAGTACAATTTATATTGCCCTATCTTATTTTATGATACACATGCATTTTGTAAAGCGTGCGAGAGATGCCAAAAACTGGGAGCCCTTTCTCGATGAAATATGATACCCTTATCCCCTCTTTTGGTTATTGAACCCTTTTATATTTTGGGCATTGATTTTATGGGCCCTTTTCCCAAGTCTTTTGGATATGAGTACATCCTAGTTAGAGTGGACTATGTATCAAAATGGGTTGAAGCCATCTTATCGAGAATGAATAATAATCCAGTTGTTCTTAATTTTTTAAAAGAAAATATATTTTCTCGATTTGGAACACCTAGGGCTATTATTAGCGATGGAGGGTCACATTTTATCAACAAAAAAATTGTAGCCTTTATCAAAAAGTTTGGTGTAACCCATATGGTGGCAACACCTTATCATCCACAAACGAGTGGGCAAGTGAAAGTTTCTAATCGAGAAATCAAAAATATTCTCCAAAAGATGGTTAACCCAAATCGCAAATATTGGTCTGTAAGATTAACTGATGCACTTTGGGCTTATCGTACAACATATAATATCCCAATTGAAATATCACCTTACTGACTCGCTTACAGCAAAGCATGCCACCTTCTTATCGAACTTGAACATAGAGCTTATTGGGCAATAAAAATGCTTAACTTTGATACTTCAACACTGGGTCCCACTGTAAGCTATAATTCAATGAGTTGGATGAGCTCCGAAAAGATACATATAAATCCGTAAAGATATGCTAAGTAAAAACCAAGGCTTTCTATGATAAAAATATCTTGCGAAAGACCTTTGAAGTTGATCAACAAGTTCTACTGTATTCTTCGCATCTTTATTTGTTTCCTGGAAAACTTAAATCTCGTTGGACCGGGACGCTCATTGTCAAAACTGTTTTTCCACATAGAGCTATTGAAATTATTGACCCTCATACTGACAACATTAATAAGTAGAGTCCTAAGCCATTTCACGAGTACTTTACGGGTTCGAGCGAGGATATGAATTTTTGGGACCCATCATATATAGCATAGGTATCTTTATTTCTACACATAGTCTTATCTTGTTTGGGGGTACCTACCATCGTCTGGCTGAAGATGTTAAACTTAAAGTTTACGGGAGGCAACCCTTATCATATTCAGGTAATATTTATACATTTTCTTCTATTCTTTTCATTTTTGACAACTGTGGGGACACATGCTAATTTATTTTGAGGGTGTGGAAAATATGATTTTTCATAACTTATTCCAAGAAATGATGTTATTCAAGGGTATTCTGGTATTGTAGACACATCTTTTGTATACTCTGATCTTTTAACATTTTTAGAATCCTAATCCTAAAGTTACACTTGGGATACAATTATAAGGTTATGGTTTATTTTAAACCGTAAATTGTTAGTACATTAATAATTTTTAAGTTTTTGGTACTACCATCCTATTAAATGTATTTTAAAAGAATATCACCCTTATAATTGCACTTCACGTAGTTATATTATTAAGGTTTTGTTAAAACTAACTATCACCTTTAGATTAATCAGCAGTTTGGGTTAGGAATTATCTGTAACGAGGGAAAGAATTACCTAGGAATATTGGTTTCTTAATAATTTAAACTAAGGGTTTGTATGTATTTCACAAGTTATTGGCTCCTTCACGAAGCTGACATACTCAGGAAAAAAAAGACCTTCTCAATTTTAGGCCCTTCGCAAGATTTAAAACTAAAAGAGGAATTTTTTTTACCAATCTCGAGGAAAGCCATGAATCAATGTGAAAGTAAGAGATCAAAAAAGTAAAAGAACGAGTCTCTACAGGTATAGTTGGGAATTATGTGAAGGAGGGCAAGTTGCAATTATAAAAGAGCAAATAAAAACTCAAATACAACATCTTACCTTGAGAAACTTATGTGGATATATACTCAACGGGTATAGTTGAGCACTATGTGAAGTAAGGCAAGTTGCAAGAATAAAAAAGTAAATAAAAACTCAATTGAAATGTCTTACCTTAAAAAACTTGTGTGGATATATACTCTACGGGTATAGTTGATAACTATGTGGTGAAAGGCAAGTTACAAGTATAAAAGAGCAAATGTAAACTCAAATGCAATGTCTTACCTTAAAAAACTTGTGTGGATATATATTTTCCCTGAAAGATCAATAAAAGAAAGCGAATAAACAAGGGCACTTGCCGAACTAACTTCTAGATTTATTCTACCAAAATCAAGATAAGGCTAAGGTTATTTGGAAGAATTATTAAACACCTTGATTCCAAAAAACTAAATTCACTACACAAAAAGATAAAATTCTAAAACTTGATCTAATCTGATAGCAGTAAAAATGACTTGATAAATTCTTACGTATCTAATGGTTAACCCTTATTTAAATGCTATATCATTGAGATGAATTCAGTACATTTTAGAGAAACCAGGAACAACAATTATAAGTTTATTATAATACCAGAACGTCTGTAATAGAATTTTATAGGTATATTAATTGAAAACCCTCACGAGACACAACTCGTTCTATAGAGGCAACCTATAAGTTGAAAGGCTTATTGCATACGCTAAATACAATCGTAAGAAACCATGAAAGAGTTTAGTTTTCTTTTCTTTTTCTAAGGGACTAACAATATATTAGTTTGGGGGCATTTAATAGGCATGAAAATGCCTATTTTTGTCCTTTAAATTACATGATCTAGAATCTTATTTCATGTTTTACTGGGCCTAATTAAAGTATATTTGACTATTGTAAATAATAAGACAATTGTGACCAAGCCCATCCTGAAAGTCCAACTTACAAGCCAAAGGTAACTACTAGAGATGACCTAGTTGTCAAGGGCTGCTGAAAGACTTAGTAGTAAAGATTTGCCTAAAATATCTCTACCAAATCTTGGTTGTTGAGAGTTAGGAGGACTTTTGTTAGGTTAAATTAATAGAGGTAGAGGGAGAGAGAGAGAGAGTTAACTAGTTATCACTTTTTTCATCACTGTAGCTTTATTTTATTCCTTGAGGGATAGTGAAAATTTTATATTAATCGTTGGAGTATCTTGTGAAATTTATCAATGTAAGTTCTTCTTTATCAATAATTAATAAGTATTCTATTAATTTGAAATTTCTATTAATCAATTTGATACGAGATTTCTCAATTCTATCTACGCATCCCTGAGAACGACAACCCTAACCTATATTGCAACATCCAATTTTAATGCAGTTTATCATTACACTTGCACCAGAGTGAGCACTTGCTTTTCAGCGGTGAAATACCGTAACTCTATAGGAGGGTCTTACTGATGAAATATACTGGCTTCTCGGTTGTGCCATCTATTCAGGCAAGAACTACGCTGATAAACTCTTTTATATTGCCTAGGTCAAAGCCTAATAGCTCGTGTTCCTTTGGTGTACTGAGGATTGGCGGTTTGGCCAAATATCGTAACATTTCCTAGAAAGCTATCTCACATTTCTCGTTCTGTTGGCCTTTCTTATTTTCCCACATACATTGAAACAATGGTTTGTACTTAAAATGATACTTTATAGATGAAACATCCAAGTGTGGCTATTTTTCCAATGAGCGTCTAATCTTGCTTAAGTGTCCGAGGGGATGGCATACATGTTAAGGAATGGATTTTTTCGGGGTCAGTTTCTATGTATCGCTAGGTGAACTAATGCCCCAAAAACTTCCCTGAGGATACATCAAAGATGCACTTCTCTGGGTTTAGCCGCAGTCGGCAGTATCTGAGCTTTGTGAATACAGTCTCGAGGTCACCCAGGTGGTCGGTATGTAACTTTCTTTTAGCGGGCATGTTATCTATGTAGACTTCCACTGTCTTACCAAACTGTTCCTCAAACATTGTCGTGACCAGTCGTTGATATGTGGACCCTAGATTTTGTGGCTGAAGGGCATTATGGTATAGCAGTACAAGCCCTATTATGTGGTGAAAGACGTGCACTCTTGGCCCTCAACAATTAAATGTATTTGGTTGTTCCCCGAGTAACCGTCCATTAATGATAGTCGCTCATGATCGGCTGTGGAATCCATTAGTCTTATGATGAGGGGCATAGAGAAGCTATCCTTCAGACAATTTCTGTTGAGGTCGGTGAAATCGATATAGACCCGTATTTTACCATTATTTTTGGGGACTGCCACCACGTTCGCCACCCATCGTGGGCAATCTACTGGCCCGATAAATAGGCGATGTCAGTTCTCTACTAAACATGTTTATAATTACATCGCTTTAGTTAGAGGGTGGCTGTATATCAATTTCCATGTTATTTAGGCGGTCGAGAATGAGGGACGTATCCAACGCCATGGACTCGTTCCCTGTTCACTGCTATCCCCCTATCGTTACACTTTTTGCCTTTTTCTTTTAGTTCTCAAGGTTGACCAAGTTTTTTAAAGAGTTGGCATAACAAATACGAGTGGCGACTTGACATCCCCGTATTTGGTATGTGCCAAACTTCGCTGAGAATCTTATTACCTGTTTATATCTCCCAGGATCATTTTACATAGTGCTACACTCCCCTGTACCTAGACAGTCGTTGTTGGCTCTGCGAGGGCTCAGTAAAGGAGTATGTGTTCGAGTTGGATTGGCTATTTGAGGTACTGAGTTTAACGCCCTTTGCGAAACCATGTCTTAGTCATGTTGATTCAATCGTAATATTCCTCGGTTTCATGGTCGCAAACTTTGTGGTGAGCACAATATGGTCGTTTGGGTCGATCGACCTTTAGGCGTGGCTTGATATAGTCTAGGGATTTCTTAGCAATGAAAAGGAGGTTTGCTCATGTAATATTAAGTTTGCTGGGCGAGTAGTATTCCCAACACGCAGGTTTTGGTTTTCCTTCACGGAGGGGGGTCTTAGCTATAGTCCGATGGTCTTTATTTACTCGCCTTTTGTTACTATCTTCGTCAAACCCGTGCTGACTATCGCATACATCCCTCAGATGTTTAGATATTTCTAGGCGCGTGATAGGCAATGGGGTGGAAGTAGTACTATGGATGGTAGTTGTCTGAGAGGTAGATGCGCGGTTGTCCGCTTCCACATTTTGGCAATTTTGCACATTTTTATACAGACTATCGAGTATTTTGGGGAATTTCATGTGTAAGGCTTTGTGTAGCTTCGAGCCGGGTTGGCAGACACCCATGAATGCTAGGAAAATTGTTTGAGTGTCTACCCGCTCGATGAGGGTCAGCTCATTCTTGAACCTTGTCAAGATGGACTCGATAGATTCTACCACTTGCTGCTTTAGAGAAAATAGGTCTACTAATTGCTTCTTGGATTGCTGGTTGTGTAGGTACCTTTTAATAAACACTAAAGAGAGTTTCTTAAACGTAGATATGGAATTGAGTTTGAGGCTTTGAAGCTAAGCGAGGACCCTGTCTGACAAGGTAAATGGGAACAGATGGCACATGTGCTCGTCTGTCTGGTATTGTAGGTCAATTCTATGCTGGATTTTTGAGATATATTAGCTTAGGTTTTAGATTTCGGTGAAAGCCACTACCTTTGCCCAAGAATAATTCTGCCTCAGGACATAATTCTTGATGGCTTCTGTGAATGGTGTGTTATGTATCATGCATAGAGTCTCCTTGGTTAACAGCTTGGTCGGGTTGTTGTTTTGCACACTTCATATTAACGCTTCTATGGAGGCGGCCATTAATAGTAGGTGGTCATTCCCGCCTACGTCCCTTCTTGGCCCGCATCCTCCTCGGATTGATGACTCATCATTGTAAATGTCCTTGTTTGGCTCGTCTGGATGTTCATACCGAGGCGTTCCTGGGTACCACTCATAAAATTGGTCTTTATCTTGATACTGCCTGTAGCTATACCCGGGTGGGTAGGATGGGTCGTCAGGACTATATTGTTGATTCCCCTAAGGGATGTTTTGTGTAGTCATTATCGTACGAGACCCGTAACTTTGTCACATGCACGGGGGAATACATATCATGATACTACGGGGCGTAATGGCCTGACATTGGGGGGCCAATATGGCTAAGTCAGTGTGTTGGTCGTTGCCCGCCTACCAGATGTAGAGGGGGCCATAATGGTAATGGTCATTGGATAACTAGAGGCATTACTGTGCCCTAAGGCGTTGGGTACTAGTTGTAGACTGGTGCAGGCGGGTGCTCATATACCGGCTCGTATACTGGTGGCAGATGGGGGTGTGTATTATTGTTTGGGTCGTCGGGGGCCACGTCATGGGGCGTAAAGTCATCGACAGATATAGTTGGCACGAGGGCGCCAGCTAGCGCTTGATATCCAGTAATAAGGATTTCTCTTATTTCATCGTTTGCCACATGGATCTGGCAGATCTGGTCCTCCTTTGTAAACATTTTCTCATACAACTGTCGGAGTACAACTTGTAATTATGCCATAGCTTGCTCCTAGGTCTGGTTTCGTGTAGAAACCACCATATTTGTGTAGCTTTGATAGAGTTTCCAGTCGCGTGAATACAGACGGTGCCAATTGTTGTCTTTGAGATCTTCTCAAGGATGATAATGAGTAATTAGTAGTTATGTGCTTGATACGTCTCATCGGAGGAGGGCACCATTCAACTTTCTCCGAGTGTCTTCCTTATCTTCCCTTAGAATTATTAGGGTTTTGCTGATGGAGGAAATGGTTCTTAAAAGAAAGATCTAAGGTCGCCTTCTCTCCCTTCTTATTGGGGGAACCTCTGACCTAGAAGTGCTCGGGATCACGTGATGTGTGTAACTCCTAAGATACCTCTCCAGGATCTTGGGCTTTGCTTTTCCATGTGGGTAGGGCTATTACTAGTTGTCATTACAAACTGATCTTGTCGTGACTCATGGGTCGTTAAGAAAGCTTCTACTATGACATGCTCGTCTTATTGGGGATATTGTTAAATAATCTTGGAGTCTCAAGGTTTTGCCTTGGATAGTAGGCCGTTAGGAGAACTTCCCCTAAGACGTACTCGTCTAGTGCTAAGGAGGTTGTCTAACAGCCTACAAGCTTATTGTTAGTGTGAGCGTGCTCCTACAACTACTAGTATCACTTCTTGGCAATGCCAATACAGATGATGTTGTAATCCATAATCAAATTAGAGAACTTCCTAATCGAAGAAATTAATTGAAGAAGCCAATTTGGCAAGAAAATTTCCCTTTAAGAACTTCAATTGATCAATGGATTGATTATAATTAAATTCCCCTTCAAACCCTAAGTCTAGATTATAAAACTTGGATTACTTTTATCTTGCCTAGCCTTGCTCCTTTATAAGGGTTATAAATTTCCTAGTTAGATAATTGGATAATTATGCCCTTAAGCGCACTAAACAATGAAGGAAACACGATAGTTGTTCAAACAAACCCATGGGCTATTCGAACGACTGGCTCAATTTAGCCTAGAAATTGAAGTAGATGAAATTGGTCATCTAGGAACCCAGTCGTTCAAACAACTCCAAATGTCATTCGAACGATTGGCCATTATAAGCCTACAAAAAGAAGCAGACAAAATTTGTCTTCTATGTACATCGTCGTTCGAACGACTTGCCATTTTAAGTCTACAAAATGAGGCAGACAAAATTGGCTTGTTTTCCTCATATCTCGTTCGAACGAGGTGGTATCTTTTTAACGTGTTTGATCTTTAGATCCTCCTAGATCATGGCTCACCCCTTTAGGAGCCTTGATCTCCTGCTCAAGCTAGAACTAGAAATTAGGGAATGCGGCTGTACCCATTTCCCTATTGTACCACTTTGACATGTTAGGTAGTTAACCTTTTTTCCCAACTCGGAATGACTCGATATTATCTCGTCTTGTAGCATGAACTTTCCACTCTTGAATACTATCCTTCTACAATAGATCTTCTCTTTCCATCCATAAGTCATTAACTAGCGGTAGCTGAGTGTCGATTGTAAAGTCTTCATCTAAAAGTGATGGCTTAAACAGCTTCAAATATTCGGCATTAATCACTGAATACATCTTCATAAATAGTGCCAAATTTAATTGGAATATGTTGTCACCAATTTTTTTGAGTATCGTAAATGGACCATAATGGACAAGCTTGAGTTTCTTACCTTTTCCCTTTAGTCGTTCCTTACCCAAATGTAACCAAACTAGGTCACCCTCTTGAAATGTATACTCAACCCGATGCTTATCATGTCAAGCCTTATACTTCTCTTAAGTCTTCTTCAATTATACTTTAACCGCCTCAAGAACCTTGCTTATCCTCTCAATTAAACGCTAAGCTTTAACTTGTTCCTCTTCCTCCTTCCCAGACACTATCTTGTCGCTAAGACTAAATGCCATATAAAATGGGCTTTGAGGTAAGTGCACAAGATAAACTTTAAATGCAGACTTTAAAGTGGATCCATGAATCGCCCTGTTAAAAGAAAATTGAAGATACGACAAGCTCTCATTATAACTCCTCAGATGCATAAAATAGAATCCTCATAATAAGTAAACCAAAGTGGGATTAACTACCTTTGTTTGGCTGTCAGTTTGTGCAACTTCGTGTTCATCATCCCCCATAACGATCTTCAAAAATGCCCTAAAAAGTGGTCGTCCCTATCATAAATAATAGATGAAGGGAGCCCAAAATACCTTCAGATGTCTCTAAAAAACAATTGCAGTACTCTTTCCCCGATATATGACCGTCTTCTAGTATAGAATAAGAACTATTATCTTACTGAATCGATCTTCCACCATAAATAAATAATCATTCTTACACTTGTACATAACGAAACCACGAACAATATCCACCTGCATCATCAGCTAATACAAATAACACCGCAAATTCAAAAGAGTATTCTCAACCACAAAATGACCTCCTACTTAGAAATAATGTACCACTCTGATTAAATGCAAATAGTCCCCACCCTTAAGAATATATAGCAGACTGCCCCTGTAAATCAAACCATCATTCAGTTTATACTCATATGCTATGCCTTGCAGTAACTACTAGTGTATCACACTGAGCTCTTTGTCCTTACCATACTTTACAATATACTCAGATGGAACAATAGGCTGTATCTGCATAGCTACCAATAAAGTAGATATAGTTGGCAATGGGGGTCGAGATAACATGTTAACCATTTTATTGTCCACTCCCTTCTTATACTTGACAATCAAGGTGAATTGCTATAGATACAATATCCACTTCATATGGCGAGCTTGTTGTAGCTTGGACTGTGTAGATAATAACTGTAACGGTTTGTGGTCAGAATGTACCACAACCTCCTTGTAATGACATGTTTTCAGGGAGGATAATCTTCGTCAATACTTTTAGTAAGGATTATGCAATAATAAGCTTTAAACACATATGATTTTATGTAGAAACTCAATAAAGACTGAAAAAAACCATATCCTCGAGGAGAGTTTTGATGAAAAATCCAATAAGTTGCTAGTTATTACAATTTGCTGTTTGGTAAGAAAGTAAAAATGAATGAATAGTAGAACTGCGGATCAGAATAATCCATTCTCTGCCTGTATTTATAGTAGATACAACCAGTTTACAACAAGGAAAACAATTTCCTATTTTGGGGGTAGTGGGCGAACTTCGTGGATCTCCCAACGGCTCTATTTGACATAGCATAATGAGTACTTTTAGTAGACATGACATCTTCTCGAATAATGGAATGTCTTCGACTAAGTTACGTTGGCTTCTTTTTGTCAAATCTGGAAAATATACTACTAAAATCGCCCCATTCTTGATACAATTACTTGTTGTGTCGAGAAGAACATCAGAATGTGAAATAGTTTGTTAAATGTTTATAAAAATATGTGTTATGTCATTTCCAAGGTAAAACTCAAATGAATCTGGTCATTTTAGCTTCCCTGGGAGTATTTATGGCAGAACTTTGGACTTTGTAAGTTTAAAGGTAAGGCTATAAATAGAGGGAGTAAGAAAAAGTTGTTGTTCGGCAAGTTAGTGGTAGAGTAGGCCGTGATGGTAATGACATTGTTCCAGACATTGCATAACAAATTTCTGGAGCTTTTGGATGGGAAGTATGGTGAGTATAAAGAGGTTTATCTTGGTTTTTCGACGCTGTTGCCCTTTTATTTGGAACTGGTGGTGATGAGATTTGGTAAAAATGACGGAGGAGGAGGTAGAGATTGTAGAAACACGGTATTTCCATTGGTGTCAATTTCATTTTGTGTTACGAAAGGCCTCGGAGCTCATCGATTGTTTAGAGGAGTGGCCACTGCCCATATTGAAGATGATGATGCTAAGGCGGGCATGGCTTCATGTGTGTTTCTGGTCGATATCATCTTTGTAACTCCTTGGGTCTGGGGATGGTGGTGGTTTCAGAGGAGGAGGGTGGCGATCTTGCTTCCCTGAAGGATATGCTAGATTCTGGTAAAAAGAAGCATTTAGCATCGAGTAGTTCATATCGAAGGATAATATGTATTTTGTTGGTTAATATAATGTAATCGAAGGAAAGAATTGTCGAATGAAAATGTAACAGTTTACTTATAGAATAAAATTTGTTTTAGAATTTGTATTTAATACATATATAATGATCTCGACTGAAATGAAATCTATTATCCGAAGATAATTGGTCGAGTCATGTAGATGTCGAGATAGTTGTTTCGAACTGTATGTAATATCAAGGTTATGCTGCCGAGTGTATAAGATCTCGAATTGAAGTTTATTGACTGCGTGAGGTCTGAAACGGCTCCCTAAGAGGTTTGATTTGGTTGGGATATGTAGAGTTCCAATGTGAAATGAATGTTTAATTTGATTGTTAGTCTGATTATTTTTTTTTACTGTATATAAATACCTTTGGTAATCTGAAAGCTATTTGTAGGTTTGGAGATAGTGAAAATGAGAGCGCAGGTTCAAAAGAATGAGCGCTCCAACTGGGTGTATGCTAAGTATTGGGAGTTGCTTGATCGGTGATAATCCGTATCAAATTGGGTTGTTGAAACATAGAGGGTTTCGTTTTCAGGGATGCAAAGATCAAAATCGTGATTTAAGAAAAACCATTCTTTATTGATTAATAAGGGTTTACATGGAAACAAAAATAAAAGCTCTGGTCCAAGAAAAAGAATAAATAAAAAATAACTCCCCTCTGGTTTTACAACTCTTTCTCTTAACCTAACTCCAGCCCTCATCTCTCTCAACAGCCCTCCTTTTGTGGAGATCTTTTAGCTAAAATATTTGACTTAGTCTTTCAGCAGTTATTGACTAGTATTAGGCCATCTCTAGCAGCTTTTGACAACTGGTAATCTTCAACAGCTCTTTAGCTTGTAAAAGTTAGGCTTTAAGGCCGGGTTTGGTTACAATTGTCTTATTACCTGCTATAGTCAAACATACTTTAATTAGGCCCAGTGAAACATAAAATAAGGTCTTAGATAATGTGAATTGAAAGACAAAAATAGGCATTTTTTATGCCTATCAAATACCTCCAAACTGACATATTGCTAGTCCCTTAGCAAAAGAAAAGAGAACTAAACTCTTTCTTGGTTTCTTACGATTGCATTTAGCATATGCAACAAGCCTTTCAACCTATAGGTTACCCATATAGGATGAGTTGTGTCTCGTAAGGGTTTTCAGTGAATATACCCACAATATTCTATCACAGACGTTCTAGTATTATAAACAACTAATAATTATTGCTTCTGGCATCTCTAAAAATAGATTGAATTCATCTCAAAGATATAACACTTAAACAAGGGTTAACCATCAGATACGTTTAGAATTTTTCAAGTCAATTATACTACAATCAGATTAGATCAAGTTTCAGAATTTCAACCTTTGTGTAGTAAATTTAGTTTCTGGAATCAACGAGTTTGATAATCATTTCAAATAACCTTAGCCATATCTTGAGTATGGTGAAAGAAATCTAGAAGTTTGTTCGACAAGTACCTTTGTTTGTTCGCTCTCTTTTATTGATCTTTCAGGGAAAATATCTATCCACACAAGTTTTTCATGGTAAGATTTTTACATTTGAGTTTTCATTTGCTCTTTTATACGTGCAACTTATCCTCCTTCACATAGTTCTCAACTATACTCGTAGAGACTCGATTTTTACTTTTTTGGTCTCTTACTTTCACATTGATTCATGGCTTGCCTCGAGATTAATAAAAATTCTTCCTCTTTCAGTTCTAAATCTTGCGAGACGCCTTGAATTGTGAATGTCTTTTTTTTAAAGGAGCCAATAACTTGTAAAAATACATACAAACCCTTAATATGAATTTATGAGAAACGAAGTTTTCCAAGGTAAATGTATCCCTCATTACAGATTCTTCCTAACCCAAAATGTTGATTAATCAAAATGTGATAGTTAGTTTTAACAAAACATTGATAACATAACTACGTGAAGTGCAATTATAAGGGTAATTTTATTCTGAAACACATATAATAGGACGGTAGTACCAACAACTTAAAAATTCTTAACGCACTAACAATTTACGGTTTAAAATAAACCATAACCTTATAATTTTATCCCAAGTGCAACTCTAGGATTCTAAAAATGTCCAAAGATCAGAGTATATAAAAAATATGTCTACAATACCAGAATGCCCTCGAATAATAACTTTTCTTAGAAAAGTTATGAAAATCTTATTTACTCCCACCCTCAAACTGAATCAGCATGTGTTCCCACATTTGCCAAAAATGAAAAGAACAGGAGAAAATCTAAAAATATTACCAGAACATGATAAGGGTTGCCTCCTGCAAGCGCTAAGTTTAACATCTTCAGCCAGACTCACAAGATATTCTTAAAAGTACTATACACAAGACTTTGGATCATATTGTACTCGAGTGGTTCTGAAGTAGAAGTGGAATGCGACGCATTAAAGATATTTAATTCTACTGTCATGTTCCCAAAGGTTAACTTCATAATTCCATTACGGCAGTTGATTACCGTATTAGGTATAGCCAAAAAGGGGCGACCAAGAATCACATGGATCTTGTCTTCAGGGTTTGTCACTAGCTCAGAATCAAACACAACAAAGTCTACTGGATAAACAAACTGCTCAATCTAGATCAACACATCTTCAACTACACCCCCAGTAATCCTAATAGATCGGTCAACTAGCTGTAAGGTGCTATCTGTGGGCTTAAGTACACCGATATCCAATTGCTTATAAACATAGTAAGGAGTGAGGTTCACGGCGGTACCTAAATTGAGTAAACCTCTTCCTATCTTACGGGTCCCAATCGAACATGAAATAGCAGGGCATCCCGAATCTTTGTATTTGGGAAGGGATTTACTCAAAATGATATAACTAACATGTGCATCTAAAAGAATAGACGTATCACTCTCGTGAACATGAAAAGCATTTTTCGGGACATGTATGCGCCGTTTTAAGGTGCAAAGATCTTTGAGGAATTTTGCGTAATTAGGAATATGTCTTATGGCCGTAAGGATAGGAATGTTAATCACACAATGTTTAAAAATCCCTAAAATCTCCTCATAGACGTTGCCCTTCTTAGGAAGAGTTAACCGCTAAGGAACAGGAGCCAGCGGCTGAACATGTGTTATCTCGATTTCTTCCTCACTCGCACTTGCAAGTTCTTCTATAGGTTTACTTTGAATTTCCAGCTCGGGCTCCTTAGGCATTTTTACCAAATTATCAACTTTCGTACCGCTCCTAAGAGAAATGATGGCGTTGACTCCATCATGATTGGAAGATCTAGGATATTCAGTATTCCCTTTAGGATTAGCTTGAGTTTGACTGAGGAACGTTCCTTTGTCTCTTGTGCTTATCTCTGTTGCCATTTGACCTATTTGTCCCTCAAGTTTGGTAATAGATGACTGAGTTACTTGCATAAATGCTTTAAGAGTATATTCTAAGGACGTGGTTGGAGGAGGCAGATTCCTATTGTGCGGAGGAACATAAGGCACATTAAGGGGAGCTTGGTAAGATGGATTTTGTTACCACAAGAAACTAGACTGGTGTTGGTTTACTTGGTTGTGTAGCTGATAAGGGGCACTACCAGAAGAACCTCCTTGGTAATTTCTATTTCCCTAAGAATTAGAGTTGTTGGAATTATTATTTCATCTACAATTGAAAGGTTGGTTATTGGGATGCTGATACATGGCATTGGCCTGGTCTTTTCTACCCTCCCTTAAGCTAAACATATCTTGGAAACCTTGGACCAAATGGTCCGAACTCTCACAAACCACAAAATTTGGCATTGTCACATGGTTAACATAAGAAGTGTTTGGGTGTCTCTCCCTTTTGATTAAAAATTGGGTTGTTGAAACATAGAGGGTTTCGTTTTCAGGGATGCAAAGATCAAAATTGTGATTTAAGAAAAACCATTCTTTATTGATTAAAATGGGTTTACATGGAAACAAAAATAAAAGCTCTGGTCCAAGAAAAAGAATAAATAAAAAATAACTCCCCTCTGGTTTTACAACTCTTTCTCTTAACCTAACTCCAGCCCTCATCTCTCTCAACAGCCCTCCTTTTGTGGAGATCTTTTAGCTAAAATATTTAACTTAGTCTTTCAGCAGTTATTGACTAGTATTAGGCCATCTCTAGCAGCTTTTGACAACTGGTAATCTTCAACAGCTCTTTAGCTTGTAAAAGTTGGGCTTTAAGACCGGGTTTGGTTACAATTGTCTTATTACCTGCTATAGTCAAACATACTTTAATTAGGCCCAGTGAAACATAAAATAAGGTCATAGATAATGTGAATTGAAAGACAAAAATAGGCATTTTTCATGCCTATCAATCGGTACTTCGGTAAGAGCCGTATAAACAGGCAACCATTGGTGTCGGTGGAGCCCAAGTATGAAGAGATGAGTGAAGTGGAGGTGAAGGAGGGAAAAGGGGAGTATGCATTTCATTGCAATTTGCAATTGTTAAGTCCTCCTGAGCGCATCGACAAGATAAAGAATCAAGCCAAGGCTTTGGTGAAAAAAGAAGATGTTGTGACCGGTCGAAGCGATTGAAGAGTGGACCGAGTGTTGTTAGGTTTATAACAAGTGAGAAAGTTAAAAGGTATTGGGCAAGAAATAAATGAATTTATTTATGATAGATGATGTTGTCGATGTGTGTGATGATAAATGTTCTCAAATATGATGTGATATGTTTAACCGAGCGAAGTTTTATTAATATAAAATTTGTGATTATAGGTATGTAGATGTATGATATTTTGATTTTTGGGAAGCTGATTTGTCTAATAATATTTGAATTTGAATTGATATTTCAACTGGCCCGTGAATATGTGAGAGGATTTAAATAAGGATGTGTTTAGGTAATTGGAGAAGAATGGCTAGGTGTTCTCATGTAGGTGATATTTTGTGGTACAAGAAATTGGATGTATAATATCTTTTTAATAGTGTAAGAGTTGCTTTGGTGGGGATGGATATATCAGAGGAGTTAAAAAAGATATGGAAGGGATTGAGCAATAGTGCATGGGCCTATTGGCGTTCACGAGGTGAAGGATCAGAGAGTTCGAGAAAATATGAATGTGTTACGCTCGAGTACTCGAACGGTCGCGAAGGGATGCAATGAACAGTCGTGTGGTACGTATAAATAGCCTTGTGGTTGGCGACTCTTCATGCACCACTAATTCTAAAAAAACTTCTTCAAGTGTAGATTCTCTGTGCTCATCTCTTGCGTTGCTGTCAACCATAAGGAAGGAGGAGATTAGTGTGTTGATTGAGAGGGCGAAACGTGTAAAGTAAAGGGATACCGATGCAATGCGACTCCAAGGTTAGTATTTATCTTAAATTTTTCTTGCACTTGCTTGTTATGTAACGATTATGTGAAAACCCTTCGTAGATGTAGATACGGTGATGAGAGTGTAGGAAGTAATTATAGTTTTAAATAGGTGTATTGGGAGTAATTAGAAAAAGGCTGTGTCAGGGTTTTTTGTAAAATGGGCTGTGATAGGGATTGTTTGTGGTGCGATTGATGGACAATGGTGTCAAAAAGGTATAAGGGATGTTGTGAGGAGAGGGACTGGTGAAAGGTATGATGATGAGGGGAAAGACTAATTTTTTGACGTCGCTATGATTTTGGCGCAATTGTGGGTATTTTGTAGTGATTTGAAGAATGGTATGAGGCTTGACAGTTGGGGCGCCGGATTTCCTACGAAATGGACCTAATTTTATGCCGGAGTGAACATAACTTTGAAATTTTTGAATTCGTCTTGCTTTGGCGGGGAACATGGTGCTGTTGAAATGACTTCGTGAAGTTAAGAATTCATGTACTTCGAGTAGAAAATGTTAGGGATATAGAGAATGTTCTCGATGTTAGGATTTACTAAATATATGAAAATAAATCCTGTATAGATAAGTAAAATGTAATGAAATTTGAATAAAATATTTGATAAAAAGAATGATGGGTTGGAGATTAAACTCGACCACAATATCAATAATAGCATGCAAACGTATATAATGTATCATATATGAGATTATACTAATGTAAAAATAGAAATCTAATTTTCAGGTTCGTAAAAATGACTGAACCCATCCAAATTGATGATAAAAAAATCTTCGAGAACCTTGCTGATGTCGATCCACTGTTAATTGATGTGACAGCTTGTGTCCGAAAGTTTGGTGAGAGTTATAGGGTAGGGTTTAGTAGTCAAACTTGGCGAGTATTGACCAGTGTAAAGTGGCATCAAGGGTGGTAGAAGTTGTCTAATGAAGAGGGTATTGAGACAGACGTGGATCACGAGCCAAAGGTGACTGATTGAGAAGGTGGTGATGGTAGGGAGGAAGATGTCGAGGACGATGACGAGGTTTATTATGGGGAGGGTCCAGAGACGAGTGAGATCATGAGTTTCAAAGTAAAATATGGTATTCCTGAGGATATTAGGCTAGATGAATATCACCATGAAATTCCAGATCAAAATGATCCTTTGGATGGCATACTTGTCTTTCGAGAACAAATAGAGAAGGGGCTGAAGCTTCCCCTTTGAGCTGACTAGGAAAGGTTCCTAAATTTTTTTGATGTTGCCCCTGGTCAATTTAACCCTAATGTGTATGACTTCTTCCGGGTATGTGGAGTGATAAAGGGTCGATTAAAGGTGAGATGGGAAGAGTTAATCACCATGGATTATCTATGTGTGCATTACACACTGAAACAAAATCCATCAAAGTTAGGGTACAGGTAGGTACTTGGCGAGGTTTTTGAAGAGACCTCATTTTTATGAGATGGTATCGACCGGGGCGGGTAGTATTTTGAAGAATGTCTCCTTGTGTCAGGGAATTTTGAATTTAATTGGAGAAATCCAGGGGAACCTCTGAAAATGAAGACTTTCCACTTAGGTTTGTGGTTAGGTAATTTGTATATCAAAGTCTTGATTTGTTTGTTTTGAATATGAGGTTTTAACTTTTGGTTGTCTTTACCTTTGTGCAGCTTTGAAGGAGATTGATAGAAACTAGGATATTTCAGAAAAGTTTTATAATATCATGAAGGGTTATTTCGGTCGGATTGACAATTTGGTGGTTGACCAGAAAAAAGTGGACGGTGTTTTTCAAGAGGCTGGTTTAAAGAGAACCTGGGCTAACGGAGCATAAGTTCCTATTATCAACGGTAAGATGTCTACGAGAAATAAAAGAGCTACGGACTCGAGTTTGCCCCTTGAGAATCGGACACTTAGTGGTTACACCACAGATTTAGCAACTGCAGAAAGGGATACTTTGCTGACAGAAACATTCAGTAAAGGAAAAAAAAAAGGGTTGCTAGCCAGGCTGCTGCTCCCACTCCTCCCCCGAAGATGGCTTCTTGAAAAGCTCCTGCTGAGGAGGGTGAGAAAGTTGATATTATAATGGCCAAAATTCATAAGCTTGAAATGGCTTTGGAATTTTCTATCTTACCAATGAACCTGCAATAATATTCTAATGGAAATTAAGAAATGACACAGGTAATTTTAGTGTGGAAAGCCTATGCATAGGTAAAGAAACCACGACCTCGTGCAGAAGAATTTTGTTAAAAATATCTTTATTGCTTGAGGCAGATATCTTATTTAAAGTGATCTCTAAAAATAGAAAATGCTTGAGTCTTGTAACTAAGATGTTTTGATGATTTATCGAGAATCTAAAATGTGTAATTTCTATGTAATCTCTTGTGTAATTTTTCTGGTCATTCTCTCTTCTAGAACTTTTCCTTTAAATAGGCCTTCTTTGTAGCTCTTCATTGTGTTGGAGCACGTTTTCCAAACAATATGGTTAGTGGCGGTTGACTGTGTAACTGGCAAGTTCGTGAGAGATAGGTATCTTTGACTGGTTCAGGTTTTCCAGTTTAAGTTCGTCCCACATTCTTCATCAGTTCGTGGAGAATGTTAAAATGTTGACTGGAGAAGTTATGTTGAAAAATATGTGAGCCTGAGATGGAGGTTATTCGAACTTGTGATAGATCGAATCCACGTGAGATCGAGGGATAGGTCCCTACAATCGCCCCCTTGCAACTGATGTCACGAGTGGCTTTGGTTGAGAAAGAACCTGAGGGTAACGGGTATTTTGGTTTGAAAATTGTGAATAAATAACGTAGTCATGATGGTATTGACTTGTTGGAAATTGTGTGGTCATTGGGATGTAATGGGAATTAATGATGATGTTGATGCTAATGTATGTGACGGTTACAAATCGAAAAGTTGTGCCTGAAATAAATGATGATGCTTGGGAAAATGTAGCTATACAATAATTGTAGTGTCATATAAATAGTATCTGTAGCAAATCTTTGGAGCAGTGCATGCTTGGTCTTTTTGAAATTATCAATTGTGAAGACTCGTAGCATGGTCCTTGAAGAGAGGATTGCGACTGAAATACAGAGATTGAAGTTGAAGTATTTTGGGGATCAATTCTTGGAGTTGGCGATGCCGGCTTCTGTTTCTCCAACGTATCAAGGCATGTCGGAAGGCGAAGCGATTGAAGCTGAGGAAGAGTTCTACAACAAGTGGAGGCTTCATGTCGTTGTTTTGACAAGCGAGGACCAGTGGGTCTGTCTCCGTGCCCTTGCGAAAGACAGGGTTAGGGCATCATATGCAGGAATAGGCATAATTGCGGGCAAGTTATGCTGATTTTTTGTATCACCATGGATTCGAAGGTTGGGCCCTCTTCATCTCTACCAACTCTTCGGTGGTGGCAGTTTCAGAGGAGGGGGTGATGGTAGCGGAGGAGGGAGACAACCATTGGGAGTCTGCATTTATATTTCCATCACATTTTGGTGCTCAGTAGACCTTTAGTTTAAGAATTTAGTTTTAGCACTGAGTCTACTACTTGCATAGTTTCCATTTGAAGTTTGATTAGACTTCAACAAAACTCATACGAGGGAGGCTCTCTATTGATTCCAATTTCTACTTTGTATCAGGATGAAAGATCACTGAAGCAAGAAGAACTGGAGAAGTTGATGCGTCAGCATGCTTGAATTACCTGGGGCTTAAAAAAACAATGGAAAACTTATTATCTGTAAAGTACCTGGAGTTCGGTGTTCGGAAAAACTTGTTATCTGTAAAATCGTATGCAATGTTTTTGACATGAATAAATATTGGTCATTCAATTACTTTGTTGTTGTAGATATAGATTCTGTAGAGTTCAAACTAAATTATTATGAAGAATGTATAGAATGTATGAATATTGCAAATATTGCCTTGCTTTATTCGAACTGAGATAAGTATGTGTGAGAATGTGTGTTGAAAAATTTGAGTAATTTATTTTAAGAATTTTGCAATTCAAAAATTCGCTCTAACAGAGTTCGATGGAAGAATAACTTTAGTTAGGATAATTCAATCTAGAAAGTAATACAAATGGATGAGCTCGAAGAAAAAGATAAGTTCAAATATTTTACTCAAGATTCTAGGGTTTTCTATTACGAGATAAAAGGTAGAAATCACATTTTGAGAGGAAAGCGAGTGGAAGAAGAGGTTAGGATGGTGCGGACTCAATCTCTGAGGATACGTCATGCCGCGGAGGGACGATTGGTTATAAAGATAGCTAAAGTGCAGGAGAGGATTTTTGGTGTGTTTGGTTATGATGCTGAGTTACCAGTGAGGAAGTGTTAGCTCGATGTTAGGAGTAGGGAACATGAGTATACCCGGTACTTCTATGAGGTATGCTTTCGTGTATTGGTGTTGAATCCCGCAGCTCGAGAAGAAATGGTTAAATTAATTGCTGAGGTCGAGATTGAATTCGAAGATGGTTGATTAAATGGTAATGTAATCTGACGTGGTTGTTTAGGTTGTTTAGACGTAATAATGTATAACGTGTTAATCATGGATAAATATAAGTTTGCTAAATTTTAGCAAAAAAATATGTACATCAAGGGGATCCTCTATAGTTGCAAATGTTGTTGAAATTGTTGTGATAAATATTTTTGAATAATTGTCTCAGCTTTGAGAATGACGTTGCTATCACTATAAATATGATAGACAAGGATAAATAAACAAAATTGAGGAAATGCAGAAGCTTCTAGATTTGTTTTGTATGTAAAGCTGCCGAGATCAGATATTGTGTAGGGTAAGTTATCATGAGTGTGGGAAGGTCAAAGAAAGATAAGGAAGCAGGGGAGGGGTAATGATGAAAAGTATGTTTTATTGAAAAGGTACAAGACGTCTGACATGGATAGTGGAAAGGACGCATGGGTTCCAAAACTAAGGACGGGTCGTGCGAGGCGTAATATCTACCAGCCGCTATAGAGGGAGAAAAGACAAATAATGTTTCTTCCTCATTATTTAAATGTTTTTCCACTTCTGAAAATTTGGAGAGCACAGAGAGAGAGGCGCAAATTTTTTTTAGAGGACCGGATAATGATTTATCTAAGGGTGATCCACGGCTGAAGAGAGTGAAAGATATTGGATCACGCCGGTGGCTATACAGCAACGCCGTGAGGGAAAGGTTTGGCGCTACTACGGATTTTCATTCGGATTCTGAAGGTTAGTAGAGACGTACGCAGTATATATGTATATGAGCAAATCATTTTTGTAGCAAATCTTAACAACGGCTATACATGGTTTTTTTGCAATTTTGACATATACATAGAATATATAAAAGATATGTTATATGTTGATATGTCCGATTTTTATGAAATAATAATAGATACTTGAACCTGTATGTAGGTCGAGTGTGAGAGGCAGTCATGTAGGGTCAAAACTTGCCTGTAAAAATTAAAGTTGTAATGGATAGTTTACCTGTTACCGAGGTGTCGACCTCTGGTCGGACGATTGAGTCTAATAATGAGGTTAAAGTAGGGTTGGAACCATTTCCAGGTTTTCCTGGCTAATTGGTGTTATATCCTCCTGGTTCATATGTATTTAGAGAATTCAGTAAAGCCAAGGCTGCTTTTGGAGGGACATGGGGTAACTGTGTAGAATATACCGGTAGGCAGCTTAGGGGTTGTACGGTTTCGCCTGGGGAAGAATATTTTTATTTGTTGGCAGATTTAGAGGTGGAAAAATGAGATAGGGGCATAGAAGAATCGATCTCGTTAGAGTACTTTGATGGGGGTGTTCGTAGTAACCTTGAAGAAGGTTTTCTGTGTTACTTGTCTCAATTAGAGTATAGGCTGAGTCTTCCCATTACCAACTTGGCGAAGGGGATTATGAATGCAATTGGGGAATGTCCCGTTCAATTAAATAAGAACATGTAGGAGGTAATTAGTGTTTGTGACCACTTGATTGAAAGGTGGGAGAATGAGGGGAAGGTGGGGAGGATATCTCCTGAGGATGTGTTGCAATTTTATAGGGTAAAGAATTATTAGGCTAGTGGTGGGGAATACTTCTATGTGAGTATAACTCGGCCTCGCTTCCTCGATCTGAATTCAGTAGGTCGAGCCTGGAATGATAATGTCATATGGGTGAAGGGTAATTACCTTTAGAGAAATGATGAAGAACCTTTGGACCTTCGGTCTAGAACTGTAAAAAAAAGTAAGTATGACCATGCATAGATAATATTATTGATGTGTTTGAACTTATGGATATAGTTGCTGATAAAAATGTTTTGCATGGCAGGTATGAAGTCTCACGTAGAGAGGAAAGAGTCATTGTTGGACGAAGTTGCGGAGGAGGAGACTGAGCTCGATGTTGTGTTGGAAGGACTCGGGCTTAGTAGGAAGAAGAGGATAGATAGCAGGTCAAAGAAGGTTAAAAAGGCTCAATCGACATGGTTAATGGCGGGTGCTGGCGAAGGGAAGAGGCAAGGAACTGGCGGCGAAGGTCGAACCAACTTAGACAAGAACCCTGGAACAGACAGGTCGGTTCAGCCGAAAACCATTACATCAAGCATAATAGCTCAAAAATATCCAAAAGGCGGATGTTAAAAACTCCGTCGCCCTCTGGTACCATTGGAAGTGGTGAGGTCGCTAAAGATAAAAGGAGAGCGATCGAACCTTCAGAGAAATTGGGGGACAAGGTCGTTGAAGAGCGATCGGCCGTGGTAGACAACCTCAAAGAGGTTGTGGTGAGGGCTAGATTGGAGGTCCTTCATGGTAAGGAAGATATGAGCAAGATGGTATGTCTATACTGATTATGCGAAAAAGATTATGGATTGTGTTTCGAGTTGATGTTGAGGTCGATTTTTTTTCTGCAGGTTGCTCGGCTGGTGAAGGGGATCTGGATTGGAGTTGAGGAAGACAAGTTCAAGTTGATGAGGATGAAATTTGAACTTGAGAAAAAGTTAGCTCGAGCTAAAGTTGATGTCGTTAAGGACATCAAGCAGCTGAAGGCTTCCCATGCTGTGGCAATTGGTCAGTTACAGGTGGAGGAGCGCGATAGGCTGGGGTGCCACCTGATGTTGAATGGATACTCCGTAGAGAAGGTGAATGCCATTAAGGCGGATACCTACATTGAAGAGGAAGATGATGAAGGGATGGAGAAGGTTGCGGTGGGAGTAGTTGACGTGTTAGATGGTGTCTATCATAAGACAGTATTGGATAACCAAGGGGACTATAACGAACTCCTAGAGGGTGTGCACGAGAAGGTAGGATAGAGAAATGATTTGGTTTTGTATGAACATTTTGGATGGGTGCTGTAAACTGTAGGATTGTGTACATTGAATAGACTCTTAGGCTGAGTTTAATTTTTTTTGTAACCCTCTTGTAGGTACTTAGAGAAATGAGTCTCAGGATAATAGACCGAGAGACTGAGCTTGCCTGGGAGAAAGAGATTTCCACATCTTCATTGTCATCCCAAGCGAAGCTGCAGGTTAGATTGAAAAATGCCTTTTGGCCTGTATGTTATATCGACATAAATATACATAACAAATAGGATGTAGATGCAGGCCGTAAATTTGTCTATCAGCTTTAGGAAAATGTCACTAATATAGTGCATAGAAAAATTCAACGCTCTTTACGCAAAGTAGTATATCGAAAGTATGTACCTTAGACTTCGCAATATACCTCATGGAGCGTTTATCTGATAATGTATCTGAACCTTTAGTCTAGAAGTGTTTGTACACCATAAATGTTAGAAATCATATATAATTTTAGAAATGAAATATACATTGATTTTGTTATGGATCAAACTGTATTAAAAATTATATATCATACAGATCGAATTGGATTCAGCTCGCTCGCGCGAAGATGATGTACTCCAATGTAACTGGGAATTTGTAGAGGAGTTGGATAGGATGAGGGAGGCAAATAAGAGCAGAGAAGATCAACACGTAAAGGTACATTTTAAACTTGTAGAGGTAACCTAGGCTGTTTCCGACCTGACTCATAAGGTCGAAGAAAAAAATACCAAAATATCCAATGGGCAAAAAGAGCTGGTGGAGATCCAAGAACATGCCGCGAAGCTCCAAAGTCGGGTTGACACGTTGATGGCTAAGGGTAGGCAAGCTGAAATGGCTCAGTACCGTATTTAGGCGCTAGAAAGATTGGAGGAACAATTTTGATTTGATCTTCAGAATTGTAGGAACGAGATGGAGTGACTAAAACAAAAAATTATTGAAAAAGACAGCGAGCTGAGAGTAGTTCAAGAAAATCTATCAGCTTCGGAAGCCACGGCTGAACACTTGCATATAGCTCTACTTACCCAGGATATGGAGTTTTGGGTAATGCAATGAAGGTGTAATGATTTAAATGAGAGGGTAGCATGATTAAAGGCTTACCTGGCACAAGCCAATGCACGTGCTAAGAAAGTAGAGGCAGGAGAACGCTCAAAGGGGAGTAAGAAGGATGTTTTAGTTCCTCTAGTCCGAGGGGATGTGGTGAGTTTATTAGGACGAATTAGAGAGTTGGAAGGTAACGTAGCTCGAATTAAGGGGCATGTACAGAGAGGTAATACAAGCTTAAGGAAAGGCCAGCAAAATTTGGATGTTGCTCTTATTTTGGGGAAGGTTTTAGAAGGGAAAGTCAAGGCAAAGGAAATGGTGATGAAGAAGAAAGAAGAATTATTAAAGGATATTCTGGCTATGGGAGAGTTAAACAAAAAAATTAAGAGACTTCGAGCCGTGGTAGTGGACCTGGAGGCTATGAACATTGCTGAATCAGCTAAATATATAAAAAAGTTGGAACAAAATGTAGCACATGATACTAAAGTCGATATGGAAATGATTTATCAAAAAAATTTGTATGCTAGATTTGAGTCACGCCTTGAGAAGGTGAGAGCGAAATTTGCAAGAATGGTCATACCGTATGTGTCACGTTCAAACCTTCTAAAGGCTATAGTTGCATACTTTGTAAAGGAAGTAAAACGGCTTGAGTTAAAACGAGATACCTTGCTCAAAATTCTGTCAGATAAGGGATGCATCTGCGGAGTTAACATAAATTGAGGGAACTTCATGGCCTCCATGGAAACCGATTTGGGCCCTCGACCTACTGACCTGATAGAGAGGGGTAGATTTGTTCTAATCTGTGAACTGAATTTTTGACCTCTTGCTGTAGGGGGAAGCATAGCTGACATCCCTACTGTAAGGGGAAGCACGGCTGACTTCCCATCAGCAGAAAAGAATTCCTTGTAATATGAATTTGACCTGAAAAATAAATAGTATCTGTCACAAACATATTAAAATAGATAAAAGCTAGCATGACCTTTGCCTTATCTTTATGTCTGCTAGGGTCTTTGATATAAAATAACTTTTTATACTTGTTTCAATTGTAGAAATGGATTGAGTTAAACCAAGTTGAAACTTGATTGAACTATAGAAATGTTGCAGACATATTAAAAGAGATGAAAACTAGTATTACATTTGCCTTATTTTATGCCTAGTGGGGTATTTGATATGAAACAAGTTTCTACACTTGCTACAATCGCAGAGATTTTGTAGAGTCAGCCGAACCAAGTATTATCCTTGATCTAGCCATTATAAATGACCCAAACAAGTTAAAAAAGATGAAAACTAGTATTTTTTTTTGCCTTATCTCTTGTTTGGTAGAGTCTTTAATATGAAACAAGTTTCTACACTTACTACAATCGTAGAGATTTAGTGGAGTCAGCCGAACCAAGTGATATCCTTGATCTAGTCATTATAAATGACCCAAACAAGTTGAAAAAGATGAAGACTAGCATTACCTTTGCCATATCTCTTTTTTGGTAGAGTCTTTGATATAAAACAAGTTTCTACACTTGCTACAATCGCAGAGATTTAGTAGAGTCAGCCAAACCAAGTATTATCCTTGATCTAGCCGTTATAAATGACCCAAACAAGTTGAAAAATATGAAGACTAGTATTACCTTTGCCTTATCTCTTGCTTGGTAGAATCTTTGATATGAAACCAGTTTCTACACTTTCTGCAATCGCAGAGATTTAGTAGAGTCAGCCGAACCAAGTGTTATCCTTGATCTAGCCGTTATAAATGACCTAAACAAGTTAAAAAAGATGAAGACTAGTATTACCTTTGCCTTATCTCTTGTTTGGTAAAGTCTTTGATATGAAACAAGTTTCTACACTTTCTACAATCACAGAAATTTAGTAGAGTCAGCCGAACCAAGTGTTATCCTTGATTTAGCCGTTATAAATGACCCAAACAAGTTGAAGTTGGTGAAGGCTAGTATTACCATTACCCTATCTGATGTTTGGTAGAATCTACATAAGTAGAGAGATGTTTCTGACAGACATGGAATTTCATTGATAAGTTCATAATTTATATTGGGTGGAGATAAAAATCTCACTTTGTAATTGAAAAACAAAATAATAAAAACGAGGAAAGGAAATGGAGTAGCAAGACGCTTAACGATAATACAGTTTTAGTTGCCTAGTGTTCCAAGGATTCAAAATAGGGATTCTCTCTTCTGTCATAAGATAATATTATCCCAGGCCTAAGAGACCTGTGATAATGAATGGACCCTCCCAATTGTTGGCTAATTTTCAAGTATGAGGCTCTTTACGATATTGAGAAATTTTTCCGAGGACGAGACCTTTAATTTGGAAGGCACGGCTTCTGACTTGGTTGTTGCATGATCTGGCAGGCATATGATGATATCGACCTCGGTTAACGATGGCGCGTTCCGTGGTTTCATCTATCATATTGAGGTTACAAGCCAACTCGAACTCATTTTCCTCATCAGTTAGCTCATGGTCATGAACTGGATGATGATATTAAGAAGGAATGATGGCCTCCGTGCCATAAGCAAGGAGGAATGGGGTACACACAGTTGATTATCGGGGAGTGGTACGATAGGCCCATATGACATGAGGCAGCTCGCGAACCCAATTCCATTTTTTCTGTGAGTGAAGCCTTTCTTTTGATCGATCCACAATAGTTTTGTTAGAGTTTTCGACTTGGCCATTACCTTGAGGATAGTAAGGATTGGATGGTGAGTGGATGATATTGTGGTTGTTTAGGAAGTTTACGACTCTCTCTCCCACAAATTGGGGCCCATTATTGATATGAATTTGGTAGGGGCACCCAAACCGAGTGATTATGTTATTTCAGATAAAAGAGATGACCTCCTCTTCTCTAGTTCGACATAGTAGAACTACTTTTACCCATTTTGTAAAATAATCGGTAGCTACGAGTAGGTGACAACAGTTACCTGGAGAGTTAGGGAATTTACCGACGAGATCTAGTGCCCATCATTTGAATGGCCACAAAACCTTGCTTGCATGGAGCTCGAGTACAGGGGTGCGTATCATGTGTCCATGTCTTTAGCAAGTATCACATCTGTAGGAGTACCCCTCTACATGCTTCCGCATGCTCTCTGTTTGCTAGTGATCGACCTGTGGCATGGGAGCCACAAGTCCCTTCATGTAATTTGTAGAGAAATTCATCTGCTTTTGATTTGGAGAGGCACTTAAGGTAAGGCCCTGTGACAGAAAGGTGGTATAACCCACCATTTTGATTAGTGTAGCGCTTTGAGCTGTTGATTAGCTGTCTGCACTCCTTTGGATCTACTGGGAGTGGTCTATTGTAATTGTTGTCAACACCGAGGTAGGCTAAGAAAGGCTTTCGCCAATCGTTGTCTCCCCCTTTATCGCCCCCAGTGTTGATCGTACACACATAAATGCGATCAATGCTGGGGGTTGAAATGATTTTAATCTGGAGATATCGAGCTTTTGTACCCAAGACTCTTGCTAGATATGCCAAGGAATCGGCGTGTCTGTTTTCACCTCGAGGAAGATAATAGAAAGTTGCTTTTGTGAACTTGCTCATCCTATCTGCAATGAGGGTTTCGTATTCGATCATCTTGTTGTTCTTCTTGTATTGCTCTGAGTAGTAGTGGACAATAAGTAGTGAATACGTGTAAACTATAATTTTGGAGACATCGAGCTCAAGAGAGAGGTCGAGTATATGAATGCGAGCTTCATACTCGGTGACATTATTTAAGGCCTCAAAATCCAAGCGGATTGATTTCTCAATTCTGCCATTGGAAGGGGTAATTAAAATGATTATGATTCCTGACCCTGTGGGTCCTGCTGATCCATCAATGAGAAGTTTCCACCCTGATGTAGTAATTAATTCAGTTCGGTCGTCGAATGGTATAGTGGTGGATCTTTAGGTATTCCTTCTGTAAGGCCAGGGTCGCGCGCCTCCTACTCAGGATCTTCTATTGGAAAATCTGCAAGAAAATTTGTAATGGCCGGACCTTTTTCATAATGACGTTGTTCAAACTTGATATCATGTTCTCCCATACTGACTGACCACTGTTACACTCTTATTGATTTTTCTTAGTTGGATTGGACTTCTCGAAGTGGGTAGTTTATCATGACTTTGACTGAATGAGCTTGGAAGTAGTGTTTGAGTTTCTATGAAGTGTAAACATGAGTGAGAAGAAGTTTCTCAATTTTAGAGTTCCTTGTTTTTGCTGGTGTGAGGGTCTTACTGATGAAGAAAACTGGCTTCTCTATTTTCCCTTCCAGACGAATGAGAACTGAGTTGAGGGAAGTATCTGCGATTGCTAGGCAGATATTCAATTTCTTATTATCTACTGAGGTACTCATTATAGGAGACATCCCCAAATAGGTTTTAAGATCCTGAAAAGCTGCTTTGCATTCTGGTGTCCATGTGACCTCTGTATTTGGTTTAACCTTTCCACATTGGTATAACCTTCAAGTAATAAGAATAACTGACGACAACAGACTGAAGATTTAGAAACGATATGGTTGATCGCGGCAATCTTGTTGGCAAGGTTCTGAACATCTTTTGCTATTTTTGGAAAAGGCATGTTGAGGAGAGCCCGAATCTGATCTGGATCAGCCTCAATCCCCTTCTTGCTGATAAGGTGACCAATAAATATGCCAGAATGGACCCCGAATTGACATTTATCAGTGTTGAGATGCATCCTGTAAGATCGAAGAATGCTAAATATAGTGTTAAGATCTGAGATGTGATTGGCTGACTGTATGCTCTTGCTCATGAGATCGTCGATGTAGACTTCAATGATTCGAGGTGGGCCTTGAACATAGTAGTCATCAATCGTTGATATCTAACACCTACATTTTTGAGTCCGAAGGGCATGCCTTCGAAAGACCATGCTAAAACATCGTTGATATCTAAAACCTCTTTCAGTGATGAAAGTTGCCTTTTCTTGATTTTCTTCCAGAAGTGGAATCTGATTGTACCCTGAAGCAGCGTCCATCATAGATAGGAAATCATGGCCGGCTGTAGAATCGAGGATATGATGAATGTTGGAAAGAGGGAAACTGTCCTTTGGAGTATGTTTGTTTAGATAGGTGAAATCTATGCAAACTCGGACTTTTCCGTTCATCTTCGGCACAACGACAATATTAGATATCCAGTCAGGATATTTGGCTTCTCAAATGAATATCACCTTGATCAATTTCTTAATCTCAGTGTTAACTTCATCTCAAAGATGAGGTGATAGACGTCATTGTTTCTGTTTGACCACTATGGCATTGATATTTATGGCCAACTTGTGACATGCCTTGGTCGGATCGACCATAGGCATCTCTTCGAAAGACCATGCAAAAACATTGCGATTGAGCTGTAAGAACTGTATGAGAGCATCTTTTTCTTGTTGAACTAGCTTAGTACCAATGAAAGTACCTCAGCCAGGTCCATCAAGGTTGATGTATTCTGCAGACTCCACCGTGGAAGATTGATCGTTGAGGTGATCAGCTTCCTGTAATTGCTATGCAGCCAATCTGTCTAAGGTATCTAGGACAGCAGAGACAATATTTTTTGTAAGCTCAAGAGAGCTTCTAACTACCTCTGATCTCATAAATACTATTGTCGTGTTTGAATCTGAGTGCCAGATAATATGCAGAAGCGATTGCTTCCATGTTGTGAATCCAGCAGCGGCTCATAATCCTGAGATAACGAGATTTTTTCCATGGTGGTTGGTTCTACGGTAATAGGTAAGATGATCTTGCTTAGTCGTTCTTATCTAGATTCATTTAACCCACTGCTATCGGTGCCGCTTTGAATAACTTGGTCAGCCAATCCCTTCTGGTCAATTGTATCTCAATACCGCTTCCAGTATCGATCATCATTGTGTACATGACCAGATGGGATTGAGATGGGATCACAATCTCAATACTGAAAAATGAGGAAATTTAACATGGCTGGTATCAAAAACTTCAAATGAAATTCCTAGTCGGCGATTGCTCGACTCAGGTAGAAGCTTGGCTTCTTTGTCTTGAGGTGTAAGATCGCAGCATTTTGATAATCTCCTTTGTTTTGATCTGTTGGAATTGGTGATCAGATTGATTTCGATCATGTTGTTGTGGTGCATATGGTAAAGCCATTTTTCCACAGCTTGATCATTGACCTGAATAACTTCAAGTTGCTTCTTATAACTGCCATCCTTGTACGACTTTAGATCGTCAATGTATTCGAGCATCCGTCCCTCTTTAAAAATATACTCGAGAAACCGCTATAGAGCATAGAAATTGTCAGTACTATGATGATTTACTTTATGATGCAGGCAATATGGTCAACTATCATTTGGTTCCAGCGGTAAAGTGGATCCATCAATAGTAATGGAGAAATTATGGAGATTCGGACGTTCAATTTTAGGAGGATAGGTTTGTTTGGTGAACCGCCTTTCCGAGGGTAACCAACGTTGCCCTTAGTGCGCTTCTGATCTCCCTATTTCTCATTGGGTTGACTGGCCCGATCTGTAGATGGGCCTTTGGTAGAGAGGACAGATTTAGTAGATTTCCGTCGCTCGTACATCATCCTCTATAGGCCAACGTAACTGTTGACTTTGGTGATCATCTTCTCCAAGATCACAGATATGTTAAAGAAGAGGTATTCTTTGGCCTTGCAGTCGAGAATGTGAGCATTGGTGAAAGTAGTAATAGCTATTTTCTGATCGAGGTTATCCACTTTTTGCGCGAGCTCAATTTTTTTTTTTTGAGAAATCTTCGAACTTCCCTCCATGTGACTGTTTAAGACCGATAAGAGAATAAAAGTTCTCCTCTTTATCTTTGTTGGGAGCATACGTCTTGATGAACTGTATTTATAGCTGATCGAATGTGTAGATGGAGTCTTCAGGGAGATAGTGGAACCATCAGAGTGATTCCTCCTATAGACTTGTGGAAAATAGACGGCAGAGGATGTGGTTGAGATTGGAGTACAGCCCCAATGAATCACGATATTGTTGAATGTACTCCTTAGGGTCAGTACCTCTGTATTTACAAATTTTGGGAGTATGGAAACCTTTTGGTATCTTCATATTGAATAGTTCCTTGGCAATCAGACCTCCTTGTATCTTTATGGTATTGCCGGTAGTACCCAGAACCTGTGCTTCGATCAACTCCTGAATCCGTTATTCCATATGCCCTTTTGTGACGTAATGACGCATCGATTGAATTGTTGGATGAGCTGTCTATGGATGATGAGTGCCCGTACCTTTAATTAAGCCATCTCGTGCTGGAACTTGATGTTGAGGTCACTCTTCTTCCTCATGGTGGACGGAAATTCTATGACTTTGACTGACTTCGGACTGAACTTCACCCCCTAAATATATGGAGGGTTGTGGTTCGCAGTGTATATTCTTGGACATAGCTTTACTGACGAATCCCCAATATCCCAACCTTTCCCTTACCGTAATTCGGGAGGTCTCTGGAAACTGATCATGACCTCTGGTTGGTGGAGCCTGCTGAGTATTTTGCAGAGCCTCCAGGGCAGTCTGCATTGTTGTCATCTGATCTTCACGTCGTTTGAACGCTGCCAAACGAGCTTGCCATTCAGCATCGAGCTCCTTCTCACGGAGCTCTCGATCCTTAGTTAATTGAAGTTCGAGCTCGGCGCGTTTCCCCATTTCGGCGTTAAGATTTGCCCGTAACTCTGTGAGCTACCCTAGCTCCATGGACACTTCGAGCTGAGTTCTTGCAACCGATTGTCTGGAAGTAACTATGATAAAAAATTGTAGCGAAAGAATGCCTTAAAATATCGCGAAAATGCAATCTTTCCCACAGACGGCACCAAATGTAATGGAAAAATTTCGTAATCTCAAAATGGCCTTGGAATTCGCTATCACACCAATGAATCTGTAACAATATTCTAATGGATATTAAGAAATGATACAGGTGATTTTAGCATGGAAAACCTATGAATAGGTAAAAAAACCATGACCTTGTGTGGAGGACTTTTGTTGAAAGTATCTTTACTGCTTGAGGCGGATATCTTATTACAAATGATCTCTAAAAATAGAAAAGGCTTGAGTCTTGTAACTAAGATCATTTGATGATTTATCGAGAATCTAGAATATGTAATTTTTAGGTGATCTCTTGTGTAATTTTTTTGGTCCTTCTCACTTCTGGAACTTCTCCTTTTTATAGGCCTTCTTCGCAACTCTTCATCGTACCGGAGCATATTTTCTAAAAAATGTGGTTAGTGGCAGTTGACTGAGTAACTGACGAGTTTGTGAGAGACAGGTGTCTTTGACTGGTTTAGGTTTTTCAGTTTAAGTTCAACCCAAGTTCCTCACCAGTTCGTGGAGTATGTTGAAATGTTGACTGGAGAAGTTATGTTGAAAAATGCGTTAGCCTGAGATGGAGGTTATTCAAATAGGTGATAGCTCGATTCCAAGTGAGATCGAGGGATAGGTCCCTACAAATCTAAAACCATCTAGTGTTCTGGATAGCCGACCTCCTGAATCGGCTACTTATTTGTTGCCAAAGATGAAAACGTCAACAAAAAAGCAATTCGTCAAGGAGTCAGAAACTGATGTCCAATAGACCATGGAGGAGAATTCGTCTGGGGCGACATTCTTAAGGACGAGTTTGATGATTGTTTGGTGGGGGAAAAAAGTCTCTCTACATTCCTCATAGAAGTACACCGAAACATGAATAAGGTTCAGAATTTTTTTGTTCTTCTTCGATTAAAGAATTTGGTGCCTCATTCAAAAACTCATATTATGACTGTAATGCAGATAAAGAAGTTGTTGATCGAGGCCAAACCTCGCATTCTTAGGGCTGGTACTCTGTCCAACCAGCTTCCCGCCTATAAGAATATCGAGAAGGAGCTGGTGAAGGAGAAAGAAGTTTTGATCGAGTAGAAAGAGAAGATGGAGACGAGGCTGGGTAAGTATAAGCTTGAAGCCGGGAAGGCAAAGGAAGTTGCTCTTCGCGTGGTGAAGAAAACTTGGAATATGATGAAGAAGAAAAAGGCCTTTGAGATAAGGGCCGATCTTATGAACGAAAGAGATGAGGCATTGTTGCTGTAGAAAGCCAATTTTAAGAGCGATGTGCATGAATAGATCATATCCGCTCGGAGGGCGATGGAGGTAGAGCACACAAAGGTCTTGAAGGAGGTGAGGGCTGAACTTATATGAGATAATCTTGACGTGCTCAAGCTTTTGAAGACCAATTTTGATGGACAGTTCAAGGTATTGGAGGACAGGAAAGATTTTAATAAACGCTTGGCTATTGTTGGTAATCAATTCTTCCTGGATTCAGACGCGGAGGAAAAAGTTTCTGAAACGCCTGAAGTACCTGAGGCGCATGAAGTACCTGAAGCTCATGTGATGACTATTCCTGAGGGTATTCTTCCCGAGCAAATATTAGATGAGTTAACTCCAGGTGTACCAGTAAAAGTTGAAGATGCAGTCTCTTCACCTGCAGAGTAAATTATGTTTAAAAAGTGTTTATTTTAATAAAGATGTATAAATGGTCGATGGGACCTAAACAATTTGATATTTATGTTTTGAATGCTTTATTTTGATTTTTTTTCGAAGAATATTGTGTAAGTAATTTATTCAAAATTCATAAAGTTTTTTGAAAATTTATGTTAAATATTATATTCGACAAGTTGGATAGCATTAGATAGTAATGGATATAAGATGCAGATTCCTGTTTTGGAGCAAGTATGTGAGATGATTGAAAGAGGGCCGCGTGATGGCTCTTCCAATATAGAATGATGACCAGATGTACCACGATGGGATATCTGAGTTTTTGAGAAAAAAGGACAAAATATGACATGTTTTGTTCGATATGTAATGAATTGTAAACAAGTTTATCCTGTAATTAGATAAGTATTTGTCGAAGAGATGAAAGTTAGTTGTGATGCATACTTGTCAAGTATGTATCGATACTAAGCGAATGATAGTGAAAAAGATGGAAATGATAGTAAACATATCTTTATTTGAATTATTCAAAAGTGGATACAGCGGCTATCTGTAAAACATTTTCAATTGAACTATATTCCATGGATATTCGAGTTGGATTTCGTCTTCAGTCATTAGCCAGTATGCCTTACTGCCATTCTTGTCGCTGATGATATTTGGCCCTTCCTAGTTCTTAGACAACTTGCCATAATATTTAGGTCGAGTACTATCCTGGATGCGTCAAAAGACAAGGTCACCAATGCCAAATGTTTATTTTTGACCTTTTTGTTGTAAGCTTTTTTGAGAGTGTTGTGGTATCGCCCCAAGTTTGCAATGGCTTGGTATTGGGTTTCTTTGATCCAATTAAGGTTACAGAGGAGTCCAATTTTGTTTTCTTCATCTATACTTTTTCTTTGAGTACATGGTAGATCGAGATCTGAAGGTATGAATACTTTAGTGCCGAAGGCTATCATAAATGGTGTATAGCCATTGGATGTTTGAGGAATTGTCCAGTATGTTCATAGGACACTAAGTAGTTTATCCACCCATCGGCCTTTCTTCTCGTCAAGGCGTTTGCGCAATCCGGATTTGATGCTTTTGTTAATGGCCTCAACTTGGCCATTACCTTGAGAGTAGTATGGTGTCGAAGTAGACAATTGAATCTTGTATATGTAGAGTAAGCTAAGGAATTTGTTGCTGATAAATTCCTTGCCATTATCAGATCGTATCATTTGAGGACAACAAAATCTGGTTATGATGTATTCCCAAAGAAACTTGATGACTTCATTTTCGTTAGTGTAATATAGAGGTACTACTTTGACTCACTTGGTGAAAGTAGTCTGTTACCACAAGAATGAACTTTTGGTTACCTGATATTGAGTAAAAATGTCCTATCATATCGATCGTCCATCTTTTGAATGGCCAGAGGACATTGCTAATATGCAAGTTGAGGGGCTGAAATTTTCATATCTTGAGCATGGATTTGGCATTTATAGCACTTTCTTGCGGACAAAGTCTTCGCAGTCTTGTCGCATCTTTGGCCAATATAGCCCTTGTGTGAATGCCTGTTATGCTAAGGATCTTCCCGAGATCTAAGGTACACAGATTCTTTCATGAAGTTCTCTGATTTTGATTAGTACTTGCTTCTGCGAGATACATTCAATACGTGGTTCTCCAACTATTATGCGATATAAGATTTTATTCTAAACTGTGAATCGAGGACATTTTTCTAAGAGTGACCGGGCTTCTTCCTTGTTACTTGGTAAGATGTTAGAATTGAGGTATACACAGAATGGTCCTCTTCAATCTTCAAGATCTTCATCTTCATTAACATTAATCTACATGATGCTGTTTATGTTGAGACTATAGTATTCGATTACTTTAATGTCTAAAGTTCTTTTCTCACTATCTTCAAGCATTGTAGTAATGTATGCTAATGCGTCAACGTGGCAGTTCTCAGCTCGAGAGAGATAAGTGATTGTGGTTGTGTTTAACTTTTCCATTTTTTCTTCAACTAGAGCTGCGTATTTGACCATCTTGCCTGGTGTTTAGAATGTTTTGTTATAATGGTTGGTGACGAGTAAAGAATTGACGTAAATAGCTATTTCTTCTGCGTCAAGGGCTATAGCGACATCTAGTCCATATAAGATAGCTTCATACTTTGCTTCATTGCTGGTCGCATAAAATTTGAGTTTGATTACTTTCTCAATTCGATGGTTGGATGGTGTAACAAGAACGATGCCGATTCCTAATCCACGTGGTCCAGCAGATCCATCAGTAAAGAGTCTCCATCTTGTGCTTTGTGACCATGCATCTGGTTCAGCTATTGAGTCATCAACCAATACTTCTTTGAGTTCTCCCATTTGGGGTCTTCAACTGGGAAATCTATTAAAAAGTCATCTACTGCCTGTTCTTTGATTGATATCTGAGGCTCGAAGGAGATGTCATATTCATAGAGAAATACAGACCATTGGTGAATTCTTCGGGATTTTTCCTTTTTAGAGAGTACCAGTTTAAGAGGAAACTTGGTAATGATTTTCATGAGATGAGCTTGAAAATAGGATTAAAGTTTTTAAGAGCAGTATACCAAGGCGAGGAGCTACTTTTCGGTTGTTGCATATCTCTTTTCAGCAGGCATGAGAGTTTTGCTGATGAAGTAAATTAACTTTTCCACAATATCGTCATCCCAAATATGGATAAAACTAATAGAATCTTCTGTGGTGGATAAGTACATTATCAGTGTTTCGCCATCGATAGGAGTGCTCATTGAGATCTTGCAAAGTTAACTCACAATCAGTGGTCCAAATGATTTCCTTGTGCTTTTTTTTGGACATTGGAGTTAGATTTCCATGGAGAAGGAGGTAAAGAAGTTTATATCGATCAGATGACTTGGAAATTAACCTGTGAAGAGCTACAATCTTGATAGCAAGCTTCTGGACATCTTTTTTGGTTCGAGGAGATGACATTGCCATGAGTACTTTTAGTTGTGCCGGATCGATTTTTATTCCACTTTTACTAACCAAATGGCCCAAAAATTTACCTGATACAACACCAAATTGGTATTTTTTTGGGTTGAGTTTCATTTTGTAAGTATGTAGGATGTCAAAGATTGTCTGCAGGTTGGTGCAATGATCATCTTGCCTTAAGCTTTTGCAGATCATATCATCGATGTATACTCCATGATTTTTCCCAAATGATCTTTAAACATTTTTGTAACCAGGCATTAATAAGTGGCTTCTGCGTTCTTTAATCCAAAAGGCATTACTGTGCAACAATATAGACCTCGTTCTGTGGTAAATATTGCTTTTTCTTAGTCTTCATCAGCGAGAGGGACCTGATTGTAATCGGAGGCTGCATCCATCATTGAGAGAAGTTTGTGCCCTGCTATAGAGTTGAGGAGTTATAGGATCAGCGGGAGAGGAAAGTTCTCTTTCGGTATGAACTTGTTGAGCTCAGTAAAGTCGACATAAACTATGATTTTTCTATTCTTCTTTGGGACAGCCACTATTTTAAAAACCCATTAGGGAAATTTGGCTTCTCGAATAAACCCTACACGTACGGCTTCGCGAAGGCGAGGGGCTAAATTTTGACGCCTATGTATCACTATTTTACTATCTGGAAGGAGGTTGAGCTTGTGGTATGCGATTGAGGGATCAATGCCAAACATTTCTTGAAAAGACCATGCAAAGATGTTGATGTTTTTCTTTAGAAGTTAGAATATGGGTTCTTTTTCATCAGATGACAGCTTTGGCCAATAAAGGTATTTTGTCCAGGCCCATCGAGTTCAATGGAGTCCACTACCACATTATCATGTTGCTCGAACGTGGGGGGCGTAACCTGCTATAATTGCTATGCTTTAAGAAGTTTCACAGTGCGAGAGTTGGTAGTATTCTCGCACATACGTGCAACTGCTTAACTTCTCTTTATTTCATAGACTCCATGATCTGCTAGAAATTACAAGTCCAGATGATATGTTGAAGGTACAACCTTGATTGAGTGTAGCCAACTTTGAACTTAGATTCACAAATATTTTGACTCAACGTCTATGACAACGAATTTGGCAAAAGTGGTTTCCAATCCCGCTTGAACTGGCAAGGTGATTTCTCCCGTGGAAAACTCTTTAGAACCGTTAAAACCAATGATGTTGGCTATCGAAGCTTTTACTAAATCTTTGTGGCCTAGAACGTCAATTGTTCTATTGAAAAGAATGTCTGTTGCGCTTCCTGTATCAACTAGAAGTATCTGTAGATAATCCTGACCTACCTTGAGCAGAATCACTAGAGGGTCATCGTGAGGGTACTTGACATGGCTCGTGTCACAGTCTTCGAAAGAAATATGGTTCAAACATTTAGCCTTGCTAAAGCTGAGGAGAATTTTTGCTGAATTGCTCGATGATATCATTTTATAGCAAGATGTAATTTTATCGCCTTACTTTATCTTCTTTCCTTTCTCAATTTTGATCATGTAAAGATGACGAGCTTGGCCTGGACTTTGCTCTTGTCCAACTTCTTTTCTTTTAGTCTCATTTTTGAGGAACTTTTGAATGTCGATTGCATAATTGCGAAGCCTTCTAGCTAGTAGAATGCGATAAAATATCCATATTAGAGAATAACACTTGTCAGTCTCGTGGTTATACATGTTGTGGTACTAGTACAAGGGTTTGTTGGGTATATCAGGAATTTCCTGTGCTTCTTGATTCAATTCGTCTCCCTTTATCATGGCTATGATTGCAGAGAATGTAGTGGTCATAGCAGGCAAGACCGGAATGGATCTATTTGGCTTTCTATCTCTTTTCTTGATGTTGTCGATGCTTCTTTCACGTTGCTTGTGGTTTCTGTTAGTGGCTAACTTCAGAGGAGGTGATGAAAATGTTTCATTGGAGAGGATGATTGAAAAACTTTTCATCTTATCCTTTTTGGATCATTTCAATTCGATGTAGTTATTAACAACATCGATCTTTTCTATTACTGTCTTGAGCTTGTGTAAAATAAGCTATTTTCAAACTTTAGAGTCGATGTGGAGCGTGAAAGTGAATGCTGGTACAACAATCTTGGGATCTGAATTCCCAATATTTCGTATTTCATGTAGGAAACTCTTGTAAAAACTTACCAAGGTCTCTTTCGCTCCTTGCTCAAAGGAGAATAAAGAATTTACTGTGTTCTCTTGTTCCTTAGCATGAAAATAGATCCTTTGGGAATAGTATAGAACCATCTGAGAGGTTCTTCTTTAAGGCTCATGTTAAATAATCTGTATAGCATGTCATTAAGTTTGGAGTACAATCTAACTGCATCTTTAAAGTGTCGGACGTGGGTGAGAGGGTCAGTGAGGCCTGCATATTGATGGGACTTCGACATATGGAAATTTTATGGAACGGTCATGATTTCGAGGTTAGGAGAGATGGGATTTGTCTCAATCCTATCGAGAATATATAGATCTTCGGCCTGGGATATCAGGGCTTATTACTTGGATCGTATTATTTTGGCCATCTATGGTAATAAATTGCTACTAAGCATTTGGGGTAGCGGCAACTTGAGAATCAAAGTCACCTTGTCCTTCGAGTCTCAGCCTGTCTCTTACTGGTCATCTCATCGGTGGTGGAGGAGATTTATGGAACGTACACCAAAATCCTAAGGTTGTTGATGTTGAGGATGTGAGTCCAAAATGTTGAGAAGTTCTGTCTAGATTCCTTGATTTGGACCGAGAAGTTCAAACTCGTGCCTTTCTTGGCTGGTTTTCTCTTTGAGTAGCCCTGCAGCGATGTTCACTCTGGGCTTGGGGAGGTGATGTTTGATGGCCAGTGAGGACTTGATGTCTCCGTAAATGTTCCATTTCTTTTTATTGTGTCTGACTCTGTTGGTCCAAGTCTTTTCTCCTTTCGTCTCATTCAACCTGAAGAGCTTGGGTGCGGATTCACTGATCTTCAAGCCTTTGGAATCAGTCAGAGTCCATTTTTTTCTGAAATTCGATCATGGCACTGTGTAGATCGACTGTTTCCAGTATTGGGTTGATTTCATGGTTTCTCAGTGTACTTGAGGCACTTTGGAGATTCATGTTTGTCATCAAATTATCTTAGATCACAGATGGTAAAGAAAAAGTGTGGCTTTCCCACAGATGGTACCAATTTTAATGGTGTGTTTTCCAGGAGGATAATCTTCCCCAATACTTTTAGTAAGGATTATGTAATAATAAGCTTTAAACACACTAGATTTTACGTGGAAACTCAGTAAAGCCAGAAAAAAACCACGACCTCTAGGAGTATTTTGATGAAAAATCTAATAAGTTGTTAGTTATTATAATTTGTTTCTTAGATAGAAAGTAAAAATAAATGAATAGTAGAGTTACGGATCAGAATAACTCATTCTCTGCCTGTATTTATAGTAGATACATAGAATTTACATAAAGAAAAATAGTTTCCTATTTTGGTGGTAGTGGGCGAACTTCGCGGATATCTCAATGGCTCTATTTTACTAAGCATAACAGCTACTTTTAGTAGGTCAAGAACTGTGGTCGCAGACGTGACATCTTCTCGAATGATGGAATGTCTTCGACTAAGTTCCATTAGCTTCTCTTTGTCGAATCTGGGAAATATGCTACTACACTCCTCCCTTAATAAGTAACTCCACTAATCCTTTAGTAATTAACGTAATATGTAGAAGTCTTTATCATTGGTAGGATAGTTGCACACTACTCTTGTAAGCATCTCATAATGGTAGGCAACCGGTTTACCATCTTGCAATAAAATTGGCTCATTGCATTATCTGATTCATCTGCCTCGACCTCAAAAGGCCGCTGCAAATTTGGTAACGCTAACACTGGTGCATCTATAATCTTTCACTTCAGTAACTGAAAGCTCTTCTCATGGTAATCATCCCACACAAACTTCACATCGGCCTTTGTCAAGGAATGTAAAGGTACTGTAATCTGTAATTTTTTTTAATAAACTTCCGTAAATACACTCAAGAACCCTTAAAACTTCATACTTCTGTCACTATATAGGGTCTAGGCCAATTAATAATAACCGAGACCTTTTCTAGATCTACCTTAAGTTCACCTCCACCAATAATGAATCCTAAGTACACTACCTCCTTCTTCTCAAACTCGTACTTCTTCCCATTGCAAAAAAGTTGTTATGATCACAACGCCTTAAACATTTTATGTATATGTATGAGGTGCTCCTCCCATGTATGACTATATATCAAGATATCATCTAAATGCCCAATCATGAAATCATCAATAAAAGCACGAAGTACTTCATTTATCAGCCGTATAAATGTCGTTGGAGCATTACGTAACCCCAAAGGAATCACCAACTACTCGAATAGTCCTTGTTTGGTCTTGAAAGCCGTCTTCCAAGTATCTTCTTCCCAGATTCTAATTTGATAGTAACCCGACTTAAGATCTAGCTTGGTGAAATACCGAGCCTTCTACAACTCATCTAAAAGCTCGTCAATCTGCATAAAATGATAATAATTTTTCATAGTAATCTTGTTTAGCATCCAATAATCTACATATATTCTCCAAGACCCATCCTTCTTCGCCAATAATGATACTTGTGAACCACAAGGTGAGCAACTCAGACTAATAGCCCCTTTCTCTAGGAGCTCTTGTACCTATTTCTTGATTTCATTTGACTCAGTCACAGAAGTTTGATATAACCAATATTGGGTAGTGGCTCACCATTTACCATGATATCATGCTCCACATCCCTCTTGTACGACATCCCTTTTATGCCCAGAAACAAGTCTTTATACTCCTCTTGCAACTTCCCCATTTCGGTTTGATACTTAAAAAACATTATCATAGTAGACAATACCTTAGCCGATAAACCCTCTAGAACCGGTCGTACCAACAACAACACAAACTTGTTGTTTACTTTAACCAACCTTTTCACCTGAGTCTCTGCTACTAAATTATTTTTGGTAATATTCTCCTTACAAGTATTAATATGAAACTTTTTTCCCTTCTTCACAAGATGATACTTGTGAGCTCTAAGGTAATGAATTGTATCTCTGTTCCAAAGATAAGGAATACCCAAAATAACTTGAGATACATCTAAAGGAACTACCTCACACGTCACTTCATCAATAAATAACTTAGTGATCGTAAACTTGAACGTACACTATTTCGTGATCTTAAACTCTGCATCTTTCTGAATACACCCAAAACCATATGACTTAGGATGAGCCGTAGTAGCCAAACACATCTTCTTCACCATCGCCTCAGAGATCAAATTCTTTTGACTACCCTAATCAATTATGGCCTCTACTAAGCTCGGATTTACTTGAATACTAACATAAAAAAGTTTTTCAGACTCGCCTCCCCGGTAACCATAGTTTGCTTAAACATAAGAATAAGATTAGGATTTAGTTTATGTAAATTCGGAAGATCAAAAATCATTGTAGCTAGTACATGTTTCTCTCACTTGCTCATCTCTTCTATCGACCAAAGCTCCGGGTGAAGTTTCCAATACTTATCTAAAATGTGCCCATTTGCCTTACAGTGATTGTAATAATTCCCCTTAGATGAAGACCCCTCTCCTTTGGACTCCCCCTTGTGCTCATCCTTCCAATTAGACTTGTACCCCTGACTTGCTCTTGTCATCTTTCTTGTCACTCTTCAAGTAATTACCTTTAATAGTAATTACTTTCATGGTAGGGCCTTCGATATTCTCCACAGTAAAATGCTTCAACTCTCTTCTAATGGACTTCGATAAAAGCCCTGTATACTTCATGAACACTTCATACTCGTCCATATCAATGTTCAAAACCAAAGCATAGTTATGAAAGTCCGTAGTGAACTCTTGTACGGATTGCCCATAGTTTTGGCGCAAATGATGTCATTTGAGCCACTTCTCTTGCTCATACCCAATAGGATAAAATTGCTTCCTCACCAACACATTAAGCTCTTTCCAACTCAAGCTTTCTACTACATAACGTTTCCTTTAGGACTTCTACCATGTGAGTGCTTTATTGAATTTTCCATCTATACCGGCACTACTCTTCCGGTTCACGAGCGCATATGTTAATTGGTTGTATAGGTGTTATTAGCTGCGCCCAATTGCTACACCAAGTTAAGGTAGGTAGGACCTGGTGTTACTTTTTATTAGGGGTTGAGGGTATAATGGGAAGACCACTCTAACCATATCAGGTTAAATAAAGAGGAAGTCCCTCTTGGAGGCTACAGCACAGAAAACCATCCCATTGAGGTCTACAACCAATCCAAGGGAAGACTACACTCAAGAACAGGTGATCTTTAGAGAACTGGAGAAGAGGTTAGTATAATCTGTTTTCCATATCCTATTATTTATCATAATAACTGTATGAATTCTCAACATGCTTGACTTGTGAATTTCAACGTTGAAAAACATATTTTCTGAGCATTTGAATATTCGTAAAATAAAAAGTAAGTCTCTAACATATCTAACCAGTTCTTTAACTTATCAACATCGATTGACCCGTCTAATAATGGAATTTTAATTTTAAAATCGATACAAAGATTACGCATATGATTCATGAACTTACCAATAACCGGTCTCTCCTCGATGAATTCGACATCACTAGAATCTCTATCATCCTCCCCGTTACCCTCGTCCCTTTACTCCTCTAGAACTCCTTTCTTCTTCGCGTGCTCTTGTCATTTTATCGAAGCAGAAGCTTTGGCAAGGCTCGCGAGACGTAATTGTTCTTCCAACTCCCTTAGGGTAGTAGTTAGGTCAGAAACTTTTATTTTGAACTTTGTGAGTCGATCTTAAGAATCGCCTATCTCTGAATTTACCTTCTTCTTCGAGCTAGGTTTATGGTGAATCTTCAACGGACTCACAAGAATCTCTTTTGTTTGCATGAATCAGTTACGTGTAGAGACCCATAAACCACAGCCCCCTGAGAATTTTTACTTAAAAATTTGATGCCACTTAATCCACAATCGAATTGGAGAACTTCTTAATCGAAGAAATTAAATGAAGAACACAATTTTGTGGGAGAATTTCCCTTTAAGAGCTTCAACTGCTCAATGGATTGATTCCAATTGAATTTCTCCTCAAACCCTAAGTCAAGATTATAAAACTTGGACTGCTTTCATCTTGCCTAGCCTTGCCCCTTTATGAGGGCTATAAGTTTTCTAGTTATAAAATTTGACAATTATGCCCTTAAACGCACTAAACAATGATGGAAACACGATAGTCATTCGAATGAACCCATGGGTCGTTCGAACGACTAGCTCAATTAAGCCTGGGTTTATTCAAACGACTGGCTCAATTAAGCCTAGAAATTGAGGCAGATGTAATTGGTTTTCTGGGAACCACGTCGTTCGAGCGACTCCAAATTTGGTTTGAACAACTTGCCATTTTAAGCCTACAAAACTTGGCAGACAGACTTGGATTGTTTTTCTCATATCTCGTTCGAATGGCTTCAAGGCTCATTTGAACAAGATGGCATCTTTTTAAGGGGTTTGATCTTCAGATCCTCCTGGATCATGTTGAGCTCGTCATATCATGAATCTTTTACGTTATCATATGGGTCATTTCAGAAGCTTTTGCATAAATGCCCATGTCACCGTTTCAGAAGTGTTGGCATAAACGGTTTTAACGTCCCTATTACCATTATGAACTTTCAGTATATGTTTTGCTATGTTTCTCTTCTTCTACATGTTCTTTTGGGAGAAGAATTTATTCTTTAGGGGAAGGAGGGAATATGTTAATGTTGCTTACCAAAACATGGTTCTCTGGGATCTGCCCATGGATGTTGCCTTGCCATTACTTTGCATTCTTGTGGATGTTATCCTGCCATTAATTTGGATTTTTCTTGATGTTGCCTTGCCATTACTTTGGATTCTTGTGGTACAAGCTCTGATTCATACACTAAACATCACAAAAGTGAAAATTACAACATTATTAAGGCTACTTGGCCTTATAAGTTAAAATTGTTGTATTTAGAATTGGCAGGACTGCGCTAGCCTTTGCAATACTGCAACGCAAAGGCGACACTCGAGAGCCCCAATAGCAAGTTATAGTAGACCCTCCCCCCAATGGCCTACGTATCAATATTAAACTGATCAGAATAGATACCACACTCGAGAGCCCCAATAACAAGCTATTGTAGTGGACCCTCCCCCAATGGCCCACGTATCAGATATTAAACTGAGAAGAACCGATACCACACTTGATCTTAGCCAAAAGGCCGAGAAAGGTATGTCTCGAACATAGTCTAGAGTCTATTTTTATATCTAATTCTTGTTTATTAGTACTCGGTAGTAAGCAGTATGGGACTAATTATATACATTGACAGAGAGATATGGAGCTTCATAGTATTCAGGATCTTCAACTTCATTATCACGATCATCTTCATCTTCATCCAAGCTAACACCCCATGCAGGCATTGTATTCTCGTCATGGCTGTGCTTCTTCTTAGTCAATGTATGTTTCCATTTCTTAGCCTTTTCCCTCACCTTAGCCAAAACCGATTTCTTCAATTGGTGGCCGTGATTTTTTCTTGATCGTAATTCCTACCAAATGATGGTGGTGTAGGCCACGATGGACCATCACCTGCATGTACTAACATATAATGTACCCCCATCACAATGAGGGTTAGTCCCTGAGGTTGCCTTTCAAAAAAAAAAAATAATGTACTCCCATCACAAGATGATCAACCATGTAAATGTAATAAATCAAAAACTTTAGTAATAATGTTAGAGATGTTACCATGAAGGAGTTACTCCATCGTTACTTCCTGCGTGCAACAACAAAATTTCTAAACTTTGAGAGAGAAAGAATTTATGAGAATCTCACGTTGGTGTGGGGGGGGGGGGAGGTGACACATATCCGCAACCCAATAGCTCAGTATTAGTGGACTCCATTTCTCCACTTGGCAATTTAGTTACTTTAGCTTGTTTTTTAGACAACTTGTGGCACTCTTGGAGTCCTTTACTAATAGGCCTATGTGGAATAGTCCCATGAAGGATGTGATTTAAGCCCATGGGCTAATATGGGCTCAAAGGCCCAACATGGCATGCCACATTACCGAAGGTCATCTCAACCAATGTGTGAATTGGTGCAAACCTAACAAAAACACCTCCGAGCGGTGCCTCTTTACTTACAATATTGCAATTGGTGTCAAACGGACTTTAATGAAGTCTGCAGAATCTCAATCGTTGATTTTACCTTACGTATAATTTTCAGTCGTAGATATTTGAAGCAAAATCTAGTGTGCAAAGACTTTGTAGTGTTCAAATGTAGAGTTATGCGACATTCATACACATAACATATGTATCTACTTTTGCCTCTACAAATAAGCACAACTGCTAAGATATTTAGTGTGTGGGTTGAGAAAAAATGGTTCCCAACAATATAATGATCCACTCCATACTCCATACTTGGTAAGTGAGTATATGGCAGATCGTAACAAACAGTCAATTATTTTATGAAAAAAACTTGGCATGCAACATTACTTAAAAAGGAACAAGCCATGCTATCTAATGACCTTATATCATCCTCAACAGATAAATAAGCAATGGTGGTCAGTGTTAGTAGTACTTCATTTATAGAACCAGAAGAACAAAAAGGGCAACTAAAGCTGGTAAAGTGACCCGCCAACCTAACCCGACTCAACCCAGTTTTAAGGCAGTTTTGGTTTAGCCTTAACGGTTCGCGGGTCATTTGACCCGAACCTGCCTAACTCATTTAATAAATAGGTCGGGTTAGGGTTTACCTTAAGCATTTTGGGTTGATCCGTGACCCATTCAGGTTTAGGTCTATTTGTAAATGTGTGGTTTCTTGGTACCCTTTTGGTAACACCAAACCCTTTGGTCTCAAAGACTCAAACCCTCAATTTTTTCTCTTTTTTTTTCTCTCTCTCTATCGCACACACACACACAAAAAAGTCACAACATCAACTACAACCTCTCCTCTCCTCTACTCTCATTAGTCTCTTTATCATCAATTCATCTCTCTCCCTCAAAATCTAATTCATCATGGGTTTTGTAGAGTTTGACAAAGATGTTATTTTTTGTAGGAGTATTCATACCAAGGAGACCCTGTCCTAATAGTGAGTCTATCCTCATCCGATCTGATTGGCAGTCATTAGCTACTTGCTTCTTCCATCTCCGGTACGGCATCATTCCCATCTTCCTTTTTGACAATTGGGGGAACCATTAGAGCCATCTCAGGCTATGCATCCTGATCAGAGGTATGACCGAAAGTATTAAAGCACTTGACTCCTATAGGTGATGCCAACACTAGAAAGATGACTCTCGACACAAGACAGAAGGAAAGAGGAGAGGCAAAAACCTTTCCCTGGAAACTTCATTCCTATTTTCCATAATTAAATGCCTATTTATTTTCTAAGCCAATGTCCCGACAAGCGTGTGTCCCCTTTTTGATAAGAGAAAACAAGATATCCTTTATGCCGCTTTCTTTAGGCGCAACGACAGCTATGTCAAAGTCGAACCTAAGGCTCCTTGAAAATAGTGCCTAACTCCTTGAAGCTTGAGCAAGAGAACAACTCCTATCGCTAATGGAAAGTCTTGGTGGCATTTTCTTTCTTCCTGCTTAATATCTCATCTTCCTTTGTTTGTGTCCTTACAAGCCTACGGAAGATCAAACTTATGGAACCACATAGATCATATGTCATTCGTATATAATTTTCTTATTAATGGCTAAATACTATATCTTTGATGTAATATTCACTTATGAATGGTTTCAATCTCAATGCCTTCATGATCTTTAAGTACAACTCAGTGCAGTATCAAATCAGTATATGCAACTACGGTACATCTAAATTTAGTAGTCATATGCTTATGAGTTTTAGTACCGAAGCGTTATTCACCGTGGCATGCCACGGATAGTACTAGTGTAATATATTACATGAAATTATTGTTTAAACAAGTCAAGATCCATAACCTGGCCCATGACCCGACCCAATATTTAAACATGTCAAAAGGGTTAGGTCGGGTTGACCAGTTTAAATCAGGGTCGGATTTGGGTTTGAATTTCTGGCCTGTTTAGTTAAATATGTCAGGTTTGGTTATGTGTTTCTGACCCGTCAGCCCGTTATGAATCGACCCATTTAACCCGACCCATTTTCTAGCTCTAATGGCGACTCTATCATTAGTTTCATCATCACTCTTTATCTCGCTAAGAGCATCTCCAATAGAAATGGGTGTGTGATTTCTATTGTGTGGAGATTCCCATACAATTTTGAACTCCAGCAGCAAAAAGAGAGTGTAGGAATTGGATAAAAATTGTGGCTGAAATTCATCCACCTCATAAGAGAGAGAGAAATGTTTGAAAAATAAGAATGAGTAGGCGCTTATACCAAGGGCGCCCAGGTTTTTAGGATAAAAAGTTTACTTCTTAAACCAAAAATACATATTATTTTATTGTGAGCGCCAATTGGAAAGCCACGGGCCTTTACGATAGGCTTCTGCAAAGACTGAATTTTTTTCCCCAAAGGCCATGTTTGTTTTTTTGTCAAGGGTGAGAAGAGGTGAGATTTTTTCAAAACTTCTCACCCTTGACATGTTTTTTTTTATAATATAAAAGTTGGCAAAATCTTCAAAAAAATTGAAAACTAGAAGTTAACATAGAAGTTTGGCCTCACTTCTAACCTTAAAACTTCACAACCACCCCCACCCCTCCCTATGAAGTTTTTTGGGTTGACTTCAAACCTTAAAACTTTTAGTTTCCCTTTGACTTGCCTTTGACTACTTGTTTCCCGCAATACCATGGTGATGGTCGTTTCCCACCCGAGACTGGTTTAAGTGAGGGTATTTTTGAGGTTTTTAACCCCAAAAACTCAAATCTGCCGAATGAAAACCCACTCCCAACTCCCCAAACTTGCCAAATCATAACCCAAAAAAAAAAAGAAGCAAAACAAAGAGCTCGTCTCCCTCACAACGCCTCTCCTCCCTCTCTCTACGCCTCTCTCTACCCTCTTTCTCGTCCATTATCACACCCCTCTCTCCACGCCTCACTCTGCGCTGTCTCCTATGCATCTCTCCGTTGCCCACAATACCTCAAATAATGCCTCTAACAGTACCTCTCTCCACCCTCTATCTGTGTCTCTCTACGACAAGGTAAGTTGCATTCTCTCTCTTTATGTTTATTAAATTATTGTGATGATTTTATTGGCTGAATTGTGATGATTTTATTGGTTCAATTATGATGATTGTTGAGTTTTATTGTTAAATTGTGATTGGCTTATTTGCTAAACTGTGGTGATTGGTTTATTTGTTGAACTGTGATGATTGGTTTATTGGTTGAATTGTGATTATTGGTTGCATGGAAATTATGATTATTGGTTTATTGGTTGTATGCAAATGTGATTGTGTTACTTATTTGGATTGTTAGATGGCACCTATAAATTTTGGAGGCAAACGTCCACAAAATAATTGGACTGATGCTATGGATAAGGTGGCTATCAAAATATTTAAGGAGCAAAAATTACAAGGGAACAAGGCTGATAATGGCTGGAAGACTTCAACATATGCTGCAGTGAAACACACACTTTTTAATCAACTTGGTATATTCGTTACCACTGCAAATTGCTGAAGTATGAATAAGACTTTGAAGAACAAGCTTGTTGATATGAAGGTTTTGATGAGTTTGAGTAGATTTGGCTGGGATCCAATAAATTGTACTGTGACTTCTGACAAGGAGATGTGGGATGCTCTTTTGGAAGTAGAGGTAAAATATATAATAGTTTAATTTTGTTTATTCCTATTGTTTTACTAGTTTGATTCCCTTAAATGAGTATTGTTATTTTCTTATATTCTGTTTTAGTCCAGAAGGAAACTTAAACTCTATAAGGGCAAGAAATTCAAGGATTACGAGGTGTTACTTGAGCTTATGGGTGATGAGGATGCCAATGGGGATAATATGAGATCTGCTGGGCAATTGATAGATAAGAATGACATTGCTGATGATTTAGACAACATAGGTATTGATACAGAGTCTGTTCCCCTTACTCAAAACCATGCTGTGTTTGACTATGGCCAAAGTGACCAAGATTACCAGTCTACTGCTTCCACTCAAGTTCCTAGTGGTATTGGTACCGGTTATGTTCCTACCACTAGTACTCCTCTTATTGCTGATCCTACTACATCTTATGCCTCTAGTACTCCCTCTGCTGCTATTTCCATTAATGGTCATACTTCTAGTCAGACCAGGAGCAGCGCTCCCACTGCTAAGAGGCAGCAGACTAGGCCTACTACTCATGTTCTTGATACGGGTATTAATGTGATGACTACTAAGTTATCTTGTATTACATATGAGTTAGTTGTTAGGAGAGAGCTTGATTGGACTATGGGGTTAAAAGTTGAGGCTACTTTACGGGGGATCACAGGGTTTGAAATGACTCACCTCTTTACTGCATTGGAGATAATTATGAAGGAGAAGCCTTTTTGTGCTTGGTTCCTCAGTGTAGATGATGAGACTAGGGGGATTTTTTACATTCTAGGTTTGGTCCAGATAGTTGTCCTCTATATGGCATTGGTGGCGCATCATATGAGTAGGTATTCTTGGTTCTCTACCTCTCTATCTCTAGAGTATCTTTTTATCTCTTTATCTCAATTATTGTGAAACTTATTTGTTGCTTTGGTACCTATTTTGGAACAATCTAGATACTCTCTATTGGTACCTATATTATTTGGCATTTTATAGTATTGGTACCTATCTTTTATATATTATTTGGCATTTTATAGTATTGGTTGGTTAATATTTAGAGAGGAAAATGTTGGTTATACATGTGTTTTAAATGTTTTTGTGGATAAACTTCTAATTTGTGGTCAAATTATATGGATCAGCCAAACAGACTAGTGAGATGCTGAAGTCAGAAGTTTGGATTTTAAGTAGAACTTCTAACCTTCAGCCAAGCGCACACAATTTTTTTTCAATCTTCTAACCTCAAAATTTATAACCTCAATTTTCTATGCTATTCTTACCTCTTCTTACCCAAAAAAAAAAAAAACAAAACATGGCCTAAGTGTGCGAATTCTTTTTAAAGGGAATTCAAGGGGTAAGAGTGGGAGTAACAATTCTCATTTCCACTCACCTTTTGAAGGGGATTCAAGGGGTGGAATTCTCATTTCCACTCCTACTCACCTCTATTGGAGATGCTCTAACATCTTCTCTTCCAAGTTCCAACCGATCATCATCAAAACCTCTTCAATGGTTCAAACCCAAAGATAACCAAAACCCAGAAACCATTCTCTCAAAAGGTCCAAGCAACAAAAGTTCCAGCTGGGGTATGTCCCTTTAACCTTCACTCAATTTTATTTTGATCTTAAAACAGTGAGAATTAAAATTGGATTTGGAAAATTTTCAAGATTCCTAAAGTGGAACCAAAATTCTCAACCCTTTTTATTGGATTCACCAAAACTGCTAAAATTTGAAACTCTAGAACTTGTATGATTGAACTTATTGGTACATTTAGAGTGGAACTGGTGAGAATTGACGATACCCTTTCATTTTATAGATAATGGGTTATGTTTATTTTAGTGTAATTGGATGATTCTAATAAAGTTTGGATTTTTGAGGTTTTTGTATTTGTTTTGTTAGATATTGAACAAAGGTATACTTCAACTAATTGGAATAGAGATTGGGAAAGGACTAAGGACTTGATATACCTATCTGATTTTGTATGTATGTAAGTTGTTTGGTGCTTATGTATTGTAATAGCATATTTTCCAGGAGGATAATCTTTGCCAATACTTTTAGTAAGGATAGTGCAATAATAAGCTTAAACGAATAAGACCTTACATGGAAACTAAATAATTGTTAAGAAAAACTACATCCTTGAGGAGGATTTTGATGTAAAATCCAATAGGTTGCTAGTTATTACAGTTTTTGGTGTAACAGTACACTAAGAAAGAATAAATAGTAAAGTTATAGATCTGAATAATCTATTCTCTTCCTGTAATTATAGTAAATACATATAGTTTAAAAAAAATAGTTTCCTATTTTGGGGGTAGTGGGCGAACTTTGCGGATCTCTAACGGCTCTTTCTTGACTAAGCACAACGGCTACTTTTAGCAGGTCGTGGACTTATGGTTGAAGACATGGCATCTTCTCAAATGTAGAGCTGTCTTTGACTATGTTATGCTGGCTTATCCTTGTCAAATCTAGAAAATATGCTACTACAATCGCCCCATTCTTGGCATAAGTACTTGTGGTTGTGTCGAGAAGAAATTAAAAGTTGAAGAGGTTGTCGAATGTTACACAAGTCTTCATTTTGTCAAATCCGATGTCAAAGTCAAGTGAATCTGGTCATATTTTTTTTGGGGAGTAATTAATGCGGAATATTGGATTGTGTAACTTGAGGTTGAGGTTATAAATAAATGGGTAAAGAAGGGTTTGTATCGTGGTGGATTGGGAATGATATCGCCCCAGGCGTGGTGTAGCAAGTGGCCTGAGGATGTAGACGGTGATTTTGATAACTATACAGAGGTAACGTTTGGTGGCAGTACTTTGTTGTTTAATCCTGTACCGGTGGCCATCATGGATGGGAGAATTGAGGGAGGTGGAGTTAGAGAGCACTTTCACATGGGGTATCCATTGGAGCTAGTGTCAGTTGCTGTTGTAGAAGGTAGTGGAGTTTATCAAATGTTTGAAGAAGTGGCTACTGCTCATATCAAAGATGATGATGCGAAGGCTGGTTTGGCATCCTGTGGGTTTGGTCAACCTAAAGAACTTCTTGTAATTTTTTACTGCCATCTTCCTATGCAGGCAGCTCTGTTTAGAAATTCCCTGACCTAAGATTCATTGAGTTTCTTAGAATATCATTGCCCTTTTTGCCAGAGCTAATGTCAGATTCTGGTGAAAAGAAGCACATAGAACTTACTCATTTATGTCGAATAACAAATTGAAATATAGCGGGATGTAAAGTAATCGAAGGAGTGAATTGTCGAATGTAAAATATAACAGATTTTTTATGAATAAACTTTGTGTTTCAATTTTTTTATTGTGTTTATAGTTTTGCGATCTTGAAGTTTAAAATAAATAAGTAATCGAATTTATTTGATGTCGAGGTAAATTGTGCTAAATGTATATGGGTTTCGAGTTTAATATATCTCGATGTATAGTTTGTTTTGTGTGGGGCCAGGAATGGATTTTGTGGATGATTGATTTGACACGGATGTGTAAAGTTCCAATCAAAAATAAATGTGGGATTGGATTGACTTGGACTTTGTTGTACAATATGCACCCCGTGTACCTAAAAAATTTAGATTTTGTGTTTGAGGAAATGGTAAAGACCAGGGCGCAAGCACGTTAGGAACAGCTCAGTCACGTTCAAGCAAAGTATTTGGAAATGTTTAAGCGTTAATTTGAAAACTGGTGTATCAATTTTCAAATGGAGGTTCTATTGGAGCCAAATTATGAAAGGATGAGCGAGGCAGAAGCAAAGGATACGGAAGAAGAGTTTTAGTTTCATTGCCGACTTGAATTTTTAAGTCTTTTTGAGCGTGTAAGAAACATGTATACTCGTGCTAAATTGTTAGTGAGAGAGGAGGATGATGCTTCTACCCAGAATTGTTGAAGATATTTTCTTTTGTTAGGCAGGGTAATGTAATGATCGAATAAGTGTTGTGCTGTGAAATATAATGATTTTTGTTTGTCAGAATTTTCTTGTCGATGTTTGTAGTGATAAATGTTTGTCGAAGATATCGTGACTTGTGTGACTGAATGAAATTTACTAACATAATATTGTAGTTGGTAATGGAATTATCGAATGAAATTTTAAATTTGAATTTTGTGTGGAAGATTTTCCCGAGAATATAGGAGAATTGTAAATAAGGTTAAATGTGTGTGGGTAATTAATTTAAATGGCTAGTTGTACTCCTGTGGGAGATATTTTAAAGTATAAGGAAATAGATGTACAACCTCTTTGTCATAAAATAGGTCATGTTTTGTCGAGTATGGATATATCAGAGGATATTTAAAGAGATATGGAGGGGTTGGAGCAATAGTGCATGGGTTTATTGTCTTTTAGAAGGCAAAGAAGCAAAGACTTCGAGAAAAGACGGGTAAGGCATTATGCTTGAGTATTCGAACGGTCGTGAAGTGGTACACTGAACAGTCGCGTAGAGTCTATAAATAGCCCAGTGGTAGGCGGCTGTTCACATTTCACAAACTTTAAAAAAAATCTTTCAAGTACGAATTCCTTGTGCTCGTCAATAAAATTGTTGTCAACAATTGGGAAGGAGGAGATAAATATTTTAATTAAGAGGGCAAAGTATGTTAAGTCGAGGGATACCGAGGCAGCGGGAATCCAAGGTTAGTGGTTTTATTGTATTTCGTTGATATGTTTAGATTCTGTTGAAACCCTTTGTAGTTGTAGATATGATAATGATAGTGTAGGAAAGAATTGTGATTAGGGAGGCCGTAGTGGAAGTAATTAGAGAATTATTGTGGTAGGGTTATTTTGAAATTTGGTTATAATATGGAGGGTGTATGGTATGTTTGATTGTGGTAATGCTGTCATAAATGTGTTTAAGGGTATTTGAGAGAGAGAGGTTTGTTGGAAATTTGTGGCGATGAGTGGAGAGATTGATTGGTGGCGGTCGCTGTCTTTATGGCACGATTGTGGAGGAATTTGTCAGATTTGGGAGGAGTTCAGAAATGGAATGCCAAATTATGTGTAATGTGGCCGGGTTTTACGCCGGAGAAGGCAGATTCCTATATTTTCTGAATTTGATTCATTTTGGCAGGAAACAGACGAAGATTACTCGATAAATTTGAGGTTCCATAATTTTGAGAAAAAATATTAGTATAGTAATCGATGTTTAGTACTTAGAAAAATAGTAAAGAAATATTGTATCGAGAACTGAATGTAATAATTGTGCATTCAGGTAGTAATGATATCAATAAGATAATAATGATCGTAATGATGTGTTGGAGATAAAACTCGACAATGACTTTAATATTGGCATATGAACATATATAATATATTAGATATGATAGATACTAATTTGTTGTTAAAAAATGAAATATGATTTTTAGGTTCATAAAAATGGCTGAACCTATCAATATTGATGATAAAGAAATCTTCGGGAACTTGGAAGAAGTAAGACCTTTGTTAATCGATGTTACAGCATGTGTCCAAAAGTTGGGTGGTAGTTATAGGGTGGGGACGAGTAGCGCAGATGTGGCTAGTGTCGACCAATTTAAGGTTGCACCCAGGCATGTGGTTGTTTCAGGCGAGGAGGGTACCAAGATAGATGTGGATCACGAGCCACATGCTAGTGATCGAGAAGGTAGTGGGGGTGGGGAGAAAGATGTTGGGGAGAGTGAGGAGGCTTGTTATAGAGAGGGCTCAGAAATAAAAGAGATACTAAGTTTCAAGAAGAAGTATGGTATTCCTCAATATAACAGGTTAGAGGAATATCAGTATGACATTATTGATCAAGAAAATCCTTTCGGTGGGATTCTTGTTCACCGAGAAAAAATTAAAAAGGGTTTGAAGCCTTCGCTTTGAGCTAATCAAAAGAAGCTTTAGAATTTTGGTGTTAAACCTGGTCAGTTCAACCTAAATGTTTATGACCATTTTGGTGTATGTGGGGTGATAAACGGTCGATTAATAGCAAGGGGTAAAAAGTTGATCACGATGGATGATCTATGTGTGTACTACATACTCAAACAAAACCCTCAAAAGCTAGGTTATCGATACTTGGCACGATTATTGAAGAGACCATTGTTTTATGACATGGTTTCAACAAGAGGGTGGTAAAGTAATAAGCGTCTTCTTGTTTCGAGGAATTATGAGTATGACAAGAAAGATCCTGGGGAACCCTTAAAAAGAATTTTTTTTTATCTAGGTGTGTGGTTAGGTAACGTAATTTTGAAAGTTGTGGCTTAACTTATTGTCAAAATTATTGTGTAACTGGTGTTTTTTGTTTGTATAACTTTGAAGGAGATTGATAGGAACTTAGAAGTACAAGAGAAACTGTACAATATCTAGAGGAGGTTATACGGTATAATCAACATTATTATCATCGACCAAAAGAAAGTGAGCACTTTGTTTTAAGAGGCAGGTTTAAAGAGGTCGAGGGCTAAAGGGACATAAGTTCCAATAATTGACGGAAACATGTCTGCGAGAAACAAAAGGGCCACAGAGTCGAGGTTTCCTTTGGAAAATCCTTTGCTTGCTGGGTATACGATGGACTCTGTAATGACTGAGAGAGATTCAATGTTCGCTGAAACTTTAGGGAAGGGGAAGAAGAAAATGGTGGCCAGTCAAGTTGCTACTCTTTTACTACCCCCGAAGAAGATGTCTTGAAGGTCGACTATCGAGGAAGGGGCAAAAGTGGAGACACCAATTGCTGTGTCTGATAGGCGAACTCCACTAGCTTCGATGAACATGCTGGCAAAGAAGAAATATGTCGAGGAATCTAAGACTGAGGTCCAAAGGACCATGGACGCATATGTGTCTGGGAGAGGTGTGTTGGAGGTGGAAGTTGACGACTGTTTGGTTGGGGAAGAGAGTTTGATTACTTTTCTTAGCGAGGGCCACCGAAAAATGTCGAAGGTGAGAAATTTTTCTACTTTGATTTGTATAAAGAATCTAGTACCTCATTCGAATACTCATATTATGAATGTAATACAGATTAAGAAGTTGTTTACTGAGGCCAAAGGTTGCATTGTCGGCAGTGGCACTTTGGCAAATTAGTTGGTTGCTCACAAGCATATCGAGAAAGTTATGGTAAAAGAGAAAGAAGATTTGATCGAGGAGAAGATGGAGCTGAATGTGAAGTTGAATAGGTACAAGTTGGATGCTGAGATGGTGAAGGAAGTTTCCCTTCGTGATACGAAGAAAAATTGGGACAAGCTGATCGAGGAGATAAGGGCTGTCTTGGCGAAGGATAAAGAGGAGGCTTTGGCATTGCTTCAAACAAACTTCAAGAAGGATGCGTAGGAGTAGGTCAACGATGCCCGAAGGTCGATGGAGGTAGAGTATGGAATGATTATGGAGGAAGTTAGGGCAGAACTGATACGAGACAGCCTTGACGCATGTAGGAAGGTAAAGGCTAATTATGTAGGGCAGATCGAGGTGATGGAGCAGAGGAAAGATCATTACAAAGGATTGGTCATTACGGGGAATTTGGTTTTCGAAGGCGAAGTTCTAAAAAATTTTGAGGTTTCTAGTGGGATGGATGTTGTCGAGGATCCTGTGATGATGAATTTTGAGGGTTTTTTGTCCTGAGGAAATAGTGAATGAGTCCGTTCTAGGTGGTTTTACGAAGGTTGATGATGTAGTATCTCTTCCTGTAGAGTAAATATTGTTGTAAAAACTTGCGTGTTTTGATAAGAGATGAAAAAATAGTCGATGGGGCCGAAATAATATTTTGTTAAGTTTATTGGATGCTGATATTTTTTTAGATTTTTTTTATCAAAGATTTGTATGAAAGTAATTGATGCATAATATATGTTAAATTTATGCTAAGTGTTTATATTCGACAAGATTGATATTTGTGAAATGTGATTGTAGATAGTAGCAGAGTGTTGCTTAGAAACAAGTATTCGTAATGATTGAATGATGGCCATGTAATGGCAAGTATCTGGAATGTTTACCAGATGCTAGTCCTCATAGGGATATCTGTGTTTATATTGAAAAGAATAAAACATGGCATGCTTTGTTTGATAAGTAATGAATGCAAACAAGATTATCCTATATTGGATAGTGTTTGTCGAAGAATTGAATGTTAGTTTTGACGTATACTTATCAAGTATGGATCAAGACCAAGTAAGGATAGTAAAGATGATTGTAAAGATGTAAAAATGATTGTTAGTTTGGATGCATACTTATCAAGAATGGATCGATACTAAGTAAAGATTGTAAAGATGTAATTGAAAGTAAAGATAGTTGTATTGGAATTGGTGAAAGTGATTATAGTTGTCATCTGTAAAATATTTTTAGTTGGGATGTATTCCACGGATATTCGAGCTGTATTCTGTCTTCAGTCATTAGCCAGTAAGTCCCACTATCGGTTTTGTCACTGATAATATATAGTCTTTCCCAATTTTTTGACAATTTGCTAAAAATTTTAGGTCGAGTACAATCTTGAATTCATCGTAGGACAAGGTCGGCAATGCCAAATTTTCTCTTTCGAACTTTTTGTTATAAGCTTTCTTCAGTGTATCATGGTACCATTCCAAGTTCGCGATTACTTTATCTCAGGTTTCTTCGATCCAGTTGAGGTTGGTGAGGAGACCCAGTTCATTGCCTTTATCTGTGACTTTCTTTCGATCACAAGGTAGATCAAGGTCCGAAGGTATGACAACCTCGGTGCCGAAGGCCATCATAAATGTAGTACAACCTATAGATGTTTGAGAAGTTGTCCTCGACCCATCTGTCTTTCTTCTCGTCGAAGTATTTGCCCAGTCCTGATTTTATGCTTTTGTTGTTGGCTTCAGCTTGTCCATTACCCTGAGGGTAGTATGGTGCCAAAGTAGATATTTGAATTTTGTATTTGTAGAGAAAACTAAGAACTTTGCTGCTGAAGAATTGTTTGCCGTTATCAGATCGTATCATGTGTGGGCAGCTAAATCTGGTTATGATGTGTTCCCAAAGAAACTTAATGACTTCATTTTTATCAGTATGACATAGAGGAACTGCTTTGACCCATTTGGTGAAGTAGTCTATGGCCATGAGAACGAATTTGCGATTACCCGATGCTGGGTGGAAGGGTCTAATGATATCGATCCCCCATCTTTTGAATGGCCAGATGACATTGCTTATGTACAAGTCAAGTACTGGGCTTTTGATGTCTTGAGCGTGGATTTGGCATTTTTGGCATCTTCGAACAAAGTCTTCGTAGTCTTGTTACATTTTTGGCAGGCATAACCCTTGAGTGAATGCCCGTTAGACCAATGGTCGTCCTAAAATATGAGTTGCACAGATCCCTTCATGAAGTTCTTTGATTTTTATTTGGGCCTATTTTAAAGAGATGTATTCAATAAGAGGTCCTCCTCCTATAATGCGATAGAGGATTTTATCTTGGACTGTGAATCTTGGGCATTTGGCCAAGAGTGATAGGGTATCTTCTTTGTTACTTGGGAGGATGTCAGAATTGAGGTATGCATAAAAAAGTCTTCCCCAATCATCTTCATCTTCATCTTCAGTAACATTGATTTGCATCGTATAGCTTATATCGAGACTAGAATATTCGATAACTTTGACTTCCAAAGTTTGTTTTTCATTGTCTTCAAGTTTTTTTTTTTTTGAGTTGGAAGCCTCATATGGGAATTAATCCCAAGACCTTATGGTTTTCATTTTTCAAGCCACAAGTCCTACCACTGTCTTCGAGCATTGCGGCAATGTATGTCAATGCGTCAGCGTGGTAATTTTCAGCTCGAGGGAGGTAAGAGATTGTTGCTGACTTGAATTTGCTCATTTTTTCTTCGACCAAGGCTACATAATCAACCATCTTTCCCGACATCTTGAATTTCTTGTTATAACGATTTGTGACGAGTAAAGAGTCAACGCAAATAGCTATATCTTTCGCTCCAAGTGTTATAGCAAGATCGAGTCCATGAATGATGGCTTCATATTCTGTTTCATTGTTGGTGGCATAAATTTTTTGTTTAATAGCTTTCGCGATTGAATGATTGGATAGTATAATGAGAACGATGTCAATTCCTGATTCTCGCGGTCCAGCAGATCCATCCGCAAAGAGTCTCCATCCCGTGCTCTGTAACCAGGTGTCTAGCTCTACAATTGAGTCCTCAACCAATACTTCTTCGAGTTCTTCCCAATCGGGGTCTTTGACTGGAAAATCTGCCAAGAAATCAGTTATTGCATATCATTTGATAGATATCTGAGGCTTGAAGGAGATGTCATATTCACCGAGGAATATGGACCATTGTTGAGCCCTTCGAGATTTTTCTTTTTTAGAGAGTATAAAATTGAAAGGGTATTTAGTAGTGATTTTGATGGGATAAGCTTAGAAATAAGGTCAAAGTTTTTGAGAGCTGTATACCAAGGAGAGAAGTTGTTTTTCAGTTGTTGTATATCTTATCTCAGCAGGCATGAGAGTTTTGTTGATAAAGTAGATTTGTTTTTCCACACCGTCACTTTCTCGAATAAGGACAAAGCTTATAGAATCTTTAGTTGTAGATAAGTACATTGTCAGTGTTTCACCATCAACTGGAGTGCTCATGATAGGAGGACTCCCCAAGTATCGTTTATGATCTCGGAAAGCAATTTCACAGTCAGGAGTCCAAATGATATCCTTGGGCTCTTTGTTGGATAATGGATTTGGATTTTTATGAAGAAGGAGGTAAAAAAGATTGCATCGATCAGATGACATTGAGATAAACCTGTGAAGAGCAGCAATCTTGCCATCAAATTTTTGTACATCTTTCTTTGTTCAAGGAGATGGCACTCCCATGAATGCTTTGATTTGTGCCGGATCAATTTTAATTCCCTTTTTACTAACCAGATTTCCCATAAATTTACCAAATGCAACCCCAAATTGGCATTTTTCAGGGTTGAGTTTCATCTAGTAGGTACGAAGGATATCGAATATGGTTTGGAGGTTGTTGCAGTGATCTTCACGCTTCAAGATTTTATATATCATATCGTCGATGTATACCTTCATGATTTTGCCTAAATGATCTTCGAACATTTTCATGACGAGTCGTTGGTAAGTGGCTCCTGCATTCTTTAACCTAAAAAGTATTACTGTGTAACCATAAAGACCCCTTTCTTTGAGAAAAGTTGTCTTTTCTTGATCTTCTTTGTCAATAGGAACCTGATTGTAACCTGATGCTGGATCCATCATTGAAAGAATTTCGTGTCCTGCGATTAAGTCATGGAGTTGCGGAATGAGTGGGAGGGGAAAGTTATCTTTTGGGGTAAACTTGTTGTGTTCTATGAAATCAACGCAAACTCTGATTTTTCATTTTTTCCTTGGAACTGCTACTATGTTAGAAACCCATTTTGGATACTTTTCTTCCCTGATAAATTCTATACGAAGGAGTTGGTCAATATCCTTATTAACGGCCTCGGTAAGGTGGGGAGCTAGATTTTAACTCTTCTGTACAACTACTTTACTGTCTGGAAGGAGGTTGAGCTTGTAGCATACGATCGAAGGATTAATGTCGGGCATCTCTTGGAAAGACCATGCAAAGAATTTGACATTTTTCTTCAGGAACTAAATCATCGTATCTTTTTCATTGGATGACAGTTTGGAGCCGATGAAGGTGTTATGCCCGGGCCCATCGAGTTCAATGGAATCTACTATTTCAGTATCATGTTGCTCAAACGTGGGGGGTGTTTCATACTGTAGTTGCTATGCTTTGAGAAGTTTCACTGTATGAGATTTGGTTATGGAATTCTCCCACATATGTGTAGCTTCTTGGGTACCTTTGATTTTGTAGACTCCGTGATCTATTAGAAATTTTAATACCAGATGATATGTGGAAGGTACTGCTTTGATCGAATGTAGCCAACTCTTCCCTAAAATTGTAAAATATTTAGACTCGGCATCGATGATAACGAATTCGCGAAAGTGGTTTTAGATCCTGCTTGAACTGGCAAAGTAATTTCTCCTATGGCCAACTCTTTTAAAATGTTAAAGCCACTAATGGTGGTTGTCAAAGCTTTCACTGAATCTTTGAGTCCAAAAACTTTTATTTGCCCTTCTGAACAAAACATCTGTGACGCTTCCTGTATCGATGAAAAGTGTGTATAGGTAGTCTTGTCCTACTTTGAGCATAATGACCAGAGGGTCATCATGAGGGTACTTGACATGGCTGGTGTCACAGTCCTCAAAGGTAATATGGTACAGACATTTTGATTTGCTCGAGCTAAAATGAAGTTTTGCAGATTTGTCTGAGGAAGTCATTTAGCAACAAGATGTAATTCGGTTATCTTGTTTTCTTTTCTTTCCTTTTTTTATTTTTATCAAGTAAAGATGGCGAGCTTTCCCTTGGCCTTGCTCTTGATCAATGTCTTCTTTTTTTTAGTTTTTGAGGAACTTTTGAATGTCGACTACATAATTATGAAGTTTTTTGGCTAATAGAATGCGATAGCAAATTTGAATGAGAGAGTAGCAGTTGTCAGCTTCATGACTATGCACATTGTAATTCTGGCATAAAGGTTTGTTAGGGATATCAAGAATTGTTTGTGTTGCCCGATAGAACTAATCTCCCTTTAGTATTGGCAAGATAGCGGAGAGAGTTGTTGTCATTGGAGGTAGAACTGGGACGGGTCTATCTGGCCTTCCGTCTCTTCTTCTAGTGTTATCGGTGTTTCCTCCGCTTTTATTGGGTACTTCGGTGGTGGTTAATTTTTGGGGTGAAGATAAAAATATTACACGAGAATGGATGGTAGAGGAGCTTTTCATCTTATCTTTCTTGGATTGTTCTAATTTGATGTAATTATTACAAAATCAATCATCTTTGTCACCGTTCGGGGTTTATGAAAGGTAAGCTCTTCTCGAACTTTAGAGTCGATATCCAGAGCTGAGGTGAATGCTGTAATGACAATTTGGGATCCGAGTTCCAAATTTTTGTGTTTCCTATAAGAAATATTTGAAAAAGCTTGCCAAGGTTTCTTTTGTACCTTGCTCATAAAAGAACAAAAATTCTACAGTTATTTCTTGCTCCTTAATATAAGCATAATTTGACTCGAAGAAACGTTGTAACTGGATAAATGTGGTGATAGAGCCTCCGGGGATAGTATGGAACCATCTTAGCGGTTCCTCATTTAGGCTCATGCTGAATAATTTGCATATCATGTGGTCGAGTTAAGAGTACAATCCAACAATGGCTTAGAAGTGTCGGACGTGAGTAAGAGAGTCAGGGAGGCCTACATGCTGAATAAATTTTGGCATGTGAAAATTATCTGGAATGGGCATAACTTTGAGATGAGGAGAAATGGGATTTGTCTTGATTCTATCTAGGGCAAACCTTCGGCCTGGTATATCCAAGTTTATGGCTTAGATCTTATTATTTAGGTCGTCTAAGGTGATGAATTGTGGCGGAGGGATTGGTACGGCTGTAACCTGTAGATCAAAGTATCCTTGTCTTCCAGGTCCCAATCGGTCTCTAATAGGTCGTCTTTCTAGTAGTGGTGGTGGCGTTTGATGACGTGTGCGTCAACTTCCTTGAGTTGTCGATACTGAGGATGTAAGTACAAAATGTCGAGAAGCCCTATCTAGATTTCTAGATCTGGATTGAAAAGTTTGTCCCCATTCCTCTCTTGGATGGTTCTCTCTTTTGGTTGCCCTGGAGCGATGATTATTTCAGGCCTGAGGTGGCGACGTTTGACCGCTCGTAAGGCAATCCTAAGTTCTCCGTAAATTCTCCATTTCTTTCAGGTATGTCCGGCTCTACTGGTCCAAGGCTTTTCTCTTTTTGTCTCTTTCGACTTGAAGAGCTTGGGTGTGAATTTGATGATTTTTTTAACTGCTAGACTCAGTCAGATTCCATCTGTCTCTATAGTTTGATCACTACACTGTATAGATCGACTGTTTCCAGTATTGGGTTGATCTCATGGCTCCTCAGCGTACTGGAATGGCTTCGGAGATTCATGTTTGTTATCAAATTAGTTTTGGATCAGGGAAGGTAAAGAAAAGTGTAGTAATTCCCACAAACGACGCCAACTGTAATGGCATGCTTTCCAGGAGGATAATCTTCGTTAATACTTTTAGTAAGGATGGCACAATAATAAGCTAAAAATAATAAGATCTTACGTGGAAACTCAATAAAAGCTGAAAAAAACCACAGCCTCGAGGAGAATTTTGATGTAAAATCCAATAGGTTGTTAGTTATTACAGTGTTTGGTGTGACAGTACGGTAAGGAAGAATGAATAGCAAAGTTGCAGATCTGAATAATCTATTCTCTGCCTGCATTTATAGTAGATATAGGCAGTTTACTAAAAGAAAAATAGTTTCCTATTTCGGGGGTGGTGGGCGAACTTTGCAGATCACTAACGGCTCTTTCTTGACAAAGCACAATAGCTACTTTTAGTAGGTTGAGGACTTCTGGTTGAGGACGTGGCATCTTCTCGAATGATTGGCTGTCATTGACTATGTTATGCTGACTTATCCTTGTCGAATCTCGGAAATAATATGCTACTGCATGTATAATTCATGTTTTAATTTGAATCGAGAATTTATTTTTACCACTTATTAATAATATATGTGATAATAGCCCAATAGAGTCAGTTGCTGAAACATTATTATGTTGAAGTTACTATGAGTGAATTCCTATTTAGTATCGGTTTTAAGAGAGTAATAGCAAATGTTTCGACAAAATCTTAATTTTCAAAAGTTAATATGGTTTATCCTCGGCTACTATTTATTTAACATCTTATGCATCTTTATCCTCCAAGTCTTGTTATGCTCTTCACTAATCTGAATAGTAGTAGTAGTCGTGATAGAAGAAGAAAGAGAGTGAATTTACTTGTAACCACGAGCAATGTGGCACGCGTTATCGCATACAAACGCATTATTTGAAAGATTCAAGTTGGGTTTGAGTGTATTTTGGTGATATATTAAGGTTTACCTTTTCATTGCTCAGGAACGCCATATTATGAATGCCTTTTTAAGTAAAATTATGTGCCAGATAATACTCGTCCTTTGATCCCATTCATTCCTTGCCATAGTCTTTTCAATAAGATGATAACTAGATATTACTCGATTAAAATCAAAGAAACTTTCACTATGTTTTTCTTTCGTGAGGTTCCTTGAATAATGTTCTCATTTGCTAGTACTTAAATTCATTTTTGCTAAGGTTAATGAATCTTTGAGGGAGTTGAAAGAAATCTTATGAACTATTGTAATTTTTATATCCAAGTGGAAACACATAGCTTGTCGGTTCTATATATAGGATCTCAGAGACAACTATCAAATGATATAAATGTACTTAGTATTATAATTTGTTATTTTGAATTAAATCAACCTAGCTTGGTTTATTTTTTTAAATATTGCTTCGTGTTTCAGATCCTTGGTGATCTCACCATGTTGACTTCTTAATTTTAATTTTTGTGTTTTTGGTTATTATTCAGATTGCCGAAGAATAGTGCCATTTATGTTTGTAAGGGGATATGGTGTAATTATGGTTTATCCACCATTAATGACCGTTTGATTAAGAGAGAAAAAGGTTGAGTTAATGGCTTCTATTGGTTTCTTACCATTATTTTTGCCTGTGTGTTAATCTTACTAAGGCAGGCCTATTCTGCATGGTTTTGCATACGTAGAGTTTTATGCTAAAATAAATATGGTACTCAAAATCTGTAGGAATAGGTCATTACCAAGAAGTTGGATTATAAAATTTTTGCCAATGAATCAGAGACCTAGTGCGGGAGTAACAGTTTATCAAAATATCGACCTATTAATTCAACATTGAATTCGACGATTTTTGGCCCATAACATTCCAGATATTGGTTATATTGTCATTTTTTTTTTGCTTCCCCCATCCAAAGTAAAAATCGCAATACCGAACATCTCCGCTGCAATAACTATCCCGTCTCTCCCAAATAATGTTATAAGAGAATATACCAGGCAAGTTCCAAAGCATGTAACAAGTATTGCAATTTATGGAGACCACGTGAGATTTTCTAGCAAAGGTATAAAAAAGGTTGCAGGTCAAGAGATATTGAGGGTCACTAGAGATAAAAGTAATGTACTCAACTTAGCAAACAAGCAATCAATCAATGTCATGACAAACATCTAGCAAATAAAAGACAATGTGAATAATTCCAAACAATCTGATTACAACTATGTAATTCAAAATATCATTTAGCAAATTGAATAGTATGTTCATAGCATAAAATGAAAAATGAATTTAAAACACATTGCAAAATGGATTCTAAGATTGAACAATTTTTCATTTTTAAAAATAAAAAAGATTTAAAAGGTGTGATACTTCTAGTCAATTTGAGAATGTCATAATCTATATATAATAATTGTCAGAGACTGTTGTTTTGTACTATGGATTTTTTGCGGCCTTGATAGCAGTAGTCTCCTCCAGAAAATGTAGAGAAGATGCCAAAAATGAAAAATTAAAAGTATTTCAACATTGAATTCAATATGAATATAGAATTTGAAGGACAAACTTTAAAGCTGAAGTAATTGAATTGAATAATTCTTTACACAAAGTTCAACTATCAATGTAACGAAACTTTACAGTTTGTGTTTGAAATTATATAGCAAATAAATAAACTTTCCTTTAAGATGAGGAATGGCTACATTTAAACATATTTTATATCAATATAGGTTGTTAAACAAGTTGCTTAGAAAGAGCAGTTTAGAAGGCCTACTTTCTTTACTGTACTACTATCCAGTCCCTTAAAGTTCTTTTTTGTACCATACTGATGACTCTTTTTGTAGGGGCCTAACTTCGTGGGGAAGGAAGTTGATTCTTACACTACGAATATTATCTTCAATCAAAGAATTCAAGTATATAATCAGTAATAACACTAATCTACTGACAATATACTTGCGTAGAGGCCTAGAATGGGCCACTCCACAACCTCTGATGAAGAGTTTTAAGAGTATTGATATAAAGATCGAGTAGTCAAAGTTTCATGTACAAGGTGATTACAGGGTATTCAAATATAAAATTCAAGGCCTGTGGGCAGAGTTTTTTTAACCCAACCATAATTCCCCCTCCCTCCTATTTATAGAACATTGGAAGGGCTGAGTCATCATGTGGGTCAAATTACAAGAATATCCTCCGAACAACTGACTTGTACCCAGAGTCGATTCTAACGCCGTAACTGTCGGATTTGATACTGTAGCCATTGGTGGTTTTGACACTGTAGTTGTTGGATCTGATACTATAGCTGCCAAGCGGCGTGCTTTGTAATTCTATCTGGTGATGGCTGTTTGACATGTTTTCCTTTAACATTGTATAACCATGGTCGAAGCCTGTTTCCAGTCGAGTATTCGTATAGTCCCAGAGGCCTTGATTATGATTTTATTAGGCTTTGGGTCATCGGGTAGGCTTCGATGTAGCCTTCGAGTATTCGATTGGAGCTAGAAGGCCGCGAGTAGGCTACTACATTTGCCTCCTCTCATTAGAGGCCTCAAAAACATGTATAGTGGGCGCTTGCTGAGAAAACGGTTTAGCTCGGGAAGGAGGAAAGTTTGACTGGGTGATTATTGGAATTTTGAGAAGGCTAATTAAAGATTGTGATTAATGGTCATTGTAATTAGCGAGGGACGTAACTGCATCAACCTTCAAGTATTAGTAGGGTATTTTGAGAGAACTTCAAATATCAGTACCTTCTTCCCTTAGTCAAATGTCTGCCTCTTCTTCCTGAAGCAGTTGAATTACTCCTAATACCAGGTATCAGAAAAGAATGGCAACAAGAGAACTTTGCATTCAGGAAAAGACTATCGAGCTGAAGTAGAGGTTATTTGGTGATCGAGACCTTGATTGGGTTATGCCCGACTTGGTTAAACTGGAGCCAGAAGAGCCAATTAGTGGGATGTCGTATGCGTACTAGTTGAGGGCACTGCAATGGCTGACCTGATCGCCAAAATTGGCTCTCCTTTCTTGAATCGATAGATGAGGATCTGGTGGGCAGGGAAGATCATGTCGAGGATGCTGCGGCGAGGCTTTGCAAGGAATTCCCCGTTTGAAAGTAAGGCCTTCTTGAGTGTGGTATTGTTGTGGGATTGAGGGTATGAATGTTTAAAGTTTTCAATTAATGTTGACTGTGTCTTTTTTTCTTTGGTGTAAGGACATCGGCCCGAATGAAATTGGAATTTTTTGAAATGACTGTCGAATTAAAATATCAAATTATTTGTGTGTAAGTGAGATGAATATGTAGACGTTAATAATTTATGCGCGACATCGATTCCTCGAATGTTAAACTTATTTAGGAACGACCGTTAGAAAACTGTTATCTAGATAGAAGTGTCGAACAATATGGATCGAGGTGTCGAATACGCTAGAGTGTAGGTGATGGTTTGCGAACTAGATCCTGAGAGGTTGACTGAAAGGTACATTAAAAGCTGAGGGGTTGACTGTGGAATAAGTGAGGGTATTTAAGAGATAGTGGTGATTATGGTGTAATAAATGAGTTGAATGAAGGTATAAATACGAGTTATCAGGAGGTAATTCTGCAAGTTCTTCATCTCCATCTTCTTCCTCTTCGTTACATCAAACAACATGGAGACCACACCTAACACTTGTTATCAGAGAAGAATGAGACATGCCAGAGACCGTTGAATAGGGAAAAAAATGGCTCAACTAAAATTAAAGTTTTTTGGCGACCGAGAGCTCGACTGGGACATGCCAGACCAGGTCGGACTAGAGCCTGGGGAGCTAATCAATGGGCAATCGTATGCATACTTATGTGGAATGTTGCAGTGGAGGTTTACAATGGTCGAGGAACGTTACCTCTTTCTGCAGAGCTTGGCCGAGCGTATTGTAAAAGAACAGGACCGGTTGCTGGAGGATGAGTCAAGACCGGCTGTGAGCAGAGCTGCCCTATCTACAAATAGGGAGGTTCTTTATAAGGTGGTGGCAAGGTGTATATTTTTTAATTGATTGTGTTATGTGTATGTTTTTGTTTCTGTGTTTTATTGTCAAAATTTAGTAATAAATGACTGCTTACCAGAAAATATGTGTTTTAAATCGGATAAGTAAGATAGATGAGTATACTATAGGCGTATGATCGAAGCTTTGCACTCGAACATAAATAAATAATAAGGGTAGCAACATGCTTCAAATAAATTACCCTTAAACAAAAATGTAGTGATCGAAGTTAATGTACAAGATGGTTCGAAAACATGTGCCGAGGGTGAGAATAAAATTGAGCGGGAAGAGAAATTTCAAAAGCGAAGCTTCGACTGCAAAAACTGACAGCTGAAAACTTTGACAGGATAGAGGGTAAACTGTTCCTAGGGCAGTGTGCCCTGCAGATCATCATAATGTTTCTTTAAATTACGGGAAAAGGGGTTGACATGACGTATAGATGTGACTGGACAGCTTTAGGAAGGTAGTAGAGGGTTCGACTTGGTTAATATAAAATTGTTAAATGTTGGCATGGGAAGTGCATGTGTGAATTGTTGAGGGTAAAGGCATCAAAATGTAACCCAGCCGAAAAGTAGGGTTAGTGGGGGAGTGGTAATGATAACAGTTCTAGAAATCGAGGCAGTTTATTAATATTTTGAAGAAGTATTTATAAAGACAGAAATAAATTGTTGTTCTCATTTTGCCAGAAAAAACAAAGAGTTAGGAAGATAACATACTCCATTGCTGAGGAAGTTTTTCTTGAAGTGGAGAAGAAGGGCCGTTCTTTGCTACTGTTTGAATCAACCGTATAGGTATTCGTCTGAACTTCTCAATAAATAGGTTAAATGTAGCTCACCTTTATAGTTTTGTCTGTTGTAAATGTTTTGAGGGGTAGGTGCTATTAGGGTTTTATTAGCGAAGGCCTGGCCGAGGAAGAGGGTGATCCAAGTAGTGGGGGGTCTAGCCCATTGAGATTTTTAGGGCATTGAATGTGTGACTGGTATTGGGGTCCAACATTTGACTATGAATGTATCAGTTGGGGAGGGTAAATCAAAATAAGGTATTGACATGTAATAGTCGAATATATCGATCTAATTGCGTGCCTCTTCTTCTGTAGAGTGAAATGCATACCCGTCGATCGTCGGGGCAGAGGCTGATAGACAAAGAGATTGAAGAAAATGAACCAAGTGTATCTGGTCATGCTCCCGTGGATGAGAGCTGCAATGTAGAAGAGTTAGACATTGCGAAATATGCCCCATTAGCTGTGGTGGTTCCTAAAATTAGGGCATCGAGTAAGAGCCGTCGAAAGGCTTGAGTGGCCGAGGAGAGGGATGGGTAGATGAAGGGAGGAGAGAGAAGGGTACATGAAGGTAGTATCGAGCCTTCAAGGGATGAAAGAGGAGAGAGGGAGCAGAGTAGTAATAGTAAATGTTCGACTGACTTAGAGGAAGCTGCGGGGTCTGTCTCGGCTAAAGAGAAGCTGAGGCTAGATCGTTTTACGGTGAAGCTGGAGTTGTCAAAGGTAGGGGTGATATTATATGTAGTGGGGTCTGGGTATACCTTCAGTTCTAAACCCCAAGAGGGTTTCATGGTATTCAGAGGCCAAATTTGGCTAGGGATGCAACTACCCCTTCGAAAGCTGGTGAAGGAGGTACTGAATTTCTGGGAAGTTGCCCCATACCAGATGAATGGGAATTTCTATGAAATGATGGGGGTAGTCAAGGGTATGAATGTAGAGTTGAGAAGTGAGGGGAGGGGCTTGATTGAGTGGTACAATAATGTATCTTTCTTCTCGAGAAAATTCAACCAAAAGGTGGATACGTATCACATCTAATGTCACGCAGATAAGCCCTGGTTATTTGATTTATGCTCTACGGGTCGAGGCCGGGACAAAGACTTGGTTGTGGTATGGGGTCATTATGAGAATACTGAAGGGGAGGACCATGATCAGTTACAGCATATGATCTATACTCTAGGTTAGTTGATGGTCAAAGATTTTTTGATATATTGATTGAATAGACTGATAAATATGTTTTTGTTTATTCTGCTGTGCCTAGTGGCCGATCTTTGACAAATCTGAGGAATTATATTGGCGAGTTGATCAACTTGGATGAGGAGTGGGTAAATTGTGTATTCAAGAAACTAGGTATTAAGAAGAAGAGACAGAAGAAGACAAATTCTCTGCCTCGAAATGTTCCCGTTATGCCGAAGCCATCAAAGAAGAGGGGAGACGAAGGTGTTTGGTGGGGCGCCGAAGGAATGAAGAAAGTGAAATTGGCAAGGAAGGTAAATTATGTTCCCAAGCAGGCAGCGCAGGCGCCCAAAGTAGCTCGTGGCGCATCGAAGCAGGCGCCGACGCAGTTTGACAAAGGGAAAAGTAATGTCTTTCCCAAATCTTTGAAGGTACAATAGCCGAAGGTAACTCAGCGTAAGAGGCATAGGGCACTGGGGGAGGATGATGCGGAGGATGTGGACAAAGAACTAATAGAAGCCAAACTGGAGGAGCATGCTCGAGCTACGTATGCTTCGATGGCAACACTTTATGGCACAGACCCAGACGAAGCTGGGAGGCGGATAAATAAGACTATGCATTAGGTAACTATTTTCATTTGAAATTCTAAAATTCTTCTTAAGTACATCATGCCTCGAAAGATACTGATGGTTCAAATATTTTTGCAGTCAGATGCTTGGTGAAGGCTTTCATCAAGGTGCAAAAGGTAATAACAAGGTATTTGAAGCACACGGTTGACAATCTGGAGCTTGCTCGAGGGACAAAAGCATCGCTGGTGTCTGAGATTAAAATTTTAAAGTGAGAGCAGGGGACTATCAGAGATGAATGTGAGAGGAGACTCGAAGTTCAGCATTACAATCATACGCAGGTGCTGCAGGCAAAGCTTACTAAGAAGGATAAGGTAATTAAAGAACAGAGGGAGACCTTCCAAGGGCAGTTCGATGATGAATGTGAGACTAACGTCAGGCTAAAGATGTTCATAAAAGAGTTGGGGTATAATCCTGAAACTTTAAAATGCTTTCTAAAAACCAATGATCCTATTGTCGAAGATGTTGTTCAGACTGAGGGGTTAAAAGTGGATGTTGCTGGTATAGCTGTAGGAGGTGGCATGGAAGAGGCTGCTTCTAGGAATGGGACTGATGAAGTCGTGGATGCTACTATGTCAAACCCTTCTACTGAAGGTACTGGGGGTGCTAGAGTTAAAGAACCGGTAGAAGGAGATGGTGTGGCTATTCCGATATGAGGTATTGTGCTTCTTGTGCCAAATTGTTTTTTTTTAATCTTTCTATTGTATTGTAATATTTGGAGTGACGACATTTGAACCATGGTTAACTTACTTTGGACTTGAGCTGTGAACTTGTAATTGCTTTGAATTACTAATGTAGGTTGTACTGAAACTGGCTTGTGTTAAACTTGATTTGTACTGAATTATTGTACAGAATTAGTGATGTATGCTCTAAACTTGATTTGAATTGGTTTGCATTGAACTTGATTCTCTTATATATGTTGTACTGAAACTTCTTTATGAAGTTGAGTTGTTGATGTTCCTTTATACGTACCTCTGTGTTTGTTAGAAGTATAAAGTGCTTGTAAAAGTATCAAACCTTTATGATACGTGGGTGATACCAAGGAATTTACTGGGCTTTGAAGGCCTGAGCCTAGTCGAAGTAGAATGTGGTCTCCCCCAATGCATTCCCGAGGGTCTGGTCTGTCGACCATTCGTGCCCTTTGAGTTTGCTCAAAATTGGAGACTTGAAAATTTTCAAGGTCGCCCCCAAGTATAAGTCGGGTCGAAGGGTTGACATAACTCTTAGGTTAGGCTAAGAAATTTACTAGACTTTGAAGGCCTGATCCTAGTCGATGCAGAACGTGGTCACCCCCAATGCATTCTCGAGGGTACGGTTTATCGACCATTCGTACCCCTCAAGTTTGCCCAAAATTGGAGACTTGAAAATTCTAAAGGTTGCCTGTAGGTATCAGTAGGGTCAAAGGGTTGACATGACACTTAGGTTAGGCTAAAAAATTTACTGGACTTTGAAGGCCTGAGCAGAGTCAAAGCAGAACGTGATTGCCCCTAATGTATTCACGAGGATCCAATCTCTCGACCATTCATGCCCCTCGTGTTTGCTCAAATTTTGGAGACTTAAAATATTTACTGGAAGACATGATGTAAAATTTAAAGGAAATAAAATGTTCGTGGATTATTCTGTATTTAGATCAGGTGGACAAGGAGGATGTTGTAGCCTTTTGTATGATACTAGTTGCATTATATTCCATGGATTAGGCAAAGGCTCTTCGTCATCTATTATGAGGTAATATGAACCCTTGTCGGCTTTGTCGTACACGACATAAGGTCCTTCCCAGGATTCGACTAGCTTACCGGCATTTCGAGGCTTCAAAGACTGTGTGACACATTGAAGTACAAGATCTCCAATGTTGAAACTGCATGGCCAAACTCTTTTGTTGTGTGACTTTTGAAGGGGGAGATGATACCGGACGAGGTTAGCGATGGCACGATATCTGGTTTCGTCGATCCACAAGATATTACATCCGATTTCAAACTCATTATCTTCGCCTGGGAGGCTGGGATCGCGTATGGGCGCTTTAAATTGAGTGGGCAACACTGCTTCCATACCATAGGCTAAAAGGAAAGGTGTACAGCCCGTTGCCTTTCATGGTATTGCTCGATAGGCCCAAAGGACATGCTATAGTTCTTAAACCCATTGTCCTTTCTTTGCATCGACATGCTTCTTGAGACCGTCGACTATTGTTTTGTTGATTGCTTCGACCTTACTATTCCCTTGGGGGTAGTAAGGTGTTGAGGGGGAGAGGATGATGTTGTACGTCTTGAGGAAATTTTTGACTTTGTTCTCAACAAATTGTGGACCATTGTCACATCGAATCATATGAGGTCAGTCAAAGCATAGAATAATGTTCTCCCTTAGAATTTTGATGACATCTTCTTCTCTGGTTCAATATAAAGGCACGGCTTCGACCCCTTTGGTAAAGTAACCTGTTGCCATAAGAACATTTTCACGGGTACCTGATGCCTTAGGAAAAGGACCCACAAGTTCAATGGCCCGGTACTTGCAGGGCCAAAAGACTTGACGAAAATGGAGATCTTACGAAGGGTTATGGATGGCGTGAGCGTGACGTTAGCATTTTTCACAGTGTTTGGCATACTCCTCGGCTTACTTCTTCATATTAGGCCATAATAGACCTTGGGAGACGGCTCGAGGGTCCATAAACCGACCAATAGTGCGAGCACCGCAGGTACCTTCGGGGAATTCGGCAAGAATTTTAGAGGTTTTGTTTTGAGATTTGCATTGGAGGAGGACACCATTTGGGGATTTGTAATGCAATTCACCTTTAAGAATGGTGTATCTACGGCAGTTCTCTAATAATGACCATTTGGCTTTGGGGTCGTCTGGTAAGGTAGAACTGTTAAAGTAGGCGAGAAATGGTATTTTCTAGTTGTCTGGATCAAGACTCTCGCCCCCAGTATTGATGGCATTGACTTCCATCTAGTCGATACTTGGGCGTTAGAGTACTTCGATATGGAGAGTTCAAGATTCGGACTGGCCTAACATAGCTTCTATGTAGGTGAGGGCATCTATATCTCTGCTTTCACCTCGGGGGTAGTGAGTAATAGAAGATTTTTTAGGAAAGCGGTCTATGCGCTGGCGGACGAGAGCAGCATACTCAGCCATGCAACCGTTGGTCTGATTTTTACCAGTGTATTATCTCTGAACAAGTTGGAAATCTGTGAAAGCCACTTTCTTGGGGACACCAAGATCGAGTGCAAGGTCGAGGCCATGGATCAAGGCTTCGTACTCAGCCTCTTTGTAGGAGCATTCAAAGTTTAATTTGATTGCCTTTCCAATTCGATCATTGGTGGGTGTAACCAGGACGATACCGATCCCTGAACCATTATGTCCAGCGGATCCATTTGTGAAGAGACGCCAGCTTGTGTTAGGGTTTTATGGGTCGGTTTGTTTGGGTTGGTCTTCTGGTAGGTCATCCTTGTGTTCTTCCCAATCGACATCTTCGACCGGGAAGTCTGCAAGGAAATTAGCAACCCTTTTGGGATACCTGCTTCTTAAATGTGATATCGTGTTCGGCAAGATAAACGGACCACTACTGTACCCGTCTAGATTTATCTTTCTTGCTGAGTACTTCTCGAAGGGGATATCTTGTGATAATGCGGATAGGGTGAGCTTGAAAATATGGCTTGAGTTTCCGAGAAGTGTAAACGAGTGTATGGAGCAAACGCTTAAGTTTTGTGTCTCGAGTTTCTGCAGGTGTTAGGGTTTTACTGATAAAGTATACGGGTTTCTCGATATTGGATTCAAGTTGAATGAGGACTGAACTGATAGAGGTATCAGTGACCACGAGGTATAAAAAAAGTGTTTCGCCTTTGATAGGCGTACTGATGATGAGTGGTCGACCGAGGTATGTTTTAAGTTCAAGAAAAGCTTGTTCGCACTCGGGTGTCCAATTGATCTCAGGGTTGTTTTTCTTTTTGGCCTTGTGGATGCCTTAATCACGTAAAAGAGAGAAGAGCCAAACACAACGGTCTGAGGACTTCGAAATAAAGCGGCTGAGGGCCGTTATCTTGCCAACTACCTTTTGGACTTCATTTTTGGTTTGAGGAGAACGCATGTCGATGAGGGCTCAGATATGAGTAGGTTCGATCTCGATACCTCATTTGCTGATGAGGTGGCCTAAAATTTTTCCAGACGAAGTACCAAACTGGCATTTGTCCGGGTTGAGTTTCATGCTGTATGTTCAAATTATCGAGAAAAATTCAATTAGGTCCTGAATGTGGGTCAATTTTTGGAGGCTCTTGCATGACATGTCGTCGATGTAAACTTCGGACGTCTTGCAAAGCAAGAATTTAAGCATAGTTGTAACAAGGCGTTGATAAGTGGCGCCCACATTTTTAGGGCCGAAGGGCATGACGTTAAAACAGTAAAGGTCTGGCTCAGTAATAAAAAAAATTTAGGTTGATCCTCGGGGAGGAGGGGTACCAAATTGTAACCCGAAGTAGCATTCATCATCGATAATCGCTCATGTCCAGCAATGGCATCTAGGAGGTCTAAAATGATCGGGAGGGGGAAGCTATCCTTCCATGTGGTTTTGTTGAGGTTTGTGAAGTCGACACAAATTCTGATCTTGCCATTCTTTTTAGGAACTGCAACAATGCAAAATATCCAGTCAACGTACTTGACTTCTTTGATGAAACCCACGGCTATGAGCTTGTCGATCTCGAGGTTTACAGCTTTTCGAAGTTGTGGGGACAAAGTACATTTCTTCTGCTTTACAGTTGTAGTGTGAGGGATAAGTTCGAGGCGATGACATGCTAAACTGGGGTCGATACCGGGCATCTCATGAAATGTGCATGCGAAGATGTCTTTGCTGGCTCAACGGAAGTCGATGAGTTTGAGGCGCTTGGCCTTGTCTAGAAAGGAACCAATGAACGTACCTCGACCAGGACCATCGAGTTCAATATAGACGGTGGGTTCGATAGGTGTGGTAGCTGGTGTCGCGGGTATGGGGACAAGAGAGGCATTGATTGCTATGGTTATTTGACAACTTTTTGGGTCTGATCGATCTCAAGATGCTCACATGAGCGGGCGAGGCGTTGGGAGTCTTTCAGGTTCCACGTACCATAGGGGGTAGTAAAACAAAGGGTCTGATGGTAGGTTGAAGGTATGGCGTACATAGCATGGAGCCAGTCGTGCCCAAGGATACCGAGATATTTTGATTTCTTGTCGATGACAAGAAAACTGGTTTGGAGACTGACTGGACCAGTAGTAACGGGAAGGCTAATTCGACCAACAACGACTTTGGTAGCCCTATTAAAACCTTTCAATTAGACATTTGCGGCAGTGATGAGGTCTGTTTTGTTCAGGTCTTAAACAGTTTGAAGGAAAATTTTATCAGCTGTACTTCCCATATCGATAAGTATGGTGTAGAGGACGAGGTGTTCGACCTTAATCATAATGACTAATGGGTCGGAATGGGGAAAGCAAACATGCGACATGTCGCAGTTGATAAATGAGATACCCTCGTGTCAGGGATATTGACTTGATTCTAGCAAGAGGACGGGTAGCCTCTCCTGGTAAGTAAGTTTCAGCATTCTTCGATATGCTTGCGCTTACTTTTAGAACAACCGCTGTCGATATTATTTACCTCGATGAAATGAACCTGGTAGATGTGTACCTCGGCTGGGTCGGCAGCAAAAGCGGGTTGAGGTTTGAGGTACGACCCGTCGAGGTAATAAGGGAGGTCAGCAACATACTGATGTAGACGACCCACTTTGAGGATTATTTTGAGAGAGCGCTGCAAGGTGAAGCAATTGTTGGTGTGGTGGCAGTTGCACTTATGGTTATGGCAGTAAGGTTCGCCTTGTTTGACCTCGATGGGGAAAGGGGTATGTATATAGGGTCCGCCTGGATCTGTTGTAAAAAGGTGCTGATAGGAGCAGTAAGCTTGGGTAAGACTAGCTTCGGCCGTTTTTTGCGGGCTTCGGTAGTATAGTCAGTATGGGGAAGTTTGCGGCTCTCAGTCTCCTGTGAGACAAGAGCGATCAGAGGTGTAGAAGGTATAGAAGGCAGCCCCTGTCGAGGTTTGTTCTGCTGATTGGTGGATGAAGGTTGCGCCTGGCGATGTATCCATTTACTTAGGATAACATCTCCTTTAGGCATCGAGGTTTGCGGAGTACAATATACTCCTTAACGTGACTATTATCTGGCAGCGCATTAAAAAAAGTGATAACGACGTTCGCGCAGTCGAGATTTTCAATCTTGCGCGACTCATCGAGGAACCTCTTGGTAAAGGCTCCAAGGGTTTTACTAGAGGATTTTTTGAAATTGAAGAGGGTATTGACACGGACTTCACGGTCCTTGTTGAAGGTGAATTGGGTACTGCAAATGTTAGATAACTGCTCGAAGCTTCAGATGGAGCTATTGGGGAGGCTATGATACTATCGTAGAAAAGTATCTATTAGGCTGGTGGGATATAGTCAGCACAACATGTAGAAGCTAAAGGTGCTTTAGAACTCAAGGATATGAGATTGGGGGTCGATGTTGCGATACTTGCCGATTTTGAGGGCATGAAAGTTTGGAGGCACCTTGATAGCGAGGAGCTTGGGTCAAAGGGGATTATTTAACTGACTCTATAAGTTCGGCGTGGGGCTCATACTGATTCAGAGGTCAAGATGGATTTTATAGTCAAAGTCCTACTGTGCAAGATACGCAAGATGAGGAGGAGATTTTTGAGGTCGCAGGGGAAGGGGCCGAATATTTAGCGTATGCTTAACACTACACTCCCTGAGTCGTTATAGAGCAGGGTGGCATCGAGGTTGTCGGGTAGTTCGAAGGGCGGAATCAGATGAGTCCTCCATGGGGTACATGCCAAGGTGGATTGAGCTAGTAGGGAGGATTGTGGGGGAGAGCACCCTCGGCTCCAAGATGGACAGTGGGTACGTCAGGATGTGGGTGGGGGCCCTGTTAGGCAGAGATGCGCGATGGGGCGGGTGCCCGAGATGGTGGGGGAACATCTTGAGGCTGATAACATTATAACTTGCAAACTATGTTACACAGATCTTCGAGGGAACGATACTATCTATCGACGTCGTCTAAACGGAGTTGCCGTTCGGCTTTAACCTCTTGTCTGCGCTCTTCGCGCTCCTAGTGTAATTGGCTTCTATGATGCTCTACTGCTTGAGCGAATTGTTGTGTCAGAAGGGCAAGCTGGGCCCGTCGGCGGAGTTGCCGGCATGGGTAGATGTAAAGTGAAGGGTGGGGGCCTTTATAGGTGGCTAGTAGGATCAGGAAAAGGGAAAAGGCAGAAAATGGCAGGGGGAGACTGGTAGGGTGGGAAAACGCGGACGGCGCCAATTATAGGGGCCTAACTTCATGTGGAAGCAAGTTGACTCTTACACTACGAATATTATCTTCAATCATAGTATTCAAGAACATAATCTGTAATAATACTAATCTATTGGCAATATACTTGCGTTGAAGCCTAGAATGGGCCACTTCACGACCACTGATGAGGATTTTTAAGAGTACTGATATAAAGATCGAGTTGTCAAAGTTTCGTGTACAAGGAGATTACAGGGTATTCAAAGGTAAAATTCAAGGTCTGTGGGCAGAGGTTTTCTAACCCCTCCATCATTCTCCCTTCCTCCTATTTATAGAACATAGAAAGGGCTGAGTCATCATGGGAGGTCAAATTATAAGAATATCCTCCGGGCAACTGACTTGTACCCAAATTCGATTCTGACGCCGAAACTGTCGCATCTGACACTGTAGCCATTGTTGGTTCTGACACTGTAGTTGTCGAGTGGAGTGCTCCGCCATTCTGTCTGGTGAGCTGGTTGTCTGACTTGTTTTCCTTCGACCTTGTACGACCATGGTTGAAGCCTATACCCACTTGAGTGTTCATATAGTCTCAGAGGGCTTAATTATGAGTTTATTAGGCTTCAGGTCATCGGGTAGGCTTCGATGTAGCCTTCGAGTGTTCGACAGGAGCTAGAAGGCTGCGAGTAGGCAACTACACTTTTTACACCTATACCCACATCTCCCCCCTATCCTAATGTTTCTATGGCAATCTTGCTATCCTGGTGCAGCTAGACGTCGTTGTTCTGAGTTCTGAGAGCTTCATCCTACTAGACCCAAAATCTCTCTTGGAGCAGATACCACTGATACTCTATGTCTTGGCTACAGAACTATTGGGAAGGTAGCTAAACTGAGCTTTTTCAAGTCGGTCCTGTGCGACATAAAGGTTGTACAATTGCGATATTATAATATAAATAATATTTTCTTTTCAAGTAGTGGATCCCAGACAGGTTAAAGAGTAGATCTTCCTTTTGCTTCCTATAAATTAACCAAGTCTTCTCCTCAGGTTGAGTTGTTCTATCCCGAATCTCTATGTCAGAATACTCATAAGTTTTAGTTCACAGTCAAACGTAAGTCACCTTGACATTAATTTCCATGAGGCCTCAGTCTTTTAATATATTAATCAAACCTCGTTTTCCCTCCCAATAAAAAATTTACAACTATTCTAAAGTCCAACTCATCTAATTTCAAAAAGAAAACAAATCAAGCCAATTAAGATCAGTTACAAAAAAGCAAACAAATCAAGCCAATTTCACTAAACTAAATAAAGCCAATAAACGTTCGATAGCCTATAAAAAGGAACAAAGACTAAGGATCATGAGGAGAGGGAATAGGAAAGAACCAAAAGCACCTAGAAACAAAAGAAGAAGAAAAATGAATAACTTAGCAATCAATAAATTAGAAGAAGAAGAAGAAGAAAAAAAAAATCAATGATATGGTACGTTATTCAAGCTACCAAAAATATTTTTTTTGTAACAAAATAATCTTAAAATGGAAAATGAGATCGGGATGACAAACCTCATGGTTATATTGTCCTGGATGTGTCCTGGCCCTTTAAGGGTAAATTAATATGTCACCTTCATTTGAAGAGCTTGAGCACGTAGTTCTAGACTTCCATTCCAAGTAATATTCCGCTCCCGATTTATATAAGTTCCAGATTTGTGTTCCAGTAGCTTTTCCTGGAAATAAACCTAGTTTTTTGCCTATAAAATATTCATCAAACGAGGAAAATTGCTTTATAGTTGCCAAATGATAATTTGCAGAAGCCTCGAACTGAACAGTGGTGTCCAGTTTTATTACAGATCCTTGCCTATAATAGTTCACAATAGGAACTTCCACATTCTGCAGTAACATACAATGCGCAATCCATAGATAAAAATTCAGTATAGACTTATATTGTGAAAGTTCTTAAAAATCTTTCTTATATTTGAGAATTCTAATTTTGTTACGCACATAAAATCTATTGTTCGGATAATCATTCAGATTATACCATAAATTTCAAAGTACTGGTGTGTAAACCAATCCAGTTGGAGTCTAACCTATCTATATAGCCTTAAATGAAAAATAAAATAAAATAACAAGAAAACAATTGGCAATAGCTTATACTTTTTCCATCATTGAAAGACTGAGAGAGGAAACCTATAAATCTTGATTCCGCAGTCTACGTAAGAATAATGGCATCCCGGCCAAGTTTCATAGTTCTAGTCTAAAAAACAAAATGTACATTATTAGCACAAAGTAAAGAAGCAAAATTGATTCTAGAGCAATCATTCCTGCTATAGCATAATAGATTGTAACAATGGGATTAGATTAACTGCAATACCCCTTCAAGGAAAGGGTTAGGGACATTTTGGTTGTCCGTGGGCTACTATATTGGCAAAAAGATTGTGAGAAAATCCAACGCTTTTGGTAATATTAAAGGTTGACTATTAATCAGAGAGATGAACATTAATATAGAGGAGAACCAGAGAAGGATTTGTATAGAGAAAGAGTTTGAAAGAGAAGAAGTTTAAAGCTCAAAACTGCCATCCAATTGGGCAATTTAGGGTTGGATGGCAGTTTAAAATCCAAAACCTTTCACAATTTTGGAATATCTGGAAACAACTCCTCTCCTTCTTTGCCGCCTCAACTCTTTCTCCTAAGAAAAATGGTGACCCAATAGTACACAAAATTAGAACAAATTTTAAATGGGTTGAAGTCGCACATAATATCTGTATAATTATTAAATAAGTTAGAGATAGGTGTACATCAATAAACTTGGAGTGTGGTAGACTTTTCATATCCACTGGTCTTGCTGTTGTTGCTCGCAGTGAGTAGGTAGCCACTAGTCTTGCTGTTGTTGGTGACAGCGAGTATGCAGCTCTTTGCATTATTGCTATATACCGCACTGTTGACATGGAGTTAGTGCTGCAAACGATGTTATTGAGATAATGATAAAAATAACGCATGCAAGCGTGTTACTTTTAGGAATGAAGTTGGGGTTAAGCTTAATATTGTGACATCTTACTTAATATCTATTCGAACACATTACATTGCATTCCTTTAATCCTTTATTACAGCCAAGTAGGGATCATGTTTTAACCCTAACTTGCTCTTGAGAAAAAAAAATACATACATAACTTTACCCATTACACAAAAAAATTAGATAAATATCAAAATCCTGGCTGGCTAAAAGAGATTAAATTATTGGGATATACTTAAACCAATCACCCATGAAATTATGACTATGGAACTCTTACTCTTGGATAAATAACTTGGTCAAAAAGTGATGATTTGGCAATATTTATATAGATAGCCAATCAAATCATGAATCCAAAATAGGTACAATGGGCATGATAAACCTTGAATATAGCATCTTGCCATAAACTAGATTTTGATGAAATAATTACTAAGTAAATATTCCTTTAACAATATGATTAGAGAAGCAGTATTCATTAAGTACAATGCGACTATTGGGACATATCTTCTTTACTATATATGGATAATAATAGATTGTATATGAATAAGCTCATAATATATATAACACACAAATACTTTATACTTAGTTTTTTTTTAAGAATCTTTGATGCAGAAAACCTAAACTTATAGAATGTATGATACTTATCAATAAGCATTTGACATGGAGAGAAAAAAGGCTCAAAATGACTTACAATTCCATATATCAAGTGCATAAAGCAACGAAAACGTTCACACCAACTGAACAATGAATTATTAGGTTGTCTCGCAAATGCTTCAACTTCTTCCCACTCAAACTGCAATTCCCTTAACTCCCATAAGAAGTAAAATCCTATTTTGATATACTCTCCATCAAATAATTGGCCTAACAAATTACGGGAAGTCAAGCAAAAATGCTGAAATCATACCTTCTTTATTCCAACTCAAAGGCTGCCATTCCTAAAGTCTCCATAGGTGTTGCCACCTAAAGGAGGCACAACTAGATAACCATCAAACAAAAAAAATACCAAATGCACCTAAAATGAATTTAGCCATCAAATAATATCTCGATTAAGAAATAGGCAAACTCTCTCAAAAGCTCAAAACACCTTAGCCTATCCAAAAACACTGAAAAAGTTCACATCTTCAACAAAACAATAAAAGGCATTATTAGTTTGAGTACATTGAAAAGCAATCACTCTAAAGTGTCTCCTAAAGAACTCAATACATGAAGACATCCTCATCTCATCTCATCACATCTTCAACTAGTAGATAAAAAATAGTATTAGTTTGAGTAAATCAATTCACACAATCACGAATTAGTAAGATTTGAACCATAAAATAATTTATTCCATTTAATTGTTTGATGTTGCTAATACAATTGGGCAATGAGACTTGTATTTCATGTAATTATAAGTGGACATTTTTGGATAATTTGTACAAGTCTAAGAGGATTGGAGCAAAATTTGTTGGAATATACTGCCAGAAAGAATGGACCGAACGTTCCAACACTCTGTATTGTCTACGTAAGTAGAGAGTTGTGTAGGAAAAACTTGGAAGTTTTTATTCAATAGAATAGGATTTACATTGGATGGAGATGAAAATTTCACTTTTGGAATGGAAAAAGCAAGAATTTGAAATGTAGTAGTGATGAACTTAACGATATAACCATTTCAGTTGCTTAGTGTTCTGAGGATTTGAGATGTGAACTCCCTCTTTGGTCATAAGGTAATATCATCCCAGGCCAGTGAGACCAGTGATTAGGAATGGACCCTCATAATTTTTTGCTAGTTTCCCAGCATGTGCCTCTTTTCTGTTTTGAGGGATTTTTCTTAGGACGAAATTGTCAATTTATAAAGTACGGCTTCTAACGCGTCTGTTGTATGAACTGGCCAACATATGGTGATATCGGCCTAGGTTGGCAATAACGTGCTCCTAATTCTCATCGATCCAATTATGGTTGCAGGCCTATTTGAACTCATTTTCTTTGTCAGCTAGCTCGTGTTCTTTGACTGGATGATGATATTATGTTGGAATGACGGCTTCGGTCCCATAGGCGGGAGGAATTGGGCACAGCCGGTTGATTAACGTGGAGTGGTACGGTATGCCCATAAGACATGAGCAAGCTCTCGTACCCAATTTCCTTTTTTCTGTGAGTAAAGCCTTTTCTTGAGTCTATCCATGATAGTTTTGTTGGTGATTTCAGCTTGACAATTACCTTGAGGGTAGTAAGGATTGGATGGTGAGTGGATGATATTTTATTTGTTGAGGAAAGCTATGACTTTTTCTTCAACAAATTGCAACCCATTATCGATATAAATTAGGTGGGGGCATCCAAACCGAGTAATGATGTATTCCCAGATAAAAGAGATTACCTCTTCTTCTCTAGTTAGACAGAGTAGAACTACTTTTACCCATTTTGCAAAATAATTTGTAGCTACGAGTAGGTATCAGTGGTTACTTGGAGAATTAGAAAGTTCACTGACAAGATCAAGCGCCCATCTTTTGAATGGCCAGAATACCTTACTTGCATGTAGTTCAAGCGCAGGAGCGCGGATCATTTGTCCATGTCGTTGACATGTATCGTATATGCATGAGTACTCTTCTGCTTTCTTGTGTATGCCTGGCCAGAATAGTCCTTGTGTAATTACTCTATGTACGAGTGATCGACCTACGGCATTAGAGCCATAAGTTCCTTCATGTAAATCTCTGAGCATCTCGTTTGCTTTCCTTTTGGAGAGGCACTTGAGGCAAGGCCCTGTGACCGAACGACGATATAAAAAATAGTTTTGGTTTGTGTAGTGCCTTGAGTTACCGATCGGCTATCAGTGCTCTTTTGGATCTGCTGGAAGGGGTCTTTTACATTCATTGTCAGTACCAAGGTAGGCAAGGAAGGGCATTTACCAATCGTCGTCTTCCCCTTTATGGCCCCCAGTGTTGATCGTGCATACAGAAATACGATCAATGCTGGGGGCTGATATTACATCAATCTGGAGATATCGAGCTTCTATTCCCAAGACCTCAGCTAGATAAGCCCATGAATTGGCATGTCTGTTTTCAACTCGAGGAAGATAATCGAGAGGTTCTTGCACAAAGTTTCTCATTCTATCTACAATAAGGGTTGCGTTTTCAATCATCTTGCCATTCTTCTTGTATTGCTTAGAGTAATGGTGGACGATGAGTAGTGAATCTCTGTAGACTGAGAATGCTGGGACGCTGAGCACAAGTGGCAGGACGAGTCTATGAATGAGAGCTTCTTATTTGATGACATTGTTGGAAGCTTCAAAATCCAAGCAGACTGATTTATCAATTCTATCATTGGAAAGAGTAATCAATACGATTCTAATTCCATACCCTGCAAGTCTTGCTGATCCATTTGTAAGAATTTTTTACACTTTCCTTGTAATACCTGACCCTACAATGAGTGGTCTCCTCCCACTCGGGATATTCCACTGGAAAATCTGCGAGAAAATTGACAACGGCCTGACCCTTTTTAGAATGATGTTGTTCGAACCTGATATCATGTTCACCCAAACTGACTAACCATTGTTGTACTCTCCTAGATTTCTCTTTATTGGAAAAAACTTTTGGAAGTGGGTAGTTCTTTATGACTTTAACTGAGTGAGCTTGAAAGTAGTACTTAAGTTTCTGTGAAGTGTAAACAAGAGTTAGAGGAGTCTCTCAATTTTAGAATACCTTGTTTCTGTTAGAGTGAGGGGTTTGCTGATGAAGTAGACTGGCTTCTTAATTTTTCTTTCAAGTCGAATGAAAACTGAGCTAACTGAAGAATCTTTATCTGCTAGGTAGATGGTCAGCTCATCATTATCTACCGGGGTGCTCATTATGGGTGACTTCCCTAAGTAGGTTTTGAGATCCTGAAAAGTTGCCTCGTATTCTGATGTCCATTAGATCTCAACATTTGGCTAATCTTTTCCTCGTCTGGTACAACCGTAGAATAGTAAGAACAGCCAACGTCAGTGATCTGAATATTTTGAAACAAATTGGTTGACAGCGACAATCTTGCTGGCAAGTATTTGTACATTTTTCATCGTCATTGGAGATGCCATGTTAAGGAGAGCCTGAATTTGATCTGGATCGGCCTCAATTCCTTTCTTACCTATGAGATGGATGAGGAATCGGCCTTAATGTACTCTAAATTGATACTTATCAGGATTGAGTCGCATCCTGTAAGATCGAAGAATGTTAAATATTGTGTTGATATTTGTAATGTGGTTGACAAACTATATGCTCTTACACAAGAGATCGTCAATGTAGACTTCCATAACTTTCCCAAGATGTACTTTAAACATAGTAGTCATCAACCGTTGATAAGTTGCACCTACGTTTTTGAGTCTGAAGGGTATGACTTTGCAGCAGTAAAGTCCTCTAGTAATAAAAGTAGTCTTTTCTTGAACTTCTTCCAAGAGTAGAATCTGATTGTATCAAGAAGCAGCATCCATCATAGATAGTAGTTCGTGACATGCTGTGGAGTCAAATTTTTTATGGATGTTGGATAGAGGGAAACTGTTATTTGGAGTGGGTTTGTTTAGATCTGTAAAATCTATACAAACTTGGACTTTTCCATTCTTCTTTAGGACAACAGCGATGTTGGATATCCAATCTTAATATTTGGCTTCTTGAATGAATCCCACTTTGATCAATTTCTCAATCTCCATGTTAACTTCATCTCGAAGGCGAGGCTATAGTTGATGTTAATGGCCAATTTGTGGCATGCCTTGGCCTAATCGACCCCAGGCATCTCTTCAAAAGTCTACGCAATAATGTCTCAATTTATTCATAAGAACTGAATGGGAACATCCTTATTATGCTGGACCAGCATGGTACTGATAAAAGTACCTCTGCTAGGTCTATCAATGCTAATATATTATGTAGGCTCTTCTGTTGAAGGTTGATCATCAAGGTGATCTGCTTTCTGTAATTGCTATACTACGTATTTTTCTAAGGTATCTAGAATTACTAAGACGGTATTTTTTTTAAGCTCGAGAAAGCTTTTGAGTACCTTTGATTTCATTGATACCATCATTGTGTTTAAAGCAGAGTGCTTGATAATAGGTGGAAGCGATTGCTTCCATGTTGTGAATCCAGCAGCGGCCCATAATCTTAAGATAACGAGATTTGGCGTTGATGATGTAGAAGATGGCGTCGATGGTGGCTGGTCCTGCGGAAATATGCAAGTTGATCTTAGCAACTCGCACTTCTTTAGAACTATTAAATCCACTAATATCAGTGTTGCTCAGAATAACTTGATCGGCCAATCCCATTTGGTCAATTGTGCTCTGAAAGAGAATCTCGATACCGCTTCCAGCATCGATCATCATTGTGTGCATGATAAACTTTATCATCTTGAGCATTATGACTAATACATCGTGATATGAAAATTTTACATGACTAATGTCACAACCTTCAAATGAGATCCCAAGCTGGGGATTGCTCGACTCAGGCAGAAGTTTGACTTCCTTATCTTGAGGTGTGAGATCACAACATTCTGACTGTCTCCTACGCTTTAATTGGCAAGAGTTGGTGATCTGATGGATTTCGATCATGTTGTTGTGGTGCATATGGTAGAGATGTTTCTCCTCAGCTTGATCTCCGACCTGGACTATTTCGAGCTGCTTCTTATAGCTGCCATCGTTGTATGATTTTATATTCCGTCCCTCCATGAGAATGAATTCCAGCAACCTCTGTAAAGCATAACAGTTGTCAGTAGACTGATGGTTTACCTTGCGATACATGCAATACGGTGGTTCACGATTGTATCTAATGGTTGGGAGAGACGGTATATCTTATCCATGGAGAGGATTGGAAAAATTATGGAGATTTAAACATTCATCCTTGGGAGGAACGGTTTGGGTAGTGAACCGCCCTTCCGAGGGTTGCCAGTATTTCCCTTAGAGTGCTTTTGATCACCCTGATCCTCCTTTGGTTCAGTGCTTCAATCTATGAATGGACCTTTCGTGCTTTGGACAGATTTAGTAGATTTATTCGTTTCGAACATCATCATTTCCAAGTCGACGCAATCATTGACCGTGGTGATCATATCTTCCAAGGTCGCTGGTTTTTTGAAAAAGAGGTATTCTTTGGCCTTGCGCATTGGTGAAAGCAGTAATAACTATTTTCTGATCGAGGTTATCTACTTTAGGCGCGAGCTCCAAAAATTTCTTTGTAAAAGCCTCGTGCTTCTCTCTATATGATTGTTTAAGACTGATAAGAGAATATAAATTCTCATCTTTATCTCTATTATGAGCTTAAGTTTTGATAAATTGTTTTTGTAGCTGATCAAATGTGAGTATGTAATCTTTAGGAAAAGAGTGGAACCACCAGAGCAGTTCTTTATGTAGACTTATTGTAAACAAACGGTAGAGGATGCGATTGAGATTGGAATACAACCCAAATGAATCATGGTATTGTTGAATGTGTTCCTTTGGATCGGTGCCATTGTATTTGCAAATTTTTGGAGTATGGAAACCTTTCAGTATTTTTATATCGAATAGTTCATTGGCAATTGGACTCCCTTGTAACTTGGTAAGGTTGTCTGTACTACCCAGAACTTGTGCTTTGATCAATTCTTTGATACGCTGATCCATATGTTCCTGTCTAACATATTGACGTATCGGTTAAGTGGCTTGACGAAGAGGTTGAGGATTATTACTATCGGGACCCTCACTAAAATTATCACATGCTGGAATTTGAGGTTGAGGTTATTGTTCTTCCTCCTGACGTTTGGAAAATTGGTAACCTCTACTAATTTTGGACTGAACTTGACCACCCATATGAATAGAAGGTTGATGTTTATGCTGAATATTTCAGGAAATAGCTTTGTTGATGGCTCCTCGAAGTCCCAACCTTTCCCGCACATAAACCCAGGAGGTTTTTGGTAATTTATCGTGATCCGTTATTGGAAAAGCCTGTTGAGTATCTTACAGAGCTTGTAATGTAGTCTGCATGGCTGTTATCTAGTCTTCATGTCGTTTGCACGCTGTCAAATGAGCTTGTCATTCGACTTTGAGCTCCTTCTCACGGAGCTCTCGATAAAGAGTTAACTGACATTCAAGCTCATTGCACTTCACTATTTCAGCATGGAGATTCGCCTATAGCTCTGTAAGTTGTTCTGGCTCAACTGAAAGATCGAGCTAGATTCCGGTTGTTGGTCGTCTGGAAGTGACCATGATTGAAATTTATAGTAGAGTGAATTTATGCCTTAGGATATCATAGAAATATCTTATTTCCTACAGACGGTACCAAATGTAATGGCCTAATTTCGCAGCTCGAAATGGCTCAGAATTAGCTCTTACACCAATGTTCTTGTAACAAAAACTAATGTGAAATAAGAAATGATACATGCGATTTAGCATAGAAATCCTCTGAATAGGTAAAAAACCATGACCTCGAGTTGAGGGCTTTTGTAATAGTGATTTTTTTTGCTTGAGATTGATATCTTATTACAAGTGATCTCTCAAACTTGAAATACTTGATCTTGTAAATAAGAAGTTTGGGTATTTCAAGAATCTAGAAAATATAGTTTTCTTGGTGATTTCTCGTATATTTTTCTGGTCCTTATCTCTTTTGGAACTTTTTCTTAATATATGCCCTCTCTGTAGTTCTTTATCGTGTAGAAGCACGTTCTCCAAACCATGTGGTAAGTGGTAGCTGCCTGAGGAACTATTGAGTTCATGAGAGACAGGTATCTTTGACATGTTCATGCTTTTATATTGTGCTTGACCTGCGTTCTTTATCAGTTCGTAGTGTATGTATAAATGCTGACTGTTAATGTCACATGTGGAATACGTGAGTCTGATATGGTGCTAGTTTGAACTGGAAATAGCTCGAATTGGATTAGGTCAAGGGATAGGTCCCAATAGTATCGAAGTAGACAGTTGAATCTTTTATTTGTGTATGAAATTGAGGACTTTGGTGCTAAAAAATTTCTTATCATTATCAGATCGCATTATTTGTGGACATCTAAATCTGGTGATGATGTATTCCCAAAGAAACTTGATTACTTCATTCTCATCAGTATAACATAGTGGTACTACTTCAGCCCACTTGGTAAAGTACTTTGTTACCACAAGAATAAACTTTTTGCTACCCGATATTGGGTGGAAAGGACCAATGATGTCAATTGCTCATCTTTTGAATTGCCACAGGACATTACTAAGGTATAAGTTGAGGATTAGGTTTTTGATGTCTTGAGCATGGATTTGGCAGTTGTAGCATTTTCTGACAAACTCTTCGCAGTCTTGTCATATTTTTTGCCAGTATAATCCTTGTATGAACGCCCTTTGTGCCAATTATCTTCCCGAGATGTGAGCTGTGAAGATTCCTTCGTGAAGTTCCCGAGATTTTGACTTGTGCTTGTTTCTGTGATATGCATTCAATAAGCGGTCCTCCCCTAGTAATTCGATATAAGACCCTATCTTGGACTTTGAATCGTGGAAATTTGGCTAAGAGTGATCGAACTTCTTCTTTGTTATCCGGGAGGGTGTTAGAATTGAGGTATGCATAGAAAGGTCATCTCCAATCTTCAGAATCTTCATCTTCGGTAACATTGATCTGCATGGTGTAGCTGACATCGAGACTTGAATGTTTAATTACTCGATGTCCAAAGTTCTTTTTTCACCATCTTTGAGCATTGCAGCGATGTAAGCTAGTGCGTCGACATGGCCATTTTTAGCTCTAGGTAGATAGGAGATTGTTGTTGTTTTAAAAAAATTTCATTTTTTCTTCGACCAAACCTGCGTAATCAACCATTTTTCTTGATGTTTTGAATATTTTATTATAATGGTTGGCAACGAGAAGGGAATTAACATAAACAACAATTTCTTTCGCTCCAAGTGCTATAGTGAGATCTAGTCCATGCAGGATAACTTCAACTCTGTCTCATTGTTGGTGGCATAGAACTTGAGTTTGATAGTTTTTTCAATTTGGTGATTTGATGGTGTAACGAGGGCGATATCGATCCCTGGCCCTCGTGGTCTAACAGATCCATCTGTAAAGAGTCTTTATCCTATACTTTATGACCATGCATCTGGTTCTGCGATGGATTCATCGGCCAGTATTTTTCGAGTTCCTCCCATTCGGGGTCTTCTACTGGGAAATCTGCCAAAAATTGGCTATTGCTTGCCTTTTGAATGATATTTGTGGCTCGAAGGAGATATCATATTCATTTAGGAATATAAACCATTGATGAACCTTCCGAGATTTTCTTTTTTAGAGAGCACGAATTTAAGGGGAAACTTGGTAATGACTTTTATGGGGTGGGCTTGGAAATAAGTTTGAAGTTTTTGAGAACTGTACACCAAAGCGAGTAGTTGCATTTCAGTCGTTGTATATCTCTTTTCAACAGGCATGAGAGTATTTCTGATGAAGAAGATTGGCTTTCCACGCTATCATCTTCTCGAATAAGGACAGAATTGATAGAGTCATCTGTGGTCGATAAGTACATCGCTAGTAATTCACTATCAATAGGAGTACTCATTATGGAAGGATGCCCCAAGTATCTTTTAAGATCTTGGAAAGCCAATTGATAGTTAAGGGTCCATATGATTTCTTTGGGCTATTTATTTGACATTGGAGATGGATTCCCACAAAGAAGGAGGTAAAAAAGTTTGCATTGATCTGATGACTTGGAGATAAACATGTAAAGAACTACAATCCTGCCAGCAAGCTTCTGTATATCCTTTTTGGTTCGTGGAGATGGTATTGTCATGAGTGTTTTGATTTGTGCCAGGTCGATTTCTATGCCCCTCTTACTAACCAGGTGACCCAGGAACTTCCCCGATGTAATGCCAAATTGGCATTTCTCTGGGTTTAATTTCATTTGTTAATTTCAAAGGATGCCGAAGATCATTTGTAGATTGCTGTAATGATCTTCCCGTTTTAAGTTTTTACAGATCATATCATCGATGTATACCTCTATGATTTTGCCTAAATGATCTTTAAACATTTTAGTGACAAGTCGCTAATAAGTGGCTCCTACATTCTTTAATCCAAAGGGCATAACTGTGAAACATTTAAGACCTCTTTGTATAACAAATATTGTCTTATCTTGGTCCCCTTCGGCAAGAGAAACCTGATTGTAACTGGAAGTTGCATCCATCATTGAAAGAAGTTTGTGCCCTACTACGGAGTCAAGGAGATGAGGAATCAGAGGGAGAGGAAAGTTATCTTTGGTATAAATTTGTTTGGCTCTGTAAAATCAACACAGACCATGATTTTCCCATTCGGTTTTGGGACAACCATGATATTTGAGACCCATTTGGGATATTTGGCTTCTCGAATGAATCCGATGCGAAAGAGTTTAACTATAACTTCATTAAATGCTTCGCAAAGATGGGAAGCTAAATTGCATCACTTTCGCGCAACTGTTTTACTGTCTGGAAGGAGGTTAAGCTTGTGGCATGAAATCGATGTCTGGTAGGAGGTTAAGCATGTGGCATGTTTTACAAAGATGTCGACGTTTTCTTTAAAAGTTATACTAGGGTTTATCTTTTGTCAAATAACAGCTTTGATCCAATAAAGGTATTTTGTCCTGGCCTAATGAGTTCTATGGATTCAACTGCCTCAGTGTCATGTTGTTCGAATATTGGAGTTGGCCCCTGCTGTAATTGTTATACCTTTAGGAGTTTTGCTTTGTGAGAGCTTGTGGTGGCATTTTTGCATTCGTGCCACAGTCTGACTCCCTTTGATTTTATATACTTCGTGATATGTAGGAAATCGTAAGGCCGGATGATATATCGATGGTACTACCCTAACAGAATGGAGCCAACTTCTTCCCAAGATCCCCAAATATTTTAACTCAGCATCAATGACAATGAATTTCAAGAAGGTGGTTTCTGGTCCCACTTGAACAGGTAGTGTTATTTATCCCAAAGTAGATTCTTTGGAACATTTAAACCCTGTGATAGCTATTGTCAAAGTTTTAACCGAATCTTTAAGGCCTAGAACATCAATGGATCTCTTGAATAAAATATCTGCTAAGCCTCCTGTATTGACAAGAAGTTTTTGCAAGTAGTCCTATCCTATTTTGAATATTATGACAGTGGTTCGTTCTGAGGGTACTTGACATGGCTGTTGTCACAATCTTCGAAGCAAATGTGATATGAGCATTTAGCTTTGTTGAAGCTGGGTAGAAGTTTTGCGGATTTTTCTGATGTCGTCATCTTGTAGCAGGACGAGATTCTATTGTCATTCCTTTCTTCATGCCCTTTTCAATTTCAATCATATAGAGATGGCGAGCTTGGCCTTGTCCTTGTTCTTGTTCGACCTCTTTTCTTTTTGTCTCTTCTTCAAGGAACTTCTAGACATCGATTACATACTCGTGAAGTCTTCCTGCAAGTAGAATGTGGTGAAAGATTCGTATTAGAGAGTAACAGTTGTTAGTCTCGTGGTTATGCGCATTGCGATACTGACACAAGGGTTTGTTTGATTCATCAGAAATTGCCTGTACTTCTCGAAACAAGTCATCACCCTTTATAATTGGCAGAATGACGGCGAGTATGGTTATCATAGGAGGTAGGACTGGGATGGGTCTATCTATTTTTTTGTCTCTTTTCTGGACATTGTCGGTGGTTCTTCTACACTGTTTAGGAGTCACATTGGTTGTTGAATTTGGAGGTGGCGATGAAAATGCATCATTGGCATGAATGACTGAGGAGCTCTTCATCTTATCTTTCTTTGATCACTCGAGTTTGATGTAGTTATTGACAACATCATTTATTTCTGTCACTGTCTTAGGTTTGTGTAAGGTAAGTTCTTCTCGAACTTTAAAATTGATGTGGAGTGCGGAGGTAAATGTTGGAACGGCAATTTTGGATCTGAATTCCAAATTTTTCTTATTTCTAGAAGGAAACTTTTGTAAAAGATAACTAAGGTCTCTTTCACACCTTGCTCAAAAAAGAATAACAAATTGAATGTTATTTCTCGATTCTTAGCATCCGCATAGCTTGACTCGAAGAGCCATTATAACTGGATAAAATTGGTGATCGAACCTTCAGAGATAGTATGAAACCATATGAGAGGTTCTTCCTTAAGGCTCATGTTAAGCAATCGACATAGCATGTGATCGAGCTTGGAGTATAATCTAACTACTGTTTTGAAGGGATGGATGTGAGTGAGAGGATCAGTGAGTCTTGCATATTGATGAAACTTTGGCATGTGGAAATTGTCCAGAATAGGCATGACTTTGAGATGATTGGAAATAGGGTTTGTTTCAATATTATCGAAAGCAGATCTCTGGCTTAGATTGTCATAATGTACTGCTTGAATCCTATTGTTCAGATCATCCAAGGTGATATATTATGAAAAAGTATTTGGTACTGCTGCAACTTATGGATCAAAGTCGCCTTGTCCTTCAGGTTCCAACCTATGTCTTACTCGTTGTATCACAGGAGGTGATGGAATCTGGTGACGCGTACGTCGACATCCTTAGGTGGTCAAGGCTGATGAAGTAAGACCAAAATTTCGAGAAGCTCTATCAGGGTTCTTTGATCGAGACCTAGATGTTCGAATTCGTTCATCTCATGGTATGTTCTCTCTTTGGGTAGCTCTAGAGCGATTATCACTTCAGGCTTGCAGAGGTGACGTCTGACGGGCAGTGAATCGGTCTTGATGTCTTTACAAATTTTCCATCCCTTTTTGATAGGTTCATCTCTATTGTTCTTGGTCCTCTTCTCATCTTTTTTGAATTGAAGAGCTTGGGCGTGAATTCGTTGATTTTCAAGCCGTTGGACCCTGTCAGATTCCATCTGATTTTGAAGTTCGACCAAGGTATTGTACATATTGACGACTTCTGGAAAGGCAGATAAGGGATTGATCTAGTGGTTCCTCTGAGTACTAAAGGTACTTCTGAGGTTCATATTTGTCATCAAACTGTCTAGAATCAAAGTTGGTAAAGAAAAAGTATGGTTTTCCCACAGACGGTGCCAATTGCAATGGCGTATTTTCTTGAAGGTAAACTTCGCCAATACTTCAGTAATGAAATTGTAACTATAAACTTGAACACACAAGATTTTATGTGGAAACTCAGTAAAACCTATGAAAAACTATGACCTCAAGGAGGATTTAGGTCCAAAATCTACTAGTTGCTAATTATTATAATTGCTGAAATAGTAAGGACATGAAAATGTATGAGAATAAAAGTGTTGCGGATCGGATTAACATATTCTATGCTTGTATTTAAAGGAGATACAAACAGTTACAATAATAAACAGTTTCTTATTATGGCAAACAGTGGGCAAACTTTGCGGATCTCCCAACAATGGCTTTATTTGACCAAGTTTAACGACTACTGTAGTGCGTCGAGCTCTATAATCGCGGGTATGGCATCTTCTTGAATAACATAATATCTTTGACTAAGTCTTGCTAGCTTCTCCTTATCGAATTTGGAAAATATGCTACTACACCTAGCTTTATAGACTCTCTATTAGATTATCAGCACAGTGCGCATCACGATGTACTTCGAACGATCGAAAAATGATCTCACAGAACTAGCCTACGCGATTTTCGTTCAGACGGTTTTCACTCTCATTCGAATGATTTTCACAGAACCAAGTTTCCAATCTAGAAACAAGCTTTTCGTTCGAACGACTTTAGGTCTCGTTCGAACGACTTTGAGTTCATACTTTAATAACACTTGTTTTTGAGCCGTAACCTAACAATCTCCACCTCGGCAAAAAATCTACTTCTTCCACTGTATTCGTCGTGCATCCTTATCGCGTTTCCCCTATGGGTAACTTCTCAATTAAGAGAATTACACGAGTCTAGGTTTTTACTTGACCCGTTTATCGAAACCCATTTTCTGATCATCTTTCTAGGTTGTGCCATTGCTTCACCGTGAACTAAATTCCCCTTTTAAGAAATCTCCATAACTCTATTGGTGCATGCAACCTTCACATCTCCACCTACTAATTTACTAACCAATGCATACAAGTTCTCGCTAAGAACTCCTTTCAAGATCAAAGAAGACTTCCAATAAACTTTCATTACTCCACCTTGCCCGGAGTAATTGTAACCCTCATTATCTAATTTAGAAAGTAAAAATTGATTATGAGTCATACTCGGCACTTGTCGAACATCATGAAGAACTATGATGCGTCCATCGAACATCCTCATGTGAATATCACAAACTCCCAAAATCAGCCTTTGAGAGCCATCGCTAGTCGACACAAACTTGTTACCCTCACACCTTGCATATTTGTCAAACCATGCCTTGTGTACGCATACATGCAATGTAGGCCCACTATCAAACACCCATCCTCTATCATGGTGAAGACCATTAGCGGCCATCACGAGGAGCGAATCGTCACCATCATCACTAGTAACTATCACCAGTCTATTAGTATCACCTTTTGAGTCCTTTATCGAACTAGCTCTTTAACTTTTCCTGGCTTTTCAATCCGATATATAATAACCCGATTGACCACAGCCCTAACAAGTTCCTTTTCTAAATTTATTAAAGCTTATCTTCCCACTAGCCACCATCGTTGAGTTTCTCACAGAGGATTCGCTACCCTTAAGCCTTCTCTCCTCAGAAATAAGCATACTTGCAACCTACTCAAAAATTAAGGGTTTCTTCCCATACATCAACATAGGTTGACTATGCTTGAAGGTAGAAAGAAGAAACCATATGAATTGAAATGCCTTATCTTCATCCTCAACTTTAACTCTAATAAATTCCAATTCTAAAATGATCTCGTTCAAAGAACCTAAGCGATCACCAACGCTCGTACCCTCATCCATTTGAAATGTATTTAGCTATTCCATGAGGTATAAGTGATTCAAAAGACTCTTTGTTTGGTATAAACTTTTAAACTTTTCCCAAAGACCCTTTGCGGTTTTCTATCTAGCCACGTTTGCCAAAAAAAATTTAGCATGACAAAGGTGAATCCCGTTCGTAGCCCTTGAATCCAGATCTTCCCAGTCTTCTTCATCGTCATCCACTTTCTGGGCCACTTTACCTTTAACCGAAGTTTTAGGTATAGGCTTCCCTTTTAGTGCCTTGCGTAACCTGCCTTGAATCAAGATATCTTGGACATGTATTTGCCACAATCCAAAATTAATCTTCCCATCGAACTTCTCTACATCAAATTTGATCACGTTTGAATACTTAAATCCACCCATCTTGCTTCTCTACTTTCCCTAAACCTCGTACTGATACTAATTGTTGGAAAACAAAGGGGGGCAAATGGCAACGCGAAAGCACGATATGATTAAGCAAGAACTGAAGATCTAACTCTAACCTCAAAGAATTCAATCAAAGTAATAAGCACATACACAAGGTTTAAATTTAGGTGAAAACCCAAAAGGATCAAAACCATCCCCAACAAGCACGGTGAATCTATTATCAAATTAGGGTTACAAGAAGTTCCAGAGATCACTCAACCTCACCTCTACCCTTACAGATAATCCCCAGCAAGAAACCCTAGAAAGAAAACTAAAGAAATCTCTCTAGAATAAAAACTTAGATTTCTCCTTTTTCTCTCTCTAGATATTTTTCTCTCACAGAGTCTTTGAACACCATACATCATAGTCTAACATAGCCCTAGCTTTATAGACTCTTAATTAAGTTATCAGTGAAATATGCATCACGATGTACTTTGACCAGCCAAAAAATGATCTCACAAAACCAGCCTACGCAGTTCTCCCTCAAACGACTTTTTCTCTTATTCGAACTACTTTGACATAACCAAGTTTCTAACCTAGAAACAAAAATTTTGTTTGAACGACTTTGAGTTTATACCTTAAAAACTATTGTTTTTGAGCCGTAACCTAACACGCTTGACGTGGTCTTCCTTTATTGGTTGTTTCAAGACAAGAAGTTCATGAAAAACTAAAGAAAATGCAGGTGTCGCATGCTAATTTGTTGGTCTGTTTCCTCTATTTGATTCACCCGTGCATTATAGTACAGAAACAATTTTTAGGGCCCGCAATTTTGGTAACAATGTTAAGATAATTACATGTATATTTACCCCTTACATTTTATATACAAGTTAATCTATAATCGAATTAGAGACTACCTTAAATGAAGAATTAAACAAAAACACAATATTGGGTGGGTTAAATCCCCTAAGAAGAACTTATATTGCTCAATTGAATGATTTAAATAAATGACTCTTCCAAAACCCTAAGTTCTAGATTACAACTTGGATCTTTAAATCTCTATTGATTTCCCCTTCACATTGCCTAGCCTTGTCCTTTAATAGGTTATAAGTTACCTAGTTATAATATAGGACTAAATTGTCCTTAAAACGACCTAAAAATAGAAGTAGTCGTGACTTGAACATAACATTTCTTTGCTCGAATAGAAGACTCAGAATAGACTTTATTCAAAAAAAACATTTCTCTATTCGAGCACACCTCAAGTCGTTCGAACGACTTTATATCTCCTTCGAGCAACTTTGGCAAATTTGCCTAAAATCTGGACTAGTTCGTTTGGCTTGACCTTGCCCCTTCCCGTTCAAACGGCTTCAAGTCTCATTCAAACGAATTGACATCTTTTGGAGAGGTTTAGTATTTAGATCCTAAGGGGTTTAGTGTTTAGATCCTCCTGGATCATGGCTCTCCACTTTAGGAGCCTTGAGCTCCTACTCAGGTCGAGAAATAAAAATAAAGGAAAGTATCGTGCCCATTTCCCTATTGTACCACTTCGACTTGCTAGGTTGTTAACCTTTATTCCCAACTCTGAGCGACTCGATACTTCTCCATCATTTAACAGTAACCTTCCTCTCTATAATAATATTCTCCGGCAATAGATCTTCTCTTTCCATCCATAAGTTATCAACTGATGGTAGGCAAGTGTCGATTGTAGAGTCTTCATCTAGGAGAGACTACTCAAAGAGTTTCAAATGCTCAGCATTAATCACTGAATACATCTTCATAAATAGTGACAAATCCAATTGGAATGTGTTGTCACCAAACTTTTTAAGTATAGTAAATGGACCATAACAGATAGGCTTGAGCTTCTTACCTTTCCCCTTTAGTCGTTCCTTACCTAAATATAACCAAACTAGATCACCCTATTTAAAAGTACATTTGACCCGATACTTATCGTATTGAGCCTTATACTTCATTTGAGTCTTCTTCAATTGTTCTTCAACCACCTCATGAACCTTAATTACAAATATTCTCAATGAAACGTTGATTTTTAACTTGTTCCTCTTCCTCCTTCCATATCACCATCTTACCACCAAAACTAAAAGTTATATCAAAGGAGCTTTGAGGCAAGTACCCAAGACAAACTTCAAATGGAGACTTCAAAGTTGAACCATTAATCACCCGGTTAGAAGTAAACTAAAGATAGGGTAAACTCTCATACCAAGTCTTAGGATACTTAGAATGGAATCTCCATAATAAGTGAACAAAAGTGTAATTGACTACCTCTGTTTGCCCTTCAGTCTGTGGATGAAACGTTGTACTTCGCTTCAAATTAGTATTCATCATCCCTATAATAATCTCTATAACTGCCCCCAATTCACTACAATAAATATAGATTTTTACGTCATTAAAAAAATGACGTAAAAAGAATTTAACATCGTTTGTACAAATGACGTCGAATGCGATGACGTGGAAAGGTAGGGACCAACAACGTCATTAAATAAGTGACTTGGATAGGTAGGTACTAACGTCATTTAATAAGTGGCGTATAAGGGGTTTCAAAAAATGACCTTGTCGATACTCAATTCCGGTGGTCGGCCGGCTAGTATATTCTATTGACGTCACTAAATAACGTCATTAAAGAATAACGTAGTTGAAATCGCTTAACGTCATATTTGAAGTAACATGGTAGGGTTTTCATACATCAACAATGCCACTTTCAAAATGACGTCAATTCCTCAAAAAATATAATAAAAAAAATTAAAAATCAAATATTGCCCATCCCCTCCCCTCCCGCGCCAAGGCTCTACAGGACCACCACCATATTGTACAAAAAGGAAAAATATTTTACTAAATTATATTACCTTCATTAAATATAATGTGTTCGAACTCAATAAATTCATTAATTGGATTACAGAGCTAAATCACTGGTAAGCTTAACCAATGTACAAAAAAAAAAAAAACTATAAAGAAGGGTCTCAGGTGTTTCATTGCCAAAATGCTTACAGTTTTTGAGTACCTTTGTGTGTTTCTACTAATCTAGATCAATTTGTAAACCTGTCAAATCATACAAAACATTAGCTATAAATGTGAGCTTACTAATAATAGAACTACCGAATTTCACATTTGTTACATATTTTACTATAAATGTTGCTAAGTGTTAGTATCACACATGTCTATTATTATACTTTGAGTACACAATAAGATGCTTACAATCATAAAAGAAAAGAAAAAAATACAAAGCAAGAGAAGAGAAGAAAAATACCAATTTGCTTGAAGAATTCTACCTCCGTGACAATTATAGATTTGGGATCCCCATAACAAAACAATCTTGGTCAATTGCTCTTACTGCAGTAAGCATGGTACCAGGGAGGTCTCTCCGCTCTAACTCACATGGTTATCCTGCTGTCCAACCACCCTGTGTAAATTTTGTTATCTTGGTACTCTGTGACCTGTAAAAGGCAGTTTACATTTATCAATCTACATTTTCTTGTATAAGTACATTCAGATTGGAGCTAAGATTTTATAAAGCTTGGGAAGCTTACATTTACAAGATCGATTGTGTAATCAACATTTGTACAAATTTATACCCGAATATGTATCTCTTTTAGTCCATGAACCATGTTTGCAACAGCTAAAGCTCTCGACTCCCCAAAAGCAAAAGCATGTCCTGAGATTACAATGTAAGAGATTAGCATTAATTTTTTTTGAAGTATAACCATGGTTCAAAATTTTGACTCAAACGTCAAAATTTGCGGGAATGACACAAAATAGCGGGTATATCGGACCATTATATATAGTGATATATATCAAATAAAGCAATAATTTTTTTCCGATACTAACAATTTACTGAAACAGCAGACATCCAATGATAATAAGCTGATATATCAAGGAAATACTAGAGCCTGAGTGACTGGTCGCTAGATTCTTTTTTATCCTTGAGTATGAGCAAAGATAAATCATTCAACGAAGAAGTACGCCCACACATTTGGCTTACTTTTAAAACTCAGCTCCTGCAACGAGTTAAACAATAAGTTTCAGTTCTTGCTCAAACAGGATAGAGGGGGACTTCTATATTTTTCCTACATTTTGGGAAGTTTAACCCATTGTTGGAAAAATACATATGATTTAAATCAGTAAGAAGAATATAAACTCAAATTCTTGCTAAACCCCAAAGACATAAGGAAATAATCACAGAGACAAATTCTAACCTGTACTTTACCACCAGCTGGCTTAAATCCATCATCAGGGTCCTTAATAGTTACTCGTACACAACACAATGACCTTTAAGCCTCACAGACTGAGCTTGGTCAAAGTCAAATGGAGTGGCAACTACTAATGTTCTCTTCCACACGTCATATCCTCCATAATGGTTCATTCCATAAAATTGTCAATTTCTAAATAACAAGAGGTACAAATGCCAACATGATTACCGCAAAAATTGCATGAGAAAAAAGAAGAGGAAATTTGATATCCTGTTGCACAACTGAAATATTCTCCAGTTTCCATACTGTACAGATATTCAATAGTAGCAACCCCAATGTAGTTCACACACTTAGCAAGCCTTCTAGCCGCCTGCTCTAGTTCCTTCATTGTCTCCAATGGTGCAACTGTGATTGGACCTCCCTCAATGATTTGTTAAATTTAATAAAATTAGTATTTTTATTTCAATGATGTTGTCCACACGCGGTAAGGAGGACAAGAATTACATCTATTAAATTATACATATGATGGAATAAAATGACGGATAAAGAATGTTGGTTTCCACGTTAGACACCATTTGAGATAGCATCCGCAGATAGAAACTAAGTTGTAGCACTTGGGATAGCCCTTGATCTTCAAGTGCTTTTAAGCAGAAAATTGCCTAACTTCTTGGAAAATGCTGACAGTGCCTTTTAAGAGCATTTGAGCTTTGTTGCATTGGATGTACTCAATATTTTAAATAAATTAAGATAGGAAGATAACTAATTCTGAGACCATCATAATCAAAGTCAAGAATCTTTAGGATAAAAGTTACCTTTTGATGTGGCCTTTGAACACGGCAGTAACAATTATGTAAAGCTGCAACATTTCCGTGTTGATCGTAAAGTAATTGAACTTCCAAGTGGCAGCCCCAAGTGGCAACATTGTATCTTCATGAAAGCTAATAAAATAACTTTGAACTGGTGTTTAATTTTTTCTGACAATATCTACCACCAAAGGATAGGGTTTTGAGCGAATTAAACTACAAGGATACATGCACAAAAAGTAACAAAAAATAAGGAACAATACTTACAACATATAAGAAAAATGCGGAGAGATGGACAGCAGTGAAGAAGAAGATGACTTCCCAACTCACTGAGTGGATCCCTCCACAATCCAAAGTGAACTCCGTCTACCAATCCAACTCTGAAAAGGGCATCAGAAAACTCTGTTGTGAGCATAAATTGATTGAATTGCACAAGCATGTATCGTTTCAAAGAATTTTTGTCCAAGATTTGATGACTGGTATTTGCCGTGAATGGGAAGAATGGAACCAAGTTGATGGTGAGACCTCTGAAGCAAAAGAAGACCCTCCAGTTTGTAACCCCTTGCTAAATGAAGTTGAAATACACAGGATGGCATTTTTGGAAAATATTGATGTTCTCTTCGCCGAGCATAAAGTGGAGGAAGCTTTAGAGGCTTTAGACACTGAAGAGAAAAGCTTCTCATAGTTGAATGATTCAGAAAAAAATACTTCATCTACTAAAATCTCTTCCTATAAGTCTGCTTTTCTTAAAAGGAAGACGATGCTTGAAGATCAGCATGTTGAGATCACCAAACAGCCATCAGTTGGCATTTTTGAACTTAAGAAAGAGTTGTCTGCCTTGTTGCAACTTGGTAAAGGTCCTCTGGCACAGCAGCTACTGCTGAAAGAATATGGATCTCGCCTTCTGAAGAAAATTGATGGGTTTCTTCCTTCATGTTCGATTTATAAGGAAACCTACTCTGTAACTTTGTCAAAGCTCGTATTTTTAACAATTTTACTAATGGCAAAAGAATCTGGCTTGATATTTTGTGACATGCCTGTATATACAAATTGAATTATGTAGTGGGCAGAATGGGAAATAGAGTCTTTCATACGACTGGTGAAGGAGAATGCTCCCTCATCTGAGACGGTTACCGCTTTACATGCAGCAAGCATCTGTGTTCAAGCGAGTTTTAATCACTACTCAATATTGGAATCACAGGGTCTGAAACTCTCTAAGTTGCTTATGGTTCTTTTGCAACCGTACGATGAAGAGTTTCTGGAGATGAACTTTAGACGAGCTAGATCGATGCTTCTTAACTTTGAAGGAAATGATGACATATTATCACCTCAGATTGTATTTGCGCCACTTGGTCTTACAGCATCTTCATCAGATAGTATGCTCACTGGCAGTGGAACAAGATTCATATTCCTTGTTAAAGATACGATACAACAGTTAACTCTAGAGGTTATTTCTCATTTTGGGGCAACAGCTTTAACGAAGATATCTCATTTCTTTGATGAGTACATGGAAATTTTGATTAAAGCTTTACCAGGACCATCTGAAGATGAAAACCTTACAGAAAATAAAGATTATGTATATTATAAGGCTGAAACTGATTCCCAATAGCTTGCACTTTTGGGAAGTACATTTATTGTAGCCGATGAACTACTACCAATGGCTGTTTCAAGGATTTAGAGTGGGCAGAGTGAGTTAAAGGAACCAGGAAGTAGACCTGCTGAAAATGTTGGACCTGCTACTAGTACCATTGAATTTAAGGACTGGAAGCGGCATCTTCAACACTCTCTAGATAAACTCATAGATCATTTCTGTCGACATACTAGAGAGAAGGCAAAACCCGATTAGATGCGCAAATTTACTTACATGGGGCAGGAGAAGATCTATATTGGAACTCCCAACTAATGGTATCACTGCAATTCCAGGCTTTATTTGGAAAGTTACAACAGTTGGCAGCAATTGCTGGAGATGTATTACTTGGGAAAGAGAAGATCCAGAAAATTTTACTTGCCAGGCTAATAGAAACGGTAGTAATGTGGCTATCGGATGAGCAGGTGTTGGGATGTGTTTGAGGATGATTCATGCCCTCTTCACCCACTTGGGTTGCAGCAGTTAATACTTGATATGTACTTCATCGTTGAAATTGTTGTTTGTGGAGGCTACCCATCCCGAAACGTTCAGCAGATAACATCAGCAATAATTGCTCGAACTATCAAAACCTTCTTTGCCATAGGTATCGACCCACAGAGTGCACTTCCCGAGAATGAATGGTATGTTAATACAGTAAAGACGACAATAAACAAGCTTCTCTTGAAGACATCAGGTTCTGAGTTCTCAGACACTGACGATGAACACATTACTCTACATGATGAGATCATTTCAGATTCTGACGATACTGGTTCTTGTGTCTCTAGCATCAAGTCCTCTGATTCCTTTGCTTCCGCAAATATGGGTGAGGTGGAAATTCTGAATTACTTCACAGATCCCAAAGCTTGAGAAGCATCCTTTTATATTCACTTTCGAGAAAAATAGTATAAGAGATATGGGGAGGGAATCAATTCTCGGTGCATTTTATTTATATTTCAAAGCAAATCCAATCATCTTGGAGAAATGGGAAAACATAAACCTTAGTAAGATCGTCCATCTATAGAAAGTGCTTCCGCTGTGACAGAAGCGCGGCCTAATGAAATAATTTAAAAATGCCTACATTAGTAATGGAAATGTTGTAGATTAGGTAGATAAAAAAAAGGAAACAAAATGCAGACATTTAGAAGGCGGGCATTAAATTCCTGGAGCCCATTAAAGAAGGGAGTTACTCAAGCTTGTAGCTATAGCCATAAAATGGAGTTACGAAAAAAACAACAAAGAAATGGGTTACTCATTTTACAACCCGAAACCATATCTCGCAAAACAAAAATCCCAAAAGAAACTCAAAAATCATTAGTTCAATACCTTGCGTCTGGAGTGAGCTTTTTTTCGTGGAAGCTTAGACTCTGTTTAATCGGGATTTGTACCATGACTCTCATCCCAAGTTTGAGTACCAATGATGTTCAAGAAAAACATCATCAAATGAGCAATCATTTAATTTCCAGATTTAAGCATCAATCCTCTTACTCCCCACTTCAGCAAGTGTTGTCTCCTCTTCTTAGGAATGGTTTTGAGCAAATTTCAAGGCGACAACGAGTATTGAGTGTTCAAAAAAAGAAGTCAGGAGCACCCTCTCCTGAAAGAAAATAAAGCAAGTATATCATGATAATTAGTTACGAGCAATAAGAACTTGGTTAAATACTTAACAAGTTCAAGTAATATTATTTAGTTAGATATGCATATCATGGAGAAGATGGAGTCATGCAATCACTTTGCATTACTCTCCTGTCATGAGAACTCCTTCAGCTCATCAAATTAATAAATAATTCGGCAAACTCTCTACATTCGATCTCAACATAACAAGAATAGCAGCCACCAAATTCAACTACTGTAAAACACTCCTTACAAAAATCAAGGACCTCATCACCAACCATCTTAAGTTCGAAGACCGTCAATGTTTCTGAACTTCAAGGTTTAAACTCACAAGAATATATTGGGTAGTTCAAAGAACAAAAAAGGTATCGCATCATGGACGATATTTCAATTATATATGTAAAATAACATGTTTAAGTGTATATGGATATCATTATTGTTAAAGGCATTCTTTTAGCACAGACCAAAAATTCCTAAGTATTTTCTAAATTTAGGAAACTATAATTTTCAAATTTGTAATAAAAAAATTCTAAAGTATTGCTCTTGAAGGACTCTAAACCAAAAGGTTATCATTTGCAATCATTATATCGATGAATCAAAATCATCACAAAGATAGAGAACTGACTGACAGTAGCAATTTAGAAAAATGAGCATCCTCCCAAAGATTAAAAGTAAGAATCATACCTAGATTTGAGAACAGAAAAATCCAAAATAGCAAGGAGATGTTGAGAAGTTTTTTGCATAATCTGATCAACGGCAGAGTGCTCTAGAAAGTTGATGCAATTGAGCAGACTTTTAAGGATTATGAAACCAGATATTGAACTCGAATTGAAACCCTGTAGACAAAAGAGGCAAACCTCAATCACTCAGTTTGAGCCCTAAAAGTGAAGATGTTTAAAATTTATAGGAATTGTTTTTTCTTATACCTTTTAAAGTCTACTCGCGAAGTTTAATAGACCCAAACTTCGTCTATTGATAAATAACGACGTGATTACCAGAAGAACCTCAGTCATGTCATTTATAAAATGACGTGAAAAGCAATTATTTTTACATCATTATCAAAAATGATGTTATATATAGAGATAATAATAAATAACGTCATTATTTTAAGAAATGATGTAGTACCTATACGAAGTATATTAACCCATGGGAATAAAAGTTAAAAGTGGACAAATAATGTCACTTTCTCATAAAGTGGTTATCCCTATCATAAAGTGGACAAATAATGACGTTATTTAGATGACGTCAAAAAAAGTGTTATCCCTATCATAAATAATTGAAGAAGGGAACCCAAAATACCGCCAAACGTCTCTAAAAAATAATCGCGATGCTTCTTCCCTGGTAATCGTCTTCTAGCATGGAATAAGAATAATTATCTTACTGAATTGATCTACCACCACAAACAGATAATCATTCTTGCACTTGGTCATGGGCAAACAACCCATAAAATCCATCGATATGCTCTCCCAAGGTCGGTTAGGTACTGGTAAAGGTAAGTACAACCATACCTTTCAATTAGAAGACTTCGATATGTTGCATAGAACGCACTCACGAACCATACGAGCAATATCCATCTGCATCTTCGGCCAGAAGACAAAATGCCATAAATTCAAAAGAGTCTTCTCTACCCTGAAATAACCTACCACCCAGGAATAATGAGCCTCTCTAATCCAATACAAACGGTCTCTACCCTTAGGAATACATAGTAGAGTTCCTCTGTTAATCAAACCATCCTTCAATTCATACTCACATGTTTTTCCTTGCAGTAATTTCAGGTGAATCACACTAAGCTCTTTGTTCTCGTCATACCCTGTAACATACTTTGACAGAACAATATATTATATCTGCTCAGCTACCAAGAAAATGGAAATAGTTGGTAATGAGGGCCGAGATAAAATGTCAGCCATTTGTTGTCCACACCCTTCTTATACTTGATAATCAAGTTGAATTGTTGTATATATGACATCCACGTCATATGGCAAGCTTGTTATAGCTTGGACTGTGTAAATAAAAACTGTAAGAGTTTGTGATCAGAATGTACCATAAATTCCTTCCCCAATAAGTAGCTCTATCAATGCTTCACTGATTGATATAACGCGAAAATTTTCTTATCATAGGTAAGATAGTTGCGTACTGCTCCTATAAATATCTCATAATGGTAGGCAATCGACTTCCCATCCTACAACAAAATTGCCCCTAATGTATAGTCTGACGTATTTGCTTCTACCTTAATAAATACTACAAATTCGGTAAAGCTAACACTGGTCATTCTAAAATCTGAAAGGTTTTGTTATGGTGATCTTCCTATACAAACTTCACACCTGCCTTTGTTATAGAATGCAAATGTGCTGAATTATGTAAAAAATGCTAAATAAATTTATGTAAATACCGACAAGAACCTATAAAATTTTGCACTCTCATCACTGAACGGCGTCTAGGTCAATTAGTAATAACCGAGACCTTCTCTGGATCTACCTTAAGTTCACCATCACTAACAATGAACCCCAAGTATACTAGGTCCTTCTTCCCAAACTCCCACTTCTCTCCATTAAGAAAATGTTAGGGATGTTTTGAGTTTAGTTCGACCTACAAACTGGATATTTGCATTTAGTCCCCAAGTTGTTGAAAAATGTACTTTTGGTTCCCAAATGGTCTCTAACCACATGTTAACCCTAATTGAAGTCTATTTTTACCCTGAAGTACCTAATCTACCCTCACGCGGGTTGCACGTACAAGCACCTTGCTACATATTATCTTAAATCACATAAAGGTAGATTAGGTACTTCAGGGCAAAAATAAACTTTGACTAAAAAATTTCAACTCCCTTCTAATGGACTCTAACAAACCACGTGTACTTCATAAGCACCTCATACTCATCCACATCGATGTCTAAAACCAAAACTTAGTTATGAAATTTGATACTGTACTCTTGTACTAATTGCCCATGCTTTTGGCACAAATGATTCTATTTAAACCATCTCCCCTGTTCATACCCAATTTGCTAACCAACACCTTAAATTCTTTTTAGCTTTAACTGTCTACAACATGACGTTTCTTATAAGACTTTCACCATGTGAGTGCATGACTTGTGAATTTTAATGTCGAAAAATAGATTTTCTAAGCATTTAAATATTTATATACTGAAAAATAGGTTTCTAACTTATCTATCTAGTTATCCAATTTCTCAGCATCGATTGACCTATCGAAGATTGGAATTTTAATTTTATGAAGATTATGCATTAGATTTCAGAACTTACCAATAACTGATTTTTCTTCTACGGATTCGACATCACTAGAATCTCCATCTTCCTCCTCTTTTGTAACTCTTTTCTTATTCTTGCGCTCTAGTCACTTCGTCGAAAAGGGTGCCTTAAAGAGGTCTATGAGAGCTAACTGTTCTACTAACTCTACAATAGTAATAGTTAGGTTGAAAACTTGATATTCAAGTTTCATGATTCGATCTTCTGAAATGCCAATCTCTGTATTTATACTCTTCTTTGAATTAGGTTTTTTGTGAATCTTTAATAGACTCACAAATATCTCATTCATTTGCTTGAGTCGGTCACGTATAGAGACCATAAACTAGCAACCCCCCGAGAATCGTAACTCTAAAATCTGATACCACTTAATCTATAATCAAATTAGTAACTACCATAAATGAAGGACACAATATTTGGTGGGTTACATCTCCTAAGAAGAACTTTTATTGTTTAGTTGATTGATTACAATGAATTACTTTTCTAAAACCCTAAGTTCTAGATTACAACTTGGATCTCTAGATCTCTCCTGATCTCACCTTCACATTGCCTAGCATTAACCTTTAATAGGTTACAAGTTTTCTAGTTATAATATAGGACTAAATTACCCTTAAAGTGACCTAAAAATAGAAGTAGTCGCGGCTTTGTTCAAGCAAACTTTTCACTGCACCAATAGAAGACTCAGAATAGTCTCTGTTCGAATATAATATTTGTTTGCAGAAGACTCATAATAGGCTCTGTTCGAATAGAATATTTCTCTGCTCGAAAAGACCTTAAGTCGTTTGAATGACTCCAAATCTCGTTCAAACGAGTTTGGCAAATTTACCTAAAATTAGGACCATTTCATTTAGCTTGATCTTGCCCCTCCTCGTTCGAATGGCTGCAAGTCTTGTTCGAACGACTTGACATCTTTATTTTTATTTTGCTTATTATTAGTTAACAATTGCTAAGGAAACTGGAAGGAGACTAAGTATGGTTACAAACATGTACCTTTCTTCTTTCATTGCTTGGGTGAGAAAAAGATGTTTAAGTCATGTTTTTTTGCTTTTTTGAAAGTGTGTAGTGGTAGGCAGTAAACTACGCATGAAATTTGTCAAAGATGTGTGTGTTTGGCAGACCAAGCCAGCATTCTACTTTAAATGTACTTCACACCTTCCTATCATGTTTGGCCAACCAATTTCCCACAGACCAAAATTTGAATGAAACTATCATAAACACCACCAATGTGGGGAAACGGCAAAAATAAAAAGATTACATTATCCAATTTATGGGAATATCATCCAAAATAAAATGAGATAAAGAGATATGACATAAATATCTTCTAAAACATAAAAATTAATAACTAATGAGATATAGAGAAAAAAAAGTGTGGTAGGAAAGAGAGATGGGAGGGAGAAATATAGAGAGGTGAGAGAGGGATAATTATATATAGAAAGAGAGGGAGAGATGTGTATAAGAAAGATAGAGAGAAAGGAGTGAAAAAGGGAGAGAGGCAGATAGATAAAGGTGTACATGTGTGTGTGTGTATGTGTATGAGAGAGAGATGAATGAACGTGAGATATAGAAAGAGAGAGGAGAGAAAGATAAATGGAAATATATATATAGAGAGAGAGAAAAAAATATATATAGAAAGAGAAAAAAGAGAGAAAGGGAAAGATAGAAAGGAGTCGTTACCAAAGAAAGGGTTTTTGGCAACATACGTATCATACTTTTGGCAATGGACAATATCTATTGCAATTTTACAATGATAAAGGCCCGTAGCAGTAAGTCCAAGTCTACTGCATTTGAGTTTTGTTAAAATTTAAGCCCAATACTGCCTAAGGTTCCCCCTCTTTCTCGAAGCATTTCCAAAAAAAAAACCTTTTAACTCCCAAGATTCTGGAACAAATCCGTTATTGCTATCCACTACTTCTCCACGTCTTTCTCCAAATTCCCTTTTGAGTCTTAATTAAATTTTACACCGACCTCTTTCTAGCATCGCTTTTGTGATCAAAGGTAATCTTCTCTCTCTCGCCTCTGATTATCAATTTCTATTATTAATTTTGTTTGTGAATAATTACATATATCTGATTATCAATGTTTCTTTTTCTTCGTCAATTTCTGTGGTTAACTGTTTTAGGATTCCAATTGACCTTGTTTTGTGACATTAGGGGTTTTAGTTAATCAACTTATGGTCAAATTTAAGCGTTTGCTTCCGCTTACAGAGGATGGAAATTTCAGTAGATAACTCTTCTCCTTCACTTCTCCCAAGATGTCAATTTTCATTTACGATGAAGCAGGTTAGCGTGTTGTATCACTTAGTAGGGATCAACTAGAATATTTTATCTCAGTAAGAGCTTCATTTCACTAATGTACAATATACCCTTAAACTATTGGTGAGACAAACACTAATACTTATCATATCTTGCCTTTAGATGGGATAAGGGGATTTAATGTATCCTATAACAGTATCTTCAAAGTTATACTATCTGGTAAGACAAACTGTAATTTATCTTCTGGTAATACTTCTTCCATCTAGCTCCTATTTCAACAACAAATTAAGCAATGATTGGCTAATTAAGTCGAAATTTGTTTTTATGTAGTAAATTATCTTGATTATCTGGCATGCAAGTGGCTTCTGTTAATGGTCCTTCATGTATATTTTGGATAATGTGCTACCCTGGGGAAGTATTTGGGTTAAACTATTATCATTGTGCAGTATCTCAATTAACTGACAACAAATCTTTTTACTTACTGTAGTTCCTTAAATTATTTATCTAACCTATAAATAAATTCCTTTTTATTTTAGTTCTTCAAGTTTAGGATGCGCTTCTTTTTCAAGTTACTGGTTAAGATATTTCCAACTGCGCTTGCATTGGTAGAGTTATATATATGGTACTATTTCAGTAGTCTGGAGGTACCAAAGCTAGTAACAAATTGCTTAATGATCAGCTGAGACTTAAGATCTTAGACTTTAGCCTGGAATGGCTCTTTCCCGAGGATGACATCCATTCATACATTAATGTTTTTTGTTGCTCAGTAAATTATGTACTAATTTTCCTGGGCCCCTATTTTTTCTTCTCTCTTTGCTTTCTTTGAGTTACCTGGATTTTCTTGGGCCTCTATATTTCAAGGCCGGGTGCTGATACCTTCTGTATACTATGTGATAAGTGATACCCTTCATCCCATCAATGAGAGATAGAAGATCTGACTTCGTTTCTATGTTTTAGTCCTCTTACTGAGATACCATCATAGATGCAGAGTAGGAGCGGTATTTCTTAATATTGAGCATACAAGGATTATCAAAAACACCTTAGAGGCTAGGATAAAGGTGTATATCTCCAAATAACAATTTTTCTTTTACATATTATAGTAAATAAAGTGGAAACTAAGCAGCATCTTCTCACGAAAGATGTGATTTAATGGCGGTTACATGGCCCCTGTGTTTCATCATTTCCAAGCGCTAATCGTATCTTCATATCAAATTTTGTAGGTGTAAAGTCTTTGACTTTGAGTTTTATTGTGGTAGTTAGCTACTATCCGTATGTATATGCCATGGAGTGGAATGGACTCAATACAGGTAGTAGGAGTTCTTTGATTTCAAAATTTGATCCTAAAAATACAATTAGAGATTTAACCAAAGGTTTCAAATATAATACGTGATTACTGGGTATAGTAATGATTTACATTACGTATAAAAGTTAGATCTCCTATTTGTTTAACCTCTTATTCCACGTTTACGGTGGTACATATCCATCTCATGAGCGGTGTCTCTCGACATCTAAAGTTAGTTCGATGCCAATTCTTCATGTATATTATTATTCTTCTATCTTATACATTCATACATGAATCTTAGATATTATTATAAATATATTTTCATTGGAACAGATATACTTTTTCTTCTTGACTTCAGGTTGATAAGGATTATGTGGTATAATTTTATTTTATTTAACAATTTGGAGGTGCGCTTATCTATTAATTATCTTCTTTTTTTCATCTTGGGTTTGTTTCTTTTTAGCTTTTGGATGTCATATTTCATTTTTGTTTTGTGTATTTCTCTTTTCAATTAATAAATATTTTGATTTTCAGTCCCCTTATTGTTTACAGTGAATCTCCAACTGATAGTTGCAAGAAGTTAGAGAGCCAAAACTTTAATAAAAGGAGATTGGCTGATAATTATAGTATGACTTCCAACTTTCTACATATATATATATATACATACATTATACACTAGAAAGTTAGTTATATGGGTTCTTTGATTTGTGAACTTTCATTTGAGGTGCTTGATGCATGTCATAATTAATTTGATTATTTTTTGGGTTTGTCTTTTAATTTAATAGTTTCTCTTGGGATTTTACGATTTGCAAAAAACTTACTTTTGAGTCCTAACCTGGAAGTATTATGCAAAAAAGCTAAGATAGTCACCATATTGGTAGCTTTGAGCAAAGTTACTGAAGATATATTCAGTGGATTGCAATTCCTTCTCAGCTTATGCAACTTTCCTAAACTATACTATTCGTTCTTCACCACAGTAAAATTATTTTGGTGCGTATGCATTAAGGAATTAACTATTGATGTATACCGTTACATGTAGCTAGGGGAATACCACTTTCAGATATTTACACAGTACCATGGCAACTTATTAAAGAGAGAGAGAGAGAGAGCTATCAGAGTCAATAAGAATGAAGCCCACTCTAGGATACTTATGTTATGATTCTAGGTTCAGTCAACAAGATAATAAGTTTAACAACTAATTTTAATTCAACATCCTGAATGATACTAGTAAGAATTTGGTGAGCTTCAAGATGCTAATTCTCAAGCACTTGAGTTTCTCCAAAAATGATGAAGATCACAGTTAAAGATAAGCTGGTGTTAAATGCTAATATTTCTTTGCAAAAGATGCTAGTGATATATCAGTCCTTGGGTTGACTATATTGATTCCTTGGTCATGTTACAGGCTTCAAAACTTATTTAGTGTTAACTGCTAATATTTCTTTATATATGGCCTGATCAGTTCCCATACCATTTTGTGTGGAAAAATGAAGCAATCTAGAATTTCATGGGGCTATGCAAAGTAGTTCATAACAAGTGAATTTCTGCATTTTTTTGCATAAGATACTGCCTAGAGTGATTGACTTGTATTATTTATATGTTCATTTTGATGAGTTAAATTCATAAGTTCGGCTATATGTATGGGATCTGGAATGGGTAAAATTTTCCAAACATAGCTGAGATGACCCCGTCATATTTTGTTAAGTTCAGCTATGTGTAGAATAAAAAAGAGAACTACTTCACTTATACGGTTGATGAAAGTTCTGTTCTCACAAGGTATGTTGCCGAATATGGGCAGGGTAAGCAGTTTATGTGGGTGAATGCTACCCTAAAATGGCTATTGCTTTTTTCTCGCCCAAATGATCCTTACGATGTTAATTCTATTTGTGGGTCTTTTGGCATTGCAATAAGAAAATCTTGCCAATCTGCAGATGCTTGCATGGTTTTGAACCGAGTTTTCCCAAGGACTGGAATTTGAGTGATTGGTATGGTGGGTGCGTAAGAAAGACCTCTTTGCAATGCGAACACGAAGATGTATTCTTGAAGATGCCTGATATGTATATGATGACTTAAAATTTGACTATAGGAAGTGCCAAAGAATGTGAATCAGCTTGCATAAGAAACTCTTCTTATTCAGTTTATTCTTATAGCGGTGGGTGTTTGATCTTGAGTGGGGGTCTGCAGAACTTAAAACAACTTTTTGTTGGTGACAGTAATGGAACTGTAATTTATATTCAGCTTGTAACTTCAGATCTTCCAACATTTAAAAGTAAAAATAAGAAAGTATTAACCATGGTTATAGTGGTTGCATCTATTTGCAGTTTAGCTCTCCTTGGTATTATACTTTTGCTAATTTGGAGAAAGCGGTTGGTTGGACTCTCTAGTGCAGTTCAGGGATCTTTAGTACCTTATAAGTACAAAGACTTGCAAATCATCACTAATAACTTCTCTAAAAAATTGGGAACAGGATGCTTTGGTTCTATTTTTTAAGGGGAATTATCTGATTCCAGTCCCATAGCTGTTAAAATACTTGAAGGGTTTAGGCAAGGAGAGAAGAGTTTCAAGCATGAGTTAGGACACTCGGTACAGTTCAACATGTTAATCAGGTTTGCCTGCGTAGGTTTTGCTTAAAAGGTACTAAACGGTTGTTGGTTTATGATTACATTCTATTTGGTTTTTTAGATATTCATTTGTTTGGGAAGAATTCCAAAACTCTAGAGTGGAAAATGAGATACCAAATTGCTCCTGGAACAGCTAGAGGATTAGCTTATCTCCATGAGGAATGTAGAAACTACATTATACACTACGATATAAAGCCAGAAAATATTCTTTTGGATGTTGGTTTCTGCTCAAAGAGTTTTAAGCATAAGTTAGCACACTCGGTACAGCTAGAGGATTAGCTTAACTTCTTCATGATTGTTAAGTCAACTTCTTCCCTAGAGTGGAAAACTCTAGAGCTTGTAATATTGCTTGTTGGTGCATCCAAGAAGGTGAGATGAACAAGCCAGCAATGGGATATGTTGTTCAAGTCTTGGAGGGAGTCGTAGAAGTGGGTATATCTCCAGTCCCACTTTACCTCCAAAACCATGTGAATAATCTTGGGCACAAGAGAGATGGTATGGAGTGTTCTGGTGAAAGTTCACTAGTAGCCGAATAAAGAAGTACAGGGCATGAACGTAAAATTTTGAAATTATTCCTCTCATTTTTGTGTAAAAATTTTAGGTACTTGTACTTATTTCTTTCTTAGTAATGCTTGATTATAACTCTGCTTGTTAAACTTGTTTGCTATTATTTATGCTCTATGTAACATAATATGCAATCTAATTTGGTGTTAAAAAATAAAAATAAAAAATATTCATAAGTGGCTGATAAAATTTCTTTTGATGGTTATAGTAAGGTAGCTCTTCATTTTGTAAAAAGAAGAGGAAAAGATTACTTTGTACATGGCATTGAGAAATCTTACATTATCATAACCATAGGTATGTAGGAGCTCCATATCTTAAGGAATATTGAAGCTTCTTACTATATCTTTGCATGCTCCGTCTCTTCCAGTCTTGGCTAACAGGTCTTTCCAAGCCAAGTACGATTTGAATAGGAGTATATATGAGTGAGCCTTCAGCGAATGAACGAATAAGCTAAGATGAAGGTTAAGATAGAAATTAATCCTATTCAGGCACAAGAAAAGGTATGCTATGAACAGGCAAGTCAGAAGTCTCTTTCAAAGTAGATAGCAAAGCTCGACTTTGCAACAGTTCTCCCAGTTAAGCAAGGATGCTTTATTTTGTATTGCATTTCAAATTATCTGTTGGTGGGATCTTATGTACATCAGCTCATACTTTGGTCATTGCAAAGGATCATAGATCCAGCCTTTATTCCAAGCATGAAGAAACCAAGTGAAATTGGGTATTTTTTTGTTATAGCTTAAGTTGTGTTAGACAATTAGATGTATTGTTCTTCATTTATTGTTGTACGAATGTCTTCATATATTAATGAAGTTACCCGAATGTCTTTTATGTGTAATATAATGCAAATTCATATAATACTTTTAGGTAAATATTATGTTATTATTTTTTTTAAATGAGAAAATAAATTTACGACAGACCAAGCCCGTTATAAAAAACAACATAATTGCAACAGATGCTAGCTTTAGCAGCAGAAGTAAAGGGGTTGTCACTGATGGTATTGTGACAGACAAAACGCGATACTAATAGCTAAATAAAGGCAACGGACATGGTCTATTTGAAAAACTTTACTTTTAGCGATGGATTTTGTCTGTTGTACACCCATCCGCAATACCCCCTTCGACAACACTTATGCTACAGACAAAATCCGTTGCAATAGGCCTTTAGCAACGGATATAGTCCATCGCTAAAAGCTATTTTTTTGGTGGAGAAGAGAAAAAGATAAGAAGGAAAGAAATAAAGAGTAGAGGAGGAAAAGAGCCAAACAATATGTTGGGTGAAGGAAGAGATATGTTGACATGTGCCAAATGATATATTGGGATAGAGAAAGAAGCTGAACAAAATATCAAAAGTGGGTGGGTACGACGACGGTATGAGAACCGCAAAAGTTAAACTTGGGAAGCTCAAATCACACTAAAACAAGGAACTTCGCTTCACATGGGGGGTGCAAAGTTAAGAGTGTGAAGATTGCCTCTAAACTTTATACTTTTGACATTTTTTTGAAAACCTCACTGATTCTTCTAACAGATTGATTCTAGCAAAACACACCAAAACTGGGAAGTTCACTTCTCTTCTCACAACTTCATAGGGTTGGCCGAAAAACAAACATGACCTTACTAGAAGAGCTATTTCCAAAGGATGGAACTATATTGTAAGTTCATTTAATCTTTACAGTCTCATAAACTTTGATTGTAAATGTTTACCTTTTGTTGAAGTTATTAGTCTAAAGTCAAATATTTATGACCTTAATTCAAATGATTTTACTATATTTCTTATACTTTTTGATTTTAGTCTCTTTGATATGGTTTCTCTGCTTCATGAGTTTTACTTATAATCATTCTATAATAGATTCATGAAACTATTTTTAACTAGTAGCACTTAATGAGAAGAGAGATCCATGTTTCCTAATCACAGATCTGTGGCACGCTTACTTGTATCGTGCTCTTCTTTGAAAGAATTCATCTGAGAATAGGAATATAGAAGTAAACTCTTTGTCATGTAGTTTAATGTAAGTTTTCAATTTTATAAATTTATTTAATTCTCTTAAGCTTACTTTACTTTCTTTTCAAATAAACATAGCTTAACTTATAAATGCATATTGCTAATTAGTACCAGGATTAAGACTCAGATGAATTCAATGGTAAAAGAAATTGGGATATATAGGAGTTGTCTTCCTCTGTGTTAATAATTTGGAAGAAGCTTGCATTCCCTGATTTAACGGAAGTGAGAGTTTAATAAATATGATTAGAATTTTTATTGAGAATGTCATTATTTTGAAAAGATTGGTTCTTGGAATCAATTTGACATACAGTCAGTCCTATCTAGGAAATTAGATGGAGATTTATGAGAAGCTGCTAACTTTCGTGAAAGCTTTTCCCAATGATATCCATTCTATTGTAGATAAAGATGTTATTTTACAACAATGAGTACGTAGAATGCATGTCACATGCCCAAATTACCTGCAGTTAGATTTCCTTGTCTCTATGTAAGTTTACTTTGTATTGAAACTTGATATGTTTTTTAATTTAAAATATTTTATTTCTTCAGTGTATCAAATTTAATATTAATGATATGGTTGTGTTTAATGATTTATGCAGCCAATCTATTGCTGTAAATTTCTCCGATGCAACCAAAAAATTAAAAGATGTTATATCAAATGCCTAGTAACTTCAGAAGCAAGACCTATTTTTGAGGTAGAGATTTCTACCAATTTGCTCTTTTTTGGCCTTTCACTTAGTAAGAAAAGGGTGATGATAACAGTACTTTGATAGACACATAAAATGACCACTATTCCCCTATGACTTAATGTTTATTATTCTTAATTTTATTATTAAACATAACTTATAAAACCAATTTTTATATTTCAGGTCACATGGAGCTCATTTACCAAATATGTACAAATACCGGGATGTATAGGTCAAAGGATGAACTGTTGGAGAAGGATGTAGAGTTGTCAAACACAAGGGTCCCACATGGGGAGGTTACAATTTTGGAGGATAACTCTTGAAGGTTACAAATTTATGTACATTCATGACATAGGTTATAAATCTAATATTAAATGTAAGAACCTTCTCCTTCATCTATAAAAGGAGAGGTGGTGAGCTCATAAGATCATCGAATTTTGAGAGAATCATTCTTGTAGAGTGCAAGAGAGCATTATTGGAGTAAGTTGGTGTAAGTCTTGTAAGCATTTGGAGTATTTCATTTTGTAAGTCAATAAAATTCCTCTTTTTGTTGTTAGTTTATCTTCATTTCATTCTCATATCATTTAGGTTTTATAGTTGTTATAATGGCCGGCTAAGTCCTCACTAGGGGTGAGGATGGATCCGCCATAAGTGTATGATATCATGTAGTAGAATGTATTTTTCTCTAGCACAATATAAGCATATTATCACAAATCCTAAAATTATATTGTTGGAGACATCCATTATCATCCTATGATCTCTTTAAGTAGAGATATAGGAAGAGTTTTGTGATTCTCAAATGATATAGTAAAATTGTATTAATATTGCATTTTTCTAAGATATGATCCTAATTAACATTTCATAGTTAGCATAGCTTTCATGGAATGTGTTTTTAGTACATACTTAGTTCATACAATATATTCTACTTGAGTTATAATTAATCCTGGGATTACATCGACAAAAGGTCAAAGTTTGTTATCTCAATTAAGTGGAGAATTTAATATACGATACTATGTTGATATTGTATATAAATGGTGATGAAATACGAAGCCCCTAGACCTTTATTCTTGATTAAAACCATATCATTGATTTTTATGGTTTTACAACCTTAGATTACTAAAACACAAGACCAAAACTAATTTCTAGTTCCGTTCGAAAGTGAACGACACTCTAATTTTTACCCATGCTAAACACTGGATTTTGACCGTTATCATACTTGCCATATTCCTTCTATATATGCGAATAACATTATCTAAGTGATTACAAGATTATATTCACAACAGTTTTTAAACCAGTTCAGTGAGCTAAATTTGAATATTACAAAACACATACAAAAAATTATAATACAATTATTGAGCAAAGTCCACAAACACAAATATTTGCCAAGTTCATCAAAACATCTTCCCATTAACTTGTTCTTATACAAATTAGAACACCAAACTAAAAAAGGTCTATCTTCATGTTCTCCAAAGGAAAGTTATTGATTCTTTTGTATTCTGCATCAACAAATGAATAAGCATTGTCAAAAATAGCAAATACCATTCTCCCAAAATAATTCAAGAGAACCAAAATGCATCAACCATTAAGAAATAAACTGGTCTATATTCTACCATTGATAATAGATCCCTTTTTGTTTTTAATATAAGATATCATAAGAATGGAGACAATCATTATAGAACTCAATAATATTAAAACCCAAAACCAACAACATATCTTTACATTCAAAATTAAGTAATATATTACCCATAAATTGCAAATCCAACCTCATGTACATAGCATGCCACATTTCTACTATGTTATTTCCAGTTACACTCATTTATTTTATTTTGTTTTGCGGTGCTATGTTGTGTCTATCCACATAATGTTGTCCTCTCGAACAAATGAATTTGTTCTTCACTGAACTTGTAGCCCATTTCAGAAGCTTGGGCTGAAGTCCACTAATGAAGGTAGGTCATCAGGTTTCAGCTTTTCAGCCTATCAGTTACAGTAATTCAAAATCCCATTTTAATTTAAGTAGATAGGCAGATGATTAAGTGGGAATGCTGCACCCATGTTTATTTGCTAATATTCGAGTTTATAGGCACTTTAAGTAACAACTAATTCGTCATGAAGAAAACTAGAAAAAACATGTACAAGATCCAAACAATAAACTTATGTTGGTTGTGTTGTAACAACTGTTGTACACATATTTGACTAGTAAATTTATATTTTTGCTGATTTCCTATTCTCATTATTATTGCATACCAACTTTTGTTGAAAGTTTCCCAATATGACTATCTCAGTAAGCTATATTACTACATCTCCAGGGTTCAGGCAGACTTATGTTTCCTGGGTCTGCATCTTGAATTCGCAAGGATGGACTATACCCATCTCAACTATCACCAGTTTAAATATGCGCATTCAACATGTTGTATAAATCAGTGGCGGAGCAAAGAATTTGGTTCAGTGGTGAAAGGTTTTATTTGTTCCATTTCGTGTCTGTGAAGTCTCGAGGTTGTTTCAGCCGAAGACACTGACAAAATGGAGATCTCTGGAGAGAAGGTATGTATTACTCAATGATAAAGGATTAAAATTTCTATTTAATTGTCATTCGAACGAGTTTTAAAGCTGTTCGAACGACTTGGCATGTTTCCCGGAAATTTGGCCCATAGCCAATTTTCGTTCGAACGAGTTTTATTGTCGTTCGAACGAGTTGACATATCCCCTAGTTTTTTTGCCCATAGCCAATGTTTCGTTCGAACGATACTTATTGTCATTCGAACGACTCTCGGGAGAAATAGGGTTACTATTTAAGCAAACCATGTTTTCCTTTTCTCTCCCGGTCTTTTTGTTACAAAAACCAATTTCTTTTTCAGAAGGCTAAAAACTCATTTATCAGAGAGTGAATTTAATATCAATCAATCCTCTTCTAATCCAGAGATTGATGTTAAATTAGTTTGACAATACTTCCTACATAACATTGAAGAAGGTTCTTGGTGGGAGATCAAGAAGGGTTGTTGAGAAAACATAAGAAGATTTGGTGGGAGATCAAGAAAGGTTGTTACGAGAACAGAAGAACGATTCTTGGCGTGAAGCTTTGGTTAGAAGAGAGATAATCTTGAGATTAGGTTATCAAGTCTATAAGTGTAATTCAGATTAAACTCTTTTTAATTAGTAGATTTTTAGTTGTTGATCTCATCAACAACGACCTATGGTTTTTCTCCTGTGTAAAGAGATTCTACAGGGTGAACAATTGCTTGTATATTTTAATTCCTTGTCTTTACTTTTGATTGTTTATGTTCAATCCTAGATTATTGATTGATAGGAATAGTTCTGACCTAATCTATCGAAATACATTAAATACGAGCATATTGAATTTTAATTGGTATCATAGTAGAATCGTTTGTAGACTTTATATCATAAGAGGTGATCCTGTTTACGTGCTTGCTTAATTTAATGGATTCCGAAAATTTTGGATGTCCAATAAATCGTCCACCACTCTTTGATGGCATAAACTTTTCTTACTAGAAAGTTCGTAGGTGATTGCCTTCTTGTAATCCATGAGAGAAGATGTCTGGATTACCATTGAAGATGGATGAGTCTCTCTGACTGTTATGCGGGGTGAACCAGTAATTACTGTAGAAGTTCATAAACCTAGAAATCAATGGTCCAAGGAAGAAAAAGAAATATCTGGGTATAATTCTAAAGATCTTAATGCTATCTTTAATTCTCTGAGCCAAAGTGAGCATAGGCATATATCTGCGTGTACCACTTCGAAAGAAGCTTGGGACATCTTGATGTGCACTTACAAAGGTGATGAAACTGTTAAAGAAAGTAAATTGCAAATGCTCACATCTCAATTTGAAAACATCAGGATGAGTGAGGATGAGTCATTTAGTGAGTTTTATGCCAGACTTAGCGACATTGTCAATGACAGTTCTTCTTTAGAAGCTGGATACACTAATGTTCAAATAGTACATAAAATTCTAAGATCTCTACCTAAGAGTTTTAGATCCAGACGTAATGCCATAGAGGAAGTACACAATCTTAAAGCCATGAAACCTGATACACTTGCTAGAAAATTACGTACATTTGAAATTGAAATGGAAATGGAAAACCCTAAGAAGAATAAGAGTGTGGCGTTTAAGTCTTCCTCCAACTCTTCGTCTTCTCAGGGAACCAGAGATGTTAACAACTACTGTGTCTCTAACAATGATGAAGAACTTGACTTTGACTCTCAGATTGCACTTATAAGCCAACAATTTAGAAAACTTTTGAAAAATAGGTAATTTGAGAAACAAGGGCAAAATGTAAATTACAACTCTCATCCTCATGACCGTGATAAGTCTTATGGAAAACAAACTAACTCAAGTACTCGTCCTCACAACGACTCTGATCAAGATCTTAATAAGGTTGAATGTTATAGATGTCACAAGTATGGTCACTATGCTCACAGCTGTTCCACTAAGAGCTCTAATAGTAAACATAAGGCCATGAATATTAAAGTAACTTGGGATGATGATAATGATGAATTTGATGATCATTCCCAAGAATATGAAAATGGTAACTATTGTACATTTCCTAGTATAATAAACTCTAGTAATAATTATTCTGACCCGTTTGAACTAAAAAACTTTATTGAAGGCCAATGTGATTATGAAAGTGATAATAGTGAAGAGCCCAAGATTGAGGAATTGTATTCTCAACTTATTTCTCAGCTTGGGAAGTTTAAGAAAGAGAAAGATGCTCTTATTGTCAAACTTGATATGTGTGAAAAAGAAAAACATACTGCTGTGGAGAAATTAAAATTGACTGAAACTAAATTTGGGAAGCTCAAACTTGACTTGACTTTCACTAATCAGAAACTTGAAGTTTTTCTCTATGGAGCAAAGAATATTGACAAAATGCTAAGTATGAGCAAAAATGGTAGTGACAAAAGGGGACTTGGATTTGATGAACAAAATGCTAAGTCTGTACCTCAAATCACCAAGTTTGTCAAAGCTATTCCAGTGCCATTTTTGCCCATACAAAGTGTTAATAATGCACTTTATAGTTAGACTAAATAGCCTTTTTGTCTTTCATATATTTTATTGTGAGGCTTGTGGTAGAAAGGGTCATCTTCCTCCCTATTGTAGATATGTTCCTCAATTCCGTGGTAGGATAATCTATATTTGGAAAGAGGGAAACCCCAACGATCATAAGCCCAATCATTTGCTAACTCATTTTTTTCCTAAAAGTTTTTTAATGATTTCAGGAATATGACTCAAGCGACAGAAGAACGGAAGAAAGTGAGATCTGTTTGGGTCCAGAAGAAGGACCTTCTACCATAATTACGGTCCTATGTTGCAGTAATGGCTCTAAATGCATTTAACTCTACACAGTAGTATGTAGATAGTGGATGCTCTCGGCACATGACAGGGGATGCCATACGTCTGAATAATGTCACAGATATTCAAGGAGGTGATGTCACTTTTGGAGGAGGATTGGGTGGATAGATTGTGAGAAAGGGGAGTTTAGAAGGAATTGGGTGTCCGGCAGTCGATAATGTACTCTATGTCAAAGGACTCACTTCAAATCTTCTGAGTGTGAGTCACTTATGTGATGTAGACAACACAGTAACATTCGACAATAAAAAATGTTATGTCTTTGATAATACCGGAAAATGCATTATGACTGCTGATAGAACTTCGAACAGCTGCTATGCTGTATTGTAAAAGGAGATATCATATAAAGTTGCTAAGATAAGTGATGTGGAACTTTGGCACCAACGGTTAGGACATGTGAACTTCAGTGATCTGGCAAAAGATTACTAGTTAGGAAATAGTTCGGGGGGTTCTGAAACTAAGTAAGCTAACCGATGCAGTGTGTGGACCATGTCAAATTGGAAAGCAAACCAAGAGTCTGCACAAAAAATCTACCAACATTGCTACTACGCAAGTTCTGGAGTTAATTCATATGGACTTGATGGGTCCTATGATGGTGAGTATTTTAGGTGGAAAGAAGTACATTTTGGTTATGGTTGGTGATTTCTCACGGTTTACCTGGATTGCACTATTAAAGAGGAAATCAGACACATTTGAAGAATTTCATGTTATAGCTCTGCAAATACAAAATGAGAAAGATTGCTCTATTGGCAAAATTTAAAGTGATTGTGGAGGAGAGTTCAAAGACAGTGATGTGATTGAGTACTGTAAAGCAAATGGGATCAAACATAAATTTTCAGCACCAATCACACCACAACAAAACGGAGTCGTAAAACGAAAGAACCGAGTTCTACAGGAAATGGGGCAGATATTACTTCATGGAAAGAATGTTCCTAATCACTTTTGGGGTGAAGCTATTCATTCCTCGTGTTACATTATCAACAGAGTTTATCTATGTCCTCTTACACTTAACATGCCGTATGAACTCTGGTTTGGGAAAAAGCCAAACGTGAAATACTTTCGTGTGTTTGGGAGTAAGTGTTATGTCACTTGTAATCGGGATAACATTGGAAAATTTGATGCCCGAAGTGATGAAGGTATTTTACTGGGGTATGCTACAAACAGTAGGGCTTATCGTGTTTACAACTTGAAGACCAAAATGGTCATGGAGTCGATTAATATGGTAGTTGACAATTTGACAGTTCTTGGACAAACAGATTATGGAGATAGCAATGTTCAAGTAGATTCCCTGCCAACCTCATCTATTGTGACACAAGATGTTCAAGAAGAACCTCACGTTGAAGCTCCTACAACATCTTCTGGGGAAATTTTAGCACCAAATGTTACTGTCCGTACTAATCCATCTCGGAATTGTAGTACTCCTAGATACCTTGATGATTATGAATGCCCTACACTTCATGAGTTCACTAGGTGTGTCGGGTATCATTGATCTACTTTATATGAGACAGTAGAGAGTGTGTGTTATGTGTCCATCATTGAACCAACCAACGTGAAAGATGCCTTATCTGATGAATATTGGATTAACGCCATTCAAGATGAGCTTAATGAATTCAAACGACAAGATGTGTGGGACTTAGTATCACGACCGACAAATGCTAATATTATTGGCACTAAGTGGATTTATAAGAATAAGATTGATGAGAACGGTGATGTTGTCCGAAACAAAGCAAGGTTGGTAGCTCAATGATACAATCAAATAAAAGGGGTGAATGTCGAAGAAACTTTTGCTCCCACAACTAGACTTGAATCCATTCAGATGCTTTTGGGTTTTACTTGTCACAAAAAATTTAAGCTTTATCAGATGGATGTGAAAAGTATATTCTTGAATGGGCTACTTGAGGAAGAAGTATATGTAGCTCAACCAAAGGGGTTTGAAGATCCTTATCACCCAAAGCATGTTTACCGTTTGAAGAAAGCACTTTATAGCTTAAAATAAGCTCCCCGAGCGTGGTATGATAGACGTTCAATCTTTCTACTTGGAAAGGGGTTCATTCGAGGGGAAGTTGATAAGACATTATTTATTCAGCGGGAAGGAGATGACATTCTTATTGCTCAGGTTTATGTGGTTGATACTGTTTTTGGATCTATGTCAGACTCTCGTGTCAAAGCATTCGGCGAGTTAATGGGAAAAAAGTTCGAGATGAGCATGGTTGGAGAATTAACCTATTTCTTAGGTCTTCAAATCAAGCAATGGGAGGATGGTATCTTTGTTTCTCAATCTAAATATGCAAAGGATATTGTCAAAAAAATTGGTCTTGATTCCTCCAAACATGCCCGGACACCAATGAGTACTACCACAAAATTGAGTAAGGACTCTGCAGGTATTGATGTGGATCAAAAGATATCCAAGAGCATGATAAGAAGTTTATTGTATCTTGCAGCTAGTCGACCAGATATTGTGTTTAGTATTTGCATATGTGCACGTTATCAGGCAAGTCCTAAGGAATCCCACTTACACGCTGTTAAACGGATCATTCGATATGTGTCTGCGACTTGTGAGTTTGGATTGTGGTATACTCGAGACACTACATATGAAATTATTAGATACTCAGATGCTGATTGGGCCAGAAATTCTAATGAATGGAAGAGTACCTCTGGAGGATGTTAGTACATTGGGAACAATCTCGTGGCATGGCAAAGCAAGAAACAAAATTATATTTCATACTCTACTGCGGAGGCAGAGTATATTATTGCGGGAAGTTATCGTACTCAACTAGTCTGGATGAAGCAAATGTTACATGATTACAGGCTAAAACAGAGAGTAATGTCACTTTATTATGATAATACAAGTGCAATCAACATTTCTAAGAATCCTGAACAACATTCGCTGACCAAGCACATTGACATCGGATTTCACTTCAATCGAGACCTTCTTGAGCGGAAGATTGTAATTGTGGAGTATGTTTGTATGGAGAACCAACTTGTTGATCTCTTCACCAAACCTTTGGATGTTATTCGGTTTGAAAATCTTCGATGTGCTATTGGTGTTTATTCCATTTCCTAAATCCCTCAGGTCCTTCTGTCTGTGGTGTCACTATCTTGTGGACATCGTCAGGTATGTGTCATGTCTTTTACTCTTACTGACTATCTTCCCTGTTTTGCACTTAGCCTTTTGAGCTTTGCATAAGCATGTATAGAAATTATTTACGTATTCTATATTCATTTAATGCTTAAGTTACTATGGCATCACTTATTCGTCACGAGGTTCAACTATCCCTGACTTTTGGTATATGTAGAAATCTTGAGGGGCAATGAAGAGACTTCGTTACCTAACATTATGTGAAAATTTAGCCCTTTGTTCTAGTGTTGAGTATTATTAAATAAATTCTTTCCAGCAAACTCTCTCTTTATTTCTTATCTAATTATTTAATGCATTTAGTCAATTGTTGGTGGTGATATATAAATAAAGTAAAAATACTAAAACATTTTCTCTACTTGATTCGAGGCGAAATGAGATATTGCACAAGTCTTAGGACATGATTTTAGGCATTTTTTATTTGCTCCTGTTTTGACCTTTTAATATCTAACCCAAAATCGTTATTTCACTTGCTACCCGTTGAGCCTAAAATAAGCCATTTTTTTTATTCGCAAAATTCTTGTTTTAATCTTTTGTTCTGAGGACAGGAAGTAATACAATCTGAAGGGTGATGTGTGTATGAGTGCTTAGGAGAATGTTTTTGTTACAACAAAGTGTATATTCAAAGAGTGTCAGAAGATGTGTTGATAACAACAATGGAAGTGATCACAACAAAAAGAAAGAAAGATGAATGGAGGTGTATTGATAACAACAATGGAGGTGGAAGTTCTTTTTGTCCTCAGAATGCCAGCAAAACGCCTGTTACCTCACTAGCCTACCTTTGCCACCATTACAACCTTAAAAGTCCAAGTTGATTATATGTCTAGTACAATCGGAATTAGTGGAGATGATAGTTTAAAAATCTATGGTACTTTACTTGACACCACCAAAACAATTGATATTCCTTCCATGAGATCTTCAGTAAAATGGCGCCGCTTTCCTGGATTATGAATTTTTAACTTCATTACTCATATTCATATTCCCAAAGAGTGATTACTAGTAAATTCTCAGTGACTTTGAGTGGCCAACCATGAAAGGCCTAGGTTTAATTATGTTTCTAATATAGTGTTCTTTGTATACCTACTTGTCAGGACTTTGTTTGGACTACACAGACACACACACACCAAGTTCTTTTGCATTATTTAGTGTATAGCTCTATAATATTCTCTATCGTGTATCTGCTATGCCTATAGATATGACTGCATATATTGAGGGGGAGTGTGTCTGTCAGTCTTGTTTTTCTTTTCTTGCTCTCTGCGTTTGTTTCTGGCTACTCAGTGATTTTGGATGAGTTTTTCTTTTCTATCATCCATTTCGTCTTTTTCATCCATTACTTCCTTTGGATCATCCATTTCCAAACTGCAGTATATTTTTTTTGGAAAAGATTTCATTTCGGGTTTGGTTGTTTTATAAACAAATTTGATTTATTTTTGTTGGTCTCTCTCTCTCTTCTTCTCCAACTACACTCCACCATTGTTCTTCAAAGTTTGTTGTTGGGTCTTGATTGGAAGGAAATTAGCTAAAGTTGGTATCTTTTCTACTCCTCCACGTTCAATTTGACACTTGGGTTTCAATTTGGTAAGTTTTGGTTCCCCGTACTGTTTGTGCCCTAGTTTTTCTTTGGTATGTTTCTTTGGACGAATTGGCTTAGACATGTATGAAAAATCTCCTAAGTTGCTTATTTCATCTCTGTGATTGTTGATATTGTGGGCATTGTTAGTTTTGGAATTATTTTTTTACTGTTTGGACAAGGGGATTTCTGTTGAATTCTTTGAAGAACTGATTGATTGGTGAGAAGCAGTGTTGAATATCAGTGGAAAAGAATTTGGGATTAGAGTTGGGATTGATCATTACAGGTTTTGGTAAGTGTGCATTTCTTGATTGCTATTGGGTTGGATATACACTTGAGACTGTTAGTTACAGTAACTTGCCCTTTTTGTTCAAATGACACCTAAGCAACGGACCGGTACCAAGAGATCTCGCTCTGACAATACAGGTATTCTTGATGGCCAAAGGGTTGGTGCTAACCCGGTATATTGGGCTACGGAAAAAGGATTTAAAGATCGGCCATTTGAGAAAGAATAGGTCGCCGACATCAAAAGTGTTTCTGAGGTGAATGATGGCTATGCTCGGGTTTTTGCGAAGTTTAAAGAAAAAAATTGGACCAAGATTCTTTCTCCGTCTGGAAAGGCCTATCCGAGGATTGTTCGACTATTCTATGCTACTCTGCAACTTAAGCATATCCGTACTCTGTATAGTCGTACTTTCTCCGTCACTATTGATGGCTCTACATACGCAGTCACTAGGGATAGTATCTACGCTATTTTAGGTTTTCGTTCTTCTCAGTGCATTGTGGTTTCGAGATGCATTTGGCCAGCATCATATTATCCCTGGCCTGTTGCTACTTCCGAGGGGGAGCTCGAGGAGGATAGGGTTCCTATTCTTCCTGATTCGCATACTATGGTGATTGACATCACGGCTTAGCATCGTCTGTATACTGGATCAGGTATTGTTTCCAGAAAGATGTTAGATGATAAGTCTCGCCTGGTCCACAACATAGCTATTACAAATATCATTCCGCGTTCTCAAAAGAATGAACTCTTTGAGCGAATGAAGGTCTTTCTTTATGCCTTTAAGAATGATATTGAGATTGATCTACCAAATGTCATTCTTGAAGAGATGATTGATGCTAGCACCAAAATGGCAACCAGGAGTTCATTACCATTTGCTCGACTTATTATGGCAATTCTTACTGCTGCTGGCTACAAAATATTCCCTAATGAACCTGAGGATATAAAACTGAAAAATTAGATGCGAGTAATTGTCACAAGAGTGCATTTCATCTTCCTCTTGTGCTACCTTCTGCGCCTGTCCCTCCAGGTGAGCACATCGGTTCTTCTAGCTCAGCGGCATAGCCTCAGGAGGTGTTTTCTATTCAGAGTATTAGGAGCATGCTTCAGACAATGAAGACCAAGTTAGGTGTTATTGAGGGTTGTCTGGATACTCACTACGTGAAAAAAAGTAAAAAACGACTTTGCAAATCAGTCCTTTTTTGCCTAAAGCGACTTATTTTTTTGTCGAAATAAGAGTCGCGTTTTTTGCAGTAGTTTTTTGTTCTCGACTTTTATTTGAGTCGTAATACTACGATTGAAAGTTAAGTTGTAAAAACAGTTATTTTTTGCAATATTTGCAACACATTAAAACGTCGTTTTATGCGTCACAATTAAATAACATAAATAAGGGTCATAATATTCGTCGCATTTACCGCAATTTGCAACTGATATATCTGTTGTTTTATTGGTCGAATTATAACGACTCTGCCATAAGTTGCCAAATACGTAACATTTTTTTCATTTTTGCAACTTACATGATGGTCGTATTAAGCGTCATTTAAAGCACGGCATAAATAAGGGTTGTTACAATCATCGTTTTTGATAAAATTTTGTAACACATAAGTACGTCGTATTATGTGTCGCATGAAAAAACGACTTAGATATATGCTGTAGGTACTGCTTTATTTTTTATATTTTACAACTAATTTTTTCGTTGTTTTTTGCGTCTCAGGCAAGCCCTCACGAATTTTAAATAATCAGACAACAAAATTAACTTAACATATAAAGCAATAATGACAAGCAATTTTCAGTAAAAAGAAGATAGTAAAAATACCAATTAAAAAATCATGTCAAATAACTTACCAATATCCAAAATGAAAATAAAAATGTCATACAATTTACCAGAGTTGGTTTTAAATTCTAAAAAAAGTACAAAATAAATTCACTGTATAATGGTAAAAATCTTGAGCCAAACTACGACTTCACCTGTAGAGACATCACCAAGGGTACGACTCTCAACATACAAATACGCCTCTTCGCAAATTACTTCATCGATTATAACACTGTAAAACCCTTCAGGTGCAGTTGTATTAAGCTGCACAGTTCCGTAAGCAACATTAGCGCCAAACATATCTTTCAACATGTATGAATTGCCGCTCGATGACTCGAGAGGTGGTGGTGAACATCGTCTTCCCTACAAGTAAATTGAAATAGTACAAAGTTAACATTAAATGATAAAAACTACAACAATATTAAGTTTAAGAATTCTACAGAGATTTATGCCAAAAGAAGAAGAAGCCCATTTCAAACATATGAGTTATACAAATAAGATATTAAGAAAATCAGGAGAAACTATCTCCCAGATAAGAAATTTCTATGTGGTTCACAGTCTGGGTAATAGTAAAACAATTGATCACAAATATTCACAACCGTGAAATGGTTTTAACGTAGTTCACCCTTGTAAAAAATGTTCAAGGAAATGATCACCAGATTCATATAAAGCTCAAGAAGAGACTGATCCATTAGGTACTATGCCTAAAAAGGAGTCCGGCTCCATAAAAAAATTTGAACAACAATTTGTGACTAAGGGTGAATGTTCCACTGCCTCTGGTATGACTGATGCTAAAGAAGAGTAAAATGAGGTTGCTAGCGATAAAGGTCAGATAGAAGACGAGAATACGGGTAGTAAAGATGAGGATCTAACTGAAGCAGATGAGGATGATTCTGATCTGGATCTGGATCTGGCATGGAAAATGTTGGATGCTGCAAGGGCAATTGTTGAGAAGAACCCAGACAACACAATGGAGAAAGTGGATATATTGTCAGCCTTGGGAGAAGTCGCCCTGGAAAGAGAGGACATTCAGGCTTCTTTAAGCGACTATTTGAATGTTCTATCTATTCTGGAGCGCCTGGTTAAACAGGATAATCATCAAATAACGGAATTAAATTTTAGGATAACTTTTGGTGTTGGAGGTTGATTCCAGGCCTGAAGAAGCAATACCCTACTGTCAGAAGGCCATATCAGTTTTCAAAGCGAGGATACAACGTTTAACGAATGAAATAAAGAGTTCAGTCGGATCAGCATCAACAACGATTACAAGTCAAAATGTCGATCAATCTACGGATGGAAATCAAGCTGATGCTTCTGAGATCGAGACTCTCACTGGGCTCTCTAGGGATTTGGAATAGAAGCTCGAGGATCTGCAGCAGTTTCTACTACAACCGAAATCTATCATCTTCGAGGTTCTGAAGATGGTTTCTGCCGCGAAGGCAGGGCAGAATAGTGTCATCATTAACATTGAGTTCTTCACGGATGGGTACAAACGAGAGCAGTAGAGATTTCGACTGTTCATAAAATGGACAAAAAATGGACAAGGCTCTGATGTTATTTTGGTATTTATTATCCACGGCCTTTCTACGACATCTGTATTGACAGATTGGGGTAGCATGTTCTATTTTGTGATCTATACTTCTGTTCCTACTATCGTTGTTGGTATTCTCAACAAGGATTTGAGTCATAAAGTCCTACTTAAGTTTCCAAAGCTATGTTGCACTGGGCATAGACAGAAAATTACAATATGCAACTATTTTGGCTCACAATGGCCGATACTCTAGCAAAGTCTTGTTATTTTTTACATTCCTTTCTTTATCTTCAAGGATAGTTCTATAGATATCTAGAGTCTCGGATAGTTCTATAGATATCTACAAGGATAGTACTTTCAACCCCAACTTCATCCACAAAAAAAAGAAAAGAAATGAAAAACTAGATGTAAGAAATACCTAAGATGTGGAAAAAACATTGTTTTCAAAAGAACGATGCATATATGCTCCACGTGGACTCTCACGATATTCAAAATCCGCAAACCTTTTTTCAAGTTACCTACATTCATTAGCCTCAACCTCTAAACTTTCTCGCACGTCGTTAAACATGACTTGTTTTACCCTTTCCTGCTCAATAACCCTCCTTAAGGGTGTTAAAACTCTGATGTTAGTCTTGTTGAGGTGGCCATTGTATCCCCTGACATGGCCATTTCCATCTGCCCCATATTCCTTTTACATATAAAAACATTTTTGATGAGAACTAAGTAGAGTTCAATGAATATAAAGTAAAACTTGCATTTGAAACTACTAGAATTCAGAACTATATATGCAAAAATAATAGAGTACTCGATGCACGACTATAGAAGTTCTCACTCAATTAACTATGAAAATTTAGGAGTACAGATGTTACTTACAACCGCTACTGCATCGTTATCTAAATCCTTATCCATAAGCATAGGGTCTTTTTGAATAGCCCTGCTCATACGTTCCTGTGTTACAAAAATAATAAGTTTCTCTTATCACTTAACTATATCTTCAAATATTATAATAGTAAGATTCGCGAGTTCTTATACCATTCGTTCTTTCATCTCCTCAGGATATGTGTCATCCTCCTTAGTATGACAAGCCAAAAAAATCCCAGACCTCTTCACAGAACCTTTAGGTCTACATTTTTCCTACAAAACAATCATTAATTATGTTTATTGTTAGGTTGATTTAACAAAACTTATGAAGAATACTATAAATAAGAAATATAATTTATTAACAGAAAATACATAAATACTTATGGAGTTTAATATATAAACACTTTTTTTAAAAGAAGACGATGACTAGTTTCAAAAATTAGCACTTTCTATCTTACATTTCATTACAATAAGTTCCAAAACTACTGTTCTTAAAAGAGAGAAATTACTCTTCAACAACACAGTAAAATAAAGCTACTGTTTTGAAAATAAAGATATTAAAATAACAATTACTAGAGCAAAACACGGGGGTTTTAAGTTAGGATTAGTAATACGGGGTTTTCCTAACCTTAGATTTTGACACGAGTCTACACAAAGTAATGAAATATAAGCATTAAGCCATGTCCTTTAGGAAAAAAATAACATGGATGTAGGAGATATACCAGTATTTCTTTCTTTCCGGACGCAACCAATCGACCTGTTATGTGTGGACTATGCATTTTACTCCTGGCCGCCTTTCCCTTTTCACATTTTGCTTGTTCTTCGGGGTTTGATAAACGATCCACGAATTCGATCCAATCTTCTTTCTTAACTCCTTTTGGTCTCTTCCTCTTTCTCTCCTCGTTCGTTTCATATTCATCATAGTTATTTTTTCTAAGCCTTGATTTCCAATTTTTCAATGCCATGTTAGCCTTGTAATTTAACATAACTTGGTGTTCATCAGGGTTAAGATCAAATGTTTCCTGCTTCGACAAAATTTAGACAAACCTACCAGGAAGAACAAATTGGCAATAATTGAACATATAGACTTAACTTACCGTAACAACCTTCCGTATATATTCTTTATCTTCTTCTTCTAAATCACGCCAATCATCGACCAAAGGAGAAAGATTTTCCCTTGTAGTCTCTCCGATGAAAGTACATAAGAATTTGCGATTTGGACCGATTGGTTGTCTAACATCATCAAATTGTATAGGTATTAGTCCACCTCAACAGAAATACAAATAAACCAAAGTTAATATTACATAAATTTATGCATTATTAAAAGGATAACGAAGAAATGAGAACATTAAATCTTATTAATGATCTAAAAACTTTATATACCTCGTACAGCTTGGAGACCACGTGGACGGTACTCTTTCCCAAAATATCATCAACGTTTCATCTTACTATTTTTCATCGTGATAAATGAAACATGTTAGTTTAGGATTTTGATCAAGTGTTGATTATGGCATCCTCTATTTTCTGTCACAGGAAAATAGCCAAAAGGTCAAAATGCCATCTCCTGATACTTTTGCTTGATAATTAAACGGTTCAATGTTTAATAAGAAGCTAGAAAAAGACCTCAACTACACTGCTCCTTTCTGTAAAAGGAAATCGTCAAGCAAGAAAAGTATACCCATACAGAATAAGCTCAAAACTGATCAAACTTTGAAGACGGCCACTCTTCGGTACCAGAAGGAGCCGCCACCAGTGTTTCCTGTTCACAGCATATTGAAAAATCACACAAGGCTTGATTTCAGCTAAAAATGTTACCGCTATGGGGGTGGTCAAGCAAATCTTAAATGTGCTCCACAGTTGGAGAGGCATGTTAAGTTTGTGGATATGGATAGCATTATTCGTGAAACCAAAAGATGGCCTACTCAAATGCGAAGTCGTTCCAAAATAACTTTAAAATTCAATGATGCTCCTTCAGAAAGTGTCCCTGTTGAAATTGAGGAAGATTTACATGCTTCAGATGAAGGTCTTAAGGAGGAGGGATGCGATAAGGGATTCTTCATTACTTTAAAGGCAGAATCTAGGGCCCGAGCTGAACTGGAAAAGTGGGTGGCTAATTTTCATTGTCATGCCTTAGTACCAACATTCGCAAGTCCAAATAACACCCATTTCAGGGATAAAGGAAAAGGTCCATTTGATGAATTCGTTAAACTTAACGGCACGGTGCAGAGTTTGGATAGTTCTCATACCATTCAAGAGTCATCCATTCCTAGACACTTGATTTCTACTGCGAAAGAAGAGTTTAATCACAGTATGGAAACTCAAGAACATGTGAATGCTTAGCGGTACCTAATAGGAGCGTAAGAGGGCTTGATCCTTTTGGTCGTCTGTCTTCAAAAGATCTTTTAAATAGTTTATGCTCATCTGATGACTGGAAGATGCAAAGAGGATTTGTGGGCAGAAATAGGTGCATTAATGAGGATTTTATTGGCTTACCTCTTAATTTATAAGGTGAATTTCAAGGGCAGACAGTATGTACTATCCTCATAATGGGAGAATGGAAGTTTCTCATAGCATTATCCCAGCGTAGACCTTACTAATGGAAATGATACATGGAATGAATGGGATAGTAATCAAATCGGAATCGGACTATTCAAATGCTTCAGCTTTTAGATTTGGTGTAGATAGCAATGTACGTCCAACAATTGGTAATACATCTGGTGCAACCTATAGCAGTACGGAATCTATCTCGGAACTGCTGAATAAACAACCACTTGTGGATAATGACATCTCGTCCTTTGGATTTTTGGGGCTGATTCCTCGAAACTTTAGTTTTTCAGATTTAACTGCTGACTTCTCTCAGAGTACTGATATACTTGAAAGCTACTCTAGATCCCCTTTACTAGCACCAGATTCGGACAATCTCCTGGATTACCAGGGAGGGGAATGTTAAGGAGAAAATAGGAGATTGGACACAATATCAGAAGGTATGAGCTATGAGGAATTCAACATTGATTGATCTGATTATTTCCAGTGTTAATCTTCTCTACTTCTGTAGCTTAAGGGTGACTAATAGGTGCTTAGAAAAGAAATTGTGTAACTAGCTTTTTGAAATAGATTAATGTGCAGTAAAGTGTAACAGTTTTTCAGCCATGGGTAGATGGAACATGCAATTATGCAAAGGCTTGTACAGAAAGTGTACATGACATGGTTTCTAGTTTTTGGGCTTTTATATATAGGTTTGGTTTGGTTTGGTTGTGCTCTTATACATGGGAAGCAGTCCTTGCGAAGTTTATGTAATTACTGTGAGATAACGTTAGTACGTGTAGGTGTAGACAGAAGGCTTCTTAATGATTAGTAGGTCATTCTTATTTTGTTGGTAGGATAGCTCTCGTATATATCCAAAGCTTCGCTCTATCATGTTTACATCCTCTAGCACCCAAATGGAAAGATTGGAAATGGGAAGACTACATGCCAAGGGAAAAATGTTACCACTGATTGATTGCTACTAATTGAGCTCCATCATGCAAATATCATGGAAGGTGTGTACTTGGTGCAAATCTTAATGCTTTGTTTGGTGTGAACTGTGTAATGATCTTTTAGAAATCAATTTGGAATAGGAAATAGCAATGCATATTTTCGTCTCGGTTTGCAATTAGGATGTGGTTTGTACTTTAAATTCACGCAAAATCCTGTGTTCATCTACTGGCTCACCTCACGAAAGTTGTCAATTGGTAGAGACCAAGCAAAAAGGAAACGCAGAGATCAAAAGAGAACAAGAATAACTGCCAGGACTTGCTGGTTAAACTCATATTTATTTACAGTGCGTAGAACACGTACATGATCAATCGTATTTATTACCCTCTTTGCACCTGGTTTAGGTTACATTTATTTCCACGGATCGAAAAACCTTGAGAGCTCATAAAAAATGCAACATGACGCGGAAAGAAGGCAATGCAATAAAAATACTCAAGCTGATCCAACGAGAAAACTTCAAAGAAAACACAGCAAAAACCTTAATGTAGAAGAAGTCCAAAAAAACCACAATACGTGGTATAATAGGCAACTCAGCCTGAGTGCAAGGAAGGCGATCAAGCCAATTAGGTGAGTATAAGGAAGGTTCATTTGAGCTTGGATAGTCCAAAAATGAACTCGTAACAAAGTAATGCAATATCTCCAGCATGTTCTTTGAAAAGATCGGGTCCTTCTAAACTAAAGTGTGATAATCACATGTTTGATTCCTTTGCATACAAGGACAAAGGAAATCAAATAGGTAGGAATGGATTTAGCTCTTCTAAAGTGGATGGGTCAGGTCCTACTGAACTAAACTATGATGGTTATACACTTGAACCCGTTGTATACAGGGTGAAAGGAAGTCAAAATTGTTGGAGTAAATTGAAAGATTCATATGCAGTTAGCTCTTCTAAAGAAGATGGGTTTAAAATATCATGTCCTACTAAACAAAGTGCGAGCGCAAAGCACATCCTGAAACCCAGTGAAGTTGAAGATAAAGTTAATGCATGTCGAACTCATTCAACCATCCCTTTTGGGGCACTAAGTAAATTTGGCAAAGTTTCAGAGTTTCTAAAGAAATCAGAAAATATCTACAGATTTTCCAGGTAAGTGAGACATTTTCTTAGAGTTATTCACCAATTAGTTTATGCAAATTATGCTCATTGTTTTACTTTTTTGTAATAGAAATTGCCCAAATCAAATGCTTACTATGGAGTCTAGATCTTTGGGAACAGTATGTAATCCTTAATAATGTTATAATATTCGACTACTGGGGGAACGGCAATCAAAAACCATCAACTTGATCTGTAAGAGTCTAGTTGTCTTAATCAAGTAAAACATGTAATTTAGTACTTTGTGTAAATCATGCATGCCTATGTTTTTGCAGTGTCATGCTTGTATAAAGTTCATTACTTGCCTAAAGTATCAGGTAGCAGCTCTAATATTTTGGTAAGATGGCTATATATTTTTATATATATAAATATATCTCCCTAAATTATGTATACTATCAAACTAAAAAAAATAGAAATATTAAGTAATACACAAGAACAAATTATATATGTTATTAAAGTAAAAAAAATACATTAACATATTAGAGATAGCTTACCTCAGTCTTAATCCCCAATTCAATTTCAATGGCCCAAATCTTCTAGTAATTACGAGAGAATAAACATATACCTTTGTAAAACAAAAACAACAACAATCAATTGAATTAATAATGGAGTCTACCCAACAATTGATTTTTACCCAAAATAACAATTAAGTAAAATAGAAAGAGAAAATGGATATAGAGATGGAGAGAGGTCATACCTTCAATTATCTACTAAAGGAATTAAAATCTTCAGATTTATCGAGAAGTAATTAGAATCTCATATATACTGTAAATAACAAATTCGAACCCTAACCGAATAATTAATTAAAATCCTAAAATATTGGGAGAGAATCATGGGGAGTGGGGAAGAGGATCGTGGGGAGGAGGAAAGCCAATTTTGTGATTGAAATTTTCGCGGGAGAATCATGAGATAGTTGGAATCGTGGGAGGGGAGAGTTGTACGAAGGAGGGAAAATTGAACCTGTGTTTAATGTTTAAGTAACAAAAAATGCCAAATAAAACGTCTATGAAGTTTTTCATAGTCGTTTGGTGTACGAAGGATCTTACTTTATTCAGGAGCAGTTTCCAAACAAGGTTAACCATCTAATTATCACATTTCTTAATAAGCACACCTGATCAAGCACCTTTCTACCAAATTATGTTTGTGGCAAGAGCAACATTTATAGTAGTTCTTATTATGTTGAAACCTGGTATATGAATTATGTCAGACATATGAGACCCTTGATTGTTTTGTTATGTTCATTTATTCTTCCTTATTGAATGAGTTTTTTGTTTATAAGATTACTTTATGCTCTCAAATAAAAGTCTTTTGTTTAGTCCATAGAAGGATGTAAGATCATATGGCTTACAACTTTCCTCAATTGACAAACAATCTATTTTACGAGTACTTCAAGAAGGAATGAACAAATTGTCACAAAATATAGGGAACATAATCTAGAAGAGTTAACTAGAAACATTCATCGCTCAAGATTCAAAGAAGTTTTTACCATTTAAATATCTGGGGAAACCTAATCAGATCACAAGATCAAAGGCCAAAAGATTAACAAACATCTCATGTAGGCCAATGCTTAATGTCAGTGTAATTGTATAGTTTTCCCGTGGTATTCCCTTCTACGAGACAATGCCCCGAGCCTTTAGTATTGTTTCCAGATAACTCCAATATTTCATATGTTTCTTTGTTGTATTTTCATGTTCCATTAAGATTGATTGCTAGGGATGGGTTTGTTTCTCAGTTGTTACTTTAATGAAATCTTAGGAAAATACCCAATTCAGATTGTAGGGAATTGTTGGAGATTGATCAATTTATGCGATGTTTGAGTTTTTTGGGTGTTTGATTTTAGAGAGAATTATAGAATTTCTTGTGAGAGACAAATTCGTAGAGAGATACATGGATTGGGAAGTTAGATTTTAACTTTACCTCAGAGATTTAAGGAATCCCAACTAGATTGGATCCTAATTTTAGATTTTCGCGGGTATATTGGTTCTCTCATCGTTTAATTTGAGTGGGGAATTAATAGAGTTTGTTTTTGGGGAGAAGGATTAAAGTTGTATATTGCTAATCAAATAAAACGACTAGATCAAGTGTCTAAATTAGAAGAGTTTTACAACTCCTTAAATAGTCGTATATTTTAAGACATAAATAAGAAGGAAAAAAATTAAAACGACGGGGGTTCTAAAATTGCGACTTCTAATGGAAGTCGTATTTTTCATTCAAAGTATGACACATGCGCCAAGTCGTAAATTACTATCCAAAAGTGTTGGTATTTACACATTTTTACGTAGTGACTATTGAGGTGCACCTGAAGACTCTTGAGACAGAGGTTAGAGGACTTCATCCTGTCGAGGAGTCACATGGTTTTGTGTTTCATTCTAATTCTGGAGATGACTGACTACATAAGGAGCCTTTGCTAGATTTTTTTTATTCTCCATCTGCTCTCCATTTTGGTTTCTTTTGTCTATTTTTTCTTTGAGATTCTTTTTTTTTTTTTGAGAGCATGTGAGATAGGAGCTTTTGAACTAACTCTACCAGTTTATCTGGTACTACCTTTTGTTTATCTCTTTATCAGTTATCTCTAATTTCTTTTCTTTCAAATAGTTGTTTGTAGTTGTTTGATTGTTTCTTCCATGATAAATTGGGAAAGGAAAGCGTTTCCATAATTGGCTTGCAGACGCTTCTCTGGATGTATATGTTATTTTTTTTAGTTTGTCTGTGTAACTATCTTTTAAGTTTCTTTTTCCATATATATCATAAACGCATTTGTTGAGTGTGTAGATATTTAATCACACTCTCTGATAAAAACAGGGTTGTAAGACGATATTATTTCTAGAAGAGGTCCAGAGATTGAACCTATTCAGAAAGGGGTAGTGTCTTTCTAAGGTCTAGACACGCTCTGTTGCTAGGAAGTACTACAGAGTCGTGTGTTCGTCTTAGTTTTTATTTGTCACGAAATGAACAAAAGGGGGAGATTGAAAGGCTTTATTTGTTCCATTTCGCTCTGTGAGGTCTCGTGGTTGTTTCAGTTGAAGATACTGACAAAATGGAGGTCTCTGGACAGAAGGTAAGTAGAACTCAATGATAAAGGAATAAGCTTTCTATTTAATTATCGCTTGAACGAGTTTTCAAGTCGTTCAAACGACTTGTCATGTCTCCTGAAAATTTGGCCCATAGCCAATTTTTGTTTGAACGAGTTTTATCGTCATTCGAACGAGTTGACATATCCCCTAGTTTTTGTCCCATAGCCAATGCTTCGCTCGAACGATACTTATTGTCGTTCGAATGACTCTTGGGAGAAATTGGGTTACTATTTAAGCAAACCTTGTTTTGCTTTTCTCTCCCAGTCTTTTTGTTTCAAAAACCAATTTCTTTTTCAGAAGGCTAAAACTCATTTATCAAAGAGTTAATTCAATATCAATCAATCATCTTCTAATCCAGAGATTGATGTTCAATTAGTTTGACAATACTTCCTACATATCGTTGAAGAAGGTTCTTGGTGGGAAATCAAGAAGGGCTGTTGAGAGAACAAAAGAAGATTTGGTGGGAGATCAAGAAAGGTTGTTGCGAGAACAGAAGAGCGATTCTTGGCGTGAAGCTTTGGTTAGAAGAAAGATAATCTTAAGATTAGGTTATCAAGTCTATAAGTGTAATTCATATTAAACTATTTTTGATTAGTGAATTTTTAGTTGTTGATCTCATCAACAACGACCTGTGATTTTTCTCCTGTATAAGGAGTTTCCACAGGGTGAACAATTGTTTTTGTCTTTTAATTCCTTATCTTTACTTTCGATTCTTTCTGTTCAATCCTAGGTCATTGATTGATAGGAATAGTTCTGACCTAATCTATCGAAATACATTAAATACGAGCATATAGAATTTCAAGTGGGGGGCGGGGTTCAGTGCGGTAGCCCCGGGAAAAAAAATTGGGTAATAGTTGGCCAAAAAAATTGTTTGTATATACGTTTACGCCAATTTTATGGATATAGATTGATGCACGTTTAATGCTCATTGACAAAAATTATCAAACCTTACTAATATGAAGATCTACAGAGCTCAATGTTCAAGAATACATGGGAAAGAGAAGTGCCTTTCATACAATTTCTCATGGCTAGTAGGGTAGATGATAAAAGAGAGTTAGAGAGAGAGACTTTCCGGTAGTGGTCCTTTTTAGATTTGTTTTCCTAATATGAAGGGGATCTCTCCTCTAATATATGGGGTAAATAAGGAGTTTGAAGGAAGCAAATATTTAATCAAAGGTTAGGAAATATTAGCTTGCAAAATATCCCTACTAAATAGGTAAATCTCCAAATTTGAGTGGCCGCAGCTACCTCTTCTCGTTCCTTTGTGGCTCCGGCACTGCCGTATAATACACAAGTTAAAGTGGGGGAAACACATCATATAGTAATAAACTTAGATTCTCCTTTAAAAATTCATCATAAACATGGTTGACTTAAGGCCAAAACATATCATCATCATAAAACTAGAATAATTACTGATTGATGAATCATGTGATTGCCATTGTTATCTAAGTAGTTGTGTGAAAGTAATGGAGGTATTCAACTCAAACCTAACCTTAAAAAAATCTCAATTAGTAAATGATAGATGTAAAAGAGATAATTTTGATGGATTTCCGGATTGAAGTTGACCCTTAATATTAGGAGACATGACTTACCTCTTTACTTGGGTTGACCAAAAAATTTCCACGGTTGAAAAAATAAGGGAGGGAATACGCAATCTAATTTAAGAGGAACTGTGCATTATACATGGCTTAAAATCTCAACTAATAAGGTCTTCCCTCTTAATCTCTGTGGGAGGAGCAATGAAGTCAAACTCGTCACTTTGTCAAACTCATTTCACACACTCTTTTAGTAAATGACTTACTCAAGAAGATTAGCTTGAAAGAGCATTCACTTGCAAAGGGAAAATATCATTGAAATGGCTTTGGAGTTTTGAACTCATGAGGTAAGGTTTTACGCCCTTTTTCCTTGTATATCTAGTTTGATACTAATGTTCCGCATTCTTTCATCCATTTTTTCAAATATCTGTAGTTGACTCTCCTATTGTCTTTAAAGTAAATTTGGAGAGTTAAATCACAATAAAAATACTTGCATTCGACTCTCTAACTTGACGCAAATTGCTTAAAGTCATTTAGCTCCCCCCATATGGTCATTTCACGCTATAACCAAATTGCTTAGTCAAAATTTGTTAGAAATAAAATAAAATCTCTCCTCACGGAAAATATAACGTGGGTGGCGCCAAAATTACCATCCCCCCATTTTTTACGAATGAGTGGTACCACTAAATGCAGCGTGGTCCCGGATATGTGGCCATAAATTACCCTCGTGTGCTCACGCAATTGGTTATTCCAATCCAACATTTACCCACATCATGAGGGTCGTGCGTGGCCTCCTTTTTAACTCCTCTCACGCTCTCTCTAAAACAAAACAGTTATCAAAACAGTTAAAAACGTCGTGCACTCTCAACTGCTAGACTCAACCATTGCCAACATACAACACACCTCTCTCTCCCTCACTTATATAACTGTCTCTGCTGTTTCAGAGAGAGACTGAAGTAATAACAATCCCATAACAATCCCATAACAAGATGGATTTCTTACTTTGCGACGAGAACTGGTCGCGAGAAGATCATCACGACGAGAACTGGTCGCGAGAAGATCATCACGACGAGGACTGGGTGTCAGAGGAGGGTCATAGAGAAGAATGCGCAAATGTTCTTCGTGATTGTTTGGAGAAAGAGGGTAGTTATATGCCTAAACCGAGGTTTGGGTTTCGTGTTGGGTCCTCTGATTTGTTGTTTATGAGGATCAAAGCCGTCCATTGGTTCATCAAGGTTCGGCATTGTATATATATAGTTTCTCTTTTTTTCTTACCGTCTCTCTACGCTGCTATGACTAACACTTTCTTGTTTGTAATGTATGCAGTGTCGTAGTAGGTTAAATCTCGATATACAGACGGTGTTTGACGCGGTGAATTATCTAGACCGGTATGTGTCTAGGAATGAAATCAAGGGAATGAAAGGGAAGACGATTGAGTTGGTTTCCATTGCATGTCTTAACATTTCCGCAAAATTCACAGAAGTTGATATCCCAAAATTGCACGAACTTCAGGTTCGTTATTTCCCGCCGAAACATGATATTGTTTTGCTACTGTTGTATTGGACTAATTGGGTTTTTTGTGACTACAGTTGGAGGATCTTGACTATACGTTTGAGTCGAGGGATATCAAACGGATGGAATTGGAAGTATTGAAGGCGTTAGGATGGCGTTTGCGGTGTGTAACGCCTTGTAGTTACGTTGAATTGCTTATTAGGCATTTGGAAACTCTGAAGCCCAACCTGCATTGTACTTTGGAGTCCCGCGTTACAGAGATACTTCTCGATGCCCTCTCAGGTACTTGTATTAGAGCCTATAATTATCAATATTTGTGAAGAGATGTTTCCGTTTGAAAGATACTGATCAAGAAATTCTAAATTTTACAGAGCCCAAATTCATCGATTTCAGACCATGTGTTGTTGCCGTATCAGCACTTAGATTTGGTCTAGAGGAAATAATCCCGTCAATATCCAATGCCCATGTCTCTGATATCATTAATCTCATCCCACAAGACCAAATGGTACTAATTTGCATAATATGACGCCCATATACAACGACTTATTATCCTTGGAATATTTTTGTTGATGATATGATATATATATTTTGTTGATGCAGGATGATACAGATGCATGTTTCGAGATCATGGAGGAGCAACTGGAAGACCTGCCACATAGTTTAACTTGTGGGTACTCGTATATCCCTGATAGCCCCGTAACCGTGATGCCAATGCAACGAAGAAGAGGTACATACAATTGCCATGCCAATCTTTCTCCTGTTGTGATGTCCGGTTCGAACGTCAGCTTCTCGTCAAATCCAAAGAAGAGAAAGAGGGAAAGAGATGATACCACAAACAAGTGCAAGAAAACCTTCATTTGAGTGTTTATAAATTGTTTTATGTAATCATAAGAGCGCTATATTAGCCGCTTTATTGTTTAAAAACATATATTCATTTATGAAAGATAAAAATGCTAGATGTGGGATATATTAGATTGTGTTAATGCATATACATTATTGTTTAAAGCCACAAAATTGTTTATTGTCGATATCCAATTATGACAAATTATACATTGCATTTCGTCGATAGCATGACGATTGGAGCCTAGTTATTAGCAAAGAAACTCGAAGACTCCGATTTAAATTTGTACTCTAGCCTTGAAGGTCTTTTAGTTGGCTTGAAGTATTCTTCCCCCATGTTCTCCCTCGATCACTACAAACACATAAGCTCGAAAGAATAAAATTTTGAAAGAATCATTAACAAATCCCTCCAAAGTGCAGGCTCAAAAGAAAAGAAATATACCTTCGTAAGAATTTGTAGATATTGGGATTTCGGACGTGCTCATTTTAATTGACAATCTTGGCTCATCCTCCCTTCCAAGAAACGAAGAAACAGCCCCTCTCATCTTCCCGACCATACCAACATTATCAGAAGTGGCCCTTGGACTCATTGCTTCCGATATAACCTCAGAAAGCGCTTTCTCTTCTTCCCCGGGCTCAAATTTGTGCATTAAGTATTCCTTCATGGACACCCCTTTATCCCATTTTTGCTCACCACTACTAGTATCACCTCTTGGTGAAGCCAATGCAGATGTTGTTGAGATCGCCATATCATGAATCTTTGACGTTATCATATGGGTCGTTTCAGAAGCCTTCGCATAAACGGGTGCCAATGTTCCAGTCATCGTTTCAGAAGCCTTCGCATAAACAGGTGCTAACGTCTTTGCTACCGTTTCAGTATATGTTTTGCTATATTTCTCTTCTTCTACATGTTCTTTTGGAAGAGGAACTTGTTCTTTGGGGAAAGGAGGGGATATATTAATGTTGCTTACCAAAACATGGTTCTCCGGGATCACGGGATCTGCCCGTGGATGTTGCCTTGCCATTTCTTTGCATTCTTGTGGTGCAAGCTCAGATTCATACACTAACATCACAAAGTAAAAGTGAAAGTTACAACTTTATTAAGTCTTAGCCTTATGAGGTAAAATTATTGTATTTAGAATTGGTAGGGGTGCGCCAGCCTTTGCAGTAGTGCAACGCATAGTGCAACGCAAAGGCGACACTCGAGAGCCCCCAATAGCAAGCAATTGTAGTGGACCCTCCCCCAATGAAAAATCAATTTAATATTGTGTGAGTCAATATTGGCTCACGTATCAGATATTAAACTGATAAGAACAAATACTACATTAATCTTAGCCAAAAGGCCAAGAAAGGTATGACTCACACTTAGAGCATCTCCTAAAGTGCATCACTGACTTGTTGAGAAAAAGCCAAATCCAAGTAAGTGAGGTTCTATTTCCTCCAACAGTACCTGACTTGAGATTTTTTAACAGGCGCCCAATTGCAACGTAAAAAAACATGGTTGAGTCTTGGGTCTTTGAATCCAAGACTCAACCTTGCTTTTTGAGACTCAAATCCAAGTCAGTAAGGCACTCTTGGAGGTCAAAAATCATAGGTGGCACCTTGGATTCCAAGGTATTGAGGCACTTTAGGAGATGTTCTTAGTCCAGAGTCTATTTTTATATATTATTCTAGTTTATTAGTATGCGTTAGTAAACAGTGTGGGACTAAATATATACATTGACAGAGAGATAGAAATGTACTTGGAGCTCCGTAGTATTCAGGATCTTCAACTTCATTATCACGATCATCATCATCATCATCTTCATCCAAGCTAACACCCCATGCAGGCGTTGTATTCTCGTCATGGCTGTGCTTCTTCTTAGTCAACGTCTGTTTCCATTTCTTAGCCTTGTCCCTCACCTTAGCCAAAACTGATTTCTTTAACTGGTGGTCGTGATTTTCTTCTTGATCGTGATTCCTACCAAATGATGGTGTTGTAGGCCACGACGGATCATCACCTGCATGCACAAACATATAATGTACCCCCATCACAATATGATCAAACCATGTAATAAATCAAAAAATTTAGTATTAATGTAAGAGATGTTACCATGAAGGAGTTGCTCCATCGTTACTTCCCGCGTGCCACCGCTATAAGTCTTCACATATTTTTTTTCCATTTGAGCCATGGCTGCAACAAAGTTTTTCAGACTTCGAGAGAAAGAAAGAATTTATGAGAAGCTCAAGTGGGGGGTCGAAGGGCACAATGTTTTGATGCGAAATTTCTCCCTTAATTTGGGATTTACTATATTAGAGGTGATACGTGTCAGCAACCTAATAATTCAGTATTATTGGGCTCCATTTCTCCACTTGGCAGTTTGGTTGCTTTAGCTTGTTTTTTGGAGAACTTGTGGTACGCATTGGAGTCCTTAACTATTGGGCCAATGTGGTTTAGGCCCATGGGCCAATATGGGCAGAAACTCATTGGCAGAGATGGCCCTTTATGGTTGGCCACCTCACTTAAGGCCACCTCAACCAATGCGCGAATGTTAGGAAACCGAGGGGGCAAATCATAACGCGAAAGCACAATACGAATAGCAAGAACTTAAGATCCAACTATTACCACGGAGAATTCAATCCAAGACAATATAACACATACACAAGGTTTAAATTAAGTGGAAACCCCAAAAGACCAAAACCACCCCCGACAAGCACGGCGAATATATTATTATTTAGGGTTACAGGAAGTTACAGAGATCACTTAACCTCACCTCTACCCTTACAGATAATCCCCAGCAAGAAACCCTAGAAAGAAAACCCAAGAAATCTCTGAAGAGCAAAACCCTAGATTTCTCCATTTTCTCTCTCTAACTCATTTTTGCTGTACTGAGAACTTTAAATTACACTCTATATTTATAGACTTTCCATTAGGTCATCTCCGAAGTGCGCATCACGAGATAAACCATCATTTTGGAATAAATCCCCTTCATAATAAACTTAGAAACAAACAAACATAGCGTTTTTCGTTCGAACAACCTAAGGCTCGTTAGAACGACTTCAACGCAAACTTTTTTCGTTCAAACGACTTCCCCTAATTTTTAGCCATAACCTAACAACGTATTGGTACAAACCTATATTTACTTAAAACTGAGCGGTTATGGTAAACGATACAAAAAATGGAAACGGGAACGTCCATTAATTTCTAGACATGATTCGAAAAATGGAAATGCATACAGGCTTGATACGACAATTGAAGGGAAATGTAAAACGAAAAGGGAAACGAGTACTGAAGCGTGAACAAAACCGAATTAAGAAATGAGTAAGAAACGTTAAAGAAAGAAAGAAATGATATTTTTTTATAGTAGAGAAATCAATATATAAAGACAATATTTGTTAACAATTTAGTCAAGAGGGAAGAGAATACGAAAGGTTAAGAATGCTCACAGGCTTCTTATCTTGAGGAGATTTCGTTATAAAACAATATCTATAAGTTTGTGTATTTTATTTTTCTTTGTGAGTATAAGAGCATCAAATCACGTATAAGAGCATTGTTTCACTTTCGCTTTGATATATAAATTACAAAAAATTGCATAAACTGAATCAAAAATTGCTTCAAAAAATGAATCACACGAATCAAAAATTAAATCTTCAACATTTCCCAAATCGAATCATCAACGTTTTCCAAGCCAAATTACAACCGATCCGATACGCGAATCACAATCGTTTCTCCAACGTTTCCTGAATCAGGGAAACCGAATCATACCCGTTTCTCAAATAGGTTTTCTAGGAAATGCTGGATTTGATGGGAAATGCCTTTCCCCACAACATAGATGCAAACCTAACAAAAATACCTTCAAGCAATGCCTCTCTCCCCGCATTATTGCAATTGTTGTCAGACAAAAGTATGAAGGATCTCTGTCGTTGATTTTACTTTTAATTTTAGTCGTAAATCTTTGAAACAAAATCTCGTGTGCAAAGACTGACACGATGTTCAAATGTCGAGTTATGTGACAATTAGTTTGTATCTAATTTAGCCTCTAAATACAGGCATAACAGCTGTGTTGATTTAATGTGTAGGTCGAAAAAAAATAGTCGACCGTAACAATGTAACGATCTGCCCTCTATACTCACTCATCGATACTGTCTCAACTTTGTCACGGTTAAAAACCCATATTAGCCAAGTGAGGGCGGTATCGGTGAGTGAGTATAGGGCGAATTGTTACAAACAATAAGTTTGTGTCAACTATGGGTAGGGGTCCACATTTTTTTTCCAAACTTCCAATTTTTTTGAAATCTGATCTGATTTCGGAATACTATATTGATTTTTCAATTTCCAAAAATTCAATTTTAAATTTTTTTCGAAAATAGTCGGATCGGTATCGAATATAGCTTTGTGATTTTGATTTTTTGATTTTTTCGATCCGATTGTTTCGAATGTTGTCCGATACAATTTTTCCGAATATTCTTATTCAATTTTTAAGGTATTATTTGTAGTTTAATGGTTTATTTTGGTTAGATATGTTAGGAAATTAGGGGGAAATTACAATGCGGAAGCACAATATTAATAAGCAAGAACTAAAAGATCTAACTTTGACCACAAAAGATTCAAACCAAAAAAATAAACGTACAGAAAAGATTTCAATTTTGGTGGAAACCCAAAAGGATCTAAACCACCCCAAAAAGTACGACGAATCTATTATCAAATAAAGGGTTACAAAATATACCAGGGATCTCTCAACCTCACCTCTACCCTTTCAAATAATCCCCATCAAGAAACTCTAGAATGAAAATCCAAGAAATCTCTCAAGAGAAAAACCCTAAATTTCTCCATTTTATCTCTTGAGATCTTTTTTTCTCTCTGAGGCTATGAACTACATACATCATTGTCTGTAGTCTAACAAAGCCCTAGCTTTATAGACTCTCCATGAGGTTGTTAGCGAAGTACGCATCACGATATAATTCAAATAAAAAAAGAACTTTATTTACGGTGTATATTCGAACAGACAATACATCAATGTCTGACCCATCTGTTCAAATAGGCAATAAGTCTATTCAAATAAACTAGTGTCTAACTCTTCTATTTAAATAGACTATAGACTAAACCTTAAAATTAGCTTTTGAGCCGTAACCTCAACAAGATGGAAATATGATGATGGTACCATATAACCTAGTGTATGTGTAATGGTTGAATATGATGATTTGGAAACATTAAGTTTGATTTTACATATAAAAACACCAAATAGTCACTATTTTAAATATATTATCTGAAATTTCCAAATTTTTTCTTCGAATTTTCAATATTATTCCGAAAAATTTGATTATTCCAAATTCGAAATGATTTTCGAATTTCTGAAAAAAAATCGAATCAGATCGCAATGCAATATAGATTTCTGAAAAAATCGGAAAAATTCCAAACATCCTCATTTCCGATCTTATCCCTAACTATGAGTTTGCTTTAAAAGATGAAAAAAAAACAAAGCATGCCACATTCATGAGAAAAAAGGCATGCCACGTAATGACATTATTAATAAGAGTAACTAACATAATATAACTAATATAACCACTTCTGTAACTGACTACAACTGTAGACAGCTGTAATACTAACATAATGTATCTGTATCTCCTATAAATAGCTCTATCCTTTGAGCTTGAATTGTAATGAAATTAGTTTAAGTTCTCTCTTCGTTTACAATCTATCATGGTACTAGAGCTACCAATCAACGATGATTTTGATCCAAAACCCTAACTTTTTCTCTCTTTGAAGATCAATCTTCAACAAAACCTCATCAAAATCTCCATCAATCTGTAACTTCTAAGCTCTCTAATGGCAGCTTTCGCTTCTTCAAGCTTGGTTATGACCTCTCAAGTCCAACAATGGAAATTTTTAACATCGCCAACCTCATTCCGATAAAGCTCACCAGAGATAACTATGTTTTTTGGAAATTGTTGTGGTTGCCGATCTTGCGCAGTTTCAATCTTCTAAGCCTTGTTGATGGATCTATCATTCTTCTATCCGAATTCATCACTACAATTGATGATTCAGGACTTCAGGTTCTCAATTCGAACCATAATTTTACTGATTGGGCGAGGCGAGATCAAACACTCTTAATCTGGTTGAATACTACCATATCTGAGGGTATCTTGGCGTATGTTATGGGATTACCTACTTCAGAGATATTATGGCGTACTTCAGAGAGAAGATTCTTCACAATCTTAAGATCTCATGTGATGCAGCTAAAATCAAGACTACAATCAATCAAGAAGAGCAATAACTCAATCACTGATTATCTGTAACACATCAAGCAGATGGCTAATAATCTTGCAGCTTTAGGCTCTAAAATTGATGATGAAGATGTTGTTTTTCACATTTTAAATGGTTTGCCAACAAAATTTGATGCTTTTACAACCTTTATCTTGGTCAGATCAACACAAATATCTAGTAATGATCTACATGGTCTGCTCCTCAATGAAGAACTGTCTTTAGAAACATGAAACAGACTTCATCTTCATACTGAAACAACAGCACAAGCCTTTGCTGCTCAAAGAACACTAGGTATTCAACAAAATGCCTAGTCCAGGAATTATCAAAACTACAGAGGCGGAGGAAGAAGATTTGGTAGATATCCAGCAAGAACTCCTAATCATAGTTATCAACCAAGTTATAACAATCACAATGGTTACTCAAGGCCTCAAAAATCATCAAATGGTAATAGTTCAAGAAACTATAATAACAGCAATAATAGGGTTCAGTCTCACTACTATTTAGGAGAATCCAGCAGTGGTTATCAACAGAGGCCAACTTGTTAAATTTATAATAAATTTGGTCACTCTGCTATTGATTGCCATCATAGAATGAACTATGCCTTTCAGGGCAGAATTTCTCCTTTAAGGTTAACAACAATGGTAGCCAATATAAGAGAGTTTAATGCTGAACCATCTACTACCAGCTGGTATGCATCAGGCGAGTATCACTGCTGACCTCAACAACTTAAATGATTACTCTACTTATTAAGGAATATACACAATCATGGTGGGCAATGGACAAGGTTTGAAAATCTCTCATACTGGTCCTTTTACTTTCTCCACTCCTCACACTACATTTCATCTTAAAAACATACTCCATGTCCCACACATTACACTAAATCTACTATCAGTTCACAAATTTGTTAATGATAACAATTGTTGTTTGACTTTTACCTATAATTCATTTTTTGTCAAGGCCAACAACTCAGGGAGGATTTTTTCCAAGGATATCATGAGAATGGGCTCTATCCTCTCCCTCTTCATACACTTACCATGACAATAAAGATAAAATTTTCTCTAACTGCCTTCATTAGTGTAAGATCATCTCCATCTGGCATCAAAGACTAGGTTATCTCTCCTCCTCTACTTTACAAATTGTATTAGCTCATAATAAACTGTCTATTATTAGTTTGATAAAGTCTTTGTCTTTTTGTAACTCTTGCCAATGTGGCAAAAGTAAGAAACTTCCCTTCAATCTATCACAATCTAGATGTGTATCTCCTTTACATATTATTTACACTGATTTGTGGGGTCCTTCACCTCAATAATCTGTATAAGGCTTCAAATACTATGCTAGTTTTGTGGATGATTATTTTAAATATTGTTGGATATATCCACTTTCCACTAAGGCTAAATTCTATAGTATTTTTGTCACATTCAAGACTCAAATAGAACATCAATTAGATACCAAAATAAAGATCTTGAGATCAGATGCAGGGGGTAAATTTTCAAGCTTAGTATTCATAACCTTCTTATCTCACCATTGTATTTTGCCTCAGTTCTCTTGTCCACACACTCCTGAACAGAATAAAGTAGCTGAAAGAAAGCATAGGCATATAGTAGACTTCAGTAGAACATTATTCTCACAAAGCAATGTCCCTTTCAAGTATTGGGTATATGTTTTTCACACTCCTGTCTTTCTCATCAATAAACTACCCTCAAAATCTCTTGACAATATTTCACCATGGGAGAAACTTTTTAATCACACACCAGACTACTCTTTTCTTAAAGTCTATGGTTGTGCCTTCTTCCCATAATTTTAGACCTTATACCAATACTAAATTCTAACCTAGAAGTAAGATGTATGTGCTCATAGGTTACAGTTACCTTCACAAAGGTTACAGATGCCTTGATATGCTTAATAATAAAATCTATATCTAAAGACATGTAGTGTTTAATGAAGAATGTTTTTCTTTTAAAACTTCTCATAAACCAGCTACTATATCACCACAAACCTCAACTTCACTCCCATACACTTTACCCTTATCCCCATTTTCTACTACAAATGTTATATCTTCAAATATACATACCATATTACCTAACTCACATTATTCATCCTTATCACCTTCTGTTCATTCACATCCTACTACTCCCCCAAAAAATATAATCCCACATCAAACACCTAATACTACTCGGTCACAATCTCCTACATAAAACCATACTCTATCCACTCCATCAATACATGTATTCATACCTCTAGAGTCAGCTTTGTTACCTAACACACTACATATGTAATGGCTAATTCCGTATCTCAGACTCATGCTTCATCTTCGACCATCATTCGGCCACTCGACCTCATCAACAGACACGCGGCATAGTGTATAAACACATTATAGTTACAGAGTTCTAGTCATTACTTTCGACCTCTACATCAATAGTTCGAGCCAACAAAATGCACCGTCATCAATGAAGCCGTTACAAAATAGCAAGATCAGAACATTACACAATCAGATCAAAGTTTATCAAATATATATTGTAACGTCCATCATTAAGGATAATAATGGTCATCAAACAGTCATATTATAAGACCTATAAATAAGTCCAGAGAATTTCAGATGAAGGACAAATGAATGCTCACTAAACTCTCTATACAAAATTATTCAGAAACCTCCATTGTAATAGTTAGCAAGTCCTTAATAAAATCTTTCTCTCTTTTTAAATCCTCAAGAGAGGTCATGGTTTGAACCAATTCAAAGGTTTTCCACACTAAACTCTGTGTTAATTGTTACTCTTTATTTACTAATCGTCCTGAATATCTTTGGTGTAAAAACTAAGTTTGGATCATGAAATTAGGCTATTATATTTGGTGCCGTCTGTGGGAACAAAGTTCTCAAACTCATTATCTCAGAAAATAGCTGATTATCTCTCTACGACATGACTATTCCAGACTAGAGTATGCCAATTTCTCCAGGAGAAGGAAATGCCATACTAGCAGAATTGCAGGCCAATCTAAACTCCAAAACTGAAAGGCGGGCCGCTCTGGAACAATTGCTGGCAATCTTACATGACGCGCTAAAGGTTCTGTAGAGTCAACAGATTGCAGCCCAAAAGAACAAAGGCATGCTACCAGCTACTTCGTGGGTTTCCGTTCTCGATGGGATAAAACCTTATGCGAAGAATCTGGGAGGCGAAGTTCATAAGCAACATGGGGGCGAACCCGCTCTGGTGCAGGATGTTTACCAAGAAGTTGATGGAGGACTTGCTGGAGTTAGACAAGAAGAAGGCCACCCCGAGGAAGAGTTCGTATTCCAGCATGATCGACTAAGTGAAGGAAGTGGCAACCACAACCCTCGAGAAGGACGCATTCCACGACCGACCATTACAGCTCGTCAGTACGTGACTCAGTAACATGTTGAAAAATGTATTAAAGAACTGTTCAATGCCCAGGCTTAAACTTCTAAAGGCATACATAACAGGTTACAGAAAAGCCTGATCGCCCAAGAATTATTGGATGGCGAGGTTCCTACCAGTTTCCACACACTTAAAATCTAAAAATACAAGGGAAATGATCTAGTAGAGCACGTTCAAGAATTCCAGGATGCTCTCGGCCTACATTCTACATCCAACCACATTCTATGTCGGCTCTTTCCTACCTATTTATTTGGCAAGCCTTTGCGATGGTTCCATTCACTACCAGAAGGGTCCATTACGACTTTCTAATAATTGTAGGAACTTTTCTTCAAAAACTATTCACACAACAGAGATAAAGAGGAGAACTTATATTTTCTGTTCAATCTTAAGCAAGTATCAGGGGAGAAGCTCGATACATTTACTAAGAAATTCTTGGAGTTGGCTAGGAAGGTAGACAGACTCGATCAAACGATTACTATTTCAGCCTTCACCAATGTTTTACTAGTGGATAGTAGAGTGATGGAATACCTAATTCTGAGTAAACTAAAAACTTTGGAAGACATTATTGAGAAGGTTAATGGATATATCGATCTCAAAATAATGGTATCCTAAAGACACAAAGCTCAGAAATCGACCTTGTCAGCACGAGATCAATCTACGAGCTAAGATTTCAATCGCGCTACTAATCCTAGAGGAGATAGGAAGAGGACCAAATCTAATGATGATCGACCTCAAAAAGGTAATAATATTCCAAAACTCTGTCTTCCCAAGATAACTGTTACCATAGCCAGCATTTATCCTATTCTTCAAAAGGATATGTTTTATTTGCAATGCCCAGTATCTTTAATGTATTTAGAACAAACTAAATTGCATTCACCACAAAGTCCGACATCATGAGACGGAACATTGCTTCACTTTACAACGATTGTTGGAGTATATTTTTACGGATGGATGAATGCATGAGTACATCGTAGACATTGAAAGTTACAAGAACGGGAGTTATAGGCTTCCCACAGAGATTATACAGGTTAAAGAAATGACAAAGGATAAACATTTGTACCATATCTCCCTCAGCCACTTAATTGAGACTCATACCATTAACAGATCGGTCAGATGTAAAAGATGACGTCTTGGCCAATATCACAATCTATCCATGGTTAACAAGGAAGCTCGGCTACTCCCTGAATCTAGTTCCCAACGCACAGCGGTCTCTTTCGAAGGTTGTAACGTTCGACATGTCAAATTTTCTCATCATGATGCATTCGTGATCATGTTAAAAATAAGAAATGTCATGCTACATACAATGATGGTGGATACTAGCAGTAGTATCAAACTACTTTTCCAAAGCACGATTGATCAAATGGGACTGGCCGACAAAGTTCAACCTAGTGACATCGACAATAGTGGGTTCAACGGCTCTAAGGAAGAATGTGTAGGAAAGATCATACTTCCAATTACAACTGGTCTAGCAATAGTTCACATAGTATTCTACGATATTAATGCAAGATTGCGCTATCTGGGGATCATAGGATGCTGCTGGCTGCATAACATACGAGCTATCCTATCGACCTATCATTTGGTACTACAATTCGATTGGAATAGAGGCATTTACGAAATCAAAAGCAGTCAGAAGCAAGCTCAAACTTGTATAAATTCTGTTACCTCTGTGACAGAACCATCAATACCATAGCTCACATAACAATTATAGAAAACCACAGGGAACATTACAAAAAATATTACAGAGAATGAACTGCCAAGCGTAGAACCTATAGAATACATCGAGATCAGTGGAGATAAAAGTAGAACCTACATTGGTACTCTTTTGCCCATAATAGAGCGCAATGCTCTTATTCAATTTCTCAAAGACAACAGTGATGCTTTCGCTTGGACGTTTCGTGAAATGCTAGGCATTGATCCAAATTTGGCCTGCCATAAGCTTAGTTTGAAAGATAAAGCTAAGGCAGTCAAGCAAAAATAACAAAATTTTGCATCGAGGCTCCAAGAAGAAGTTAACAAAGAGATCGATAAACTCATTGAAGTTGGTTTTATCTAAAAAGCCAACTATTCATAAGAAATCTCGAACATTGTGGCGGTGCCGAAGAAAAATGGGAAAATCAGAGTCTACGTGGATTTCACAGACCTCAATAAATATACTCTAAAAGATAGCTTTCCACTTCCTATCATCAATAATCTGCTCGATTATACCGCAGGGCACGAATTATTTTCCATGATGGGCGCTGCATCAGGGTACAACCAGATACTTTTATTTACCGAAGATCAAGAAAAAATGGTTTTTATTATAGAGTATGGTTTGTATTACTATAAAGTCATTCTTTTTAGACTCAAGAACGCAGGAGCTACTTACCAAATATTGATGACACAGATGTTCAAAGACCATCTTGGGAAAATAATGGAAGTTTACATTGATGATATGTTGTGTAAAAGTCTCAAGAAGGAGAACCATCTTACAGATTTACACACGACTTTCGAAATTTTTCATTTTTATGAAATGAGACTCAATCCTGACACGTGCCAGTTCGGAGTCTAATACAGCAAATTCTTAGGCCATTTGATAAGCAAGCATAGAATAGAAGCTGACCCAAATTTTATTCGTGCATTGTTATCTATGCCTTCTCCAAGGATGAAGATAAATACATTGAAGCTAGCCGGTAAGATAGCGGCAATCAATCATTTTGTCCCAAAATCATCAGATCGGTGTTGATGGTTATTCGACATACTGTGTGAAGGGACAAGGAAAAATAAACCTAAAAAAGTTCCTGAGATCGAGTGGCCTACAGAATGTGAAGCAGCTTTCCAGGAACTTAAACGCTATTTGGAAAAGCCACCAGTAATGAGTACACCCAAGGAAGGAGAAGAGCTAACACTATATATCTTGCCGTTACTGAGGAATCTTTGAGTTCAGTCCTTATTTGACTTGATAAGAAGATGGAGAAACCTGTCTACTTCATCAGCCAAACTCTCACTCCAGCAGAGTCACTGTATACTAAGATTGAGAAACTACTGTTAACTCTCGTTTATACATCATAGAAATTAAAATAGTATTTCCAAACTCACTCAGTTTTAGTCATGACAAATTATCCTTTGCCAAACGAGAGAAATCCAGACGAGTTTAATAATGATCGGTAACCATCGGTGAGCATAATATACGTTTCGAACCACGACACTCTGAAAAAGGGCAAACAATAACAGATTTCCTTACAGACTTCCTAGTAGATGATCCTGACTGGGAAGAAGATAGTCCAGAAATCAATGAAGAACAGTTCAAAGAAAAGTCAGATTGGATATCTAAGAAAGGTTAGCGCCTTCTCGCTAATGGTTTTATCGAACCTGTAGGCTCAGGCATTGGCATCGTCTTTATCATGCCTTCCAATGGAAGAATTGAAAATGTAATTAGACTCAACTTTGAAGCTATCAACAATGAGACAGAATATGAGGCATTAATCCATGGCCTAGATATGGCCCTAGAAATTGGAGTTCCCAAGCTATCTGTCTACACAGACTCTTTACTCATAGCAAACCATTTCACAGACAAGTTTTGGAAAAATAAGAAAATGATTGATTACACCGCAGAAGCAGCCGACATAATGAGCAGATTCAAGAAGGCTACCATCGAACATTTACCTCGCGGAGAAAATAGACATTCTGATTCTCTGGCTTATCTTGCGGGAGTCCCAGGAATAGAAACTCGATATCTCAAGATCGAATTAATATCCACCCCCAGCATTAACATCATAAGCTCAAATTTTGCTAATACTGGGGGCGGTATAGAGGATGTGTACAATTGGAGATGACCTTTTCTCACATATATCGGACCCGAAACACATTTGATGGCTAACTACCTACAGATCCTATCGACAGGTGATGTATACTTGATAATGCTAAGCGACACGTCATTGTTGATAATTTCTTTTATTAGGTATTGGTGACAGGACCATATCTCTAATATTTATATGATAAAAAGGCTTAAGATTGGCCAAAAATGAAAACCCAAGCCATCGAATATGTAAGCAAGTGTGATGCCTTTCAACGATATGGACCCAAAATTCGAGCTCCAGGCTTGAACTTCATTCTAGCAAAGTTGTCTGGCCATTCAGAAGATGGGCCCTCGACCTCGATGGAGAGTTCCCCACTACACCGGGAAAATGGAAGTACCTCCTAGTAACAACGAACTACTTCACCAAATGGGAAAAGGTTCCTTTGTGTCACACACGTGAAGGCAAAGTTATCAAGTTTATATGGGAAGCCATCATAATATGGTTTGGCTGCCCCCACCTTAACAAAATTGACAATGGACTTCAGTTCGTTGGCTCAAGAGTCGCAGAGTTCCTCAATAAACACAACATCATCCACTCTTCTTCCAATCCATATTACCCACAAGGAAATGATCAGGCTGAAATCACCAATCATACTATCATTGACAGAATCAAAAAGTACTTGACATAGAAGAAGGGTAATTGGGTACAATAATTACCACATGTGTTATGGGCATATCGAAGAACGCCTCGAGTATCGAATGGTTACACGTCATTCCTGTTGGCATACGGCACTGAAGCGATCATCCCTACTCAATATTATCACCCATTGTGTGACCATACTATGACAAACAATGAAAATGAATTCCAGTTGGCATGCAAGATGAATTGGATCGAAGAAACAAGAGACAGAACAATTATGAAGTTGGGAAGATACCATCAGGCTTTAGCCCAATCTTATAATAAATGAGTTCATCAAAGAGATTTTAAAATTAAAGACCTCATCCTTCGAAAGATGCCAAAGCACAGAAAGGAAGTCAATAATGGAAAGCTCACAAAAAATTTGGAAGGACCTTTTATCATTATTGGAAAAAGTGAACTTAGTTCTTATGACCTCACCACCGAACATGGGGATCGAGTGCCTAAACCTTGGAACAAAAGGAGATTTAAGCTATATCGAAGATAATAATCTATTACAGTATACTTTTCTAATAAATCTATCATCTTGTACGTCGGTCTTACATCAATGAAATACTTATGTTTGATCGCTCTACATCAGAGTACTTTCTAATATTTTATGCAGTACTCTATCAAGCATTCTCTGTACGTCAATCTTACAACAATAAAAGATTTGTGCTTGGTTGCTCTACATTACAGTACTTTTTTAATATATCATACAAGTATTTCTATATACAGGTTATATTTTTAAAAATATCACAGATTTCCAGTGGGGTCACCCCATTCGGTTATATTACAGATCGCTTGTTGCTTCAGCCAAACTGAACTTCTATTACATTACTGATCGTTTGTTGCCTTAGCCGAATTGATTTTCTATTATATTACAGATCGTTTGTTACTTCAGCTGAACTGATCTTCTATTACATTACAAATCGCTTGATGCCTTAACTGAACTGATTTTTTATTATATTACAGATCGTTTGCTACTTCCGCCAAACTGATCTTCTATTACATTATAGATTGTTTGTTGCTTCTGCCAAACCAATCCTTTATTATACGACAGGACGATTAGTAGTTCTACAAAATGACTACTAGACTTCTATATTACAATTGATTCGTCAAAAGGTCAGTCCAAATATATACAGATCACTAATTCTCTTTTCAGTCCAACTTTACTATGCTCTATCTACTATATTGTCATAAGTACTGTATGCTTAGTTCCTTCTTACAGTCATAACACCTCATTAATTATTCAAACTATCACTTGAGATATTAGATGACACATCACCACGTGAGCTTTCCTCACGCACAGACAATCACTGGTGCATCAGCTCTAGTATCCTCCAAGTAACAATTTGTTTCCCTTCTTTAACCTTACTCTTTGTAAGAGTACCAATTTTTTACATCATACGATCCAGGTACTCAGATCATATCAACCACATCTCACACTGTACACCATTGGCAACCAGGCTGTCATATACAGTTTTGCTTTCCGCCTTCAGTCTCTTAAATTTGGACCCAAAGAAAGAAAGTACTGCCGTCATCTCTCTCTCATGCACATCACTTGCCTCACATTTCACCTTATCAGGAAGAACAAACTCTGTAAGTTTTCCTTTAGCCTCCGTCAGCATAGCTTCCAAACTGTTGCAACGTTCTTCCAACACTCATTTTTCATTCAACGTCGCATCATTACGAGTTTCCATCACTGTCATGAATTCGTCCATATTGGCAATCAGAGCCATCGATCCCTCCATTTTAGACTCATTCTGACTTTTCTCTATAGCCTATTCCTCAAGAATTATCTTGGCTTTAAAAAGATCAGCCTCTAGCTTGCCCTTCGCATCACACAGTCCTACATTTTCTGATTGATATTCCAAAATGTCTAAGTGCAGCGATTGAACTGCATCCTCTAGAGCCCCTATTTTGAGCCACTATCTTTTTATCAGCTTGATCTGCTCACTATGGGTCTCTTCTATCTCTTTTACCATCATTCTAATGACATATCGCAATACTTCAAATTTACGGGCATGTCTATTTGCATAGTTCACATCTGCTCGTGCACCAACTTTTTTTGCCTCAAGCGTATTTATCTGATATAACAAATCTTTAACATTGTCCTCTTCTTTCTCCAACACTGCCAACAACTCTATAATTTTAGTTCGCACTAGTGTCACCTCCACCTCTTGTTGGGTGCCCAAAATTTCCAAATCTTTTTTTCTTATAGCTTATTTTAATCCCTCCATCTTTTTCAGCTCAGTGGCCAATTCGGCCTCCTTATCTTCCAATTGTTTGGTCAAACGAACCACTGTACTTTGCTCTTCCATTACTGTCATCTCCATTTTTTCATTTAAATCACATAATACTTCACATTGCTTATGAACCTCTGCCAGTTCACCCTGCGACAATAGTTAACATTCACATACATACTTGTTCACATATTCAAACAAATCACATATCACATTCAATAATCTTACTCAAAAACATAATATTTGAGTATTGTTTATATAATCAACACAGAGAACAGATTTCATTTGTCATCCAAACAGTGTACAAAAATCTAATGCATAAACATGTTCAGTAAGTAACTGAACTACTCTACTTTTGCTTCTTTGAACTATGAGAGGACTGCCCCTTGTCTCTCTTAGTCTTTGAGTAATCTACTTGAACATCTGAAGGAGCTATAAAGGTCACCACCTCTTGCTGATATTTTTTTTTCTGTGACCGAGGTTTTAGGCTCTCGACCTCCTCCTCGTCCTCTTCTGACATATTTTCTCTAGATCTTGGAGTTGGTTTTTCAACAACCTTTTTCTCCTCGTAAACCATATATTTTTGGTTTTTTCGTTCTCTATATCGAAATCCTTCCCACAATCCATTACATACTTCCTAAATTCATTCTCTACTATCTCCAGCTCCCCTTCATAAAAATCATTCACACTTTCTATTTGACGCTCATGCTCTATTCGAGCTGCGACTTTTGCTCGTGATGGATACAGATGCTCTTTCAACTGCATTTGCCCCCGGTGCAGACGCTTGCATGTTTCTTCTTGCAATATACATAGCGCCCTCGCATCACTTTCTACCTTCTTTCAAACAGATTATTCTTTCGACAATAGAGCCGCTAACGTCATTTTTTGCTCCATATGTAGCATCAATACATCTTGTAACTCCTTTATCTCATCCTCTAATTTTTGTTGTACCTCTATTTACTCTTTTCTTATCCTTAAAAACACAATCGTCATGGCCCTCTGATCTTACATAAAGCCAAAAGCATCGGGTAAAGGTTCTACATCACCCCATATAACGGACACCCCAGCTCGAGCTGAGCATTTTTTTGCCTATGTACTATAACGATTACGTACTTCTTGAGCTAGAAACATTACTCGAGTTGGGTCAGGTATTACACCTTTTTCTTTCTAGAGTTCTACATAAGCTTCTTTTAAATCCCATTCACTATCTACTTCGACCTCAAAATACAATGTCAGAGCTACCAATATCTTTTGACACCTAGCCTTATCACTCGGGTCGTAGAAACAAGTCAACTATTTTGATTTTTGTATTAACACCCCCCTTTCCTCTCCTTTCTTAAAACCTCATCCCTTTCTATTTTTATCTTAGCATATCTACACTGAAGGTCATATAATTCTTTTAAAATTTTCTCTGAGTTAGATTTAAACTGCCTTCTCTCATACTCAGTTTTATTTAATACCTATTGAACATGGGCCACCGAATCCCTCGCTCTAATAAACAATCTCTCTAGGTCTGAAATAGTTTTTCTCAACCGTTCTACCTCCTACACAGATTGCAAATATCTTGTTATCATACAAACATTCAAGCAAAGCATATTAAAAAGTGTCTATCAAACTTAAATAATTTTACGACAATTCAGAGTACAATCCTATCAAAGTCAAATGAACAACATAGTTTGAAGAAGAATACAGCAGAGTGATTAACGATTCTTGCTAATTTCTACCTCAACTAGAGGATCCACTTTCTTATCAGCAGCTACAATTGGTATAGTTGGCGAAGCAGTTACATCAGCTTGAACAATTGCATCTTCCACCACTTCGTCCTCTGCCTCCGCCACAAAGACTATATCTTTTTACTTGCCAGTTCGTCCCAACTCTCAATTAGCGATGGTCAACCCAAAGCAGTAATAAGATTGGACAACACAATCTCTTTCCACCTGTAACGCTGTGTAGGCTTGTGACATAACCTCATCATGCACGAACAACTCTGTGTACCATTCTTTTGCCATCTTTACATCTTCAACTCTCTTCTTTTTATTTATATCGAGCTCATTTACGAGCTCCATTATTCGAGCCGTTTGAGCATTCAGCCTTTGAGTAAGCTCTCCGAACTCCTCGCTTCTATTCTTAATGAACTTTGTCACCCCCTTCATCGACAATGAGAGCTGTCAATACATAAACATACAAGTTCAGTACAATAGATCGTATTCCAATACAGTACATAAAAGATTTTAATACATACCACAAAAGTCTATTCCTAAAACACGTTATCAAGCTGTTGCGGATAAGCCCCCTCCATTGTACAGTTTTTTACTCCAGTTCTCTCATCTTAGCCGCAGCCTTGGCATTAGTACTATAGGGTACTATCCCTCGATCTAATCCAATTCGAACTACCTCCATATAAGACTCACGGATTTTACACGTGACATAAGCAGTCAGCATTGACACCAACGCCACAAACTGATGAAGAACGTTGGTCGAGCACAACAGATAGGCATGAACAACTCAAAGATACTTGTCTCTCGCAAACTCAACAGTTATTTAGTCAACTGCCACTTATCACATTATTCAGAGAGCATGTTTCAGTACGATAACGAATTATGGGCAATGCCTATATAAAGAAAAAGTTCTAGAAGAGACAAGGACAATAAAAATATATGAGAAATTACCAAAAGAACCATATTTTTTAGATTCTCAAATATTAAATTTCTTATTTACAAGATCAAGTATTTCTAGTTCGAGAGATCAGTTATAATAAGATATCAGCCTCAAGCGATAAAAGTCACTATAGTAGCCTACTCACAACCTTCTTGCTCCAATCGAATACTCGGAGGCTACAACAAAGCCTACCTAGAGACCCGAAGCCCAGTAAGACGATAATTATGTTCATGAAGCCTTACGAGACTAATCGAACACTCGAAGGAACCATTGAAGTTTATCACAGTAGGCAAAGATAGATGAAGCAGCGCATGAGCTACGCATCATAACCAAAAATACTTTGATCATGGTCATACATGGTCAAAGGGAAACATGTCAGGTGGCCAGCTCACCAGACATAATAGTGGAGCATGTTGCTCGACAACTGTAGTGCCAGATCCAACAACTGCAGTTTTTGAACCAATAGCTACAGTGTCAGGAACAACAACTACAGTATCAAACTCGATAATTACAGCGTCAGAACTGAGGTCGTGGAGTAACCCATTCTAGGCCTCTACGCAAGTGTAAAATCTCTATAGTAAATTATGTTATTATTGATTGTATGCTTGAAGCCCCCTGGTGAAAGATAAGACTCATAGTATAAGAGTCTCCTTCCCCTCCTGCGAAGAGAGGCCCCTACATTTGGTGCAGTCCGTGCTATCCCACCCTACCAGCCTCCCTATGCATTTATTTTCTTTTCCTTTTTTACTCCTACAAGCGTCAATGGCCCTTACCCTTCGCTCTAGTTCCACCTTTGCTGGTAACTCTGCCGATGGAGTGGCCGCTTAGCTCGCCCTTCTTACCCAAAAATTCGTTCAAGCTGAGGAGCGACATAGAAGTCAGTTATACCAGGAGCGCGAGGAACAGCAACAAGAGTTTGAAGTTGAGCTGCAACGCCGTTTAGATGATGCAGACAAACAATATCGTGCCCTCGACGATTTATGCAATATAGTTCGCGAGTTGCAACGACTTCAAACTCAAGACGCCCCACCACCGTCTCGAGCACCTGCCCCGTCGCGTGTTTCTGCCCGCGCCCAGCTCGGGCCCCAACCACATCTTGAAGTACCCCCGGTCCATCTTGGTGCCGCGGGTGCTCCCCCCACCATTCTACCTACTGGTTTAATCCACCTTGGCATATACCCCACGAAGGATTCGTCACATTCTACTCTTCGCACTACCTAATACCTCAAATGTCGCACTGCTCTAGAACGTCTCGGGAAGCGCAGCGCTGAGAATACACCGAACATTCACCCTCATCCCTGTCGATGACAAAGATCCCCCCTTATCCTGCCAATCTTACACAGCAGGAACTCGACCAAAAATTCTACACTGCCATCCCCATCAGTACGAGCCCCGTACCAAACTCTTGGAGTTTGTTAAACAACCCCCTCTGCCCCAAACTCCTCGCTATCGAGGTGCCCCCAAATTTCTACGCCCCCAAAATTAGCAAATGCCGCAATACCAACCCTCAATCCCACATCCTCAAATTTCAAAATGCCTTAAGCCTATACTTCACGGCCGACCACCCGTTGGGTTAATTGTTTCCCGCCTGCCTTACAGACAGCCCTTTCAGATGGTATCATAGCCTCCCTAATGGATCAATCCAAAGCTTTGAGAAATTATCTAGTCTATTCATCGCTCAATTCTCTTTCAACAAGGACCGTGAGGTCCGGGTTGATACCCTCTTCAGCTTGCGCAAATCCTCCAATTAAACTCTTGAAGCGTTCACCAAGCAGTTTCTTGATGAGTTACGCAAGATCAAAAACCTCGACTTTGTGAACGCTATGCTCGCCTATTCTAACGCTCTGCCGAATAATAACCACATCAAAGAGTACATCGTACTACACAAACCGAGAACCCTCGAGGAGATGTTATCCAAAGTTAATGGGTATATCGACCTTGAACACCTCTGTAAGTCAAATTGACAGGGACAAGCTTTGACCACCAATCAGAATAAACCTCGACAGGGATAACCTTCTACACCCATTATCGTTCCCATCTCATAGAAGACTGAAAGCCGCAAACATCCCCACACTGATGATACTACCACCAAGGCTCGTAAAAAATGACCGAAGCCAGTCCTCCCCAAGTTTATTGCTCCTATCACCACCCTTCTACCACAGATTCTGGCCGACCCCATATGGCGTACCCCTTACCCCATTGAGGTCAAACAAGGTGAACTCTACTGTTAGAACCATAAGTGTAACTACCATCACACCAACAAATGCTATGCTCTGCAGTGCTCTCTTGAAATAATTCTTAAGGTGGGTCATCTACATTAATATGTCGCTGACCTCCCCAACTACCTCGACAAATCGTACCTTAAGCCTCAACCTGCCCCTGCTGCCGACTCAGCTGAGGTATACATTTACCAACTTTATCACATCGAGGAATGCTACAAACTCACCTACCAGGAGAAACTACCTGCCCTTATGCCAGAATCGAGCCAATACCCTCAACCCGAGGGTATCTCATTTATCGACTGTGACACATCGCATGTTCGTTTCCCCAATTCCGACCATTTAGTCATTATGATTAAGGTTGACCATCTCGTCCTCCATACCATGCTCATCGACATGAGAAGTGCAGCTGATGTACTATTCCTTCAGACTGTTCAAGCCATGCAAAAAATAGATCATATCACCCCAGCTAATGTCAAACTCAAGGGCTTCAACGGCGCTACTGAAGTAGCTGTCGGTCGTATTAGTCTCCCTATGACTACAGGGCCAATTACACTCCAAGCCAACTTTCTTGTCATCGATAAGAAATCTGAATATCTCGGCATCCTTGGTCGCGACTGGCTCCATTCCATGAGAGCCATACCTTCGGCTTACCACCAAACCCTTCATTTTATTACCCCTTATGGTACATGGAACTTAAAAGGCTCTTAATGCCTTGCTCGCTCATCCGAACACCAAAGATCGATCAAACCTGAAAACTTGTCAAGCATCCATAGCAATAAATGTCTCTCTCTACCCCCGTACCCTCGATGCCAGCTACCACACCCATCAAACCCAGTACCTATATCGAACTCGACGGTCCTTGTTGAGGTACATTCATTGGTACTTTTCTAGATGAGGCCGAAAGCCTCGAACTCACCGACTTCCTTTGAGCAAATAAATACAACTTTGCCTGGACATTCCATGAGATGCCCAGTGTCGACGGAACTTTAGCAAGTCATCGCCTTGACCTCTTCCGTCACTCTACAACGGTGAAGCAAAAGAAGTGTATGTTGGCCCCACGACTTTGAGAAGCTGTAAACCTTGAAGTCGACAAACTCCTAGCTGTAGGTTTCATCTAAGAAGTTAAGTACGCTGACTAGATATCTAATATCATTGCTATCCCAGAGAAGAATGCTAATATTAGAATCTGCGTTGACTTCACAGGCCTTAATAAACATACACCGAAGGACAACTTCCCCCTCCCAATCATTTTTGCACTCCTGGATGCCACAGCCGGACATGAGCGACTATCAGTGAGGGACACAGCTTTGGGTTACAATCAGGTACCCCTACTCCCCGAAGATCATCTTAAAACTTTCTTTATCACTGAACCTGGCCTTTACAACTTTAATGGCATGCCCTTCGGCCTTTAAAATGTGGGTGCCACTTATCAACATCTTGTTACCACCATGTGTAAATCCTTGCTTAGCAAGTCAGTCGAAGTCTACATCGACAACATGTTATGCAAGAGCATCAAAAAATAAACACATATCCAGGACCTCACAGAGGTCTTCGCCATACTTCGTACTTATAATATGAAGTTAAACACAGACAAATGTCAATTTGGTGTTTCGTTCGGCAAATTTTTAGGCCACCTCTTCAGCAAACGAGGTATTGAGATTGACCCCACTCATATCGAAGCCCTCATCGACATGCATTCCCCTCGAACCAAGAAAGACATCCAAAAAATCCCTGGAAAGATAGCTGCCCTCAACCATTTTATTTCGAAATCCTCTGACCGTTGTGCTTGGCTTTTCCCCCTCTTACATGATCAAGGCGTCCATAAAGCCTAAAAGAAAATGAACCCTGAAATTAATTGTACACCTGATTGTGAATATGCCTTTCTCAAACTCAAAGCATACCTTGGTCGACCATCTATCATCAGTACCCCCATCGAAGGCAAAACACTTTCTTTATACCTCGCTCTTACCGACACTTCTATCGGTTCAGTCCTTATTCGACTCGAATCTAGCATCGAGAAACCTATATCTTTATCAGCAAAACTCTGATCCCCGCAGAGGCTTAATATACCAAGCTCGAACGACTGCTCCTTACACTCGTTTATACTGCTCAAAAACTCAAACCATAGTTCCAAGTTCACTCCATACGTGTTATCACAAGTTACCCCCTTCGAGAAATACTCAGCAAGAAAGAAAAATCAAGATGGGTACAGCAGTGGCCCATTTATCTGGGCGAACACGACATAACAATTGAGAAACATATATCCCAAAAGGGCCAAGCAGTCGTAGATTTCCTCCCAACCTTCCTGGTAAAATACATCGACTGGGAGGAACATGAATATGATCTACCAGAAGACCAGCCAGAACAAACTGACCCATGGAACCCTAACACAAGCTGGCGTCTCTTTACAAATGGATCTGTTGGACCTACGATTCAGATATCGGTGTTGTCCTGGTTATCCCCACTAATGATCGAATTTAAAAAGCCATCAACTTAAGCTTTGAATGTTCTAACAACGAGGCTGAGTATGAAGCCTTGATCCATAGCTTTGACCTCGTACTCGAACTTGGCGTCCCTAAACTTGCAGTATTTATTGACTCTTAACATGTTCAAAGATAATACACCGGCGAAATTCAGGCCAACGGTCGTATGGCAAAATATGCTGCTCTCATCCGCCAGCACATGGATTATTTTCCTAAAAAATCTTCCATTACTCATTACCCTCGAGGTGAAAACAGATATGCCAATGCCCTCGCCTACATTGCAGCCATGTTAAGCCAGTCCGAATCTCGAATACACCATATAAAAGTACTCGAACGCCCAAGTATCGACCCGATGGAAGTCAATACGATCAATACTGGGGGAGAGAGTCATGATGCAGATGACTGGCAAACACTATTTCTTGCTTACATCAACAGTTCTACTCTCCCAGATGACCCCAAAGCCAAACGTTCGTTACTAGAAAATTGCCGCAGATATACCATTCTCAAAGGAGAGTTACGTCGCAAATACCCAAACGGCGTCCACCTCTGGTGCATCTCTCAAAACGAAGCCACTACAATTCTTGCCAAATTCCACGAAGGTACCTGCGGTGCCCACACAGTTGGTCGATCTATGACCCTTGCCATATCCCAAGGTTTATTCTTGCTCAATATGAAGATGTAAGCTAAAGAGTACGCAAAACACTGTGACAAATGCCAACGTCATACCCACAAAATCCATAGCCCTTTACAAGATCTCAATTAGAAATCAAGTCTCTTGGCCATTCAAACGGGGGGCCATCGATCTCGTGGGTCCTTTTCCAAAAGCCTCGGGCAGCTGAGAAAATATTCTTGTGGCAGCAAATTACTTTACTAAATAGGTCGAAGCTGTGCCTTTATGTTGAACCATAGAAGAAGAAGTCATCAAGTTCTTATGGGAAAATATCATTACACGCTTCGGCTGGCCTCACATGATTCGATGCGACAATGGTCCATAGTTTTTTGGGAAAAAAGTTTACAATTTTATCAAAAAGTAAAACATCATCCTCCCCCCCCAATACCTTGCTACCCACAGGGGAATGGTCAGGTCGAGGCAATCATTTAAAATATAGTCGACGGTCTTAAGAAGCGGGTCAATGAGAAGAAAGGACGATGGGTCTTGGAACAACAACATGTACTTTGGGCTTATCTAACAATACCACAAAAGGCGATGGGCTGTACACCTTTCCTTCTAGCCTATGGTACCGAAGCGGTCTACCTACTCATTTTGAAGTACCAGTACGCGACCCCAGCCTCCAGGATGAAGATAATGAGTTTGAACTCGGATGCAATATGTTATGGATCGATGAAACTAGAGACCGGGCCATCATAAACCTCGGCCTATATCATCTCTCTATCCAGATTTTATACAATAAAAGAGTTCGACCACGTAGTTTCAATATTGGAGATTTGGTACTTCGGCGAGTCACACCCTCTTCGAAGCCTCGCAATGCAGGCAAGCTAGACAAATCTTGGGAATGACCTTAAGTCGTGTATGAAAAAACTGATAAAGGTTCATATTTTCTGATGACAAAAACGGAAGAGCCTCTACCCAGTCCGTGGAACACCATACAGTTAGTCTCATACAGCAGGCCATGGCCTCCACCTTGTTCAGCTGATATAAATTCGGTATAATCAATGAACATATTTTTTATCCTCTGAACTCCATGACCTATCTTCCAGTGAATTTCTGGGCCAAACCTAAGGATCAGGTCAACCCTTCGACCAGACTGCTACTTGGGGGCGACCTCAAAGTTTTTCAAGTCTCTAAATTCGAGCAAACTCAAGGGGCATGAATGGTCAACAGACCGGAACCTCGAGAATGCATTGGGGGCGACCACGTTATGCTTCTCTTAGGCTCCATCCCGTGGCCAGACCCGGGGGCGACCTTCAAAGTCCAGTGAATTTCTGAGCCAAACCTAAGTATCACGTCAACCCTTCGATCAGACAGATACTTGGGGGCGACCTCAAAGATTTTCAAGTCTCCAAATTCTAGCAAACTCGTGGGGCATGAATTGTCAACAGACCGGACCCTTGAGAATGTATTGGGGACGACCACATTATGCTTCGCTTAGGCTCAATCCCATGGCCAGACCCGGGGGTGACCTTCGAAGTTCAGTGAATTTCTTGGCCTAACCTAAGTATCATGTCAACCCTTTAACCAAACTGATACTTGTGGGGGACCTTGAAGTTTTTCAAGTCTCCAAATTTGAGTAAACTTGAGGGGCATGAATGGTCGATAGACCAGACCCTAGAGAATGCATTGGGGGTGACCACACTATACTTCTCTTAGGCTCAATCCCGCAGCCAGACCCGGGGGTGACCTTTGAAGTCCATTAAATTTCTTGGCCTAACCTAAGTATCATGTTAACCCTTCAACCAGACTGTTACTTAGGGGTGACCTCAAAGATTTTCAAGTCTCCAAATTCGGCCAAACTCGAGGGGTATAAATTGTCGACAGACCGGACCCTCGAGAATACATTGGGGGTGAGCATGTTATGCTTTGCTTGGGCTCAATGCCGCAGCTAGACCCTGGGGCAACCTTCAAAGTTTAGTAAATTTCATGGCCTAACCTAAGTATCATGTCAATACTTCAACCAGACTGATACTTGGGGGTGACCTCAAAGTTTTTCAAGTCTTCAAATTCGAGCAAACTCGAGGGGCAAGAATGGTCGATAGACCGGACCCATGAGAACGTATTGGGGGAGACCACGTTATGCTTCATTTAGGCTCAATCCCGCGGACAGACCCAGGGGCAACCTTCAAAGTCCAATGAATTCTTGGCCTAACCTTGGTATTATGTCTATCCCTCGACTAGACAGATACTCGAGGATGACCTCGAAGCTCCTTAAGGTTCTAGTTTAAACTCTATTATGAATATTCTATACTTCCAACATACACAAATTCAAGTATACAGGAATATCAGCAATTCTGCTTCAGGTACGACACCCCAGTACAATATATATTAGTAACTCAAGTTCATTACACTAGAGCAATTCAAATCAATTACAAACAGACAGTTCTAGCTCAAATAAGTTACAAAGTGTTCGAATGCCAACCATTACTTCAAGTATTCCAACACCACAACAAAAGAGAAAAGGGTTTACAACAACAAGAAGATAGTTATAGTACCTCATATAGGAGTGGCCACATCACCTCCTCCTACAGGTTCTTCCACAGCAACGCCTCCAGTACCTTCAAACACCCCATCAACTACCGTACCAGCAGTAACATCTTCAGACTCAGGAACTTGCACGCCATCTCCAGCAGAAGGATCCACTTTTACCCCTTCCGGCCGCACACCACCATCGACAGCAGGCCCTTCAGGCGCAGGAAAGGGTTTGAGGGTTATGGAATCATACCTCAAACTCTCAATAAAGGTCTTCAAATTCGTGGATGTCTGACACAAATCATCGAATTACTCCTGGAAGGTTTCCCTCGGTTCTTCCATTTCCTTACCCTTCTCAATAAGCTTCAACTCCAATACCTTCCGCATTTTAGCATGGTTGTCATGCTGAGCCTCGAGCTCCCTTGTACAATCAGCTCTGATATTCAACTACTCTTGCTTTAGTGTGTTAACCTCGGGCACCAGCGACATCTCAGTCCCTCGAGCAAGCTCCAAATTTTTAACCACCTGTTTAGGTTGCCTCATTGCTACCTTCTATGCCTTGATAAAAGCTTGAGACTAAGCATACACCTGCTAGAATACACGTACCATCAGTACTTCTCGAAGCATGATGAATTTTAGCAAAATTTTAGAATCTCAGAAAATAGTTACCTTATACAGAGCCTTATTCATCTACTTCCTAGCCTCTTCTGGGGTATTTCTACAGAGTGTCGCCATTGATGCGGCCGTGGCACGAGCTTGCTCTTCTAGTTCGATTTCCTACCGCGCTTCGTCTGTCTCTTCCATATCATCATCCCCCAGCTCCCAATACCTCTTACATTAAATAGGTTTTGGTTGCTGGACTCTTAAAGGTTCGGGAACGACCCTGCCCTTACCTTTGTCAGCTTGCTTTGACGCCTCATGATCTACTTTGGGCACTGGTGGTGCTTGCTGCCCCTTTGGAACATAATTTACTTTCCAAATCAATATCACATTTTCCATTTCTTCAACCCCTCTCGAAGAACCTTCTTCTCCCCTCTTCTTCGCTGACCTAGACACGATAGGAGCGGTTTAAAGTAATGAATCTATCCTCTTCTGTCTCTTCCTTTTGATACCTAGCTTACTGAATACTCAGTTTATCAATCCTCGTCAAAGTCAATAAGTTCATCAATGTACCTCCCCGGACTCGTCAAAGTTCATTTACCAGGATCTGCAAAACAAACAAATACATGTTCACCAATCTATTCGATCAATATTTCAAAAACCAACCTTCGACCGTCAACTTACTTGGATCATAGGTCCTATGGTACAGCTTATAAACGTCCTCCCCTTTGGCATTCTCATAATTACCTCGTACCACAATCAAGTCTTTGTCCCATCCTCAACCAGCCGAGCACAAATCAAATAGCCATGGCTTATCTGTATGACATTGGATGTGGTACGTGTCCACCTTGCTGCTGGCCCTCCTCGAGTAGAACGATACAATATCGAACCACTCGATCAAGCCCCTCTTCTCACATCTTAGTTCTACATTGATGCCCTCTACCACCCTCATCATTTCATAGAAGTTACCATTCATCTGGCATGGGGCAATTTCCCAGAAGTTCAATACCTCCTTCACCAACCTTCAAAGGGGTAATTGCATCCCTAGTCGAATCTGGTCTCTAAATATCATAAACCCCCTCGAGGGGTAGCCTTGAATATATACTTAGACCCTACTACATATAATATCACCCCTACCTTCGACAACTCTAGCTTAGCCATAAATCGATCAAGTCTCAGCTTCTCTTGAGCTGAGACTGACCCTGCAGCTCCCCTCGAACCAGTCAAACTCTCACTACTATTACTCTGCTTCCCCCTCATCTCTTTCATCCCTCGAAGGCTCGATACCACCTTCGTATCTCCTTCTCTCTCCTCCCTCCATCTCCTGTCTATCCCTCTCCACGGTCACTCGAGCCTTACGGCGTTTACTACTCGAGGCCCCACCTTCGGGTACTACCAGAGCCAGAGGGACATCCGTTACAATGTCTAACACCTCTACGTCGCTGCTCCCACTCCTTCAGCCACGAACAGATACACTCGGCTTATTTACGTTAACTTCTTTGTCTATTAGCCTCAGCCTCGAAGATTGACGGGTCCGCATTATACCCTACAGAAAAAGAGGTACTCGCTTAGATCAATATATTCGACTATTACATTTTGATAACTTATTTTGATCTACCCTCTCCAACTCACCCAACCTATAGTCGAATGTTTGATTATAACTTTGGTAACCACCTAAATATCCCTAATTTCCTACAAAGTCAAATCTCTAACCACTTAGATTACCCATTCCCTCGGCCAAGCCTTCGCCAACATAAACCCTAACATAACCTACCTCTCATTACATTTACAGTGAACAAAACTACAAATAACCTATCTATAAAGAAAGTTAGAAGAATACCTAGGTCACTGATTAAGGCAGCAACAACGGCGGTCTTTTTCTCTCCTCTCCAACAAGCCCTATCTTAATAATTGAGTATATTTTCCTCTCCGCCTCTCTATTTTTCTTTGTGACTGAATAATTGGGAACACTAATTTCTTTTTCCCTCTATATATACCTCCTCAAAATAATAAAAAACCGTCTCGATTTGCAAAACTGCTATCATTAGCACTCCGCCACTCCCCCTACTTTTTGGTTGAGTTGTGTTTTGACACCTTTACCCTTAACTACTCCCGTGTGCGCATCCCATACCCATATTTAGCAATCTTATATTAACCAAGCAGAACCTTCTGGTACCCTGCCCGAAGCTGCCAAGTCAACCTTATATGTCATGTCAACCCTTTTCCCATAACCTAAAGAAACACTATGATGATTTGTAGGGTACTCTGCCCTAGAAACAATACCGCTTCTGACATGCCAGCTATTTTGGCTGTCAGGTTTTGCAGTTGAAGCCCACCTTCCTTCGACATAATGAAATTTCTAAACCGCCCTTAATCCCGCCTACAAATCATCATTTGTACGTTACGCCAAACATTCGTCCACACATACCTGATATTCGATATGTCGGCCTAAATTTATTTGTTATTCGATTTTATCTCAGTTACTTATAGTTTTCTAATAATAATTCCTACAAGCTCGACATTTGAGAAATTGTTATCTTGCCTAAATTACCATCGTCTACTGTGTTTGTCATACTTACACACAAACAGTTCAATATCACAACTCAACAATTGTTTCAATACATTCCATTTTATTCGAGCAACTGTCCTTACTCCAATTAAAAAAAAGAGCAGCAGAAACAAACATCATCAACAAAAGACTAAAAACCTTCTTGACCATCACCATCCCACGCTTGTACTTTTTCCATAACCAAGAATCCCCTATTTATAGAGAGGGAAATTCTTACAGAGCCCAGCCTCCTCATCATCAACTCGGTCTTCTTCACTCATCAGATCTTCGGCCATATACTGAAAAAAGTAGAATCGGTTACTGACAAGTAGATTCATCCATTGTAGTACCCTCTACCAGTGAGCGTACGGCATCCCAAAAACTGACTCCTCTGGCTCTAGTTCGACCAAGTCAGGCATAACCCAGTCTAACACATGGTCCCCAAAGAACTTCTCAATCAGCTCATGCATCTTATCCTCTATCCGATGCTCTCTGGCTTCCATTCTCTTCGATATCATAAATTAGGAGTAGTATCCACAGTTTGACTACTAGGGGAAGAAGATGAAGACATTTTACTCAGGGAAGATGGTGTAGATGTTTGAAGCTCTCCTAACACCCCCTACTTATACTTGAAGGCATATACATTTAATATCTCCTTAATCACAACCCGTATTATTAATCACAGTCTTTAATTACCTTCTTCGGAATTGCGACAGTCAAACTTCTCAACTTTCCAGACTCAACTATTTTCTCAGCACGCGCACTCTACACAAATTTCTGAGGTCTTGCATTCAACACATCTTTATCCTCGACTCCATTTTTTGCTCGTACCATCGACACTTCTTTATATTTTTTCACAACATTTTCTAGATGTACATAGTGCTTTGAGAATTCAGGGCACTTATTCATTAAAAGGTTGAATGTTAACCTATATCTTTGGTTACTATATCTACTCTTTACCCTTCGTTCGAAGGTGGAGTCTCGAATCTGCGCATACATACTATTCGTCTACATCACTTGTTAGATGCACAACACATGGTTTCGTTGAACTACTATTTCATTATGTTACTTCGATAATACAAAAAGGAAAGAAACATGCAGAAACCGACAGAAACAACAAAACTACCATATCACCACCTTGGGAAGAACTCCCCTATTTACAGACGGGGCAGTTCTTCTTGCACAACCCTGGTTCATCTTCCAGTAACTGTTCCTCATTTTCCAATATCCGCTCGGCCAAGCTTTATAGGAAGTAGTACTGATTGGGAACCCTGGGTTCATCCACTGTAGCACCCCCCACCAGTGTGCATATGGTTGCCCATTGATCGACTCCTCGAGTTCTAGCTCGACCAGGTCTGGCATGACCCAGTCCAGCTCTTCATCGCCAAAGAACTTTACCTTCAGCTCCGCCGCCTTTCACCTTATTCGACGGTCCTGTTCATCCATCTTCCTTTGGTATCGGGAGTTTGATGTGGTCTCCATGCTGTGTATTACTTAACAAGGAAGAAGCAAAAGCAAAAGAAGAGTATGGTGCATTGCCTCCTGATAACTCCTATTTTATTGCCCCATATTCACCAATCAAACTTAATTACCCACATTAATTACCTCCTTTGGAACTTCCACATTCAATAGACAACCCTTCAACTTCCAACACCTAACTACTTTTCTCAGCACGTACCCTCTATACCAATTTTTGAGGCCCCTGCTGAGAGGGGGCGAATGTATTAGCCTACTCGCAGCCTTCTAGCTCCAATCGAACACTTGAAGGCTACATCGAAGCCTACCTAGAAACCCAAAGCCCAATAAGATGATAGTTATGCCCACGAAGCCTTTTGAGACTAATCGATCACTCAAAGGAACCATCGAAGCCAACCATTGTAGGCAAAAATAGATGAAGTAACGCATGTGCTACGCATCAAAACCAAAAATACTTTGACCATGGTCCTACATGGTTGAAGGGAAACATGTCAGGTGGCCAGCTCACCAGACAGAACAGTGGAGTATGCCGCTCGACTACTGTAGTGCCAGATCTAGCAACTATAGTGTTAGAGCCAACAGTTATAGTATTAGAAGCAACAGCTACAGTGTCAGACTCGACAATTACAGCGTCAGAATCGACTCTGGGTACAAGTTAGTTGTCCCCAGAGGATACACATGTAACTTAGCCTCCCATGGTGACTCAGACCTTCCTATGTTCTATAAATAAGAGGTAGGAGGAACTATGAAGGGGTTAGAAAAATCTCTCCCAACAGACCTTACAAGTAAACCTTCGAATACCCTGTAACAACTAAGTTTTCGATACTTCGACTACTCTGCATATATAACATAACTGTTAAAAATCCTCACCAGAGGTCATGGAGTGACCCATTCTAGGCCTCCACAAAAGTGTATAATCTTTATAGTAATTTTTATATATTGATTGTATGCTTGAAACCCCCTAGTCGAAGATAAATCTCATAGTGTAAGAGTCAGTCATTGTTACTAAAACCCTCAACCAAAGGTTATGGTTTTCACCTATTCAAAAGTTTTCCACGCTAAACCACCTATGTTATTTCTTACTTTACATTAGTTGTTGCCACAAAAACATTGGTGTAAGAGTTAATTCTGAGCCATCTCGAGTTTACGGAATTCAGGGCTTACATTTGGCGCTATCTGTAGGAAAAAAGATATTTTCACGATATCCTAAGGCATAGATTTACTCTACTATAAATTTTAATCATGGTCACTTCCAGATGACCAGCAACTAGAATCCAGCTCGATTATTCAGTTGAGCCGGAACAGCTTGAACGTCAGTTAAGTCGTGACCGAGAGTCCGTGAGATTGAGCTTAAAGCTGAGCGACAAGCTTGTTTGACAGTAAACAACATGAAGACCATAAGACAACCATGCAGACTGCAATACAAGCTCTATAGGATACTCAACAGGCTCCTCAAACTAGATATTGCGATCAAGTGCTAGAGACCTCTCAGGTTTCTGCGTGGGATAGATTGGGTCCTCGAGGAGCTACCAGCAAGGCTATTTCTAGTAATATTCTTCACAAACCTCAACCTTCCATTCATTTTGGTGGTGAAGTTCAGTCCGAAATCAGCAGAGGTTACCAATTTTTCAAACGTCAAAAAGAAGAATAATGACCTCAACCTCAAATTCTAGTATGTGATCATTTGAGTGAGGGTACCGATACTCATAATCCTCAACCTTCTTGTCATGCCACTCAATAGACATGTCAATATCTCACACAAGAGCATATGGATTTGCGTATCAAGAAGTTGATTGATGTACAAGTTCTGGGCACTACGGACGACCTTACCAAGTTACAAGGAAGTCCGATTGCCAAAGAACTATTCGATATGGAAATACTGAAAGGTTTCCATACTCTGAAAATTCGTAACTACAAAGGCACCAATCCAAAAGAGCACGTTCGACAATACCATGATTTATTGGGGTTGTATTCCAATCTTAGCCACATCCTCTGCCATTTGTTCGTAATAAGTCTACAGAAAGGACCTCTCTGGTGGTTCCACTATTTACCTAAAGATTCCATACTCACATTCGATCAGCTATAAAAATAATTTATCAAGACGTATACTCACAATATAGACAAAGGAGAATTTATATTCTCTTATTAGTCTTAAGCAATCACACGGACAGAAGCTCGAGGCTTTTGCAAAGAAGTTTTCGGAGCTTGCCTATAAAGTAGACAATCTCAATCATAAAATAGTTGTTACTACTTTTACCAACGCGCTCCAGCTCGACTTCAAGGCCAAAGAGTACATATTCCTCAACAAACCTGCGACCTTTAAGGATATGATCACCAAGGTCAATGGTTATGTTGACCAAGAAATGATGATGTCCGAAAGGCATAAATCTACTAAATCCATCATAACCACTAAAGGTTCACCCACAGATCGAAGCACTAAACCAAAGGAGGATGAGGGTGATCAAAAGTACTCCAAGGGCAATACTGGCAACCCTCGAAAATGCGGTTCACTACCCAAACCGGTCCTCCCCAAGATGAATATTTGAATCTCCATAATTTTTACAATCCTCTCCAAGGATAAACTATACCGTCCCTCTCAACCATTGGAGCCAATCGAGAGCAGCCCGTACTGCATGCATCACAAGGTAAACAATCATTATACTAGCAACTACTATGCTATACAGAGGTTGTTGAAATTCATTTTCAAAGAGGGATGAATGTGCGAATACAATATCGACCTAGAATCATACAAGGATGGTAGCTATAAGAAACAACTCGAAGTCATCCGGGTCAAAAATCAAGCTGAGGAAAAACATCTCTACCAAATGTACCACAATAATATGAGCGAAATTCATTAGATCAGCAACTCTTACCGATTTAAATACAGGAGACTATCAGAATACTGTGATCTCGCACCTTAAGATAAAGAAGCTAAGTTTCTTCCTGAGTCGAGCAATCGCCGGCTTGGGATCTCATTCGAAGATTACAACATTAGTCATGTAAAATTTCTACATCATGATACATTAGTTATAATGCACAAGATGAAGAAATTTATCATGCATACAATGATGATCGATATTAGAAGCAATTTTAAGATCCTATTTTAGAGCACAATCGGCAAATGGGATTGGTCAATAAAGTTATTCCAAGCAACACCGATATCAGTAGACTTAATGGTTCTAAAGAAGAACGAGTAGGTAAGATCATCTTACCTATTACCGCAGGATCAGTCACCATCGATGTCGTCTTTTACGTCATCAATGCCAAATCTCGCTATCTCAGGATTATGGGCTGCTACTGGATTCACAACATGGAAGAAATCGCTTCTACCTATCATCAAGCACTCCACTCCAAACATAATTATGGTATCTATGAAATCAAAGGTAGTCAAAAACTTTCTCGAGCTTATAAAAATAATGTCTCTACCATTCTAGATACCTCAGATAAATACGCCTCATAGCAATTATAGAAAGCTGATCACCTTGATGATCAACCTTAAACATAAGAGCCTACAGAATATGCCAACATTGATAAACCTAGCAGAAGTACTTTTATTGATACCAAAATGGTCCAACACGATAATGATGTTCTTATTCAATTCATACGACTAAATCGAGACATCTTTGTATGGACTTTTGAAGAGATGCCTGAGGTCGATCCGACCAAGGCATATCACAAATTAGCCATCAACATCAACGCCTCGGTGGTCAAATAGAAATAGCAACGACTGTCACCTCATCTTCAAGATGAAGTTAACATGAAGATTGAGAAATTGATCAAATTGAGATTCATTCAAGAAGCTAAGTATCTAGATTGGATATCCAACATCGTTGTTGTACTGAAAAAGAATGGAATAGTCTGAGTTTGTACAGATTTCATAGATCTTAACAAACACACTCCAAATGACAGTTTCCCTCTTCTAATATCCATCAAATTCATGATTCCATAGCAGGTCACGAACTCCTATCTAGATGGATGTTGTTTCTGGATATAATCAGATTCCACTCTTGGAAGATGATCAAGAAAAGACCATTTTCAACATTAAAAAATGACTTTATTGCTATAAAGTCATGCCTTTTATATTCAAAAACGTAAGCGTGACTTATCAACGATTGACGACTACTATGTTCAAAGCACATCTTGGGAAAATTGCGGAAATCCACATTAATGATCTCTTATGCAAGAGCATACAGTCAATCAACCACATCACAGATCTCAATATAATATTCGACATTCTTCGATCATTCAAGATACGACTCAACCCTGATAAGTATCAATTCGGAGTACATTCAGGTTGATACCTCAGCCATCTATTCAGTAAAAAAGGGATTGTGGCCGATCGAGATTAAATTCGAGTTGTTCTTAATATGCCATCTCCAAAGACGACGAAATACGTATAAAAGCTTGTCGGTAAGATCACCGCAATCAGCTAATTCATTTCTAAATCTTCAGATCGCTGTCATTGGCTGTTCCTACTACTCCGCGGTTATACCAAATGAGGAAAAGTTTAACCCAATATAGAGATCCAATTGATATTAGAATGCGATGCAGCTTATTAAAATCTTAAAACCTATTTGGGGAAGTCTTCTATAATGAACACCCCAGTAGATAATGAAGAACTGGTCATCTACCTAGCAGTTACAGAAACTTCTATCAGCTCAGTTCTCATTCGACTTGAAAGGAAAATCGAGAAGCCAGTCTACTTTATCAGCAAAACCCTCACACCAGTAAAAATAAGGTATTCTAAAATCAAGAGACTCCTTCTAACTCCTGTTTGTACTTTACAGAAGTTTAAGCACTACTTCCGAGCTCATTCAGTCAAAGTCATGAAAAATTACCCACTCCGAGAAGTTTTTTCCAAAAAAGAAAAATTCTGGAGGGTACAAGAATAGTTAGTCAGTTTTGGAGAACATGATATGAAGTTTGAAATGCGACATTCAGAAAACGGTTAGGCCGTTGCCAATTTTCTCGCAGATTTTCCAGTGGAAGATCCCTGAGAGGGAGAAGCACGATCCTAACCTTGCAGAAGAAATTGCATAAGATCCACCCACCAAAGCATTTGACGAGCGAGCTAAATGGATTACAAGGAAAGGGTGGAGACTTCTTACAAATAGTTTAGTAGGACCCGCAGAGTCAGTGATAATTCATCATGAAGTCTTATAAAAAATAACCTACTCAATAGATATATAATATAAGGATAAGTAGGGTGTCAATCCATAGAGATGTAAAATTTTTTAGGTAAAGCAAGAATCTTGGGAAGGGGTTTTGTAAGAATAAAAGAACTAAGAAATAAACAAGAATTAATTTAGAGAGATAATAAAAGTAAAACAATCACGGGTTAAAACTCCACCACCATGATGTGATCAATAAAAGAACATCTCCTTTCTTTAAACATGTTTGTTAACAAAAAATTAATACAACCAATTTCGACGCTAGCCTATAATATGAAAAATAATTATCCTATATTTATAGAAACGATAATATATCAACTCCATATTTTCTTCATGTAAAATAAATAATGATAAGCAAAACTTCAAATAATCCCTCCTCTAAAAGAAGATGTAAATAATTTTACACTCACCAAGTCAATGAATCCCTTCTCTTGAAGTGGACTCAAATCTTAACATTCAAAATAAGAAGCGATAATCATACATTAATAGACAAATCACTATTTCTAGAAATTTTGTTTTATTCATGATAATTATTAATCTCCGCAAATCTTAACCCTCGCTAGAGCTGTTGATTTTATTGGAAATTAGAGATTTTTAGATAAATTCTCTCAAACTACAAACCATTCATGATAAACATAAAGATTATTCTATCTAACCATCACCATGGTGGCTTCATCTCTCCCCTTGATCAGAAAACTAGCCTACCATGATTAAAATTAAACTAAGAAAATAATTAACATCTAACATCATCAATTACACAAGCAATAATAATTAACCTATAAGCATAAAAGTAAAAGCAAAAGAAAGGAGAGAGATGAAAAATCAGATCTTAAAAACCCTCCAAAATAATTTCAAAAGCGAAGTTATGAACTAGCCTGAAGGTCTGTCTACTAGGAGCCTTTTTCAAGTACTGAGTATTTTTACAGGCTGTTTGGCGTGAGGGAAAAATCTAGAAAATTTTTGGAAGCTTCCTTTTCTTATTATTTAAAAGCTCGTAAAATATTACGCAAATCAGAGATGATTTAATTTGTCTGCTCCGCGATCTCCTCCAACCTCTCACAAAATTTTAGCATTCAGGATATCTTCTATCAGGATATTTTTTTGTTGGTTAATTGTCTCAGAGGTCGATCGTCGACTGCTGGAGAGGCTTCTAATTGTATTTGGTCAAATCTAGATACCTCAAATGCACCTCAAGAGATGGATGTTAGTTGGATGACAGTTTTTTGCTAAAGTGCTTTGAAACTGCATTTTTGCTACAATTTGACACTTTTCTCGTCATTAGATCTCCAATACCTTTATTAACCTGAAAAGATAATAACATGATATAATTAGATGATTAAGGTCTTAAGACAATCAAAAGAGTATGTCAAAAAGGTCTAAATAAGACACATAAATGCACCTATCAAATACCCCTAAACTTATCTTTTGCTCGTCCCGAGTGAAATAAAATGAAAAAAAATTGCTAAAATTATAAATGCCACTTTCGCAGGAGACGCGATTACATTTAGCGCATACAATAACCTGTTAAACCCCCAAGTGTCTCTTGTCGACGAGTTTTATCTTATGAGGGTTTTCATTTCAAATTTACCCACAAAATTCTGCTCATGATTTTTCAGCATTTTCAATTTATGTTACTTTAGTCTCAGCACTCTTATTAATCCATTAGACTTTGGCAGAAAGCTTCTCAGATAGCATCTAGTTTATTTATCGACTTAAATGTGTTTAAAACATAACAAGGCAAAATCAACCAAACAAACTATACTACAATGACTTATTAAAATACCTCAGTAAAAATAGGTTTTCGAGTGTGTGTTTTCATAGTTGTAGCTTTGACTTAGTAATTTAATAAGCAAATTCCAAGTTACATCTCTTTTTCAAGTTTTTGATAGGAATTTTTCACATTCTCTAAATTACTGACTTGTTAAAGACTTTTGGATTAAGGTACTTTATACTTTCATTATCAATTACTTTATAACGATTCTTCCGTATCAATATGGTCAACAATCCATACCAGTTGGTTCTGGGTGTCAGGATTTGGAGTCCTTTCATGACCTAAACTTCGTGTTCACACCATTATTCATTTATTCTTTTTGTACTTTGATAATCGTTTCATTTCAGTTATCATTTGATTTGTATTTGTTTAGTGCTTTGTTTAATCCTTATATAATTTTTAGGTAGTGAAGTGATTGTTCCTCTATTTTGGTTAACTAAAAGTTGATTCAAAAATTACTTTAGCAAAAGCTGTCACTGGTGTGTTAAGTGCAATTCTTGTTCGAACTTGTTCTATTTTTAATAAAGATATATCAAATAAGAGAAAATAGTATACAAAGTGTAATAGAATCTGGCTTATTTTATCTTAATCACTTTAAGTTATTAAAATTCTAAATAACTAACTAATGGACTTACTACTCAATCTTATAAGATTTTTGAAGTTATTTTGCATCATAGACTAACTACCTCTACTAAACTAGCTATACTAAGAAATATTTTTGGTATTTTCTAATTTTTAAAGTAGGCTAAAAAATTGAGCATAAATATAAAAACAGGAACTGGTTCCTTACCCCCAAGTTTGAATAGAACATTGTCCTCAGTGTTTTAGATAATATATGCGAAGTATAAAGAGTGAGAGAAACATACTAATTTCTTATCAACACGATGGGAAATGATATTCTAAAAAAGGAAACATCTATATTGGTTGTTAGAATCGTAAATGTATTGGACAAGTACGATACTTTATATATATATAAAAATAAATAATAATAATAATGCACAAGAAGTGCTAAGTTTATCGTCTTCAACCAGGCTAATCGGGTGGCAGCTAAACCACCCCCAAACTATCCAAGACAAGGTATAATCATTCTTGATAAATAGGGCCAACTAGATTAACCCGATCAACTTCAGCTTGCAGAAGTTCTTTGAATGGTTTTAATCTCTGACCATTCACTTGAAACGTGCTCCCATTTTTCATATTCTCAACGGTGATGGCACCATATAGAGTAACTGATTGAACGACAAATGGAACAGACCAGTGTGTTCTTAATTTTGCCAGGAAAAAGATGTAATCGTGAATTATATAACAACTTTTTGTCTAGGCTCAAATTCTTTACACAAAATACTCTTGTCATGTATCCACTTCATTGTGTTCTTGTATTTCTTTGAAAGATCATACGCATCATTTCTCAATTCTTCTAACTCATTTAGTTGTAATTTGCGATGATTGCTGGCCTCATCAAGATTGAAGTTAAGCTGCTTAATAGCCCAAAGGGCTCGATGTTCAAGTACGACGGGAAGGTGACAAGGTTGTCTAAAATTCAATCGATAATGGGACATGCCGATAGGAGTCTTAAAAGCAGTATGATAAGCCCATAAAGCATCACTAAGCCGTAAAGCCCAGCCTTTCCGAGATGGATTGACGGTTTTTTCTAAAATTTGCTTAATTTACCTATTCGATACCTCTACTTGACCACTAGTTTGTGGATGGTAAGCTAAGGCTACTTTGTGAGTGATGTCATACTTCATGGTAAGGCTTTCAAAAAATTGATTACAGAAGTGCTTCCCACCATCACTAATAATGGTATGTGGAGTACCAAATCGTGCAAATATGTACTCCTTCAAAAAGTTTACCACAACATGATGATCATTAGTTCGATTAGGAATCGCCTCAACCCATTTGGAGACATAATCAACGGCAACAAGAATGTACTCAAATCCATAAGAATTAGGAAAAGGACCCATGATGTCGATACCGCACACATCAAAGATCTCAACAATCAGGATGGGTGTAGGGGGTATCATATTCCTTTGAGAGATACATCCACTTTATTGGCATTTTACACAAGCTTGACAATAATCGTGGGCATCTCTAAACAGTGTAGGCCAGTAAAAATTACACTGCAAAATATTTATAGTTGTCTTCTTTGAGCTAAAATGGCCTTCACAAGCATGATCATGACAAAAAGAGAGAACACTGGATTGTTCATGGTCTGGTACACATCGTCTAATAATCTGATCTTGACAATATTTGAATATAAGGGTAATCCCAAGCATAATAATTTACCATGGCTTTGAATTTGGATTTATCGTGCTTAGTCCAATGGGCAGGAATTTGGTCAGTAAAAAGATAGTTTACGATGTCTGCATACCATAGGGATTTAAAGATAGCAAGAAGTTACTCATCTGGAAAAGATTCTTAAATAGGAAGATTATATGATTTAACCACCAATCCCGAGAGATGATCAGTTACCACATTCTCGACACCTTTTTTGTCCTGAAATTATAAGTTAAATTCATATAAAAATGGGATCCACAGAATTAAACGCGCTTTGGCATCCTTTTTTTCTATAAGGTGTCATAATACGGCGTAGTAAATATAAACAATGACTTTTGAACAAATGAGATAGGGGTGAAATTTATCCATGGTGAAAACTGTAGGGACTAAGTTTCCTATGCAGGGAAACCGGCTCTTACACTAAGGGGTTAAGGGCTAATCTTCGACTAGGGGTTTGCTAGCATATAATCAACAATAATACGAGATACTACCGAGATGATTCACTTGCGTGGAGGCCTAGAATGGGTTATTCCACGACCTCTAGTAAGGATTTTAAGGAAAAATGATATATATCGAGTAAGGCGAAGGATCGGGGAGTAGATTGCTACAGGGTATTCGAAGGTAATCTTGTAAGGCTTTGCGGGAGAGTTTTTCTAACCCCTTCATAGTGCCTCCTGTCTCCTATTTATAGGATATAAAAAGGGTTGAGTCACCATAGGAGATCAAGCTACATGTATATCCTTTGGGGATAATTGACTTGTACCCGGAGTTGGTTCTGACACTGTAGCTCTTGGTTCTAACACTGTGGTTGTTGGTTCTAACACTGTAGCTGTCGAACGATATATTTTACTATTTTGTCTGGTGAGCTGGCTGTCGAACGTGTCTGCCTTCGACCTTGTACATCCATGGTTAAAGAATTTTTGGTACTGATGCTGAGCTTTGGTGCTGCTCATCTATCTTTGACTATGGCAGTTAGCTTCAATAATTCCTTTGAGTGTTCGATTAGTCTCAAAAGGCTTCGTGGACTTAGTTATTGTCTTGTTGGGCTTGAGTCTCAAGGTAGGCTTCGATGTAGCCTTCGATTGGTGCAAGAAGGCTACGAATAGGCTACTATATTCGCCCCCTCTTAGTAGGGGCCTCAAAAATTGATTTAGATGGCGCGTGCTGAGAAAACGGTTAGGCATGGGAAGTTGGAGAGTTGATTGGGTGAATGTGGCCAATTCTGAGGGGAGTAATTAAGAGAAGAATTAATTAAGAGGTAATTAATGACCCTTAATCCTGGTATAAATAGGGAGTGTTAAGGTCTTCTTCTTTGCATAACTGAAGCCATGGAAACAACCCCAAATACGCGCCACAAGAAAAGGATGGAATCCCGAGAGCATCTGATTGAAGCAAAGATGACGGTGTTGAAGGAAACTTCTTTGGCGATCACGGTCTGGACTGGGTGATGCCATAGTTAGACAAGCTGGAGCCAGAGGAGCCAATCGACGGGATGCCGCATGCCCATTGGTGAAGGTTGCTGCAGTGGATGAACCCGAGCGCCAGCAATCTGTATTTTTTTTTCTGAAGTGCATGGCTGAGGTTGATGCAGAAGACCGAGTTGAGGATGAGGAGGCAGGGTTCTGTAAGAACTGCACCATCTGTAAATAGGGGAATCTTGGTGGTAGTGGCGGTGGTGGTGGTAGGTTGGTAAATGCTTTTTGTGATTTGTTTTTTGATGTTGCTATTGTATTTCCCTTTCCTGTTCGATATCCATGATGTACGCCCGTATGTTTATGTAATGGAAATTTACTTTTGCCAAACTGTGGTAACAAACTAGTAATATATAATATAGACGATGATAGTATAGGCGAAGTATTGATGCTCAAACTTCAAACTTATGTAAACAAATGACCAAAATTGGTAAGAAACTTAAGTAATTTTTGAAACTTGATGTGTATGGTCGATGGTTTGAAGTCAACTATAGACAACGTTCACCAACTGGATCAGGAGAGATTTAAATTATTTTTGATGTCGAAGGGATAAGGACTTCAACTGCAAGTAGCCGTGACAGGTGACATGTCATAGGCGGTACTGTGCCGAGGGCAGAGTACCCGTCAGGTCATCATGATGTTTCCTCGGGCTATGGGAAAGAAGATAAAAATGACACGTAGGATTGAGTTGACAGCTTCGGGCAGGGTGCCCGAAGGTTCGAGAGGTGTATACAAAATTATTTGATACGAGCGTGTGATATGCACGTGTGAGTTGTTGAGGGTAATCATGTCAAAAAAACACATTTCAGCCAAAAAATAAAGGGGAGTAGAGGAGTGGTAATGATGGTGAGTGGGGAAATCGAGGCAATTTTATTTAGGTGAGGTGGTATTTAAAGAGGTGAGGGGAGAAATTTATTGTTCCCAATCATTCAAACATAGAGAAAACAGAGGAGGAGAGGAAACACATACTCCATTATTACAGTAGAACTTGTTGGAGAGGAGAGAAAGATGCTTCATTATTGCTGAAAGATCTGAACCCTTCGAATAGGTATCTACTGATTTCCTTAGTAAATATGTGATTTGTAATTCTGCTGTGTCGTTCCTTTTGCTGCATTTGTATATTGTTTGTATTGTGGGGTATGTGTTACTAGGGTTTTTATTGGTAATGGCATGACCGAGGAAGGGGGCAACCCAAGTGGCTAGAGGTACGGCCCAGTAGAAAATTAGAGAGAATAAGGGATTGATTAGGGTTGAAGTTAAGCATTCGGCTGTGGGTTAGGCAATTTGGAGAGGGTAGAACATAATGTTATATCGAAATGTGATAGTCGAGTATATCGATCTAATTGCGTACCTCTTATTCTGTAGGGTATAATGCATACCCGTAAAGTTTTAAGGATGAGCCTAATAGATGAGGAGGTCGAAGTAAATGAACTGAGTGTATCTGGTCGAGGCCGAGGGGGTGAGAGCAGCGATGATGAAAAGTTAAAAATTGCAATAAATGTCCTATTAGTTGTGGTAGTATCAGAAGTTGGTGCTTGGAGGAAGAGATGCCGTAAAATTCGAGTGATTAAGGAGATTGAGGAAGAAGAGGGAAGGGAAAACGAAGGTAGTATCAAGCCTTTGGGGGATGAGAGCGAAGAAGGGGAAGGGTAACGAAGCGATTGTAGTGATAGTTCGGATGGTTCGAGGAGAGCAACGGGGCTAGTCTCGGCTCAGGAAAGAGCAAAACTGGATCGATTCATGGCCAAACATGAGTTATCGAAGGTGGGTATTGAGTTGATGCCTGTAGGGACCGAATTCACATTCAGGGATATTCCTCAAAAGGGTTTCAAGGGCCAGATTGGACTAGGGATGTAACTGCCCCTTCAAAAGCAGGTGAACTAGGTATTGAACTACTGGGATGTGGCTCATTGCCAGATGAATGACAACTTTTACAAAATAATCAGGGTGGTAAAGGGGATGAATGTAGAGTTGAAGCGTGGGAAGAGGGGGTTGATCTAGTAGTTCGATATTGTATCGTTCTACTCGAGGAAAGCCAACAAGAAGGCAGATACTTACCACATCCAATGTTATGTAGATAAACCATGGCTATTCGATCTGTGTTCGACGGGGTGTGGGTTGAATAAAGATTTAGTGGTGGTAAGGGAAAATTATGAGAATGCAGAAGGGGAAGAGGTGCACAAGCTGTAGCACAGGGTGAATAATCCAAGTAAGTTGACAGCCGAAGGCTGTTTATTATGTTGATCGAATAGGTTGTTAAACTTTTTTTTCGTTGTTTTGCAGAACCCAGTAGCAAAGCATTGACGAATTCGAGGAGTATATTGGCCAACTGATCAACCATGATGAGGAGTGGGTAAACTGGGTATTTGAAAAGTTGGGTATTGTGAGGAAGAGGCAGAAGAAGACATATACGTTACTTCGAAATGTACCTATTGCTGCTAGACCAATAAAGAAGAGAAGAGACGAAGGTACATCGACAGGGGCCATAGATATGGAGAAGGGAAGGTTGAATCGAAATTTAAACTATGTGCCAAGGGATTGGCGAGGAGGGTCGGGGACCGTACACCAGAGTATGCCCAAGGTCATACCCAATGTGTCACGGCAGGCTAGCAAAGGTAAGGGCAAGGCTGTCGCCGAAGCTTTGACAGTGCAGCAGACAAAGACTACTCAGCATAAGAGATCTCATGAGCAGGTGGCTGATGATGTGCATTACTCAGATGAGGCGCAATGCAAATTCGAACTAGAGGAGTAGGCATGAGAAACGGCCGCGTCGATGGGAAGCAGATGAATATGGCTATGCATCAGGTAACTATTTTTTGAGATTGTGAATTTATGCAAAAAGGGTGACTATGGTTCAAGAACTACTGATGGGTCAAATATTCTAGCAGGTGCATACTTGGGCCCAAGATTTTTCCAAAGCCCATAGGGTAACAACTAAGCAGTTAAAGCGGGCAAGGGGCAGTCTGATGTTTACTCGAGGGACCCATATGTCGCTGGAGACCGAGATTAATGTGCTAAAGCGAGAGAAGTTGCTGATTAGAGCCGATTGTGCGAGGGAACTCGAGGCTAGGGCTGATAACAATGATCAAATGCGGAAAATGTTGGAGGCAAAACTGGCCAAAAAAGAGGAGCAGTTGGAGGAACAGAGTGTAAGTTATCCGGCGCAGTATAATGAGGAATGCGCAACAACCACTGCTCTAATGAATTTTAGTGATGATTTGGGGTATAATCCCGAGACTTTCGAGTACTTTCCATCGATCACAGAATCTACCCCAGTTGTTGATGTGGCGCAGGCAGTGGGGATAGAAGTTGATTCTGTTGGTGGAGGTGTTAAAGATAATGCGGTGGCTCATGTGGTCGAAGGGGGTGACGTTGGCACAAGCGCAATTGCAGGAGATGCTGCTGTCGGTGGTGGTGCAGACGCTGCAGGACTGAACCCTATTATCTAGGGAACTAGAGGTGTTGTGGTTAAGGAACCTGTAGGAGGAGTTAGTATGGCCACTCCTGTATGAGTGGAGTACTGATAGAAGGTATGTCTTTGTTTTCTATTTGTTGTAATAAATTATCTCCTCTTATCTTGCTGTGATGTTTAAATTTAATTGATGTGGTGTTTAAATTGAATGTACTGGATGGGCAGTACTCGAATAATGTATAACGTATTTGAACTTGCTACCTGTTTGTATGTGGTTGGTTTAAATTGCTTGTGTGTATTAAACTTGAATTGCTGGTATGTCTATATGCTTGTGTCCGTGTGTGTTATTCGAAGTATAGAATGCTAGTATCAGGGTTTGAGCTGGAACCTTTAAGAGCTTTGAGATCGTCCCCGAGTATCTATCAAGTCGAAGGGTTGACGTGATACTTAGATTTGACCAAGTCGAGAAGTGTATTGAACCTCGAAGGTCGCCCCCGAGCCTATCCGCGTGATTGAACCTGAACGAAGTAATATGTGGTCACCCCCAATACATTCCTAAGGATTCGGTCTACCGACCATTCATGCCCCTCAGGTTTGCTCGAATTGGAAACCTAAAAAACTTTGAGGTTACCCCAAAGTATCAGTCGGGTCGAAGGGATGACGTGATACTTAGGTTAGACCAAAACATTCACTGGACTTCGAAGGCTTAAGCCTAACCAAAGCATTATGTGGTCGTCCCCAATACATTCTCGAGGGTCCAATCTATTAACCATTCATTCCCCTCGGGTTTGCTCAAATTGGAAACTTGTAAAACTTCGAGGTCTCCCCAAGGTATCAGTCAGGTCGAAGGGTTGACGCAATACTTAGGGTTGTTCAAGAAGTCCACTGGAAGATATGAAATAAAAATCAAAGGATAAAAAATATGTTAATTGATTATATTGTATTTACATCAGTTGAACAAGGTGGTGGTCGTGGCCTATTGCATGAGACTAACTCTATTGTGTTCTATGGATTAGGTAGAGGCTCCTCCACCACTGTCATTAGATAATAGGATCCCTTGTCAGTTTTGTTATACATAACATAAAGTCCTTCCCAGGACTCGGCTAGCTTGCCAGCATTTCGAGGCTTCGAAGAGGGTGTGACTCGTCAAAGTACCAAATCTCTAATATTGAAACTGCGTGGTCGAACTCTCTTTTTGTATGACTTCTGGAGGGAGAGGTAGTAACGGCCGAGGTTTGCAATGGCTCGGTCTCTAGTTTCGTCGATCCATAACATATTGCATCCAAGTTCAAACTCATTCTCTTCATTGGGGAGATCAGGATTGCGTATTGGTACATCGAACTGGGAAGGCAGCACAGCTTCGGTACCATAAGCCAGGAGAAAGGGAGTGCATCCCGTCGCCTTTCTTGGTGTGGTACGATAGGTCCATAATACATGTTGTAATTCTTGAACCCATCGGCCTTTCTTCTCATCGACGCGCTTCTTGAGACCATCGACTATAGCTTTGTTGATTGATTCGACCTGGCCATTCCCCTGAGGGTAATAAGGTGTGGAAGGAGAGAGGATAATATTGTACTTCTTGAGGAAATTTCAGACTTTGCTCCCAACGAACTGTGGACCGTTATCGCATCGAATCATGTGAGGGCAGCCAAAATCTGTGATGATATTTTCCCATAAGAATTTGATGACCTCTTCTTCTGTTGTTCGACATAGAGGCACGGCTTCGGCCTATTTATTAAAGTAATTTGTGGCTACCAAAAGATGTTCTCATTTACCCGAAGCTTTGGGAAAAGGGCCCACTAAATCAATCGCCCATCATTTATAGGGCCAAGCGACTTGGCTACAATGGAGATCTTGCGAAGGGCTTTAGATGTCATGAGCGTGATATTGGCATTTGTCGTAATGTTTCGCGTACTATTTGGCTTATTTCTTTATATTAGGCCAGAATAAGCCTTATGTTACAGCTCAGCTATAGATCGACCAGCAGTGTGAGTACCGCAGGTACCTTCGTGGAGTTTAGTGAGTATGGTATTAACCTCGTTTTGGGAGGCGCATCGGAGGTGTACGCCATTCGGGGATTTGTAGTGTAATCCACCTTTAAGAATGGTGTATTTGCGGCAGTTCTCTAGTAACGAATGCTTGGCTTTGGGATCTTCTAGGAGAGTAGAACTGCAGAAATAAGCAAGAAATGGTGTTCGCCAGTCATCTAGATCGAGACTCTCGCCCCCAGTATTGAAGGCATTGACTTCCATCTGGTTGATATTTGGGCGTTCGTGTACTTCGATATGAAGTGTTCGTGATTTCGACTGGCCTAACATGGCTGCTATATAGGTGAGGGCATCGACATGTCTATTTTTTCCTTGAGAGTAATGTATAATAGAAAACTTTTTAGGAAAACGATCCATGCGCTGGTGAACAAGAGCGGCATACTCAGCCATGCGACCGTTTGCCTTATTTTTACCAGTGTAATGCCTCTGAATAAGTTAAGAATCTATAAATACTGCATGTTTAGGAACACCAAGTTCAAGGGCGAGATCGAGGCCATGTATCAGGGCTTCATATTCGTTCTCGTTATTGGAGCAATCGATGTTTCACTTGACAGCCTTTTCAATTCTGTCATTAGAGGGGGTGACTAAAATAACACCGATCCCCGAACCGTTAGGTCCAGCAGATCAATTTGTAAAGAGGCACCAACCCATATTAGGGTTCCAAGGGTTATTCTATTCGGGCTGGTTTTCTTGTAGATCATCTCCGTGTTCTTCCCAGTCGGTGTCTTCGACCGGGAAGTCAGCAAGAAAATTAACGACTGCCTGGCCTTTTTGAGATATACGTTTATCAAAGGTAATGTCATGTTCACCGAGATAGATAGACCACTGCTGTACCTGTTGAGATTTTTCCTTCTTGTTGAGGATCTCTCGAAGAGGGTAGCTGGTGATAACACGTATAGGGTAAGCTTGAAAGTATGGTCTGAGCTTTCGAGCAGTACAAACGAGAGGTGAGGAGCAATCGCTTGAGCTTTCTATATCGTGTCTTAACAGGTGTCAAATTTTTGCTGATAAAGTATACGGGTTTCTCAATGCTAGATTCGAGTCGAATAAGAACTGAGCTGAGAGAAGTATCTGTAACTGTCAGGTATAAAGAAAACATTTTACCTTCGATGGGGGTGCTAATGATGGGTGGTCGACCAAGGTATGTTTTGAGTTCGGTGAAGGCCTGTTTACAATTAGGTGTCTAATTTATTTCAGGGTTATTCTTCTTTTTGGCCTTGTAGACACCTTGATCATGGAAGAGGGAGAAAAGCTAAACACAGCGGTCAGAGGACATGGTGGTTTCATGTTATAAGAGCAAAATATGGCGAAAATTTTGGTGAAATCCTATATATGGGTCTGTTTTTGGAGGTTCTTGCATAACATGTCGTCGATGTATACTTTGACCGACTTGCCAAGCAAAGGATTGAACATAGTGGTAACAATACGCTGGTAAGTGGCACCCGTATTTTTAAGGCTGAAGGGCATGACATTAAAGCAGTAAAGGCCTTGTTCAGTGATAAAATAGGTTTTAAGTTGATCCTCGGGGAGAAGGGGTACCTGATTGTAACCCGAAGCCGCGTCCATTATCGATAATCTTTCATGACCCGCTGTGGCATCCAGGACAAACTGAAATGATTGGGAGAGGAAAACTATCCTTCGGTGTATGCTTATTTAAGTCAGTAAAGTCGACGCAGATTCGGATTTTACCATTCTTCTTGGGGATAGCAACAATGTTTGAAATCCAGTCAGCGTAATTGACTTCTCTAATAAAATCAGCTACAAGGAGTTTATCGACCTCGAGGTTAACGGATTCTCGAAGCCGCGGGGCTAAAGTATGTTTTTTATGCTTCACAGCGGCAGAGTGAGGGATGAGGTCAAGTCGATGGCAAGCAACGTGTGGGTTGACACCAGGCATCTCATGGAAAGTCCAGGCGAAGACATATTTATTTGCTCAAAAAAAGTTAGTGAGTTTAAGGCTTTCGGCCTCATCCAGAAAAGTACCAATGAATGTGCCTTGACCAGGATCGTCGAGTTCGATATAGACAATTGGTTCGATGGGTGTGGTAGATGGGATCGAAGGTATGGGGAGAGACATTGATTGCTATGGTTTGATAAGTTTTCGGGTTTGATCGATCTCCGGATGCTCGCATGAGTGGGTAAGGCATTGAGAGCCTTTTAAGTTCCACGTACCACAAGGGGTAGTAAAACGAAGTATTTGGTGGTAAGTCGAAGGCATGGCTCTCATGGCATGGAGCCAGTCGCGCCCAATAATTTAGACTTCTTGTCGATGATAAGAAAGTTGGTTTGGTGGGTAACTGGTCTTGTAGTGACAGGGAGGCTAATGCGACCGACAGCGACTTCAGTTACGCCGTTGAAGCCCTTGAGTTCAGCGTTAGCCAGGGTGATGAGGTCGGTTTTTTACATGGCACGAACAGTCTGGAGGAACAGTACATCAGCTACACTGCCCGTATCAATGAACATGGTATGGAGGACGAGGTGTTCGACCTTGATCATAATGACCAAGGGATCAGAGTGGGGGAAGCAAACATGAGAAGTATCGTAATTGATAAATGATATACACTCGGGTCGAGGGTTTTGGCTCAATTCTTGTAGAAGGATGGGTAGTTTCTCCTAGTAGGTAAGCTTGCAACATTCTTAGACATGCTTGCGCTTGCTTTTAGTACGGCCGCTGTCGATATTATTGACTTCAATGAGATGGAGTTGGAAAATGTATACCTCGGCTGGGTAGGCAGCTAGGGTGAGTTGAGGCGTGATATTCGACCCGTCGAGGTAGCCGGGAAGATCGGCGATGTATCAATGTAGATGACCTACTTTAAAGATCATCTCTATAGAACGTTGAAGAGCATAACATTTATTTATAGCGTGGCAGTTGCACTTGCTGTTTTGGCAGTAAGGCTCGTCCTTCCTGACCTCGATGGGGTAGGCGATACGCCACATAGTGTCAACTTCAATTTGTGGGAGAATGGTATTGATGGGAGCAATGAGCTTGGGAAGGACCAGCTTGGGCTGCTTTTTATAGGCCTAAGTAGTGGTATCGCTGGAGTGAGGGCATTTGTGGCTCTCAGTCTCCTGTGGGACGGGAATGACCATGGGTATAGAAGGTTATCGAGGTTCGTTGTTGTTGGTGGATAAAGCTTACCTCTGGTGATTGGCTTCGCGAAGGCATTCGAGGTCGATGTATCCATTAATCTTAGATAACATCTCCTCAAGGGCTTGTAATTTATGAAGCACGATGTACTCTTTGACACGACTGTGATTTGGTATAGCATTAGAATACGCGGGAATAGAATTTGCACAGTCAAAGTTTTTGACTTTGCGCGACTCATCAAGAATCTGGTTGGTAAAAGCTTTAAGCGTTTCGTTGGGGGATTTGTGGAAATTGAAGAGGGAATTGACCCGGACCTCACGGTCTTTGTTAAAGGCAAACTGGGCTATAAAAAGGCTCGACAATTACTGGAAGCTTCGGATCAAACTATTAGGGAGGTTGTGATTCTATTTGAGAGGGCTATCAGTTAGATTGGTGGGGAACATGCGACACAAAATATGGTTGGCTGTAGAATACAGACTTAAGGCATTTTGGAATTCAAGAACATGAGACTGAGGGCCGATATTGCAATATTTTCTAATTTTTAGTGTATAGAAATTGGGAGGCACTTCGATCGCGAGGAGCTTGGGACAGTTGTGGTCATTCAACCGACTTCAGGAGTTTGGTATTGGCCTCGCACTGAGGCGAATAGTGGCACAGATTTTTTGATTGAGTTCCTGCTGAGTATGGTTGGTAGGGTAAGGGGGAGAACACTGGTATCGAGGGGGAAGAGGCCAAAGGTTCGCAGTGTGCTCAGCGTTGTTGTCCCCAAGAAGTTCTCGAGTAGAATGGCATTTGGGGTATCGGGTAGTTCGAAGAGTGGAGTCAGAAGAATCCTCCGTGGGGTGTACACCAAGGTGGATTGAATCGGTAGGTAAAATGGCGGGAGCACCCTCGACACCAAGGTAGGCCAGGGGAACTTCGACCTCTAAGACGAGCGCAGGTATAAACGTGTGAAGGGGCAGGGGCGCGGGATCACGGAGGAGCATCCCGGGTGTGAACCTGATGAAGGTCTTGAACTGTATGGCGCAGTTCGTCACGGGCATGATGTTGGCACTCATTGTCATTCAAACGATACTGTCGTTCGACCTCGAGTTAGTTGTGTTCATCTTCACGTTCTAGACACAGTTGATTGGAATGGTGCTCTTCATCTTAGGCGAACTGTTGGCTGATCAAAGCGAGATCGGCGGCTATGCCATCGGTGGAATTTCTAACGATGGCAAAGGTAGAGCGAAGGGTAGGGGCCATTGAGGCTGGTTGTGAGTGGTAGAAAGAGGAAGAGAAAAATAGCGAAAGGATTAGGTAGGGTGGGTATAGTACAGACGACGCCAAATATAGGGACCAAGTTTCGTATGTGGGGAAACTGGCTCTTACACTAAGAGGTTAATCTTCGACTTGGGGTTTGTTATCATATAATCAACAATAATACAAGATACTGCTGAGACAATACACTTGCGTGGAGGCCTAGAATGGGTTACTCCGCGACTTCTAGTGAAGATTTTAAGGAGAAATGATATATATCGAGTTAGTCGAAGGATCGAGGAGTAGATTGTTACAGGGTATTCAAAGGTAATCTTGAATGGCTTTGCGGAAGAGATTTTCTAACCCCCTCATAGTGCCTCCTCCCTCATATTTATAGGATATAAAAAGGGCTGAGTCATCATGGGAGATCAAGTTACATGTATATCCTTTGGGGACAACTGACTTGTACCTAGAGTCGGTTCTGACACTGTAGATGTTGGTTCTGACACCGTGGTTGTTTGTTCTGATACTGTAGCTATCGAGCGGCGTATTTAACTATTCATTTTAGTGAGCTGGCTGTCAGACGTGTCTGCCTTCGGCCATGTACGTCCATGGTTGAAGTATTTCTGGTAGTGATGCTGAGTTCTGGTGCTGCTCATCTATCTTCGACTATGTCAGTTAGCTTCGATGATTCCTTCGAGTGTTTGATTAGTCTCGAAAAGCTTCATGGACTTAGTTATTGTTTTATTGGGGTTCAAGTCTCTAGGTAGGCTTCGATGTAGCCTTCGAGTTTCGACTGGTGCTAGAAGGCTGCGAGTAGGCTACTACAAAAACAACAGCTAATAACTACTTTTTAGTTGTTGTATAATTACGTTGGGCGCCATTGAGAGTCTTGCTCGCATAGTATATAACATGTGGAAGATTATTGACTCTTTGGCCAAGGATGACACCTACACCGTAATCAGATGCATCACACATAATCTCAAAAGGAAGTGCTTAATTTGGAGCTCAGATGATTGGAACAGATGTCAACTTTAATTGAAGATCCTCAAAGGCATGAATGCATGAAATATCAAGGATAAATGGAACATATTTACCTAGTAAAGTTGTAATTGGTCGAGCAATTTAATAAAAATCTTTGATAAAGCGACGATAGAAGCCTGCATGCTCAAGAAATGATCGAGCATCCTTAATAGATCGAGGAATGGGAAGAATCGAAATAATGTTAATCTTTACCTTATCGACCTTAATGCCTACCTTAATGCCTTTGCTAGAAACAACATGACCTAATAGAATTCCCTTCGTCACCATAAAGTGGGATTTTTCCCAATTGAGGACTAAATTTTCTCTTCACATCTTTTTAATATCAATCTAAGATGGGCTAAACATTGATCAAATGAAGAACCAAAAATAGAGAAGTCATCCATAAATACTTCTAAGAAGCGTTCAACCATGTCGTCGAAAATACTAATCATGCACCTTTGAAAAGTTGCAGGTGTATTGCATAGGCCACAAAAGGCATACGAGCATAGGCAAACGTAGCAAAAGGACATACAAAGGTTGTTTTCTCTTGATCTTTAGGATCAACTAGGATTTGGTTATATCCTGAATAACCGTCTAGAAAGCAGTAGCAAGCATAACCAGCCAAACGCTCAAGTATTTGGCCAATAAATGGTAGCGAAAAATGGTCTTTACAGGTATTGGCATTCAGCTTACGATAATCCACACACACTCACCATCCAGGTTGCATTCTTGTCGAAACCAACTCATTGGCGTTATTCTCTACTATAGTAATTCTAGATTTCTTGGGAACTATGTGAATGGGACTTACCCACTTGCTATCCGAAATGGGGTAGATGATACCTGTGTCGAGTAACTTTAGAACTTTAGTACGGACTACCACTGTCAAAGTTGGGTTCAATCTTCTCTAAGGTTCTCGAGAGGTTTTAGCTTCTTCTTCCAAGAGAATTCGATGCTCACAGACAGTGGGGCTTATCTCTTTGATATCTAAAATTCGCCAACCGATTGCCGATCTATGTATTTTAAGAACATCAACCAACTGGGTTTCTTGTGCAGCTGTCATAGCAGAGGCAATGATCACCGGGTAACTCTTGTTCGAACCTAAATAAGCATATTTTAGCTCTGCGGGTAATAGTTTTAGGTCCAAAGTTGGGGAAGGTTCTTCAAAAGTGGTAATGATGATGGGTGCTGATTCTATGGTAAGGACAGTCTTTTAGTCAGGTCATCAAATTCTAGAGTATGTTTGTCATCCCAGAGGCTGTGATCGAAATCATAAGTGGATTCGAGCAAAGTGTTAACCTCACTAACTGTAGTGTCCATATCAATATCTGTTCCAAAATAGTTGAGGCATCTAAGTAGGGCATCGTTAGGGTGAGATTGTGCAAATATATGCGATACTAAGCCATCTATAAGAAAAGCATCCTCAATCATACTAATATCACCAGGTTGTTTCATTAAGTTTAAGATATTAACTTCTTCTTTGAGATTCCCAAAAGATATTGTCATGGACCCATCCCTACAATTTATAAGGGCATTAGTGGTAGAGTGGTAGCAAGGAATGGGCATCCCAAGATGATCGGGATCAGGGAATGAGCAACAATGATATTAAAAAGAAAGTTCTTCTTACAGCGCTAACCACTATGATCTAGCATGTGTGGACCTACCGAAACAACAAGCTCTTTAATGGATGTCTTAAAGGCCCCACAAGCATATTTAATGCTATTACGACTTAAATAAAAGCTAGACTCAAGCACATCGTAGTGAAGATGGAGGATAAAGCAGAGACTAGAGCTATATCTGCAGCCTGGAACTGCAGCCCTTTGTATGTCCCTAAGCAGACTATCTGGTATAAATGGAGGCCACCTGACCCCGGGTTTATTATGCTGAACACAGACGGATCTCTCTCAGGAATAGGGGGCTATGGGGGCACAATTTTTGATGACCAGAAAAAATGTATCGTTGCTTTTGCAGGGAGAGAAGCGGGCCGCTCAATAATTTATCATGAACTACATGCAATTGAAGAAGGTCTTAAGCTGTGCATCGCTCATGGGCAACCCAAAGTGATGATTAAGTCTGATTCTAAGCATGCCATTGCTATCGTCCAAGACAAATCTCCAACTCCTTGGCAATGTAGAAGACTGAAGAACTCTATATGTAAAAGTAAGAGTAAGTTAGAATGTTGTAGATCCGAGCATTTGTTTAGAGAGGCTAATGGGGGAGCAAATTTTCTAGCTGCTTTCCAACCTGTAATAGGTGACTGTGTGTTACGCCCGAATGCATTTCCCCCCGAACTTGTATTAATATTAGACGGGAATGCTAAGGGAAAGGAACACCAAAGAATGTAAAAGAAAGTTTTATTTCAATATAGCTGGTCATGGGGTCTAGCCTAACTCCAGCTTAACTTTCAAAAAAAAAAAAAAAAGATGATCCGGATCGATACAATATTCTCGATGGTAGTCTTGGTGTCTAAGATAATAAAATCAACTGGAAAATAGTAATCTGAAACCTTAACCAAGGCATTCTCAACAATACCTCAAGGAATTTTACAGAACGATCCGCTAGTTAAAGTGTAACCCTCGTTGGTTTCATATCTTTGAAACCTAACTCATAAATTGAGTATGGAAGTAAGTTGACACTCACTCCCAAGTCCAAAAGAGCATTTGCTGTATAGTTGTCTTCTATCTTGCATGAAATAGTAGGGCTTCCTGGATCTTTGTACTTAATAATACCATGTTGTTGGATAAAAGACGCAGCCTGCTCAGCAATGAAGGCATCGCGAGGGACATGTGTCTTGCGCTTAATAATACATAAATCCTTGACAAACTTGGCATATAAAGGGACTTGCTCGATAGCTGCTAAGAAAGGAATGTTGATGTGAACATTTTTGAATACCTCCTTTATTTCTTCAAATTGTTTCTCGCTTTGATTGAACTAGGTGATTAGGAAACGGTGCCTTGGGTACATAGGGAGTCGATGCAATGGTTGCGGGTTTGTTCTTATCTACGGGTGTACTCGTGGTAACAAACTCGTCTGGAACCGTTGGTTCTTGTGTTTAGCTAGGATTTGTGACAACCTTGGGGACCTCTTTAAGCATCTTAACTCTATTATCAACCCATTGTCCTGATCGAAGAGTGATCACACTCTTAAGTTCGCCTTGATAGTTCAGAGGCTCTGAAGTTTTTCCTATCTCATATGAGATTTCTTTTTCGTTGCCCTTAGGATTAGGATGGGTTTGGCTCGGGAACTTGCCTTTCTCGTGAGTAAGCGATAGTTGCTTGACATGATTTTGAAGTTCAGATATTGCATGTATTACAACATCAGAGTTTGAAACTGGTTGTCTTTTAATTGTGCATGAGTCGCATATGAAGTTTGAGGAACAAGCTCCCTCGAAGTGCTCAATGGTTGTGGCTCAAGCTGGTTAACATGGACTAGTTAGTTTGATGTGCCCTGGTTTTAAAACTGATTTGACTGAGGTTGAAACTGTTGAGGCCGAATGTTGCTATTTAATTGGTGAGGAGGGCCTTGCCGCTGGTTGTACATGGAAGTGCCATTACTATATCTAGGTTGTTAAAATCTGGGTGGGCTAACTTGTGTATGAGTACAAAATTGAGATTGTTGTGGGTTGGGGCCTCCACCTTGAGGTTGGTATGATGGTCGATTATAGAATGACTGTTGGGACTAACCATAGATGGCATTTATTTATTCCTCCGTCAACTCCTCGTGATTGAAATTCTTTTAGCCAGGAGTCATGTGACCTTGATTTCCACAAATAGTGCAAGCATCGCCCTTGGATGAGTTTAAAAATAAGGGGCAAGCATGAGCAGTATGAACAGGGCCAGAACATATAGTACATGGAAGAGTGTTAGGCTCATTATGCACACTCATCACTTGAGATGATTCAACTTTTCTTGCTAACTTTCCAACCATCTTAGTTAGGTGCATAGTTTGATGAGTCATTTCGGGTTTAACTAGGATGAACTTATCCTCAGCACCAGATTTCTTGTGGATATCAACATTGCGGTCAACATAAGAACAATCCCATTTCTGGGAATTGATGCCAAGTTTCTCTAAAAATGCATATGCTTCAGTGGGAGTGAGGCCTAAGAAATCTCCGCCATTAATTGCTTCGAGGCTCATCTTGGTTTCTTCAGAGGCACCATTGTAAAAAAACTGGACTAGTTTAGACTTAGGATATCCATGATGAGGACAATTATAGAGTAAGTCTTGAAATCTATCCCACGCTATGTGTTATAATTCCCCTCCATTCTCTTTAAAATTAGCAATTTCTTGTTGGAGTGCCATCGTTCGGCCTAGAGGGAAATATTTGGCTAGATATTTCATTAATAAATCATCCTAACTATTAATGGAATTGGAAGGCAATGAGTCTAACCAGTGAGATGCTTTGTCATGTAAGGTGAATGGAAAAAGAGTAAGTCGTACATGCTCAGTAGATAGGTCTTTAAACCGAAAAAGACCGCATACCCTAAGAAATTCATTTAGATGATTGTACGGGTTTTGGTTCGAACGTCCATAAAAGGATGGCAACATCTGAATAGTATGGGACTTGATGTCAAAATGTTGTGTAGTGGTGGCAGGTAAAGCAATGGCCTGCAGTGGTGAAGTACACTTTGGGGCGAGTTCCTCGCGGAAAGATTTATCAGCCATAGTTACGAAACACAGGGATATTGATGTAGATGCGATAGAGAGAAAGGGACGTGCCTTTGGATTATAAGTCCTAGGTCCTCGAGGCACAATAGGCGGACTGTTGAGATGAGGACGATCTAAATCGTCCCTAAATCGTTCCACACTTTTATTGGAACGAGTCCTACTATGCATAAAGCCAAATATAGATACTATAAATATTAATTATTATACTAGAAAGGAAAAAAAAACTAATTTTAATTTTTTTAAACTAATCTAAAGAATTCTATTAAACCAAGCAAAAATACCGTTATCTCCTTGGTAACGGAGCCATTGATAACTCGTCTTGAAGTCTTATAAAAAATAACCAACTTAATAGATATATAATATAAAGATAAGTAGGGTGTCAATTCACAGGGAGGTAGGAATTTCTAGGTAAAGCAATAAACTTGGGAAGGGGTTTTGTAAGGATTAAAGAGCTAAGAAATAAACAAGAATTAATTTAGAGAGATAATAAAAGTAAAACAATCAAGGGTTCAAAATCCACCACCATGATGTGATCAATAAAAGAACATCTCCTTTCTTTAAACATATTTGATAATAATAAATTAATACAACCAATTTAGATGTTAGCCTAAATTATGAAAAATAATTATCCTATATTTAGAGAAACGATAATATATCAACTACATATTTTCTTCATGTAAAATAAATAACGATGAGCAAAACTTCAAATAATCTTTCCTCTCGAAGAAGATGCAAATAATTTTATACTCACCAAGTCAATGAATCCCTTCTCTCGAAGTCGACTCAAATTTTAATATTTCAAAACAAAAAGCAATAATCATACACATAGACAAATCATTGTCTCTAAAAAATTCGTTTTATTCATGATAATTATTAATCTTCGCAAATCTCAATCTTGGCTAGAGGTATTGATATTATTTGAAATTGGAGATCATCAGATAAATTCTCTCAAATTACAAACAATTCATGATAAATATAGAGATTATTCTATCTAACCATTTCCATGGTAGCTTCATCTCTCCCCTTGATAAGGAGATTAGCCTTCCATGATTAAAATTAAACTAAGAAAATAATTAACATCTAACATCATCAATTAAACAAGTAATAAGAATTAACCTATAAGCATAAAACTAAAAGCAAAGGAAAGGAGAGAGATGCAAAATTAGATCTGAAAAAGCCTCCAAAATAAACTCTAAAGCAAAAGTATGAACTAATCAGAAGGTCTCTCAGTTAGGATCCTTTTTCAAGTATTTATAGGAAAACACTAATATTAGATTTATCCAATCTTGTCGTGTTGGAATATTTTTACAGGCTGTATGACGTGTGAGAAAAATCTTGAAAAATTCTGAAAACTTCCTTTTCTTATCCTTTAAATGCTTGAAAAAATATCATGGAAATCGGAGATGATTTAATCTGTCTATTCCGCTATCTACTCCAACCTCTCACTGAATTTCCGCATTCAGAATATCTTCTATCAGGATATTTTTTTGTTGGTTAATTTTCTCAGAGGTTGATCGTCGACTGCTGGAGATACTTCTACATGTATTTGGCCAAATGTAGCTACCTCAAATGCACTTCATGAGATGGATGCCAGTTGGATGACTGTCATTTTGCTAAAGTGCTTCGAAGCTGCATTTTTGCTATAATTTGATATTTTTCTCATCATCTGATCTCCAATACTTTTATTAACCTGAAAAGAAAATAACACGATATAATTAGATGATTATGGTCTTATGAAAATCAAAAGAGTATGTCAAAGAGGTCTAAATAAAACACATAAATGCAGCTATCATTCAGGAATTTGAATAACATTGATTACCCCTTCCAGTGACAGAATTGAAAAATCAATCCGCTTAGATTTTGAAGCCTCCAAAAATATTACCGAATACGAGGCTCTTATTCATGGACTCAACCTCGCACTTGAGCTCGGCATCCCAGAACTCTCAGTATACAAATATTTTCTACTCACCCTCTCCATTACTCTAAGCAATACAAGAAGAAAGGCAAGATAATCGAATAGGCAGCCCTCGTTGCAGATAGAATGAGCAAGTTTGCGAAAGAAACTCTCGATTATCTTCTTTAAGGTAAAAATAGACATGCCGATTCCTTGGCTTATCTAGCCGGGGTCTTGGGCACCGACAACGAATGCAAAGGACCCCTTCCAGCAGATCCAAAAGAGCGTCGATAGCTGATCAAAAACTCAAAGCGCTACACAAATCAAAATGGTTTTTATATTTTCATTCCATCACGGGGTCTTACCTCAAGTGCCTCTCCAAAAGAAAACAGACGAGATGCTTAGAGATTTACATGAAGGGACTTGTGGCTCCCATGTCGCAGGTCGATTACTCGTGAACAGAATAATTACACAAGGAGTATTCTGGCCAGATATGCACAAGCAAGCAGAAGAGTACTCATGGAAATACGATACATGTCAACGACATGGACACATGATTCGCACTACTGCGCTCGAACTACATGAAAGTAAGGTAATCTGGCCATTCAAAAGATGGGCACTCGATCTAGTTGGCAAATTTCCTAATTCTTCAGGTAATCGCCGATACCTATTCGTAGCTATAAATTCTTTTACAAAATGGGTAGAAGCAGTTCCACTCTGTTGAACTAGAGATGAAAATGTCATCTCTTTTATCTGGGAACACATCATCACACGGTTTGGATGCCCCTACCTGATTGAAATCGATAATGTGCCACAATTCGTTGAAGAAAAAGATGTAGTTTTCCTCAACAAGCACAACATGATTCACTCACCATCCAATCCCTACTGCCCTTAAGGCAATGGCCAAACTGAAATCACCAACAAAACCATCGTGGATGGACTCAAGAAAAGGCTTTACCCATAGAAAAAAGGAAACCGGATACGAGAGCTACCCTATGTCTTATGGGCATACCGTACCACTCCACGTCAATCTACTGGTTGTACCCCATTTTTCCTCGTCTATGTCATAGAAGCCGTCATTCCAACAAAAGACCACCATCCAGTCGAAGATCACGAGCTTACCGACGAAGAAAATCTGTTCGAATTGGCCTAAAAAATCAATTAGATTGATGAGACTAGGGAACGCGCTATCGCCAGCCTAGATTGATATCACCATATGTGGGTCAGTTCGTACAACAAGAAAGTCCAAAGCCGTACTTTCCAAATTGACAATCTCATTCTCAAAGAAATCCCTCAACACATAAAAGAGGCACATGCGGGGAAACTAGCAGAAAATTGGGAGGGTCAATTTCTAATCACTGGTCTAACAAGCCTAGGATAATAATATCTCATGACCGAGGAAGGAGTTTATATCCCAAATCCTTAGAATACTAGGAGATTGAAATTGTACTATCATTAAGTCCCTCACTACTTCACTTTAAATTCTCGTACTTTCCATTCTAAAAGTGAGATTTTCATCTCTATACAATATTCCTTTAATTCTATTCAATGAAAACTTATAAGTTTTTTCCCACACAACTCTCTACTTACGTAGACAGTACATAGATTAAAGTAAAGGTAAAACTACCTTTCAACCCATACTCTATACATAGTCTTCAATTTAAATGAAGGTAATACTAGTTTTCAATCAAAGAACTCTACCAGACATAAGATAAAACAAAGGTAAAACTAGCTTTCATATCTCAATATGGCTACGACAATTATACCGGTTAAAGCAAAGGTAAAACTAGCTTTGATCGAACTCTATACATATTCTGCGATTAAAACGAAGGTAATACTAGTTTTCAATCAAAGAATTCTACCAGACATAAGATAAAGCAATGGTAAAATTAGCTTTCATCTCTCAATATGGCTGCGACAATTATACCGGTTAAAGCAAAGGTTAAACTAGCTTTGATCGAACTTTACTCTACGATTAAAATGAAGGTAATACTACTTTCCAATCAAAGAACTCTACCAGAAATAAAATAAAGCAAAGGTAAAACAAGTTTTCATCTCTCAATATGTCTGTGACAGATACTTTTACAAGTTACATATATACAGACACTACAAAGGTTTCTCTTCTGCTGATGGGAGGTCAGCTATGCTTTCCCCTATAATAAAAGGACGATCAACCATAAATTTACAAGTTCGAGCAGCCACAGTGATCCTGCCTTGCTCTATCAATTCAGCAGGTCAAGAACCTAACTCTGCTTCCATGGAGTACATGCAGCTTCCTCAATCTATATTAGCTCTGCAAATACATCTTTTATCCGACAAATAGTCGTGCAAGGTATCCCTCTCTAACTCGAGCCTTCTAATTTCCTCAACAAAATAGGTGATCACTGCCATTAACATCTCTGAGTGCAATGCCTCGGGCATGACCGCCTTTGAAAAATTTTCTCTCGCCGTTTGAAGGTTTTCTTTCAACCTCTTATTTTGTACTTCATGTCATTCCATTCGACTTTCTGTGCGGGCCATAAGATTGATATGCTCCCTTTCCTTCTCATCTACTTTATCTAACTCATCCTGGTTCATCATCCTCAATTTTGTTACCTGGGCATGAAGTTCCTCAAGCTCTCTGTCTGTACCTGCCATAGCAAGGGATTTCCTTAACAAATCATCCTTTTTCCTTATTAAAATATTCTTACCTTTAATAACCCGCTCTAACTCTTGGTCACTAGCAAAAGCAACATCTAGCTTACCTTGACACTCCCTTAACCGCTCATTTCCTTTTTGTACATGACCTTGAGTTTGAGTTACATTTCCCTCCAGCTCTCTAATTTGAGCTGAAAGGCTAACCACATCCCCTTAAACAACAGAAACCCTGGCATCACCTTTATTCTTTCTCGAGCGCTCTCCAGCCTCAGCATTTTTGGCACAGGAATTGACCTAAGCCAAATCAGTCTTTAATTGTGCCACCCACTCATTCAGCTCATCACATTTTCTTTACGCCAGTCGAAACTCTATATCTTTAGTAGGCAAAGCTATAGTTAACTGCTCAACCGCAATTTTAGAGTTAGATAGGTCATCTCGAGCACTCTTCAGCTCGCTATCTTTCTCAATCATTTTATTCTTCAATCGTTCTAGTTTGCTCCTGATACTCACTAAATCAACTCGAGTCTTTTCTTATTTGTCTATTTTACTGATCATTTGGTCCTTCAGACTTGCCACAAAATGGCATAACTCTTTCTTCAACAGTTCTAACGCCTAAATACGGTATTGAGCCATGTCAGCCTCCTTACTCTTTACCATCAGTGCATCATTCTGACTTTTAAATTTCGCTGTCTTTTATTTTGTCTCTGCGAGCTTTTTTTTCCCTTTACTAATTTTGGCATCCTTCTCCTCGATCTTTCGAGTGAAGTCATCAACGGTTTGAGCTTCCTCAACGAACTTGAAATGTACCTTAATGTGTTGATCCTTCCTATCTTCATTTGCCTCTCTCATTCTATTGAACTCCACCGTAAACTCTTGGTTACATTGGCGTGTCTCTTCTTCGCTCAAATGGGTTGACTCCAATTCGACCTACACACATCACAAATATAATACATTAAGTTCGAATCTGGATATTCACTCAATACATAAAACTTATTTCTAACGAAATTTATATTTTTTGACATCTATTGTGTGAAACTTGTAGGGGCCAAGTTTTGTATTAGGGGAAACAAGCTCTTACACCAAGGTGTTAATCTTCAACTAAGGGTTTATAAGCATATAAATAATAATAATAAGAGATACTACTGAGAAAATATACTTTTGTGGAGGCCTAAAAAAGGTTACTCAATGACCTCTAGTGAGGTTTTTAGGGACAATTGATATATATCGTGTTAGTCGTGGGATTGAGGAGTAGTTGTTATAGGGTATTCGAAGGTAATTTTGTAAGGCTTAGCAGGAGATATTTTCTAACCCCCCTCATCACTCTTTCTCCCTCCTATTTATTGGATATAGAAAGGGTTGAGTCACAATGGGAGGTCAAGTTACATGTATATCCTTTGGGGACAACTGTTCTGTACCCGAAGTCGGTTCTGGTACTGTAGGTATTGGTCCTGACACTGTAGTTATTGTTTCTGACATATAGTTATCTAGCGACTTGGTGAGCTCGCTGTCTGACGTGTCTTCTTTCGTCTATCTATGACCAAGGTCGAATTATTTCTGGTACTGATACTGGGACCTGGCACTGCTCATCTATCTTCGACTATGGTAATTAGCTTCAAAGATTCCTTCGAGTGTTCGACTACTCTTGGAAGGCTTCGTGAACTTAGTTGCTGTCTTGTTGGGCCTTGAGTCTCTACGTAGGCTTTGTTGTAGCCTTCGAGTATTCGATTGGTACTAGAAGGCTGCGAGTAGGCTACTAGAAATCTACTTCTAAACTTAAGGTCGAAGTATGATCCCAATTCAATGAGCAATAATATATACTTCCTATTCCAAGGTACACATTCTCTATAATATAACTTTTTCAACACTTTGATATTATCTATACAAAGTTGAGTACCATTGCCCCTAAACTATTAGCAAGTTTTTGGTCTGTCTCTACTCTTTAATTTTTACTTTGTAGCTCTAGAGTAATGAAGCATATATGTCAAATATTTCTTGATATTTTTTAAACTGTAGCTCCGCTTGTGAAGTCAATAGGGACGCTGAGGCGTCTATCTCTCTGGTAGGCTTATCTGCTAATTCTTTTATTCTAAGGCGCATATCCTTACGTTCCTTCAAACAAAGTTTACAAACATAACTTAACCAACTAAAATTTATCATACATTGATCCAAAAGTTGCAGTTCGCAAACCCCTCATAATCACATAACCAAATAATTAACAAGTCTACTCTACCTTCTCATTCAGATTTTTTGGGTTGACATCATCATCCCTTTCATTCTCTCGCACAGTCTAGGGAGAAACTCCATTTAACTCCCCCACAACACCAGCTCCATCATCCTCAACCTCATCCTCTTCAGCATAGGTATCCTCCATAATGTTATTTACTTTAGTTTTGGAGTATCCCATTTCCAGAAGGTGACGCCCAGGACTATCATACTGGATTACCACCTCCTCTAGGTTCTTCCCCACATCCACTATCAGCTCGCTTATCTCTATCTTGCGCAGCCTTTACAGAGTCCAGTCGCTTCCCCTCCCTAGCCAAGTCAGTTTTCAAATGAGCTACCTTTTTCTCGAGCTCAGCCTTCCCCTTTTCGAGCTCAGCTTTCTCCTCCTCCATCCCGAGGCAGATCATCTTCATCAAATGAGCAGACTATAAAAATAGCACAGTCATTGACCACATTTTTTTGCTCGAACTACAAAATAGAATTCATAAGATATTCAAATCATCAAACTTACAATTTTTCTCATCTCATCCTCACCATTACGAGCTGTAAGCCTCGCCCTTTTCTCCACCGCTTTAAACTTGTCTTCCTCACCAGGTTGATTCTCTACGACCTTCATCCCAATCAGTTCAAAAGAAGGATCTACCCATATCTTCTTTGCCTCTCCCTCGACCTCACCACTCCCCATGAAACTAGAGGTCGAGCTACGCTTCAACATCCTCTTCTTTGGAAATGCCCGAGCTGGCATGCTCGACATGGTAGACTTCGACACATCTGCAAAATCCACTCCAGAGGCCTTTGGCAAAGCCACTCGTCTCTCTCTATCAGCTCCCTTCTTCTTGTTGCCACCAACGCCCGTCATTAGTCTCATTTCTTGAGACTTTTAAACTTTCCCAGACCTACTATTAGCTCGCTTCTTTTTACTAATGCCAAGTTCTTTCATCATAGCCTCGAGCTCAGTCTTTTCCTGGAGTAATAGTATCTAACAGGGACTTCTTCTTCTTCACCTTTGACGAAAGACCTATCAAACAATAACACATTATCAACATCAAAGCAACATTCAATTTCAACATTCTAATATTATACGTTATTATACTTTTTTGCTTCACAGTTCTACACCCAAGTTCCATGGGTTCTTTATCATCTCTCTGAAGGCAATCACCCTTCACCCATATCACATTATCGTTATACATTTGACCTGCTGAATTTAGATTGAAGAAAAGAGGTCGAGTCAAACTCACAAAAAAGTATGCCCCTTTACTTGCAGAATAGTTTTTCACGCCATAAAACTGTAAGACGTCTTCAGGAGATATCCTCCTCACAACCTCGTTCTCCTCCCACAACTTATTCAAAAAATCACAGACATTTATTACCTCCTACATGTTCCCATTCAACTAAATAGGACACTCCCTAATGACATTCAAAATCCCTTTCGTAAGATTGCTAAGGGGCAAACTCAACCCACACTCCAATTAAGACAGGTAACACAGAAAACCTTTTTCTAGGTCTCCCTAGACATTTTCATCATAATTCTCCAAGGAGATCGATTCGTCCGACCCCCTATCTAATTTCTCTAAATCAACCAACAAAAGGAAATGCTCATCCCCAGATCCTACCATACAACTTCTAAACTGCCTGCCGGCATGTTCTATGTAATTGCCCCATCTTCCCCCTACAAGAGCTTTAGCTTTACAAAACTCTCTAAACACGTCAGAGTTTGGTGAATTTGATACCAATTTTCTAGGGAAATCTAGAAATTGAACAACTTCTACTCCGTCCTCCCAATCGGATGCTACACTTTTAGACTCAGCCGAACAACCGGAAGTCGAGGCCTTCGGAACAGGTGAAGTCTCCATATTAACTACAACTCTACATATGAGATTTGATTATACACAAAACTCTTCACACTCGACCTACATACAGGTCTAGGTATTCTATTATTATCTTTTACATATACATCACATAAATACGTATATCATTCGTATTTCTTTTTACAAATATATCTAACAGATTTTTATGGGTTGCTATAAATAATAATTTTTAGATTTGAATACTACAAAAAATAAAAATATACTTTCAAAAGAAACTTATTGACAGTATCATAAATTGCCTACTAACCTTCAATATCATAATATGAATCTGACGCTGTGCCAAATCCTTCTCTCATAATGCTGCTATATAAGTACCTTTGTAACTCAGTCTCTGGAACTCTCTCTTATTTTTACTGTTGATCACTCTCAATTAATTTCTCATGAAATTCTCAGCCATTTTTCTCTTTCCTCTCTCACCGTTCTTCAATTTTTAGAAGTTAATAAACATTTGAATAAAGAGGATGGAGTATTATTTACATTTTCTCTCTTAATGATCCAGAAGGATCTGGAGTAATTTGATGATTTGAAAAAGTCATTCGAACGAAGTTGAGTGTCGTTAGAACGAGTTGACATGTCCTCTAGAAATTTGTCCTTGAGCCATATGATGTTCGAACAAACTTGAGTGTCGTTCGAACGGGTTGGTCTACTTTTCTAGGGTTTAGACCAATTAGGCGTAAAGTCGTTCGAACGACACCCTATTCGTTCGAGCGACTTTGATGCTGTTTTGGATTCTCAGGCGTTATTATGCCTCGAGATCTATTATTTTATGATTTTCAAGTTCTCTAGTATATAAAGGGAACTTAGGTTATTTTCTAGGTTATGTTAGATCTGAGGAGAGTTTTGAGAGAAGCCTAGGGTTTGAGAGTGTGCATTGTAATTACTTCAAGTTTAAGTAATCGAATCTATATTTTTCCAAATCTTATTAGTGTTTTTCGTCCTTTCTACAAACTAAAGCTTCTCAATCATATTGTGGATTAAGTGGTATCAGAGCCCTTATCTTTGTGAGGTGGTTCCATTGGGCGTGTGTCAAGTCATCTTGGGTAGCCCTTATCTTTAGAATTGAGATGCAATCCTTTACCGTCGTGCTCGCAAGTATCTCTTGGTGAAGGATGAGACTGAGTTTCATATTAATGCGTGCAAGGAACATATCACTACCAGTAATTTTGTAACGGCGACTTAGGCGAAAAGGTTGGTTAATGCGAGTGACAAATTTGTTTTATTGTTGGTGCGACAGGCTCAAGAGGGTCCGTCGGCTACAGTATTGTCTACTTTTGTAATGTCTCCTTAGCAACAAACCGATATAGGGAAGTTGCAAAAGGAGTATGAAGACTTGTTTCTGGGCATAGAAGAGATGCCACGTAAGAGGGATGTAGAGCATGATATCACCTTGGTGAATGGTGAACTACTACCTATTATTGGGTATAATCGAACTTCTGTTATTGAGTCTGATGAGATCAAGAAATAGGTACATGAATCCTGGAGTAAGGAGTTATTAATCCAAGTTGCTCACCTTGTGGTTCGTCGGTATTACTGGTACCGAAGAAGGATGGGTCTTGGAGGATGTGTGTGGATTATCGGGCGTTGAACAAGATTACGGTGAAGAATCGTTACCCGCTTCCACAGATTGACGATCTTTTAGATTAGTTGCAGACGGCTCAGTTTTTCACTAAGTTGGATCTTAAGTCGAGTTACCATCAAGTTCTAATCTGGGAAGAAGATATTTGGAAGACAGCGTTCAAAACCAAACAAGGCTTATTTGAGTGGTTAGTGATGCCTTTTGGGTTATGCAATACTCCGGCGACGTTTATACGGCTAGTGAATGAGGTACATCGTGCATTTATTAATGATTTAATGATTGTATATTTGAATGATATCTTAATATATAGTCGTACAAGGGAGGAACATCTTGGGCATTTACGCAAAGTGTTGGGCGTGTTGCGATCAAAACAACTTTTTCTGAACGGGAAGAGGTGTGAGTTTGGGAAACGGGAGCTAATCTATTTGTGTTTATATTGTTGGTGGTGGCGAGCTTTAGTTCGATCCAGAGAAGGTCTCGATCATTACTAATTGGCCTCGACCCCGTACAGTGACGGAAGTAAGAAGTTTTATAGGTTCTTGTCACTGCTTGCATAAATTTATTCGGTATTTTTCACAATTAGCTGCACTGTTGCATTCTTTGACGAAGACTGGGGTATAGTTTATATGGGATGAGCACAATGAGAAGACCTTTCTATTACTGAAGTGGAAGATTACGGATGCACCAGTGTTAGCATTGCCTAATTTGCAGTGGCTTTTTGAGGTCGAGACTGATGTGTCAGACTATGCTTTTGGGTAATCCTTTTACAGGATGGGAAGTCGGTTGCTTACCATTCTGAGATGTTTACGGGAGCAGTACTCAACTATTCTACCTGCGATAAGGAGCTCTACACGCTATATGAATCAGTTAAGCGTTAACATAGTTACTTATTGGGGAAGGAGGTTGTGGTACATTCCGATCGTAAACCGTTACAGTTCTTATCTACGTAATCCAAGCTTCAGCAAGCTCACCATATGAAGTGGATGTCGTACCTTCAGTAATTTACCTTATTGATCAAGTAGAAGAAATGAGTGGACAACAGGATAGTTGATATGTTATCTCGACCCCCATTACCAACTATTTCTACTTTTTGGTAGTTATGCAGATCCAGCCGATTGCTCATTCTGAGTACGTTTAAGGGTATGACGACGACAAGGAGCTCCGTGTGATTCACGAGAAGTTGTTTTAGAGAAAGACGCGTGAGTATGTTCTGAAGGATGGTTTGATTTTTAGGGGCAGTCTATTATTATGTATTCCTGAGGGTGAAGACCATTTCCAGTGGATACGAGAGGTACATTATTCCCCGGGTGGCAGGTCATTTCGTGGTTGAGAAGACTCTTATGAATTTATGGCGTTATGTCTATTAGCCAAAGATGCAGGTAGATGTTGCTCGCGTGGTTCGTGGTTGCGTATTATGCAGCACTTCGAAACCTTCCAATAAGAAGTTAGTACTGTACTTACCATTGCCAGTTCCTAGTCAACCTTGGGAGAGTATTTCGATGGATTTTATGGGTGGTTTTCCCATGACCAGGTGTAAGAATAACTGCTTGTTTGTGGTGGTGGATTGATTCAGCAAGATGATTGTTCTTATTCCATGCCAGAAGACGGTCGCAGTGGAAGGAGAAGCGCGATTGTTTTTCAGAGACGTCTGGAGGTATTGAGGGATCCCTTCTTCTATTATTTATGATAGGGATAACAGATTTTTAGGGCATTTCTGGAAATCATTATAGGGGATGATAGAAACTAAGTTGCGGAGATGTACCACTTTTTATCCGTAAACAGGCGGGCAAACAGAGGTCGCTAACCGCACTTTGGTATATTTATTACGGGGATTCCATTATAAGCATCCCAAGACTTGGGATGAGAGTTTTTTGTATCTTCAGTTTACGTTAAACTAGGCAGTTCATGGTTACACAGGTCTCCTTTTGAAGTTTGCTTGGGGTACTTGCCGCAAAGCCCTTTTGATTTGGCGTTTAGTCTTGGCGACAAGATGGTGTCAGGGAAGGAGGAAGAGGAACATGTTAAAGCTTAGCATTTCATTGAAATGATCAGCAAGGTTCATGAGGTGGTTGAAGGTCAGTTAAAAAAGACTGAAGAGAAGTATAAGGCTCGCCAAGACTGGTATAGGGTTGAGTGCACTTTTCTTGAGGGCGACCTCGTTTGGTTGTATTTGGGTAAGGAACGGCTTAAGCGGGATGGTAAGAAGATCAAACCTATCCGTTATGGTCCATTTTTTAAACTCAAGAAGATTTGTGACAATGCATTCCAGCTGGATTTGCACCTTTTATGATGATGTATTCGGTGATTAATGCCGAGCATTTGAAGTTGTTTGAGCTGTCTCTTTTGGATGAAGACTCTGGAATCGATACTAACCTACCGTTAGTTTTTGACTTATGGATGGAAAGAAAAGATCTAATGCTGGAGGATGGTATTCTAGAGCGGAAGGTTCATACTACAAAACAGGGTGCTATTGATTCGTTCCGAGTTGGGAAGAAGGGTCAGCTACCGAATAAGTCGAAGTGCTACCGCGTTCCCACATCTCCAGTTCTAGCTTGAGCAGGAGCTCAAGGATCCTAAAGGGGGGAGCCATAATCTAGAAGGATCTGAAGTGATTTGAAGATTTGCAAAATTCGTTCGAACGAAGTTGCGTATCGCTCGAACGAGTTGACATGTTCTCGGGAAATTTGTCCCCGAACTACTTTTTCGTCCGAACGATTTTAAGTGTCGTTCGAACGAGTTGACATGACCTTTGGAAATTTCACCCGGAGCCATATGTCATTCGAACGAAGTTGAGTGTCGTTTGAACAAGTTGGTCAACTTTTCTAGGGTTTAGACCAATTAGGCGTAAATTCATTCGAACGACTCCCAACTTCGTTCGAACGACTTTGACGCTGTTTTGGATTCTCAGGCGTTATTTTGCCTCGAGATCCGTTCTTTTATGATTTTTGAGTTCCCTGGTATATAAAGGGAACTTAGGTTATTTTCTAGGTTATGTTATTTCTGAGGAGAGTTCTGAGAGAAGCCTAGGGTTTGATAGTTTTCATTATAATTACTTCAAGTTTAAGCAATCGAATTTCTATTTTTCCAAATCTTATTAATGTTCTTCGTTCTTTCTACTAACTAAAGCTTCTCAATCGTATTGTGGATTACTTAAACTGCTGGCAGTTATTGGGCCTCGCACGAGCCGTCCTTAGTTTTGGAATCGAGGCGTCCCTTCCACAACAAAAAACAGACGTCTTACACCTTTTTGGTGAAAATATATTTCCATCATTGCCTCCTACCCTATATTTTTATATATTTTCATCTCTCTTGCGCAAATATTTTTTTGACCTTCCCACGCTCATAATGACTCAATACTTACACGCAGTTCAACTTTCCCTGTAATTGCACCAAAAAAAAATCAAAAGCTGCCTACTTTTTCAATTTTTGCTTCTTCTACTTATAGAAGTACTGACGTCATTTCCAAAGCTCTTACAATTCAAAATTTAAATTTATTTTTCACAATAGTCACAAACAACATTTTCAATAAAAGAGGACAGATTCAAACTTCATTTTTATTATATTTTTTGACAGTTATTCAAACTCATACAATTCACTTCCTTACATAAACATCACAGTTGCCCTGGGGAGCCACACCTGATCAGCTCGCCTCAAGCAATCCTCACATCTTCTAACTCGATCTCTTCTTCATCAATTAATATCACAGCCTCTTCTCGATCTGAAGGCTCCACAATCACTTCTCGGAATAGTTCCTCGTAGAAACGATATCCTAACTCATGTTCCTTACCCATATAGTATAAACTTTTAAACTGATACTCGGTCACAGGTAGGTCAGTATCATAACCTAACAGGCCAAGAAGCCACTCCCGCACTTCAGCTATCTTTATCACCAACGGTTCCTCAACGACATATTGAATACTCTCAGATTGAGTCCACGTCATTTTTATTTCTTCCACCTGCTTAAAACTCATTTCTCCTATTTATGCAGTTTTCTAGAACACTTCAAATCCCCTACATTTTGTATATTTATATTTTGATTCTTTCATAATAAAAAACCCCTAGGATCCTAAATAAAATTAGTTTTAACTTATCTATCAACATCGACCTCAGTGAATTCAGCCTACTCCATCTCGAACTTATTTTCTTCAAATCCATTATTTCATAACGACATCCCTGAGCTCAAATTTCCAATTCCAAAATATTTTTAAGTCTTTTACAGTTATCTCCTCCAATAATTCTAAGTTATTCAGTTCGAAAGCAAATTCTTACCATATTTTATGTTACAAACACATATTTACAGCCCGATTGCTATATTATAATTTTTAGGTCCAATCTTATATATTACATTTCATCATCTATTTGTAAATCTTAAAATTACTCATTTCTCGATTTTAATCTCAAGAGTTATTCTATATATCAACACAGAGTTTGTATAACAAATATTTATTGAGCTCAAATATAAATTATAGGTACTTTATAGATAACAAGTCTTTCAGGTACTTTACAGATAACAAGTCTATCAGGTGCACTGCAGATAACAAGTCTTTCAGGTACTTCAAAAAAATAAATCCTTCAGTTCATTTGACTTCAGTGATGTTTTACTCCAAGAATCTTCTGAAGTAAAGTAGGCATTAAAAATCACTAGATGTCCTTCTCCCTTCATACCAGATTACTCTGACCAGAAACTAGGTTTGGAGGAAGTTTGGACATAAAAGCAGAAATAGTCAGTGCTTGAACCAACTCTTTAAATAGAAGGTCTTCTTAGAGCCAAGATACGATGATGGTGCAGAAGCAGACTTTCAATCTTCGTTTCCCATCTCCACATCCACTGTTGACTCCTCTATAACCACCACAATCAGAGAGTTGGTAGAGATGAAGATGGCCCGATCTTAAAAACTAATTCTACGCAAGATACCGGCGAAACTTCCCCGCAGTTACACCGGTCCCCACATTTGTTGATCCAGGAGGATTTGAAGAAGAAAATAGGTTTTTTTTTCAAATTTAACCAAAGTCGTTCGAACGAGATTTGGAGTTGTTCGAATGACTTCTGGTCTATTCGAATAAAATTGCATTCTATTCGAATTGATTAAGTTATGAGGTATTTTATTCGAATACAATTAAAGTATATTCGAATACATTTTTTTTTATATTTTCTATTCGAACAGTGACTTGTTCTGTTCGAATAGAGGCGCGATTCAGCCTATTTCCTTAGGCGTTTAAGGGCATATTTGTCCTATTTAGTAATTAGGAACTTGTAACAAGATTAGAGGATCCTAGATGTGAGATCAATGCTTCAAAGGGAGATACTTAGGGTTTGAGAGGGGTTTGAGAGGAATTCAATTGTTATTAACTTCGATTAAGGAATTAAAGCTCAAATGGGATTTTTCCCTAACCAATTGGCTTGTTCTTCGTATAATTATTTGTCTTAGGGTTTTTCTATTCGTATTTTTGATTAAGTAGTATCAGTTTTCCAGTTACAATTCTCGGGGGTGATTATGGTTTATGGTCTTTACACATTGCCGTCTCAAGCAAACGAAGGAAAAGTTAGTGAGTCCATTGAAAATTTACCAAAAGCCTAATTAGAAGAAGAAGAAGGACAATTTAGAGATGGATGATTCCGACGATCAACTCACAACTTTGGAAACAAAAGTTTTTGACATAACTACTACTCAAGGGGAGTTGGTAGAACAATTACGTCTCACGAACCTCACAAAGGCTTCCGCTTTGGTGAAATAGCGAGACCGCTCGAAGGAGAAAGGGTGTTGGGGGGGGGATGACTATGAGGGTACTAAGGAGGTAGATAGGGATTTTAGTGATGCCGAATCCATCAAGGAACGACTGGGTATTGCTAAGTCATTGAATCCTTTATGTAATCTTCGTGTTAATTTTAAAATTGAAATTTCGGTATTCGACGGTTCAATCGACGCCGAGAAGTTGGATAATTGGTTAGATAGGTTAGAGACCTATTTTTGCATTTATGAATACTCTAATGCTCATAAAATATGCTTTTCAACGCTAAAATTCACAATTCATGCACTCACATGGTAGAAATCTTATCAAAAATGCCACAATATAAGAAGTTTAAGTTAAAAAAATTCATGGTATTAATGCAATTTTTTTTTATTCGATTGGGTATGAGCAAGAGATATGGTATAAGTGGCATAATTTATGCCAAAAGTTTGTGCAATCTATACAGGAGTACACTACGTCATTTTATAACCAAGCTTTGGTTTTGGACATTGATGTGGACGAGTATGAGGTATTCATAAAGTACACGGGGGGTTTGTCAGAGTCCATTAGAAGAGAGTTGAAGCTCTTTACTATGGCTAATATCAAGGATGCTACCATAAAGGCAATTTCTATTGAAGGCAAGTATTTGAAGAGTGACAAAGAAGATAATAAGAACAAGTCGGAGTACAGGTCTAGTTGGAAAAATGAACATAAGGGAGAGCCCAAAGGAGAGGGGCCTTCGTCTAAGGAGAATTACTATAATCATTGTAAAGCAAGAGGGCATATTTCAGATAAATGTTGGAAACTTCACCGGGAACTTAGGCCGAAGAAGGAGAAGAGCAAGAAAGAGACATATGTACTTGCCACAGAGGTTGTTGACATCCCGGATTGAGATAAACAGAATCCTAAGCTTAATCTTATATTTTAGCAAACTTTGGCTACCGAAGAGGAGAGTCATGAATAAATTTTTCATGTCAGTATTCAGGTAAAGTAAGGCTTAGTCGAGGCCATTGTTGATCCGGGCAATAAGAAAAAATTTGATTTCTAAGGCGTTGGTGAAGAAAATGGGTTTGACTACTACCGCTCAACCTAAACCGCGTGGTTTGGGATAGATTTAGAAAGTCACGGAGTTGAAGATCATTAAGCAGTGTACGTTCAAGTTTACGATTATTGAGAAGTTTATTGACGAAGTGACATGTGAGGTGGTTCCGTTGGACGTGTGTCAAGTCATCTTGGGTAGTCCTAATCTTTGGGACCGAGATGCAATCATTTACTGTAGAGCTGGAAACTATCGCCCTATGAAGGAGGGGACAAAGTTTCATATCAATGCGTGCAAGGAACATATTATTAACAGTAATTTAGTGACAGCGACTCAGGCAAAGAGGTTGGTTAAAATGAGCTACAAATTTGTATTTTTGTTGGTATGACTGGTTTAAGAGGGTCCGTCGGCTAAGGTGTTGTCTACTTTAGTATTGTCTCCTAAGCAACAAACTAATATGGGGAAGTTACAAGAGGAGTATGAAGACTTATTTTTAGGCATAGAAGGGATGTCGTACAAGAGGGATATAGAGCATGATATCACCTTGGTGAATGGTGAACCACTACCCAATATTGGGTTATTTCGGACTTCTATTACTGAGACTGATAAGATTAAAAAACATGTACATGAACTCCTGGAGAAAGGAGTTATTAATCCAAGTAGCTCACCTTGTGGTTCACCGGTGTTATTGGTGCCGAAGAAGGATGGGTCTTGGAGGATGTGTGCTGATTATCGGGCGCTGAACAAGATTACTGTGAAGAATTGTTATCCACTTCCACGGATTGATGAGCATTTAGAGGAGTTGCAAACAGCTCTGCTTTTCACCAAGTTGGATCTCAAGTTGGGTTACCATCAAGTTACAATTCAGGAAAAAGATACTTGGAAGACAGCGTTTAAAACCAAACAAGGACTATTTGAGTGGTTGGTGATGCCTTTTGAGTTATGTAATACTTCGATGACGATTATGCAGTTAATGAATGAGGTACTTCATGCTTTATTGATGATTTTGTGATTGTGCATTTTGATGATATCTAAATATATAGTCGTATATGGGAGGAGCACCTTGGGAATTTATGCAAAGTGTTGGGAATTTTACGATCAAAACCTTTTCTAAATGAGAAGAAGTACAAGTTTGGGAAGAGGGAGCTAGTCTATTTGGGATTTAGTGTTGGTGGTAGCGAGCTTAAGGTCGATCCAGGGAAGGTCTTGGTCATTACAAATTGGCCACGACCACGTACAATGATGAAAGTGACAAGTTTTATGGGTTCTTGTCAGTACTTACAGAAGTTTATTTGGCATTTTTCACAAATAGCTGTGCCGTTACATTCTTTGACGAAGACTAGAGTACAGTTTGTGTGGGAAGAGCACCATGAGAAGACTTTTCTTTTACTGAAGCACAAGATTACAGATGCACCAGTGTTAGCATTGCCCAATTTATACCAACCTTTTGAGGTCAAGACAGATGCGTCAGACTATGCATTGGGGGCAATCCTTTTACAAGATGTGAAGCCGGTTGCTTACCATTCTGAGATATTTGCAGGAGTAGTACGCAACTACCCTACCTACGATAAGGAGTTCTACGCGAGATATCAATCAGTCAGTGAATCATTGGCAGACTTACTTATTGGGGAAGAAGGTTGTGGTACATTCCGATCACAAACTATTACAGTTCTTATCTACGCAGTCCAAGCTATAGCAAGCTCACCATATGAAGTGGATGTTGTACCTTCAGCAGTTTACCATATTGATCAAGTATAAGAAAGGAGTAGACAACAAATTGGCATATATGTTATCTCGACCCCCATTACCGACTATTTCTACTTTGTTTGTAGCTATGCAAATACAACATATTGTTCCTTCTGAGTACATTACAGGATATGACGACGACAAGGAGCTCAGTGTAATTCACACAAAGTTGCTGCAAGGCATGATATGTGAGTATATTATAAAGGAAGATTTAATTTACAGGGGCAGTCTACTTTGTATTCTAGAGGGTAGAGTCCGCTTGCATTGGATTCGAGTGGCACACTGTTCCCAAGTGGCAGGTCATTTCAGGGTTGAGAAGACTCTTTTGCATTTACGGCATTATGTCTATTGGCCGAAGATACAGGTGGATGTTGCTCATGTGGTTCGTGGTTGCATGCTATGCAACACTTCGAAACCTTCCAATAGGAAGTTAGGACTGTACTTACCATTGCCAGTTCCTAGTCGACCTTGGGAGAGTATTTCGATAGATTTTATGGGTAGTTTTCCCATGACCAGGTGTAAGAATGACTATTTGTTTGTGGTGGTGGATCGATTCAGCATGATGATTGTTCTTATTCCATGCCAGAAGACGGTCACAGAGGAAGGAACAACGCGATTGTTTTTTCAGAGACGTCTAAAGGTATTTTGGGCTCCCATCTCCAATTTTTTCTGATAGGGATAGCCACTTTTTGGGGTATTTCTGGAAATTATTATGGGGGATGATGGACAGTAAGTTGGAGAGAAATATCGCTTTTCATCCGCAGACAGACGGGCAAACAGAGGTAGTTAATCGCACTTTGGTACATTTACTATAAGGATTCCATTTTAAGCATCCTAAAACATGGGATGAGAGTTTACTCTATCTTCTATTTGCGTTTAACCAGGCGATTCATGGTTCTACTTTGAAGTCTCCATTTAAAGTTTGTTTGGGGTACTTTCCTCAAAGCCCTTTTGATTTGGCTTTTAGTCTTGGCAACAAGATGGGATTATGGAAAGAGGAAGTGGAACAAGTTAAAGCTCAGTGTTTTATTGAGAGGATAAACAAGATTTATCAGGCAGTTAAAGTACAATTGAAGACGACTCAAGAGAAGTATAAGGCTTACCATAACAAGCATTGGGTTGATTGTACTTTTAAAGAGGGCGACCTAGTTTTGTTGTATTTGGGTAAAGAACGGCTTATGGGGGAAGGTCAGAAGCTCAAACCTATCCATTGTGGTCCGTTTATGATATTCAAGAAGATTGGTGATAATGAATTCTAATTGGATTTTCCACCTTTTATGAAGATGTATTCGGTGATTAATGCCAAGCATTTAAAGTAGTTTGAGTCGTCCCTTTTAGATTAAGACTCTACAATCGATACTTGCCTATTGTCAGTCGATAACTTATGGATGGAATGAGAAGATCCATTACAGGATGATGGGATTCTAAAGAAGAAATTTCATGCTACAAGACGGGGTAGTATTAAGTCGTTCTAATTAGGGAAGAAAGGTGAGCTACCTAGCAAGTCGAAGTGGTACAACAGAGAAATGGGCATCACCGCATTCCCACATCTCCAGTTCTAGCCTGTACAGGAGCTCAAGGATCCTAAAGAGCGAAGCCATGATCCAAGAGGATCTGAAGAAGAAAAGAGGTATTTCTCAAATTTAACCAAAGTCGTTCGAACGAGATTTGGAGTCGTTCGAATGACTTCAGGTTTATTCGAACAGAATTGTTTGCTATTCGAATTGATCATGTCATGAGGTATTTTTTTCAAATACAACTAAAGTCTATTCGAATACATTATTTTTTATGTTTACTGTTCGAACAGACTTATTTTGCCAAGTAGAGGCACGATTCAGCCTATTTCTTTAGGTATTTAAGGGCATATTTGTCCAATTTTGTAACTAGGAACTTGGAACCCTATAAAAGTGGCAAGTCTAGGTAGGATTAGAGGATCTTAAATGTGAGATTATAGCAAATATAAGGGAGAGATTTAGGGTTTTAGAGGAATTCAATTGTAATTAACTTTGATTAAGCAATTGAAGCTCTAGAGGGATTTTTCCCTAACCAATTGGTTTTTTTTTGTACAATTATTCATTTTAGGGTTTCTCCATTCGTATTGTGGATTGTCTGTCTCCTCAACCTTGTCCTCCGCAAGGATGCGGAGACATCTCCAATGTTTCTCACCTATCAAGACAACGTAATGAAATCTCTATATACAATAGAAATCATCTTCAGCTTCAGCCGTTTCTTCTTCCGGCATACCCTGATACATCGGTAGAGCGGGAATGGGGGTGGGCATTTCCAAGGACTGATCACTAAAATATCTTAACTTAAACTTTAGCATCTTAGTAAAAACTCTCTCTTCGTAAACCATTCTCTGGGTCTTTACTATTGTCAATCTAGACTTCCAGAGAATTTTGTAACAAATAGTATACTTTGCCAGAATCCTCAATACAGGTACTATTTATATAACCCTAATATTTAATATGCAGGTACATTTTCAAAGTGACATCATTCAAAATAGAAGAAACTCTCAAAACCCCAAGCGTCGGGTACATCAATATTCTTATCATCATTCAATGCAAAAATACCCCCCCATAAAAATATATACATTTTCCATTCAGCCAAATCCACATTAATATATTCTTCTTTTCAAACTTCTAAAAATCATATAGCCACAAATTCTTTCTCAACCATAGCCACTCGTGACTTCAGTTGCGAGGGGGAGATTGTAGGAACCTATCCCTCGATCTAACCCAATTCAAACTACCTCCAATTAAGGTTCATGCATTTTACACATGACATAAGCAGTTTGCATTGACACATACACCACAAAGTGATGAAGAAAGTGGGTCGAGCACAACTCAAAAGCATGAACAACTCAAAAATGCATGTCTCTCACAAATTCAATAGTTATTCAGTCAACTGCCACTTACTACATTATTCGGAAAGCGTGCTTTAACACAATAACAAATTACGGGCAAGGTCTATATAAAGAAAAAGTTCCAGAAGAGACATGGACCAGAAAAATATACGAGAAATCACCAAGAGAACAATATTTTCTAGATTCTCAAACATTAAATTTCTTATTTACAAGATCAAGTATTTTAAGTTCGGGAGATCACTTATAATAAGATATCAGCCTCAAGCAATAAAAGTTACTGTTACTAAAACCCTTAACCCGAGGTCGTAGATTTTTATCTATTCAGAGGTTTTCTACGCTAAACCACCTGTGTCATTTCTTATTTTACATTAGTTTTTGTCACCGGAACATTAGTATAAGAGTTAATTCCGAACCATCTCGAGTTAATAGAATTAGGCCATTACAAGTATGGTTACTTCTTTCACCTTCATGCTATTTCTTTTTAAGCGAACCCGAATCTGAAGTAGCGACCTCACTCCCAACCTACTCCTCTACTATGTCTCCCGCAACAGGTTTCACGACATCTTTTTCTAGGATTACCCCCATAGTAGAAATAGGAAATTCCAAAGTTAGTTTTTTCAACCTCTGAACCGACAACTTCACATTTGTATTTGCCGACTCTGGCAGAGGAAGACTAGTGAAGTCATCTTTAGAAATGCAGGCCTTCTTCTTTTTAGCCATAGCTCGATTCTTGTGAGCTTGATGAACTTTGGGTACTCTAGAGTTTACCCTCTTATCCCTCCGGATACCTAACTTACCAAGTACCTACTTTAACTCGACCTGCTCAAGAGCTACACAGTCAATCAAGCTAGTATTATCAGCCAAAGATGTTGGATTGGGACCTGACAAACAAGAAACACGAATATGGTGAGCAGCTCGAAGACGCTCTGATGGTTGCTTAAAGTTAACAAATGCTATTTACTCGGATTATATTATTTATGGTTCAGGACGAGCGTGGGTTCGTTCTGAACTTGCATACAGTTACCCCTACCCATGCAAGGTTGTCATTCCATGGTCTACCCGAAGATTCAATGTCCAAAAAATTTAGCCTTGAACAATTACTATAAAGGTAACCACTATTACGACTTTTGACGAACTTCCATTTATAAAATTTAAGTACGTCTTCAGCATCGAACTGCTTAGCAGTCCCTTCTCTTTTTTGAATTGGGCAGGGCAGCACTGCAAAACATTCATGATTCCTTTCTGAAAGAAGATTAGAGGAATTCTAAGGCCATAAAGGACCTGATTCAGATAGCACAAAAACCCATCATTTAGGCTTACCATCCCCACATGATTTTAGTACAAAATATATACATCTATATCAATACCCTTCTCTATTTTCCAGTCATCCAAGTAAGGAAGTTGGTAGTATTCCGCTTCCTCACCTTTCCCATCATTCTAGCCTTGCTCCATTATAGAGTTTCCCTACTCTCCTTATGAAATCTTTTTATGTTTCAGAAATTCCTTCCCTATATCTACTCCCTCTGGGTATACAAAAAATAATTTATCTTTCACCTTGGTATCCCCTTCCTCTATAACTTTTTCAACTTCACTAGATTCCCCAAACTCTATACCTATAGTAACCTCTATCTTATCTATAGTCTCTTCCCTGACATTATAATCGTCATCCCTCCCCAACGATGATGTTTCCTCTGAACTCGATGATACTACAGATTTACTCATTAGATTTACAGGTTTTGAATGCATACTAGACCTACAGATACATAAAAAAATTTATCATTATTTCGACATTACATGTTGCACCTTAAACACAGTAAAACTGCCCTACCCATACTTTTTTACCAGATTAAAACATTTACTTTCATCTTTCCAAAAATAACAGTAAATCTTTTTCAAATTTCGATTTTCTTCTCCAAAAATGCATTTTTTCACTCTACAGTCTATTTACATACCAAAAACTTGTGTATAACAAAAAAAAGGAAAATACTCATCCCCTATCCCTTACAATCTTAACCTTTGATATCCCAAGATTACTTTTATACAATAACAAATACCAAATCCAAAATCATGTACAGATTACAAGATACAAAATCAAAACAGAATAACAAAACACTAACCTGTACTCGAAGAGCCATAATCTTCTGCTTTACCCGAACGTTTTACTTAAATTGACCAATCTTGTCGTTTCTCCAACATTTTCTTATCGCCAGATAAAGCCTTCCCTACCAAATAAAACTTAGAACTCAAATGCTTTGTTTCTCCAGAGATATGGGTTACACCACTTTTCTCTCTTTCTGTCACTGTAGATAATTTATGAGGAAGAGAAAGATGAGTTTTTATACCCTCCCTCAGTTTACGAAGCGATAGCTCCTTCAGACACGTGTCAGTCACCCCTATTGTTTCTACAGGCACCTCTTTTCATCTCGCATCATCATTATGACTTTTGTGATAACGTCAACTGTCATCACATTTATCACAATTTTCTGTCATGAAATAATTTTGCCCCTCTTTCCCAAAGCAGTATACATGACCAATAGCCTAGCTGTAAATCAATTTCAACTTTTCATTTTCTTCTCCAAAAGTGCATTTTGTTTCTCTTTACAGTCTATTCATATACCCAAAACTTGTGTATAACAAAAAATAGGAAAATACTCAGCCCCTATCCCTTATATTCTTAACCTTTTATATCACAAGATTACTCTCATATAACAATAAATACCAAACAAAAAATAATCTACAGATTACAAGATACAAAATTAAAATAGAAGAACAAAATACTAACCTATACTTGAAGAGCCGTAATCTTCTGCTTTACCCGAATATTTTATCGAAATTATCCACTACTTTCGTTTCTCCAGTAATTTTTTATCGCCAGATGAAGCCTTCCCTACCAAATTAAACTCAGAACTCAAGCACTTTTTTTCTCTGGAGATATGGGCTGCACCACTTTTCTCTCTCTTTGTCACTGTAGATAATTTATAAGGAAGAGAGAGACAAATTTTAATACCCTCCCTCAGTTTAAGAAATGATGGCTTCTTCAGGTCAGTCACCCTTATTGTCTCTATAGACACGGGTTTTCATCTTGCATCATCATCATGACTTCTGTGATAACGTCAACTGTCATCACATCAATCTATATTTTCTATCATGAAATAATTTTACCCCTCTTTCCCAAAGCAGTATACATGACCAATCACCTTACTTTTATATAAGATCGTACCAGAATATATGATATTCCTAAAATAGCTCAATACTCAAATTCATAATTATATATACAGTTGTTAAAATCAGACAACTGGAACACACAATAACTGCCACATTAACAGTCACAAAAAACATATTGATCGTCTTTATTTTAATTTACAGATTCGATCTGCCCCATTCTACATTAAGCAGATAATAAAAATAGAATACTGCAAACAGATTACTTATTTATTTTGAGCCCTCAAAGTTTGAGGTAACTGTCATATATAATTATATTTAAAGCAGCCCGGATGATTTACCATACCACATGGTATTATCTCCCCTCCAGCTGCTCTTTCATCTTTTTCAGCAAGCTTGTCCCATATGATCTCTCGAACAACTTCTTCTCATAAAGTTATATTCAGCAGCAACTTATAGAACATATCACACCAGAAAAAATGATCATACTCTGCACGCCGGCCTTCATCATCTAAGTTATCCAGTTTCAACGGCCATTCAAGTAAAATCGGATCGTAAGCCAATTGACGAAAATAGCATTCACGAAGTTCAGCGACCTTGATATGGAACCTACCTTCTACTGCATGACGAACACGCTGTGAACACGTCCTCACCATGGTTATTTGTACTACCTCCATGACAACTTGTCCCTATAGAAGATACATGTCATAGCACGCAAAGATCACTACTTTGTATAGAGACACCAAAAAGATCTATGAAAATCTAAATCGCCGCGTAGATTTGCTAAAATATATATTTTACATATTTTCATAAACAAGATTATCTGCAGAAGCCAAAAAATATTGTGCTAGGTCATACATTTCAGTTTATATCTCCTCAAATTTTATTCGCATAGATATGGAGATTGTAATATACTGTCAAGCACTTCTAGCTATAGTACCTACAGGCAGATAACAGTTACGTCCTTACAAGAAAGATATTTTTTTGTCAGTTCGAATCAATAGCTTGTAAACATACAGATACCCTTATAACCATCCAATAATTTTAAACCAATTGTTTACTTACTAACACCATATGACCTCTTTACATTTTTTGACTCCTTAATTTTTTACCCTCAAGTATATATTAAGATCCTTACAGTTCAATTTGCCATGACAACTTAACGTTCCTCACACCTACCTATTCCTAGATTTCTATTTCTTTTCCCATTGTGCTTTATCCGTAGATTTGAAATATTATTTCTCCATAACAAACAAACAAGTTCGTACATAAAGTTAGATATATCTATTAAGCAGTTCGAGACATAGAATAAAGATGACAAAATGGAGACATTTCATTAATTTGAAAATTTATAACATCTCAGAACTTACAGACTACTTTACAAATAACAGATGTTCTATAAAATTCCAAAAGTTACTTTACAAACTTCCTCAAGTCACAGTTCAAAAGACTTCTCAGCACCCACCGAGAAAGATGATGCAAAATGGAAGCAACTTACAAACTCTGATCCCCTGCACAAATGGGCCAGGAAACCCTAAAACTAGAAATCACCAAAAGAGTTACGACACCGGCATAAGGATCACCTTCATGGCCAAAATCTATGGTCCATGGAAGAAAAATCTCCTCCACCACCATCTCTCCCATCATAACCCTCACCTCCCCGCATGGCAGAGAAGGAAGAAGGGTCATATTTCTTAGACAATACCTACTCACTAACAGGGTACTGAAGAGACTCTCTTAGGCGAATGCCTGCCACTTCCTCTTTAGCTGTAATGGCTTCCTCTGTTAGCAGCCACAACCCATTTTAACGCTCTTTCCTCGATATCAGCAAATGATGGAAACATACCATATAGAAATGGTCGTCCTTCGCCTTCATCACCTCCTCATATATCATCCCATGAAATATAAGGGACACCAAAATTGGCATTGGCAGGTGCAAAGGTGGGTGTCCAAAATATCTTACGCAAAATTCTTCCATCATCACTCGAATCCTAGCCTCCCGGGACTGTTGCCTTGTCGTTACCATATTATCAATCCCCAGAAGTATCTAAGTTACAGCAATACTATTAAGGACATAAAGAAACAAAAATGATATAGGAGCACTACTTGGTTCCTCACAACTGTAAATTTGAGTGCTCTTTATACACTAATTAGCATTAAAGCCAACTCAAAAAAATTTTAACGTCAGGAGAATTTCCCATGCAACATAATTAACTAGAACCATTGGTTCTAGAAAACCCAAAAACCACAAACAGATATTCATGAAGATACTTTGGAAATGACTCCCAAGTATTAATTAAAGTATTAATGAAGCTTCCCAACCAACACCACATGCCCACAATATATCTCATACTATTGGCCCAGAGGGGGCGGTTGTAGTGGCTTATTCCGCATCTCGGACTCATGCTTCATCTACGACCAAGATATGACCACTCGACCACATCAATAGACATGTGGCACAGTGTATAAACACATAATAGTTATAGAGTTTTAGTCATTACTTTTGACCTCTACATCAATAGTTCAAGCCAACAAAATGACTGTCATCAATGAAGCCGTTGCAAAACAGCAAGATCAGAACGTTACACAATCAGATCAAATTTTATCAAATATATATTATAACATCCATCATTAAGGATAATAATGGTCATCAAACGGTAATATTATAAGACCTATAAATAAGATCAGAGAATTTCAGATAAAGGATGGATGAATGCTCACTAAACACTCTATACATAACTATTCAGAAACCTCCATAGTAATAGTTAGCAAGTCCTCAATAGAATCTCTCTCTCTTTCTAAATCCTCAAGAGAGGTCATGATTTTTAACCAATTCAAAGGCTTTCCACGTTAAACTTCATGTTAACTGCTACTCTTTGTTTACTAATCGTTTTAAATATCTTTAGAGTAAAGACTAAGTTCGAATCACAAAATTAGGCTATTACAATATAACATCCATCAATACCACCTACCAGACAACAAACTGCCCATCCTAGAAGACTAATACAACCTCACTCAAATAATAACAACAATCATCACATGTCCACAAGATCCAAAAATGGAATCTACAAGCCTAAAATACTTTTCGCCACAAAACATTCAATTTCTCACCCACCCCTGTCAAGTACATCTAGTAGTGTCCCTACTTGTTACTCACAAGCTATTAAATACAAAAATTGGGGAAAGGCAATAGCGGATGAGTACAATGCATTACAAGTAATAGGCACATGGAAATTGGTTCCACCATCTCCTACATACCACATAGTTGGATGTAAGTGGGTATTTTAATGAAAACAATACTCCAATGGAACAATTAAAAGAAATAAAATAAGGCTAGTAGCTAAGGGATACCATCAATAACAAGGAATTGATTTTATGGACACCTTTTGTCCTGTGGTCAAACCAACAACCATCAGACTTGTCTTCTCTGTAGCTGTCCAATTTGAATGGGTTACCAAGAAAGTAGATGTGAGTAATACTGTCCTACATAGTCATATGCATGAAACTGTATACATGTCCTAGCTACCAGGATTCATTAATGCTGATAACCCCACTTATATTTACAAATTACACAAATCCCTCTATGGACTCATGCAATCACCTAAAACATGGTATGAATAGATTTTCCATGGTCTTCTAGATCAAGGTTTCTATACATTCCCATCTGATTCTTCCTTCTTCATAAAACACAATGAAGGTCTTTTCACATTTATCCTAGTTTATGTGGATGACATTATAATCACTGGCAACTCTCTCCGATATTGCAAGAAGGTCATTCAACAACTCAACTTAAAATTTACAATGAAAGATCTAGGATATCTACTATATTTTATAGGATTAGAAGTATAGAGAACATAAAAGGGTATGTTCATCTCATAGTAAAAATACTTTCTTGATCTTCAACAAAAACTTTCCATAGAAGGTACCAAACTTGTTCCTCACGAACATCTGCAAGTTTCAAATTAGATACAACTAGTGGGGAATTACTATCTAGTCCAACAGAGTACAAATCACTTGTGGGAGGTCTACAGTACCTCACTTGGACAAGAACAAATTTATTCTTTGCTGTGAATCAGGTCTGTCAACATATGCATGCTCCCAGGACAACACACTTGACTACAGTTAAAAAAATTCTCAGGTTTCTCAAAGGTAAACTATTATATTGACTTTCTTACACAAAAGGATCTCTTTCAATTACTGCATACTCTGATACTGACTGGGTTGGATACCCTTATGATAGGAGATCATCCAATGAATACTATATTTTTTTGGGGAATAATTATATCTTCTGGAGTGCAACGAAATAGCCTACAGTAGCTAGATCTTCTACTGAGTCATAATATAGGTCTTTAGACCATACAACAGCTAAACTAACTTAGAAATGTTCACTTTTCAAAGATTTAAAGCTTCATTTATCTTTACCTCCTCTTCTTTGGTGTGACAACATTAGTGCCATAGCACTTGCTTCCAATCTTGTGTTTCATGCTAAATCTAAACACATTAAGGTGGATTATCACTATATCAGGGGACTGGTTCTTCTCAAGTCGCTTCTTATCAAGTACATATGTACTCAAGACTAGGTTGCAGACATCTTTACAAAAGACATTTCTGCTAAAAGGTTTATAATACTACAGTCTAAGCTATCAGTCCTATCCTCTCCCTTCAGCTTGCAGGGGTGTAATAGCAATAACTAGTAGAATGTAACTAACAAGACCACTTTTGTTACTACAACTATAACTAACTACAACTGTAGACAGCCGTAATACTAGCAGAATGTAACTGTATCTCCTATAAATAGCTTTGCCCTTTGAGCTAGAATTGTAATGAAATTAGTTTGAGTTCTCTCTTCTTCTGCAATCTATCAATTATCACCCTCAACAAATAATGAAGCAATGGTGGTCAGTATCTGTAGTACTTCATTTATAGAGCCAGAAGAACAACAATGGTTACTTTTTCATTAGTTTCATCATCAACTTTAAAATCTTCTCTTCCAACCCATCATCATAAAACCCTCTTCAATGCTTCAAACCCAAAGAGAACCAAAACCCATAAACCATTCTCTCTAAAGGTCCAAGCAACAAAAGTTCCAGCTAGGATATGTCCCTTTAACCGTCACTCAATCTCATTTGGATATTAAAACTGTGAGAATTAAAATGGGATTTGGAAAAATTTTAGGCGGAGATTCCCAAAGCGGAGCCCAAATTCTCAACCCCTTTACAAGGATATTTGTCGACATTACATCCGTGATATGGAATTCCCCTAAATTCCCATATGTGGCCTGATTATACATTAATGTGTTTAGGGCTGATAGCACTATGTGCCATCCTAAAACCATAGTATTGGATCCGAGCTAGAGCATCAAAGTATTGAATACCATATATTTTATAACTCTATTAGGTCTGAGTAAGTATTATAACCAGGTTAACTTGTAGTTGAAATACATGGGATAAAATAAGGCAGCTTGTAATGATTTGAAACTTTGCATGTATACTAATTCAAAGGGTAGTTAGACATAGTAGATAGTACATGCTTACGTTTAGACAACTTTTAGGCAGGTAGCGTTATAACTATATGTGGGTGTATAAGATTTAGTTGGTGACAGACTATCTAGTATAAGTCATACACCCATCATTTTGTTCTTTTTAAACATCTTATATAGATTGTCGATCAATTATAAAATTGCAAATCTTGTGAATGCTAAATGAAATATACGGCTTAACATAGAAAAGAATATAGAACTTCAATTGATATAACCTTTATAAACTTAAGGTCGAAAGATCATTGATAGTCAGAGTATAAAATCATTGATAGAGTCAACACTCCTATACTTATGAGGGTAGAAAGGTCGTTGAGCATAAGATCGTCAATCATATAATATAGTCTCATTGTCTATAGTACAAAGACAGATAGGCCATTTTGATTGAGTGTCGGTGTCTCAAATCATTCATGCATAGGTGATCTTAGAGTCATGTACACAATAGTACTATGTTATCAGGGTGCTTGGGTTCGAGTCCCTAAACAAAAGATTAAGTAACTGTTTATCAGTGTCCCAAAGTTATAAGTCCCTAAATTATCTCCCTATTACTTCACAGTTGCATGCTACACGAGCATCCCGTAGGCTTAGATCCCTGTTACTATTTTTTCTTATTTTAGACAAGCACGCCCTGTCACCCTACGAGACGATACCCACTCAAAGATGATAAATCCTATTTAATGCGCAATTTTCTAAGAAAATGAGGTGAATGACCCTTATTTTGATTAAAGCCACGTGTATATTACCAAGCCCATAACCTTGATATGTGAACTTAGTCCTACCTCGTCCTCATAGAGAGTGAGGGCTGAGGAGGGTGATTGTTGTGGCATGCTCCCGCTACCCCCGAGCCAGTGGGTCGTGGAAGGCTCCCCTGCCCTTGGACGTGAACGTCTCTGGGGAGAGCTCGTTTAACATCCCAAAACCCGCGTCAAAAGAAGTTATACAGACAAAAATACTTTATGTCAAGCCCACGTGGAAAGGTAAAGCTAAAAACCCCACGAGGGTGATTTAGACTTTGCACAGGTCCTGTGAGCTTGAGCACCTTAAGGTCTAAAATACTCACAATAAATAAGGAAGGAAGGGGACCTAAGAGAGGACCATTTTTCTGAATCTACCTCCATCTACTAAACCTTAGGAGCTCTTGAGGAAGAGAGAAGGGAATGACATATTATCGTTCCTAAGAAAATCCGTGGACTGCAATTGAAGTATTTCTTCCCAACTTTTGTAAGAATAAGTTTACCCGAAAGATACCGATATAAATGGGAAAAAGCATTTCAAATCCTCTATCATGAAATAAGTTAGATGGTAAAATTTCTTTAGAACTTTGTTATCTTACATCACTTTATATCTTAGACCTGTCGGGCAACCATCCATATGAGGGGCTTCCTGTTACCTTGGACATTTGAACGAGGCTAATAGTCGTTCGATCGACCCTTAAACAACTCCTTGGAATTTTGACCCAGGTGCCCATGTCATTCAATGACTTCATATTTCGTTCGAACGACCTTTTGACAACCCCGTAGAATTTTGGCCCAAACGTAAATTTCATTCGAATGACTTCAAATTTTGTTCGAACGAAATCTGGGAACACTATTTATTTTATGGCTTGTTGACTCCTCACTTTCCTCAAGATTTGAGTTATAGTAAAGAGTTTCCCTAGTATATAAAGGGAAACTTGTTCCTTGGGGGCCATTCTTTAGACAATCCTTTAGAGAGAGCATTTGGGGAGGATTTCTTGACTGAGAACCTCTAATAGGTATTGAGTAATTCAAACCAGAATCTTGAATAAACTATTTATCTATTTCTATCTCTCTCTCTCTCTCTCTCTCTCTCTCTCTCTCTCTCTCGCACGGTAGAGATGGGAAATTTGCCAAACCACCTTAAACTTGGTATTGTGTATATTTCTTTGATTGTGCTTGTTTGTGACTATCCCAAATAGACTTGGAGTTTTGGCTTCTGGGGTTGCGAATCAATAATTGGTGTCAGAGCGAGGTCGATTCCTCAGTTGTGCACAATTTTGAGATAACTTTAGGTTTCTCAATTTTAATTTGGTTTTTGGGATTTGGTTAGTTCATGAGAATTTGGGGAAACATGGGAGACGATGATGAAGCTAGTTCTTTGGCCCTGAAAAGGAATACAACGGTGATGTTCAACAATGCAAAGATTAAGGTTGAAAAATTAAACGACACAGATAACTTTGGCATATGGCGATGCAAAGTTATTGATGCCCTAAGTCAACAAGACTTAGACAAGGTGTTGGAAGACAAGCTAGTTGATATAAGAAGAGTGTATGGAGGAAGATGAACAAGAGGTCTTGTGGCCAAATTCATTCTTGTCTTTCTCAAGCCATTAAGTACCTTGTGATGAATGAAACTTCCACAAAATAAATTTGACGGATTCTAGAGGAGAAGTACTTGGTAAAGAGCATCAAAAATCGACTCCACTTGAAGAGGAAGCTTTTTCGCATCACTAAAAGGCAAGGGATTAGTATGTCAGAGCATTTAAATAACTTCACCAAGTTGTTGGCCGACTTGGCAAATTAGAAAGAGATAGTTGGGGATGAAGACAAGGCTCCCTTATTCTTGAACTCACTTCCGGAAGAATTTGATTACTTCGTTTCGATGATTACTTATGGAAAGAGTTCATTGAAATACAAGGATATGACTACGGCCGTAGTAAACCACGACTACTGGAGAAAGGTGAAACATGAGGCCGATAAGTCGACATCTGAAGTATTAACGGTTTGAGGAAAATCCTCGGACAAGAAGATACCGTTTGGTAACAACTCTTGGTCAAAATCGAGAGGTCGTGGGGGAAACCGAAGACTCTTGAATAAAGACCAATGCACGTTTTGCAATGAAACTGTTCATTAGAAAAATGAATGTCCCACGCTTAAGAAGAGGAAAGCAGGAAAAATGGGTTCTTTTGCGAATTTGGCTCAGGACACGGAAACAGGAGGTAATGATTCTGATTTTTCTTTCACTATAATATCTTGTGCATGTATTATTGATACAAAAGAGGGGATTATAGATTTGCTGTAGCCTACTCAGAGCCTTCTAGCCTGAGTCGAACACTCGAAGTCTTCATCGAAGCCTACCTGATGTACAAAAGCCTAATAAACCCATATTCAAGCCCTCTAAGACTATACGAATACTCGACTGTGAATAAGCTTCGATCATGACCGTACGTGGTCGAAGAAAAACATGTCAGACAGCCAACTCACCAGACAGAACGGTGGAGCACGCTATTCTACAACTACAGTGTCAGATTCAACAGCCACAATGTCAGAATCAACAAGCTATAGAATCAGGGACAACGGCTACAATGTCAGACCTGATAGTTATGGCGTCAGAACTGACTCTGGGTATAAGTCAGTTGTCCTGGAGGATACTCTTGTAATTTGACCTCCCATGGTGACACAACCATTCCTATGTTCTATAAATAGAAGGGAGGGGGAATTATGGAGGGGTTAGAAAAACTCTCCCCACAGACCTTAAACTTTACCTTCGAATACTCTGTAATCACCCTGTACTCGAAACTTCGACTACTCGATCTTTATATCAGTACTCTTAAAAATCCTCATCAGAGGTCGTGGAGTGACACATTCTAGGCCTCCGCACAAGTATATTGCCAGTAGATTAATCACGTTATTACTAATTATATGCTTGAATTCTTTGGTTGAAGATAATATTCGTAGTGAAAGAGCCAACTTCCTTCCCGCAAAGTTAGGCCTCAACATTTGGTGCCGTCCGTGCTTTCCCACCGTACCAGTTTCCCTTGCCTTGTACTTTCCTTTTCCCAATCCTACTAACCACTTCCAATGGCCCCCACCCTCTACTCTACTTCCTCCCATGCTGACAACTCTACAGACGGAGTTGCCACCCAGCTCACCTGTTTACCCAGCAATTCACTCAGGCTGATGAGTGGCATCGAACACAATTATAGCAGGAGCGCGAAGAATACCGTCAGGAGTGTGATGCCGAGCGGCAACGCTATTTGGATGACGCAGACAGACATTATCATGCTCTCGATGATCTACGGCATAAAGTTTGCAAGCTGCAATGATCTTAGCCTTAAGACGCCCTTCTACCATCTCGAGCACCCACCTCATCGCGTGTCTCTGCCCGTGCCAGATTGGGGCCCCAACCGCCTCTTGGAGTACCCCCAGTCCATCTCAGCGCTGAGGGTACTCCCCCCACAATTCCCCCTCTCGGATCAGTCCACCTGGGAATGCATCCCACAGAGGATTCATCAGATTCCACCCTTCGTATTACTAGACTCCCCAAACGCCGCTCTGCTCGAGAATGTCTCGGGGAGCGCAGCGCTGAGCATAGGCCGAACATTCAGCCTCATCCCCTTCGACAACAAAGATTCTCACCCCCCACCCAGCCTATTGCACATAGCAAGACCTAGACTACAAAATTCACCCTGCTATCTGCATTAGTACGAGCCCTACGGCAAACTCGTGGAGTCGGTTAAACAACCCCCACTGCCCCAAACTCCTCACTATCGAGGTGCCTCTTAATTTTTGCATTCCCAAAATCAGCAAACATCGTAAGACTGATCCTCAATCCAACATCCTCGAATTCCAAAATGCTTTAAGCCTTTACTCGATGGCTGACCACCTGATATGTCAACTTTTTCCCACCAGCCTCACAGACAAACCTTTCAGATGGTATCAAAATCATCCCAGTTGCCCGATCTGAAGCTTCGAGCAATTATCTAGTCTTTTCATCACCCAATTTGCCTTTAACAAATATAGAGAGGTTCGGGTCGATACCCTCTTCAACTACCACAAATCCACCAGTGAAACCCTCGAAGCCGTCACAGAGAGGTTCCTCGACGTGTCGCGCAAGGTCGAAAACCTTTACTGTGCGAACGTGGTACTCGCTTATTTCAATTTTTTGTTGGATAATAGCTGCGTCAAAGAGTACCTAGTGCTCCACAAACCTCGAACCCTCAAGGAAATGTTATCCCAAGTTAACAGATAGATTGACCTCGAGTGCCTCCTGGAGTCAAATTATCTGGGGAAAGCCTCAAACCCCACTCCAAACAAACCTCGACAAGGCATACCTTTTGCTCCAACACCTATGATCGCTCCCATCTCACAGAAGATTAAGAGACAAAAATGCCCCCACACTGAGGACATTACCGAAGCCCACATTAAATGGTTGAAGCTGGCCTTACCAAAGCATACTGCTCGAATCAGCACCCTTCTGCCACAGATTCAGGTGGACCCCATATGGCGTACCCCTTTCACATCGAGGTCAAACAAGTTAAACCTTACTGCCAGAACCATATGTGTAACTACTACCACATCGACAAATGCTTCGCCCTGCAGCGTTCTCTCAAAATAATCCTCGAGGCGGGTCATCTACATCAAACCTCAACCCACCCCTGCTACCGACCTAGCCGAGGTACATATCTACCAGGTTCATCTCTTCGAGGTAAATAATATCGACATTGGTTATTCTAAAAGCAAGCGCAAGCGTGATGAAGAATGCTATAAACTCACTTTCCAGGAGAAGCTACCCGCCCTCCTTCCAGAATCAATTCAATATTCTCGACCAGAGGGTATCTTATTTATCGACTACGATACATCGCATGTTAATTTTGGTAAGGAACAGCTTATGAGGGAAGGTAAGAAGCTCAAACCTATCCGTTGTGGTCCGTTTATGATACTCAAGAAGATTGGTGATAATACATTCTAATTGGATTTGCCACCTTTCATGAAGATGTATTCGGTGATTAATGTCAAGCATTTAAAGCAGTATGAGCCATCCCTTTTAGATGATACTATGCAATCGATACTCGCCTACTGTTAGTTGATAACTTATGGATAGAAGGAGAAGATCCGTTACAGCATGATGAGATTTTAAAGAGGAAATTTCATGCTACAAGACAGAGTAGTATCAAGTCGTTCCTAGATGGGAAGAAAGGTCAGCTACCTAGCAAGTCAAAGTGGTACAACAAATAAATGGGCATCCCCGCATTCCCACATCTCCAGTTCCAGCTTGTGCAGGAGCTCAAGGATCCTAAAGTGGGAAGCCATGATCCAGGAGGATCTGAAGAAGAAAAGAGGTATTTTTCAAATTTAACCAAAGTCGTTCGAACGAGATTTGTAGTCGATCGAATGACTTCCGGTTTATTCGAGCAAAATTATTTCCTATTCGAATTGATTAAGTCATGATGTAATTTTTTCGAATACAACTAAAGTCTATACGAATACATTTTCTGTTATGTTTTATGTTCGAACAGAGACTTATTCTGTTCATCCTATTTCTTTAGGTATTTAAGGGCATATTTGTCCTTTTTTGTAACCAGGAACTTGAAAACCTATAAAAGTTGTAAGTTTAGGCAGGATAAGAGGATCTTAGATGTGAGATCAATGCAATTCAAAGGGAGAGACTTAGGGTTTAAGAGGAATTCAATTGTAATTAAATTTGATTAAGCAATTGAAGCTCTAAAGGGATTTTTCCCTAACTAATTGGTTTGTTAATCGTACAATTATTCATTTTAGGGTTTCCCTATTCCTATTGCGGATTATCTATCTCCTCAACCTTGTCCTCCATAAGGATGCGGAGACACCTCCAGCGTTGCTCGTCTATCAAGACAAGGTAATGAAATCTCTACATACAATAAAAAATTTCTTCAGCTTCAGCCGCATCATCTTCCGACATACCCTGATACATCGGTAGCACGGAAATGGGGTAAGCATTTCCAAGGACTGATCACTTAAATATCTTAACTTAAACTTTAGCATCTCAGTGAAAGCACTCTCTTCACAAACTGTTCTCCAGGTTTTTACCATTGTCCATCTAGGCTTCCAGAGAATTTTGTAACAAATAGTGTACTTTGTCAGAATCCTCAATACAGGTACTATTTATATAACCCTAATATTTAATATGCAGGTACATTTCCATAGTGTCATCATTCAAAATAGAAGAAACTTCCAAAACCCCAAGCATCGCATACATCAATATTCCTATCATCATTCAATGCAAAAACATCCCTCCATAAAAATATACACATTTTCCATACAGTCAAATCCACATTAATATATCCTTTCTTTTCAAACTTCTAAAAGCCATATAGCCACAGATTCTTTCTCAACCAAAGCCACTCGAGACTACAGTTGCGAGGGGGTAATTGTAGGGACCTATCCCTCGATCTAACCCAATTTGAACAATTTCCAATTCGAACTACCTCTATATCAGGCTCACGTATTTTACACATGACATAAACAGTAAGCATTGACACATACACCACGAACTGATGAAGAACGTGGGTCGAGCACAGCTCAAAAGCATTAACAAGCCAAAGATGCCTGTCTCTCATTAACTTAATAGTTATTCAGTTAACTGTCACTTACCACATTATTCGCAGAGAGTGCTTTAGCACAATAACAAATTGTGAGCAAGGTCTATATAAAGAAAAAGTTCCAGAAGAGACAAGGACCAGAAAAATATACGAGAAATCACCAAGAGAATAATATTTTCTAGATTCACAAACATTAAATTTCTTATTTAGAAGATCTAGTATTTGAAGTTCGAGAGATCACTTATAATAAGATATCAGCCTCAAGCAATAAAACTTACTGTTACTAAAACCCTCAACCCAAGGTCGTGGGTTTTAACCTATTCAGAGGCTTTCTACAGAAAAACACCTGTGTCATTCCTTATTTTACATTAGTTTGTGTCACTGGAACATTAGTATAAGAGTTAATTCTGAGCCACCTCGAGTTTACGGAATTAGGCCATTACAAGTACGGTTACTTCTTTCACCTTCATGCTATTTCTTTTTAAGCGAACCCGAATCTAAAGTAGTGACCTCACTCTCAACCTACTCCTCTACTATGTCCCCAACAGCAGGTTTCACGACTTCTTTTTCTAGGATTGCCTCCATAGCAGAAATGGGAAATTCCAGAGTTGGCGTTTTCAAACTCTGAACCGACAACTTTACATTCGTATTTGCCAGCTCAGGCGGAGGAAGACTAGCGAAGTCATCTTCAGAAACACAGGCCTTCATCTTTTTGGCCATAGCTCGATTCTTGTGAGGTCGTTGAACTTTGGGTACTCTAGAGTCTACCCTCTTATCCCTCCGGATACCTAACTTAACAAGTACCTACTTTAACTCGACCTGCTCAAGAGCTACACAGTCGAATAAGCTGGTATTATCAGCCAGAGATGTGGGATTGGGACCTTACAAACAAGAAACATGAACATGGTTAGAATCTCGAAGACACGCTGATGGCTGGTCAAAGTTAAAAAATGTTCCATACTCTGATTATAATATTTTGGCTTAGCACGAACGTTGGTTCTTCTTGAACCTGCATACAGTTGCCCCAACCCATACAAGGTGGTCATTCAATGGTCTACCTGAAGATTCAATGTCCAAAAAAATTAGCCTTGAAGAATTACTACATAGGTAACCACTATTACGACTTTTGACGAACTTCCATTTATAAAATTTTAGTACGTCCTCAGCCTCGAACTACTTAGCACTCCCTTCTCATTTTTGAATTGAGCAGGGCAGCACTGCAAAACATTCATGATCCCTTTCTGATAGAAGATTAGAAGAATTCTAAGGCCATAAACGACCTGATTCAGATAGCACAAAAACCCATCATTCAGGCTTACCATCCCCACACGATTATAGTATAAAATATATACATCTATATCAATACCCTTCTCTATTTTACAGTCATCCAAGCAAGGAACTTGGTAGTATTCTGCTTCCTCGCCTTTCCCATCATTCAGTCCTTGCATCATTATATAGTTTCCCCACACTCCTTAAAATTTCTTTTTATGTTTCAGAAATTCCTACCCTATATCTAATCCCTCTGGGTATATCAAAAATAATTTATCTTTCACCTTGGAATCCCCTTCCTCAATAACTTTTTCAACTTCACTAGATTCCCCAAACTCTACACCAATAGTAACCTCTATCTTATCTACAGTCTCTTCCCTGACATTATAATCGTCATCCCTCCCCGACGATGACGTTTCCTCTGAACTCGATGATACTACAGATTTACTCATTAGATTTATAGGTTTTAAATGCATACTAGACCTACAGATACATAATTTTTTATTTATCATTATCTCTACATTACATGTTGTACCTTAAACACAGTAAAAATACCCTACCCATACTTTTTTACCAGATCAAAACATTTACTTTCAACTTTCCCAAAATAACAGTAAATCATTTCCAACTTTGCATTTTCTTCTCCAAAAATGCATTTTTTTTTCACTCTACAGTCTATTTACATTCCCAAAACTTGTGTATAATAAAAAAAGGAAAATACTCAGCCTCTATCCCTTACATTCTTAACCTTTGATATCCCAAGATTACTCTTATACAATAACAAATACAAAATCCAAAATCATGTACAGATTACAAGATACAAAATCAAAACAGAAGAACAAAACACTAACCTGCAATCGAAGTGCCGTATTCTTCTGCTTTACCCGATCGTTTTACCGAAATTGACCTATCCTGTCGTTTCCCTAACAATTTTTGTCACCAGATGAAACCTTCCCTTCCAAATCAAACTCAAAACTCAAACGCTTTGTTTCTCCAGGGATATGGGTTACACCACCTTACTCTCTCTGTCACTGTAGATAATTTATGAGGTAGAGAGAGACGAGTATTTATACTCATCCTCAGTTTACAAAATAATGGCTCCTTCAGACACGTGTCAGTCACCCCTATTGTCACTATAGGCACACTTTTTATCTTACAGCATCATTATGAATTATGTGATAACGTCAACTGTCATCACATTTATCTTAAGTTTTTGTCATAAAATAATTTTTCCCCTCTTTCCCAAAGCAGTATACACGACCAATCGCCTAACAGTAAATCATTATCAACTTTTAATTTTCATCTCCGAAAATGCATTTTTCTTCTCTTTAGAGTGTGTTCACATACCCAAAACTTGTGTATAACAAAAAATAGGAAAATACTCAGCCCCTATCCCTTACATTCCTAACCTTTTATATCCCAAGATTACTCTCATACAACAACAAATACCAAATCCAAAATCATGTACAGATTACAAGATGCAAAATCAAAACAGATGAATAAAATACTAGCCTATACTCGAAGAGCCATAATCTTCTGCTTTGCCCAAATATTTTACCGAAATTGACCACTCCTTTCGTTTCTCCAGTAATTATTTATCGCCAGATGAAGCCTTCCATACCAAATCAAACTCAGAACTCAAGCGCTTTGTTTCTCAGGAGAAATGGGTTACACCACTTTTCTCTCTCTCTGTCACTGTAGATAATTTATGAGGGAGAGGGAGACAATTTTTTATACACTCCCTCAGTTTACAAAACGATGGCCCCTTCAGACACGTGTCAGTCACCCATATTGTCTCTATAGGCACGTCTTTTCATCTTGCATCATCATTATGACTTCTGTGATAACGTCAACTGTGATCACATTTATCTCTATTTTCTGTCATGAAATAATTTTGCTTCTCTTTCCCAAAACAGTATACTCTACCAATCGCCTAACAGTAAATCATTTTCAACTTTTCATTTTCATCTCCAAAAATGCATTTTGCTTCTCTTTACAGTCTGTTCACATGCCCAAAACTTGTGTATAACAGAAAAAAGGAAAATACTCAGCCCCTATCCCTTACATTCTTAACCTTTTATATCCCAAGATTACTCTCATACAACAACAAATACCAAATCCAAAATCATGTACATATTACAAGATGCAAAATCAAAACAGAAGAACCAAATACTAACCTATACTCGAAGAGCCATAATCTTCTGCTTTACCCAAATATTTTACCAAAATTGACCACTCCTTTCGTTTCTCTAGTAATTTTTTATCGCCAGATGAAGCCTTCCCTACCAAATAAAAATTAGAACTCAAGCGCTTTGTTCTTCTGAAGATATGGGTTACACCACTTTTCTCTTTCTCTGTCACTGTAGATAATTTATGATGGAGAGGGAGGCAAATTTGTATACCCTCCCTCGGTTTACGAAATGATTGCGCCTACAGACACGTGTCAGTCACCCTTATTATAATTATAGGCACGTCTTTTTATCTTGCATCATCATCATGACTTCTGTGATAACATCAACTGTCATCACATCTATCTATATTTTCTGCCATGAAATAATTTTGCCCCTCTTTCCCAAAGCAGTATACACGACCAATCACCTTACTTTTATATAAGATATTACAATAATATACAACATTCCTTAAATAGCTCAATACTCAAATTCAAAATTATCAATACAGTTGTTAAAATCAGATAGTTGTAATACGCAATATCTGTTACAAGAACTATCACAAAAAGTGCATTGATCTTTATTATTTTAGTTCACAGATTCGATCTGCCCCATTCTACATTAAGCAGATAACAAAAATAGAATACTGCAAATAGATTACTTATTTATTTTGAGCTCTCAAAGTTCGAGGTTACAGTCATAAATAGTTATATTTAAAGCAGCCCGGATGATTTACTACACCACATGGTATTATCTCCCCTCCTACTGCTCTTTCATCTTTTTCAGCAAGCTTGTCCCGTATGATCTCTTAAAAAGCTTCTTCTTATAAAGTTGTACCCAACAGCAACCTACAAAACATGTTACACCAGAAAAAGTGAACATACTCTACACTCTTGCCTTCATCATCTAAGTTATCCAGTTTTAACGGCCATTCCGGTAAAACCAGATCGTAAGGCAATTGACAAAAATATCAATCACAAAGTTCAGTGAGCTTGATATGGAACCAGCCTTCTACTTCATGATGAACACATTAAGAAACGTCTTCAGCATGGTTATTTGCACTACCTCCACAACAACTTGTCCCTATAGAAGATGCATGTCAAAGCAGGCATAGATCACTACTTTATATAGAGAAACCAAAAAGATCTTTGAAAATCTAAATCGCCGCGAAAATTTGCTAAAATATATATTTTAATATTTTCGGAAACATGATTATCAGCAGCAGCCAAAAAATATTGTGCTAGGTCATACATTTCAGTTTATATCTCCTCAAATTTTATTCGTACAGATATGGAGATTGCAATATACTGTCAAGCACTTCCAACTATAGTACTTACAGGCAGATATCAATTACTTCCTTACAAGAAAGTTAATTTTTAGTCAGTTCGAATCAATAGCTTGTAAACATACAAATACCCTTATAACCATCCAATAATATTAAGCCAATTGTTTACTAACTTTCACCATATGACCTCTTTACATTTTTGGACTCCTTAATTCTTTACTCTCAAGTATATATTAAGATCCTTACAGTTCAATTTGTTCAGCAATACTCCATGACAACTTAACGTTCCTCACACCTACCTATTTCAGGATTTATATTTCTTTTCCCATTGTGCTTCATCCGCCGATTTGAATTATTTTTTCTCCAAAAAAAACAAACTAGTTCCTACATAAAGTTAGATATATCTATTAAGCAGTTCGAAACATAGAATAATGATGACAGAATGAAGACATTTCATTAGTTCAAAAATTTCTTTTATCTCAGAAATTATAGACTACTTTACAAATAACATATGTTCTTGACAATTCCAAAAGTTACTTTACAAACTACATCATGTCACAGTTCGAAATACTTCTCAACAACCACCGTGAAAGAAGATGCAAAATGGAAGAAACTTAAAAACACAGATCCCCTAAAAAAATAGGACAGGAAACCCTAAAATTAGAAATCACCAAAAGAGTTACGACACCGGCAGAAGGATCCCCTTCATGGACAAAGTCTATGGTCCATGGAAGAAAAACCTCCTCCACCACCGCCTCTCCCGCCATAACCCTCACCTCCCCGCATGACAGAGAAGGAAAAAGGGTCAAATTTCTCAGAAAATTCCAATTCACCAGCTGGGTACTGATGAAACTACCATGGACGAATTCCTGCCACTTTATCTTCAGCTGTAACAGCTTCCTCTGTCAGCAGTCACAACCCATTTTAACGCCCCCTCTTCGAAGTCAGTAGATGATGGAAATGAACCATATAGAAATGGTCGTCCTTCGCCCCCAACACCTCTTCATATGTCATCCCATGAAATATAGGGGGCACCAAAATTGGCACCGGTAGGAGCAAGGGTGGGTGTCCAAACTATCTAACGCAAAATTATTCCATCTTCACTCGAATCCTAGCCTCCTGAGACTGTTTCCTTGTAGTTACCATATTATCAATCCCCAGAAGTTTCTAAGTTACAGCAAGACTATTAATGACATAAAGATACCAAAAAAATATAGGAGCACCACTTGGTTCCTCACAACTGCAAATCAAAGTGCTTTTTATACTCTAATTAGCATTAAAGTCAACTCACAAAATTTCAAACGTCAGAAGGATTTCCCATGCAACACAATTGACTAGAACCATTGGTTCAAGAAAACCCAAAAACCACAAACAGATATTCATGAAGATACTTTGAAAATGATTCCTAAGTATTAATTAAAGTATTAATGAAGCTTCTCAACCTACACCACACGCCCACAATACATCTCATACCATTGGCCCAGAGGGGGCGGTTATAGTGGCTTATTCCATATTACAGACTCGTGCTTCATCTTCGACCATGATACGACCACTCGACCTCATCAATAGACATGTGGCGCAGTGCATAAACACATTATAGTTACAAAGCTTTAGTCATTACATTTGACATCTACATCAGCAGTTCAAGCAAACAAAACGTATTGTCATCAATGAAGCCGTTGCAAAACAGCAAGTTCAAAATGTTACACAATCAAATCAAAATTTATCAAATATATATTATAACATCCATCATTAAGGATAATAATGGTCATCAAACGGTCATATTATAATTCCTATAAATAAGACCAGAGAATTTCAGATAAAGGACGGATAAATGCTCATTAAACACTCTATACATAACTATTCAGAAACCTCCATAGTAATAGTTAGCAAGTCCTTAATAAAATATCTCTCTCTTTCATAATCCTAAAGAGAAGTCGTGATTTTTAACCAATTCAAAGGCATTCCACGCTAAACTTCATGTTAATTGTTACTCATTGTTTACTTATCGTTTTAAATATCTTTTGAGTAAAGACTAAGTTCGAATCACGAAATTAAGCTATTACAACATAACATCCATCAATACCACCTACCAGACAACCAACTGCACATCCTAGAAGACTAAAACAACCTCACTCAAATAATAACAACAATCATCACATGTCCACAAGATCCAAAAATGGAATCTACAAGCCTAAAATACTTCTAGCCACAAAACACCCCATTTCTCACCCACCCCTGTCAAGTACATCGAGTAGTGTCCCTACTTGTTACTCACAAGCTAATAAAGACAAAAATTGGGGAAAGGCAATGGCGGATGAGTACAATGCATTACAAGAAATAGGCACATGGACATTGGTTCCACCATCTCCTTCATACCACATAGTTGGATGTAAGTGGGTATTTTAAGTAAAACAACACTCCAATGGCACAATTAAAAGATATAAAATAAGGCTAGTATCCAGGGGATACCATCAACAACAAGGAATTGATTTTATGGACACCTTTAGTCCTGTGGTCAAACCAACAACCATTAGAGTTGTCCTCTCTATAGCTATCCAATTTGAATGGGTTATCAAGAAACAAGATGTTTGTAATACTGTCCTATATAGGCATATGCAAGAAACTGCATACATGTCCTAGCTACAAGGATTCATTAATGCTGATAACCCCACTCATGTTTGCATATTACACAAATCCCTCTATGGACTCAAGCAAGCACCTAGTGCATGGTATGAAGAGCTTTTCCATGGTATTCTAGATCAAGGTTTCTATACATGCCCATCTGATCCTACCCGCTTCATAAAACAGAATGAAGGTCTTTCACATTTATTCTAGTTTATGTGGATGACATTATAATCACTAGCAACTCTCTCCGATATTGCAAGAAGGTCATTCAATAACTCAACTTAAAATTTACAATGAAAGATCTAGGATATCAATACTATTTTATAAGATTAGAAGTAAAGTGAACATCCAAGGGTATGTTCATCTTATAGTGAAAATATTCTCTTGATCTTCTAAAAAAAGTTTCCATAGAAGGTAGGAAACCTGTTCCTCACCAACATCTGTAAGTTTCAAATTAGATACAACTAGTGGGGAATTACTATTTAATCCAGCAGAGTACAAATTACTTATGGGAGGTCTACCGTACCTCACTTGGACAAGCCCAAATTTATTCTTTGCTGAGAATCTGGTCTGTCAACATATGCATGCTCCCAGTACAACACACTTGACTACAGTTAAAAAAAATCTTAGGTTTCTCAAAAGTAAACTATCATATTGACTATCTTACGCAAAGGATCTCTTTGAATTACTGCATACTGTAATACTGTCTGGGTTGGATAACCTTATGATAGGAGATCCACCAATGGATACTATATAATTTTGGGGAATAATTATATCTTCTGAAGTGCAACGAAATACCCTACAGTAGCTAGATCTTCTACTGAGTTTGAATATAGGTTATTAGCCCATACAACAGCTAAACTAACTTAGATATGTTCTCTTTTCAAAGATTTAAAGTTTCATTTATCTTTACCTCCTCTTCATTGGTGTGTCAACATTAGTGCCATAGCAGTTGCTTCCAATCCGGTGTTCCATGATAGATTTAAGCACATTAAGGTGGCATATCACTATATCAGGGGACTGGTTCTTCTCAAGTCGCTTCTTATCAAGTACATATGTACTCAAGACTAGGTTGCAGACATCTTTACAAAAGCCATTTCTGCTAAAATGTTTATAATACTACAATCTAAGCTATCAGTTCTATCTTCTCCCTTCAGCTTGCAAGGGTGTAATAGAAATAACTTGTAGAATGTAACTAATATAACAACTTTTGTTACTACAACTATAACTAACTACAACTGTAGACAACCGTAATACTAACAGAATGTAACTTCATCTCCTATAAATCGCTCTTCCCTTTGAGATGGAATTGTAATGAAATTAGTTTGAGCTCTCTCCTCTTCTGCAATCTATCAATTATCACCCTCAACAGATAAAGAAGCAATGGTTGTCAGTACCAGTAGTACTTCATTTATAGAACTAGAAGAACAACAATGGTGGCTTTTTCATTCTTTTCATCATCAACTTTATCATCTTCTCTTCCAACCCATCATCATCAAACCCTCTTCAATGCTTTAATCCCAAAGAGAGCCAAAATCCATAAACAATTCTCTCTAAAGGTCCTAGCAGCAAAAGTTCTAGCTAGGTTATGTCCCTTTAGCTTTCACTCAATCTTATTTTGATCTTAAAACAGTGAGAATTAAAATAGGATTTGGAAAATTTTCAGGTGGAAATTCCCAAAGCGGAGCCCAAATTCTCAACCCCTTTTCTAGGATATTTGTCGACATTACATCTGTGATATGGAATTCCGTTAAATTCCCATATGTGTCCTGATTATACATTAATGTGCTTAGGGCTGATAGCACTGTGTACCATCCTAAGACCATAGTATTGGATCCGAGCTAGAGCATCAAAGTATTGAATACCATATATTTTATAACTCTATTAGGTCTGAGTAAGTATTATAACCAGGTTAACTTGTGGTTGAAATACATGGGATAAAATAAGGCAGCTTGTAATGATTTGAAACTTTGCATGTATACTAATTCAAAGGGTAGTTAAACATAGTAGTTAGTATATGCTTATGTTTAGACAACTTTTAGGCAGGTAGCGTTATAACTATGCGCGGGTGTATAAGATTTTGTTGGTGGCAGACTATCTAGTATAAGTCATACACCCCTCATTTTGTTCTTTTTAAACATCTTATATTGATTGTCGATCAATTATAAATTGCAAATCTTGTGAATGTTAAGTGAAATATACGGCTTAACATAGCCACGATTATAGAACTTCAATTGATATAACCTTTATTAACTTAAGGTAGAAAGATCATTGATAGTCAGAGTATAAAATCATTGATAGGGTCCCAACTCTTATACTTGTGAGGGTAGAAAAGTCGTTGAGCATATGATCGTCAATCATATTATATAGTCCCATTGTCTATGGTACAAAGACAGATAGGCCATTTTGATTGAGTGCCGGTGTCTCAAATCATTCATGCATAGGAGAACTTAGAGTCATGTACACAATAGAGCAATATTATCAGGGTCGATGGGCCCGAGTCCCTAAACAAAAGATTAAGTAACTGTTTATCAGTGTCCCAGAGTTGTAAGTCCCTAAATTATCTCCTTATTACTTCTCAGCACGAGCATCCCGTAGGCTTAGATCCCTATTACTCTTTTTTCTTATTTTAGACAAGCACTCCCTATCACCCTACGAGACAATACCCACTCAAAGATGATAAATCCTATTTAATGAGCAATTTTCTAAGAAAACGAGGTGAATGTCCCATATTTTGAATAAAGCCACGTGTATATTACCAAAGCCCATAACCATCATATGTGAACTCAGTTCTACCTCATCCTCACAGAAAGTGAGGGTTGAGGAGGGTGATTATAGGGCCATGCTCCCGCTACCCTCGAGCCAGTGGGTTGTAGAAGGCTCCCCTATCCCTGGACGTAAACGCCTCAAGGGAGAGCTCCATTAACGTCCCAATAGCCGCGCCAAAAGCAGTTATACAAACAAAAATACTTTATGTCAAGCCCACCTGGAATGTAAAGCTTAAAGCCCCGCGGGGTTGATTCAGACTTTGTACAGGTCACGTGAGTTTGAGCACCTCTAGTTCTTAAATCCTCATAATAAATAAGGAAGGAAGGGGACCTAAGAGAGGACCATTTTTCTAAATCTACCTCCATCGACTAAACTTTTGCAGCTCTTGAGGAAGAGAGAAGGAAATGATATATTATCATACCTAAGAAAATCCGTGGACTGCAATTGAAGTATTTCTTCCCAACTTTTGTATGAATAAGTTTCCCGGGAAAATACCGACATAAATGGGAAAAAGCATTTTATATCCTCTATCATGAAATAAGTTAGATGGTGAAATTCCTTTAGAACTCTGTTATCTTACTTATCTTTAAATCTTATACCTGTCGGACAACCATCTATATGTGGGGCTGCCTATTACCTTGGCCGTTTGAACGGGGTTGATAGTCATTCGATCGACCCTTAAAGATGCCCTTCTACAATCTCGAGCACCCACCTCATCGCGTGACTCTGCCCGCGCCAGATTGGGGCCCCAACCGCCTCTCGAAGTACCCCCGGTTCATCTCAGCGCTGAGGGTGCTCCCCTCACTATTCCGCCTACGAGATCAGTCCACCTGGGAATACATCCCACAGAGGATTCATCGGATTCCACCTTTCATATTACCAAACTCCCCAAACGCTGCCCTACTCAAGAATGTCTCGGGGAACGCCGCGCTGAGCATGCGCAGAACATTCGGCCTCATCCCCTTCGACAACAATGATTCCCCCCTACCCTGCCTATTGAACATAGCAGAACCTAAACTATAAAATCCACCCTGCCATCCGCATCAGTGCATGCCCTACACCAAACTCGTGGTGTTGGTTAAATAGCCCCCTCTGCCCCAAACTCCTCACTATCCAGGTGCTTCCTAATTTTTGCGTTCCCAAAATCGGCAAACATCATAACACTAACCCTCAATCCTACTTCCTCAAATTCCAAAATGCTTTAGGCCTTTACTCGATGGCTGACCACCTGTGATATGTCGACTTTTTACCACCAGCCTCACAGACAACCCTCTCAGATGGTTTTATAACCTTTCCAGTACCCCGATCTGAAGCCTCATACAATTATCTAGTCTTTTCATCACCTAATTTTACTTCAACAAAGATCGAGAGGTCCGGGTTGATGCCCACTTCAATTTCTGCAAATCCCCCAGTGAAACCCTCGAAGCCATCACAGAGAGGTTCCTCGATGTGTCGCGCAAAGTTGATAACTTCGAACGTGCAAATGCGGTGCTCGCTTATACAAATGATTTGCTAGATAATAGCCGCGTCAAAGAGTACCTAGTGCTCCACAAACCTCAAATCCTCGAGGAAATATTATCCAAAGTTAACAGATACATTGTCCTTGAGTGCCTCCTAGATTCATATTGCCAGGGAAAGCTTCAAACCCCACTCCGAACAAACCTTGGCAAGGCCAACCTTTTGCTCCAACACCCATGATCGCTCCCGTCTCACAAGAGACTAAGAGCCGTAAACGCCCCCACACTGGCGATACTATCGAAGCCCACATAAAATGGCTGAAGTCCATCTTACCCAAGCTTACTGCTCCAATCAACACCCTTCTGCCACAGATTTAGATGGACCCCATATGGCGTGCCCTTATCCCCATCGAGGTCAAACAAGGTAAACCTTATTGCCATAACCATAAGAGTAACTACAACCACACCGAGAAATGCTTTGCCCTGCAGCGCACTCACGAAATAATCCTCAAGGCGGGTTATCTACATCAAACCTTAACCTACCCCTGCTACCGACCTAGCCGAGGTACAAATCTACCAGGTTTATCTCATCAAGGTAAATAATATCGGCAGTGGTTATTCGAAAAGAAAGTGCAAGCGTGCCGAAGAGTGCTACAAACTCACTTACCAGGGAAAGCTACCCGCCCACCTGCCATAATAAAGTTAATATTCACGACCAGAGGATATCTCATTTAGTGACTACGATACATCGCATGTTCATTTTGGTAAGGAACGACTTATGGGGGAAGGTAAGAAGCTCAAACCTATCCGTTGTGGTCTGTTTATGTTACTCAAGAAGATTGGTGATAATGCATTCCAATTGGATTTGACACCTTTCATGAAGATGTATTCGGTGATTAATGCCAAGCATTTAAAGCAGTTTGAGCCATCCCTTTTGGATGAAGACTCTACAATCGATACTCGCCTATTGTCAGTTGATAACTTATGGATAGAAAGAGAAGATCCGTTACAACATGATGGGATTCTAGAGAGGAAATTTTATGCTACAAGACGGGGTAGTATTGAGTCGTTCTGAGATGGGAAGAAAGGTCAGCTACCTAGCAAGTCGAAGTGGTTCAACAGAGAAATGGGTATCGCCACATTCCCACATCTTATGTTCCAGCTTGTGCAGGAGCTCAAGGATCCTAAAGAGGGAAGCCATGATCCTGGAGGATCTAAAGAAGAAAAGAGGTATTTTTCAAATTTAACCAATGTTGTTCGAACGAGATTTGGAGTCGTTCGAATAACTTCTGGTTTATTCTAAATGAACTTTTTATTATTCGAATTGATTAAGTCATGAGGTATTTTTGTCGAATACAACTAAAGTCTATTCGAATACATTTTTTGCTATTTTTTCTGCTCGAAGAGAGACTTATTCTATTCAAGTAGAGGCACGATTCAGCCTATTTCTTTGGTTATTTAAGGGCATATTTGTCCTATTTGGTAACTAGGATCTTGTAATCCTATAATTGCGGCAAGTCTAGGCAAGATTAGAGGATCTTAGATGTGAGATCAATGCAATTCTATAGGAGAGACTTTGGGTTTGACTGGAATTCAATTGTAATTAACTTTGATTAAGCAATTGAAGCTCTAAAGAGATTTTTCCCTAACCAATTGGTTTGTCTATCATACAATTATTCATTTTAGGGTTTCTCTATTCGTATTGTCGATTATTTGTCTCCTTAACCTTGTCCTCCACAAGGATGCAGAGACACCTCTAACGTTGTTCGTCTATCAAGACAGCATAATGAATTCTCTACATGCCATAAAAATCTTCTTCCGCTTCAGCCGCATCATCTTCCGACATACCCTGATACATCGGCAGAACGGGAATTGGGGTGGGTATTTCCAAGGACTGATCACTAAAATATCATAACTTAAACTTCAGCATCTCAATAAAAACTCTATCTGCATAAACAATTCTCTGGGACGTTACCATTGTCAATCTAGACTCCTAGAGAATTTTATAACAAATAGTGTACTTTGACAGAATCCTCGGTACAGGTACTATTTATATAACCCTAATATTTAATATGCAGGTACATTTCCAAAACGTCATCATTCAAAATAAAAGAAACTCTCAAAACCCCAAGCGTTGCGTTCATCAATATTCCTATCATCATTCAATGCAAAAACATTCCCCCCATAAAAATATACACATTTTCCATACAGTCAAATCCACATTAATAGATCCTTTCTTTTCAAATTTCTAAAAACCATATAACCAAAGATTATTTCTCAACCAAAGCCACTCGTGACTTCAGTTGGGAGGGGACGATTAAAAAGATCTATCCCTCGATCTAACCCAATTTGAACTATTTCCAATTCTAACTACCTCCATATTAGGCTCACGTATTTTACAGATGACATAAACAGTTAGCATTGACACATACACCATGAACTGATGAAGAATGTTGGTCGAGTACAGCTCAAAAGCATGAACAAGTCTAAGATGCTTGTCTCTCACAAACTTAGTAGTTATTCAGTCAACTGCCACTTACCACATTATTTGGAGAGCGTGCTTTAGTACAATAACAAATTGCGGGCAAGGTCTATATAAAGAAAAAGTTCTATAAGAGGCAAAAACCTGAAAAATATACGAGAAATCACTAAGGGAACAATATTTTCAAGATTCTCAAACATTAAATTTCTTATTTACAAGATCAAGTATTTTTAGTTCGAGAGATCACTTATAATAAGATATCAGCCTCAAGCAATAAAAGTTACTGTTACTAAAACCCTCAACTTGAGGTCATGGGTTTTCACCTATTCAGAGGTTTTCTACGCTAAACTACCTGTGTCATTTCTTATTTAACATTAGTTTTTGTCACCAGAACATTTGTATAAGAGCTAATTCTGAGCCATCTCGAGTTTACGAAATTAGGCCATTACAAGTACGGTTACATCTTTCACCTTCATGTTATTTCTTTTTTAAGTGAGCCCGAATCTCAAGTAGCGACCTCACTCCTAACCAACTACTCCACTATATCTCCAGCAGCAGGTTTCACGACTTCTTTTTCTAGGATTACCCCCATAGTAGAAATGGGAAATTCCAGAGTTGGCTTTTTCAACCTCTGAACCGACAACTTCACATTCGTGTTTGACGGCTCAGGTGAAGGAAGACAAGTGAAGTCATCTTCAGGAACGCAGGCCTTCTTCTCTTTAGCCATAGCTCGATTCTCGTGAGCTCGTTAAACTTTGGGTACTCTAGAGTCTACTCTCTTATCCCTCCGGATGCCTAACTTACCAAGCAGCTACTTTAACTGGACCTACTCAAGAGCTACACAGTCGAACAAGATAGTATTATCAATAAGGGATGTAGGATTGGGACCTGACAAACAAGAAACACGAGCATGGTTAGCAGATCGATGATACGCTGATGGTTGGTCAAATTTGACAAATGCTACTTACTCGAATTATAATATTTATGGTTCGGGACGAGCGTTGGTTTTTCTGGAACATGCATACAGTTGCCCCTACCCATACAAGGTGGTCATTCCATGGCCTACCCGAAGATTCGATGTCCTAAAATTTTAACCTTCAAAAATTACTATATAGGTAACCACTATTACGACTTTTGACGAACTTCCATTTATAAAATTTTAGTACATCCTCAGCCTCGAACTGCTTAGCAGTCCCTTCTCTTTTTGGAATTGGACAGGGCAGCACTGCAAAACATTCATGACCCCTTTCTGAAAGAAGATTTGAGGAATTCAAAGGCAATAGACGACCTGATTCAGATAGCACAAAAGCCCATCATTCAGGCTTACCATCCCCACACGATTATAGTATAAAATATATACATCTATATCAATACCCTTCTCTATTTTCCTATCATCCAAGCAAGGAACTTGGTAGTATTCTGCTTCCTCACCTTCCCACCATTCAATCCTTGCATCATTATATAGTTTCCCCACTCTCCTTATAATTTCTTTTTATGTTTCAGAAATTCTTTCCCTATATCTACTCCCTATGGGTATATAAAAAAAAATATCTTTCACCTTGGTATCCCCTTTCTCTATAACTTTTTCTACTTCACTAGATTCCCCAAACTCTACACCTATAGTAACCTCTATCATATCTACAGTCTCTTCCCTGACATTATAATTGGCATCCCTCCCCGACGATGATGCTTCCTTTGAACTCGATGATACTACAAATTTACTCATTAGATTTATAGGTTTTGAATGCATACTTGACCTACAAATACATAAAAATAATTATCATTATCTCTACATTATATGTTGTACCTTAAACATAGTAAAAATACCCTACCCATACTGTTTTACCAGATCAAAACATTTAGTTTTAACTTTTTAAAAATAATAGTAAATCATTTTCAACTTTCCATTTCCTTCTCCAAAAATGCATTTTTTTTCTCTTTACAGTCTGTTCACATACCCAAAACTTGTGTATAACAAAAAAAAGGAAAATACTCAACCCCTATCCCTTATATTCTTAACCTTTGATATGCCAAGATTGCTCTTATACAATTACAAATACCAAATCCAAAATCATGTACTAATTACAAGATACAAAATCAAAATAGAAGAATAAAGTACTAACCTGTACTCGAAGAGTCATAATCTTCTGCTTTACCCAAACGTTTTACCGAAATTGACCAATCCTATCGTTTCCCCAACATTTTTTTATGGCCAGATGAAGCCTTCCCTATCAAATCAAACTCAGAACTCAAACGCTTTGTTTCTCTATAGATATTGGTTACACCACTTTTTTAGCTATCTCTGTCACTGTAGATAATTTATGAGTGCGAGAGAGATGAGTTTTTAAAACCTCCATCAGTTTACGAAACGATGGCTCCTTCAGACAAGTGTCAGTCACCCCTATTGTATCTACAGACACGTATTTTCATCAGGCATCATCATTATGACTTCTGTGATAACATCAACTGTCATCACATTTATCTCTATTTTCTATCATGAGATAATTTTTCCATTCTTTCCTAAAGCAGTGTACACGACCAATCGCCTAACAGTAAATCATTTTCAACTTTTCATTTTCATCACCAAAAATGCATTTTGTTTCTCTTTACAGTCTGTTCACATACCCAAAACTTTTGTATAACAAAAAAAACGAAAATACTCAGCCCCTATCCCTTACATTCTTAACCTTGGATATCCCAAGATTACTCTCATACAACAACAAATACCAAATCCAAAATCATGTATTGATTACAAGAAAGAAAATCAAAACAGAAGGACAAAATACTAACCTATACTCGAAGAGCCGTAATCCTCAGCTTTACCCGAATATTTTACCGAAATTAACCGCTCATTTCGTTTCTCCAGTAATTTTTTATCGCCAGATGAAGCCTTCCCTACCAAATCAAACTCATAACCCAGGCGCCTTGTTTCTCTAGAGATATGGGTTACGCCACTTTTCTCTCTCTCTGACACTGTAGATAATTTATGATGGAGAGAGAGACGAATTTTTTTACCCTCCCACGGTTTACAAGACGATGGCTCCTTCTGACACGTGTCGGTCACCCTTATTGTCTCTACAAGCGCATCTTTTCATCTTGCATCATCATCATGGCTTTTGTGATAACGTCAATTGTCATCACATCTATCTATATTTTCTGTAATTAAATATTTTTGCCCCACTTTCCCAAAGCAGTATACACGACCAATCACCTTACTTTTATATAAGATCATACCATAATATATGACATTCCTAAAATAGCTTGATACTCAAATTAAAAATTATCTATGCAGTTGTAAAAATTAGACGGTTGTAATACACAATATCTGCCACATGAACAATCACAAAAAACACATTGATCTTCTTAATCTTAGTTCACAGATTTGATCTGCCCCATTCTACATTAAGCAGATAACAAAAAAAGAATATTGCAAGCAGATTACTTATTTATTTTGAGCTCTCAAAGTTTAAGGTTACAGTCATATATAGTTATATTTAATGCATCCCAGATGATTTACCACACAACATGGTATTATCTCCCTTCCTTCTGCTCTTTCATCTTTTTCAGCAAGCTTGTCCCGTGTGATCTCTCGAACAACTTCTTCTCATAAAGTTGTATCCAACAACAACTTACAGAACATGTCACACCAGAAAAAGCGATCATACTCTACACGCCATCCTTCATTATCTAAGCTATCCAGCTTCAACGGCCATTCCGGTAAAACCGGATCGTAAGGCAATTGACGAAAATATCATTCACGAAGTTCTGGGAGCTTGATATGGAACCAACCTTCTACTTCATGTCGAACACGCTGAGAACACGTCCTCGCCATGGTTATTTTCACTACCTCCACAACAAGTTGTCCCTATAGAAGATACATGTCATAGCAGGCAAAGATTACTACTTTATATAGAGACACCAAAAAGATCTATGAAAATCTAAATTGCCGCGTAGATTTGCTAAAATATATATTTTACATATTTTCATAAACAAGATTATCAGCAGAAGCCAAAAAATATTGTGCTAGGTCATACATTTCAGTTTATATCTCCTCAAATTTTATTCGCACATATATGGAGATTGCAATATACTGTCAAGCACTTCTAGCTATAGTACTTTCAGGCAGATATCAGTTACTTCCTTACAAGAATGTTATTTTTTTGTCAGTTCGAATCAATAACTTGTAAACATGCAGATACCCTTATAACCATCCAATAATTTTAAGCCAATTGTTTATTTACATTTACCATATGACCTCTTTTCATTTTTGGACTCCTTAATTTTTTACCCTCAAGTATATATTAAGATCCTTACAGTTCAATTTGTTCAGCAATACTCCATGACAACTAAACGTTCCTCACACCTACCTATTTCTAGATTTCTATTCCTTTTCCCATTGTGTTTCATCTGTAGATTTGAATTATTATTTCTCCATAACAAACAAACTAGTTCGTACATAAAGTTAGATATATCTATTAAGCAGTTCAAGATATAGAATAAAGATGACAGAATGAAGATATTTCATTAGTTCAAAAATTTCTTACATCTCATAAATTATAGACTACTTTACAAATAGCAGATGTTCTAGACAATTCCAAAAGTTACTTTGCAAACTACATCAAGTCAAAGTTCGATATACTTCTCAGCAGCCACCGAGAAAGAAGATGCAAAATGGAAGAAACTTATAAACTCTGATCCCCTGCACAAATAGGCCCGGAAACCCTAAAACTAGAAATCACCAAAAGAGTTATGACACCGGCAAAAGGATCCCCTTCATGGCCAAAATCTATGGTCCATGGAAGAAAAACCTCCTCCGCCATCGTCTCGCCCACCATAAACCTCACCTCCCGCATGACAGAGAAGGAAGAAGGGCCATATTTCTTAGACAATACCCACTCACCAGTAGGGTACTGACGAGACTCCCTTGGACGAATGCTTGCCACTTCATCTTCAGCTATAACAGCCTCCTCTGTCAGCAACCACAGTCCATATTGACGCTTCCTCTTCGATGTTTGTAGATGATGGAAACATACCATAAAGAAATGGTCGTCCTTCACCTCCAACACCTCCTCATGTGTCATCCCATGAAATATAAGGGATACCAAAATTGGCTTCGGCAGGTGCAAGGGTGGGTGTCCAAAATATCTGACGCAAAATTCTTCCATCTTCACTCGAATCCTAGCCTCCCAAGACTGTTGCCTTGTCGTTACCATATTATCAATCCTCAGAAGTTTCTAAGTTACAGCAAGACTATTAACGACATAAAGATACAAAAAAAATATAGGAGCACTTCTTGGTTCCACACAACTGTAAATCATAGTGCTCTTTATACTCTAATTAGCATTAAAGCCAACTCACCAAATTTCTAGCGTCAGGAGGATTTCCCATGCAACACAATTGACTAAAACCATTGGTTCTAGAAATCCTAAAAACCACAAATAGATATTGATGAAGATACTTTGGAAATTATTCCCAAGTATTAATTTAAGTATTAATGAAGCTTCTCAACCAACACCACATGCCCACAATACGTCTTGTACTATTGGTGCAGACGGGGCGGTTGTAGTGGCATATTCCGCATCTCAGACTCATGCTTCATTTTTGACCATGATACGACCACTCGACCTCAATAACTGACATGTGGCACAGTGCATAAACACATTATAGTTACAGAGTTTTAGCCATTACTTTTGACCTCTACATCAACTGTTCAAGCTAACAAAATGCATTGTCATAAATGAAGCCGTTGCAAAACAGCAAGATCAGAACGTTACACAATAAGATGAAAAATTATCAAATATATATTATAACATCCATCATGAAGGATAATAATGGTCATCAAACGGTCATATTAAAAGACCTATAATTAAGACCAGAGAATTCCAGATAAAGGACAGATGAATGCTCAGTAAACACTCTATACAAAACTATTCAGAAACCTCCATAGTAATAGTTAGCAAGTCCTCACTAAAATCTCACTCTCTTTCTAAATCCTCAAGAGAGGTCGTGAGTTTTAACCAATTAAAAGGCTTTCCACGCTAAACTTCATGTTAATTGTTACTCTTTGTTTACTAATTGTTTTAAATATTATTGGAGTAAAGACTAAGTTCAAATCACGAAATTAGGCCATTGCAACACATCATCCATCAATACCACCTACCTGACAACCAACTGCACATCCTTGAAGACTAATACGGCCTCACTCAGATAATGACAACAATCATCACATGTCCACAAGATCCAAAATTGGAATCTACAAGACTATAATACTTCTAGCCACAAAGCACAAAAAATTTTACCCACCCCTGCCAAGTACATCTAGTAGTGTCCCTACTTGTTACTCTCAAGCTATTAAAGACAAAAATTTGGGAAAGGCAATGGCGGATGAGTACAATGCATTCCAAGTAACAGGCACATTGACATTGGATTCACCATCTCCTACATACCACATGGTTAGATGTAAGTGGGTATTTTAAGTAAAACAACACTCCAATGGCACAATTGAAAGAAATAAAGTAAGGCTAGTAGCTAAGGGATACCATCAACAGAAAGGAATTGATTTTATGGACACCTTAAGTCCTGTGGTCAAACCAACAACCATCAGAATTGTCCTCTCTATAGCTGTCCAATTTGAATGGGTTATCATGAAACTAGATGTGAGTAATACTGTCCTACATAGCCAATACAAGAAACTGTATACATGTCCTAGCTACCTGGATTCATTAATGCTGATAACCTCACTCATGTTTACAAATTACACAAATCCCTATATGGACTCAAGCAAGCATCTAGAGCATGGTATGAAGAACTTTTCCATGGCCCTCTAGCTCAAGGTTTCTATACATGCCGATCTGATCCTTCCTTCATCATAAAACACAATGAAGGTCTTTTCACTTTTATCCTAGTTTATGTTGATAACATTAGAATAACTGGCAACTCTTTCCGATATTGCAAGAAGGTCATTCAACAACTCAACTTAAAATTTACAATGAAAGATTAGGGATATCTTCACTATTTAATGGGATTAGAAGTAAAGAAAACATCCAAGGGTATGTTCATCTCATAGTCAAACTATTCTCTTGATCTTCTGTAAAAAAATTCCATAGAAGGTACCAAACCATGTTCCACACCAACATCTGCAAGTTTCTAATTAGATACAACTAGTGGAGAATTACTATCTAATCCAACAGAGTACAAATCACTTGTGGGAGGTCTGCAGTACCTCACTTGGACAAGACCAAATTTATTCTTTGCTGTGAATCAGGTCCGTCAACATATGCATGCTCCCAGGACAACACACTTGACTACAGTTAAAAAAATTCACTGGTTTCTCAAAGGTAAACTATCATATTGACTTTCTTACACAAAAGGATCTTTTTCAATTACTGCATACTCTGATACTGACTGGGTTGGAACCCTTATGATAGGAGATTCACCAATGGATACTATATTTTTTGGGGGAATAATTATATCTTTTGGAGCCCAACGAAATAGCCTACAGTAGCTAGATCTTCTATTGAGTTTGAATATAGGTTTTTGGCCCATACAACAGCTAAACTGACTTAGATATGTTCACTTTTCAAAGATTTAAAGTTTCATTTATCTTTACCTTCTCTTCTTTGGTGTGACAACAATAGTGCCATAGGACTTGCTTCCAATCCTGTGCTACATGCTAGATATAAACACATTGAGGTGGATTATCACTATATCAGGGGACTGGTTCTTCACAATTCGCTTCTTATTAAGTACATATGTACTCAAGACTAGGTTGCAGACATCTTTACAAAAGGCATTTTTGCTCAAAGGTTTATAATGCTATAGTTTAAGCCATCAGTCCTATCCTCTCCCTTCAGCTTGCAGGGGTGTAATTGCAATAACTAGTAGAATGTAACTAATATAACCACTTTTATTAATACAACTATAACTAACTACAACTGTAGACAGCTGTAATACTAAAAGAATGTAACTGTATCTCCTATAAATAGCTCTGCCCTTTGAACTGGAATTGTAATGAAATTAGTTTATGTTCTCTCTTCTTCTGCAATCTATCAATTATCACCCTCAGTAGATAAATAACCAATGGTGGTCAGTATCAGTAGTACTTCATTTATAGAACCAGAAGAACAACAATGGAGACTTTATCATTAGTTTCATCATCAACTTTTACATCTTCTCTTCCAACCCATCATCATCAAACCCTCTTCAATGTATCAAACCCAAAGAGAACCAAAACCCATAAACCATTCTCTCTAAAGGTCCAAGCGGCAAAAGTTCATGCTAGGGTATGTCCCTTTAATTTTCACTCAATCTTATTTTGATCTTAAAACTGTAAGAATTAAAATGGGATTTGGAAATTTTTCATGTGGAGATTCACAAAGCGGAGCCCAAATTCTCAACCCCTTTTCTAGGATATTTGTCGACATTACATCCGTGATATGGAATTCCGTTAAATTTCCATATGTGGCCTGATTATGCATTAATGTGTTTGGGGCTGATAGCACTGTGTACCATCCTAAGGCCGAAATATTGGATCCGAGCTAGAGTATCAAAGTATTGAATACCATATATTGTATAACTCTATTAGATCTGAGTAAGTAATATAACCAGATTAACTTGCGGTTGAAATACATTAGAGAAAATAAGGTAGCTTGTAATGATCTGAAACTTTGCATCTATAATAATTCAGGGGGTAGTTAAACATAGTAGTTAGTGCATGCTTATGTTTTGACAACTTCTTGGCTGGTAACGTTATTACAATATGTGGGTGTATATGATTTAGTTGGTGACCGACTATTTAGTATGAGTCATACACCACTCATTTTTTTCCTTTTAAACATCTTATATAGATTGTCGATCAATTATAGAATTGTAAATCTTATGAATGTTAAGTGAAATATGCGGCTTAACATAGCCACGATTATTGAACTTCAATTAATTTAACCCTTATTAACTTAAGGTAGAAAGATCATTGATAGTCAGAGTATAATATTATTGATAGAGTCCCCACTCCTATACTTGAGAGGGTAGAAAGGTCGTTGAGCATAAGTTCGTCAATCATAGAATATAGTCCCATTGTCTATTGTACAAAGACAGATAGGTCATTTTGATTGAGTGTCGATGTCTCAAATAATTCATGCATAGGAGAACTTTGAGTCATGTACACAATAGAGGTATGTTATCTGGGACCTTGGGTTCAAGTCCCTAAACAAAAGATTAAGTAACTGTTTATCGGTGTCCTAGAGTTTTAAGTCCCTTAATTATCTCCCTACTACTTCTCAGCTGCATGCTACACGAGCATCCCATAGGCTTAGATCCCTGTTACTCTTTTTTCTTATTTAAACGAGCACGCCCTGTTACCCTACGAGACGATACCCACTCAAAGATGATGAATTCTATTTAATGAGCAATTTTCTAATAAAATGAGGTGAATGTCCCTTAATTAGAATAAAGCCACGAGTATATTACAAAAGCCCATAACCTTGGCATGTGAACTCAGTCCTACCTCGTCCTCGCAGAGAGAGAGGGTGAGGAGGGTGATTATAGGAGCATGCCCCCGCTTCCCCTGAGCCAGTGGGTCGTGGAAGGCTCCCTAGTCCCTGTACGTGAACGTCTCTGAGGTGAGCTCGTTTAACGTCCCAAAAGTCGCGTCAAAAGCAGTTATACAAACAAAAAAACTTTATGTAAAGCCCAAGTGGAAATGTAAAGCTTAAAGCCCCACGGGGGTGATTCAGACTTTGCACAGGTCATGTGAGCTTGAGCACCTCTGGTCAAAAACCCTCCAAAAAATAAGGAAGGAAGTGGACATAAGAGAGGACCATTTTCCTGAATCTACCTCCATTTACTAAACCTTAGCAGCTCTTGAGGAAGAGAGAAGGGAATGACATATTATCGTACCTAAGAAAATCCGTGGACTGCAATTGAAGTATTTCTTCCCAACTTTTGTAAGAATAAGTTTACCGGGAAGATACCGACATAATTGAGAAAAAGCATTTTAAATCCTTAATCATGAAATAAGTTAGATGGTGAAATTCTTTTGGAACTCCGTTATCTTACTTTACTTTAAATCTTAGACCTGTCAGTCAACCATCTATATGTAGGGCTGTCTGCTACCTTGGTCGTTCAAACGAGGCTGATAGTCGTTCGATCGATCCCTAAATAGCTCCTTAGAATTTGGACCCAGGTGCCCAAGTCATTCAAACAACTTCATATTTCGTTCAAACGACCTTTTGACAACCACCTAAAATTTTGGCCTAAACGTAAATTTTATTCGAATGACTTCAAATTTCTCTCGAACAAAATCTGGGAACACTATTTTTTTTATGGCTTGTAAATCCCTCAGTTACCTTGAGATTTGAACGATAGTAAAGAGTTTCCTTAGTATATAAAGGGAAACTTGTTCCTTGAGGGCCATTCGTTAGACAATCCTTTAGTGAGAACATTTGGGGAGGATTTCTTGACTGAGAACCTCTAATGGGTATTGAGTGATTTTAACCAGGATCTTGAATAAACTCTCTCTCTCTCTCTCTCTCGCACGGTAGACATAGGCAATTTGCCAAACCACCTTAAACTTGGTATTGTGTATATTTCTTTGATTTTGCTTGTTTGTGACAATCCCAAATCGAGTTGGAGTTTTGGCTGCTGGGGTTGCGACTCAACAATTGGTGTCAGAGAAAAGTCGATTCCTCAGTTGTGCACAATTTTGAGGTAACTTAGGGTTTCTCAATTTTAATTTAGTTTTTGGGATTTGGTTAGTTCATGAAAATTGGTGAAAACATGGGAGACGATGATAAAGCTAGTTCTTCGGCCCCGAAAAAGAATACAACGGTGATGTTCAACAATGCAAAGATTGAGGCTGAAAAATTCAGCGACACAAATAACTTCGGCATGTGGCAATGCAAAGTTATTGATGCCCTAAGTCAACAAGACTTAGATAAGGTATTGGAGGACAAGCTGGTTGACATAGAGGAGAGTATATGGAGGAAGGTGAACAAGAGGTCTGATGGCCAAATTAATTCTTGTCTTGTCCAAGTCATTAAGTACCTTGTGAGGAATGAAACTTCTACAAAAGAAATTTCACAGATTCTGGAGGAGAAGTACTTGGTAAAGAGCATCCAAGATCAACTCCACTTGAAGAGGAAGCATTATCGCATCACTATAAGGCAAGGGATTACTATGTCAGAGCATTTGAATAACTTTACCAAGTTGTTGGCCAACTTGGCAAATCTTAAAGAGATAGTTGGGGATGAAGACAAGGCTTTCTTGTTCTTGAACTCACTTCCGGAAGAATTTGATCACTTCGTTACGACGATTACTTATGGAAAGAATTCATTAAAATACACGGATATGACTACGGCCGTAGTAAACCACATCTACCAGAGAAAGGAGAAACGTGAGATCGATAAGTCTACATCTAAAGTATTAATGGTTTGTGGAAAATCCTCGAACAAGAAGAAGCCGTTTGGTAACAACTCTTGGACGAAATCGAGCGGTCGTGGTGGAAACCGAAGTAAATTGAATAAGGACCAATGCACGTTTTGCAATGAAAATGTTCATTAGAAAAATGAATGTCCCACGCTTAAGAAGAGGAAAGCAGGAAAAATTGGTTCTTCTGTAAATTTGGCTCAGGACACAGAAACAGGATGCAATGATTCTGATTTCTCTTTAACTATAACATCTTGTACATGGGTTATTGATACAGAAAAGGGAATTTTAGATTTGCAGTAGCCTACTCAGAGCTTTCTAGCTCCAGTCGAACACTCGAAGTCTACATCAAAGTCTACCTGATGACCAAAAGCCTAATAAACCCATAATCAAGCCCTCTAAGACTATACGAATACTCGGCTGTGAACAGGCTTCAATCATGACCGTACATGGTCAAGGGGAAATATGTCAGACAACCAACTCACCAGACTAAACGGTAGATCATACCGCTCGACAACTACAGTGTCAAATTCAACAACCATAGTATCAGAATCAGCAAGCTACAGCATCTGGGATAACGGCTACAGTGTCAGACCTGATAGTTTCAGCGTCAGAACTGAATCTGGGTATAAGTCAGTTGTCCTGGAGGATACCCTTGTAATTTGACCTCCCATGGTGACTCAACCATTCCTATGCTCTATAAATAGAAGGGAGGGGGAATTATGGAGGGGTTAGAAAAACTCTCCTCACAGACCTTAAACTTTACCTTCGAATACTCTGTAATAACCCTGTACTCCAAACTGCGACTACTCGATCTTTATATCAGTACTCTTAAAAATCCTCATCAGAGGTTGTGGTGTGACACATTCAAGGCCTCCGCACAAGTATATTGCCAGTAGATTAGTCATGTTATTGCTGATTATATGCTTGAATCCTTTGGTTAAAAATAATATTCGTAGTGTAAGCGTCAACATCCTTCCCGCGAAGTTAGGCCTCTAAATTTTGCGCCGTCCGTGCTTTCCCATCCTACCAGTCTCCCTTGCCTTGTACTCTCCTTTTCTCAATCCTACTAACCACTTCCAATGGCCCCTACCCTCCACTCTACTTCCACCCATTCCAGCAACTCCACTGACGGAGTCGCCGCCCAGCTCGCCTGCTTACCCAGTAATTCGCTAAGGCTGAGGAGTGGCATCGAACACAATTATAGCAGGAGCACGAAGAATACCGTCAGGAGTTTGAAGCCGAATGGCAACGCCATTTGGATTACGCAGACAGACATTATCATGCCCTCGATGACCTGCATAATAAAGTTGAGCTACAACGATCTTAGCCTCAAGATGCCTTTCTTCAATCTCGAGCACCCACCTCATCGTATGTCTTTACCCACGCCCGATTGGGTCCCTATCCGCCTCTCGAAGTACCCCCGGTACATCTCGGCGCTGAGGGTGTTCCCCCCACTCTTCCCCCTACTGCATCAGTCCACCAGGGAATACATCCCACGGAGGATTCATCGGATTCCACACATCGTACTACCAGACTCCCCAAACGCCGCCCTGCTCAAGAATGTTTCGGGGAGCGTAGCGCCGAGCATGCGCCGAACATTCGGTCTCATCCCCTTCGACAACAAAGATTCCTCCCCCCCACCCTGCCATCCGCATCACTGCGAGCCCTACACCAAACTCGTGGAGTTGGTTAAACAACTCCCTCTGCCCCAAACTCCTCACTATCGAGGTGCCTCCAAATTTATGCGATCCCAAAATCAGCAAACATCGTAACACTGACCCTCAATCCCACATCCTCGAATTCCAAAATGCTTTAAGCCTTTACTTGACGGCTGACCACCTGATATGTCGACTTTTTCCCACCTACCTCACAGGCAGCCCTCGCAGATGGTATTATGACCTTCCCAGTAGCTCGATCTGAAGCTTCAAGCGACTATCTAGTCTTTTAATCACCCAAATTGCCTTCAACAAAGATCGGGAAGTCCGGGTCGATGCCCTCTTCAACTTCCGCAAATCCCCCAGTAAAATCCTCGAAGCCTTCATAGAGAGGTTCCTCGACGTGTCGTGCAAGGTGGAAAACCTTGACTTTGTGAATGCGGTGCTTGCTTATTCCACTGTTTTGCTGGATAATAGCCGCGTTAAAGAGTACCTAGTGCTCCACAAACCTCGAACTCTCGAGGAAATGTTATCCGAAGTTAACGGATACATTGACCTCGAGCGTCTCCTGGAGTAAAATTGTCAGGGGCTAGCTTCAAACCCCACTCCGAACAAACCTCAAAAAGGCCAACCTTTTACTCTACCACCCATGATCGTTCCCATCTCATAGAAGACTGAGAGCCACAAATTTTCCCACACTGCCGATTCTACCGAAGCCCACATAAAATGGCTGAAGTCGGTCATACCCAAGCTTAGTGCTCCAATTAGTACCCTTCGACCACAGATTCAGGTGGACCCCATATGGCGCACCCCTTTCCCCATCGAGGTCAAACAAGGTAAACCTTACTGCCAAAACCCTAAGTGTACCTACCACCACACCGACAAATGCTTCGCCTTGCAGCGCTCTCTCGAAATAATCCTCAAGGCGGGTCATCTACATCAAACCTCAACCCACCCCTGCTACAGACCTAGCCGAGGTTCACATCTACTAGGTTTATCTCATCGAGGTAAATAATATCGACAGTGGTGATTCTAAAAGCAAGCGCAAACGTGTGGAAGAATGCTACAAACTGACTTTCCAGGATAAGTTACCCGCCATCCTGCCATAATCAAGTCAATATTCTCGACCAAAGGGTATCACATTTATCGACTGCGATACATCGCATGTTCATTTTCCCTATTCCAACCCTTTAGTCATTATGATTAAGGTCGAACACTTCATCCTCCACACCATTCTTATTGATATGGGAAGTGCGGCTGAAGTACTTTTCCTTCAAACCGTTTAAGCCATGAATAAAACAGGCCTCATCACTGCCACCAATGTAGAACTCAAAGGTTTTAACGGGTCCACCGAAGTCGTCGTTGGTTGAATTAGCCTTCCAGTTACTACCGTCCCAGTTACACTTTAAACCAGTTTTCTTATCATCGACAAGAAGTCTGAATATCTCGGTATCCTTGGGCGCGACTAGCTCCATGCGATCCGCGCCATACCTTCGACCTACCATCAGACCCTTCATTTCACTACCCCTTGTGGTATGTGGAACTTAAAAGGCTCCCTATGCCTTGCCCATTCATGTGAGCAATCAGAGATCGATCAGACCTGAAAACTCGTTAAACTGCCATAGAAATCACTGTCCCTCTATCTCTATACCCTCGACACCCGCCATCTCCCCTATCGAACTAACTGTCTATATTGAGCCCGATGGTCCTGGTCGAGGTACGTTCATTGGTACCTTTCTTGATGAGGCCGAGCGCCTCGAACTCACCGACTTCCTTTGAGCCAGCAAAGACATCTTCGCATGGAAGCTTTTGGAGATGCCCGTTCTCGACCCCAGCTTAGGATGTCATCGCCTCGACCTCATCCCTCACTCTACAGTAGTAAAGTAAAAGAAGCGTGCATTGACCATTTCAGTCCTCCAGGATGTCACTGCTAGACATGAGCGACTATCAATGATAGACGCGGCTTCGGGTTACAATCAGGTACCCCTCCACCTCGAGGATCAACTTAAAACTTCTTTTATCAGTGAACAAGGCCTTTAGTACTTTAACATCATGCCCTTTGGTCTTAAAAATGCGGGCGCCACTTACCAAGTCCTTGTTACAACCATGTTTAAACCCTTTCTTAGCAAGTCGGTTGAAGTTTACATCAACGGCATGTTATGCAAGAGCCTCCAAAAATAGACCCACATCCAGGACCTAACCGAAGTCTTCTCGATACTTTGAAAATACAACATGAAACTTAACCCAGATAAATACCAGTTTGGTATTTCATCTGGAAAATTCTTAGGCCACCTGATCAGCAAACGAGGTATCGAGATCGACCCTACTCATATCCGAGCCCTCAGCGACATGCCTTCCCCCCGAACCAAAAACGATGTCCAAAAGGCTGGTAAGATAGCGGCCCTTAACCGCTTTATTTCGAAATCCACAGATCGCTGTGCTTGCGGCCCTTAACTGGTTTATTTCAAAATCCATAGATCACTGTACTTGGTTCCTCTCTCTCTTACGCGATCAAGGCATCCACAAGGCCAAAAAGAAAAATAACCCTGAGATCAATTGGACACCCGACTGTGAATGGGCCTTTCTCGAACTTAAAGCATACCTCGATCGACCACCCATCATCAGTATGCCTATCGAAGGCGAAGTGCTTTCTTTATACCTCGCGGTCACCGATGCTTCTATCAGTTCAGTCTTTATTCGACTCAAATCCAACATTAAGAAGCATGTATACTTTATCAACAAAACCCTGGCACCTGCAGAAACCCGATATACAAAAGTTGAGCATTTTCTCCTCACCCTCGTCTACACTTCTCGAAATCTCAAGACATATTTTCAAGCTCACCCTATCCGTGCTATCACAAGTTATTCCCTTCTAGAAGTACTCAGCATGAAAGACAAATCTAGACGGGTACAGCAGTGGTCCATATATCTTGCCGAACACGATATCATATTTTAGAAGCAGGTATCCCATAAAGGCCAAGCAGTCACCGATTTCCTTGCTGACTTCCCATTTGAAGATGTCGACTGGAAGGAACATGAGGACGACCTACCAGAAGACTATCCCAAAGAAACCGACCCATGGAACCCTAACACAGGCTGACGTCTCTTCACAGATGGATCCGCTGAACCTAATGGTTTGGGGATCGGTATCATCCTGGTTACACCCACCAATGATTGAATTGAAAAGACAGTCAAGTTAAACTTTGAATGCTCCAACAACGAGGCTGAGTACGAAGCCTTAATCCATGGCCTTGACCTCGGACTCGATCTTGGTATTCCTAAACTCGCAGTTTTTATAGAACTTCAACTTGTTCAGAGACAATATACCGGTAAAAATCAAGCCAACTGTAGCATGGCTGGGTATGTTGTTATCGTCCGCCAGCGTATGGACCATTTTCTTGAAAAATCTTCCATTATTCACTACCCCCAGGGAAATAATAGACACACAGATGCCCTTGCCTACATTGCAGTTATGTTATGCCAGTCCAAATCTCTAACTCTCCATATCGAGGTACTCAAACGCCCAAGTATCGACCAGATGGAAGTCAATACAATTAATACTGAGGGCGAGAGTCTCGATCCAGATGACTGGCGAATACCATTTCTCGCCTACTTCAATAGTTCTACCCTCCCAAATGACCCCAAAGCCAAACGTTCATTATTAGAGAACTACCGCAGATATACCATTCTCAAAGGTGAATTATGTTGCAAATCCCCAAATGGCATCCTCCTCCGATGCATATCGCAAAACGAAGCCTCTAAAATTCTTGCCAAACTCCACGAAGGTACCTTCGGTGCTCACACTATAGGTTGGTCTATGGCCCTTCGAGCTGTCTCCCAAGGTCTATTCCAGCCTAATATGAAGAAGCAAGTGGAGGAGTACGCCAAACACTGTGACAAATGCCAACGTCATGCTCATGAAATCCATAGCCCTTCGCCAAGACCTCTATTTTAGTCCAGTCTCTTGGCCATTCAAGCGCTGGGCCATCGATCTTGTGAGTCCTTTTCCTAAAGCATCGGGTAGCAGCAAATATGTTCTTGTGGCAACAGATTACTTTACTAAATGGGTCAAAGCTATGCCTTTATGTCGATCTAGAGAAGAAGAAGTGATCAAATTTTAATGGGAGAACATTATTACACACTTCGGCTGCCCTCATATGATTCGATGTGACAATAGTCTACAATTTGTTGGGAACAAAGTCTAAAATTTCCTCAAGAAGTACAACATCATCATCTCCTCCTCAATACCTTACTATCCCCAAGGGAATGGTCAGGTCGAAGTAATCAGTAAAGTAATAGTCGATAGTCTCAAGAAGTGCGTCGATACGAAAAAAGGACGATGGGTTCAAGAACTACAACATGTCCTCCTGGCCTATCGAACAACACCACGAAAGGCAACGGGTTGCACAACTTTCCTTCTAGCCTATGGTACCGAAGCAGCGCTACCCACTCAATTTAAAGTGCCAACACGCGATCCTATCCTCCCAGACGAAAATAATGAGTTTGAATTCAGATGTAATATGATGTAGATCGACAAAATTAGATACCGAGCCATCGCTAACCTTGGCCGATATCATCTCTCCCTCCAAAAGTCATACAATAAGAGAGTTCGACCACGCAGTTTCAACATTGGAGATCTTGTACTTTGACGTGTAACACAGTCTTCGAAGCCTCAAAATGTCGGCATACTAGCAGAATCCTGGGAAGGACCTTACGTCGTGTACGATAAGACCAACAAGGGTTCATATTTCCTGATGACAGAAGACAAAGACCCTCTACCTAATCCATGGAATACAATGCAACTAGTCTCATATAAAAAGTTATGGCCCCTACCTTGCCCACCATATATAAAAACAAAATAATCAATGAACACATTTTTTTCCCTAAACTTCGCATTATGTCTTCCAGTAAAATTTTCAAGTCTCCAAATTCAAGCAAACTCTAGGGGCTTGAATGGTCGAACAGACTAAACCTTCGGGAATGCATTAGGGGCGACCACGTTATGCTTGGACTAGGCTCAGGCCTTTGAAGTCCAGTGAATTTCTTGGTATAACCTAAGTATCATGTCAGCCCTTCGACTAGACTGATACTTGGGGGCGACCTCAAAAATTATCAAGTCTCAAAATTTGAGCAAACTCTAGGTACATGAATGGTCGAACAGGCCGGACCCTCGGGAATACATTGGGGGCGACCACGTTATGCTTTAACTAGGCTCAAACCTTCAAAGTCCAGTAAATTTCTTGGCATAGCCTAAGTATCATGTCAACCCTTCGGCCAGACTGATACTTAGGGGTGACCTTAAAAAAAATTAAGTCACCAAATTCAAGCAAACTCGAGGGGCATGAATAGCCGAACATACCAGACCCTCGGGAATGCATTGGGGGTAACCACGTTCAACTTTGACTAGGCTCAGGCCTTCGAAGTCCAGTGAATTTCTTAGTATAACATAAATATCAGGTCAACCCCTCGACCAGGCTGATACTTGGGGGCGACCTCAAAAAAAAATTAAGTCTCCAAATTTAAGCAAACTCAAGGGGCAATAATGGTCAATAGACCAAACCCTCGAGAATGTATTGGGGGCGACCACGTTAAAGTATCTTCACCACCTCTTGACTGATACTTGGGGAACTACCTCAAAGCTCTTCAAGGTTCGATAATTCTACGAGCATTCTATACTTCCAACATACACAGATACAAGTATATAGAAATATCAACAACTCCACTACAGGTAAGAAGTCTCAGTACAACATATATAAGATAATCAAGTTCAGCACAAATTATTAATCCAATTCAAATAAAGTTCAGCACATATCTGCAATTCAAATCAATCACAAGTTGACAGCTCAAGTTCAAAGTAGTTACACATTATCCAAACCAGTAGTCAAAGTCTTTCAAACCTTAACAAGTTCAGAGAATAGAGTCTTTGTTATAGCAAGATAACAATAATAATACCTCATATAGGAGTGGCCACACCATCTCCTCCTATAGGATCTTTAGCGCTAACACCTCCAATATCCTTAGCAGAAGGATTCGACCCAGCAGCATCTGTGACTTCATCAGTCACTGTCCCAGCAGTAGCTTCTTCTACTGTAGGAGCCTCTACACCACCTCCCACAGCTACACCAGTAACATCTACTTTTATCCCCTATTTCTGAACAACATCTTAGACGATAGGATCGTTGGTTGTGGAAAAGCATTTCAAAGTTTCAGGATCATACTCCAAATCTTCAATGAACATCTTCAGCCTGACAGAAGTCTCACATTCATCATCAAACTACCCTTGGAAGGTCACCCTCTGCTCTTTCATTGCCTTATCCTTCTCAGCAAGCTTTGACTCCAGCACCTGCGTATGGTTGTAGCATTGAGCTTCGAGTCTCCTCTAGCATTTAGATTTGATAGTCAACTGCTCTCACTTTAAAACTTTAATCTCAGACACCAGCGATGCCTCAGTTCCTCGAGCGAGTTCCAAGTTGCCAACTGCCTGTTTCAGCTGCCTTATTGTTACTTTTTAGGCCATGATAAAAGCTTGAGACCAAGCATATGACTGTTAGAATATTTAAACCATAAGCACTTCTCGAAGAATGATGAACTTTAGCAAAATATCAAAATTTCATAATCCCAAAAAAATAGTTACCTGACGTAAAGTCTTACTTATTGGCCTCCCAGCCTTCTCTGGGTAATTACCGCAGAGCGTTGCCATCAAAACAGACGTGGCTCGAGCATGCTCTACTAGTTTAGCATCTGTTAGTGCTTTGTCCACATCCTCCACCAGCTCCCTACGCCTCTTTTGCCAAGTTAACTTCGGCTGCTAGGCCTTCGAAGATTTGGGAAAGACCTTGCCCTTCACTTTGTCAGCCTGCGTCGATGCCAGCTTTGACACCTCACGAACTACTTTGGGTATTGGCACTGCCTGCTTCAGTGCCTGCTGCCTTTTTAGAACATAATTCACCTTCCTCGACAATCTCACTTTTCCATTCCTTCGACCCCTATCAAATTACCTTCGCCTCCCCTCTTCTTCGATGGCTTCGGAGTAATATGAACAATTCGAAGTAAAGAATTTGTCTTCTTCTGCCTCTTCCTTTTTATACCTACCTTCCTAAACAGATAGTCTACCCACTCCTCGTTCGAGTTGATCAGCTCGTCAATATAATTCCTCGGATTCGCTAAAGGTCGGTTACTAGGTACTGCAGAAAAAATAAAAACATGTTTATCAGTCTATTCGATCAATATTTTAAAAAATCTTTGACTATCAACTTACTTGGACTATAGATCCTACGTTGTAGCTTATAAACCTCCTCCCCTTCAAAATTTTCATAATTTCCATATACCACAACCAAGTCCATATACTACCCTCGACCCGTCGAGTACAAATCAAACAACCAGGGCTTATTTGCATGGCATTGGATGTGATACGTGTCTATCTTTTGGTTTACTTTCCTCAAGTAGAACGACACAATATCATACCACTCGATCAAGAATCTCCCCTCACTTTTCAGTTCTACATCCATACTCTGGACCACCTTCATCATTTCATAGAAGTTCTCATTCATCTGGTACGGGGCAATCACCCAGAAGTTCAAAACCTCCTTCACCAGTCTTCAAAGGGGTAGTTGCATCCCTATCGGAATCTGGCCTCTAAATGCCATGAAACCCTCTCGAGGGTTAGACCTGAAGGTATACCCAGACCCCACTGCATGTAATATCACCCCTACCTTCAATAACTCGAGCCTAGCCATAAATCGAACCAGTCTCAGCATCTTCTTAGCCGAGACAGACCCCGCAGCTTCCCCCAAATAAGTCAAACTTTTACTATTACCACTCTACTCCCCCTATTCTTTTTCATCCCCCAAAAGCTCGACACTACCATCGTATCCCCTTTTTCCTCCTCCCTCTATCTCTCCATCTCTCTCCTCAATCATTCGAGCCTTTCGACAGCTCTTACTCGATGCCTCAATTTCCGGAACCACCACGGCGAATGAGGCATCTGTAACAATGTCTAACTCTTCTACATCGCTGCTGTCACCCACTGAAGCTCGACTTAATATACTCGGTTCAATTTCCTCAATCTCCTCGTCTATCAGCCTATGTCTTAAAGATCAACGGGTACGCATTTTACCTTATAGAAGATGAGGCACGCAATTAGATCGATATATTAGACTATTACGTGTCAATAACTTATTTTGGTCTACCCTCCACAACTCAAACAACCATATTCGAACATTCGATCACAGTTCTGGTCACCACCCCAATATTCCTACTTTATTACTGAGCCAAACCTCCAACTACTTGGATCACCCTCTCACTCGACCAGGCCTTCGCTAACAAAACCCTAACAGTACCTACCCCTCAAAACATTTACAATAGACGAAACTACAAAGGTGAACTACATTTAACCTATTTACAGAGAAGGTCAGACAAATACCTGTATGGTTGATTTAGATAGAAACAAAGAACAGTCCTTCCTCTCCTCTTCAACAAGAACTTCCTCAGCAATGGTGTATGTTCTCTTTCTGACTCACTATTTTTTCCTTTCCTTGCAAATTAAGAACAGTAATTTCTTTCTGCCTCTATAAATACCTCCCTAAAATATTAATAAACCACCTCAATTTCAAAAACCGCTATCATTACCACTACCCCTACTTTTCGGCTGAGTTACATTTTGATGCCTTTACCCTAAACAACTCATACGTGTACCTCCCACGCCAACATTTAACAATTTTATATTAAGCTAGTCGAACCTTTTGGTATCCTGTCCGAAGCCGTCAAGTCAAATCCATTCATCATGTCAACCTTTTTCCCGTAATCCAAGGAAACATCATGATGACCTGCAGGGTACTCTGCCCTATGAACAGTACCGCTTCTGACATGCCAGCTATTTTGGATATCAGGTTTTGCAGTCAAAACCCATCTATGTCCAAAGCCCATCGACCTTTGAAATCCCTTCCTCCCATCTACGAATCATCGCCTATAATGTATCTCAAACATTCGTCCACACATACCCGATATTCAACTTCAAAATTTGTCGGTCATTCGATTTCCTACATGTTCGACATTCGACAAGCTATTTTCGTGCCTAAATTACCATCGGGTATTGTGGTTGTCCCATTTATACACAAACAGTTAAATATCATACCTCGACAATTGATTCAATATATTTTATTTCATTCGAACAACGATGCTTACACCAATTCAAAAAAAAATCAAAATAAGAAATAGTAAAGCAGAATGCTACAAGCCTCCTTTACCACATCCAAGACACCCCTATTTGCAGACAGGGAAATCCTTGCAGAGCCTATCCTCCTTTTCAATACCGAGGTCTTCTTTAGTTAACAGATCTTCAGCCAAAGTTTGTAAAAAGAAGAACCAGTTACTGACCATATGGTATCCCATAGATTGGGTCTTCAGGTTCTAGTTCTACCAAATCAGGCATCTCCCAGTTTAATTGATGGTCGCCGAAGAATTTTTCAATAAGCTCAAGCATTTTCTCCTCTATCCAACGTTCTCGGACTTCCATCCTCTTTTGGTATCTTGAATTAGGAGTGGTATCCATAATTTGACCACTTAGACAAGATGACAGAGATAGCTTATTCAGAGAAGATAATGCAGATGTTTGAAGCCCTTTTGGCAGCCTACTTATACTTAAAGGCAGGTGCATTTAAAGCCTTCTTAATCATAACCCGCATTTATCACAGTTTTCAATTGTTTTCCATGGAATATCAAATAGTCAAAGCTTCTCAACTTCCCAGACTCATCCATTTATCAGCATGCGCACTCTACACCAATTTCTGAGATCTTGCATTCGACCCATCCCTATTCTTGAATCATCGACACTTTTCTATATTCTGTTATAACATTTTCTACATAATACTTAAATGAATTTGGGCCCATTTAGTCATTTAAGGTCCAATATTAACCAATGTTTGTGATCACTGCATGTCAATTCAAAGTAAAGTTCACCTAGTAAATGACTATCTCTACTATTTATCCTTCGTTCGAAGTTGGATGTTCGATCCCGCGCCTACAGTCTATTAATCTACCATACCTATCAGATACAGAACACAAAATTCCATTGAATTACCTTTTCATTCCATTACTTCGATCATACCAAAGCAAAGAAGAGAGAAGCGAAGAAGAGAAAAATATACAAGCATTAACAAAAAAATAAAAACCTTTGAAAACAGTCATACAAAAAATTTTACCCATCACCACTACCCTGCCAACAGATTGCGAAGAACCCCCCCCCCCTATTTAAAGACAGGGCAGTTCTTCTTACGCAACCCTGGCTTCTCTTTGACCACCTGGCCCTGGTCCTCATGTTCTACTATTTGCTCGGCCAAGCTCTATAGGAAGAGGTAACATTCCTCAGCCGTTAGAAACCTCTACTGCAGCATCCACATAAGTATGCATATGATTGCCCGTTGATCCGCTCCCCAGGTTCTAGTTTGACCAGTTCTGGCATGACCTAGTCCAACCCTCTGTCACCAAAGAACCTTATTTACAGTTCGGCCATCTTGCGTTCTATCTGACGGTCCCTTTCTGCCATCCTCCTTCGATGTCTGGAATTAGGTGTATTCTCTGTGATTAAATTTTGAGAAGATGAAGTAAAAAGTATGCAGAGTTACCCCCACATTACCCATTTTATACCTCCATTAACCTCATTTATTACACCAAAATCACCACTACTTCTTAATTACCTACCTTTATTACCTCCCTCGGAACTCTAACATGTAACAGTTAACCCTTTAACTTTTAACACCCAATAGTTTTTCTCAGCAAACGCCTCTACACCTATTTTTGAGTCCCCTACTAAGAGGGGGCGAATGTAGTAGCCTACTTACAGCCTTCTTGCTCCAGTTGAATACTCAAAGGCTACTTCGAAGCCTACCTGATGACCCGAAGCCTAATAAACCCATAATAAAGCCCTCTGAGACTATACGAATACCCGACTGTGAATAGGCTTCGATCATGACCGTACGTGGTCGAAGGAAAACATGTCAGACAGCCAGCTCACCAGACAAAATAGTAGAGTACGCCACTTGATAACTGCAGTGTCATATCCAACAACCACAGTGTCAAAACCAACAAGCTACAGCATCAAAGACAACGGCTACAATGTCAGACCCGATAGTTACTGCTTCAGAACCAACTCTGGGTACAAGTCAGTTGTCCCGGAGGATACTCTTATAATTTGGCCTCCCATAGTGAGTCAGCCCTTGCTATGTTCTATAAATAGGAGGGAGGGGGAAATATGGAGGGGTTAGAAAACGTCTCCCCACAGAACTTGAAATTTACCTTCGAATACTCTATAATCACCCTGTACTTGAAACTTTGACTACTCGATCTTTATATCAGTACTCTTAAAAATCTTTATCAGAGGTCGTGGAGTGACCCATTCTAGGCCTCTACGCAAGTATATTGCCAGTAGATTAGTCACATTATTACTGATTATATGCTTGAATCCTTTGGTAGAAGATAATATTCGTAGTGCAAGTGTCAACTTCCTTTCCCTGGAAGTTAGGCCCCTACAAGATTCAGATGCTACTTATCATATTTATCCTAAAAGGACTTGTTTTCTAGTTTTAAAATGCTAGAAGATCGAGCGGTGATGATGGGAAATTATAATCCTTGCCGCATCATGGGGATATGTACCATACGTCTAAAATTGCATAATGGGCTGGCTAAAGAGTTGATGAGGTTCGGTATAATCTGACAATGAGTAAGAACATTATCTCGACGGGGACACTTGATGCAAAAGGTTGGAAGGTTGTATCTGAGAATGGGGTAAAGAAGATTCTTAAGGGAGCCATGATTATATTGAAGGGTCACAGAAGAAGTAACAACTTATACCATTTGGATAGTACGGCTATTCTTGGTGAGGTTTCTACTGCGGTAAGGGAAGGGACCACTTCCAAAGATACCACATGGCTATGGCACATACGTTAGGCGCATGTTGGAGAAAAGTCCTTGAGATTTTTTGCAAACTGGGGGCTATTAAGAGATGCCAAGATGTACAAATTGGATTTTTATAAATAATACATTTTGGGAAAGCAGATAAGAGTTAAGCTTGGCACTGCAATTTACCGTACTCGTGGAACTCTGATGTTTGGGGAACCTCCAAGAATATAGGGGGGAAGCATTACTTTGTGTCTTTTATGGATAATTTTTTAGACGTGTTTGGGTATACATTATGATGATGAAGGATAAAGTCCTAAAAATTTTCATGACATAAAAAAAGTTGATTGAGACTCAGACCGGTAGAAAGATTAAGTCATTCCATTCGGATAATGCTGGGGAGTACACTAGTGATTCATTCTTGCAAGTATGTCAGGATAAGGGGATAGTTTGACACTTCATAGTTATAGAGATACCACAATAAAATGGGGTAGCCGAGCGCATAAACCGTACTTTACTGGAGAAGGTACGGTGTATGTTGCTCAATTCTGGGTTGGGCAAGATATTTTAGGCTGAGGCTTTGACATATGCATGCTATCTCATTAATAGGTTACCTTCGGCTGCAATTGAGGGTAAAACACTAATAGAAGCTTGGTCGGAAGAACCTACTACAGATTATGATACTCTTTGTATATTTGGGTGCCTGGCATACTATTATGTTAAGGATAGCAAGTTGGATTCATGAGCAAGGAAGGCCATTTTTCTAGGTAAGAAGAAGGGTTTGAAAGGTTACAAGTTGTTGGATACGAGAGACTGAAAGATCATTCTGAGCAGAGATATCACTTTTGATGACACTTCTTTGATGAAGTCACATGGCTCTGAGTATATAAAGGAGATGACTAGTGGGGTATTACAGCGGCTGGAGATTGATGCGTCTTCACATTGGCCAGAGTGTTCCATACTAAGAGAAGGGTCATCTACCGGGGTGACAACGGGTGATGAGCCACTAGTTTATGTACTAAATGATGAAGATACGGATGAAGGTGGAGCATTTGGTAGTACAGATGAAGAGATTCCGGTGGCAGAGTCAATCGTAAAGAGTAAACTAAAGAGGAATATAAGCAAACCGAGTTGGCTTACAATGGATATGATGCTTCCAAAAGCGAAGGCCATAGTAGCCTATGCACTTCTGGTCGTTGAAGAGGATGTTTCTTTTACCTATAAGGGGGTTATTTACGGTTCTGAGGCAAAACATTGGGAGGGAGCGATGAAATAAGTGATGTATTCTCCTTTCAAGAATGGAGCTTGGGAACTTTTGAAGTTGCCAAAGGGAAAAAAAGCGATCGATTGTAAATGGGTCTACACAAAGAAATAAGGATCTCTTGATGGTGATATATGCTTCAAGATGAGACTCGTAGCCAAGGGCTATGCTCAAAGAGAGAGGATAGATTACAATGAGGTTTTCTCTCCAATAGTGAAATATTCCTCCATTCGTATCCTGTGGCCTTGGAAGCGTAATTCAATTTGGAGTTGCAACAACTCGATGTTAAAATGACGTTCTTACATGGGAATTTAAAAGAAGAGATCTATATGACTCAGTCGAGTGGGTTTACAGTTGTGGGGAAGAAAGACTATGTGTGTAAGCTAAAAAGGTCGTTGTACGGTTTAAAGCAATCTCCAAGACAATGGTACAAATGGTTTGATCAATTTATAATTGGGCAGAAGTACAAGCGGAGTCATTATGACCATTGTGTCTACTTATGCAAGCTATGTAATGGGTCCTTTATTTACTTGTATTTGTATGTGGATGATATGCTTATTGCATGTAAGCACAAAAGCGAGATTGATAAGCTGAAAAAGTAAATGGGTAAAAAATTTGAAATAAAGGATCTTGGTGATGCGAAAAAGATTCTTTGTATGGAGATTCATAAAGATAGAGAGAATGGAACGGTGTGTCTCTCTCAGACTACGTATATGAGGAAGGTACTTCAGAAATTTGGCATTGATGGTAACACAAATCTATAAGTACGCCCCTTGCTACTCATTTTAAGCTTAAGGCTTCTATGTCTCCAAATACTGATGAGGAAAGTGATTATATGAGTCAAGTTCTTTATGTCAGCACGGTTGGTAGCTTGATGTATGCTATGGTATGTACTCGGTCATATATTTTATTGGCGGTTGGTATGGTTAGTTGATACATGCATGATCTGGGTAGAGATCATTGGCGGGTTGTGAAATGGATTTTGTGGTATACCAAAAGTATTGTGGATATTGGTTTGGAATTTTGAAAACAAGATCCGATTAATCAGTTTTGTGTAGGTTATGTGGATTCTAACTATATGGGTGATTTAGATAAATGGCGATCTACTAGCGGGTATGTGTTTACATTAGGTGGAGGGCCAGTTAGTTGGAGATTTATGCTACAGTCAGCGGTGGCACTATCTACTACCATAGCAGAGTATATGGTAGTGACTGAGGCAATAAAAGAATCTATTTGGATGAAAGGTCTTCTGCAGGATTTAGGCATTAAGATGGATCATCTTGATGTTTTTTGTGATAGTCAGAACGTTGTCTTCTTGGCCAAAGATCAGGTTCATCATCAGCTTACAAAACATATTGATGTACGTTATCACTTTATTATTGAAGTCTTGAAAGAAGGTGAGATTTTTTTAAAGAAAATTCACAGCAAAGATAACCCGACGGATATGTTTACGAAAGTTGTTCCGAGAATTAAGTTCAATCATTGTTTGGACTTAGTTCAAATTCTTCATGTTGATTGATTGGATTTTTTTAAAACTATGGGTGACTTGATCCACAGTACGTAGGCAACCATTAATTTGGTGTAGTCGATTTTGGTTCCTTAGGACATTTGGATAGGTTCTTAGTCTTTTGGGAAGGTTGGTTTGCATTTGGTCCTTCTGGGGACGCTTGGTTTTGATTGGTTTCCTTGAGCCGCTTGTATGTTGGGGTCTTTGGGGACATTTGATGGTGGAGAGTGTTTATTTGGGTCTTTTTGGATGGTTTTTATGTTTGGCTCAGATTTCAGTTTGTTTAGTTGGGTAAATCTTCACCGAGGTAGAGAATTGTAGGGTTGCCTATTGCCTTGGCCGCTCTAACAAGGCTGACAGTCGTTCGAACGACCCTTGACCAATTCCCTAGAATTTTGGCCCAGTTGCCCAAGTCGTTCGAACGGCTTCATATTTCGTTCAAACGACCTTTTGACAACCTCCTAGAATTTTGGCCTAGATGCAGATTTCGTTCGAACGAAATCTGGGAACTCTGTTTTTTTATGGTTCTTAAACCACTCGCTTGTCTTAAGATTTGAACGATTGTAAAGAGTTTTCCTAGTATATAAAGGGAAACTTGTTCTTTGAGAGCCATTCTTTAGACAATCATTTGGTAATAACATTTGGGGAGGATTTCTTGAGTGAGAACCTCTAATGGGTATTGAGTGATTGTAACCGGGATCTTGAATAAACTTTCTCACTCTCTTGCATGGTGGATGTAGGCAATGTAGGGACCAGATTTCGCAAAGCTCGAAATAGCTTAAAATTGAACCTTACACCAAGAACTACTATGACAAGAATTAAATAAGAGATAACACTTGACACAGGAGATTTAGCGTGGAAAACCTGTGAATAGGTAAAAAAACCATGACCTCGAATGGAGGATTTTGTTAAAGTAGTATTATTGCTTGAGAGAGAGAGAAAAAAAAATCTGATTACAAGAGTTAATCTAAGAAAAGATAGCTAGAGATCAGATAATTGTATGTATCGAATTCTTTGTTGGCCGTCCTATTTCCTTAGGAGCTCTGCCCTTTTATAGACCCTGCTATCAGCTTGACATCGTACTTGATTACGTTCTCCTGAAAGTGGGAGTCATGGGCAGTTGAGTGTGTAACTGCTAGCTCCTGGGAGACAGGTGTATGTTGACTTGTTATGTTTACATCTGTTGTGGGCGACCCATTTTCTGCTTGAGTTCGTGGTCGATGTGTAACTGTTGACATGTATGTAACGTGTTTATTTATGCGTGAGTAAGGTACTGGATAAGATCGAGTCTTCCGGAGCTCGAGGTATAGATGAGATCGAGTGTCTATAGCTCGAGGGATAAGGCCATACAGGCAATTTTCTGAACCACCTTAAACTTGGTGTTGTGTATACTTCTTTGATTGTGCTTGTTTGTGAATAACCCAAATCGACTTGGAGTTTTGGCTTCAGGGCTTGCGAATCAACACTATCAGGAACCATACCAAGATGTTTCAACTATTTCAGCTCCATCGCTATAAAGGAGAAGAGAAGCAGAATCTTTTCAGAGAATGTAAAGTTGGTGATGTAAGGAATGAAGCTTGAGTACTTCACCACCAATCTTGACCTTATCAGAAACATGGACCTCTAATTCAATTACTTGTAAGGATAGATCCCTATACATAAATAATAACTCTTTTGGAATTACGATCGTTAAACTTATCGAGCAACAATCAAATAGATATTTGACTAACTAAATAAGTACCTTACTCCTAATCAACGTGAAAATATTAAGAATGAGTTAAATTGGCTTATGTCCTGATATTTATATAGATATTTGACCTAAGTCCTGCCATTTATAGAAAAAACAATTATAGTCCTTTATTTGTAGTTTGACCATGGTCAACTGCAATTGACCCCAGTTGAAGTTGACCCAGTTTACCCACATTTGACTGAATCAACAAATATTAAAGACAGGTTTGCCCTTTTAGAATTTAAATAAAAAATTAAAAAAAATTAAAGTTTTTGAGAAAGGGGCTTCTAGAAAACTCGTTATTGGGTTATCTACCGTGATATTGAGTTTTGTGAATTATCTTAGTTTGACTATTGTGGGTTACATTGTTGTTTCTTTAGGTGTTGTTTTGTTGTTCCCCTTTCTGTTAATGGCGTTTATATCCATACCCAAGATTCATCCCAAGAGATGGGTGAGTTTGGGACAAAAGGAGGTGAAAAAAGATTGGAACTTGATCTTTAATACATTGTTTTTGAACTTGAATTTCTGGGATAATGCTAGTACTTTAGTGGGTGAAGTAGATAGACCGCAAAAAACATTTCCGAAGGCTTTGTTTTCCGCTGGGATTCTAACTTGTATTGGCTACTTGATTCCGCTGTTAATAACAATGAGGTCTTTAAGTGTTGATCAGAGTAGATAGGATGATGGTTTTTTAGTAGATGCAACTGGGATGATTACAGGAGATTGGTTAAAGTTTTGGGTTGAAGTTGGCGCTGTGTTATCCGGGATTGGATTGTTTAAAGCGCAATTTAGTAGTAGTGCATTTCAGCTTCTCGGTATGGCTGATTTGGGGTTCTTGCCTAAGTTCTTCGGCTTGAGATCAACTTAGTTCAACACACCATGGGTGGGAATCTTGTTTTCAAGTCTAATCACGTTTGGGGTATCATTCATAAACTTTACAAACATCATTGCTTCAGCAAATTTCTTGTATAGTTTGGGCATGTTATTGGAGTTTGCTTCATTCTAATGGTTAAGAAGGAAACATCCACAATTGAAGAGGCCTTATTTACACGTGCGACTTTAAGGGTATTTAAGTCTTGGCAAAATGACCAAATTTGAACTGGGTCAGCTGCGGTCAATTGCAGTTGACCATGGTCAAAACTGCAAATAAAGGACTATAATTGTTTTTTTGCTAAATGGCAGGACTTAAATCAAATATCCATATAAATATCAAGACATAAGACAAAAACTCTATTAAGAATAAGGTACCTCTCAAAGTGGCCAATAGAAAATTAAAATACCTTTTAGTTGACTATCTAAATAAGCACCCTATTCCTAATACACGCAAAAATATTTATGTTTTTTATCAAGACAACAAAAACGTTTGAAAATTTGTCAGATTTCTTCATTCATTCTTACTTTATTTAAAATAATTTTGTTTACAAATTTCCATGATTTTCAACGAAATTTGATAGATATTTTCTGAGATTATTTATGTACATTTTCTTTAAGGTCAGAACTATACTGAAAATTTTCTTTTGGGGCTATTAAAGGGCATTCCAGAGGATTTTTTACAGCATTTGCGGGTGGAGCCACCTATGAATAGTGGGAAAATCTTAAGGTACAGTAATTAAGGCAACTCTTTTTTTCATCTTTGAATTACATCTTGCTTATCAACTCTTCAAACTTGTGTTTCCAAAAGTCAGTTGATCATGGATAGACTTATAAGTTATAACTGCTACTTTGGATTAGTTCCTGCAAAGGACATTTGTTCGGGTTTAATTCATTCTGAAATTCATCTACATACTCTTTTGAGCATACAAGGTCTAAAAGATTCTCCAAACTGACTATCATCCTTGACTGATTATGATTGTTGTACATGGATGGGAGTTACCTGTGACAACACAACTAATTATGTTGTTCTTTTTTCTTTCTTTTTGGAAAGGTACGCTGGTTTTAGGGATCCGTAACGACAGAGTAACCAAGCCCCGTAGGGTACAAGACCGAAGGTAAACCACAAGCCCCGAAGTGTACAAGCCCAAAGGCCCACGACAACCCAAAGATTGTCCACAATTCTCACCCCATAGGGGCTCGAACTCATGACCTCTCATGGGGTGGAGGGTCACACAGCCACTAATTATGTTGTTCAACTCAACCTTCCAAATCAATAGTTAAGTGGTGAGATGAGTCAGTCATTAATGGAGTAAAAATGATTTCAAAGGAAACTGTATTACTTCCATTCCTTGGTTCACTCAAAAAATATTTAAATTTTACTCGAGTGGGTTTTGTCGGTGGTGAGAATGTGTGATGGGTTTCTCATCTTTCTTTTCTGAAGTACTATGGAATGAGAAGGCTCGACTTGAGTAGCTCATCAGATGGCTACAGATACTAAATACACTCCCTTCTTTACTTGAATTACGTCTATCTCATTATGAACTTCAAGAATTTCATTCGCTTCCAAATGTTAACTTTACGTTACTTGAGAGTCTCGATCTTTCCCATAACTACTAAGTACTTTGATACCCAAGTGGTTCATTAAGCGTAGTTATCTTATGTCCCTAGATCTCTTTAGTAACCCTTTTAACTCTTTAGTAACTACTTAATAATACTTTCAAGTACCCAGCTTCAAGGTTTAAGTGAGTTCAGCTATATTGGTAATCCAGAACTATGCGGTTTTCCAGTCAAAAAGAATAGTACCAAAGAAAAAGCAATAGTTCCGAAGAATAAAGATTTTGGTGCTGATTGGTTTTATCTTCACATGTCCCTTAGATTTATTATTGGATTGTGTGGGTTTGTTGTGATTTTAGTTTTGCAAAAGTCATGGAGATTCCCTATTTTAGGTTCATCGAAGATGTGACTGACCAACTTTATTGGAATTTTTGTACCTTTTTTGTACAAATGAATCCTTTAAAGTTACTTTTCAAATAAAGGTGAGGTATCTTTGAAGGAAACTTTACTTGCATCTTAGTGCGCCTACAGCTAGGTAGATTTTTATGTGGCGAGGTGGATTAAGAAATCCACCCTCATTTTCTCAAATCTACCCCACAGCATCTAGGTGGTGAAGCTGATGTGGCTTACCCAAACCCACCTTGAGGGTGGTCTCTCTACCCTCTGGGTAGATTTTTAATGGATTGATCTCTCGCAGTTTTAAACTGTACGCAGCCTTTGAGCCAATAGAATGATGACACTTGTCAAGCTTCTAGTGTCTCCCCTGCTACGTAGTTCTGAACTGCACATAGAGTGTACGCTACAGATGGAGACACGTGGACGGTTGGGATTCAACTTGGCTAATGGCTAGTTTTTGCCGCGTAGTTTTGAACTGCGTAGCTAGAACTTCAATGAAAATTTGTAAGCCTCCCCTCCCCATACTTGGTTTTGTTTTATGGCGATCAGAAGGCCAATAGTTTTAAGCATACTTTTTCAACAATAACCTCAGTGACTATATTTTTTATTAAACTTGTTTGACAAGCATCTCAACGGCTAGCTTGTTGGCCAAATTTTTTTGACAAGAAGCTCAATGGCTAGTTTTTTACCAAACTTGTTTGACAAGAAGCTCAACGACTAGCTTCTTTACCAAACTTGTTTGACAAGAAGTTCAACAGCTAGTTTTGTTCATCTATAAAACTATTCATCAAGTATACTATATTTTCTAACTCTTCTACACTCAACTCTATTCTCTTAAAAACCATTCATCTTCTAAACTTTATTCTATTCTCTTATTATCAATTTTTCCCATCATGTCTGACCTAATTTTGGAGGACCTAATCATGTCTAACCCATCACTCTCATCCTTGTCATCATCGTCCGGAAGCGAAGAGCTCTTCTGACGTCAAATTGAGATGATGTACAAGTATAGCAAGGATATGATTGAAATGGGAGAAGCGGAAGAAAAAGAGCAAGAGGCGACATCATCACGGAGGTGGCGCGGTAGTAAAATGAGAAGGATTAACAAGCAGAAAGGCCATGATCATAAATTGGGTGAGTTTAGCCTTAATCAAGATTATTTTGGTGCCAACCCCGCCTACGTCAGTATCCCATTTCGTCGTCGATTCCGTATGAGCGAAGGTGTGTATCAATGTATTCATAATCATGTTATTTCAGCGAACCCTTATTTTATTCAAAATAAAAATGCCGCTAAGACGATGGGCTTATCCTCGTACCAAAAGATAACGTGCGTACTCCGCATGCTATGTTACGGTACGAGCGCAGACGAATACTTTCGGATTGGGGAGTCTACAGGTAATTTGAGCTTGAAAGAATTTTGTAAAACAATTATAATACTATTCAAAGCTCAATACCTTAGATCTTCTGATGAAAACAATACATTTCACTTGTTAGAAGAGAACGGATCGCGAGGTTTCCCGGGGATGTTAGGTAGTTTAGATGGCACGCATTTAAAATGGAATAATTGTCCTACCGGGTGGGCAGGACAATATACCGGGTATAAGAAAATCCGGACGATGATTTTAGAAGTTATTGCATCGCAAGATCTTTGGATATGGCATGCATTTTTTGGGGTGCCTGGTTTTAACAATGACGTGAATGTCTTGCATCAAGGGTGATTTTTCAATAACTTGCCTAATGGAGTTGCTCCACCATGCAATTACAATATAGGCACGGTCCCGCAGACAAATGGCAAATAATTTTTTAAACCATATGAAATCCATCCAGCGATGTTGAAAGATATTTTACAAAGACGCAAGAAGCATGCTGGAAAGACGTAGAACGTTTGCATTTGGGGTATTACAAGCTAGGTTCCAAATATTCGCGCACGGTGCACGATTTGTAAGCTACGAAATCTATAAAATGTTATGTATGCATATATAATCAGGCACAACATGATGGTCGAAGATAAACATCATACTTACATCCAACAAATGGACACTGATCCCGAGTTTAGAGATTCTGTGAAGAATTGGAAGGACTTAAATCTAAGACATGCGATCAACATTATGGCACAGTACGTCAAGAAGATTCATGAAATTATAAATGAAGGTACTCATTTTCAATTACGGAATGAACTTGTTGCGCATTTGCGGAATAAAAAAGGGGCGAAGTAATGTATTTTGTTTCGAAGTTTATAGCTTTATGTTGAAGTTGAAATGTATTTGGTTTCGAAGTTTGTAGTTTTATGCTGAAGTTGAAATATATTTGATTTCGAAGTTTGTAGTTTTATTTTAAACTTGTAATGTATTTTGAGAGACTTTTTGAAGTTCATTTTACGGAATACTTAACATAAATAACAATTTTATTGAAATAATAAAATTACATAGAACTTAACAACCACTGTTAACGTTAAGGATTACATCAATCTTCATCACTAGAAATGTCGTCATCACTTGGACACTGCTCCTTCAACTTCTTCGATTATTCTTTAATTTGCTTTATTATCCAACGCCTTTGTATCGGTAGTAGGTTACTTGGGTTCGTTGTCATCACCTTAACCATATACACATCTTCGGTGGCTTTTTTTCTAGTTAGCTCCGCTTCATGCCTCATTTGAATCACTGCCTCTCTAGCCAACTTTTATTCCTCTCGTGCTCTAGCTTTAGCTACCTTTTCCTCTTTCTTCAGCTCATTTCTCTCATTCCATGCCTTCATCATGTTTGTCAATATCTCAAACATTTTATTCCCCCATAAACCAATACTTGACTTTGCCGCTTCTCTTACCATATATTTTTTTAGGCCGTCCGGTCGTACTTCCCAACAAGCATATAGTGGTGAATCCAAGTTGATAGAATCATTCGGAATAACTACATTTGGAGTGTCAGAAGTAGGTGCATAGGGATCGGTGCCAGAAGTACGCTGGCTATCATCAAAATTTGATTTCCTAGTGACGTTGCGGCCGGGGTGCCCGATGTTCTCAATTTGTGACCATTTTGGGTAATGCTCCAAAAATTTGTATGCCTCCCCCAATGTAAATGGGTATTTTTTGTATTCGAATGTCTAATATGCCATACGTTCCTAGAAATCAAGTTCAAAATTCTAATGAGTACTAATTGTGAAACAAAATTAATGGAATGAGAAAAAAAAACTAAATTACTTACGTCGCCCGTTCTAATTCTGGAAAAATATCGGCTTTCGAGGTCTTGAATGATGCCTCTAAAAATTGTACATTCCTTATTGAGCCGCACCTTATACGCGCAATTGACACCATTCTATGATCACCACATCGATTGGTCATTATAGAATAAGTTAAATTGGTCACAAACCTTGAACCAAAATATAACGGCTTTTTGGTTGTTCGTCGTAGAGAAATTTTGTTTGAGACCAAGCACATGCGAGATTGACAAAGTCATCGGATGACCAATTTTTGGAGTTCGTGTTTCTTTCTTTGTCATCATCAACTTCATCATTAACCTCAACTACAATAGGTGTCAGTGCCATCTTTCTTATAAGCTTTGCCTTTCCACGCGTATTACTTCTCGTGAGAACCATATTGAGAACCTTAGAGATGACCGGAAAAATGACCGAAGATATCACCGGAGAGATGACTAGAGAGACAATCGGTGATGTATTGGGGTTTAAATCAATTAAACCCCATGTACCTCTCATCGACATGGTATTCGAACTTCTACCGGTGTGAGATGAGAAATATGGATTTCCTGGTTTAGAGTACGAGCCCGTATGAGGATCAAATTGAGGGTAATATCCTTAGTTTTGGTAATGAGGGTAATATCCTTAGATTTGAGATCGAAATTGATTGTCTTATGGTGGAAATAGTTTTCAAACATGGTGATCACGATATTCGGAAGGGTTAGGCATTTGCTATAAATCATATGTGCCAAATTGCGTCAGAAATACGCTCCATTGTTGGCTCGTATTGGAGGATTGAGAGTGGTTTTGAGAATTAGATTAGGAGCTTGAAGATGAATGACATTTATAGATGAAAAAATATAGTCGTTGAGCTACTTGGTGAATAAGTTTTCAAAAAAAATATAACCGTTACACAAAAGATAAGTTTTCATAAAAATATAGTTGTTAAGCTACTTGGTGAACAAGATTCCAAAAAAATATAGTCGTTGAAATACACAAAAGACAAGTTTTTACAAAAATATAGTCGTTGAGCTACTTGGTGAAGAAGTTTCCAAACAAATATAGCTGTTGATCTACTTAGTGAACAAGTTTCCAAAAAATATAGTCGTTGAGATACACTAAAGACAAGTTTTCACAAAAATATAGCTTGGTGTTTTCATGCGGTTAAATAAATTCCCTATATTTCTAAGCTCATAAAAATACTAATAGAACTAATTTTTCATCCTTTAGGAAGGTGTTCAAGGAAATACCTAAAAAAAAGAAAAAAAAAAAAACTAAGTATGAACCAATACACTCTTAATAGAGGGCAAGGGAATGTGTTTGAGGAAATGCCTAAAAGAAACTAATCTAGAAAAAACTAGGTACGAAGAGAAAAAAAAAACAAGGCAAAAGTTTCAGGCTCTTGCCGTGCAGTTCAGAACTGAGTGGCAAGCTTTCTCAAGCCAGATTAAGCCACGTGTCTCATTTTAAGTGACTGGATTAAGCCGCGTATTTGAGAAAGCTTGCCACGCAGTTCTGAACTGCGCGGCAAGAGCCTAAAACTTTTACCTTTGGTTCTATTCTTCATACTTAGTTTTTTTTTTTTTTTTTTCTTTGAGGCACTTCCTCAAACACCTGATGTGCCCTCTATTATGTATACATCTCTTCATACTTAGTTTTATTTTTCAAAGACTTCGATTAGGCATTTTATCAAACACTTTAAAAAACCTAGTATTTCATTCAAACACTTGTTTTTTCAGCTCCTCTGGCCATAAAATTTTATTCAAACACTTAAAAAAATGTATTATTTGAAGCAAACACAAGTTTAAACATAATAATGCATGATCAATTTAGCATAAACTTGATAGTCTAAACAAAACATAACATAAAAGTAAATAGTCTACACAAAACATAATATAAACTCGATAGTATGACAAAATATAATAAAACATAGCCTAAGTGAGACGGCTTCACTTCATCTGGCGGGCAGGTCTGGTATAGGAGAGGCTCTCACCATAGGTACATTGTACATCTAGCTCTGTCTGGTAGCTGATGGACATCTCAGCTAGTCTTTCTCCCGTGACTCGGATAATATCCTGTGACTGGCGCAGTTGTTACTCTAACTCCTCATTGCATTGATACAATTGCTTCGTATCTTCATAAGTTGAATACCAAATTCTTTAGTTTTGAGTCCAAAACTCATCCACACTGTACCTAGGTAGACACGAGTGTGGTACCTGCATGACCGAAATCGGTACACGCCTACGTTCTCCACTACTTTCTCCCATCTCCATGAACCAACCTAGATCCCCCACTTCCTCGTCGTATGCCTCAACACCATTGTTTTACACCTGAAAATGTGTGGCTAAACTTGAAGTAGATGGTAGAGCAATATCGGGCCTCACTAGATCGTGCCCGACCATCCAAATATTCCTAGCCCTCTTCACATAACTGCAACCGATCTTGGGATTTGGATTAGCAAACATGCCAAAATATCATGTAATCTACATCAGCAATGATTTAATTGCGTCCATCATAGAAGTCCAGCTCTCTCAATCCCTGATAAAGTGCTCGATCGTACCGCAGAAATTCCATAATCTCTTGTGTGGGGTCATAGGGAACACTATCAATCCCGGTGTTGGTCTCCTAAATACCAAAGTGTACCGTTCCCGTATGGGACTTAAACTAATGAAATCCTTCTATGACTAAGCTTTGTGACAAATCTTACCTTTGGACGGATAGATTGTCTACTCCTCAGCCATGGTTGCCAATCAATGTTGGTTATGTCATTCCATTCTATCATTTCTCTAATCACAGCAAATGAATGATGGATCTCAACCCCTGAACTAGCCATTTCATCTCTCTACGTACTCATACGAGGATAAATATGGTTGAAGTTGTTCATCTTGACCAGATACATTCCAACGCGACAGTACTCAAAGAATCAAAACTTCAATAGAGCATAGAAGCCTGTAATTGATCTCTTCCCCTTCCCACTCTTCAGGACTGAGACTTCATCTAGTCCCCGATACAAATGTGCCATGATCGAAGTACCCCAATCGAACCGCGATATACCTAAAATATGGTGGTTTGTCAAAGCTACAAGGTAACCGGCCGGTAGAGATGTATTTGCATTCGAGAAGCAGATATTATCCATCATGTATGCAATAAATACTTGAGCATATATGAGATATATGTCTTGGTTCTAACTGTTGGTTCAAGGATTTAAAGAGTCTCTCCAGGTTTTCAAATAAGCTAGTATGATGTTACTGTACCTGATATCGGCCTGAGTGATTCCGAGGAACAATGTTTGTGCTTCATCGAACTTTGAGTACATATCGTTGTGCGAGAGTTTGAAACCCCACCCAAAACTTATGTTTGCTAGCATGACGAAGGCCAACGGCGTAACACCAAGTTCCCCCGCAAGGGCAGTAAAAAATATGGGTGGAAGGCCACTACCATTCCACGAGAGCATAGATTAAGCGGTTATCTGAGTTTTCCGTGTTAATTGTCAAAAATTCTTTAAAACCTATATTGTCGACAAAGGTCTTCAACGTGAGGTACCTGGAAATCTATTGGTACTAGTTTAAGACCTTATCCAGTGATCCCCTATATATGATTTCATCTCGGTTCTGCAAAAACAACACATTAACATATTAAATTCTCATTCGGGCATTTCGCTGAACATTTGACAAATAGCGCTAATAACTAACCGGGAATTTCTCCGATCCAATAAAAATATGGACCCAGTTGTTCGCGAGGATATCCACTCGGTACAAATCCTAGAGTGTTGGGGCGGGATCATTATCTGGCGTGAGGTGTAACGGCTGCATATGCGTGACCAATTCTTTACTTTTTCGTTTAACTACGTCACTTTCATTTCTTCTATTTTTGGGAATTGAATTACTAGGTCCTGACATTGTTAATCGTAGTTTTATGGGATTGAATTACTAGAAGGTGGGGTTTGGGAATATTATATTAGAACTTGGGAAAACTAGAAGGTGGGGTTGGTAAAATATGTGAGAGTAGAGTAAAACTTAAGTGGCAAATCGAAGGCATTTTATGCAGGCACTACCCGCGAAGTTCTAAACGCCGCGTGAGATTTGGACGTTTTAGATGAAGACACATGGCCAGATCTTAGGTGTTGTTTGTCCCGCGTAGTTCAGAACTACGTTGGGGAATATCCACCTTGATTTGGGTTTAAACTATTGTGGGTGCATCTGGGGTGCATTTGGGCTTTTCCACCCCCCCCCCCCCTAGCAGCTGCATATGCTCTTATTGTAATCAGTGATTACGGATAACCCCTCTCGAAGCAGTCAAGAAGAGGTCCAAAGATCAACTCTCTATCCACCCTAAGAAGTGGAAGCATATTTAGTCAACAGACACTAAAAAGTAATAAGCACATTTACCCCAGATCTTCTTAACATTTCCATGTTACTTGACATATAATATCATGATACTCAATTAATAGCTTATGGGGTCATAATTATGCTTGTTCGAACGGGCTTTATAGCCGTTCGAATGAACCTTGAGTTTTTGGCTTAAATTTACCTCAAAGTATTTGGAAACTTAAAGTCATTCGAGCGACAATCAATTTTTGCCTAAACACTGATCCGACGTGTTAAGTTACTTGATGTTGTTCGAACGAGACTTATAGTCGTTCGAACGATAATGCGGAGGTTAGTTTGTGAGATTTGTTTGAAGCCCCATATTTGCCTCGAGATCCGAGTGATTGTATTTGGCTCTCCCAAGTATGTATATAAGGGAGAGTTAGGTTTTTTAAAAGCCACCTTTGGGGAGATCTTTAGTGGGAGGAATTTTTGAGAGAGAAACCTCAATTGCTTGTAAAGATTGTAAACTTGGTCTTAGAATAAACTCTATCTATTGTGTGTGAATGTAGGCAATTGCCGAACCACCTTAAAACCTTGTTGTTGGTTGTTGATTGTGTATTATTATTTACCTGTTTGTGCCCTAATCGAATCGATAGGAGCCCAGCTTCCGCGGCGTGGCTCAACAACTTTACCACAAGACTTGATTAGAAACTTGAAGGTGCAAGTCCAGTTTGGATATACCCTTAAAACTCAAATTTCTTCAATTGTTTTGCAATGTACAATTGCACTTTATATATATATATATATATATATATATATATATTCTTTCATAAAACATCGTGGATAAATTTGATCAATAATAGAAAATCACATCATCATCTTCTAAGGGAACTCCAACATATAGATTAAATAGATAACTGGAATCCAAATGCTTTCTTACTATCCAGTGGGACTACTTCCACCGGTTAGAGTCATCTCTTCTCATCTACAACAGGCAGCTCTAAATTGTGTTTTCCTGGCAGAGCTGGGTGGTGAGATAAATCCTTCTTTACTGGAGTTGAAGCCTCCGAAATTAGAAAGTATGCATGCCTAGTTTACAATATACCATGAAAAATAAGATAGCCAGTTTGATGTTTCGTTTAAATCATATTCTTTAAAAACAAGACACAAATAGCTGGACCAGGCTTGGACAAAATCAAGATAAAATGGAGGTCCAAACTTGGCCAATCCATTAGCTAGTTGGCTTTCTTCTTAAAATACATGAACAAGTAAGATTTGAAAGAGAACAAGTTCCAATTAGATCATTAACTCAAGGGTTGTGCATACCCAGTTGGTATTAAAAATTAAGAGTATGTATTTGCCTTCTGTACATCTATAATAATAAGAAAAATAACCCATCTTTTTTCTTGGGTTTCAGCCTTCCATTCCATCGACGCGTATGACGATGCGTGCTTTGGAAGGCCTCGATTATTTCCATGGAACTTAATTCTGTACCATGGAAATAATCGAGGCCGTCCAACTCTCAATTGACGAATTACATGGCATTTTTAGGATTTTAACCTTCTTCACTTTTAGCCTCCTTCACCCAATATAGATTCTTTACCTCTATAAATCAATCCTCCATCCCTATTTTACAAATCAAACTTAAATTGATTCATATAAACGGTATTAAATGAGTCATTGACAGTGAAATCCTATTGATGTTTTAATTTGTTACAGGGCTTTATTACAGGCCTATGCAAGTACAGATTACTGTTGCAGGTTTAACTAAAGATGTTTGCTACAAGTTTGGTTCCTCACCACTATTATGCCTTTATCAATAATTTATTTAGGTCTATGAAAAGCTGTTTATTCTATAATTGATGATTGGTTGATGTTTTAATTTGTAACAAGGATTTGTTATAGGCCTACCCAAGTACGGATTACTGTTGCAGGTTCAAGTACAGATTGTTGCTGCAGGTTTGGTTCCTCACCGCTATCATGTCTTTATCTATAATTGATTTGATTGATGAATGTTTAAGGGGTTTAATTTTAAGAATTTACACATTGCTCTAATAGAGATATTGAAATTGTATTTGATTTATATAGGTCTTCTTTATGTTTTGATTTAATTAGGGTTTAAGAGGTTATATGTAAAGAGTTATTGATTATATAGGTCTTTTTGTGGTGGCTTCTTGGGGAGTTTTCTCTATCTATTTTATTGGAGATTACTGAAGTAAGGTAAGGGATAAAAATTTTATATTGAGATAAAGGATAAGTTAAAAGTTGTAAAGTGCTTCGTACACTGCCTGTTAGAAGAGTAAAGACCCTAGCATCCTACAAACTTTACCAATTTCTATATGCTCCATTACCCTTGTTTGAGCTTTAAATATTATCTGGGGGTCAAAGGTCTCGGCCTCCTGACTGGATTTTTTGCCTTGACATGCCAAATATTGACTGCATAGAACATCATTGGCTGGAAATTGAGGCAAGATATCATTTTACCCTATGTGTATTAACTGCGAAGCAACTTGAGAAAGTGTGGATCATCTTATTAGAGTGCGTGGTTTTATTTAAGGTGTCACTGATAACGGGGTGAGTTGTCTTTGAAATTTTGAAGGCTAACCAAAGGTTAAATTATCTATGGTATAGCATTCTATGTGTATTTAGTAGTGATTGCGACCGTATGGATTTATTGGAAGAGGAGAGGAAACAGGGGAGATTTGATGACTATCGCTTTGAGAAAGAAGCTCTTTGATCTTTTTAGTGCAAGGCCTATGGAACTTTTAGGTGAGTCATTTTCCAGGACTCTTTATCAAGATGGAGATTATATTAAGCATCAACTTAATTATTTTTTGACAAAATCTCACTATTAAGTAACACATTAGAAGTAGAACACGTCTCGCTTTGTTTTGGAAATTTGTTTCTTGGTTGATGAAATCTATAATACGAAATTGTTATCCAAAATTTATATCAATGGTATTACCTATATAAATATTATTCTTATGCCCTTTTTAATATGATTTATATATTTTATCTTAGATTCATCAGCTTGTATTCATGAATTTCAAATTCAATCCCAGCTAATATTATTTAAAGTTATAGAGATACAAAATGAGCATATGCCCCTTGGGAATCTTGTCACTTCCGGCAAAGATATTGAGGCCCTTGATCGTCCTTTTACGGGTGTCACAATCATTAAATGACAATTATTTCCCTCTGTACCAAGGGCAGGCCAAGAATGATGTGGAAGCAGATCAAAATAAGAAGGGATTAAAGTGGTTTAAAGAAACATATAGTAGTCTAACTGCTAGACGGGTAAGTCCTAAGGTGGGGCAGCATCTTCTTGCTGAATACTATATAGACTTCAAAGATGTCGTAGATGATAAAATGATTGCATCATCATCAGGCAATAATAAGATGCTCATATTTTATTCTGATGAAAGAGATGATCAGAGTAGAAATATGCTTTCTCAACTTGCTCTTAATGGTGTGCAGCCTCAGAATGTAGTATCTTTCTGTTACGAAAAATTTCAAAATTGTTCGGTTTATCTGACAACTGTCAAATATGATGAACCCCAGAAAAACTCACAGCTGACAACTTCATGGTTTGAATCGTTTCACAAATGGGAAATGTTAAGAAGTGGGCAAATACTGCCCATGTATGACGTATGGGAGGCGAAGTAAAATCTTGCACAACCAATCTATCTTGGAAATTCATATGAGACTTCGCTTCCACAAGCTTCAGTAGAACAAATAAATAGCATTGGTATGAGTCCAATCACTAGTATCAGTCAGGATACAACCATGACCTTTATAACTAGTGAGGGCTTGTCTTCTCCTCAGACAAAATCAAAGAAACGTAAAACTAGAACTTTTGAGCTTTTACCATGGCATAAGGAAGTCAGAGAAGGTTTCTAAAAGCAACAAAATATCAGGTGAGTGTCGCACCACATTTAGATCATTTATTCATATACTTTTCTTTCCCATGTTTTTTCTATCATGTTAGTATTCCATAGATTTGAATGTGACTATGTCCAGTAAATTAAATGATTCCTTTATGATATTTATTTTTATGAATACTTTGTTTTATTGTTTACAGCATGGCCGATCTTGAGTGTGCACATGCTTTAAGTCGTCTGGTTCAGAAGGTGTGTCTACATTAAAAAACTTGATATTCATTCTAGTTTCCTTTGATATTATTTCCATAGGCCCATGGGATCAGGCATTATTTCAATAGATGCATCTCTGATGGCAGGTGGAGGATGTATGTGGAAAGGTTCAAGATAGACAACCAGCATTTCAAGCATGTAGAAGGCTTATTTTGACCACACAGCTGATGTAGCAGCTCTTTTGTCCCACTCTAGGAGCAAATTTCTCTTTAGAGGGCAACTCAGTCTATGAAATTGTTACATACATTGTTGCTAAGTTATCACTCGCAGAAGCATGCAGCCTGATGTCTTGTTCACGGAGTAATTTACATTTGACCAGTAAAAATGGATGTGCTCTCAGTAGCATAGTAATTGTGGAAAGTTTTTTATCATAAGTGATGCTCCATTCGATTATTGGGATCTATTTAAAGGCAAGAGTGAGTATTTCCTACTCAAGATCAAGGGGTTAATCTCAGCACGTGTGGTGCCTCGCTGTTTGTATGTGAATAATTATAGGTTGGAAACACTAGTATGTTCGCCAAGCTCAGAAAGCGCCAAAACATAAGTTGGAGAGATCTACTTTCAGCATTTGTGACTGATTAAAAGGCCTTCTCTCTAAATTATCCGCATGGATATATGTTCCCAAGCTACTTAATAAATATACTTATAATTAAAGGACCTTTCTTCAAATCAACCGTTTAATTCTTTTTCCTTTTTTCTTTTCATATTTATGTAGTGTATTTGGAAAACTCAATAGTGTGTGGAAAACTTCATTGGTACATTGATAAAGCTAGAAACTGGCCTCTTAAGGTGAGATCCAACTATGTAGTGCATGAAAATTTGTAGCTCTAATTGGTATCCAACCCCAAAAACGCAACACTTACTAATGGCAATTTTGTGTACCTCCTTTGGTTGTTTTGATATCTATATTATACATATCCATCTCTACTTAATATATGCACCCTAGGAAAGAAAAATATATTGATTCCGACCGAACAATGCCATTTTTGGTAAGCATATAACAAACTGATGAACCTAACCAGTTTAGCTATGATGTTAATGTTCTTAATTCCACAGTTTTAGTATCTTTTGTGCATTTTCAGAAGGAGGCTGCTGTTGTTAAGACTGCAAGAAAGGCATGGTATCAAATACTGTACCAAACTATTTCAAACATGAATCTGGATTCTCTCACCCCTTACCCTCCTGTGGATGCCCAACCAGCTGCTAAGCTCATAAACAGGTTTCTAGGGTTCCTAGATGATTAATCTAAGGGAGCCTCTGGGGTTTTTGTAACAATGGCATTAAGTAGATATGTTCACTCAAAGAGATCACCCGCAAGCATATCATTGAAAATTTATTTTGATCCCCTTACCTTCAAATAAGAGTGATGATTTTCTTCTCTAAATAGATTACTCATAACTGTGTAAAATAACTTATCTAGAAATAATGGACACTGTGTTGTTTTGCGACCTTAGCTGTGATCTACAATCTGACACTGAAGGTTTGCGTTAAGGGTATTATTTGGAAAAGTTTCAGTGTAAACTAGGATAATGATTTTATTTTTAATGTTGATCTTAATATTTTACTTTCACTCTAAATGCTTAAACTATGCAGTTTTGTTTTGTTCGGCCTTGTTTTAGTTGTTCCCATCTTTGTTTCTTAATTTTGGGTGGGATCATTTGTTTTCGAAACTTGCATGCTGGTGGGATACTTTTAGATCTTCAGTTTTCGAAGTTTAGGAAATAATTTGTGATCACCCTAGGAAATAAGTTTTAGTTTGCATGGTTTGGGTTCTTATTTCAACTCAAAAATCGATTGATTGAAAGCTAAGAAAGATGAACTTTAATATTTAATATGGGTTTGATGATTGTAGAACTAAGGAACTTGACAGATTCCGTGGAAATGGACTAATTGGGTGATAAATTGATAATGTTTTTACTGACTAAGAATTTTTTTTGAACGTAAGCTGTGTTTAAGGTAGACCCCAACGAGTTATATTGCATAATGAGAAATTACAACCGATACTAGATTTTACCACTAGCATCATCCGCCAAATATATCATCTATTACATCCAGAAATGATACTAGTAAGTCCCTTACTGCATTAAACAACCTGAATCTATTGACACTTTAAGGAGTTGTTTCTTTCGCTCCATATGTGTTTGATGTGTATAGACTAGCCTTCATGGTCTCAGCTTTACTTTTATCAGCCATGCCTAACATCCCCAGAACATCTTGGAGATTACCTTGCTGTCTCAACACTTTGTTATTGCTCATAATCATTCTCCAAATCTCATATGCATTAATTATGATGTGATTTTCAATACTTTCTTATGTTGTGCAATTTTTAACCTAAGAAATTTTTTCCTACTACAGTTTATCCCCTACATTATAAGGAATGATTATTATGGCATGTGCCTATACAAGAACTTCTAAAACTCATCTAGTAGTTGTAGATATAAAAGAAGATTAGTAAAAGATCATTAAAAAAAATGTAATACTGATCATACAATCATATGTAGTCGAACAATAAAGGCAAAAACCAGATTCCAATACTGTTTTCTCCTAAATAAACTAAGAAGCATAATTAAAATTAATATAACTAACATATCAATGTAATATTATTCATAACTAGAATCCCACAACCTAGATCTTGTAAGTAGCTAAACCAAATCAGCAATTTGGACAACTATTTGCCTTTTTGAACCAACTATGCAAACATCGACTGTGAAATTGGTGTTTGCAAGGCATTGTAGTAAGCACGTCATTTTTAACAAAGTTTCTCTGACAACAAGGACACTCCAATGTATTGTCATTTCCCACTTTCACATATTTATTTTGTTCCAACATGGTAATTGCCGTAAATTGTGGTGGTTGCATAAGATGCTCATATCTTCGTACTCCTTCTTCAGTATAAGTTCGTCGAATTCCAAGTTTCAAAAACACAGTCAAAGCAGATTTTTCTTTGTTAAGCGTTTCTAAGACATGAAACTTGATATGTGCTAGAAACCAATCATAATTGTTGTACCAAAATCCGTCCCCAATGATTATTCTTGGATCATTGCGACAAACATTATTTAATAGCTTCAAAGTCTTCTAGCGGCCAACTTGAGAAAGGATGGACCAAAAATTTAACTCAATTGTCTTAACGATGGATGGTTCCATATTTGTTGTTAGCAAAATTAAATCTCTTGCTTGAATAATATCATTAGTAATAACTAAAGATATTTGTAGATAAAGTTTTGAATGAATTACGCAAGGAGGAAAATCATCAGTGAAAGCCTGCTTAACGTCTTCAATATCAATGACATCCATTAGTTTTTATATTCTTACTTACGTTAATGTCCAGTCTTTCCCCTCACTGGTTTTTGATTTTTTTTATGTGATTTTGCTAATATGGCTTGAAATCGGAAAGCCTTATCTGGATCGGAATAGGGCAGCATGTTTATGAAAACTAGGGTTGTTCCCAAGAATGTTATGTTCCATTAGAGAGTCCCATGTTATAGTTTTTAAACCCAATTTAGGCCTTCGTAATGGCTTAAAAATTACTTCTTGTTTCTAGTTTTATCTCTTTTTTTACTCACCCACCTTCTTTCTTGAGAATAAATTGGTCTTCTTTCCGCGACTCTTGGCCTCCGTGTTTTTTCTGCATTATGCCTACTCTCTAGTATTGAACGAGTTTGATTATCCCTTTTGCTTCAAGTTCATTCCAATTTTAAGTCTTAATCTTGTTTCCTCCACGGTTTCCAATTAACATTCACATCTTGTTAGAGATTGTAGAAGCCTTAAATATGTCAAGTATTGGGATTTTTGAAGTTTGATGCTATTAGTCGTCAAGGTCATGTTTCTTAGAAAAATTTTCCTTCATTTGTTTCACTTAATTATTAAACCTGCATTCTTACCCATGGTTTATATGTCTATGCTGAGAATTTTACTTTTTTTCTCTAATGGCTTTGAGCATTCTGTCATTTCCCGTTGGTCTTTCCCTTCTGACTTTGGTAATTTCTATGTCAATCTTGGTGTTGCATGAACCTATATTGTACATGTTCTAACACAACTCCTAAGCTACTTGTTTAGCAACCTATATTGATATTAAATATTTTTAGATGTAGTCATTCTTCTTCTTGAAGGAAAAGTTTGTTTCTTTGCTATATAATTTCAAAACACATAGTAAAATTTTGTTACACTAATAATTGAGCTATGTATAAAGAATTTTTCAATTTGACAACTTCAGCTTTAAAGTTTGTTTTTCAAATTTTGTATTTATATTAAAATCAATGTGGAAATGTTATTAATTTCTCATTTTTGGTATCTTTTCTATATTTTTAGAAGGAGGCTACTACTATCAAGGCTACAGGAAAGACATAGTACAAAACAATAGTCTCAGACAGTGATTATACAAAGTTAATCATCTTCTCAAAGTGGTTACGAGTATCATGCCTTTTAAATCTTTCTTAGTTATAGGTATGACAAATTTCTAAAACTTATCATCCTTTTTGCAATGTGACTAGAATTCATTTTTTATTTTATGTTATGAACATGTTATTTTATTTGCTAGATGATGTTTTGAATTACATAGTTGTAATTAGATTGTTTGGAATGATTCACATCGTCTTTCATTTGCTAGATGTTTGTCCTGACATTGATTGATTGTTTGTTTGCTTAGATGAGTACATTAATTTTATCTTTGGTGACCCTCAATATTTGTTACCCTGCAGCATTTTTTATACCTTTGGTAGAAAACCTCACTTGGTCTCCACAATCTGCAATACCTGTCACATACTTTGGAACTTGCCTAGTATATTCTCTTATAACATTAATTGGGAGAATTGGGAGAGATGGGATAGTCGTTGTAGCGGAGACAATAAGGACAGTTACTTCGAAGAAGCTTGAAATGGAGCTATAGATTACTATTTTAGATTAGGTCGCAGCCCAAAGCAGATGGGACTAACATATGTGTATTCATCTGACTCTCCGCTCTATAAGATGAGATCGTTTCTACTCGGCTTCATCTGTACCTTTTCCATCCATATGTTTACCTTGAATTTCTCTAATTCCTTTTTATCTTGCGGTATGTGATAGCATGTTTAGTGAATTGCTACTACGATTATCACCAATCAAGAGCGGGTACCCAGACATTCATCATATCCAACTTTAGGTGTCCACCGTAAAACAAAATCTTGTTGAGATGATTTGCAACATAAGGGTGACAGTTGCAAATGAAGAGGTTATAACATTTGTGCTCAACACGAAGCACCACTGGAGACACTCCTACAAACCAACACCCTCCAAAATTACTTCATCTCAACAGTCAGAGAGAAAAATGGAGATTGACGGCTCTAAAATCTTCATCAAAAGTTACTTAAGTACTCACATTTGAAAGTCTTCTTAACCACCCATTTAATTGACTTATACTTTGCCTAACATAACATACATTGCAATATTTGTAAATCCCAACGTCACTCTTAATAAATGTTTAGGATAGATTTAAGAACGATATCGAAAGTCTAGATAGGAACTTGGATACAATGAGCTAGGATATGATGGGTGCGCCTTGCACTAGATATGAACAGATCAAGTCTACCCAAAGAAAAGATTTGTATTCTACTTAATTAAGGTCACAGTTAGAAACAATCAAACATTCTAGGTCAGATGTCCTTCTCATTATAAGAAGAAAAATATATTAGCATGTTGTAGCTAATTTATTCCATAACAGCTTAGCCTTGATCGTATGAGAATCCTTCGTTAGCTTTCATTCAATTCCCTAAAAGATTCTTTAACCTTAGTAAGAATGAACTTTACGACGTGCAAATGAAAACATCGTTTAAGGTACCTCAAGGAAAAAAAAACATCGTGCAAATTTCTTTGATCAAAATCGAGTAACATCCAGTTATCATCTTATTTCAAAGACTTTGGCAAGGAATGAATGGGATCCAAGGACCAATATTATCTTGTACCGGAATTTACTTAAAGAGGTAGGCATTATATGGTGGTCTTGAACAAAGAAAAGGTAAACCTTATTGTTTCAATTACAATAGATATTACAAGATATTCAAACACAAAACCAACAACATATCTTTACAATTATAATTAGATAATATATCAAATAATTACACTCAACCCCAACTTGAATCTTAGAAATAATGTGTTTGCAGGCGCTAACACGTGCCATTGTGCTCGTACCTAAGAAACTATTCCACATTGACACGAAGAGATTGGTGAATTATACAAAAAAAAATCATTTAAAGGATTACTAATAAGGTACCAATCAAAGTGCAACGTGACTGAGAAATTGGAGTACCACGACTGAGTAAATTTGACCAAGTAAAGATTACATAATTTAGGAGCTCATCAAAAAGCCTCACAATTGAGTAAATAAAAGTATATTTTGTTTGAAAACCAGTTACTCCTAATCAGTGCGAAGAGATTAGGAATAAGGTATCTATCGAAGTGACAAATTGGAAAACAATTTATTTTGACTACTAAATAAATACCCCATTCATAATCAATGTGAAATTACGATTTTTCCCAAGACAGAAACAAAAACTCGTATGGAAAATATCTGATTTCTTGGATTATTTTTCTTTTTATATTCTTGAGGCATCTTCTGAGATTCAGTTATTTATGTTATGTTGCTCTATGGTTGAAACTGTCTACTGAAAGCTTCTCCAATGTATTCAGTGAATTATGTACTCAGATATTGCTAACCAATTTGTTAACTTACTAAAAATACCTACGCAGATTAATCCCAGTGAGAGCAATTTGAAGCAGTCTAAGAGCTTATGGCAATCAAGGACTGCTTTATTTATTTATTTATTCTTTTGTATTATATATTTAGCCTATATAACTAACTCTTCAAACATTGTGTGTTTCCAAGAACTCAGTTGATCATGGATAAGTTCAAAGCTTTTGCGATCTGACTGTTTACATTTATCAAGTTTAGTTCCGGCAGAGGAGATTATTCCGAAGTGATTTGCCCTGAAAGTGAGAGACAAGCTCTTCTGAGCATTAAAGAAGGTCTAGAAGATCGTTCAAACCGACTCTCATCGTGGACTGGTTATGATTGTTGTACTTGGGTAGGAGTCACCTGTGACAATGCAACTAGTCATGTCGTCCAGCTCAACCTCCGGAATTGATATCTCGGTGATGATAGAAAACACTTGAAATCAAAGTTGGGTGGTAAGATAAATCCATCTTTATTGCAGTTGAAGTATTTGGATTACTTAGATTTGAACCAAAATGGCTTTAAAGGAATCATAATTCCTTCATTCCTTGGTTCAGTCCATTACTTGAGATATTTAAATTTATCTGGAGCGAGATTCATTGGTGGTGAGAGTCTCCAATGGGTTTCTCATCTTTATTCTTCTCTCTGGTACCTAGACATGAGTGGGATTGACTTAAGTAACTCGTCTGATTGGCTTCAGGTACTAAACACGCTTCCTACTTTACTCAAATTGCATCCATCTGGTTGTCAACTTGAGTTACTTGATGAAAGTCATTTGCTTTCAAACGTCATTTGTGAGTCTAGATCTCTCTGATAACTTCTGTTATTCGATACCCAACTGGTTATCTAATCTCACTCGTCTTGTCTCCCTTGATCAACATTCCAATATAATTTATCGTCCTATCCGTGTTGATCTTCAGAACTTGAATGCTCTTAAAGTTCTCGATCTATCTAGTAATTTTATTAACTCTACCCTACCTCTCTGGTTGTATAACTTAAGCAGTTTTGAACGCCTAGATCTTAGTTTAAACGTATTTTTTCATGGGAAGATTTCGGATAATATTGGTAACCTTACTTCACTCACTGGCCTCAAAATGAACTTTAACAAACTTGAAGGTGGGATACCAAGAACGCTCACCAATCTTTGCAGGCTACAAGAGCTAAATTTGTAGAGCAATAAACTCACTGCAATAAACTCACTGGAGAGATATCTGGATTCCTAGGTACACATCTCAATGTATGGCCCTTAATTTGAGGGCGATAAATCTTGCTAGAAATCAACTTTCTGGCCTTATTCCAGCCTCGATTGGAAGGATGTTGTTTTTAAAGGTATTACATCTTCATACTAATAGGTTAAATGGAGAGATATTTGGATTCCTAAATAATGCATCTCAATGTATGGCCCTTAATTTAAGGATGATAAATCTTGCAAGAAATCAACTTTCTGGCCCTATTCCAGTGTCGATTGGAAGGATGCTGTTTTTAGAGGTGTTACATCTTCATACTAATAGGTTAAATGGATCTGTTCCTGAAAATATTGGACTTCTTTCAAAGCTTGAAATGTTATCATTCTCGAGTAATGCTTTAAAGGGTGTTCTTACGGAACTTCACTTTGCCAAGCTCACAAGATGTTTAACTAAGAATGTCTTCAAACTCGTATGTTTGGAATGTAAGCTCCAGTTGGATTCCACCTTTCAGTCTCCAATATATTTATATGGGATCATGCCAGATGGGTCCCCAAATTGCACCATAGCTTCGGACACAGAAAAATATTCTGGAGCTGGACTTATCAAATGCAGGGATTTCTGAAGGAATACCCAGTTGGTTATGGAACTCGTCTTCCAAAATAACCTCTTTAAATCTAGCTTCAAATCACCTCGACGGCCCGATACCCCGTGTCTGCTCCTATATAAAATATTTGGATCTTTCCAACAATTCCTTTTTTGGGATCATTTCCTCATTTTTATGTAATCCAATGGACATAAAGAACAACTTGATATCTCTCGATCTCTCAGAAAATCTTATTACGGGAAAACTTCCTCAGTGTTGGATGTATTAGCAAAATTTGAGTACTATAAAGCTAGGCAACAACAATCTAACGGGAACTGTTCCGAGCTCCATGGGTTCTCTACATAGGCTCGCTTCCTTAAACATGCGCAGTAACAATCTCCAGGGAGAATTGCCTTCATCTATGCAAAATTGCACCTATCTAAGTCTTGTCTTATTGGCATTGGTGAAAATGAGTTATCCGGAAACATACCAACCTCGATTGGCAAAAAAATCTCAGAATTTCTAGTAGTTTTTGTTCTACGTTCAAATAAATTTGATAGTGCTATTCCTTTGGAACTTTGTAATCTCACTGCCCTTCAAATATTGGATCTATCGCATAACCATCTATTGGGTACCATACCAAAATGTTTCAACAATTTCAGTATCCTGGTTAAAAGAAGAAATACAAGTTGATAGAATCGTTATCTTATTACATATTCACAAAACTAATTTATAGAGAAAACATCCAGGAGTTAGAGGAAGTTACATGAGTTTGAGGAAGTTACAAAAGCAAAGTTTATCTACAAGAATAACTACCTAGTAGTTAACCAACGTGGCTTTATTTATTTGTGAGAGATTGCTTCTCTATTACACCCCTGAGAGCTAATAGGTTTCGGATAAACCATGAGCTTGGACTTGAGCAATTGGAAGCGAGCACTAGTGAGTCATTTTGTAAAACATCGGCAACTTGATCCACCGTACAAATATACTGGACAGTAAGCTCTTTAGCGACTACTTTTTCGCAAACATAATGGTAGTCAACTTCTAGATGCTTGGTACGTGCATGGAATATCGGATTTGAAGTAAGGGACATCGAACTAATATTATCACACCATATTGTCGGAGCATCCCTTAGAAATATACAAAGATCGCGAAATAAAGAGCATAACCATGATAGTTCCGCAGCCGTTAGTGCCATTTGGCGATATTCGGCTTCCGTACTTGAACATGATACGGTTGTTTGCTTCTTCGAACTCCAAGAAATTGAGCAAAAACCAAGATAAATACAATAGCCTCCTGTGCAGCGTCGATCAATCGTACTACCTGCGTAATCAGCATCTGAGTAAGCTTCTACTTTTAGGGGTCCGGGTTGGAAAAATATTCCTTGATCAAACGTGCCTTTAATCTAACGAAGGATTCTTTTCACTGCCGTCCAATGAGTGGTGCGAGGAGCATAAAGAAATTGACACACCTGATTAACGGCGAAAGCAATGTTCGGGCTTGTTAATGTGAGATATTGAAGTGCCCCGACTACACTTCGATAAATCTCGAGATCGAAATAGGATCACCATCCGATAGCTCTAATTTTTTGTTAGTAGCAACTGGAGAGGAATATGGCTTAGCCATCTCCATATTGACTTTCTTTAGAAGATCAAGTGCATATTTACTTTATGTAAGAGATATACCAGATTCTGAATAGTGAGCCCCGATCCCTAGGAAGTAATGCAACCGCCCGAGATCCTTAAGTGCAAATAGAGTACTGAGTTTATGAAGAAGATGTTGTAAAGCGGAGACGTTGTTTCCGGTCACCAAAATATCATCAATATAGATGAGAAGAAATATCGAAACGTCGTCTTTATGATATGTAAAAAGAGAATAGTCCGCCTTCGAGCATGCAAATCCAATTTTTTCAAGAAAATCTGAAAACCGTTTAAACCATGCATGAGGCGCTTGCTTAAGTCCATAGAGAGACTTGTGGAGTTTACATATAGAATTCAAAAAAGATGGGTTTTCAAATCCACGAGGTTGTTTCATGTAAACTTGCTCCGATAGTGTACCATGCAAAAATGCGTTTTGAACATCCAATTGTCGGATTGGCCATTTATGGTGGACCGCCAATGCAATGAATGTACGAATAGTAGTATGTTTAGCCACAGGACTAAACGTTTTGCAGTAATCCAAACCCTGTTGTTGATGGAAGCCATTAGCGACAAGACGGGCTTTATATCGTTCGATAGTCCTATTTGCATTTTTCTTGATCTTAAATACCCATTTATTCACCAATATATTCATCTTTGAAGTGGGTTGCACTAGGGACCAAGTACCAATATTTCTTTGAAGAGCATCAACCTCGGAACACATTGTAGCTCTCCAATCCGCACTCTTATTGGCTTCGGTAAATGATGTTGGTTCATGTGGATTATGAAAGAGATTGACAGTTAATGCATACTTAGGATTAGGTTTCACTATCCCACATTTGGATCGGGTAAGCATTGAGTAAGTAGGTGTTTCCTATGGCATAATATCAAGAGAAGTGCCTTGGTGAGGAAAAAGGGGAGGAGAAGGCATAGGCAATGCTGAGGGTAAGGCATGTTGAGGTACTGGAGGTGGTGATGGTAAATTGATAATTGGTGATATTAGTGCAATATTTGCAGTGGGATAAGGTACATTAGGGCTAGCATTTATATGTTGCAAAGAAACAAATACTGAGCACTCTTTCGTAGCATTTGTGACAATAGATTGTTACAAGGATAACTTAAACGAAACTTAAGTTCATTAAAAATGACATGACGAGATAGAAATACTCGGCCGGCGGTTGGATCAAAACATTTATATCTTTGATAATTAAGGGAATAACCTAAGAAGACGCATTCCTTAGAGAAAAAATCCACTTTATTGTGATTATAGGGACGCAAATAAGGAAAACATGCACAACCAAAAATACGAAGACAGGAATATTGAGGGGTGCGATGAAACAATTTTTCATAAGGAGATATATTTTGAATTGTTTTAGTAGGCAATCGATTAATGAGGTATATAGAGGCATTAAAAGCTTTGACCCAAAATTTTGTTTCCAACCCCGATTGAGCAAGAAGAATAAGTCCCATATTAACAATATGAAGATGTTTGCGTTCTGCCACACCATTTTGCTCGGGTGTGCACGGACACGAGAGGCGATGTAGAATACCTTGTTCGGAAAGATAAGTTTTGAATTGATTACCAAGATATTCACCCCCTCCATCGGTTTGGAAAGATTTGATGCGCGCAAAAAACATATTTTCAACAAAAGCTTTGAATTTGACAAAATGATTGAACACTTCGCTTTTGAAGCGCATAAGGTACAACCAAGTGTATTTTGAAAAATCATCAATAAAAAGTGCATAATATTTAGAACCTTTATTTGAAATTGCAGGAGAAGTCCAAACATCCGAGTGAATAAGCTCTAAAGGAGAAGACAAAATTGAAGAAGATAAAGAAAACGACAATTTCGTACTTTTTCCTAAGGGACACAAATCACATAAATCAATTTTATTGAATGGGTTACAACACGGAAGGAACTTATTCAATGTTAAATGCTTTAGAACTTGAGAAGACGGTTGTCCTAATCTTTGATGCCATAGGGATGGAATCACTAGTTCTCCAAGAAACACAACATGAGATGAAACTTTGGTTGAATGATGATGATGAAGATGTAGCGGATATAACCCATTGTCACTCTTTCCTTGGAAAAGAGTCCTCCCCGAGTTGATATCCTTTATGCAAAAGTCATGAGGAGAAAATACAAAAAAAAAAAATATTATCACGAGTAAATTTGTTTACGGATAAAAGATTGGCGGAAACATTAGGACAACGTAATATATTTTGAAGGTAAAGAGGAGATGAATTATGATAAAATGTAGAGGATCCAATATGGGATATAGGCAAACCTGACCCATTTCCAACCGTAACTTTGTCTGTTCCATGATATTCTTGATGCATAGAGAGATTAGCAAGGTCGGACGTTACATGAGTAGATGCCCCACTATCGGTGTACCATGGTTGATCCACGAAATTTGAAGTAGAGATGGCAATCATGGCTTGACATTTTTTTGTAGGAACACCCCCTTTGTAAGCAAGGTTAAAGCGATTGTAACAATTAATACCCGCATGACCTATACGACCGCAAATATCACATTTTGGACGACTAGAGCCATTGGTATTGAAATCGCCTGATGAAGTGTTAGTGGCACCGGGTGAAGACGTGGTTTGACCAATAGAGGATGGAGGTTTATGGTTATGACGACCACCCATATAGTGTGGATAGAAGACGTTTTTGCCACGTCCACGACTATTGGAACCATTGGTGAAGAGAACCGTATCAGTTGGTTTAACAGGAAGCAACTCGTGGTAACGTAATTCGACACTAAGAATGAGACCAATAAGATCATCCATGACGATGTAAGATTCTTTAGCTTGAACCGAATTAACGGTGGCTTCGAAGGCTTGACCAACACCGTTAAGAATTATAGTGACGAGATCATCATCTTCGATGGGTTTTCTGGCAAGTGCAAGATTGTCCGCAATGTCGTTCATCTTGTCAAGATAGTCCGAAATTGAGAAACATTCAAATGAGGTTGATTCGAAGATGACATGGTATTTTTTGAGAGAGAAGAAAAAAAATGCCAGAATCGCAAGACAATAGGCTTTGGATACCATAAAATAAGAAATACAAGTTGATAGAATCGTTATCTTATTACATATTGACAAAACTAATTTATAAAGGATATATCCTGAAGTTAGTAGAAGTTACATGAGTTTGAGGAAGTTACAAAAACAAAGTTTATCTACAAGAATAACTAACTAGTAGTTAGCCAATGTGGCTTAATTTATTTGTGAGAGATTGCTTCTCTATTACTGGTTACATAGGAAATCAATTACAATCGTAACTTTGGAGAGAAATTAAAGTTGGTGATGAAAGGGGTAGAGCTTGAGTATACTAATATTCTCGGCCTTGTAAGAAGTATTGATCTGTCATCTAATAATCTGCCAGGAGTGATTCCTACAGAAGTACCAAGTCTTCAGGGGTTGGGTTCATTGGACTTATCAAACAACTATCTGACAGGAAAGATCCAAGGGAATCTCGGGAACATGAGTTCATTGGAATCTCTCAATTTCTCGGTTAATTAGATTTCAGGTGTTATCCTTCACAGCTTGTCAAGTGTAACATTTCTAAGTTACTTGAATTTTTCATACAACATCTTGTTTGGAGAAATACCTGCAAGTACCCAGGTTCAAAATTTCAGTGAATTAAGCTATATCAGTAATCTCGAACTGTGTGGCCCTCCACTGAAAAAGAGTTGTACTAAAGAAGAAGATGGTGATGGTGTAGCGGAAGACGGTCAAGAGTCTGGGGTACATTGGTTTTATGTAGCATGTCACTTGGATTCATCATTGGATTATGTGGGTTTTTTGTAATTCTAGTAAAGTCATGGGGATTTACATATTTTAGGTTCATCAAAGATACGGCTGATAAACTTTATAAAATGTGTAAGGATTTCATTTGTATAAACTAGTCTATAAATGTAATGTTTCAAACCTTTAGTTTCATTTCTAAATTCTGAAGTTGACATGGTGTATCTTACTATTGACAACTTTCTTTACACAGCAAATAAAGATGAGGCATTTTGTAAAGAAACTTTACCTACCTCTTATTGTAATTGATCACTGATTATGGACCACGTATGGAAGCCGAGGGCCAAAGATCAACTCTCTAACCACTGTAGAAAGTAGGAGAAGCACATTTAGTCATATAAACTGATAGGTTGTGGGGTCGTCTCCACACACGCACGTCGGGTTGTTTCCACGCATTTCACCCAGCCACTCTTTATTTTAGTAATTATTCTTTATTTTATTTAGTAATTCCTATTAGAAGTCAAATTAGGGCTTTCTATTCTAAATGGTGTTTCCTAGTTGTTTTCTAATTGTGATGAGCCTCCTTATTTATGTCTATAAAAGGAGAGCTCCTCTAGCTTAATTTCTTAATATTAGTTCTAGTGAGATAAGGGCCTAGCCTTAAGTAGAGAGATCTAATTTATTTTCAGTCTTTAATTCAATCAAAGTAGTTGTCTTTTTTGTTAATCGCTTCCACATTAGTAGTTTATATCAATTGGTATCCTAGCGAAATTCGTTATGTGGAGAGTTTACTTTCTCAATAATCTTCAGTAATTTTTCTTTCAAGATTAAAATGGTAGGGAAGATGAAAGCAGAGTCTCGTCAATCAATTTCTTGCAATTGGAAATGCTAATCAATATTCCTGAGGTTCTTTGACTATGAAATATAAATGACTATGATTTATTTTTTTAATATTGTCTATATATACAATAAACTCGTTTGAATGGATACAAATTGATATATGCAGTTTAATCCTAGAATACAATTGCTCAAGTTTATGATTGCCAGCATGATGCAGGTCTACTGGGGGAATATATTAATATTTCCGAAGTATGTTATTGAAAAGCTAAACTCCATATGTGTTAAGTTTCTTTGGCAGGGGCATAAACAAGGTAGGAAACATATGCCTATGACTTGGAAAAGGGTGTGCACTCCTAAAGGAGAAAGAGGAGCTCGGTCTAAGAAATCTTGACACTTGGAACTATTAGAGATAGATTTAACATTAATATAATGTTAAGGGTTGTAGAGGAATTGCTCAATTTTGTGGCTTTGTTTTCTGCTCAAATAGACTCATTGTCTATTTGAATTGATTAGGCCGAGTCGTTTCTGTTCGAATATACTCATTGTCTATTCGAATAGATTAGGGTGAGTGATTTCTGTTCGATATATATTCGAATAGACTTGGGAGTATGTTCGAACAGACATCGTAAACTCAGTTTTGAGTATTGATTTGAAGCCATTGGCTTTGCCTCGAGATTTATATTGATATAATAAGTCAACCCACTATATAAGGAAGACTTAGGGTCATTTCTTAACCACCCTTGGTGAGATCTATTTATGAGGAATCCTTGGAGAAGAAAAACCTTAAGAGGCCTCAAATTGGTTTGTGATTGTAACCTTGGATTATTGATTAAAACACTTTTTCTTGTATCTTGTGTGTAGACGTAGGCAACTTGCTTAACCACCTTAAATGTGTGTTCTCTTGTGATTGTGTTTATTCTTTTAGCTTGTTTGTGTTCTCATCGGATCAAGGCGAAGTTTAGCTTCCGCGACGCGGCTCAACAATGGTAGCAAAATATTTTCCTTTCCTATTATAGCCTATAAGTAGTCAAATTGCTTATCTTGTAACCAACATAATTCAATCTAATGTAGTATTTTGGTGTTTTTTAGTTTTCTCTCCTTTATTTTTATCTTCTAATATCAACCATGGTATCAGAGCTAGGGGTTTATTATTATTATTTATGTGTAATTTTGATTTAGGTTTGATTTCTTTATATATTCAAGATAATACTTTGATTTGGATCTGATTATTGAAGCTTACAACTTATTTGAGTCTTGATTTTGCTTTGGGTTCCTGTAATTTTGACTTAATCTGGAATGATTTTGAATCAAAGGGCTTATTTATATTTTCTTTGAAGATTAAGGTGGTGCTTTTGTACAAAATATGGAATGATTTTGAACAAGCCTAATGCGATATATGGGTTTTTATGATTTAGAAGCATGTTTGGTACGACTTCACTAGATATCCCTCAGTTAGTTTCATTTTTGATTTTAAAATTAGTTGGGTATGATGTTTTCTTCCAATGGTTGCAAGTTATCTTTAAGTTGTTGTATTGGGCAGTGACTATTATCTTATTTCAAACCTGAATTGGTGTTTGTGTTGCTGTTTAAGTAGAAATGTAGTTTCGTTGTTTGATTTTAAATGATTGGAATGAATTTGTGGTGTTGTGGTTTGTGTTTAAAATCTTGAGTTCCCTGATTGTGATTTGAATGATGTCAAGCTTGTGATTGGGGTCTCAAAGTTTTGATTGTGGTTGATGAAGTTGGTGAAGGTCGCGAATCGAGTTGGGTTACTTGTGATATGGATATTTCAAGTAAGTTAGGAATTGAAGAAACTGTTGGCGCACTTAGCAGTTTGTACTCTTCTGGTTAATATTTGGTAGCGTTTAGTTCGCATTTGGTTAGAGTATCTCCAACAGAGAAGATATGCTATTCCAATTTTGGATACTAGTATCTGGAATAACATACCACTTTGCTCCAACAGATTTCTCTTCAAATTCCATTTTTTTTATATTAAAATTGGGACCCACAATGTTATTCTATGAGAGAGAGGAGATTTTTATTTAAAATTGGAACCCACAATATTTTTTATTAAAGAGATAAAAGAAAGGAAGAGAAGAAATAGTTATGGGGGACCTATTAAAGTAGTATGCACATACCACTCTCCATGTTCTAGATTTGCATACTTTGGAACGGTATGGGGGTGAGTATGTTGAACACCATACTCATGTTGGAAGGAGTTTTTACCAAAGTATGTGAAAAGTGCAACAGTATACCATGTTGTTGAAGATGTTCTTACTAGTTGGCGGTTAGAGCTACTTTGTATTTTATGGGCATATAGAACAACCCCTCGAACATCCAATAGGTACACACAAGTTATGATGGCTTTTGGTACAGAAGCTGTTATTCTATCAGACCTCGATCTTCTGACCTCTAGAAGTTAAGTCACAAATGAAAAGAATGAACGAGGACTTTTATTTAATCTCAACTGGATCGAAGTGACTCGAGACCATGCCATTACAAACTTGGGGCAATACCACGATACTCTAAGAAAAGCATAGAACAAGAAAGTGAGGAAACACACATTTGATATTGGCGATCTTGTTCTTCGCCAAATTTAAGACAATACTGAACCATAACACTTGGGGAAATTATTAAAAAATTAGGAAGGTTTTTATATTGTAAATGACAAAACAGACAGTGACACATACTAGTTAATGACCGAAGATGAATTACAACTCTGAAATTCTAGGTGCTCGTATTTAATGTATTTCGAGAAATTAGGTCTGAACAATTCCTATTCAATCAATGATCTAGGATTAAGCAAAAACAATCAATAGTAAAGACAAGGAATTAAATGACACAAGCAATTGTTTACCCTTGGAAACTCCTTACACATGATAAAAACTACAGGTCGCTATCAATAAACACGACAACCAAATATCTACTAATCAAAAAGAGTTTAATATGAATTACACTTACAGACTCGATAACCTCGTCTTATGATTACCTCTCTTCTGATCCAAGCGTCACGCCCTATCGCTTTCGTTCTCGCAACGACTCTTCTTGAACTCACAGTAAGGAACCCCTTCTTGAATCACTCTAGAATAATATGTGGGAAGTAAGATACACTAACTCAACATCAACCTCAAGGTTTTTAGGTTTTGATTGATGTCAAATTGTCTCTCTGATAAAGGATATTGAGCTCTTTTGAAAATAACTTTTTGCCAAAGAAAGGAAGAAAAGAGAGAGGGAGAATAGAGAAGTAATGTTCGCTTAAATAGTATTTCAAATTTTCTCGAGACTCATTCGAACGAGACCTAAGGCAGTACAAACAAAATTCTTAGTAACCCTTCAAAAATATGCATTTTGTGTTTTGAGCTCGTAGCACTCGTTCGAACGAGACTTAAGTTTGTTCGAATGAGATGCCCAGAATTCGTTCGAACGAGACCTAAGGTTGTTCGAACAAGATTCCCAAAAAGTTTAGAAAATTTAGAAAAATATTTTTGGCTTCCTTTATCAGAGTTTTATTTAACCAACTTACCTTCTTGGTTGTTGGTTGATTGAAGATTGTACGAAGGTCTTCATTCCTTTACTGTCTTCGACTGAGATAACTACGTACCTTCACATACATGAAATGAGACAAACCAAAACCTTTCAAGCTCAAATTCCCATGGAACACTGCGCATTTGAAAATGTTTTACAGATAAAGTTGTAATCTATTTTATTTTTCTTCAATAAAAAAGTTCTCTTCCCCATCAATAACTCATCTGTTCTACATTCTTTTTTTGACAATACTTAAACAAGTATTTGCCAACCTCATTCCTATTTCTTCCACAAAGTGATCTCCTATTAATAGAAACTCCATCTGAACATCATTACTACAATCGATAACTCATGACATGTTTGTCATATCAATCAGACCAGTTATCCCATAAAGGAGATAAATTTGGCATTCACATGATCGGACTTATTAGTACATTTATAGTAGAACTGCTAAAATTTGAAACTCTAGAGCTTCTATGATCGAACTTATTGGTAAGTTTATAGTAGAACTGGTGAGAATTGAGATTCGAATACCCTTTTGCTTTATTGATATTGGATTTTTGATGTTCTTGTATTTGTTTTGTCAGATATTGAACAAGGGTATACTTCAACTAATTGGAAAAGGACTTGATATACCCTCTCTCATTATGTATGTATGTAAGTTGTTTTGTACTTTATGTGTAATTCAAGTTTGTATTTGAATCAAGAAGCAATTTTTATCATTTATTAATTATATATGTGATTATAGCCTAATGGAGTCAGTTGCTTAAAGATTATTATGTTGAAGTTACGATGAGTGAATTTCTAGTATCAGTTTCAAGAGAGTAATAGCAGATGTTTCAAAAAAAACTTAATAATAAAACTTAATATGGTATATTCTCAGTCACTATATATTCAACATCTTATACATCTTCATCCTCCAAGTCTTGTTGTCATCTTCTCTTATCTGAATAGTAGTAGTAGTCATGAAAGAAGAAGAAAGAGAGTGAATTTACTTGAAACCATGGTTACGAGAATTCAGTTGTTGTTCGTAGCATGTGCAACCATGTTGTGTACACCTAGCCTAGCCCAATTAGATCCTATTCAGCTATTGCTCGTAGCATGTATAACCATGTTGTATACACCTATCCTAGCCCAATTAGATCCTTTTGCCCTAGGATTCACACAGAGATCAAGCAGTGTTGGTCTGCCTTTCGAAGTATGGAAGGGTGTGTTGAAGAGATCTTTACCTCCCTTCTTAAATGAGAAGTAGGCGTAATAAGACCTATTTGTTGCAAAGCCATCACTGAAGTTAAGGATAAATGTTGGCCTAAGTTATTCTTTGTCTGTAGGGACCTATCCCTCGATCTATGCCAAACACAAACTACCTCAAAACCTAACTCACGCATTATCCACGTGACATACTCAATCAGTAATGCCACCTCAACCACGAACTAATAAAGAATATGTATCAAACACTACAGATAAAATAATAACAAGTTAAAGACACCTGCCTCCCCCGAACTAGCAGTTACAAATTCAACAACCACCTGTTCCATTTTTAGAAGAATGTGCTTCTACACGATAACGAACTGAGAATAAAGTCTATTAAAAGGATGAATTCCAAAAAAGAAAGGACGGGATTTTGGATAGACTTCAAAGACAAGTTTTTCTAGCTCATGAGATTATAAACTTTGTAATTAAATATCAGCCTCAAGCAATAAAGTTACAGTTACTAAATTCTCAAGTCGAGGTCGTAGTTTTTACCTATTCAAAGGTTTCCACGCAAATCACATGTGTCATTTCTATATTGAGTTATACTAATTCTTATCACAGCTACATTTGGTGTAAGAGAAAATTTTGAGCTACTACCAAATTAGGCCATTACATTTGGCATCGTCTGTGGGAAAGATGACATTTCCACAATATCTTAAGGTATAAAATTACTCTACAATCCATTTCCAATCATGGTGACTTCCAAGCGACCATCAACAGGAGTCCAACTTGATCTTTTAGTTGAACCAGATCAGCTCGTAAAACTAAAGGCGAACCTATACGCTGAAACAGATAAACTCAATAAGCTCAAGCGTCGGTTGATACGTGACTGTGAGCTCCGTAAATAGGAACTAAAGAGCAAGCGTTAAGCTGGTCAAACATAATTCAAATGACATAAAGAATAGATAACAACAATGTAGGCCACCTTGCAACCTTTGCAAGATAATCAACAAGTTCTCCTTGCCAGGGAACGTGATCAAATACCAGCGAGCTCTCGAATTTTTGTACGGGAAAGATTGAAACCTTAAGGAGCAACTAGCAAAACCATTTTTTGAGGTCTTCATAACGACCCACAAGCTTCAATTTATTTGAGACACGAAGATCAGTCCGACATCAGTAGAGGGTTTTGGCCTTCAAAGTGTCAAGAAGAGGAGCAACGACCTCAACCCAGGATCCCAGCTCGTGAATGCTTAAGGGAGGGCCCCGGTACTCATAATCCTCGACCAGCACACCAAGTCGCTCAAGCACCATGTCAGTACGTCACACAAGAACACATGGATCAACATATCAAGGATTTAATTGAAGCTCAAGCTCTAGGCAATAAGGGCGACTTAACCATGTTGCAGGGTAGTTTGATTGCCAAATATTTATTTGATATGGAAGTACCAACAGGGTTCTATACTCCCAAGAAACGTAAATACAAAGGCATTGATCCAAAAAAGCACATTCAATAATTTTGTGATTCACTGGGATTGTATTTAAACCTAAACCATATTCTATGTCATTTGTTCACCGCAAGCCTACAAGGTGAACCACTCTGGTGGTTCCATTCTTTACCTGAAGATTATATCCTTACATTCGACTAATTACAGAAAATCTTTGCCAAGATATATGCCCACAATAAAGACAAATAAGAAAATTTGTATACTATTATTAGTCTTAAACAGTCTCGAGGAGATTAACGGAATGCTGCAATCTTACCGCTTAGGATAAAGAAGCTAAACTTCTTCATGAATCAAGCAATCAATGAACATGAATTTCATTTTAGGATTGTGATATCAGTCATGTGAAGTTTCCTCATCATGACGCTCTGGTTATTATGCTTAAGATGAAAAAATTTGTCATGCATACCATGATGATTGATATTGGTAGCGGTATCGAAATCCTCTTTTAAAGCACAATTGAACAAATGGGATTAGTCGATCAAGTTATACTAAGCGACATCGATATTAGTGGGTTTATTGGATCTAAAGAAAAGTAAGTAGGTAAGATCGTCCTACCCATTACCGCTAGACCTGCCATAATCGACCTCATTTTTTACATCATCAATGCCAAATCATATTACTTAGGGATTATGGGCCGCTACTAGATTCACAACATGGAAGTAATCGCTTCCACGTACTATCAATCATTTCGTTTCAAGCACAATGGCAACATCTATGAAATCAAAGGAAGTCAAAAGCTCTCACGAGCTTGCAAAAATACCATCTCTACCATACTCGACACATCTGACAAATTTGTTGTATAGCAATTACAGAAAGTTGGTCACGCCTGTAATGGCCTAATCCTATAAACTCGAAATGATATAGAAATTAGTCCTTCCACCAATGTACCTGTGGAAAAAATCTAATAGACAAGAAATGACACAGGTGTTTAGCATAGAAAACCAATGAATAGGTAAAATACCACGACCTCGTGTTGAGGGTTTTTGTAAAAATGATGTTTATTGCTTAAGGCTGATGATATCTTATTACAAGTTATTTCTAGATTTAGAAATGATTGACCTTGAGAATAAGAATTTTGGAGCTTTGAAAATCTTAGAAAATATAGTTTTTTTGGTGATTTCTATTATAATTTTCTTGTCCCTGTCTCTTCTAGAACTTTTTCTTTATACAGGCCTCTTCCGCAGCTCTTCTTCGTGCTGAAGCACGTTCTCCGGACAATGTGGTTAGTGGTTGTTTGACTGAGTAACTGCTAAGTTCGTTAGAGACATGTGGTTTTGACCTGTTCAGGTCTTTGGTTTGAGCTCGACTTATGTTTCTTATCAATTTGTGGAGTATGTGGCGATGTTGACTGGAAAAGTCATGTGGAGAATGCGTGAGTGTAGCATGAAAGTAATTCGAACTAGGGGCAGCTTGATTTTAAGTGAGATTGGGGGATAGGCCCCTATAATTGCCCCCTCACAGCCAAATTCATGAGTGGTTTTAGTTGAGAATTGATTTGGATATATGGGTATTCGTGTTTTAAAAGAAGTAATGATGTTGTTGACTGCATAGAAAATGCGTGTGTAAAAGGGTGATGGACGTACATTGAGTGTGGATGGGAGTATTGATGTATGTGATGGTTAGGGTTTGAAAGGTTTCATCGGTATTGAATGATGACGTTTGGTAAAATGTTCCTGTACAATAAATATTGGGTTATATAAAGAGTACCTGTACAGAGGATTATGATAAAGTATGCTTGATCTGTTGTAAAAAATTTTACAATTTTTGAAGATGGTGAAGACTCATAGAATGGCTCTTGAAGAACAAATTGCTTCAAAAATGCAGAGGTTGAAGTTAAAGTTCTTCTGGGATCAATGCTTGGAGGATCCTGTTCCTGCTCTTGTTTCTTCAGCGTACAGAGGCATGTTGGAGAATGAAGCGGCTGAAGCTGAAGAAGAGTTTTACTATAGATGGAGGTTTCACCATGTTATCTTGGCAGACGAGCAACATTGGGTTTGTGTCCCCATCCTTGCAAAATATTAGGTTGGGGAGACAGATGCAGGGATAGGCGCAACTGTGGTACAGTTGTATTAATTTCTTGTGTCATAATAGATTCTAAGGTCGGACCCTCGTTATCTCTACCAACTCTGAGGAGGTGGTGGCTTTAGTGGAGGAAGGTGATGAAAAGTGGAAGTCTGCTTCTATATTCCCATTGCTTTTTGGCGCTAAAAAGACCTTCGGTTTGAATAGTTGGCTCAAGCACTGAGTCTTTTGCTTACATAGATTCTATTTGATGTTTGCCTAGACTTTGACTAAACTCATGGGAGCAAGAATACTCGTTGTTTCCAATTTCTGCTTTGCATTAGGGTAAAAAATTACTGAAGTAAGACGAACTGAAGGATTTGACGTGTTGGAGTGCCTGAGTGACCTGTTAGTTGCAACAACACTGAAAAACTTGTTATCTATAAAGTACTTAAAGTTGAGTAATAGACAAACTTGGTATCTGTAAAGTACCTGAGGGCTGAGTACTTGAAAGACTTGTTATCTATAAAAATACTTGTAATATGTTTCGAGATGAATAAAATTTGTTAACAAATTTCATGCTGATATAGATATAGAATAACTCTAGAAATCGAGTTGTATGATCTGAAGAATGTATAAAATCAAATATATGAGTATAAAAAGAACTTATAATATTCGAACTGTTCTAAATTTATTTGCTAAAATATGTGTTAAGAGGCAAATATTATTCTGTTTGCGAGTTGAAAATGTGTGAGAGAAAAAATTTATAAGAATTTTTAGCTTGAAGATTCGATGCCACAGAGGTCGATTTAAAAAATTAAATCTGGAAAGAATAAGTTTGACCTGAAAAGATGTGGAATGATTGAGTTCGAGGGGAAAAGATAAGTTGAAATATTTTTTTCTTAAGATTTGGGGTTTTTGTTACGAGATAAAAGGATATTAGCACTATTCAAGGGAAATCGGTAGTAACAATGTATAAATAAGGGTAAAATGATCTATGAATATGGGGGAAGAGATAATAATGGTGCGGACTCGATCCCAGAGAAATTGTAGTGCTGCTGAAGGACGTTTGGCATTAAGATCTCTGAAGTGTGGGAGAGAATTTTTGGATTGTTGGGTTATGATGTTGAGTTGCCAGTAAAGGAATGTCAGTTCGAAGGATTAGATTTAATGGGTAGGGAGCTTGAGTATGCCCTTTATTTCTTTGAGGAATTTTGTGTGAACTGGTGAGGGATCCTGCAGATCAAGAAGAGGTGGTGGGATTGATTGCTGAGATGTAGATCAAATTTGAGGATGCGAGGATCATTATAGGTTTACCTGCTGGTTGTGGCTTTTTAGGTCATCAAGGCTATTTTAAATGTAATTATATGTGAGGTGAAGGGAGTGAATGTAAAAATAGGTGTAATAAAGTATAACTGTTTTGAGTTTGAATAATTGGAAATAAATTGCTATTGAATAGACCCTCTATGTTGGTGAATGTTGTTTGTGACTCTTGTGTAAAAAAATGAATTTAAAAATACTTGAATTTTTGCTATGGGAGGTTAGGAAATGACGTTAGTACTATTATAAGAGTAGAAGAAGAAGCACCTACAGAAAAAATAGGGAGTTTCTGAATTTGTCTCTTGTGGAAAAGTTGTAAAAACTTGATTACGTGTAAAAGTGAGTCAAAATGGGCGTGGTGAGGTCAGATGGAGATTTAAAAAAGAGAGATAAAAATAGATTAAAATATAAGGGAAATGACAATGATGGGAAGACACTTTTACCGGAAATATACAAGACGTCTGACATGGATAGTAGAAGGGACGCCTCGGTTCTAAAACTGAAGACGGCTCGTGCAAGGCTCAATAGCTGCCAACAGTTAGAGAGAGAAAATATAAATACTGCTTCATCTTTGTCAATCAAATGTTTTCAACTTCTGAAAACTTGAAGAACAGTGAGAGAAGAAGGAAGAAGAGAGGCAAAAATAGTACAAACACTTGTGGAGTTTTAATTGAAAGGTATCATCAGTCAAAGTGTGAAAGAGTTGCTGAATCAGAGTCGCAAAGGTGGTTATATAGCAGTGTGGTGAGGGAAGGATATGGTGTTGCCTCAGATTCACATTCCGATTTAGAAGGTTAATAGATATATGTGATGTGTTTATGTGATTTCGAAAATCAATTTTTATTGCTAGGAAAAGTGATAAATTACTACTTATAGTAATCTAAGAAAATCTACTTGTTTATGTGAGATATGAATGATATTTGAATGTGGTTTACGTATATATAAAAATAACCATAGATACCTAGACCTTTGTGTATGTCGACCGTAAGGCGTGTTGTCTAGGATTAAATATCATTTCCTATAGTTGATATGAGGAATTCCCCTGTATGTGAGGCATAGACCTCTGGTCGGCCGACTGAGTCTGAGATTGGAGCGTCTGGAAGTGAGGAAGAAGTCAGTGTTGATCAATTTCCAGATTTTCCTGGAAGATTTTGTAAAACCAAGGCTTCTATAGGAAGTAGATGGGGAAATTGTATTAAATATGCCAGTAGGCAATTTAGGGGTTGTACTGTAGCAATAGGAGAAGAATATTTTTATCTATTGGCCGATTGGCGAAGGATAAAAAGGAAAAAGGGATCGATCTTAATGGAGTATTATGATGGGGATGTTCAGAATAAACTTTCTGAGGGCTTTTTATGTTACCTATCTCAGTTGAAGTACGGGTTGAGTCTTCCCCTTAGCAATCTGGCTAAAGGGATTATGAATCTTATCGGTACATGTCCCGTTCAGATGAATGGGAACATATGGGAGGTGATAAGTGTTTGCGAAGCTTTGAATATACGGTAGGAAGAAGAGGGTAGAAAGAGAAGGATATCCTTTGAGGATGTGTTGCAGTTTTACGGTGTAAAAAATTATGGTGCAATTGGTGGGGCTTATTTCTGTGCAAAGGCAACTCGATCTTACTTCTTCGATTTGAACTCAGCAGGTCAACCTTAGAACGATAATGTGATATGGGCGAAGGGTGACTACCTTCAGAGAGATGATGAAGAACCCATGGAACTTCTGTTTAGAACTGTAAAACAACGTAAGTATAACAATGTATAATGTATGAGATTGACAGTAGAAATTGTACGATTAAGTTTTATAATGTCATTGTTGGATAAAGTTGCTCAAGAAGAGATAGAACTCGAGGTTGTACTAGAAGATCTCGGCATTAGTAGGAAGAATCATGTTAACAGCCGAGTTGAAAAAGTTCTGAAATTTCATTCGACAAGGCTAATGATGAGCGCTGACGGTAGCAAAAATAAGGGGATTGATGGGGAAAGGCGAGCAAACCTTTCTAAGGCCCCTGGAGTAGATACGGGATTACCGGAGTCCATTACGTTGAGCAAATTAGCTCGAATGTTCCCCAAAAGGCAAATGGTGAAATGTTCTATAGCGTCGGGGACCATAGGAAGTGGTGAGGTTGCAGAAAGGTAAAAAAGAGAAGGGTCTAACCTTTAAAATTGTCAGAGGGGGGGAGGTCGTAGAAGATCGACTTGATGTGGCTGATGATTGGAAAGAGGTGAAGGAAAAGGCCAGGTTGGCGGCTCTCCACGGGGAGAAGGAGAAAATTAAAATGGAAGGTTTATATGCTCGAATAAGCTCAATTTTGTATAATGATTCAAGCTAATCAATAAGGTTGATTTTGTTTGATTTTTGCAGGCCGCTCGACTGATGAAGGGGATATGCCTCGGGGTCGAAGAGGAGAGAGCTGAGCTGAAGAGGAAGAAGGTTGAGCTTGAAAGGAGTGTAGCTCGACTGAAGTCAGATTTGTGCGAGGAGGGGAAGCTGTTGGAGGCCCTAAATGCTTCCTAAGTAGTAGAGGTTAATAAGCTGCGGGCAGAGGCGAGGATGGATTTGGATGAGGCGGTAGCTGAGCGTGACAGGCTCGGGCGGCACCTTATGCCCAAGGGATACTCTGAAGACGAGGTGGAGGCCATTATGACCGACACCTACGTGGAGGAGGAGGAGGTTGAAGATGATGTTGTTGGGGATGTTGATGGGTTGGATGGTATGTCTTCACGGACGGTGAGAGACAACTAAGAGGATGACGACGAATACCCAGAGGTGGAAACTGAGAAGGTAGGATAGTGTGATGGCACTATTATTGTATGAATGTTATGGAATATTGTAAACTGATTGGATATATTTTGGACAGAATTTTGTAGGCTAAGTTGTTTTTATAAACATTGTTGTAGGGACTTAAGGACATACGCTTCAGAATAAAAGATTTAGAGGTTTAGCTTGCTCAGGAGAGAGAAAACTCAGCGTCCCTATTGTCTTCGCAAGCGAAGCTGTAGGTTAGAATAGAGCAAGAAATATTTGATTTGTATGCGTCATTAATATAGAAGCACAAAGTAATAAATAAAGTGTAGAGACAAACCAAAAACTCGTTACCTATTTAGGTGCAAACGGACCTGGAATGGAGTGTATATAAGATGTTAGTCTTTGGGAAACAAAAATATATAAAAAGTGTACCATAGAATTAGAAGTATATGTTATGGAGCATTCATCTGAGATTGTACTTCGACCTTAAGTCCAAAAGTAGTTTTACACAGTAGATGTCAAAAAAATAGATATAGTATTAGAAGTGAGTCATATATAGTGATTGAGTATTCTGAATCAAACTTGATATAATATAACAACTATGTGCAGATCGAATTGGAGTCAGCTCGCTTATGCGAAGATGAAGCTCATCAATGTAACCAAGAATTTGTAGAGGAGTTTGATAAGATGAGAGAGGTGAATGAAGATTGAGAAGATCAACATGTGAAGGTACACTTCAAGTTTGTTGAGGCAACACAGGCTGCAATTGACCTGACTCGGCAGATCGGGGAGGAGGATGCTGAAATTGAGAAAGGGCAAAAAGAGCTCGAGGAGTTAAAAGAACATGCAGCGAAACTTAGAAGTCAGAACGATACATTGGTGGTAAAGAGCAGGGAAGCTGACATGGCTCGTTACCGTATACATGCTCTAGAAAGATTGGAGGATGATTTAAATCGGTCGATGGCTGGTTTGAGAAATGATCTGGCCAGGAAAACTCATGACCAAGAACAAATTTGATATGATCTGGTGAATAGCAGGAGCGAGTTGGGGCGATTGAAGAAGAAATTAGCTGATAAAGATAACGAGTTAAAGGGAGCTCGAGATAATTTATCGGCATCTGAAGTTTTAGCCGAACAATTGACTACTGCTTTTTCTGCAAAAGACATGGAGTTCAGGATGGTACAATACAAGTGTAATGAGTTGAATGAGAAAGTAGCTCAATTAAAAATCGATCTAGAGCAAGCCAATTTGCGTATCAGAAACTTCAAGGCTGGAGAGCGCTAGAAGAAGAATAAAAATGATGCCAGAGTTTCTCTTGTCCAAGGTGATGTCGTTAGTCTGTCAGCTCAAATAAGAGAGTTTAAAGGGGACGTTGCTCGAATTCAAGGGCATGTGCGTAAAGGAGTTGAGCAGTTACGGGAGTGTAAAATAAAGCTGGACTCTACACTTTTCAGGGAGAAAGGGTTAGAGCGTATTATCCGAGGGAAGGAGATTGTTATAAAGGATAAAGTGGAATTGTTAAAGAAAATTCTAGATGTAGATGAACTGAACAATGAGATCGAGATACTTCGTGCTCAAGAGGTTGATTTGGCAGCGATTAATCGAGCTGAATCAGCTAAAGCTGACAAAAAAATTACAGAGAACATAGCTTTTATAGATCGAATAGACAAAGAAATGGGGAGTCAGAAAGCACAGTACAAGAGGTTAAAAGATCACTTTCATAGGTCAAGGACTGTGTACTCTCACTCAGTTGTAACCCAGGCCCAGAATTCGGAATTGCTATATTCAGTGATTGCTTATTTTGTAGAAGAAGCAAAAAGAATTGAGTTAGATAGAGATACCTTGTTCGACTGTATGTCAGAAAAGGGATGTTTTTACAAGGTTGATATAGATCGAGGAGATTGCACGAGCTCCATGGGAACAGATTTGGGCCCTCAATTTACTGAATTGATAGAGGAGGGTAGGATTGTTATGATTGCCCAAGCTTGAGAATTCATGGCTAGTCAATCTCTTATTGTAGGGGTAAGCGAAGCTGACATCCCCACGGCAGAATAGACCCTATTATAGTGGTTGTATATAACCTGAAAAGAAATAATATGTGAGGCAGACATGTTGAGAGATGAAAGCTAGTTTTACCTTTGCTTTATCTTATGTTTGGTTGAGCTCTTCGATTAAAAACTAGTATCACCTTTATTTTAACCTCGGAGTTGATTAGAGTGAGTCAAACCAGGTGTAACCTGAATTTAACTGGTAGAATATCACATACATATTGAAAAAGATAAAAGCTAGTTTTACCTTTTCTTTTATCTTATGTCTGGTAGAGTCCGTTGATTAAAAACAAGTTAAACCTGGTTCTAACCACAGAGGATTTAGTAGAGTCAGCCAAACAAAGTGTATTCTTGATTTAATTGGTATGATGTCGCAGACATATTGAAAGAGATAAAAGCTAGTTTTACATTTGCTTTATCTTATGTCTGGTAGAGTCCATTGATTGAAAACATGTTCTACCTTGTTCTAACCGTAGGAGATTTAGTAGAGTCGGCCAAACCAAGTGTATTCTTGATTTAACTGGTATAATGCCGCAGACATATTGAAAGAGATGAAAGCTAGTTTTACCTTTGCTTTATCTTATATTTGGTAGAGTCTATTGATTGAAAACAATTTCTACCTTATTCTAACCGTAGGAGATTTAGTAGAGTCAACCAAACCAAGTGCATTCTTGATTTAACTGGAATGATGTCGATTGAAAGATAGTATTATCTATGCTTTAATCAATGTATTGTCTATAAAGTAGAGAGATGTTTAGAGAAAACTTGTAAATTTCATTGAATTTTGAGAAAGGATGTACATTGGATGTAGAGGAAAGCTCACTTCTGGAATGAAAAAGCGAGAAACAGAAATAGAGTAGTAAGGGACCTAACGATAATATCGCTTCAGTCACCTAGTCTTCCAAGGACTTAAGATGTGGGTACCCTCTTATCTCATAAGGTAATATGACCCCAGGCCTGAGAGACCTATAATAAGGAATGAACCCTCCCAATTATCTACTTGTTTCCCAGCATTAGACTCTTTGCGGTGTTGAGGTATCTCTTTGAGGATGAGATCATTGATTTGAATGGTACAGCTTCTAACTTGTTTTTTGTACGAACTGGCCAGCATATGGTGATATCGACCTAGGTTAGCGATGGCGCGTTCCCTGGTTTCATCGATCCAATTAAGGTAGCAAGCCAATTCGAACTTATTTTTCTGGTCAGTTGCCCGTGATCTTTGACTGGGTGATGGTATTCAGAAGGAATAACGACCTCAGTGCCATAGGAAAGGAGGAATGGAGTGCAGCCTGTCAGCTGACGTGGTAGGATACGGTATGCCCATATGACATGTGGAAGCTCTCGAACCCAATTCACTTTTTTCTGAGAGTGTAGCCATTTCTTGAGTCCATCCACGATGGTTTTGTTTATGATTTCGGTTTGGCCATTGCCTTGAGGGCAGTAGGGATTGGATGGTGAGTGAATGATGTTGTGTTCGTTAAAAAAAAGCTATGACTTTTTCTCCAACAAATTGGGGCCTATTATCGATACGAATTAGGTGGGGGCACCCAAACCAAGTGATGATGTGTTCTCAGATAAAAGAGATGATCTCTTCTTCTCATGCTCGACAAAGTGGAATTGTTTCTACCCATTTTGTAAAATAATCTGTAGCTACGAGGAGGTTGCGGCAGTTTCCTGGATAATTAGGAAAGACGCCAATAAGATTAAGTGCCCATCTTTTGAATGGCCAAAACACCCTGCTTGCATGGAGTTTAAGCGTAGGGTTGTGTATCATATTTCCATGCTATTGACATACGTCACATTTGCGTGAGTATTCTTCTGCTTGCTTGCGCATACCGGGCCAGAATGTTCCTTGTGCTATGGCTCTGTTTACAAGTGATCGACCTGCGGCATGGGAGCCACAAGTCCCTTCATGTAAATCTTGGAGCATCTCATCTGCCTTCTGGTTAGAGAGGTACTTGAGGTATGGCCCCGTGACTAAACGGCGGTACAAGGTACCATTTTGATTGGTGTAGCATTTTGTGTTATAAATCAGCTATCGGCGCTCCTTGGGATCTGTTGGAAGTGGTCCTTCCCATTTGTTGTTGATACCGAGATAAACTAAGAAAGGCTTTTGCCAATCGTCATCTCCCCCTTTATCGCCCCTAGTGTTGATCGTGCATACAAAAGTGTGATCAATGTTGGGGGTTGAAATCACTTTGATTTGGAGATATCGAGCATTTGTGCCCAAGACCCCAGCTAGATATGCCAAAGAATTGGCGTGTCTATTTTCACCTCGAGGAAGATAATCGAGAGTTGCTTGCGCAAACTTGCTCATCTTATCTGTAATGAGGGCTGGGTATTCGATCATCTTGTCATTCTTCTTGTATTGCTCAGAGTAATGGTGGACGATGAGTAGTGAATCTGTGTAAACTAATAGTTCAGGGATGCCGAGCTCGAGAGCAAGATCGAGTCCGTAAATGAGATCTTCGTATTCAGTAACATTATTTGTAGCCCCGAAATCTAGGCGGATTGATTACTCAATTCTATTGTTGGAAGTGGTAATCAATACGATTTCAATTCCTGACCCTGCGGGTCCTGCTGATCCATCTATAAAAAGTCTCTACCCTTTCCTTGTAATCCATTCAGCTCGCTCGTCAAATGCTTTGAGGGGCGGATCGTGCTCCTCCCACTCGGGATCTTCCACTGGAAAATCCGCGAGAAAATTAGCAACGGCCTGCCCATTTTTGGAATGACGTTGTTCGAACTTGATATCATGTTCTCCCAAACTGACTGACCATTGTTGCACTCTTCTTGATTTTTATTTCTTGGATAAAAATTTCTGAAGTGGGTAGTTCGTCATGACTTTGACTGAATGAGTTTGGAAGAAGTGCTTGAGTTTCTGTGAAGTATAAACAAGAGTAAGAAGAAGTTTCTCGATTTTAGAATACCTCATTTTCGCTGGAGTGAGGGTTTTGTTGATGAAGTAGACTGGCTTCTCAATTTTCCCTTCAAGTTGAATGAGAACCTAGTTGAGTGAAGTATCCATAACTGTTAGGTAGATAATCAGTTCCTCATTACCTATCAGAGGTGCTCGTGATGAGAGACTTCCCCAAATATGTTTTGAGATCTTGAAAAGCTATCTCGCACTCCAATGTTAATAGAACCTCTGCATTTGACTAAACTTTTCCTCGTTTGGTGCAACCGCGGAGTAATATAGACATCCAACAATAGCAATTTGAATATTTGGAAACAAAACAGTTGATAGCGGAAATTTTACCAGTAAGTTTCTAAACGTCTTTCATTATTTTTAGAGATGGCTTGTCGTGAAAAGCTTGAATCTGATCTGGATCGGTCTCAATCATCTTCTTGCTGATGAGGTGGCCTTGAAATTGGCTTTAATGTACTCTGAATTGACACTTATCAGGATTGAGATGCATCATCTAAGATCAAAGTATGTTGAATATTATGTTGAGATCTGAAATGTGATTGATGGACTGTATGGTATTGCACAAGAGATCATCAATGTAGACTTCCACGATTTTCCCGAAATATTCTTTGAATATAATACTCATCAATCGTTGATAAGTTATACCTGCGTTCTTGAGTTCGAAGGGCATGACTTTGTAGTAATAAAGTCCTCTTTTAGAGATGAAAGTGGTCTTTTCTTGATCTTCATCCAAGAGTGGAATCTGATTGTATCCTGAAGCAACACTCATCATAAATATAAGTTTATGACCTACTGTGGAATCTAGGATCTGATGAATGTTAAGAAGAGAGAAACTGTCTTTTGAAGTGTGATTGTTAAGATCGGTGAAATCTACACAAACGCGGACCTTTCTATTCTTTTTTGGGACAACGATGATGTTGGATATCTAATCCAGATACTTGGCTTCTCGAATGAATCCCACTTTGATCAATTTCTCGATCTCCATGTTAACTTCATCTTGAAGTTGTGGTGATAGGCGCCGCTATTTTTGTTTGACTACGGTGGCATTGATGTTGATTGCTAATTTGTGACATGGGCATTTCTTCGAAAGACCACGCAAAAATGTCTTTATTTAGTCGTAAGAACTGAATGAGAGCGTCTTTCTCATATTGAACCAGCTTAGTACTGATGAAAGTACCTCTGCCTGGTCTATCAATGTTAATGTATTTGGTGGGCTCCTCCATGGATTGCTGGTTATTTGGGCAATCAGCCTCCTGTAATTGTTATACAACAAATTTTTTGAAGGTATATAGAATTGTAGAGATGGTATTTTTGCAAGCTCGAAAAATCTTTTGACTACCCCTGATTTCATAAATACAATTGTCGTGTTTGAAGCAGAGTGTTTGATAATAGGTGGAAGCGATTGCTTCCATATTATGAATCTAACAATGGCCCATAATCCCGAGATAACAAGATTTGGCGTTGATCACTTAAAAGATGACGTCGATGGTGGTTGGTCCATCGGTAATGGGTAAGGTGATCTTTTATACTCGCTCTTCTTTAGAGCCATTGAATCCACTGATATCGGTATCGCTCTGAATAACTTGATCAGCCTATCTCATTTGGCCCATAGTACTCTGAAAGAGGATCTCAATACCACTCCCAGTATCGATCATCATTGTGTGCATGAATTTTTTTTTCATCTTAAGCATTATGACTAACGCATCATGATGTAGAAATTTGGCATGGCTAGTATCGCAATCTTCGAAGGATATTCCGAGTCGGCGATTGATCGACTCAGGCAGAAGTTTGGCTTCTTTATCTTGAGGTGTGAGACCGTAGCATTCTGGCAATCTCTTGTGATTGAATCTGTTAGAGTTGTTGATCTGATTAATCTCAATCATGTTACAGTGGTGCATATGGTAAAGATGCTTCTCCTCAGTTTGATCTTTGACCTGGACAATTTTAAGCTGCTTCATATAGCTGCCATCCTTGTACGATTCCAGATCGATAATATATTCGAGCATCCATCTCTCCTTGAAAATAAGTTCGAGCAACCTCTGTAAAGCATAGCAATTGTCAGTAGAATGATGTTTTACCTTATGGAGCATACCGTACGGTCGGCTCTCGATTGGTTCCTATGGTTACGAGAGACGATAGAGCTTGTCTTTTGTGATAATTGAAAAAATTATGGAGATTCGAACATTTATCTTTAGGAGGACAAGTTTGACCTGTGGCCCACCTTTTTAAGGGTTGCCAGTGTTTCCCTTGGCGTACTTCTTACCACCCTGGTCCTTCTTAGGTTCTGTGTTCCGATCTATAGAGGGTCCTTTTGTGGTAAAGATGAATTTAGTAGACTTATGTCTTTCAGACATCATCATTTCCTGGTCGATATAACCATTAACCTTGGTGATCATATCCTCCAAGGTTGTGGGTTTGTTGAGGAAGATGTACTTTTTGGCTTTGCAGTCCAATTGGAGTGTATTGGTGAAAACAGTAATAGTGGTCATCTGATCAAAATTGTCCACTTTACCCGCGAGTTCCAAGAAATTATTTGTAAATGCTTCGAGCTTCTCTCCGTTGGATTGCTTGAGATTGATAAGATAATACAAATTTTCTTCTTTGTCTCTGTTGTGAACATATATCTTGATGAAATGCTTTTATAACTGGTCAAATGTGCATATGGAGTCTTCAGGTAGAGAATGGAACCATCAGAGTGGTTCATCTTGCAGACTTGTGGCAAACGGACAGCAGAAAATATGGTTGAGATTAGAGTACAGCCCAAATTAATTACGGTACTGTTGAATGTGCTCCTTGGGATCGGTACCCTTGTATTTGCAAATTTTTAGAGTATGGAAACCTTTCAGAATATCAATATCAAATAGTTCTTTGGCAAACAGACTTCCTTGTAACTTGGTAAGGTCATCGGTTGTGCTCAGAACTTATGCTTCGATCAACACCTTAATCCGCTGGTCCATATGCTCTTACGTGACATAGTGACGGATCGGTAAAGTGGCTTGACAAGGAGGTTGCGGATTATGAGTACCGGTACCTTCACTCAAACGATCTCGTGCTGGAACTCGAGGCGGAGGTCTCTATCTTCCTCTTAATGGATGGAACATCGGTGACCTCAGCTAAATTCAGATTGAATCTCCCCTCTCAAATAAACAGAAGGTTGTGGTTCATTCTGAATAGGTCTGGAAATAGCATTGTTGGTGTCTCCTTGAGGTCCCAATCCTTCCCGCACAGAAATCTGGGAGGTTTCTGGCACCTGATCACGATCTCATGGTGGAAGAGCCTGCAGAATGTTTTGCAGAGCTTGCAAGGCAGTCTGCATTATAGTCATTTGATCTTTGTGTCATTTGAGCGCTATCAAATGAGATTATCATTCGGCATCGAGCTCTTTCTCACGGAGCTCTCGGCCGCGAGTTAATTGTTGTTCAAGCTCGTTGCGCTTCTCTGTTTCAGTGTTAAGATTCATTCAGAGCTCTGAAAGTTGTTCCAGCTCAATTGGGAGATTGAGCTAGACTCTGGGAGTTGGTCGCCTGGATGTGACCATGATTGAAATGTTGTAGTAGAGTGATTAAATGTCCTAGGATACCATATAAAGAATTTCTTGCCCACAAATGGCGCCAAATGTAATGGCCAAATTCTATGAGCTCGATGTGGTCGAGGAATTAGTCCTTACACTAATGTACCTATGACTATAATCTAGTAAACAGGAAATGACACAGGTATTTAGCGTGGAAAACCAATGAATAGATTAAAAAACTACGACCTCGTACTGAGGGTTTTGTAGTAGTGACTTTTATTGCTTGAGGCTGACGATATCTTATTACAAGTTATCTCTAGACTTAGAAATATTTGATCTTGAGAATAAGAAGTTTTGAGTGTTTGAAAATCTCAGAAAATATAGTCTTATTCATGATTTCTCATATATTTTCTGGTCCTTATTTCTTCTGAAACTTTTCCTTTATATAGGCCCCTTCCGCAGCTCTTTATCGTGCTGAAGAACGTTCTCCGAACAATGTGGTTAATGGTTGTTGACTGAGTAACTATTGAGTTCGTGAGAGACAGGTGGTTTTGACTTGTTCAGGCTTTTCGGTTTAAGCTTGACCCACGTTTATCATTAGTTCGTGGAGTATGTGGCAATGTTTGACTGAGAAGTCATGTGGAGAGTGCGTGAGCCTGATATGGAGATAGTTCGAACTGGGGACAACTCGATTCTAGGTATGATCGAGGGATAGGCCCCTACACCCAACCCATTCCCCTTCCACACAAAACCTTTCCCAATTCTATAACATAAACATTCAATGGATGTTTCTCAACTAAAGCCACATGTGCCTTCAGTTGCGACGAGGCGATTGCAGGGACCTTTTCCTTGACCTGCGTCAAACCCGAAATACCTCAATATCAGACTCACACATTATACACGTGTCATACACAATCAGTAATGACTAGGGTTGTTCACGGGTCGGGCTGGGTTCAGCCATATTTGAACCCGAACCCGGGCTGGTCGGGTTAACCACATTTGAACCCGAACTCGAACCGACTATGCACAGAACCCGAACCCGAACCGAACCGAATTGATCAGGTCGGGCCGGGTTCTGGACCGGGTTCTAAACATTATTTTTTTTAGGCGATTTTGTTGCTGCAGCAAGCTAAAAGAGCTCCACCACTAAGGGGCATTTATGTCCTTCTCTTTCAAGTTAAATCTTGTTCGTTGAATACTTTAAGTTCTATGGCTTAGATTGGTTTTTGTTGAATATTTTAAGTTGAATACTTTAAGTTCCTCTAAAGTAGCATTTAATACATAACTGTAGGCTACATCATCAGCTAAAACCCCATCAATCATTCACAAAGAAAACTCAAATCTAATGTCAATCTAAATCATTTAATACATAACTGTAGGCTGGTCGGGTTAAACCACATTTAATACATAATTGTAATCTATCATTTCTTACTCCTGCAGCAACGATAGAATAACAACAATAGCAACGATAGAACAACAACAACATTAGAGGAACCGACAAATCTGAATCAAAAGATAGAGAGAGAGCCGACAGATCTGAATAAGAAGCAGGGCCATCTACTGTAGAGGAACCCTAAGGAACCAACAGATCTGAAGCAACAGATCACATGTCCCATTTGAAGAACCCTAAGGTCCAAGTAGAAGAACCCTAAGTTTCAAACCAATAAATCTAACATCAGCGATCTCTCAAGTCTTAAAAAGAGAGGATTTTATTGGGGTATCATCATGTGTTTATGGTGGGGATTTTATTGGAGAGGAGTTACTTTTGTCGTCTGTTGAGATGTGGAAAACAGTATCAAATAATTTTTATTTGATTTCTTCGTCGTCTTCGTCGTACAATTCGGTTTGGGGTATGGTTTGTTGTTGTTTGAATTACAGGTCTGTTTAGTTGCTGGTTTCTTTAGAGAGATAGAGGAGTAGATCCATGGAGGAAGGAGGGAGAAGAGAGAGAGAGGGGTCGGCTAGGGTTGTGAAGGAATCAAGGCTTGTTGTTGTGGCTGAGGTAATTTGAGGGAGGTTTCTAGAGAGAGAGAGAGAGAGAGAGAGGAGGAGATTGAGGGAAGAGAGAGGCTGTCGGCTAGGATAAGACTTATAACTGTAACCAAATATTTAGTATTTATAGAGTCGGTTCGGGTCGGGTCTAACCCGTTGGCCAAATGCGAAAACCGAACCCGAACTGATAGCAACCGGGTTTCTAAATCTTGAACCGAAGCCGACCCGACTTTTTTTAAAACCGGACCGAACCGGCTGGTTCGGCTCGGTTCGGGTCAGTTTCTTGGGTTCCGGGTTTCGATGTACAGCCCTAGTAATGACACCTGGACCACGAACTGATGAAGAAAATGATCAAGCACTACAGATAAAATATGAACAAGTCAAAGATACCTGTCTCCCACGACTAGCAGTTACAAACCCAACTATCACTTGACTCCATTTTTAGGAGAACGTGCTTATGCACGATAATGAACTGAGAGTAAGGTCTATAAAAATGATAAGTTCCAGAGGAAAAATGATCATGAATTTTACATATCAAGACCAAGTTTTTCTAGCTCATGAGATCAAAACTTATAATAAAACATCAGCCTCAAGCGATAAAAGTTACAGTTATTAAATCTTCAAGTAGAGGTCATAGTTTTTACCTATTTAAAGGTTTTCACGCTAATCGCCTGTGTCATTTTAATATTGAGTTATACTAATTCTTTTCATAGGTAAATTTGGTGTAAGAGCTAATTTTATGCTACTACAAAATTAGGCCATTTCAGTTCCCTTATAAACCTTTTATTAAATACTGATAGTTTTTTATGTATAGGTGGGATGCTCTAGCGAACACCGAGTAAATCTACCCAAGCATTTTGAGTTCTGACCTTAGATATATATTCTTTATATCCTAATATAGTTGCACACCAAGTTTCGTTGAAAACAGAATTGGTTAAGGAGGCGAGAAGTGCCAGTACGCTTCATCTCCACTTTTGATGTTTCCTTTTGGAAATTAACTATTTACTTAGTAACTATATTAAGGAGGAACCTTGGTCCAAACCTCCCTATGACAAAGTAAGTTTTATAGGTCATCTTGGACCCTGGCTCATGAGCTATCCACAAAGGATGCTCATGATTCTCCTTCGCCTAGGAAGGGCCATGAGACATTGTCTTGCAATGCGGACCGCTTTCCCAGATAGGGATTCATAGGGCACCGTTATGCCCCACGAGCCAACCGAGATGCACCGCCCCTTATAAATGAACTATGTAACTAGTCCGTGCTCGTCGCCCCTTTATATATATGTCATATATCTTAAACCCGGCATATTGAGCTATCCTGATCCGCTTCAGGACAGGTGTGTTATTCGTACCTCGTGCCCAGTCACGAGAGATTACGTTGTAGGGATTATTGAGGGAACCTTCAGCATTGCCGCCTATACTGAATACCTATTCGACGACCCCTCACGAGTATCTAGGATTATCTGGATGTCACTCTAGCATCTGTGGCTCTATTCCACTGGCACGCCGCGCCTAGTAAAGAAGGCTTGTACATGCCGGTCGCACGTGCATGTACGCCGCAGGGCCTCATATTCCGTTGTGCCTGCCCTGAGCGGGGCTGTGACAATAGGGATGGAAATCCCTCATTGGCTTAATGGGGACTCTATCAGTTATTGAGTAAAGGCAAATCATTACAAAGAGTCATTTTTTGTCAACTACTGGGCATGCTCTAAGAAAAGCATGGCATGTCATATTACTTAAAAAAAAGCAGGGCATGCCACATAATGGCATTATCATCCTCAATAGATAAAGAAGAAATGGTGGTCAGTGTTAGTAGTACTTTATTTACAAAACCAGAAGAACAACAATGGCGACTCTATCATTAGTTTCACCATCAACCCTTCTCTCTCTAACATCTTCTCTTTCAACCCATCATCATTAAACACTCTTCAATGGTTCAAACTCAAAGAAAACCAAAACCCAGAAACAATTCTCTCTAAAGGTTCAAGCAGTAAAAGTTCCAGCTGGGGTAGGTCCCTTTAACCCTCAGTAAATCTCATTTTGATCTTATCATTAATAATTTAAATAGGGTTTTTTCAGGTGGAGATTCCCAAAGTGGAGCCAAAATTCTCAGCCCTTTTTCTTGGATTCACCAAAACTGCTGAAATTTGGAACTCTAGAGCTTGTATGATTGGACTTATTGGTACATTTATAGTGGAACTGGTGAGAATTGAGATTCTGATACCCTTTTGTTTAATAGAAAATGGGTTATGTTTATTTTAGTGTAATTGGAAGAGATTCTAATAAAGTTTGGATTTTTTTATGTTTTTGTGTTTGTATTGTCAGATATTGAATAAGGGTATACTTAACTTATTGGAATAGAGATTGGGAAAGGACTTGATATACCTCTCTGATTGTGTATGTATGTAAGTTGTTTTGTGTTTATGTATAATTCGAGTTTGTATTTGAATCAAGAAGTAATTTTTATCATTTATTAATTATATATGTGATTATAGCCTAATGGAATCAGTTGCTTAAATATTATTATGTTGAAATTACTATGACTGAATTCCTCTTTAGTATCAGTTTCAAGAGAGTAATAGCAAATGTTTCAAAAAAATCTTAATTACAAAACTTAATATGGTATGTTCTCAGTCACTATATATTCCACATCTTATATATGTTTATTCTCCAAGTCTTGCTGTCCTCTTCCCTTATCTTATTATAGTAGTAGCCGTGAAAGAAGAAGAAAGAGAGAGAATTTTCTTGTAACCATGGTTAAGGGTATTCAGTTGTTGCTTATAGCGTATGTAACCATGTTGTTTTCACCTAGCCTGGCCCAATTGGATCCTTCCCCTGGGATTGTCACCGAGATCAAGCAGTGTTGGGTCTTTCTTTTGAAGTGTGGAAGGGTGTGTGGAAGAGATTTTCACCTCCCTTCTTAATAGGAAAGTAGACGTAATAAGCCCTGCTTGTTGCAAAGCCGTCACTGAAGTTAGCGATAAATATTGGCCTAAGTTGTTCCCCAACGTCAGCTCATTCTTTCCTCCTTTGCTTAAAGACAGATGTTCTAACATCAAACAGAGAGCCCTACTACAGAACCAACTATTCAACCGGCTTCACCCTTGACAACTGCATCTAAAGTAATCTCTTCTGAAAAAGAGGTGGCTATATTTAAGCTAGATCCCGAGATCAGGAAATGTTTACTTCTCCAGATAGCGTAGAAGGGTGCGTGGAAGAACTCATTACATCCTTTTTGAGTTTCCAAGTACGTTTAGTTGGTCCTTCCTGTTGCATGGACATTATTAAAGTTAATGATAGTTATTGGCCGAAGGTCTTCCCAGTCAATTCTTTCTTCCCTCCCATGGTTAAGAACTACTGTGCTAATCTGTAATGGTTGCACCAGGGCCTATAAAGCAAGCAGGATCATCAAAGACTGCTCACCTATCTTGTCTGAACTAAGTCTAATGAGGAATACTATGGGTCCTGCAAGAGTTATACGAGTTAGAAAGTACTTATTAGTTGTAAGAGTTCAGCTTGATCTTGCTTTTTGCTAGACTCAATAAATAATATTTGGTGTGCTTTTGAGTATTGATCTACATTAGAGAAAATTATTGTGAACCTAAAAAGTATTTGATTAAACAATGCATTAATTAATGGATAATTAAACCCTATAGTGATTCAATAACCAAACACAGTTAAGAACTACAACACAACAGGATAAGAAGTTTAACATTTTTTGAAACTGTTCTGAAGATTATGTACATGACTGGTCGGATTGTTCACAGTCACTTCGTTCTATTACAGACTTAATACTTAAAAGTCAAAAGCATATATGTATTGACCTTTAGGAAAAGATGATATAGATGTACAATTTTGTACGATAGTTACTTTTCGTCCTTATTTTTCACATTTTCTTCGTTGATGAAATAACGCAATATACAGTTCTTTCTTACATACTCAATTTCTACTTGGCAAAAGATACAGAGCATAGTACATCTTAGTTTGTAATAAGAAACCCTAATTTTCATCAAAAATAAGTAAATGCAGAGCACAGTCTAAAAATTCTTGAATACCGATAAGTACCTGAAATCTTAACTCGAAATATATGGTCAAAAGTTCAACTACTAAGTTAGAGTACAATTTTGGTGTCTGTGTCTAGACCTTCTCGAGGTATATGCAGCAAATTTTCTTACCATGATCCAGTTTAAGTCTACAACAATATAAGTCAATCAACTACGTTCGTTTGATCATTCATTCCAAAACATGCCATTTTCTCAACTAGAATCATTGACCCATTACATTATCAATTCTGGGTTACTGGAAGCCACTACCAGTCAAAGTAAATCACATTCCTTTTTGGCATTTTCATCAAACTATTACTTGAATTATCAAATATTGATTACATCTCGATTAAAGAAGTTAGAAAGTTTGAGTAAAACTCTGACTTTAAACCCAGACAATGTGTCCGAATACCAATCGGCTTCTAACTTGTGCACAATACAAGAATATATTAGGAAGGTCAGCGAGATTGAAGGTATTAGATAGGTGGGCTGAGTAACTAGAGTTAGCATTGATCTGTTATAGAGAAAATAATTGTTTGATAAATAATTAAACCCCAAGCTAATCAAACACGCCAACAATCTTAAAAACTTTAGTTAAACCCATATTTGGTTCCGATTATGTGGATCTATTTTTTTATACCAGCTAATTCACAAAAGATCCTTTATACCCGACACCTTGGTAGAAACTTTATGTTTAACAGAATGAAATAATCATTGTTTTATACCATCCAGAATACAAAGCTGAATCTTGTAACCCTTTCTTTGAATTTTTATGGACTTCACGTATACATCTGACAGAGAAAATAACACTACAGTTTTTTTCTTGCATAAACACAGAGATAACTTACAAACTCATATTTTTAATTTCTAACAACAGATGTGGAGCATCTGTACAAAATGCTTTGAGCAGATATTGAGAATTAATGGAAATGGTCAAAATACTAATCCCATTATTCTAGAGTCTAGACCTTCTAGAATTACCTGGCAGTTAACTATATCACTTTAATCCAAAAATATTACTCATGAGGGAATTAAATGATATATTTACTTCAGCCTGATACAGTGTCGATGGACTCCTGCAATTCAGTAATAAACCATTACTGAATTGTTTCTAGCATTGAACAAATTCTTGGACTGTCACTACTCCGGGTACTCATACATTTTGAGCCAATCTTGGTCACAGCAGTCACAGCCAGAATATTAGAGCAAACCTTTGACTTTAAACCAAGACAATATACCTAAAGACCTACCTATTTCTCCCTCTGACGGCAAACGTGATGCAAGAATCAATATAAGTGAATAGGCAGGGTTAGAGCTACGAGATAGTTGGCCTATAAGTCACCACAATTGAGGAGAAACAGAAATTAGGTTATTTCAGTGACTGGGTTTCTTAATGCTTATGTGTATACAAAGTCCTAACATTCGATTAGGAAAGTTACAATTTACAAATTAGTTGTTTTCAGATAATGATACTAGAGATAAGGAAAGAACTTGACATTCTTCTCTAATATTGCATGCATTTTAGTAACTACGTATTTTTGAATGCAAAGGTTGATAAGGATCATGAAGAACTATTGCATCATCTTTTATTAATTTCAGTACAGACACTTGACCCGGATATGATAGACCAAATCACAATAGAAAAGATCCTTATGTTCCAAAATATCAATAAATACCGTATCCAACAATGAAACATTTTTGGCCTAAAGAATAAAATAACTAATTAGGATAAAGAGATGGTCACAGGGACAAATAGGTTAATCAGCTACTTTAGACATTAATTTAATGAAGTTACTATGAGTGAATTCTTCTTAGTATCAGTTTCAAGCAAGTAAAAGCAAATTGTTGAAAATCTTATTTGTCCACACCTAATTTGCTTTGTCCTCAACCATAAATACAACATTTTCACCTTGTCATCCTCCAAGACTTGAAACACTCGTGATCGTAGAAAAAATGTTTGTAATATTCTTGCTACCATGGTTAAGGGAATTCAGTTGTTGCTTTTAGCATGTGTAACTATGTTGTTTTCACCTGCCCTAGCACATCAGCTGCCGAATAGAGATTTACCTTTCGTTGGTATTTTACCAGGGATTGATGCAGAGATCAAACAAGGTTTACCTTTCATTGGTTATCTTTTCAAAGTGTTGAAGGCTGTGTTTCTGTGATCTACAGTTCCCTCGATTAATGGTAAATTTGGTGTGATAAGTCATGCATGCTGCAATGCCATTGTTGAAGTGAGGGATAAAAGTTGGCCTAAGATGTTCCCCTTCAACCCGCTCTTCCCGCCTTTGCTTAAAGGTTTTTCTGCTAACACTGGGTTAGGTGTACCTACAGCTACATCAACAATTAAACTAGCTTCACCCGTGACAGTTGCATCTAGAGTACCTGCTTCTAAAACTGTACTAGCTGCATTTAGTGCAGATCCTGGAGTTCAAAAATGTTTATCTACTCTGCAAAGGGTAGAACGGTGCGTGCAAGACGTCATTACATCCTTCTTGAGCTTCCATGTCCGTTTAATTGGTCCTGCCTGTTGCAAGGCAATTGTTGAAGTTAACGATAGTTGTTGGCATAAGATTTTCCCAGTCAATCTCTCCAGTGATGAAGAACTACTGTACCAGTCTCGTAAAAGCTATACCGGCGCCTAGAAAGCAAATGTAGGACCTTGGAAAACTGTGAGAATCATCATGGTTAATTAGAATTACATACCTATGCTTCCTCAGAAAGTGATGCTAGTTAAAAAGTATTCACTCTGTAAGGAGTATTTTTTTTTTCTGTCTTAGTTCTTAGGAAAGAATAATAAAATTCTTTACATCGTTGCATTAGTCTGAAGCCATTGCCTCTCTTCAGTGAGAAAAATGAAGTAGGTTCCTGACTGTATTTTGTTTACAAAGAAAAAGAAAAATTACTATTCTGTGGTTCATCTTTGGTAGTCATTCCCCCTTGATGAGAATGTTCTGCCCACACAATCCAATTTCTCTGTGTTTTATCATATTGCCAGTGAGAATTTTTTGACTGCGACAGGTGCTGTACATGGGTAGATGAATAGATATTTGGATAACAAATAAGTGATAGACCAGCGATGGCGTTTTAAATCCCGTTTGTCTCTGTCATTTCATTAAAGTCTTGAACGGGTGAATTATGCATTTGTTTCTGGACACAGCAAGTCTCAAGTCTCAACTCAAGTCTCGACAGCTTTGGAAAAACATTAGTATTTGACTTCACCAAGATGGGTACAAGTTTTATAAGGGCAAACTAGGGTCGGCCGGCCCTGGCTTTTATAAGGTTGTGCGAAGAATAAAAATGGGCATTTTTCCTTGATTTTTTTTTTTGTAGTACTAAACATTTCATGTCTCTCTTTCTGTATAATGGGTTTGGTTTTGTTGGTCAAATCTGAAATGGGTTCGGCATAATGTAATTTAATTTTTTCTAAGCCGTAGGCATTTATTTTTATTTTTTTGGGCCCTTTTCCTTTTGGGATCTGTGCCGTCACACACCCCAAGGGCCCTTTTCCATAAGGGCAAAACTCAGTCATTTTATTCCCAGGCTTGGTGGAAGTACCGCGGTTCAGTTAAACTTGCCTTGGCATTGTAAAGGTACACCCACCATTGGCCTGGATACCTCTAGTAAAAAAAAAAAAAAAAAAAAAAAAAAAAAAAATCTACGTAAACACTTTTTACTTCTTGGGTTCACCCCCAAGTTTTTTGTTTTTCTTTCCGAGAACCCACTAAATTTTAGATCAAACAAATGAATTTACTAATAGATTTGCATGATCTGTAACTATAAGCTGGTATATTTGTCTTGCCCCACAAAATATTACAGCACCTACCCCTAGCTACAGCAGAGTTCATGAGCTAAAAATTTAAAGAACGATACACATAACTAAGGTGTGTTTGATTGCATAGAAAATATTTCGAGGAAAATATCATTTATCATTAGAAATTAGTTTTAAGAATTTTTTTACAGAACCGTGTCTAAAATGTTTGATTCGTACATTGAAAATAATCAATTTTATTCAATATCTATATGTAAACGAAGAGACAAGGGAAGATACAGGTGGGGTTCAAAATAAATTAGGAATTTTTTTTTTGAGGATGGGCTAAGAAAATATTAAATGGATTGTTTTCTTAAGAACAACTACCAAAGATTAGAAAACTAAATTTTCTTAGAAATATATTATTTCCCACTAAAAAGTGTTGAATCAAACACTTTTATCTATAATACTAAAGGAACAACCATGCCGTGAGAATTAATCTCAGCTGTTGATTACACTACCCTACACATGTTGAAGAAAATTTATGGTTTAGGTTATAACAATAAATACATGTAATTGTAATAGCTGTTAGATCATAGGGGTTATTTTGTCATTTCGTATATACCAAATCCCAGGCATCTTAATCGTAATTACATGATAAAATAATGGGTATAAATGGAAATCCAGCGCACAACTTTTCGCATATACAAAATCATGGGCATTTAGGGAAGTCTAAATACGAAATCAGGGGTATTTCAGGAAGTCTAACTCGAGCATTTCTTAACCCAAACCTAAATTTGCCAAATGATTCAACTTCTATGTCTTCTTCATTTCCTCTCCAGTGGATCTCTCCCTAAACTCCACTTTCATCCAAAAGCAACTTTCTCAATATCTTTCATCAATCGCCTTAACCCTAAACCCCATATCTTCTCCAAAACACTAACTATATCGTCTTTAAGACTAACAACTGTGTTGTTATTGGTATCTAGAACCCTAGATTTGACAAGTTGAACTAAGAGAAGAAATTCGACCTTTAGTTTGAACAACTCGGGATCGAGATTTAAGATTGATGATGAGGAGTTGTTGAATTCGAGAGATGATAACAAATCGACTAGTGATGGAGAGGAACAATTGGTTCACCAGATGACATTGTTGAGGTTTTCTCCTTAAGCGTCAACTGTTTAAAGAATTACTAAGGTGAGAGATGGGTTTCGCTTTCAGCGAGTGGAGAGGGATGCTCTAAATTGTGCGAGGTAGAGATAGTTTATTGTGAGGTGCACTAACATCTTTCAAGGTTAGATCCCCTCTCTCTCTCTATCTTTATGTATTTGATTGTGTGATTGAGTTGTGACTTGGATTAGAGGCAATATGTTATGCGAAAAAAGATTACAATCTGGAGAAACACCCATTGATTGTTGTACCAAATTTACAAGTGATTAAGTTGATACAGAGCTTCAAATCGAAGGAATATGTGAGAGATACTTTTACTTGGCAACATTACTATTGGTACCTAATTAATGACTAATGAGGGTATCAAGATTCTCATAATCTTTTTGAATGTGCCTTTTAAGACTGTCCCTACGATACTCAAAAAGTATGTTAAGCCTATGGGGTATCCCATGGGTGACCTTGGCTGTGATAGTCCCAAGTATCAAGCTTTATCCCAAGTTTATATGTTATTTTGCACAATTTACATTTTAATTTTTTTATGTAGAATGATAGGTTTTGTCTAACAATAGTAAATACTACATACATAACCTAGGGAATGCTTAATTAGAATTTTTACGGTTTTTGAAAATTTGCACAATTGGTATTGTAGGGGCCTATCCCTCGATCTCACCTAGAATCGAGTTGTCCCCAGTTCGAACTACCTCCATATCAGGCTACACATCTTCCACATGACTTCCCAGTCAAACATCGCCACATACTCCACGAACTGATAATAAATTTGGGTCGAGCATAAACTGAAAAACCTAAACAAATCAAAACTACCTGTCTTTCATGAACTCAACAGTTACTCAGTCAACAGCCACTAACCACATTGTTCAGAGAACGTGCTCCAGTACGATGAAGAGCTTCGGAAGGGTCCTATATAAAGGAAAAGTTCTAGAAGAGACAAGGACCAAAATATATGTGAAAAATCACAAAGAAAACTATATCTTCTGAGATTCTAAAATACTCAAAACTACTTATTTACAAGATTAAATATTTTTAAGTCTAGAGATAACTTGTAATAAGATACCGTCAGCCTCAAGCAATAAAAGTCACTATTACAAAACCCTCAGCACGAGGTCGTGGTTTTTTAACCTAGTCATAGGTTTTCCACGCTAAATACCTGTATCATTTCCTGTTTATTAGATTATAGTCACAGGAACATTGGTGTAAGGACTAATTCCAGGCCACGTCGAGCTCATGGAATTATGCCATTACATATGGCGCCGTCTGTGGGAAAGAAATTCTTTCCACGGTATCCTTAGACATTCAATCACTTTACTAAACATTTCAATCATGGTCACATCCAGGCGACCAACTCTCAGAGTCCAGCTCGATCTCCCAATTGAGCCAAAACAACTTTAAGGGCCTCGAGCGAATCTTAACACTGAAGCAGAGAAGCGCAATGAGCTCTAACAGCGATTAACTCGCGACCGAGAGCTCCGTGAAAAAGAGCTCGACGCCGAACGACAAGCTCGTTTGACAGCGCTCAATCAACACGAGGATCAAATGACAACCATACATATTGCCTTGCAAGTTCTGTAGAACATTCAGCAGGCTCCTCCACCATGAGATTGTGATCAAGTGCCAGAAGCCTCCCAGATTTCTGCGCGGAAAAGATTGGGACCTCAAGGAGCCACCATCAAGGTTATTTCTAGACCTATTCGAAATGAACCATAACCTTCTATTCATTTGGGAGGGGAGATTCAATCTGAAATCAGCCGAGGTCACCAATGTTCCATCCATCAAGGGGAAGAATAAAGGCCTCCGCCTCGAGTTCCAGTGCGAGATCGTTTGAGCAAAGGTACCGGTACTCATAATTTGCAACCTCCTCGCCAAGCCGCTCAATTGCTTCGTCACTCCGTCATACAAGAGCATATGAACCAACGGATTAAGGATTTGATCGAAGCACAAGTTCTTGGCACAACCGATGACCTTACCAAGTTACAAGGAAGTCCACTTGGCAAAGAACTATTCGATATAGATATTCCGAAACGTTTCCATACTCTGAAAATTTGTAAATACAAGGGTACCGATCCCAAGGAGCACATTCAGCAGTACCGTGATTTATTGAGATTGTACTTTAATCTTAACCACATTCTCTACCGTCTGTTCGCCACATGTTTGTAGGAGGAACCACTCCGATGGTTCCATTCTTTACCTGAAGACTCCATATGCACATTCGACCAGCTGTAGAAATAATTCATCAAGACATAAGCTCACAACCGAGACAAAAAGGAAAACCTATATTCCCTTATCAGTCTCAAACAATCCAATGGGGAAAAGCTCAAAGCATTTGCAAAGAAGTTCTTGTAACTCGCACGTAAAGTGGACAATCTTGATCAGAAGACCGCTGTTACTGCTTTCACCAATGTACTCCAACTGGATTGTAAAGCCAAAGAGTACCTCTTCCTCAACAAACCCGCGACCTTGGAGGATATGATCACCAAGGCCAATAATTACGTCGACTTAGAAAGGATGATGTTCGAAAGATAGAAACCTAATAAATCCATCCTTACTACCAAAGGTCCCTCTACAGATCGGAACATAGAACCTAAAGAGGACCAGGGTGACCAGAAACACCCTAAGGAAAATATTAGCAACCCTTGGAGAGGCGGGCCACAAGTTAAACCTGTCCTCCCAAAGATGAATGCTCGAATCTCTGAAATTTTTTCAATTCTCACAAAAGATAAGCTCTAGAGCCTCTCCCAACCATTGGAACCAATCGAGAGCTGACCGTACTGCATGCACCATATGGTAAAACATCATTCTACTGACAATTGCTATGTTTTACAGAGGTTGCTCAAACTCAATTTCAAAGAAGGACGGATGCTCAAATATATTGTCGACCTAGAGTCATACAAGGATGGCAGATATAAGAAGCAGCTTGAAATCGTCCAGGTCGAAGATCAAGCTGAGGAGAAGCATCTTTACCATATGCACCACAACAATATGATCGAGATCAATCAGATCACCAACTCTAACATATTCAAGCGCAGAAGATTGTTAGAATACTGCGATCTCACGCCTCAAGATAAAGAAGCCAAACTTCTGCCTCAGTCGAGCAATCGCCGACTTAGAATATCCTTTAAAGATTATGATATTAGCCATGTCAAATTTTTACATCACTTGTGTTAGTCATAATGCTCAAGATGAAAAAGTTTGTCATGCACACAATGATGATCGATACTGACAGTGGTATTAAGATCCGCTTTCAAGGCACTATCGACCAAATGGGATTGGCCAATCAAGTTATTTAGAATAATACCAATATCAACGGATTCAATGGCTAAAAAGAAGAACGAGTAGGGAAGATCACCTTACCTATTACCACTGGACCAGCCACCATCGACGTTATCTTCTATGTGATCAACACCAAATCTCGTTATCTTGGGATTATAGGCCATTATTGGATTCATAATATGGAAGTAATCGCTTCCAACTATCATCAAGCACTTCGCTTCAAACAGGACAATGATATTTATGAAATCAGGGGTAGTCAAAAGCTTTCTCGAGCTTGCAAAAATACCGTCTTTGCAATTCTAGATACCTCCGACAAATTTGCTGCATAGCAATTACAGCAAGCTGATTGCCCAGATTATCAGCCATCCATGGAGGAGCCCACCGAATACATTAACATTGATGGACCAGGCAGAGGTACTTTCATCGGTACTAAGCTGGTTCAACACGAAAAAGATGCCCTCATTCAATTCTTACGACTAAATAGAGACATTTTTGCATGGTCTTTCAAAGAAGTGCCTGGGGTCGATCTGACCAAGGCATGTCACAAATTGGCAATCAACATCAACGCCACCACAGTCATACAAAAACAGTGATGCCTATCACCCCGACTTCGAGTTGAAGTTAACATAGAGATCAAGAAATTGATCAAAATGGGATTCATTCGAGAAGCTAAGTATCTAGACTGGATATCTAACATCGCCGTTGTCCCCAAAAAATATAAAGGCCCGCGTTTTTGTAGATTTCACCAACCTTAACAAACATACTCCAAATGACAGTTTTCCTCTTCCCAACATTCATCAGATCCTTGATTCCACAGCAGGTCATGAACTTCTATTTATGATGAACGCTACTTCAGGATGCAATCAGATTCCACTCTTGGATTAAGATTAAGAAAATACCACTTTCATCACTGAAAGAGGACTTTATTACTACAAAGTCATGCCCTTTAAACTCAAGAACGCAGGTACAACTTATCAACGATTAATGACTACTGTGTTCAAACCACATCTCGGGAAAGTCGTGGAAGTCTGCATTGATGATCTCTTGTGCAAGAGCTTACAGTCCATCAATCACATTTCAGATCTCAACACAATATTCAACATACTTCGATCTTATAGGACGCGTCTCAATCCTGATAAGTTTCAATTCAGAGTACATTCAAGTCGATTTTTAGGCCACCTCATCAGCGAAAAGGGGATTGAGGCAGACCTAGATCAGATTCGGGCTATCCTCGACATGCCATCTCTAAAAGCAATAAAAGACGTTCAGAAACTTGCCGGCAAGATTTTCGTAATCAACCGTTTCGTTTTAAAATCTTCAGACCACTGTCGTTGGCTGTTCCTATTACTCCACAGTTGTACCATATGAGGAAAAGTTTAGCCAAATGCAGAGGTTCAATGGACATCAGAATGCGAGGCAGTTTTTCAAGATCTCAAAACCTATTTGGGGAAGTCTCCCATCATGACCACCCCAATAGATAATGAGGAGCTGATTATCTACCTTGAAGTTACAGATACTTTACTCAGCTCGGTTCTTATTAGACTAGAAGGGAAAATCGAGAACCCAGCCTGCTTCATCAGCAATACCCTCACTCCAACGAAAATGAGATAGTCTAAAATTGATAAGCTTTTACTTACTCTTGTTTATACTTCACAAAAGCTCTAGCACTACTTCCAAGCACATACAGTCAAAGTCATTACGAACTACCCCCTTCGGGAAGTACTATCCAAGAAAGAAAAATCAAGAAGAGTGCAATAATGGTCAGTCATTTTTGGAGAACATCATATCAAGTTCGAACAACGTCATTCTAAAAAAGGCTAGGTTGTGGCCGATTTTCTCGCGGATTTTCCAGTGAAAGATCCCGAGTGGGAAGAGTACGATCCTGACCTTTCAGAGGAATCTACTGAGGATCTACCTCCAAAAGAATTTGACGAGCGAGCTGAATAGATTTCAAGGAAGGGGTGGAGAATTCTAACAGATGGATCAGCAGGACCCGCAGGGCCAGGAATTGGAATCGTACTGATTACCCCTTCCAGCGATAGAATTGAGAAATCAAACCGCCTAGATTTTAAGGCCTCAAATAATGTCACCATGTACAAAGCTCTCATTCACGGACTCGACCTCTCCCTCGAGATCGGCATCCCCAAACTCTCCGTTTACGCAGATTCACTACTCATTGTCCACCATTACTCTGAGCAATACAAGAAAAATGGCAAGTTGATCGAATATGCAGCCCTCGTAGCAGATAGGATGAACAAGTTTGTACAAGCAACTCTCGATTATCTTCCTCGAGGTAAAACCAGACACGCCAATTCCTTGGCATATCTTGTCGGGGTTTTGGGCACAAAAGCTCAATATCTCCAGATCGAAGTAACTTTAACCTCCAGTATTAATCGTATTTTTGTATGCATGATCAACACTGGGACCGATAAAGGGAGAGATGACAATTGGCGAAAGCCTTTTTTAGTTTATCTCGGTTTCGACAATAAATGTGAAGGATCACTTCCAACAGATCCGAAGGAGCGCCGACAGCTGATAGACAACTTGAAGCGCTACACTAATCAATATGGAACCTTGTACCGCCGATCAGTCACGAGGCCTTACCTTAAGTGCCTCTCCAAACATAAAGTAGACGATATGCTCCGTAATTTACGTGAAAGAACTTGTGGCTCTTATGCTACAGGTCGATCACTAGCAAACAGAGCCATAACACAAGGAGTATTCTGGCCCGGTATGCGCAAGCAAGTAGAAGAGTACTCACGCAAATGTGATGCATGTTAATGACATGGAAAGATGATACGCATCCCTGCGCTCGAACTCCATGCAAGCAAGGTGTTCTGGCCATTTAAAAGATGGGCACTCGATCTGGTCGGCAATTTTCCTAACTCACCAGGTAACCGCTGCCACCTCCTCGTAGCTACTGATTATTTTACAAAATGGGTAGAAGCAATTCCACTCTGTCGAACCAGAAAAGAAGAGATTATTTCTTTTATCTGGGTACACATCATCACTCGATTTGGGTACCCCCACCTAATTCGTATCAATAACGGGCCCCAATTTTGTGGAGAAAAGTCGTAGCTTTCCTTAACCAACACAACATCATTCACTCACTATCTAATCCCTACTACCCTCAAGGAAATGGCCAAGCCGAAATCACTAACAAAACAATCGTCGATGGGCTTAAGAAAATACTACACTTTTATAAAAAAGGGAATTGGGTTTGGGAACTTCCTCATGTTTTATGGGCATATCGTACCACTCCACGATAGTCAACCAGCTGCACTCCATTCCTCCTTGCCTATGGCACTGAGGCCTTCATTCCTTCTTAGTACCATCATCCATTCAAAAATCACGAGCTAACTGACGAAGAAAATGAGTTTGAATTGGTCTGCAACCTCAATTGGATCGATGAAGCCAGGGAACGCGCTATCGCTAACCTAGGTCGATATCACCATATGCTATCCAGTTCGTACAATAAACGAGTCAGAAGCCGTACTTTTCAAATCGATGATCTTATCCTCAAAAAAATACCTCAACACCGCAAAAAACCTCATGCTTGGAAACTAACAGACAATTGGGAGGGTCCATTCCTTATCACAGGTTTCTATGGCCTGGGATCATATTACCTCATGATAAAAGAGGGCGTCCACATCTCAAGTCCTTGGAACACTAGGAAACTGAAGCGTTATTATCGTTAGGTCTCTCACTACTTTATTTTAGTTTCTCTTTTTTCATTCCAAAAGTGAGATTTTTATCTACATCCAATGTACATCCTTTTTCTGAAATCAATAAAACTTACAAGTTTTCTTCATGCATCTCTCTACATCGTACCAGTTAAAACAAAGATAATACTAGCTTTCAATCGACATCATACCAGTTAAATCAAGGATACTACTTGGCTTAACTGACTCTACTACATCTCCTGCGGTTAGAACAAGGTAGAACTTTTTTTCAATCAAATAACTCTACCAGACATAAGATAAAACAAAGGTCATACTAGCTTTTATCTTTTTCACTATGTCTGCGATATATCTTTTTTACTATGTCTGCGGTTAGAACAAGGTTACGCTTGTATCGACTGCATCTATTCAACTCCTAGATTTAAACAAAGGTAATAATAGTTTTTGATCTAAGAGCTTAACAAAACATAAGATAAAGCATAGGTAAAACTAACTTTCATCTCTCATCATGTCTGCAACAACTTTTTTTTTTTTAGGTTTATATACAACCACTACAATGGCATTTTTTATGATGTAGGGATATCAGCTTCGCTTACCCCCACAGCAGGAGGTCGACTAGCCATAAATTCTTGAGCTTGATCAATGACAACAGTCCTACCCTCCTCTATCAATTCAACAATTTGAGGGCCCAAATTTGTTCCCATGGAGCTAGTGCAATCTCCTTGATCTATGTCAGCTCTGGAGATACATATCCTTCCAGATATACAGTCAAACAAGGTATCTCTCTCTAACTCAATTCTTTTAGCCTTTTCTGCGAAATAAGCAATCACAGATCTTAACAAGTCTGAATGCAAGGCCTGAGTTACAACTGAGTGAGACCAAGACGTCCTCACTCTCTGAAGACGATCTCCTAACCTTTTTTGCTTAGATTTGTAACTCTCGAGTTCTTTGTCTTCCCAATCTGTAAAGGCTATGTTCTCTGTAGATTTTTTATCAACTTTAACTAACTCATCTTGATTAATCGCCTCCAATTCAATGACTTGAGCGCGAAGTGTCTCGATCTCCTTCTTCACTTCGTCCGCATCGGGAACTTTCTTTAATAATTCCTCTTTGTCCCTTATCACAATCTCCTTTGATCTCATAATACTCTCTAACTCTCTCTCCCTGGTAAGAGCAACGTCTAGTTTGCCTTCACACGTCTATAATTTCTCTACCCCTTTGCGCACATTCCCTTGAAGCCGAGTGACATCCCCCTCCAGCCCCCTTATTCGAGCTGATAAGCTAACAACATCACCTTGAACAAGAGAGTTTTTGCCTTCATTTTTCTTCCCCTTTGAGTTCTCCTGAGCCTCAGCATTCTTGGCACACATGTTGACCTGATCCAATTCGGCCTTCAGGTGTGCCACCCTTTCTTTCAACTCATTGTTTCTCCGCTGAATTGACTGCAATTCCATATCCTTTACCGAAAAAGCTGTATTCATTTGCTCGGCTGCCAATTCATAAGTAGTTAGATTGTCTTGAACTATCTTTATGCCGTTATCTTTATCGGCTAATTTCTTCTTAAATCGCCCCAGCTCACTTTTGCTATTCGCCAAATTAGATTGAATTTGCTCCTGGACATGCATTTTCCTGTTTAGGTCCCTTCTCATACCAGCCACCAATCGATTCAGATCATCCTCAAATTTTTCTAAAGCCTGGAAACGGCCGATAGCGGGCCATGTCTGCCTCTTTGCTCTTTACCAGTAATGCATCATTCTAGTTTTTTAGTTTCGCTGCACGTTCTTTTAATTCCTTGATCTCTTCTCGTCCTTTCTCTATTTCGGCATCCTTCTCATCGATCTTACAAGATAGGTCGATAACTATTTGCGTTGCCTCAACAAGTTTAAAATGCATATTCACGTGTTGATCTTCTTGACCTTCATTCGCCTTTCTCATCCTATCAAACTCTTCTGCAAATTCCTGGTTATATTGGAGAGCTTCATCTTTACGATGGCTAACTGACTCCAATTCGACCTGCACATTACAGATACATTATATCAGTTCGATTTAGAACATCCAACACTATATCCCTCATGTCTAATAAGATATCTATTTTTTAACATTCACTGTGTACAACTACTTCAGATCTTAAGGTCAAAGTATAATCTCGGGTGGATGCTCCATAACATATATTCGCAAGTCTAAGGTACGCATTCTTTATACTTGAGTATGCCAAAAATATAAATTCTTTTATGTATAGCACCATTCCAATGCCGTTTACCCCTAAATCGGTAACGAGTTGTTGATTTTTCTATATTCTTTTCATTGCTTTTAGCCCTATACTAATGCAGCAATCAAATCCAAATTTCTTGCTCTATTCTAACCTGCAGCTCTGCTTGCGAAGACAATGGAGACGCTGAAGTCTTTCTCTCCTTGGCAAGCTCAACCTCTAAATCTTTAATTTATAAACGTAGGTCCTTAGGCATCTATAGCAAGGTTTACAAAAAGTAACTTAGCCTACAAAATTCTATCCAAAATATGTCCAATCAGTTTACAAACATCCCACATATTCATACAATCACAGTACAATCATACGATCCTACCTTCTCAATTTCAGTCTCCGGGTGCTCGTTATCATCCCCTTGGTTATTCCTCACCGTCTGAGGAGACACACCATCCAGCCCATCAACCACCCCAACGACATCATCTTCAAACTCTTTATCCTCTTCCTCCACATAGGTATCAGCCCTAATGGCATCCACCTCCTCTTCTGAGTATCCTTTGGATATAAGATGACGCCCAAGCCTGTCACTCCCAGCCCCCACCTCCTCCAGATCCACTCTTGCCTCTGATTGTAGCTTGGTAACCTCAGCAACTTGGGAAGCCTTCAGCGCCTCCAGTCGTTTCCCCTCCTTTCTCAGATCATTTTTCAGCCGAGCTACATTCCTTTCGAGCTCAGTATTATTTTTCTTCAGCTTAGCTCTCCCCTCCTCAACCCCCAGGCAGATTCCCTTCATCAATTGAATAGCCTACAAAATAACAAATAGACTTTATCGATTAGCTCAAGTCATAGTACAAACTCCATCACAAGTACATAATTGAGCATATGAGCCTACCATTTTGCTCAACTCATCCTCACCACGAAGAGCTTCCGACCTGGCCTTCTCTTCTACCACTTTCCAGTCCTCCTCCATATTAGGTTGATCTTTAACGACCTTCCCACCAGATATACCAGAAGGATCAACCCTTCTCTTCTTTGCCTTCTCGGTGGCAGCACTACCTCCCTAAGCCCCAGCAGCCGTAGGACGCTTCAGTTGTTGCCTTTTGGGGAACGTTCGAGCTAACTTGCTCGACGTAATGGACTCGGGTAATCCCATGTCCATTCCAAAGGTCTTCGGTAAGCTCGCTTGCCTTTCCCCATCAGTCCCCTTCTTCTTGCTATTATCAACACTCGTCATTAGCCTTTTCGACTGGGATTTTAAAACCTTTTTAACTCGGCTGTTAACACATTTCTTCCAGCTGATACCAAATCTTCTAATACAGCCTCGAGCTCAGTCTCCTCTAGAGCGACTTTATCCAATAAAGACTCTTTCCTCTCCACCTGTGATTTGGGACCTATTATACACAAGACATCATCATCAGCAAATATCTTACAACTTCAACTATCAATCTTATACATTATGCATTATTATACTTACGTTGTTTTACAGTTCTAAATAGAAGTTCCATGGGTTCTTCATCATCTCTTTGAAGGCAGTCACCCTTCACCCATATCGCGTTATCGTTCTAAGGTTGACCTGCAGAATTTAGATCGAAGAAGCAAAGTCGAGTTGCCTTCGTGTAAAAATAAGCCCCTCTACTTGGGCAAAAAAATTTAACACCATAAAACTTCAACACATCCTCAAGAGATATCTTCCTTTTTTTACCCTGTCCTTCCTACTGCGAGTCCAAACCTGAGACAGGTAAGATTTATATAGGACATACACCGATAAGATTTATAATCCCTTCCCCCAGATTGCTAAGAGGAAGCCTCAACCTGTACTCCAACTGAGACAGGTAACACAGAAAACCCTCCTAGAGTTCACTCCGAACATCCCCATCGAAGTACTCAAAAGAGATCAATTTATCTATACCCTATCTCTCTTCTCCTTCCCCAAATCAGCCAGTAAATAAAAATATTCCTCTCCCGTTGTTACGATACAACCCCTAAATTGCCTACTAACGTACTCAATACAGTTCCCCCATCTACCTTCTGTAGCAGCCTTGGCTTTACAGAACTCTCTAAATGTGTCCGAGCGAGGAGGGTAGGATACCAATCTTCTGGGTAAATCTAAAAATTGATTAAAACCTACTTCTTCCTCACCACTGGATGCTTCAATCTCAGACTCAGTTGCCCTACCAGAGTTCGAGGCCTCACTTAAAGGGGAGTTCTTCATTTCCACTATAAGTAAAGAGTTTTATCCTACCAATACTCCTCAAGATCGACCTACACACAGGTCCAGGTATCTATTGTTATCTTCTATTTATATACGTCAACCTTATTCAAATATCTTTTATATCTCTTATATTAACTTATTTTCTTAGATTACTATAAATAGTAATTTATCACTTTCCTAATAATACAAAATTGATTTTCAAAAACTCATACACATATTACATATATCTACTAACCTTCTACATCGGAATGTGAATCCGAGGCAGCACCATATTCTTCCCTCACCACGCTGTTGTGCAACCACCTTCGCGACTCAAATTTAGCAACTTTCTTACGTTTTGACTGATGATCCCTCTTGCTTGAATCTACATAACTTTCAAAACTATTTATGCCTCTCTTTTTCCTTCCCCTCTCACTGCTGTTCAAGTTTTCAGATGTTGAAAAACGTTTGATTAACGAAGATGAAGTGATATTTATATTTTTTCTCTCTAACTGCTGGCAGTTATTAAGCCTCGTATGAGCCGTTCTTAGTTTTAGAACCAAGATGTCATTTCTACTATCCATGTCAGACGTCTTGCTCCTTTTCGGTACAAGCGCTTTCCCATCATTGCCTTTCCCCTTATATTTTAATCTATTTTTATCTACTTTTTCCAAATCACCCTCTGACCTTGCCCCACTCATATTGACTCACTCTTTACATGCAATCGAGTTTTCACAACTTCTCATAAAAGACAAATTTAGAACCTCCTTACTTTTCTTTACGTGCTTCTTCTTCTACTCTAAAGCAACAATGACGTTATTTCCAAAGCTACCATAACCGAGTTTTATAGTTTTTCAAATTCATTTTTACGCAACAGTTATAAACAACATTCACACGAATAAAGTATTTATTCAACAATTTCTTTCAAATTTATTCAAACTTAGCACAATCCTATTCTATCACCCCTATTTTACATCCATTCCATAAATCTCACATATAGATCATCAAAAATAGCAATGATCACCTGGGGAACCATATCAAACCAATTATCTGCTGCAATCCTCATATCCTCAAATTCGATCTCCACCTCGACAATCAATTCAACCACCTCTTCCCGATCTGCAGGCTCCCTCACTAGTTCACGAAAACATACCTCATAGAAATAACGGGCATACTCAACTTCCCTACCCCTTGCATCTAATCCTTCGAGCTGATACTCCCTCACTACTAACTCAGCATCATAACCAAACAATCTAAAAATCCTCTCCCACACTTTAACAATCTTTATGGCCAATCGTCCCTCAGCGGTATTACGTATTCTCTGAGATCGAGTCCGTACCATCCTTATCTCTTCCCCATATTCAAGCCTCATTCTACCCTTATGTATTCTTTTTGACTTGCTTTCCCCCAGAATGTGATATTGACCTTTTATCTCGTAACAGAAAACCTAGAATCTTGAGAAAAAATATTTGAACCTATCCTTTCCCTCGAACTCAGTACATTAAAGGTCGAGCTTATTCTTTCCAAAGTTATTCCTTTATCGGCTTCTATTATATCAAATTTTTGCTCTACCGATTTCCTATAATTTTTCTCTCCCACATTTTTCAGTACGCATAACGAATCATACTTACATCACAACATAAATTTTTACGCATATGTATCTCAGTTCGAATGTTACAATAACTTTACTTTCGACACTCATCATTTAATTTCATTTCATACATTTTTCAAAACATTTCAGCTCGATTTCCAAAGCTATTTTATACTTATATCAACACAAGAAATTAGATGACAAATTTTATTCATATCAAAAACAGGATTACACGTGTTTTAATAGATAAGAAGTCTTTCAGTAATCGATCTCTGATACTTTGCACATACCTAATTTGTTTGGCACCCAACTTCAGGTACTTTACAGATAATAAGTTTTTTAATACTTTTGCGAGTAACAGGTCATTCAGGTACTACGACACATCAAATCCTTTAGTTCTTCCTACTTCAGTGATTTTTGACCCTAATGCAAAACAGAAATTATAAACAACAAAAAACTTCCCTCACATGAGTCCGGTTGAAGTCTAGTTGAGCTTCAAACGAAAACTATGCAAGCAAAAGGCTCAGTGTTAGAGCTAATTCTTTAAATTGAAGGTCTTCTTAGCGCAAGAGAGTGATGGAGATGCAGAAGCAGACTTCCACTGTTTGCCTCCCTCCTCCATTACCATCCCCACCTCCTTTGAAACCATCACCTCCACAGAGTTGGTACAGATGAAAAGAGCCCAACCTTAGAAGCCATTGTGACACAAAAGATCAGTGCAACTGCGTCGCAGTCATGCCTATCCCTGTGTCTGTCTCCCCAGCCTTGTCCTCTACAAGAATGTAGAGATAAGCCTAACGTTGCTCGCCTGTTAAGACAGTGTGGCAAAATCTCCATCTATAATAAAAATCCTCATCAGCTTCAGCCGTTTCGCCTGCTGACGTACCTCTATACGTTAGAGGGACAGGAGCAGGAACAAGATCCTCCGGCGATTGGTCCCCAAAAAATCTCGACTTCAACCTTTACATTTCAAAAGTAATTCGTTCCTCAAGGGTCATCCTACGAGTTTTTACCATCTTCAGAACTAGCAGAGAATTTTGCAACAGACCATAACGTACTTTGTCACAATCTACGGTGCAGGTACCATTTATATAACCCTACATTTATTTTGTAGGTGCATTTTCCAAAGCGTCATCATTGAATAAGAAGTAACTCTTCAAACCCTAACCGTCACATCCATCATTTCCCATGCAGTCAGCAAACGTCATTACTTCATTCGAAATTCAAACTTCCAACCCGAATACCCATATACCCAGATTTTTTTCACAGCCAAAGCCACATGTGACTTCAGTTGCGAGGGGGCGATTGTAGGGGCTTATCCCTCGATCTCACCTAGAATCATAATGTCCCCAGTTTGAACTACCTCCATATCTGGCTCACGCATCCTTTACATGACTTCCCAGTCAAACATTGCCACATACTCTACAAACTGATGATAAACGTGGGACGAGCTTAAACCAAAAAACTTGAACAAGTTAAAGCCACTTGTCTCTCACAAACTCAATAGTTACTCAGCCAATAACCACTAACAATATTGTTCGGAGAACGTGCTCCAGCACGATGAAGAGCTGCAGAAGGGGCGTATATAAAGGAAAAGTTCCAGAAGAGACGAGGATAAGAATATATGTGAAAAATCATAAAGAAGACTATATCTTCTGAGATTCTAAAATACTCAAAACTTCTTATTCACAAGATCAAATATTTCTAAGTCTAGATATAACTTATAATAAGATACCATCAGCCTCAAGCAATTAAAGTCACTATTACAAAACCCTCAGCACGAGGTCATGGTTTTTTAACCTATTCTTAGGTTTTTGATGTTAAATACTTGTGTTATTTCCTGCTTATTAGATTATAGTCACAGGTACATTAGTGTAAGGACTAAATCTAGGCCACGTTGAGCTTACAGAATCAGGCCATTACAGGTATAAGTAGTAATGCCTTAATACTATGTGTAAATCAATCATTACTTTTGTGTTAACGTCATTTGGATAGGCGTTAGCTGTTGATTTTACCAGCAAATCTTTAGTTCAAGGATAGTTTTAAAATTCCACAGGGACATTGATAAAAAAAATGGTGGGATGATGATAAGAAGGATTGGATCCAATCATGGTTGGGACCGAGAACAGAGTGCGATATTTATGCCACCTATGGCCCTTCTGATATTTGTAACACATTAAGTTCACCAACATGAAGTTGTTTTAAAGGGTTTGAGCTAAACTCTGTAAGGGAGTGGAGTATGGGAAACTGGTCAAGTGGATGTTTAAAAAAATATAATTTTAGTGTGAAGGAAATAACACTAATGGCAAAAATGAAAAAAAAGATGGGTTCTTGAAGTTGAAAAAGGCAAAAGTGCCTGATTTTCCCAACTATATGAATATTGCCAATGTCGAGGAGTGTGAACAAGAGTGCTTAAAGAACTGTTGATATGGAATGGAAATTTACTTGACATATAAAAGTTTTTGAAGACTGGGGTGGATCTTTTCATTCGGGTTGGACATAAGGGGATTGGTAATATTATCTTTATATCATTCTTAGTTTGATTTGATCCAAAAAAGAGCTTTAATCCAAGTGCGGAAATGACGTATGGAATAGGCCCAGTAGCCACCGCAGCCAGAGACAACGCTTTAACTGTGTATAAGGTTAACCAACCCACCTAATATTACTTCCCACAAGATTGACTTAGATTCCACACTCATACCTTCTTTATCAGTCTTTTTTATAATTCTCATAAATCCCTTTGATCCATTTTTTGAAGTAGTTCGATATAGGGAATAACTTTGATATACAAAGAAATTTTGGATACTTAAGAAAATATCATTAGTCTCAAGGTTAGTACTTACAGATTTTCAAACCTCTCATTACTCATTTACTATCGAGAAATTTTGTCACATGCATTAGCTTATAAACAGATTAGACAGATAAATTATGTCACAAGCTTTACTAGAAAATGTCTTAAACATGTCCTATTAGCTGATCATAATTGATTTCTCCTATTGGAAGTCTTGCCTATTTACTTTCTTGACATTTCTCAACTCTATTATATATTTTGGATTTCTATATGTTTCTTTTCTCAATGACGGTTGTTTTGGAAAATGCAGACAAAAAGAAGGACCCAAGACTACTTATCATAATCACAGGCGTTATTGGAGTAGTTGGCATCAGCATTTTTGAATGTTTCTTGTGGAGGCGGATAACAAAAATGAGAGGTACATTAGAATGAAAAGGCTTAAAAACTTTAACAACATCAAACTATATTCAGGAAAGAAGATAAAATAAAAGTGGGGTTTATATTTTAAATGGAACGAGGAGACATTTATAGACTTTTCAAATTCAAACATGCTTGGAGAGAACCTAGAGTTGCCAGTTTTTACTATCGAGAAACTTGCAATCGCATTAAACAACTTTACCTTTGATAATATGCTTGGGGAAGGTGGTTTTGGTTCAGTGTACAAGGTATTACTTACTAGTATTTTATAAATCCATGTATTATAAATTTATTTAATGTGTAAAACTTTTGATGACTTTCTACAGGGTAAGTATTAAGGTATGAAATCGAATCATGCTCGAGGAAGTTCATCAGAGCTCGTGGGACAAGCGAGGATCGAAGACAGTTTGAAAAAATGTTCATTTTAAAGATTTGTTCGAATAGACTATTTGTCTGTTCGAACAGAAGAGGCTGGAGAAAGAATGTTCGAATAGATTTTTCTGTCTATTCGAATAGAAGTCGCGTTTGTTCGAACAGACTTTTTGTCTATTCGAACAAAACACTCCAAACCCACTTTGTTTGAATAGATAGAGAGTCTGTCCAAACAAACTTTGTATAGTCAGTTATAGAAGTTCATTCTGGAGGCATTGGTGTGTCTTGTGATCCGTACTTTGAGTCCATCTTTATGTAATGACTTCCATGCTTATGAGAGTGTCTCAGGTTATTTTGTTAGCCTATCTTGGTGATTTTAATTCTAGAGAGACCTTGAATTTAAGAGACTTCAATAAACCTTGAGAAGCTTTAAGAGGTCATTGTAAGCCGTTTGATTAACATAGTGGATTATTCGGGGAGTAGTTTTTTATCTGCAAGGGTTTTCCACTTCCTTCCGTTAGGTTAGCGCTATCATCTTAGATTCTACACATGATATCCAAAGTTATGACAATAAAGGGTCTGATGGAGACGTTATCCGCTATGTACTCAGAACTATCTAGGGCAAACAAGGTACACCTTTTACGACGCTTCTTTACTTTGAACATGAAGGATAATGGTAGTGTGCAAGCTCATATCAGTGAGTTCAATACCATACATGCCCAACTGGAATCTGTTAAAATTACTTTTACCAAGGAGGTGAGAGCGTGGGTTCTTTTAGGGCATATGCCTGAGTGCTGGAAAGGGTTCATCGAAGAAGGAAGACATCAAATTTGATATTATATTCTCGTTGATTATGAATGAAGATAATAGGCGTAAAACATCTTAACCCTCTTCGAGTTCAAACGGCAGTATGTTGAACATCGAAGAAAGAGAAAGGTCTTACAGAAAAGGGCTAAAATTTAGAAAGGGTCGATCACAGTCAAGAGGAAAGTCAAAGCCACCTGGTGCGTGTTGGACTTGTGGAAAGAAGGGTCACTTCAGGCGAGATTGTAGCTCTTCTTCGTCTAAGAAGAATGATGATGAGGAGAAAGATGCAATGAACCTTACTGAGGAGGTTAGTTCTGGCGAGGTTCAACTACTATTGTATGACAATGTTAATGAATCTTGGATAGTTGATTCAGGTGCCTCTTTCCATGCTACTGCGAGCGTAGGTTTTCAAACTAATATTATTAAAGACGACTTTGGTATGGTGTTTCTTGCAAATAAGAGTACACATAATTTTACTGGAAAGGGAAACGCTAGGTTATTGTTACCTTCAGGGGGAACGTTGGTTTTACAGAATGTGTGACTTGTACCTAAATTGAGGTGTAACCTTATATCAGCTAGAAAATTAGTGAATGATGGCAGATATGTGAGCACCTTTGGTACAACCTTCTAGAAGGTTCCAAAGGGAGCTATGCTAGTATCTCGAGGGTTGTGATAAGGAACATTATATACAACGCAAAGCACAATTTCCACTATTTGTTCGATCACTTTGGGGATTGATACAAGTACGTGGCACAAATGGCTTGATCGCATGAGTAAAAAGGGGACGAAGATAATGGTAACAAAGGGAAAGCTAGAGGGTCTTGCAAAGGTTAATCTCAAGTTTTGTGAAGAGCATGTTCTTGCGAAAGAGAAGAAGGTCAGTTTTAAAATATTATGAAGATCATGAAAAGCTGGAAAGATAGATCTTATACACACAGATGTTTAAGGGCCAACCAAGGTGTCTTCTCTTGGTGGTTCTCATTATTACCTTTCCTTTATCGATGATGATACTCAAAAACTGTGGGTCTACATCGTAAAGAACAAACCAGATGTGTTTGATAAATTCAAGAGGTAGAAGGCTCTAGTTGAAAATGTAATCGGTTTGAAACTAAAGTATCTCAGGTTAGATAATGGGGGTGAGTACTGTAGTGATAAGTTTGAAGACTTTTGCGCATTAAACGAGATTAGGAGATAGAAGACTATTCCCGAAACACCATAACAAAATGGTATTGCAGAATGCATGAACCGAACAATAAACGAAAGAGAGAAGAGTATGAGACTCAACGCTGGATTACCAAAGTGTTTTTGGGCGGATGTGGTTAGTATGGCTGAGTACTTGATTATCAGAGGGTCTTCAACGGCTTTGGATTTTGGACTTCCTGAAGAAGCATAGACAAGTAAAGAGGTTAACCTTAATCACTAGCGTATTTTCGGTTGTACCTCATATGTGCTTGATAATTCAGATATAAGGACTAAAGTTAGATACAAAGTTGACAAAGTGCATATTCATTGGCTAAGGTGGTGATGAGTTTGGGTACCGATTTTGGAATGCGAAGAATCGAAAAGTTATCCGAAGCCGTAACGTTACATTCAATGAGGAAGTCTTATATAAAGACTTCAAAGTACCTGGGGAACAGAATCAAAGTGCAGTAGCGGAAAGTGTCAACATTAAAGATGATAAACCCTCTTGAGAGGTTAATGAAGAAGTCATTGTTGAGTCCAATGTACCAGATCAAAATAAGGAACCTAATGATCTAGACATTAGCACTTCGAAAGGAACCGAGAGTTACATGAATTTCGGCTAGGTACGTTAACTCCTTAAATCACTTGTTACTTACAAATGGTGGTGAACTTGAAAGTTACAAGGAGGCTTTAGATGTGGAAGCCAAGAGTAAGTGGGAGCTTACTATGGATGATAAGATGCAATCATTATTAGTTAATCGAACTTTGGATTTAGTTCTGCTACTAAATGGGAAGAGAGCATTGCACAACAAGTGGATATACAGACTGAAGGAGGAATCTAACGATTCAAGGAGATTCACGGCTAGACATGTAGTGAAGGGCATTTTGTAGAAAGAAGGCATTGATTTTGGCGAGATCTTTGCTCTTGCTGTGAAGATGTCTACTATTTGGGTTGTTTTGAATATAGTTGTAGTTGAAAATTTGCATCTTGAGCAACTAAATGCCAAGACAACATTTCTTCATGGTAACTTTGATGAAGAAATTTATATGAAGCAACCAGAACAGTATTCAGTTAAAGGGAAAGTAGATCTTATGTGAAGGCTCATGAAGAGCTTATATGGCTTGAAACTAGCGCCGAGACAGTGGTATTTGAAGTTCAAACAATTCATGTCCAGAAATGGTTATTCAAAAAGCAATGTGGTTCACTATTTTATCAAGAATACGGGGAACTCGTATATTATTCTACTACTGTATGTAGATGATATGTTGGTATCAAGTGCTGACATGGGAAAAATTGTCAAATTGAAGGAACAGTTATCCCGAGATTTTTCTATGAAGGACTTGGGTACAGCAAAACAAATTCTTAGTATGCGTGTTATAAGGGACAAAAAACAGTGAGAATTGAAGTTATCTCAAACTGAGTACATCGGCAAAGTACTTAAGCGGTTTAATATGGATGGTTCTAAAGTTGTTAGTACACCATTGGGAGGTCACTTCAAATTATCAAAAGATTATTGTCCATAGACGCAGAAGGATCGCGATGAGATGCGGAAGGCTCCTTATCAATCCGCGGCTGGTGGCCTAATTTACGCTATAATTTGTACGAGACCAGATATTTCCCATGCAGTGGGAGTTGTTAGTAGGTATATGAGTAATCTATATAAGGAGCATTGGAGAGCTGTAAAATGGATACTGAGGTATCTAAAGGGGACTCAAGATATGGCATTATGTTATAGGGGCTATGAGATATGCTTAAATGGTTTCGTTGATTTTGATATGGTGGGTGACATTAATAAGCGAAAGAACACTTGCTGTTTCGTTTTTACATTGTGAAGCGGTGTAATTACATGGGTTTCTAGGCTATAAAAGATTGTAGCCTTGTCTACGACGGAGGTAGAATATGTTACAGCTACAGAAGCGTCTAAGGAAATGGTTTGGCTAAAAGGTTTGATGAAAGAGTTTGGTAGAGAACAATTTTCTCCTAAGTTGTATAGTGATAGTCAAAGCATTATACACTTTGCAAAGAATTCAGCTTTTCAGTCTAGAACCAAACATATTGATATTCAGTATCACTATATTCGCTCGCACCTCGAAGACTTTATGCTAAAGCTTGTAAAGATTCATGCGGATGTGAATCAGGCCGATATGCTTACGAAGGTGGTGACTTTTCAGAAGTAGATGACATGTACAACTTTTGTGGGTTTTCAAGATTGAAGGTCTGGGTAGTGCGAGTAATTCATTTGGAGACTTGTAGATGGGTTACGGGATTCAATTTCAAGTGGGAGATTGTTAAGGTATGAACTCGAATCATGTTCAAGGAAGTTCATCGGAGCTCGTGGGACGAGCGAGGATCGAAGAGGGTTTGAAAAATGGTTTTTTCAAAGTTTTGGCTGAATAAACTATTTATCTGCTCGAACAGAAGAGGCTGAAGAAAGAATGTTCGAATAGATTTTTCTGCCTATTCGAATAGAAGTCATGTTTGTTCGAACAGACTTTTCTTTTATTAAAATAGAACACTCCGAACCCACTTTGTTTGAATAGACTGAGAGTCTGTTCAAACAGACTTCGTATAGTCAGTTTTAGAAGTTCATTTTGGAGGCATTGGTGTATCTCGTGATCCGCATTTTGAGTCCATCTTTATGTAATGGCTTCCCATGTTTATAAGGGGGTCTCAGGTTATTTTGTTAGTCTATCTTGGTGAGTTTAATTCTAGAGAGACCTAGAATTTTATAGAGTCCATTAAAGCTTGAGAAGCTTTAAAAGATCATTGTAACCCGTTTGATAAACATAGTAGATTGTTCGGGGAGTGGTGTTTTATCCGCAAGGGTTTTCAACTTCCCTCCTCTGGGAATTCTTGTGTTGTTATTGTTCTTGCCTGGTTAATTCTTCTATTAGAGCTTATTATGTATGTCGTTCTTGTCAGAGAGGAGAGAGTAGCTACCTCGAGTCTCTATAGTAAGTTTTTCGATGGACAAGAGATAGCCATCAAAAGGCTTTCTAAAAGCTTTGGATAGGGATGAGAGGAGTGTAAGAATGAAGTTGTCATTTTTTTTAAACTTCAGCACAAGAATCTTATTAGACTTGTAGGATACTGCATTGAAGGGGAAGAAAATATGCCAATATATGAATATATGTCCATCAAAAGCTTGGACACTATCCTCTTTGGTATGATCTTTCTCTTAAACTTGAACTCAATTTTAATTAATAATTTATGTCGATATAGAACTTGCGACATTACTAAAAATTACAGTTTGTGGTTGACTTATGGCATAAATCAGTAGTTATATTTCTCTTCGTGATACATTGTGGTCTACTGTCCTTGAAAAAAATCACTTTTAGATTTTGGGTATATTCCAATACTTACTCCTTTGTTAGGTTGACTCTGAATTAGTGTTTGGTGTTTATAAATAGATCGAGTGGTATATCCTATATCCGTTTGATACTAATAGCATCTTCGACAGCCTTCTCTCTTGATTTTCTCCATTTCCTGAGGGTTTCCATGTACCTCCTGTGATCTTTAATCCTTATCGCATTAATGTTTTGTTTTTGATTTTGTACCTAATTCATGGTTTGTATAAATTGATACATGTGGCTATTTTAAATCTCTTGACTATATTAAATGTTCTAGCATTCATAAAGAGAACATGAGAAATACACAAAATATTTGAGTAGACTATATAAAATAAATTATCTTGTAAATTGTATTTTTCAATTGGTACCTAATAAATGACTAATGAGAGTATCGAGTTTCTCAGAATATTTTTGAATGTGCCTTTTAGGACCATCCTGCAAAACTCAAAAAGTATGTCAAGCCTATGTGGCATCCCATAGGTAACCTTGGAGGTGATCGTCCCAGGTATCGAGCTTTATCCCAAGTTTATATGTTATTTTATGCAATTTTCATTTTAATTTTTGTGTGTAGGATGATGGGTTTTGTCTGTTGGGTGTGAACTTGAATGTGAAGAATGGAATTGTCGAAGACTGATATTGTCAAAGTCATTCCAATGAGCTTAGATGCCGCTCGAACGAGTTGTCATGTTTCTTGAGCTGAAGACCAGTTATCGTAAGGTCGTTCGAACGAGCTTGGAGTCATTCACACGAGCTTTTTCATACTCCCTAGAATTTTGGCCCAGGAGTCCAATGTCGTTTGAGCGGGCTTGGATACCGTTCGATTGAACTTGGCATAGGTTTGTTTTAGATATTATTCTGAGTCGTTAGGTTTGCCACGAGATCCGTTCTACTTGTATTTTTATGTTGCCTACTATATAAAGGGGACTTAGGTTATTTTGTGAGCCTATCTTGTGTGAGTTTAATCTTATAGAGACTAGGGTTTGAAGAGACTCCATTAAAGCTTGAGATGCTTGAGAGATCATTGTAACCAATTTGATATCATAGTGAATTGTTCGTGGGGAGTAGTTTTTCATCTGCGACAACTTCGGGGATTGATACAAGTACGTGGCACAAATGGCTTGGTCACATGAGTGAGAAGGGGATGAAGATAATGGTAATAAAGGGAATGCTTGAGGGACTTACAGAGGTTGTTCTCAAGTTTTGTGAAGAATGTGCTCTTACGAAATAGAAGAAGGTCAGTTTCAAATTATTTGGAAGATCAAGGAAACCCGGAAAGCTGAATCTTGTACACACGGATGTCTGGGGGTCAACCAAGGTATCTTCACATGGTGATTCTCATTATTACGTTACTTTTATCGATGATGCTACTTATAAACAATGGGTCCACTTTGATGAATTCAAGAGGTAGAGGGCTCCAGTTAAAAATGAAATTGGTTTGAAACTAAAGTGTCTCAGGTCAGATAACGGGGGTGAATACTGTAATGACGAGTTTAAAGACTTTTGTGCATCAACCGGGATTAGGAGGCTGAAGACTAATCCTGAAACACCGTAACAAAATGGTGTTGCAGAGAGCATGAACTGAACAATAAACCAAAGAGCGAGAAGTATAAGACTCAACGCTAAATTGCCAAAGTGCTTTTGGGCAGATAAGGTAAGTACGGTGGCGTACTTGATTAAGAGAGGGCCTTCAACGGCTTTAGATTTTAGACTTCCTAAAGAAGCATAGACCAGTAATGAGGTAAACCTAAATCACTTGCGCATTTTCACGACCTCATATGTGCATGATAATTCAGATACAAGGACAAAGCTAGATTCAAAGTCGGCGAAGTGCATATTTATTGGATACGGTGGTGATGAGTTTGGGTACCGATTTTGGGATGCAAAGAATCAAAAAGTTATCCAGAGCCGTAATGTTACATTCAATGAGAAAGTCTTGTATAAAGATTTCAAAGTACACGTGGAAAGGATTCGAGGCGAAGTTGCAAAAAATATTGTCATTGAAGATGATGAACCCTCTCGAGAGGATGATGAAGAAGTCGTTGTTGAGTTCAATGCACCAGATCAAAATAAGGAACCTAATGATCTTGACATTCCAATAGCACTTTGAAAGTAGCCGTGATTTGCAAAAAATTCTGGTAAGGCACGTTAATTCCATAAATCACTTGTTACTTACAGATTATGGTAAATCTAAAAGTTTTAACAAGGCTTTAGATGTAAAAGCTAAGAGCAAGTGGGAGCTTGCTATGGATGAGGAGATACAGTCATTATCAGTTAATCAAACTTGGGATTTAGTTCAGCTACCGAAGGGGAAGAGAGCCTTGCACAACAAGTGGGTATACAGACTAAAGCAGGAATCTAACGATTCAAGGAAATTCAAGGCTAGACTTGTGGTGAAGGGCTTTCAGCAAAAAGAAGGCATTGATTTCAATGAGATTATTGCTCCTGTTGTGAAGATATCTACAATTCGAGTTGCAATGAATAGAGTTGTTGTTGAATATTTACATCTTGAGCAACTTGATGTCAAGACAGCATTTCTTCATGGCAACCTTGATAAAGAAATTTATATGAAGTAGCCATAAGGTTATTTGGTTAAAGGGAAAGATGATCTTGTGTGTAGGCTCACGAAGAGTTTATACAGTTTAAAACAAGCACCGAGATAGTGGTATTTGAAGTTTGAATAGTTCATGTCCAAAAATGGCTATTCGAAGTATAATACAGATCACTACAGTTTTATCAAGAATACGGGGAACTCGTATATCATTTTACTTCTGTATGTAGATGATATGTTGGTAGCAAGTACCGACATGGGAGAGATAGTTAAGTTGAAGGAACTGTTATCCCAGGAGTTTTCTATGAAGGACTTGGGTACGGTGAAACAAGTTCTTGGTTTGTGTGTTACAAGGGATAGAAAGCGGCAAGAATTGAAGTTGTCTCAAGCTGAGTACATCGGTAAAGTACTGAAGCAGTTTAATATGGATGGTTCTAAAGTTGTTAGTAGACCATTGGGAGGTCACTTCAAATTATTAACAAATTGTTGTTCGATGTCACAAAAGGATCGCGATGAGATGTGGAAGGTTCCTTATCAATCTGCGGTTGATAGCCTAATCAACGTTATGATTTATACAAGTCCAGATATTGCCCAAGTAGTAGGAGTTGTGAGTAGGTATATGAGTGATCTAGACAATGAGCAATGGAGAGATGTGAAATGGATACTGAGGTATCTGAAGGGGACTCAAGATATGGCATTATGCTATGGGGATTCTCAGATATGCTTATAGGGTTTTGTTTATTCTGATATGGCGGGTGACATGGATAGGTGGAAGAGTATTAGTGGTCTTGTTTTTATATTGGGAAGCGGTGCGGTTACATGAGTTTATAGGCTACAGAAGATTGTAGCTTTGTCTGCGACGGAGGCGGAATATATTGCAGCTACTGAAGCGTGCAAAGATATGGTTTGGCTTAAAGGGTTGATGAAAGAGCTTGGTAGAGAACAATTTTCTCATAAGTTATATAGTGATAGTCAAAGCGCTATACACTTAGCAAAGAATTCATCTTTTCACTCTAGGACCAAACATATTGATCTTCAGTATCACTATATTTGCTCGCTCCTAGAGAACGGTGTATTAAAGGTTGTGAAGATTTACACTGATGTGAATCCAGCCGATATGTTTACAAAGGTAGTAACTTTTTAGAAATTGACGGCATATACTACTTTTGTGGGTCTTCAAGATTGAAGGTCCGGGTAGAGCGAGCAATTCATTTGGAGATCTAGAGATGGGTTGCGGGATTTGATTTCAAGTGGGAGATTGTTGGGTGTGAACTCGATTATGAAGAATGGAATTTTTGAAGAATGATATTGTCGAAGTCATTCGAACAAGCTTGGATGCCGTTCGAATGAGTTGTCATGTTTCTAGGGTTGAAGACCAATTATCGTAAAGTCATACCAACGAGCTTGGAGTCATTTGAACGTGCTTTTTTATACTCCCTAGAATTTTGGCCCAGGATTCCAAAGTCGTTTGAACGGGCCTGGATACCATTCGAACAAGCTTGGCATAGGTTTGCTTTAGATGTTATTTTGAGTTATTGGGTTTACCTTGAGATCCGTTCTACTTGTATTTTAAGTTCCCTACTATATAAATGGGACTTAGGTTATTTTGTTAGCCTATCTTGTGTGAGTTTAATCTTAGAGAGGCTAGGGTTTGAAGATACTTCAATAAAGCTTGAGAAGCTTGAGGGATAATTGTAACCTATTTGATATCATAGTGAATTGTTCGTGGGGAGTGGTTTTTCATCCACAAGGGTTTTCCACGTCCCTCCTCCAGGAAAATCTCTGTGTCCTTTATATTGTTCTTTGTTGATTTACTACTTGAGTTGGTGATTTCCACATATCGTTCTTGTCTGAGAGGTGAGAGTAGCTACCTCGATTCTCAACATTGTCTAACTATAGTACATACTACATTCATAACCTGGGGAATACTTTGTTAGAATTTTTATAGTTTTTGAAAAATTATACAATTGGTATAAGTAGTAATGCCTGAATATTATACATGAATCAATCATTTCTTTTGTAATTCGATAAGAAGTGGTGTTAACGTCATTTGGATAGGCGTTAGGTGTCGTCTATGGATTAAACTAGTGGACGTTGTTTGTAGTTGGTTTTATATCAATTGGATTTTACCTTGTGGTGAATGTATTTGATAGAAAAGATATAAGAAAGAAATGGTTAGGCGGTCTTCTGTGTCTGTGCTTGATAGGGAGGGTGGGAGGAGATATCAGAGTATTTTGTGGGGTGTGCTTAATGATGATTGAAGAGAAATGTAAGATAGGAAGAAGAGAAAATTAGTAAATGTATGTAGTATACACGTTTAAGACTCTAAAATAACCGTTAGATGAACAGACTTCTGTACCATGTGTTTTTCTTTGTCATTTTTCATGTTTCGTTCTTTCAGTCCATGAAATAAGATTTTATACTTTCTAGGAGCATAAGATTTTATACTTTTTAGGGAACATAAGCATTTTACTCTCATTTTTTTTGCGCTGAAATCTTTTTCATTTTTTTCCTCTAAAGCATCGTTTTACACTGCTTGAGATTTGATATGTTAGGTTCGTTTTTATAGATTTCATTTCTAATAAATTAATTTGATTCTTCATATTTCTAGATTCTTCTAAAACATCAAAATTTAAAATAATGCGGCTTAATTTTCAGGGGACCACCTCTCTTTGAAGAAGACAGACCAATATTTGGTGACAGGGATGGTTACCGCGGAGGATAAGGATATTTTGGGGGTGCTAAGACTGGTACACCAACTATGTGTCAGCCATCATTTAGGGTAAGAAATTTGAAATTTTTCTTCTTTAATACATATTATGCATACGACATTATTGGTTCTTTCATATACATGTGCTTATTCAACTTGGAGAATCATTATTCTTACTGTTTGCATTAGTTTTAATTGAACAAAACATATTTATTTATTTATTTGCCATGTTTACTTTGCTAATCTGTGAAATTTTATTTTTTGTAATGTCTATTTTGCAACATTTGTCTACTCTGAATTTAGTTAGTAGACTACTTTCACTATACTATCATTAGAATCCTACCACTATAAAGTGTGCTTATTTCAAAAACATAAAATGAATAAGATACACTACTTCCTAGATTTTTTTTATTTCACCGTAGAGTCATTGGGTTAGAGTGGACAACTATAGCCATGATTCATTTGAATCAGCAACACACTAAAGGGGAGGCACTTATTGGAAACCTTTTCTTATGGCTGCCTTATATATGGTTCTTCTCTCTCTAACCATTTTCTACTTAGTACTCCCTTGGGGTTAATTTCCAGAGGTATCTCCCCATGAACCCTATCACCCATGTTATTTACTCTTCTCTCGGTGCCAAGGTATTTTTTTCATTTAATATTTCATGTTCTTATTCCCTTCATGAACTATAGCATCCATGTCAATTATTATTTTTTCTTACATCTACCCATTTTTGTAAGATGTCTTTTACCTGAGTATTATGTAAAGATTTCCATCTATCCGTGTTTCTGTACGCATTTATGTTAGACATGCCTTATTACCTTTGAGTATGCAAAGACTTTCATCTGCCCATTTTTTTGTTCATTTCAATTAAATTTGAAGCCTAAATTTTCTTATCATAAAAATAGCTTTTATATTTTCCCTTTGGTGTATAATAAAATACGAGTTTTATAAAAGGGAACTCGATCATGCTAACGCATCAACATTTTGGGAATTTTTCATGGCTTGCCTTGCAATCTCATGAAACGGTTATATTGAGTAAGGTCCAATCACAAAGTGTTAGTTGATGTTTTCATTTAGTTGTTCTTTACTTCACGACTCCTTTCCAAAAGTTATCCTCGAATTCATATTGGATCTTTAGTTCAAATAGAAGAATACTTAAAATGGGTGTGTGATATCGAAAATTTTAAGAAATGGTGGTTCAAACCCACTAAGATTGTATATATTTAAAATATATAACAAACAAATTAAGAGCATATGTGATGCAAGGATAGTTATGAACTTTAGATTTTATACACAAGTCCATGGAACAAGTGCCCCAGAAGTGCTTCTATAAATTAGCAACATGTTTATTTATCCTGGCTATATCAGGAGTATGACGATCTTATGTTTTACGTAATATGTATATTTTTACATGTAGTTAGTAGAAGGACTTGAAGTCGATATTTCCAAAAAAAAAATTGCCGAGTACATCAATGAGGAATTAAATGTCGTGTTTACATATGACTTCAGAATAGGATATTACATGGTGAATGGTAGACTGCATGAAAGTTAAGTACTATACTGAGGGCCACTCTAGAATTAATATATCTAATCAATGGAAACATATACACGGGTTGATTCACACTGGAGAAGCTAAAACCATGTGGAATATTGGCAAAGGTAATGTAAGCTTCTGGCATGATCATTGGTATAGGGAGGATCCTCTACAAGATTTATTAGCAGTAGACATTGATCATGATATAATGGTGAATAAAGTATTGGATCACAGTGGGGTGTGACACTGGAGAAAACTTGAAGCAGAGTTACCGTCTAACTGCAAAGCTATACTTCATAACAGATACAACTTGAATGAATGTGATGATAAAGCAATTTAGGGTCCATCTTGAGATAGAGATCTTTCTATCAATGTTTGGGGATTCTAGAGAATGGAATATGAGAAGATTGACAAGGTAAAATGGATCTGGTTCAAGGCAATCCCTACAAAGATTCAAATCATGAACTAGAAAGATTACAAACAGATTTTGACCACTAACTCTTTAATTTAAAAATATGTTTGTCTTCCTTCTAAATGTTGTTGCTGAATTATAAATGGGAACTGTGATAACATGGATCACCATCTAAGCAATGGGGATTTAGCAAATAGGATTTTACTTCAGTAGTATATGGGGTGTTCCATTAGTTCAAAATTAAACTGTATGGGCAAGACAAGGGTCATGGTGGAATCTAGCTAATATGAACATCCAAAGCTGTTCCCACTAGGTTCTCCTGTCTACTACTGTATTGAGTTTGTAATAAATGAATCTTGATAATGCAAGATTACTTTTTATAACTCATCAGTTTAGACCTTAGTTAAATAATAATTAAATAATTTGAGGAATATTGTTTCCAAAGTAAAAAAAATTGTACCCATAACAACAAAAATGCACCAAAAGGAGTTGTTTCTATTTCTCTCCAAGCCATAACGTCACGAGTTAATCTGAAAGTAGTGTTTTCAGTTTGGAGATATGAATCTCCATTATTATTTTTACTTAGTTTATAATGCATATTGCATACTTTATATTTTGTTCCAAATTCAAAAGTTTTTAGATGTACTATGTTCACAAATAACTAATTATGCCCTAAGAGAAAGTGCAAGTAGGTGACTTTAAAAAAAATAAAAGTTCTCCAGCTATAAAATTATAGTAACTAAGAACTTTCTGATAAAAAATTACAACTAACAAGATTTGGCATAATGGTTAGGACGGTGCCGAATTACCACACGGGTCCAAGAGCTTAATTGGGAAAAAATGGTGATAAATAATGAACTTGTATTATCCTTGAAATCCACAGCAAAAACTTGTACTTCATATAATAGTCACTGTATATATGTACACATGGAGAATTCAAAGAAGTATGTTGAGTCAGGCCTGTCTTTAAAGCGTGAAACTATACATCTAAAGAAAACTTATTGAATTACTTGATCTATCTCTAGACACTTGCCGTGATCTACATTACATTAGAGATAGTAAAAACTTCTAATTCGTTAATTTTTGCAGGTTTTGGAAGAGGTTTCATAGAGAATGAAGTTCATGCCATCACATGTATTCAGTGTTGATGTGCCTTACATTGATTTCCTCAATAGAGTGGGGATGGAGGAAATTCATTTAAGAAAGATAGGACTTTGGGATGCTTCTCATTCATGGATCAACATGTTTGTGCCTAGGCCAGGGATTACAAAGTTTAGGGACTTGTTGTTGGATACCATTTCTCTACAATCATTTGAGGGACCTGTACTCATCTATCCCATTCTAAGAGACAAGTATGATACAACAAATCCTCCCTCTCTGTGATCATTTATGTCTTTAGTATATAGACAAGATATTCCTAAGCTAATTTTATACACTAATGGATTTCGATGCACATAAAAACCAAATTACCCATTGGCTTTTTAGACCCTTAACTTCATCTCTGATGACAATATATTCTATTTAGTTTTAAAGTACTCATCTTTACGCCTTTTGAGTTAATCAGGAATCTTGACCAATTCCTAAAACTCTTTTTATGTGTAAAGTACTCTTTCTATTGGCCAATCCTTGTACATGAATCCTCGCAATAGAAGATTGTGGTGATAGTTGCACAAAAACATAATGATCTCTCGTAAAACATTATAAACCCAACCATCAGGTTTACACAGTATCTCTGAAGACAAATTCACGATCACCTTACCAAACTGTCCAACTCAACCAAAAAGCACACATAATGCTCTTGGTTAGCAACAATACCATAATCACCAGTCAAAGATTCGTAAAAGTTAAGACATTCTTTATCAAAACCAGAATGACAAAAATTGTGCATGACAACAAAGGTGACCCTACTGGGTTTTGTTTCCTTCCGCATCATGTCATAAAATAATTGAATGGCCTCTTCACTTCTACAGTAGTTAGCCTTAGAAAATATATAGCTTCTCTTTCATTAATATATGTTCTCAACTGTAACCGTGTTTGGTATCTGTTAGTAAACATAATTTGGAAAAAAGTTGTTTTAATTTTTTATATAAATATTTCCTATTGGATTATTTGCGTGTACTTGGTTCGTTAAAAAAAAGTATAGTTATATATGTAGATTAGTTATTGAAATATGAAAACTTGTAGTCTTTCAATCCATTTGTGCAGTTTGTAGTTTTTAGTTTCTAAGATTTATATATGTAGATGATTCTTTCTAGCATTATATGTTTTCAATCATATCAATTACTAATAACCTTGAACTTGTACTTTGAAGGGGTCCTAGTGTTGGTTATTCTCATTATATCATGGATTATTACTATATACACCCTCTAGCAAATGGTGGAGAAGCATGAGATGGTTCATGGGAAGTCATTTAACTGATACCATAATCTTGGCCAACATGCTTTTGAGGAAAAACTTGGTTTATGGATCGCTGTGCCCCAACAATTTGTTGTTGAAGTAGGTAGGAACATAGTATACATGGTAACAGGAGGACGGTCTTTGAAGATGGCGTACGATAGATTGTGTCTAGGTGGCTACCCTTTCTGCATAGATATCAAGCTTACTTATTGGATTATGATCTTTGCAAGCCCTCACTTTCTTATTTCTCAACTCTCAGCTCCCAAATTTCAACTCTATTTGGGGTATTTCTCTTGTCGTGGCTATCATGTCCTTGACGTACATATACTCTCTTTCTCTCTAATTTTTTTTTCCTTGAAATTATTTAGGCATTAAATTAAAATATCCCATTTCTTTTCTTCTTGGAATGCTTCTCTAATTATTTTCATGTAGGACAGTTACTCAACCATATCTTGGATAGCTTCAATTCATAAAGGAATTCAACCAGACATTAGTTATGAGTCTTATGACTATAAAGCAACTACGAAAATAGGAGTTGTATTTAACTTCTTTAGTGCTCAGGGTGATGTAGCCTTCGTATGCTTATGTAGGACACAATGTGGTGTTAGAGATTCAATCAACAATTGATTTTACCCCTGAAAAACCCTCCAAGAAACCAATGTGGATGGGTTGTATTATTGCATATATCATTGTTTCGTTGTGTTATTTCTTTATCACTTTAATCGGTTACAAGGTGTTCAGTAACAGTATGGAGGATAACATTCTTATCACTGGATTCTTATACCAAATCCTTATTTTCATTGATGTGGTACTTTCCACTAGCCATGAGCTTATTTTTTCATGTTCTTTTTCATACACATTGGCTAGATTACAGTTGTCAGTTAACTAATTAGGATACTCTATGTTGATGTATATAGGTGGATAGCCGACAGTCGTAACGAGTACACAATGGAGTGATTGGATGCAATAAACGATGAGTTCAAGCTATAGCTACCATTAAGAAGCTCAGGACCTCTAAGGTGTTTTAAGCTCAAAAAGAAAGTTGATTAGATGTAGAAGAGGATTAACATGCTGTAGTTTCTTAAGACTCTATTAAATGAAAAATGTTTTGTATTGTATTGTGACACGGATTATGGCCAAACCTCATTATTTTCGATAAGTGCTCATAAAACTTCTTAGGGTCCACGAAAATTGAGGCCTCATGATACTCACAGTTTGTATTTATATGAGGCTGGTTTTGTCTGTGTTAAAATACATTGCCCTTTCTTTTCCATTCTTCGATAAGCAGGTAATAAATTTCCCCTCATTGAAGTCAGAATCTTTATGCTTAAACCCGGGGATGTTGTTTAATTCTTTTTTTGTCAGTATAATTTAACAGACTTTTAACAAATTAAAATACTGTTCAAGGAACAATATATGAGAGTGCTCAATGGCGAAAAGAAGGGGAAATGCCAGTTTTGTATCCTGGAGAGTGAACAATGCGACAATGTCTCTTTGGGTGATGAAAACCAAATAATCATCACCATTCCACATACCTTTGACCTTTTACTCACCATTTTTATTATAACTTTGGTAATTTTTTACATTAAATGTATATCTATGACTTAGCTGTACTCACAAATGGGTGCCTTATTCATTGTTATGGATGTTAAGCGGTTGACGGTCTAACATATGTATATTTGAAATGTGTGGTAGATTTACGTTTGTGTAATAGGGCATTTTAACTTTGGTTGATAAAATGGGTCACTTATTGACTATCCAACCATGATATTGCAATATGAGTTTCCTGATATTTATTTAGGATCGTCTCTATTGCAACTTAAGAAAGAATTCCTTATTGCAAGATTAAGATTGAGAAATCAGGGATAATCTAGAGCGTCTGTTGTTTGCAATTGTGTGCAGAAGAAGAATTTAGACAAATTACAAGTGGCATAGGAGAATTCTTTAAATAGATAGGAGAAACCATCATATTAAGTATTTTTCATGTATTCTCATTCGAGTACTTCAGTTTTCATTGGCAACTTTTAGCGTAGTAATTTATCGAGAATGTACGCCTACAATGTATTTACCGAGAATGTTAATCATGAAATTAAAACGATAGAATTATTTATGGGATTGCATATTTAAGTTGTCTATATAGCTTATTGATGTTTATTCATGTGTTTCGATGGCAGAAATTGAGGCGTAAAACAATATGGCCAACATTCACAGTCAAAAATCAACAATAAATATTTGAAACGTAATTGATCGTTTCGCCGATTGTGCACTTGAATTTTTTTCAAATATTTAAAATGTAATTGTAGGTACGCGTGATAGCGTGTACCCGTCTGTTAGTCTATAATAATAATAATAAAAACAACCATCATTTTTCTTTGGTTTCAGACATCCATTACACCGACGTGTATGACGAGGTGTGCTTTGGATGGCTTGGATTATTTCCATGGTACTTTTGTACCATGGAAATTATTTGGGCTGTCCAACCCTAAATTGCCCAATTGGATGGCAGTTTTGGGTTTTAAACTCCTCTTTCAAACTCCTCTTTACAAATCATTCTTCGGTTCTCCTCAATAAATCAATCACTCTTCCGTATTTTAGTTTTAGAGATCAAACCTAAATCGATTCCTAAAAAAGGTATTATTTCTTGCTTTTTTTTCTAATTACTTCATTATGAATCCCTTATGCTAAGTAGTAAACAAATCAATCTTTGATTGATTGAGGAAAAACCATCCTTTTGGATTTCTCTTCAATCGATTGAGGAAATTATTTTATTTGTCCACCTCTCTTCTTTAATGCTCTTTAATCTAACTCAATCTTGTTTATTAAGGCTACCTTCTTTTAAAATCCTATCCACGTAATGTCTATTTTCCTGTAGTTTTGGACAACGCCTTTCACTGTACATAAGTGGGGATCAGGTACTTGAAAAGTTTAACATTGCTTTTTTTGTTTTATATTTATTGCTCTATTTATTTTAGCATTGTTCTATTGATGCAATAATGCGCTATTATTCTTGTTGTTACGAAGATATGCTTAGATTTAAACTGTCTTTAACTTGCAATATTAGGTGAAAAATAGATCAAACTTTTATTCGTCTGAGCTCTATAACAATTATAGATATTTATGATCTGGGAAGTTGGTAAAACACAAAATCATGTTAAGACATATCTAATTGTAATGACGAATATGAAAGCTTTGAAATATTATATATTACCACTAAAACTGCAACTTTTACTGCTTGTAGCACAAAAAGAAAATAAAAGATAGTGGTCTGAGTAATTTGTGCTCGCCATTTAGAATCTTAGATTGAATGTTAATATAGTCTTACAAAAAGAAAATGGATAAATGGATTTAATCTAAATATGTAGAGAAATAAAGGACAGGGAGAAAACCTGTCCATTGAATGCTTCAGATATTCAAATAATTGTTGAACTTTCATTATTGGCTTTTACCGACTAATCAGATGCATTCTCATTTCCGCTCAAGCCAGACCGATCATGCACATTTATCTAAAGTATTTAGAAATAATAAAGAGCAACAATGAATTAACAACGAAAAACTTTACTTAGATAATTATTTTTTTTGAAAAAAGTAGATTTTAATATAAAATTTAACAAGAGAATATCCAACTACTCTACTCAAATGAGATTTATAGTTCAAATACATGTTAGATAGATATGACGGAACAACATAACTTTTTATCCAAAATAAAAAACAACATGCGCCAGTAGTGAACTAGTATAAACTTGAAATTACTATGAAGAGATAAAGAAGTTTGAACCTTGCCTACATCTTTTACGGGCAAATGGTAAAGAAAATATAGAAACCAGTTTGGACTTGCGTACGGCGTTTAAAAAGAGTTGGGAGACGGAGTTTAAAAAGAGTTAGAGCCAGCTGAAGTTTGGTCTTGCGTACGGCATAAAGAAGGAGCAATAGGAAGGCCTACGAAAGATGAAAGAGTCATATATGTAGTGAGTAGCCAGCAGAGGGGAGGTAGCCTTTGAGTTATTGAATACAGAGGCATAGTAGAATAACTTCAGAAGACCAGCGAAAGCTTGCTCATGTGCATCTCGACTATCAAGCGGGATTCCAAAATAAGAAGAAGAAATATAAATCCAGGTGCAACCATGTTTGAAATCCCCGGTGCTTTTTTTGTTGCAAAATACAAATGATGTTTTGGTTTTTATTTTGGTTTGAATGGTAAAACTAAGTGTTTAGTCCCACATTGAATATGAGGGAAGCTCAACTCTACTATATAACTAAGTCTAATACTTAACTTGCTGTGATGTGTGTGAGAGTTGGTGGGTCGTACGCGCATGTGTGACCCATGTGTGCAAACTAGCTTGGGTGCATGGGATACCCATAAACTTGCTCGACCTAGGAACCTGCTTATTATTATAAGTTTATGATTGGGCCATGGGGTCATGGGTATTCCTTGGAATACTTAGTCACATTTTTTTGTTTGAGGTGTGAGTTGGGTTGTCTTCAACAGATGCACCTTAAGGTGTGACTCTTGGTAAAGAGGCACTGACTTGAGGTGTGACCCTTGGTGAAGAGTCACCTATACTTTATATAGCCCAACTTCGTTTTTATTTATTTTTATCAGTTTTTTAGAGTTCTTTCTTGAGTCATTTTTAAGAGAGAAAATAGACGCAATCAAGGTTCGTTAGACAAAGAGATAGAAGTGCTTTCATTTCTTTGCGGCTGATCGTTGTATCCTGGGAGACAAGGGCCTACATTCCTGTAAAGCACTGTGGCAGGGGAAAATCTGTCTTAAGGAGATAGTGTGTATACACTAGAATCGATCATCTACTTAAGAGATGTTGTTTGTTCATGCAGATTGAAAAACATTTTTCAGATCTAAAGCCAGGTGCAACCTAACCTTGTCGTTCCGGTGCAGATCTAAATACCTTACCTATATAAGTCGACAATAAAACCAACTACCCTCCTTATTAGGTATTGTATTTGTCCTCTCTCTGGGCATTGGACAAGGAAACTTACTTCCTCTTTCTAATCGCCCATGTCCCTTTTTAATAGGAAAAACTAGCCAGGCTGTTCTTCCTACTTCCCACTTCCTAGTCAACCAGCCAGGGAGTAGCTATTCAAGAGATTCCAAGGATCCTTCCCACTTTTTTCTAGACCTTTGCTCCACTATCGACTATAGATACGATACCATACCCTTACTCACTAATTATAACGGTACCCATTGAGTCCCAAGTATGAAAACACAACAGAGAGACCAGATTAAGCCACTTGTCTCCCAAGGTTGCCACACAGTTCTAAATAACATGACAAGAGCCTGAAACTTTTGCCTTTAAATATCTCCCTCTCCATACTTAGTTTTTTTTTGCAAGTTTATTTGAGGCATTTCCTTAAACACCTTCCCTTGCCCTCTATTATATGTGTGCATTGGTTTATACTTAGTCTTTTTTTCTTCTCTTTCGTTTAGGAATTTCCTCAAGCACCTTCCCTCTATTGAAAAATTAGTTCCATTAGTTTTTTATGAGCTCAACTATATGGGGAATTTCTCTAAATGCTTGAAAATACCAAATATGGAATGTATTTGCTTCTCTTCTCCATACTTAGTTTTTTTATAAACTTGTTCATCAAGTAGCTCAACGGCTATATTTATGTGAAAACTTGTTCACCAAGTTGCACAACGGCTATATTTACTTGAAAACTTGTTCACCAAGTAGCTCAACGGCTATATTCATGTGGAAACTTGTTCACCAAGTAGCTCAAAGGCTAGTTTTTTTTATCTATAAAGGTCATTCATCTTCTACACTATCTTTTCTTAATCTTTTATACTCTATCTCCTCCCTCCTAAGCTTACAAGCTAAAATACCATGTCATCCTCAAGCTCCCAATCAAATTCTCAAAACCACTCTCAATCCTCTAATATAAACCAACAAGGAAATGATTTTCGATGTAATTCTGCGTATATAATTCATTGCAAATGCCTAACCCTTCCCAATATCGTGATCACCGCGTTTGACAACTATTCCCGCCACATGACAAATAATTTCTATCACAAACCCAAAGATATTACCCTCATTACCAAAACCAAGGATATTACCCTTAATTTGATCCTCATACGGGCACGTACTCTCAACCGCAGAATCCATATTTGTCATCTCACATTGGTAGAAGTTCGAGTACCATACCGATGAGAGGTACACGGGGTTTAAATGATTTAAACCTCAATACATCACCTGTTATATCTTCGGTCATCTCTTAGGTTCTCAATCCGATTCTCACGAGAAGTAATACGCGTGGAAAGACGAAGCCTAAAAGAAAGATGTAGCAGACACCTATTGTAGTTGAGGATATAGTTGAGGTTGAGGATAAAGTTGATGATAACAGAGAAAGATACACTATCTCCAAAATTTGATCGTCCGATGACTTCGTAAATCTTGCATGCGCTTGGTCCCAAGTATTTCAAAACCCCGCTACCACGAATAACCAAAAAGTCACTACATTTTGGTTCAAGGCGCGTGACCAATTCAACTCATTCTATAATATCCAATCGATGTGGCGATCATATAATAGTGTCAATTGAGCGTATAAGGGGCGGCTCAATAAGGATTGTTCAATTTTTAGAGATATCATTCTAGACCTCGAAAACCGACATTTTACTTGCCTTGGAATGGGTGAATTTGTAAGTAATTTTGTTTTTTTCTCATTTCATTAATATTGTTAGGTAAATAGTAGTCATTAGAATTTGAAACTTAATTTCTAGGAACGTATGGCATATGAGACATTCAAAAAACTACAAAAAAAACTATTTACATTTGGGGAGGCTTACAAAGCTTTGGAGCATTGCCCAAAATGATCACAAATTAAGAACATCGGGCAACCCGGCCGTAGCGATAGCCCAGGTACTTTCGAAACCGATCCTTCTATACCAACTTTTGGCACTCTAAATGTCGTAATTCTGAATGATTCTACCGACTTCGATGCACCACTATATGCCTGTGGGGTAATACAACCGGACGGCCAAAAAAAGTACAAGGTAAAAGAAGCGGCAAAGTCAAGTATAGGTTTTTAGAGGAAGAAGATGTTTGAGATGACGACAAGCATGATGGCATCATAAAATGTGAGAGACAAGCAAAAGAAAGAGGAAAAGGGAGCTAGAGCTAGAGTACGAGAGGAACAAAAGTTAGTTAGAGAGGCAAAAATTCAAAAGAGGCATGAAGCGGAGCTAACTAGAAAAAAAGCCATCGAAGATGTGCATTTGGTAAAGGTGACGACAACGGACCCAAGTAACCAACTATCGGCATAAATGCGTTGGATGAAGATGCAAATCAAACTTTATTCGAAGAAGTTGAAGGAGCAGTGTCCAAGTGATAACGACATTTCGGGTGATGAAGATTGATGTAATTCTTAGCGTTAATAGTACTTCTTAAGTTCTATGTAATTTCGTTTTTTCAAAAAATTGTTATCAATCGTAAGTATTCCGTAAAACATACTTCAATCAAGTAGAGAAAATACATTACAACTTCAACATAAAACTATAAAGATCGAAACAAAATACATTACTCCGCTCATTTTTTATTTCACAAATGCGCGACAAGTTCATTTCGTAATTGGAAATGAGCACCTTCATTTAAAATTTCATGAATCTTCTCGATGTACTATGCCATAATGTTGATCGCGTGTCTTGGATTTAACGTCTCCTTCCAAGTATATATGGTTTTTTTTAACTCGGGATCAATATCTAATTGTCGGACGTAAGTATAACGTTTATCTTCAACGATCATGTTGTGCATGATTATACATGCATACATAACATTTGCTAGATCACTAGGCTTCCAAAATAGCGCACCGTGCGCCAATATTTTATACATAGCTTATAATACCCCAAAAGCACGTTCTACGTCTTTTCGGCATGTTTCTTGCATCTTTGTAAAATATCTTTCGGCATCGTTGGACGAATTTTTTATGGTTTGAACTATTGTTTGCCATTTTGGATAGACTCCGTCCGCTAAATAATAACCCATAGTGTGCAGGACTGTGCCTATTTTATAACTACATGGCGACGCAACTCCATTAGACGAGTTGCTAAATAGCCACCCTTATTGCAAGACGTTCACAACATTATTAGAACCGGGCACCCCAAAAAATACATGTCATACCTAAAGATCTTGCGATGCAACCACTTCTAAAATTACCGTCGGGATTTTCTTATACCCGGTATATTGTCATGCCCACCCGGTAGGATAATTCTTCAATTTTCAATACATATAATTTAAACTACCTAACATCCCTAGGAAGCCTCGCGATCCATTCACTTCTGACAAGTGCAATGTATCATTTTCATCGGGAGATCTAAGGTATTGAGCTTTGAATAGTGTTATACTTATTTTAGAAAATTCTTTTAAACTCAAATTACCTGTAGACTCCCCAATCTGAACATATTTGTCTTGGGCGTCTGTACTCGTACCATAACATAACATGCAGAGTGTACACACTATCTTTTGGGGTGACGATAAACCCATCGTCTTAGCAGCATTTTCTTTTTGAATAAAATAGAGGTTCACAGAAATAACTTGATCATGAATACGTTGATACACACCTTTACTCATACGGAATCGATGACGAAATAGGATGCCAGCGAAGACTTGGTTGGTACCAAAATAATCTCGATTAATGCAAAACTTACCCAATTTATGATTACGGCCTTTTCACTTGTCAATCTTTCCCATTTTACTGCCCTCACCTCCGTGCTGATGTCGCATCTTGCTTCTTTTCTTCCGCTTGTTCTATCTCTATGAGAACCTTGCTATACTCATGCATCATCATAATTTGATGTTGAAAGAGCTCTTCGCTTCTGGACGATGATGACAAGGATGAGAGTGATGAGTCAGACATGACTAGGTCCTCTAAAATTAGGTCAGACATGATTGGACGAAATTGATAATAAGATAATATAGTAGAGTTTAGAAGATTAAGATAATAGATTTGAGTGTAGAAGAGTAAGAAAATAGAGTCTACAAGATGAATAGTTTTTATAGATGAAAAAAACTAGCCGTTGAGCTTCTTGCCAAATAAGTTTGGTAAAAAAAACTAGCCCTTGAGCTTCTTGTCAAACAAGTTTGGCCAACAAACTAGCAGTTAAGATGTTTTCCAAACAAGTTTGCTCAAAAATATAGTCGTTGAGGTTCGTGTTGAACAAGTATGCCCAAAACTATAGGCCTTCTGATTACCAAAATACAAAACCAAGTATGGAGAGGGGAAGGAGTAACATTTTCATGTAGGCTCTAGCCATTGGCCAAGTTTGAATACTAACCATCCACGTGTCTCCATCTAGACCGTACACTCTACGTGCAATTCTTAAGTGCAGGGTAGGGGAGCCAATTAAAGCTTGACAAGTATCATCATTCTATTGGGTTAATAGCTACGTGCAGTTCTGAACTGCGCGATATCAATCCATCAAAATCTACTCAGAGTGTGGTCAGGGTGATGAGACCATCCTCAAGGTGGGTTTGGGGTAGCCACATTAGCTCCTTCACCTAGCTGTTGTGGGGTAGATTAGTATTTTGGAGGGTGGAAAAATCAATCCACCTCGCTACCTCATCCTACACCTAGCTGCTGCAGGTGCTCTTATAGTAGTAAAGATTACTAATTTATACAAGAAGGTAATAAGGAAGAAAGCTTAGCTCTTTATAGTTTATACATATTAGTAGAAGGTCTATATGCTATTAGATAGTGAGCTTGACCAATTCACTAAAAATACCAATCAAATCTTGTGGAACTTCTGGATAATCAATGGTTTTGGTCTCTTGATGCAATTAATAAACTATGGATATATTCTCTTAAGCTAAGTTGCGATGTTTTGACATGGCCAATTGACAGGAATGTTGAATATTAACTCGGGTAATTTTTGAAATGCTTTAAGCTAAGAGAGCTTGCTCCAATACATATAGAAAACACCAAGTTTGCTTCATCACACCGCTTTGAATCTAATGATTTTTTGCCCTTTCAAAGAAATAGAAGCGAAGAGCATCCTATATATCCTACCTAGATAGCACGGTTGACCGGTCATTATAGCGAGATACTGGCTCGAGCTTGAAAGAAAGGAAGCATATGAATGAAAGTTATGCAAGGAGGGGGAACGAATATATGAGTATGTAAAGGGCTTTTTCAGAGCGAGATGGTATAACTACTTAAACAACTAGATGGCATAACTACTCAAACAGGTTAAAAGCCTAAAACATAAAAGGGTTTAATTCTTATACTAGATTGATTGGTGGATATTTATTTGGGGTGTAATTATGATAATAAATACTAGTTTTTGCCATCTTTACAAAATTAGACCTAGGGAACAATAAATTCCAAAATTGATAATGGAAAGAGGAAAAACCATATTTGCCCCTACTAAAGTTCCAATATTACAGCAAATAACCACCTATTTTTGGGCTCCACAAGTACAAATGTCACATCCGGCCTAATAAAAAATTGCAAAAAATTCTTTAACTCATTTAAAACTATTATATCAAGCCACGTGTACGAGGAAGGTTGACATTGTCACCATCTCATGACCTACTTATCATTTGTTGTAGTACATTTTGTCCTACCTTTGGACAAATTTATTATTTATGAAAAGGCAGACTTTTCACCAATTTTGTTACTATTTCTCATCGTTTAAGGTTAGGTATCACCTGCGGTTCACAGGAGTTCGTCTGGTTTTTTAAGCCAAAAGCGATCCTGATTCATCGAACAGTTTCTTCTTCTTACTCAACTGCAAAAACCGTCCCGATTATTTGTCACAAACAATCTGTGTGACTGCTGCCTACTAAGTGATTGATTAAAGACTGGCACTTTACTCCTTGGGCATGGAGGAAATAATGGTACTCGTAACTCTTGTAGAAGGTACTCTACTGTACTCAACTCATGGAACAAACGATGGCAAATTGTCTACGCAGTTGCGGCAAACAAAAATATGCTATTTATTTAGCTCAACTCTGGCATTCTTTTAGACATTTATATCATTTTTAACAGACTGTTATCATTTCTGTTATGTAACTTCTCATTTGTTCAGTCTTCTTTGCCATTTGTTTTATACATTTTTGCCATTTGTTCCAAAAATATCAACTGCATGAATATTAAAGTAGGTTTCTAGACCGTGGGCTCCATAGGTAAGGCAACAGGTAAGGCCATGGGCTCCACTATGTTCGAATGTCACATCATAATTAATACTAAATTTTTTTCAAATCATTTAAAAATATTATTATCACGCCACATGCCCAATTTTAATCATTCCGCGATCTACACGTGTCCTTACTATTTCGAGATGTGTAAGGCAGACCCTGTCACCATTACATGCATTCGCTGTCATTTATTGAAACCAATTTGTCATGCGTTTAAGCATCAATTATATTGGCTCATGCAGACTCTGTCACCATCAGTTATATTATTTGGTATTTGTTTACTATTTTCTGGGGTTAGGTAAAGTGTATGATTCACACGAGTTCGTTTAGCTTTTGGCACCAAAAACCATTCCAATTCCTCAAACACTTTCTTCCTGCACGACCACTACAAAGACCACAAAAATCATCCCATTTCTACAAATCCTGCATGTGATTGACGTACGTAAAAACCGTCCTAGTCGTACAAACCTTTTTCTCAAAAATCATTGGCAAATCATCTGCGTGTTTGTACAATTTTAGTATTATATAAGTAGAAAATCATTTGTGTGACTACTGCCTACTAGGTGTTTGATCAAAGTCTATTTTTTTTTCTTCTTCCACAATGAAGTCTGATAAAGAAGTGAATAAACAAGTTGACAAAGAGAATCAAACACAGGAGGGTAGAGCCAAGAAGGGCACCTTAAATGCTAAAAATTACACCTCTCGGTGTACAGGTTTAGGACTTCATAAAATGTTTGCAGTTCTGCCTGAAGAGGAAAAGGGTGTTCTTCGTGCCATCAGCTTTGCACCTCTACTGCTAATTGATTCAATAGCGACGATGTCGATACTGGTTATGGAAATATTCGATCGTCATCTCGGTGATATGAAGTTTCAATTAGGGGAGGCAATAATTAAGATGAAGCCATTCATGTTTGCCTAATTTCGGGGCTACGTGTCTCGCCTATTGCAAACGAGTTCTTATTTGTTGATCCTGAGCATATAAAGAATTTCAGAATAAGGCGATTCCTCAAGAAGAAGAATACATATGGGTTGAAGGAAATTGATGAGGCTCTAAAATAGGCAAAATTGGAAAGACGTCAGGGTAAGGCTCTAATTTATCATTTGTATTGTATTATTTATCATCGTCCTTCATTGTATTTCTCACCCCTCTAATATTTGTATTGTATTTTCCATTTTTGGCTCATTATATTTTAAGGTTCTTATCATTACATTGTGTTATTTCATTTTGCAGAAGATGTTCTTTGACTAAATTTGTTAAAAATTATACTATCTTTTCTCCTCTCGAACAAGGGGAGAAATGTTTGGGTGAAGTATGTTGATTTGGTAGATGATCTACAATAGTTCAACAGATTCCCCTGGGTGAGCAAGTCTATAATTTCTTGTGGAGGCAAATAGTGGAGTTTGCCAAATATCGATAGGCCACTGATAAAAAATTGGATAAAGCTTTGTCACTCCATGGATGTACCTAGGTGTCGATGATATGAACTTTTCTTTCTATTCCCAGCTTGATATTTCCAAGAATTGAGGAATCCATACATTTGTTCCCTAAGCTACAGAGATGGGGAAAAACATCCTTTAAGCATTGCAAAATTATGACGTTTAAAAAATTTTTTGCTAACCCCAATCTACGGGTAATAGCTATGAAGCTCTCTGAGACTGACATGCAGCAAGATCTTGTACAAGAGGCCATGGTAATCTTCCATTCTTTGTATGATTTTGATTCATTTTTTTACTTCTTTGTCATTTAATTTATGTTTCCTATCATTTTATTTATCTAGTTTTGGCATTTTGTATTCTCTTCTTGATATTTGTTTAATTTTTCTGCCATAATGAAGTCCTTTTTTGTCATTTGTCGTATGCCTATTATCATTGTTAGAGTATTTACTGTCATTTCTAAGTTGCCATTTGTCATCGTCATCTGTTTGAATATTTCAGAGAAATCAAATCGAAGCTCTTGCAATCGGCGCTGAATCTGCAATCGGTGTTGCACCTGCAATCGGCGTTACACCTACAATTGAACCACCTATATTCAGTGCACCTACAATAGGTAGTAGTTCTTATGCCACTGAGATTGTAGATGTAGTGGTTAGGATATGCTCCCAGCTGGAGGAGCATGACAAAATATTGCATAATCATGGTAAAATATTAAAACGAATTTTGGTGTCTACTGTGGGAGATACTCCACTCCTTGGGCAGTACCAGTACTCTACTCCTGAGAAAATTGTGAAATGCAAGCAAGAAAGAGGCAATGTAAAAGAAGATGGGAAAAGGAAGAAGGTGGAGCCGAGAACATATAAAGGTAAGGGAGAATGGTAGAAGAAGGCTGAAGAAGCTGATGTGCCCCACAAAAAGAAAAAGGTTGAAGGCTTGAAGAAAGAAGTTTTTGCTGATGATCAATTTGATCATGTCCCACTTATCCAATTGAAAAACTTAATCCCCAAGATCCCCAGGAAAGGCTTGGCTAATAGAGTACCAAGGAAGAGACGGGTGAAATTCCATGAACTTGAGAATATTCAATCAACTGCCAAAAATTTGCTTCAGCAAGTTGCGCCTGGAGAAGGATTGGAGGTTGTAAACGATTTAATTGTAGATGATGATGTTGAAGTTGGGAAGGAAGTAAATTTCAATGCGATATCGTCTGAATATGGTGGTGATCTTCTAGAGGTATCATCCGTTTGCTACTTCTTATCATTGATATGGTTTTATTTGACATTTGTTTTTAAACAATTTTCATTTACTTTATTAACTTTGTCATTTTATTTAGAAGTCTATCATTTATTCAGGATGTTTTGACATTTGTGAGGTTGTCTTTATAATTCTCTTTTCCAGAATTTTCATTTCTTCTAATGTCTTTGTTCATTTTATTTGTTGTATGTAAAGTGGAAGAAGGGTGACAAAAAAGATAATGATGATATGAAAGATATAGGGGAGAATGTTAAATCTAAAGAAAAGCAACCTCAAGTTGCTGAAGAAGAGGAAGTTCAATAGGTATTTATTTATTTAACATTTTTTTGGGCTATTTATCATATTTGTTGTTACCCTGTTGTTTGTTCGTTTAATTTTACCATTCGTAGTATGTATATCCTATTTTACAGATGGAAGAATCGAAGAATGGTGATGAGAAAGTTGATAATGTTGAGAAAGATGGTGAGGAGAAAGAATCTTAAGAAGAGCAACCTCAAGTTGCTGAAGAAGAGGATTCAGAGCCACCAACTGTAGTGGTGTATTATAAGGAAAAAAAGATGAGGTATATGCTGAAGTAGAGGATTCATAACCTCAAGTTATGTATTGACCTATCCATACCTTTTTTTTAATTTGTTTACTCTTTAACCTTTGTTGTACAGACTATGGTGGTTGTAGAGATAACATAAACATAAATAGTATTCTTCAACCAGGAGGATATTGTTGGTGAAGCTTATCAGATAACTTATCATTTGTTTGTTGTTGACTTCTCATTTTCCTCTTTTGTTTCACTATATCTTGTATCACTCTTATTATTTATAGTCTGTTTATTTACAGGCTAGTGCTGACCAAACAACTGTCGTATCTGTCGAGGAACAGACTTTGGAGGTTGAAAAAACTAAAGATGAAGCTAGTCAGGTAACTTATTTGTTCTTTGTTGGTAACTTCTCATTTTCTTATTTTATTTTCCCATATCTTGTATCACTCTTATCATTTGTAGTATGTTTATTTACAGGCCAGTGCAGACCAAACAACTGCTGTATCTGTTGAGAAACGGACTATAGAGGTTGTACAAACTGAAGTAATAATCTCCTACCAGGAGGAAGATATTGGTAAAACTAGTCAGGTAACTTATCATTTGTTTGCTGGTAACTTCTCATTTTCTTTTATTTATTTTCCCATATATTGTATGACTCTTATCATTTGTAGTCTGTTTATTTACAGACTAAAGAGAGTAAAGAAGAGGTGGATTAGAATAAATAGGAAGTGTTTGAAGGCAAGGATGATGATGATGGAAATTCCCAGAATAAACCAGACCCTGAGTAAGTAATAAAACAAATGGTTGTTGACGAGACCAATGTATGAAGTACTTTTAAACCAAACAACTGGCTTATTACTCATTCTCATGTAATAGGCACATTTATATTTCTTTTTCTTATTTCAACATATCTGTTCTAGATTATTTTAATGAGTCAGAAGTGGATATTAGCTTAAAGAATAGGCATGCACTAACTGAGGAAGAAATTAATGAAAGAGCCATCAAAATAGCTTGTGAAATGAACCGAATACATGCTCACCTTGACAAGCTTCTTCCAAAAATGTTATTGGAATCATTTATTCAAAGACCCGTCTCCCAGGATGAGAAAAACCAAGTGGACCAAATCTGGTGACTGAGGAAAGATGGATTATCTCCTGAAGCTAAGAAGGACAACAGTAGTACCTATATGAGGATAGGTGAAGAAACTGTTTGCCTTAACGCTCTCTACACCTTATATCCAAATTAATGGTTGGACAATGAGGTATTTATATCATTTATTTCATTTCCTCTGTCATTTATACAAAAGTCTCTACCATTTGATTTGACATTTTCTATCATTTATTCGTTTGCACTTTATCATTAGTTTTTCCTTTATTGTCATTTGTAATATTGAACTTTATCATTTTTGTTATATAATTTGTCATTTTCTTTTCCTGTTCAGGTCATTGATGTGTACATTAAAGCCCTAATTCAATACTTAGACACACAACATCGTGCCCGCCCAGATAATGAAAGGATTATACTAGCAGATATCTTTACCTATCAATATATTGGCAGGGCTTTTAATGTCTGGACTCGTAATATGTTCTCTCCAGAAGGTGTAGAACTGAAGAAGAAATCAATTTGGGAACAAATTATATCTATGCAATGGGATCGTACATTTTTTAATTACATCCATCGAGGATATTTAAAAGTGGTCAATTCAAAATTAATACTCATTCCCTGAAATATCAATGACAGCCACTGGGTCCTTTGTGTTGTATCCTTTAAGGCAAGAAAAATATGTATCTGCAATTCAATGGTGGATTCGAAAATTGCAAATGCACGAAAGAAGAAGTTATCTCCTGGGCACCAGCTTATTGAAGATCAGATATCAATGATCCTCCCGAATATGTTGATTTGGAAAGATTTTGCTGATAGTAGTAGGCCACCTATTGGTTCAGTGGTAAAGGATTATGGTTTAAACTCCAAATGGACAACTCGTTTTAGGAAATGACCAATATAGCCAAATGGTAATAACTGCAAGGTCTATATACTTGTCTTTATGGACAATCTCCTAAGGGGAATAAAATTTCTAGATCTGATAGACGGTAATAAATGTCGTTACACAGTTGCTTATGATATATTGAGGCTGGGAGTTAAGCCGGATGAGATTTTAAAACTTTAACATCCATTTTGTTGTAATATAAAATTTCTGCAATATCATTCATTTATATAATCTTTCTCATTTGCAATATCCTCTTTGTCATACGTATGTGACATATTTGTTAGAGTGGCTAGTCTGTATAGTTGGATTATTATTAATTTTTCATTTCTTATGTATGATTTATCATTCGTTATATATGATATATCATTCGTTATATATTATTTGTCATTTGTTATGAAAGATTTGTCATTTGTTATTAATGATATATCATTCGTTATATATAATTTGGCATTTGTTATCATAGATATATCATTCGTTATATATGATTTGGCATTTGTTATCAGTGATTTGTCATTTATTATTTATGATATATCATTCGTTATATATTATTTGTTTTGTAGATAGACAGCATTTGATGTAAGTGAATGGTCAATTTGGTTCAAATAAATTGTGATTGTTTTTAAGTAGACAACATGTGTTCTTAAAAACACGATTATTTATTTGATATAAATGATTTTTCATTTGTTGAGTACGATTTGCCATTTTTTGACTATGATTTGTTATTTGTTATATATAATTTATCATTTGCTAACTATCAATGGTCTATTTGGTTATTTGAACATTTGTATTGTGTTTGTATGATAGTAGATAACATTTGTACTAAAAAAAATGATTTGTCATCTGTTGACTATGATTTGCCATTTGTTACCAATAATTTATCATTTTTTTTAACTATTTATGGTTTATTTGGTTCTTAGAACATTTGTATTGTGTTTGTATGATAGTAGACTTCATTTAAACTTTAAAAAATTAGGTATCAATAATGTCATTAGTAAGCCATTATTTGTCATTTGTTACCAATAATTTGTCATTTGTTAACTAACAATGGCCTATTTGGTTCTTTGAACATTTGTATTGTGTTTTTATGATAGCTGACAACATTTGTATTGAAAAAAACGATTTGTCATTTGTTGACCATTATTTGTCATTTGTTAGCCATGATTTATCATTTGTTAACTATCTATGGTCTATTTAGTTCTTTGAACTTTTGTATTGTGTTTGTATGATAGTAGACAACATTTGCACTAAAAAAATGATTTGTCATTTGTTGACCATTATTTGTCATTTGTTAGCCATGATTTATCATTTGTTAACTATCCATGGTTTATTTGGTTCTTTGAATATTTGTATTGTGTTTGTATGATAGTAGACAACATTTGTACTGAAAAAATGATTTGTCATTTGTTGACCATTATTTGTCATTTGTTAGCCATTATTTGTCATTTGTTAGCAATAATTTTTCATTTGTTAGTCATCTATGGTCTATTTGGTTCTTTGAACATTTGTATTGTGTTTGTGTGATAGTAGACAACATTTGAACTAAAAAAAATGATTTGTCATTTGTTGACTATTATTTGTCATTTGTTATATATAATTTTTCCATTTGTTAACAAACGGCAAATAATGGCTAACAAATGACAAATAATTAATACCTAATTTTTCTAAGTTTAAATGAAGTCTACTAACAAACAAACACAATACAAATGTTTAAAGAACCAAATATACCATAGATGACTAACAAATGAAAAATTATTGCTAACAAATGATAAATAATGGCCAACAAATGACAAATAATTGATACCTAATTTTTTTAAGTTCAAATAAAGTCTACTAACAAACAAACACAATATAAATGTTCAAAGAACCAAATAGACCATAGATAACTAACAATGAAAATTTATTTGCTAACAAATGACAAATAATGGCTAACAAATGACAAATAAAGGTCAACAAATGACAAATCGTTTTTTTTAGTACAAATGTTGTCTACTATCATACAAACACAATACAAAAGTTCAAAAAACCAAATAGACCATAGATAGTTAACAAATAGCAAATAATGGTTAATAAATGACAAATCATTTTTTTCAGTACAAATGCTGTCTACTAACAATCAAACACAATAAAAATGCTCAAAGAACTAAATAGACCATAGATAGTTAATAAATGACAAATCATGGCTAACAAATGACAAATAATGGTCAACAAATGAAAAATTATTTTTTTCAGTACAAATGTTGTCTACTATCATGCAAACAAAATACAAATGTTCAAAGAACCAAATAGACCATAGATGACTAACAAATGCCAAATTATTGATACCTAATTTTTTTGAGTTCAAATGAAGTCTAATAACAAACAAACACAATACAAATGTTCAAAGAACCAAATAGACAATAGATAGTTAATAAATAATAAATTATATATAACAAATGACAAATCATAGTCAAAAATGACAAATCATTGTCAATAAATGAAATATCCTGCCTAACAAATAATAAATCTGTCATTACAAATGCCAAATCATATAAAACAAATGACAAATCATGGCAAATGTTGTCTACTATCATACAAATCATAGTCAACTAAAGATTTAAACTAAAAAATATATCGAAACAAAATATAAATCAAAATATTTAAAGCTAAATAAATTACATTTAACATTCAACATTCAGCATTATCATTCATCAACATTCATTATCATAAAAACCCAAAAAAAAAACCCAAAAAATATCTATTTCTAGGCATTTTCCCAAAAAAATTCCCTTCAAAAAGCCAAAATTAAAAAAACTTAATAGAACGTCATTTATCATCTTCATCTTCATCATCATCATCCGCATCATCACTATCACCATCATCATCATCATTATCATCATCATCATCATCATCATCTTCCTCATCCTCATCACCACCACCACCCTCCAACAACTCTCGGTCTTCCTTGCCGTCGAAGTCCCCTGCTGGACATTCGCCCGAGGTATAGTCGGCTGGTTGCTCCCCCTCATCACTATTACTATAGTCCGTTGTTGGGGGAGTTAATTGAAAGAAATCCGACATTTTTTAGAGCCTTTAGACTTGAGAGAGTGAGAGAGAGAGAAAAAAAAAATGATAGAGGAAGATGGAGAGGTTAGAGTGATAAGACTTGGGGTTATACGCTTTTAAGTTTTCAAGCTGGCAAACGTCAATCGATGTGTCTCTCCCTTTCTTCCCCGAGTAACCACTCTAGACACATAGCCAAATTATATATAACAAATAAAAAATCATGCATAGAAAAAGTCAAATCATAATTAACAAATGACAAATTACAGACAACAAATCTCTGATAACAGATACTAAATAATATATAGCAAATGACAAATGAAGTCAAATCTCTGATAACAAATACCAAATCATATATAACAAATGATAAATATATGATTGCAAATGCCAAATAATATATAAAAAATAAAAAATTAATTATAATCCAGCTATACAGACTAGCCATTATAATAATTATGTACTATACGAATGACAAAGAAGATATAACAAATGAGAAAGATTATATAAATTTATGATATTACTTGTGCATAACTTACGGTACTTTCCCAGAACTCCTTGGGCACAAAAAAAGAAACTTTCATTAGCTCGAATATTGTATAACTTTCAATTTATATTACATAAATTATATCAGTTTATGCACTCGGGGGTGGTGGTGGTGGTGGTCGGTCTCCCCTGCCACCACCACCGTCTCCTCCTCCGTAACCCCCACCACCACCACCATTTCTTCCTCTGATCCTACTCAGGGTAACGATAAGACATCATCGGACGCATACCAGCCGCTTCATTCGTCGCTGTAACAGTATCCTCTGCCAAAAGACACAAACCAATTCTCCTTCCTTGCTCAAACGTCACCATATAATAAAAGTGTTATATTTGATAATAATTGTCATCCACCTCCTCCACTTGCTCATACGTCATCCCATAGAAGGTAGGACGCACTGGAATAGGAGTAGGAAATTCAAGGGACTGGGTCCTAAAGAATCAAAGCTGCAGCTCTTGCATCTTGGCAAGAACCCTAGCCTCGTACGCTTGGTGTCTGGTGGTCGCCATCTTCTTCACATAGCAGATTAAATAAGGAATAAAAAAATACTTGCCGAATAAACCACATCACTATTTATACCATAACACTGCAAACCACAGTAGTATTTAATGTCGAGTTCCAAATCCCAATGTCAGATAAATTCAAACACAGTAGTATTTAATGCTGATGAAACCCATTGGAAATGAATTTTTTATTTAATTAAATATATGTCATCCAACAATAATATAGTAGTCATTTGTTTTAAGGTTTTTGTCATTTATAATCAATAATTGCATGGTATTATCAAAATGTTGTCATTTTTTATATATGATCTAGCATTTGATCATTAAGAGTTTAGCATTCTAATGTCATAAATTAACGTCACTAAAGATAAGGAATATTATATATTTCCCTACTTGTTAAGATCTAGAGATTTTAACTTGGACTAAAAATTCTGCAGCATCTCCGTTCTGACCTCCGAGATCCTTAGTTGAGTATAAGTTTTAGATGTAATAGTATCGAGGATCTGATTGCTCCCTTGGCCAGAATTTGTGATGTCTTCCACCGTTGACGATTGTGGCCTTTTAGAATCATCGGGCGTAGAGGATTCTCGAAACTAAGTTTTGAACTGACAATGGTAATGGTATTGTGGCTAATGGTAGAATCTCCTACCGGGCGGTTTAGAGACTTTGCAAAGGAGACCACAATCACCCATTTTCACCTCATCTACCCACGCCCATAAACAATACCCACCAATTTTGCGAGCGCATTGACAGAACCAGCGGTTAGGGTAAAGACCTGTACGTGAGAGACGAAGATCATAATTTTTACCGCACTAGCAAAAATAGGAATGCATCATTGGTAGGGAAGTATGTAATGCTTGAGAACTAGAAGCAAGTGTACAGGTTATGTAGTATAAAGTTATGACAAGCTATTTATAAAGAAATGAAAATTAACACATGACGATGATACCCTTGGTCACAACAAATGCCATATCTCCCACTTTAAAGCCGACAGATTCTTACCTTTACAGATGATGTGACAAGTCATTCTTAAAGTTATTCTTAAAGTCAACTTTGAATACGTTTACAACATATTATCTAACCAAAACATCCAAGTTGTTCCCGCCACACAAAATACTAAGCCTTAAACCCTGCCACGCGTGATTCAAAGTCCTAATTCTCCCAAGTATAAAAAACCATAAACTAAAGCTCTAACCCTCAACTCTTTAAAAATTCTCTAGAAATGTCGCACTCCCACTCCACTCGATTTAGCCGTGCCTCTTCCAGTATCCCTCAAAATTAGTTTGAGGTGGTAGGGATTAAGGAAGATCGGGCAGACAAATGTCTCTTCACGTTGAATGGAATTTTCTCAATGAAGAAGGATGTCACCGGTGAGAAGGCGCAACTGCTGAAAGAGCATTACGAAGAGTTCAAGGAGAAATTAGGAGAACTCGATAAAATGGATGATGAACTAGATAAAATTGTAAAAAAAAAAAGCGTTTTGAATGGTTCAAGTTCCATATCCACTTCTTGGAAGATCAGCTCTCTACTCTGAAGTTGGACCGGGATGAGCACAAGAAACTCTGGGAGGAGTCGGCCTGTAAAATTAGCTGCCTTGAGCAGAAGATCATGGCTATGGAATGTGATCAAAATTTCTCAAGTGAAGAGTTGTGAACATTTGGGTTGTTTTTAGTTTATGTTTGTTATTATTATTATTGTTTCCCTTGTTTGAAAATTTGTTTTGTTTTGTCTCGATTTTTTGCCATGGAAGTTCCAATAGAAATAAATGATATAAGGGAACCAAACCAATGATGAAGACTCCATGAAAAATGGTAGATAAATATTGAACTTAACAAAATTAGTGATAACATTTGAACAGACAAATGATAAATTATTGTTACAAAATGATAGTTCATGAAAGATAAAATGATATATAGCTTAACAACAAATGTGAACTTATCTTCAACATATGAAAAATCGATGTGACAAGTAATGATAATTGATTAGACAACTTAGTTTAAATACTCATATTACTTAGGTGTAGAACAAGAAATGACAACGCCGAACCAAGTAATAATTACTTTTACCATAAACAACAGGTAATCACTGACACACGTCCCTTCCTAATGTATTTAACTCCCCTTATAAAAAGTTTTAAGTTCAAATAAACTATTTTCTTTTTAACTATTCAAACCCTAAACCCTAAACTCTTTTCAACTTTTGAAGAAAAATATCGCACTCCACTCGAGTTAGCCATGTCTCTTCGAACACTCCATACGATTGGTTTGAGTCAGTAGGGATGCAGGAAGATCAGCGTAACCAACGTCTCTACAAATTGAATAGACTATGTCTAATGGAGAAGGATGTCTCCGGCGAGAAGGCACAAATGCTGAAAGAGCATTACGAAGACTTTAGGGAGAAATTAGGAGCGTTCGATTATATCCATAATGAACTGCATTAAACTATAGTAAAGAGAGATCAGCGTTTTGAAGAGTTCAAGTTCCATATGCGCTTCTTGGAAGATTAGCTCTGCGCCGTAAAGTTAGACCGGGATGAGCACAAGAAACTGCAGGAAGAGTCAGCTTCTAAGATTAGCTATCTCGAGAAGAAGATCCAAGCTTTGGAACATGATCTAGAATGCGCGGAAAGTGATCAGGAGGAGTTGTGAACATTTGTTTTTTTGGTGTTTCGTTTGTTCATTTTTTGTGGTAACTAGTACTTTGCCTTTGTATGAATGAAAAGAAGTTTTTTTTGGTACTATTTCATTTGTTTTTTGTTGTTAAGTAGTGGTTTCCGTTTGGTATGCGGTAAACAAAGCAATCACAGTTCTGTAAGAAAATAATGATGATATAGGGAAGACAAGTTTAATGATGAACTTAACAAAACTGAAGATAAAAATTCAACAGACAATGAAAAAATTTTGGCGGACAATGATATAATAAAAACCAACAAATAGGAAATTCTTTAAGAACAAATGACAGTTCCGAATAAAATAATGATATCATGGAAACAAACAAATGAGAAAGTATTCGTCCACAAATGACACTTCAGAAGCAAACAATGAGATCATACAAATAAACTAATGATAAACTTTCCTGCACAAATGACAGTTCAGTTCTATATAAGTATACAATAGAAACAGACAAATGAGAATTTCTTCTTTAGATAAATGATGACTTTGTCAATACTGACGATAATGATCATACAAACAAATGATACATAGAGTACCCAAAATCATCAGTGTAAACTGATTGCAACATCTTCATCTGGGATTACAGGTGGCTCAGTGCTCATTGTAAAAGACGGTGCCATTGTCGGACGTGTATTGTCGTCAGATGGGATTGGCAGAAGCTTACAAGAACGATGATTATGTCCGTTTTTTCGACACCTACTACAAAATCTTAGTTTGGTAACAAAACCGGGCATTTTTTCCCTTCTCTTCCTTTACGTGAGAGGACGACCAGCTCGAACTGTTGGAATAGGAGCACGAACACGTGTATCAGTTTTTAAAATTTCCCATTGCTCAATTCCTCTTATAGGAATCCATATAGGTTCATAAACAGCCTTGTATGTATTATTTGTGAAGTACTCAGAGACACGTATAGTTGGATCAATATCAGCAAGACCCAGAGCGCGTACCCCGTGTTTACAAGGTATACCCATTGTTTGCCACCAGCAGCAAGAACAAATACCATCTTCAATATTTACAGAATCGGTTCTACCATAACTAGTAATCTGAAAATGGTGACGTGATGTACGAACCCTGCAGGTTAGTGAATCCGCCACAAACTTTCTGCTCTCACAGTGATCCGTAGCCCATGGCGTTAAGCGAGCTTAACTCTTTTCAGCTTCCTCCCTATATGTGTAGGACATTTATGAACAGATTTTATGCAATTCCTCAATAAAATCATGGATAGGGAGATCTCTTACTTTCAAAATAACGTTATTCCAACTCTCGACATTATTTATGTAAGTGACTCCGTATCTGAAAAAATGACAAACCATAAAGGTCAAATGCCAAATGAGCATAAAGAGATGATAAATGTGATCATACAACTCTAAAAGGAATAATAAAGAACTGATGAGAAATAATGCGAAAAAAATAACAAATAAGAATGTAAATGGAGTTCCAATGACTATTTTTCATATAACAAATGCTAATTTGAGCAATACAGAGTGGCAACGTACCTAGTCATTGGAATGTATAGATTAGACCATGTTTCCTTGGGAATACCTAGTATGTATTGGAGACCCACTAGATCTGTATTCCGGATAGCATTTATGTGTTTATCGAAATCAATGCTGGTTAGGGCCTCTGCTGCCATCCTAAATGTGATCCTCGTGCTTTCGAGAGTAGTTTTAATGTTGTTAGATATGTGGAAGGTGCAAAACGTATGTATTGCAAATGGAAACGCCTTGGATACAACATTAATAATTCTAGGGTTCTTGTCAGAGATGACGATGAATCTAGTGTCATAACTGTGAAAATTATACCCAAACATCTCCAGGAAGTATCTCCAGGAAAATGCAAGCGGAAAAATATGATTACTTGGGTTAATGGCGATGGTCGTTAGTAGAGTCTCACGATATCTCCTTTAAAAAAAAGTTATGTCAATCACAACAACTGGTCTCAATAGTTTATAAGTTTTTTGGGGGGGACCAAAGCACCAAAAACACCTTGCGAATCTCTTATCCTTAAAACTCGTAGTTTGTATGTTAAATACAAAATCCAGGTCAACCAACCTCACTTCCGTAAAGTAGCTCGTAAGTAGTTGGTATGCGTGCTCAAAGTTGCCTCGCATCTAAAATAATTACGTATGTCAAATGAAATTGTGGAGCAGACAAATGATAACCATTGTTGTATAAATGACTTGTATGGCAAGTACAAATGACACACTGTGTCGACCAAATGATATGCAAAAAAATGATAAATAATGTTGTACAAATAACTTGTATGGTGGAACAAATGGCATATAGAGTGATGATATCTCAGCGTGGGCCTTTTCTTTCCCACGCCAGGCAAGATTATATATTATATCAATATTGTGATGAATTTGCATATTATCAATAATTCCAGAAGGTTTGTAGTTTGGGCCTTTTCGTAGTTTTTGCTTAATTATAGAAGTAACCCATCTACTAGACGCTGCCTTATACGCGTTCCCACCTTCAGTTTCTACTCAGATGCAAGTATGCACGGAGCAATAAGTACTTACTCTAAATAGGGCAGAACCGAGCAACCATGTCGCATAAATCCGCCAAGAGCATTTATGACCTTTGCAACGTACAATAATTTTATATTCGTTGCTCAGAACGTGTTCGAGATTGAACTTGTTTACAACTGCATAAGCTCTTATGTGATTCTTGAGTTCAATCATATCTCGATATAGATCACCAATGTTAAACTCTTTACTGAAGTCAGAGATCCTCCATATACACAGTAGATTTGAACCAAAAATCCAGGAGATCTTTCACTTGTTCTGGCCGTGGCTCAAACTAAAATTCAGCTGAACAAATGAGAAATATTCTACTTAGCATGATAGAAATTGGATAAGAAATGTTAAACCAGCGCACATAAATGATAAATTCAGTGAACTTACCTGAAGTTTCAGTTTGTCCAATGATAGGTTCAGGTTCAATTGAAAGAGGAACGTTAGTTAACATAGGTTTATTTGAAGGAGGAAGATTAGTTAACATATGTTCATTTGATAGATGAATACTTGATTGAGGAATAGAAGGTTCATTTGAGAAGGGAACATTAGTAGGGATAGTTTGGAAAGGTTCATTTGATTGAGGAACATTAGTTAACAAAGGTTCATTTGAGAGGTGATTTGATTGAGAAATACTAGGTTCATTTGAGGGAGGAACATCAGTACGAATAGTTTCAAAAGAATCATTTGATTGAGGAACAACATCATCATCCACAAAATGTCCAAATCTGCGTGGATCAAGCCCTCTGCCGTTTGTTTAAGGGTAACCCCTGTATTAAGGTTTAGGATCAGGAAATGAGTTATGATGCAAAGGTCCCCCCGCTTTGGAGGTGGACAAGCGTTTACCTGAACCAGTATCTTTGGTGGTGGACAACCCTTTACTCGAAGAACAAAAATCAGAAATAAAGTTTTGGGAGCTCTGGGAAGATACTCTAATGTCATTAATAATCCATATGTGAAAGGGTATGCCCGGATTGGTTTTATGTATATTGATCATTACGGTAAAGTCCTGGACTGATAAAATTGCGCATGTACAACCATGGACGAAGTTGTACAGTTTACAGTCCTCAAGACGGATTTCACTTGTTTCTTCAAGGAGTGTGACGAAATCTTCATATGAGGAGTGTTCTCTTAGTGAGGTAAGTTTGGTACTTCCTCCAACATAACTAACGATTGATTCGATCTTTGGACGTACGATATCCCTACCAAAATGAACAATGGTATAAAGCTGAACTTCATTCATCCCTGAAACAAATTATATAAATAAACAATTCTGGTGATAAAGTAGGGAACACAAATGAGAAAAATGATATAAAACTCAACTCCAACAATCCCTCGAACAAATGATAAAAATCCTGAAATAAATGATATCAATGAACAATTCCGGTGATATAGTAGCAGATAATAAATGTTAAAAATGATACAATAAAAATAACAAATGATAAATTAGCAGAAGACAAATGAATAAAAAGGCAAAAAAAATGATTATGTACAAATTGTATAATCTTGCATATCATCTTTTCTTAAGATAAATGGGACAAATCGTGATGCGGATACACAGTGAGAGATGATGGATACAGAGTTAGAGATGATATTTACTGCAATGGTTACTTCAACGGTCAAAGATAAGGATAATAACGGTCTTTGACAATGAGAATAACCTATGATAACAACGATCTTTTCCTCCCCAATGACCTCTGTGTGAGGACTTTAACAAATGTAGAATGATAGTTGGAAGACTTGGCACATGAATGAGACAAACAATACATCAATGAGAACCTGCTTTAATTTTTGTAAAAGCTTTGTTGTTAAAGAAGATGAATAATAAGAATAAGAAGAAGAAGCTTTGATTTTTAAGGTTGGTAGTGTATTTAGGGGAAAATCTTCCCTCTTATTACTGTAGCAGATTATACTACTCAACAACTCCAGTAGGATAGTTTCTCATTTTTTTCTACATTATTTATCATTGGTTATGCGAGAACTTTGTCATTTGAGGTGTATATCTTTGTAATTGTTTTGGTATAGCTTTGTCATTTGTTGAGTAATCTTTGTGAGTTGGTAAATTTATTACTGTAGCAGATTAGAGTGCCCATCAACATTTAATGTTAGAGAATAGGGTGACAGCTAGGGGGTAGTAGGTGAGACCATTATCAATTTGTTAATTTTAGTGTCGATTTTGGAAGAAGTTTGCCAAACTATCAATTTTGTAAAGATGACAAAAACTAGTATTTATTATCATAATTTTCGGGTGTTTAATATGGAGGGGAAAACATTTTAATTAATTATAAAAAAAATAAAAAAATTCCCAAACAGTTGTGCTAAAGTTAAAGTTAACTTATTTTGAAAGTTTATCTCTCCTGCCAAATGATTTGATTAGAAGAGATAAAAAAAAAAATTGATCTCTCCCTCCATATATTTTCTCTCTTTGTAATTTCTCTCTCACGAGATCACTACGGTAACGCAAGCGATCAAATTCAGGTATCCTCTTTACTTCTTAATTTTGATATTTTTTATATTTAGGGTTTCTTTTTTTCTTCAAGATTTAACTTCAAATCTTTAATGTTTTATTTTATTATGGGTTTCCCTGTTTTTACAATCAAATCCTAATTTGTATTTATATTTGATTTAACCATGTTAACCTAGATCCTATTCTCTACCATGGACGATATCTCATGTATCTTAGCGAGTAATTTTGGGTTCAGATCACAAGACAAACCCGTCTCAATGTTTGCATTAAAGTCCCAACACATCACAAGCATAATGACGATGCCCAATGTTTACGACTTTTTGATGTTTGAGGGGATCAAGGTTTCTTCTGGTATAAGTTCATCTTCTTTGCCCGTGTATGATGACGATGATATTTTCGATGGGGTGCCTGGGTTTGGTGGGACTAGTGGATTGAAGAGCAAGGAGGCTCTAGAGACCAATCCTAATGCAACCTTGAGTAAGGGGATGGACGACCCGTTTATAGTTTTGGAGCCGAGCTCACCTGTAGCAGTAGAACATCACCCCTCGGCGATCTTGGATGACCTCTTGGAAGAAGTTAATAATTTTGATGGTTCATTTGTCTGTCTCGAGGAAAATGATCCCTTTGAAGGTTTTTCTGGTGTAAAGTCGAGGTCGTCTTTGCCTGATGATATTTTTGATGTGGTGCCTGGGTTTGGCGGGACTAGTGGATCGAAGAGCGAGGACGTTGTAGAGACCAATCCTAACATAACCTCGAGTGGGACGGAAGACCCGTTTATAGTTTTGGGGCAAACAAAAAGTGATGGTTCATCTGTCAGTCTCGAAAAAGATGATTCTCCTATTGAAATAGCGGATGATGTATGGCTGAAAGTCTTTGAGATTCCTCTTTTCACACCACCTACAAGTGCCCCACCACCTTCTAGGATCCCTCCTTCTATGGGTAGAGGCGAGGCAATACTCAAACAGGATAGGGAAGTAATGCAGGATGATCAAGAGAGACAACTCAGAAATAAACAGGAGACAGAACAAAGGGCAGCTACTGAAGCTCGAACTAAGGCTGATAAGGCTATATTGGAACGTGAACAAAGGGAAGCTACTGAAGCTCGAGCTAAGGTTGATAAGGCCAGATTGGAACATGAACAAAGGGCAGCTACTGAAGCTCGAGCTAAGGCCAGATTGGAACGTGAACAAATAATAGAAGAGCGCCAGAAAAATGCATTGGCGGAGAAGAATCAGCGTGAGCTACAAACTCAGAGGGATCAAGAGGAGAAAAATATGATTGCGGAGACATTAGACATTGAGATAAAGGGGTGGGTTGCTGGGAAACAAGACAACCTACTTGCTCTGCTATCAACATTACAATATGTACTGTGGCCGGAATGTGGTTGGCAGCCAGTTTCTCTAGCTTATCTAATGACTGGTGCAAATGTGAAAAGAGTATATCAAAAGGCTACATTGTGCATCCATCCAGATAAGCTACAACAGAAGGGTGCCACTCTTCAACAGAAGTATATAGCAGAAAAGGTTTTTTATCTCCTTAAGGAAGCATGGAATAAGTTCAACTCATGAGGATTCTTCTGAGCCACTCTAACTCGCATACTGCACGAGTTACAAGGAGAGTTGAAAGCCCCTGAGCACAGGTATTGCTCTATGCTGCTATCGTAAAATCATTTTAACGAGTTTTATTCTTTCAAAGGTGCAATACAGCTCAATGCAATTTAAAGAACTTTATTTTTATTTTTATTATTCTTATATATAAGTGTTTGAGAAATATATGGGGTATGCCTATAAGCCGGTCTAGGTCAGGTTGAATTGAAATGGCTTTTTCATGTAGAGGGGTGTTCACGATTCGTGTTCAGCTTCGCTTTATATTTAAGATTAATGATGGTGTTGAGATGGACATTACAATTGTTACACAAGCTCTTTACACCAGTACGTTCACACCTAATACATATCCCATTCCTTGCACTCCTGTTATCTCCATAGGTTCTTCTCCCAAACTAAAGACCCATCTCTAGTTTTAACGAAATAATTATATCCATTCCTGCTTGAGAAATATATCTTTCCATCATAAACTACTGGCCTTGCAGTTTTGTCTTGCCCTGCGAGGATTGCTCACTTCAACTTCAGATTCTTAACAGTCTTTGGGCTTATCAAATTTAGTTGTGCATATCTTCTATTACTTGATTCTCTGCCGTGGTTTAACCACTGCATGGGCATATAAGAAAAACCGATTCATTACAAAGCAAGCAACTTTTTAGACAAGTAAAAAGAACTTGTAATTACTAGGATAAGCATCACTTACACTTGCAACTGGGCTAGTTTTAGCGGAAATTAGACACCACAGCAAAAGAACGATAATGAAAATAACCAGGCCACGATGATTTAGACTTTTATAAAGTACTATTAGAGCTGAATATCTCACAAGAGGGACTATTGGATTACGCTTAATATCTAATTGAGTAGACTTTTTGAACAAGTCTTCATCTAAATTTGCAAGAAAATTAGGAAGTTGTCCCTTCCTGAAAAGCCTTGAACTGAATATCTCGTAAGAGGGACTATTGGGTTGCATTTAATTTCTAATTGAGTAGACTTTTTGAACAAGTCTTCATCCAAAGTTACAAGAAAATTAGGAAGTTGATTCCTTCCTGAAAAAACTTAGAGGTGAATACCTCACAAGAGGGACTATTAGGTCACGTTTAATTTCTAATCGAGTAGACTTTTTGAACAAGTCTTAATCTAAATTTGCAAATAAATTAGGAAGTTGATCCCTTCCCGAAAAAGATAATGTGTACATTAATTTATTTGTTTCAACGTGGACGAGCCATGGTACAATTAAAACACATCTTGTATGATGTGGCACGTCCCTAATAGGGTCATCTACCACCTGTTTCACCTATCTTTATTTTTATGTTTTAGCTTATGCACTATTGGAGATGACCAGCTTGTTGGTTATTAGAAGATTTACTTTTCTAGGTTAGTTTCCTAATGGGATTGTTAGGAGAGTCATTGTAGGAATGATCCTAGGGAACTAGGTTATAAGGAAAAGGGTGGTGTAATATTTTTGGTAGTTGTTTTTGTTTATGAAAAAGAAGCTTGAGTTCTTCTCCAAATAAACCCTAATTGAGATTTAGTTCATACTTGTGTTAAATCGAATACGAATTAAGCTTCCGCTTTCGTAGATTTACATTATTGTATTATTCATCTTCATACAAAATAAATAGAACAGTACACATTATAATAGAAAACATGAAGATTCCATCTTTCAAGTGTATGATTATTCTCTGAACTGCCCACCAAAAAGAGTTGGATTCAGCTAATACAGAAGGCGTAAAGCGAGGTTCCTGCTGTAAATGAAGGAGTAAATGAACCAATATTCAGTTTATACCCATTTCCAACGTAGATGCACCCGTCACTTACAGACATACCACCATGAACAGTTGCTCCTGTATTGCGCGTCCATAGTATCTTCCCCGTCTTTACGTTTATGGCATATATAGCTCCTTTTGGATCGTCCGAACCACCAAAGAGTACATTATTAGCCACAGTCACAGGGCCACTGACTGTGGCGTTCCTTAGGTTGGCTGTGGACCACAGGATTTTGCCAGTATTTGCATCCATGGCCACCCATGCACCAGTGGTTGTCGTTTTCGTCGAAGGTGCAAGGGTGAAGTTTGTTGCCTCACTGTTAGCAATGTTTGTATAAATATTACAATTGTCTGTGGCCGCTCCCCAGGTTCCTCCTCCAGATATGCCTCCCGGTCCTGCTTCCTGTACCAAAAACGCTTTAATCATTCCCATTTCTCAGTATAACTGAGAGCATCTCTAGTCCTAAAAAGGTTGGGTATACTTTTAATTCGTGTTCAAGATTTTGTTAAGCATACAGATAATAATGAAATTTAAGTAAATTTAAGTAAAAGCAACTAAATCTATTCGACAAACAGTTGTACCTTATTTAAATCATAAACCGTTAACTGACTAATTGTTGCCAACTTACAGTGGACCAAATGATATCCCCATTGTCACGGTTCAAAGCCCATGCTATTCCACTTTTCTGCACCACAGACACAATATCACGCTTCGTCCCATTGACAACAATACTGAGTATCATGGGCGCTTCTCCGAAATCGGCATCGGGGTTTGGACCAGGAGGGCAACCAGGAGTAGAAGAATCTCTACATGCCAAAAACCATATATCATATCCTCCAAGTTGTTTATACCATTTAATATTTCCAGTTTTCATGTCAAATGCCAAAACTGAGTTTTCATGATTGTCAGGCTCGACACACTGGTCTGGATGTGTTGGTACCGTTTGATTGTTCTGCTTTTCCTGGCATTCGAGTACACGGACTGGGGCTGAGTACAAATTGCCTGTTGCAATGTAAACTAGATTCCTTTGTACATCGATGGCAGGGCTGCTTCCCCATATTGCAGCTCCAGCATATTCCCCTAAGTTTCCATCGTTGTCTGGGAGAGTAAAGGTTTGCCACAGTATTTTGCCTGTTCGGACATGTAGTTTTGCCATGCTGCCACGGAAGGTGCAACATTCTTCTAAGCTTACGCCTTCCTCTAAGGATGAAGTTCCCACATAGAAGCCTCTACATAAAATAGAATGTGTCAGCTTGCAAATAACTGTGCATATTCATGCATTAAAAGGCTTTGACTAACCTGTTATAAACAGTACCAGACATGGTAATAAGAGATGCCTTATGATTATCAAGCTGAGTTGACCACACGAGCTTTCCCGTCTTCCGTTCGACCGCTATAACAATAGCAGGACCATAAATTCCAATTATGAGAAGATCGCCGGCAATAGTTGGAGTGGCTCTTGACACTGTCACATTTACACCAATAATAAATCCTGTTGCTGTCAGTCCTGTTAGCTCTCCTAGGTTCTTCTCCCAAACTAGAGATGCATCCTTGGCTTTAACCGCATAAATATAACCATTCCAGCTAGGAAAATAAATCGTTTCATCGTAAATTGCTGGTGTTGCAGTTATATCTCTTCCTGAGAAGAACTCCCACTTCAACTCCAGCTTTGAAACGGTCTTTGGGCTTATCTTCACTTCTTTTTCGGCATATCGCCTATTCTGCAAATCGCCTCCATGGTTTATCCACTGCACGAGGTTATCAAAGAACGAAGAATAAGAATACTGAAAGTTTGTCAATCCTAAAGCCACCAAAATATGGGGGGAAAAGGAGAGATGTTAGCTTCACTTACATCAGCTCCTGCGTTAGCTGCAATAGGAGCTGAACACCATGCACAAAGAACGATGAGGACTGCAATGGCTTGAAATTGACTTAGAGCTCTCGAGAATCCCATTATTTGTTGATCCTTTGGGAATAATGGACTACAATACATACATATAATTTTTGAGAGTGGACTTTTTGAAGGAAATCTCCTTCAAATGCGTAAACTTATTTTCTAGGCCACCGCAAGTCAATAGGAAAGTTGATCCGTAGATAATATATATATGAGTTTCTTGCTTCAACTGCAAGTTTTTGACGTGGTTAAAATAAATTGGATTTAACGAATTTTTCCTTATTGACCTTCAGGATGTAAGAATTATAGGATGAATCTGAAGACAAGACTGTATAGTGAGGATTTTATGATTTGACTTTAGTACTTTCTTTCGAATTATTATCAGTTTAGTGCTAAGAACTTATACAGTCTGAGTGCGACATTGTTATTATTTTATAAGTTAGTTGTTCCGTGGAAGTTCAGCTATCAAAATATGTGGTATTGATACCTTATACATTCTGTGTAGATTACATACAGTCTCGTAATGGTTGTAACTAGCAATTTCCATTTCAGACTTGGTTCAGTTTTATAAAGCTCTAGCTGGACAGCGTAGTACCGTAAAATATGCATGAGTTGGAGATATTAATTTCACATTTCAGTTTTCTTTTTTTATCTTTTTAAATTCATAAATTTGACATTTTCGTATAACTGCATTGGCCTGGGCATATTCTCAAGGAATGTGAGTGTAGCTGATGCTAAGTTACTTCTTTGGATGGGTAGCTCAGGCTTAGGGTACTTTGAGATTGCATTTGATTGTTTTGGAAAGTTGGGCCTGATCTGCTTTGTATAATTCTTACTTATTGTATCCTTAGCTGGTTAACATACTGTCATGAACTTTACGATTTTTAGTATCCCAATTTCTTTTTTTTACGGTATTTGTTTAACAGGGAAATTGAGGTAGATCAATGGTGGATGAGAAAGAATAGGATTAGATTGTGGGACCCAGGAGAAAGGAATAAAAAGAGTCATAGAAATTGTAGACTTGGTGGTAAACACGTTTCCCTCATTTAGATGGTTTTTAGGCAGTTATGGAAATGTACAATTATGGAATTCTGGTGTCTTTTGTGAAACAAACACCCAAATCATCATTTTCTTTGACATTTTAAATTTGGAAACGGAATCTTAAAGCAGAGGATACAAACCTATAACTTAACTATCTAATGCAACTTACAAGGTATTGTGAAGCAAAACAATTGAAATTAGATTTGGTAAGGGCGCGTCAGCCTTTGCAGTAGTGCAAGACAAGAGCTCCAATAACAAGCTTCTATGGTGTTGTTCCCTCTTCCAATGAAAACTTAATTAATATCGTGTGAGCCATTGGCCCACGTATCAGATATTAAACTGATTAGAACAGATACTACACTTGATCTTAGCATTTTAGCGACTTAGCCAAAAGACCGAGAAAGGTATGCTTTGAACTACCCGAGAAGTTCTCATGTAACTCTATTTTCTTTGAGCGGTGTGGGACTAAAAGAGAAATCGCGCAGAGTAATATGGCACCTTAGGAATTCAGGGTCAGTGGTGTCTTATCATGGACTACTGGAGGAAACAGAAAGACGTGAGTCCGCAATCGTGAAAGACTTGTTCTCTATATCATCATTTGTGAGCCAACTGGTGCCATAGTAGAGACAGAACACTAGTCTGTCGAAGGTTTAAATAGTGAACTCCAAACACTAGTCATACATGAAAAATATAGGGACACCTCTCTACGAAAATGGCACAAACGGTAGACCAAATCAAGCCTCCCGATGCTATTTCACTTCCCAACTGGAAGTAAAGCTGCATTCATGTATACACCGTGCCAAATATTGGTTGGTCTGCACAGAATTTGGCATCCGTATTTAATCTATAGCAACATGAACTGCAAAGGCGGATTAAGACATAGTTATTGTAAATAAACTGATTCAAATTTATATGCAGGATGCCTGAAAAATTCATATCCAAATTTGAACTAAAAGACCTACCAGAGGAAGTAATTACTCGAAAATTGCTTACATGTACAACTCGTAGAATCTCATCTCTGCATCTTCGAACTGCCGTGTTGGTCAGATATACAACTCGTAGAATCTCTACCCTTCAAGTGTGGGGCAGGTGCAATTTGTGTCTAAGATGTTCTGCTTTGATAAGATTTTAGAACGGGAGGTTTCATCTGAAAACCAATTTGGTTTTATCTGTTTGGAGAACCAAGCGGAATGCATCCTTGTGAGCAATTTGGTTTTATCTGTTATCCTCATGACATACAAATAATTAACCAAGAAACATAGACACAATAATTCATGTACACATAACACAATATTTACCGGAGGTTCACCCTAAGGCTATTCCCCACCACCAAGTTATAAATCCATTATGTATCCAAGTTCAATTACAAGCTCTCAAGAGATTCCAACGAACATGAAATTCTATAATCTTATAATACCCTCGCATAGATTTACAAGAGAAAAAAAAACAAGAGATCCATTAAGAACCCGAAGAATACTTTAACAAAGACCATGTTGCATACTTTTTTCTTGAAACCCTTTAATCTTCTCTCTTCATTGATTTCTCATCTTAGCAACCAAGAGGTATTTCCCCTCTCACCATCAAATCCCAAGATAACACCCTCCACCTTATTCCTTGTAAAAATTAACTTTTTATAAGGTCTATCGTATTAGAGGCTACATCTCTTTTAGATTTCAAGTTAAGTTTCTACAAATCTCATAGGTCCATTTTATAACCAAAGAAACCTAAAATATATTCCTACATGAATTAAGAGTTTCCAATACTTATCATAGTTGAAGTAGAAGTATTCCAAAACAAGAAAACAATCCCAAAAGGGGCAAAAAAAATGTCTAAAAGACATATCGACTTCGAGTACAACTTGAAATCAAATTCTGTGCCCGAATCTGCCTCGAGTTCCGCACCTGAAGACTAAACTGATTATAACTTTTGATCCAATGGTCTGATCGTTGATCCGTCAGTTACCCTAGCTTTATATCGACGATACCTACAATTTTCGTTCTTTGACATTTTGCATCAGTCGACCAACGCCTTGATCACTATAATCAGATCTTTCCGTTTTTAATCTGGCCTTCTTTTGAGCCGCAAATACTAATATTATTCCCGACTCCTGTAATCGTATATTTTGAGGGGAAAGGTGTGATATGCCTAATGTGGGACTAAATTTCTTAACACTTTTCTCCTTTGCTTAAATATTTTTGAGCTAACACCGCGCTATGTGCACCTATGACTTTTCCCTCCAAAGTTGCATTTAGAGTAGGGTAAATTTGAGAAAACCCTAGTGTTTTTACCTATATTCGCGATAGTCCCCAGTGTTCCCCAAATATTCATATGTAGTCTTATATTTGTAGCTTTGACTGAGTCAAATGAATTTGATTGTTGACCAAGTTTGGTAAATACAAAAATACCCTTTTGCTTTAAATAAACAAAAATTAAATGAAAACTGTTGAGTAATAATAAAATAAGCTACTAGTTCTATCAAGAGCAATTGAGAGAGAAGATGATATCTTTATTATTGAATTTTGTTTTTTTGTATGTACTACAAAGAAGATAACCCTACAATATAGGTTAGCTATCCTACTTAAACTTTCCCCATAAACCCTAAAGGCTTATGGGCTTGTTAGGGGTCCAGTAGGATACCCCAACCAGTTGGGCTCCTACCTTGGGCTGGACCTAACTCCTAATACTCCCCCTTGGGGTGTTCCATACCAGGATGACTTGCCTCATCAAAACCTCTTTGGGCAAAAAGTTGTGCAAGGAAAGAGTACAATCCTATGCCTTGTATGGGTTGTGGACGTATATACGTTGCCTCATCAAAACCTCCAGTCAGTAAAACCTCCTAGGATAAAAATTACAATATCAGGAAAAATAGTACAACACGCATGTGTCCACATCAGGCTAGAACTACTCCCCCTTACATATATCTCCCAGAGATATTGATAAATAAATCTTCTGCATGCCAATTCCGTGTACTAGCTGCTTGAACGTAAGTAGTGCAAGAGTCTTGGTGAATAGGTTTGCAAAGATATCTTCTGAAATATCTTCAACAACGCAAATCTCATTCGCCTTTTGTAATTCATAAGGATGGAATGACTTATATAAAATGTGCTTCATTATGTTGCCATTGACTTAAATGATGCAAGCTGAATTGTCTTTATACATAGTCGATGCTTTATCTTAGATAAAACACGCCACAACTTCAGTTAATGTATCTTGGAGCGTAACCATCATTCTCTGCCAGCTTCATAAAGTACAAAAATCTTTTCGTGGTTCAATGATGTAACTACCGCCGTCTGCTTCATCGATCTCCAAGAATCTTTATATATCCCCGTACATAAAACACATAATCCATCTGACAATGACCTATATGTGAGTTTGACAAGTACTCTGTATTGGTGTACTCTATATTTTACCGTTTACCATTTTGAGTAGAACAGACCCCAGTCTTTTATACCGATCAGATACCTCAGAATCTGCTTGATCTCATTCCAGTGCCTTTAGGTAGGAGCAAAACTATGTCAAGCCAAACAGTTCACTACGAATGAGTCATCGGGTCTAGTATACCCAACTATTTATAGCAATACACCTCCTAACTATGGTATCATGACCCTAGGAGTTTATCCCCTCATTAGGATGGTGGAAGATGTCGTTGTCCACACCCAAGTAATGGACGCATAATAAACGACTTAGCACCGTGTGCTATATCCATACCAAAGTGTTTAGATAACTCTTCTGATATATATTGTTTGGTGTATGAGTATACCACTACCAAGACGTTCGATATCCAAATCGAGACACTACTTGATTTCCCAAGGTCTTTTATTTCGAATTCCTTCCCAAGGTATTCGGTGGCTCTCGCGATATCCCCTAGAGTTCTAGTGATATCTAAATCATTTAGTACATTGTTATGATGATACTGAAGCTAGTTTTTGTGTTCTAAATAAAAACGCATTGATAAATAAGAATATTTGCAAAGTCCTCGACCTTTAAATACTCAATCAACTTACTATGTCTCATGGGCCTTGATTGTTTCATGTCTATAATAACTTTTCTAGTTTTATTACGTACATACCTCGTGTGTTGGGCTTAATTGCTTCCAAAAGCTTATACCTCCTCAGGTAGCTTCATATAGATATTCGTATCTAATTTCCTATATAGATACGTAATATTTACATCAGACACATGTCTAGCTTGTCCTCAATAACTTAACATACTGATCAGTACCGAAACGTTATAGCGTCTGTAGGGGCGTGATTTCGTAGAGGGGAGATCACACTCTTACACCGTAGGTGTTAACTTCATCCAGAGGTTTTAACAAATATATATGATAGAAATAAGAAGTATCTCTATGCTAACATACTTGCGTGGAGTCCATGAATTGGTATACTCCACGACATCTAGTGAGGATTTGAATGGAAGATAATATATATGGATTAGGTTGCAGTTCGAATCAAGTAGGGCTTGAAGGTTGTTGATATTGAAGGGGGTTAGAGCCGAGTTTTTCTAACCCCTTCATGGTGTCTCTCCTCTCCTATTTATAGGAGATAGGAAAAAATGAGTCATCATGCGAGGTCATATTACATGTATACCCTTTTGGGGGAACTGTCCTATACGTGAGGTTGGTTATGACACTTTACCTGTCTGGCGGCTTGTTTATTATTCTGTCTGGTGAGCTGGCTGTCAGGTTTGTCTGCCTTCGACCATGCACTAATATGGTCGAAGTCCCTTTGAAGCTGGTGCTGGGTTCCGATGCTGACCGACTGTCTTTGGCTTTGACTATAGTGGTATGCTTTGATGCGGTCTTTGAGTGTTTAGTTGGTCTCAAAAGGCTTCGTGTAAATCATATGCCTTTGACTTGTTTTGACAGTTCCTTAGGCTTTGAGTCTCTGGTAGGCTTTGATGTAGCCTTCTAGTATTCGTCCAGTCTAGGAAGGTTGCGAGTAGGCTACTATAGCGTGCATAACCGGGTAATAGGCCACATTGCAATCAATACTAGATCTCTTAAAGATTTCCTGGGCAACTAGTCTTGCCTTGACCAAATTATCTCTCTGAGTTAATCATGTTTCGGTACCTTTCACATTTATAATCGACAGGCTCAATAGTATCACTTTGTATTATACTAGCAAGCTGAGCTCTGCTTCGATTCCAGATGCCCACTTTGGCCAATGTACAACAACACACAGTCATTTATAATAAGTGGTTCTGAATCCTTATCCTTGATGGTGAGCACAGTAGCGAATATGAATACCTTGTCAACAAAGCTCTACTGAATGATCCTACATTGTGCTTATTACAGACTTTATTAGATCAAGATCTTCTTATTATCATACGTATGTGCTACTTCAGGCTAGTCTCGTGATGCATCAACTGGTCACGCAATTACTATTGCCTTGTCGATGGGTGGTTCCATCATCGATGAACTGACTACACCATTAGTAATATGTGTCCCATATTCTGCAGCTCCCCGGCTCAGAATACTTTCTTCCAACGGTGCCCCGCGTTAAGCGCGAGCCTCAAATTTGTTTGCGGTACTAATTCCCCTGGAACGTTCAGCTGCGGTACAAGTTCCCCCAGAATGTTCTGTTGTGTAGGTGTATTACTTGTAGGTACATACACTTACGGTACTTTAATAGTGTTAATGAATGTGCCTGACAATTTATTTACGACCTATTAGAGGTTTGTAATCCGCTAAACCTTATTATTACCTAACTTATGTATAGGGAATGATGGTGTTCTCTAAGACTTCTTAGAAACATCCTCAGTATTGAAAATCATATCTCCCTCTAATGCTCGGAATATCGTCTCATCAAAGTGGCAATTATCTACCCTTTAGTATATACGTTGCTAGTGGGTTCCAAATATCCAGTGATAAATGTGAATCATAACCCACATAATACCAGGCCGAGGTTGAGGGTCCCATCTTCATACATTGTGGTGCGATTGGTACCTGTACAAGACATCCAAATGTTCGTCGATGGGAGACACCGGGCTTCGACCCAGTTATTAGTCACTTTTGGGAAAAAAATTGTTTGATGATTTTCTATGGGACGAACCCTAAGTTGGGTATGGTTTGGGGTACTCACAATGCTCAATCATCTATCCTATTTAGCGGTAAAATAATCATCAAAAGTCTGTGAGTCGCACTCTCAAGCCCCCGTCAAGTCGTATCGATCGACTTTGATCTGTTAATCCAGGAACTGAGCCTGCGATTGAATGATCTAAGTAAGAAGTCATGCTAACGCTGCATTCCTAGATTTTATGAATAGGCAAACGTAAGATCATCTCCTAGATCCGTCTATTATGACCATAAATACTCAAGTAGGCAACTATGTAGATGGATAGGTCCACATGTGTCTTCATGGATGCGTTTGAAGTAAAGGCTGAAGATCTCACTTTACCTTGGTCATACTAGGATGAACTAATAGACTTTTCTCAAAAGAAATCGTTACACGTAAACTTTCTGGATCTTCTCTCCTTTTAAAGAAATTAAGATGTAATCCCAATAATCCTCCTCACTATCTGAGCCATGAGGAGTATATTAGAAACCGTTCCAATAACTTATTTTAACCTTTAGACATGGAATGAATGCACAGAATCTTGTCTTTCATTTTCTTCGATAGTCATTATGTGATAAGCATTATTATGTATCTCTCTAAACTCAGTAAAATCTGGCTGAATTTACTAGTTTATAAAGTGGACTAGATACCTCGTATCGTACCGTTAAAGAGTAATAGTATCACACACTCAGTGTGTTCTATCATATTGGTTGTGCCAATGATATTCGTGTCATCTCGGATGCACAAGGTTAGACAAGAAATATATTCATATCTCAAAAGGATCGAGTGCGTGGTACTAATGTCTCTTAGACATGTACCGCCACTCATTCGATTATTGGTTATGCTCAATCCACAGATAGATCCACAGGTGGGTTGTATATAGTAGATCAGCTATCATACATAGAATTTAACTACTTCTCAAGCAATCAATTCGAATAATTACAATGTAGAACAAATTGAAAATCTCATGTATGTCACGATCACTTTATTGAAACATAAATGATTTGTTCTCAACATAATTAAAAATACTGACAAAAAGTAAATCAAGTCTATACGAGAAAAGAAACTACTAGTACTCTCTAATGTGATATCACATGTCTACTAAGATATCGTTACAGATTACTCCGTATGTTGATCTAAGCTGACATCAGTGTCACCAAAGATGTCTGACACTGCAAACTCCACAGGGGCAGAGTTAGTGTCAACAACTACATGGTGGGTCTGGACTCTATTACATGTAGCCACCCATGGTGTCTGACATTCCCGTACCCAGTGTCCTGTACCACCACAGTTGAAGCAAGGAAATCCCTGATCTGTCTTCTTTTCCTTTTTCACATTTCCTGGTGTCCTAGATTTTTTAAATCCTATACCTTTTCTAGGGCCAAAGGGTTTCTGGTTCCCGCTCTTATTGTTCCCTTGTATCCTCCCCTGCCATTTCCATATTCTGTCCTTGAAGTACAATGTTGTGATGCGGGCAATGGCGCACTCCCAGAAGGTCGTATAACATAATTCTTCATCAGAAGCTCATCGTTCTGCTTAGAGAGGAGCAGTGCCTGAATAAAGATTTTGTGAGTCATAATGTTCTCTCGCCGATATTGCCTCTGAAGCGCAATATTACTAGCATGGAAAGTTGATAGAGTCATCTCTACCATTTTAGCATCATTGACTTTCCTCTCACACAGCTTAAGTGTAAAAGTAATTTTATGGACTGCTGAGTTATAATCAGCGACCGTCCTAAAATCTTGAAACCTAAGGTTGTTCTATTAGTACATCGCCTTTGGGAGTATAATGGTCTTTTACTGACCATAACGCCCCTTTATGCTTGCTAATAAGTCAGCTGGCTCAACCTTGTTGAGGTATTCAGTTTTCAGGTTATCCTGAATATGATGACAGAGGATAAAAAAAGCTTTTGTTTTGTCCATGAGATCTTCCGTGTTAGCAATGACGATGGTCTTCTGTAGACCAAGAGACTTCAAGAACAAGTCAACGGCAATGCACCAAGTGAGGTAATTGGCTCCAGTGAGCAACAATGGTGGAAATTCAATATTCTTGAGTTTTGCAAACATCTGTTATGCAAAATATAGATTGTAATAAATGACAATTGTTGATAAATATATCAAATACATTAAAAACATATTATAGTACTTAGAATAACGATAAATAAATGATTCATAATCATATTATAGTTAAACTCTGTTCATATTCTAAAACTCATGAAATTCTTTTATAATAATAAAATCCTAATTTTACCCTGTAAAAATGGCGATCTAAATCTTAGGTGAGCGTTTTAATAGATTCTTAGCCAAGATTGTTATTCAAAACCACTAGATGTGTGCGTTCCTTATTCTGAGAACCAAAGTGCTCTAAGCCCTAAAGTTTTATAAAGATTGGTATATTTTAGCCAAATGACCTTATTTTCTACGAATATGAAGGGTATTCGATGTTTAGTTGACAAGTGGTCTCACCCCGAAGTTTGTTGGGTTTACAAAATAGGTAGATTATGCTAGTCTTTGAACTAATATTCTAGGGTACTATAAGTTGCTATCAGTACCTATATACCTCTAAATGTTATCATGTAACATCTAATTGTACTTTGATACGAAAAATTGGTTCCTTAGACACCAAATTTTTAGAAATAAGACTAAATCACTTCCTAATTGAACTCTAATTATTTGTCTTTGACAATTAACTGTGATTTAGATATTACTCCTAATCGTATTCTAAATTAGTCTTGGTTTTGAATTATCTGTGATCCCATAATCAAGATAATTAGTATTTTAGGGGCATTCTATTAATATCTTATTTGTTATCGTAAAATACTTAAATAGGTATTAATCCATTTACTTATATCTCATATAAGTGAGTTAATTTTCCTATACAAGGCACCCATTCTCAAAAAAAATTTAAAAATAATTTTCATAAAAAGTTAAAAATGGGTCCCCCATGGGATAGGTCTAGTCAATAGGAATTTTTTGATTTTTTTTAAACTCAATTTGACCAAAAATTGAGCTCTTTAGAGCCAATTTAGTGTCTAAACCGGTCCTGGACCGGTCTGGCTTGGTCAAGGCCTGGACCGGGTCAAACAGTCTGTCACGTGGCACGTGAACAGTACTGCTACGTGGCACGTGAAATACGTGCCTGCCACGTGTCACTCTGGTGGCCATCCGGTGAACAGTTTGGTGACTGCCACGTCAGTAAGCCACGTGCCCTCAACAAGTGTTATTGCTGACCTAAGCAAAGTGGACCCCACTTCCACGTCAACATGCCACGTGTCACTGCTGACGTCAACGAGTGGATAATGATGATGTCATCAGATAATAAAAGAATATTTTTTAAAAATAATTATAAAAATTAATTAATATTGTATTGCTGACGTCATCATGACCTAAAATCACCGTTTTTTGCCTAGTTTCAACGTCACTTTCTTGGCGATTGGGACATCTTCCTAAGACGTGTCATATACCATTGGAAAGCTCGTAGGATTGGCTACAACAAAAAAAATAGTTTTGTGTCTATCCGATCTCCACAGAAAAAGATATTTTGGTTTGAAAACAACATTTAATCAAGGGTAAAAATACCAAAAATTGTTATTTTTAATCCAAAAAAATTAGGTAAGAATTACTTTAATCTATATGTAGATATCCTATATCATAGATTTGAAAAAAAAATGTATATATATAAATTCAAAAATAGGTAAAATTTTACTCTGTAACGCAAGAATTCCTGGAAAGCACTGATTTTTGGATAGTTCTTTTTTCTCCTTGATCCACTAGATCTACGTACTGATAATGTGTTGAGTAATAATAGAATAAGATACAAGTTCTATCAAGAGTAATTGAGAGAGAAGAGGATATATTTATTATTGAATTATGTTTCTCTGTACTTACTACAAAGAAGATAACCCTAGGTTACCTATTCTACTTAAACTCTCCCTATAAACCCTAAAGGCCTATGGGATTGTTAGGAGTCCAGTAAGACACCCCAACCCAGTTGGGCTCCCTCCTTGTGCTGGACCCAACTCTAACAAAAATATTTTTTTTTATAGAAATGCGCATCAAATATATATCTAAAGGTTCAGATTTGAAATCGTGAAATGATCGTTAGAACCTCTTTCTCTCCCAAATACAACTGTTAGCTCCATCTCTCTTTCCTTAAAATACCATTTGAAACTCTTTAACAATCATCTTCTCTATTCCCAAATTCATAAACTTCCCTCAATTAGAATTTTGAATCCCTAATCCCCAACTTCCCTCAATTAGAATTTTGAATCCCTAATCCCCAATTAACAGGGAATGAGGTAAACATACCAATCCAAGTAGGGCTGCAACTTTTGTCTGAACTTCCGATTTTTTCTGAAATCCGATCCGATTTTTCTGATTTTGGAACTCAATTTTACAGTTCCGATTTCCGAAAATCCGATTTCCGATTTTTTCCGAAAAAATTCGGATCGGAATCGGATAGGCTTCTGTAATTCCGAAATTCCGATTTTTCCGAAAATAACCGATCTGATTTTTCCGAATCCAAAATATCAAAATAATTTATTCCGAAAATTACTCCGAAAATTCGAAATTTATTCGAATTTTTCGGAATATCCGAAATTTATTCCGAAAATTCCAAATTTTGTTCCGAATTCCGGAAATTCTGAAAAATTTCGGATTCGGATTTATTTTGGCAGTTCCGAAAAAAATCGGATCGGATCGGAGCAGGTTTTCTTGTTCCGAAAAAAATCGGAAAAATTCCGAACACCTCTATTTCCGATCCGATCCGAAAACAGGCCTAAATCCAAGGTAAATTAATCTCTGCAAAGCTTATTTGCAATGTTATTGACGATGTTTGAAACCCTAAGATTCCATTTTCTAACTTTTTGAGGTAAGGGATTAAGCTTAACATGTTGTAGAAACATAGGGGGTTAAGTCTAATTAATGTTTTCTCCCCTGTTAGAATAAATTCCCACTCTTTTTGGGTGATTCTCCATCGTTGGACTAAATCGCATCTCGTTCATTAGATTTTTGCCATGTGTAATTTCAATTTTGTATTTAGCGGCTAAATCACATGTTAGCATCCAGGGGTAAGAGTGTCTTTCACACAGTCAAACGGCAGTCAAATGCATTTGACCAGGTCAAAATTGCAAATGTAAGACTGCAAATGAATATTTGGGGAACACCGGCCTAACGCGAATATAGGTGAAAACGCTGGGGGTTTTCTCGAAGTTTCCCTTTAGAGTAACTCCGAAATCAAAGTAGCTGTGATTGGGGAGATAATGAGGTCGGGAAATGTTCATCCACTCTCCAAAGCGTAGAAGGGTGTGCACAATAAGTCATTACATCCTTCTTAAGCTTTCAAGTCCGTTTAGTTGGTTGTGCCTGTTGCAAGGCAATTGCTGAAGTCATAGGTTGTCGTTGTGCCACGAACAAATTTTAACAGAGCAAACTGAAAGCTTTGGTATTCGATTTGGTAGAGCTGCACTAGTCTTTGCCATATTATAAGTTACGTAAATATTATCATGTTTAATCTTGAGTCGCCCCAAACTTTTATTTTTGGATCTAAACTAAATTATTCAGAACTGGAGCACTTCATTTTTAACTATCTCTCAGAATCTGCAGCGCGGTCCTCAGCTATCTTTTTCAAGCCTTTGCCTAGTAGAGCAACACAAGGGCGAAGGAGAACTTGTGTTAATAATGCTGATTCCCTCATTTGTTCTTAGATCATGTGTTGCCTTGCCATTTCTTTGCATTCTTATGGTGGAAGCTCAGATGCTCAAATTGGCACAGTTTTACATCACAAAGTAAAACCGCAACAACATTTAGGGCATTAGGATTATATTAAGGGGGGTTAGTCCCCCGCTCACGGTTCAGAAAAAAAAAAATACTATATTAAGGGCGTGGCCTTGTGAGACAAATTATTATATTTCGAATTGGTAGGGGTGCACTAGCCTTTGCAGTAGGGCAACACAAAGGCGACACTCGAGAGCCCCAATAGCAAGCTATAGTGGTGGACTCTCCCCCAAATGAAAAATTAATTTTGGCCCACGTATCAGATATTAAATATGATAATGTTTTTTAAGCTATTAACTGCTGAATAAAACTTTCAAGTGCTGAATGCTGAATAAAAATTTCAAGTGTGAATGATGAGTGCTAAAGTTAAGGTGTTCTTTTTCTAAGAAGTGTGGAATGTTGGTTGATGTCTTAAATAGTACCCTTGTTATAAAATAATATAACATATAACATAACCCTTTACGCAAATGAACTTGAACTATTAATACACTGTCACGAACACCACCTTCACCAACGCCATCTTCATTTTTACCATAATTCACCGTCCACCACCACAACCTCCACTACAAAAAACATACAACACAGACCCAAATACAACACATCCAACCATACATACTCAATATTGATATAAACATAAAAAAAAAAGTGTCTCAAACAAACATAAACATAATCCAAAAACACAATCAACAGGTGTTCTCATCCAAATCAGGCCAAAACTTCATTTTACTAATCACAGGTATTCCATTTTCTTTGTTCTCATTCAAACTAATTTTCTCAAAACAAAATAATCTCAATTAAGAAGTCTCACCTTTATCATAATAATCATAATCATCATCATCATCACCCACACTTCTCAAAAATCGTCATTGTTGCTGCTTCCGATCCCGTAAATCGCCATCCAAAATAAATCCAAACCCCAATTTACTCAAACTTTTCTCCTCTCAAGTGGGTGCTCTAAAAATTAATTTTTTTTTCTCATTTTTCACCTGATTAAGACATTGGGTCTTCTTCTTATCTCTCTCTGAGTTCCGAAACGACAAACATTCTGATTGTTTGGGCTTGAGCTTGTGTTTAGGTTTGGGGTTTGAGAGTTTTGGAGATGGAGCTGATTTGGGGGTTTTGGGGAACAATTTGGGTCTTTGATTTAAAGGGTGTTCCGAAGATGGGTTTGATAAAAGGAAACTTAAACAACCCCCTCGTCCTCCTCCTCAAGCTTCGATCGAATGTGACAATGGGTCTTCTCTGATTTGTTGAGTCGCAACTGTGGAAGCCGAAACTCCAACTTTAATTTTGGTTAGCAATGAACAAGCAACAACCAAAGAAATACACAATATACAAGTTTAAGGTGGTTTGGCAATTGCCGATGACCACCGTTCAAGAGGGAGAGAGAGAGAGAGAGATAGAGAGTTTATTCAAAATCCAAGGTTACAATCACTCAAAGAAATTAGAGGTTCTCACAAGGATTTTTTCACAAATTGATCTCACCAAGGGTTTTTCAAAAAGAACTTAAGTCCCCTTCATATAGTTGGGAAACTATTCACAATCGCTCAAATCTCGAGGCAAGTCAAGGGTTCCAACAAAATCTTAAAATTGAGTTTTACCAATGTCCGTTCGAACATATCCAATTTTATTCGAACAAACAACATTTCTATTCGAAGAAACAACCTTCTGGGTGCTCTGTTCTAATAGACTTTGTTCTGTTTGAACAAACTCAAAGTCTATTTGAACAGAAAATAGAGCATCAACTATTCTCCACCTTGGTAAAAATTTCTTCAACTAAGCAAACCGAAATCTGAGCCGAACATAGCCACCATCCAAAAGAACTTGAACAAACCCTCTACGCCATCAAATGTCCCCAAAGACCCAAACACATAAGTGGCCCAAGGAAACCAACCAAACCAAGTGTCCCAAAGGACCAAATCCAAACCAAGCATCCCAAAGGACCAAAAATGAACCAAATATCCCAAATAACCAAAATTGACTTCATCAAATCAATGGTTGCCTACGTACTGTGGATCAAGTCGCCCGTAGTTCACAAAAAATCCAATCAATCTAATCCACAATACGATAGAGAAGCTAGTTAGCAGAAAAATATGAAGAACACCAATTGGTTGGGAAAAGTAAGAGATTCAATTGCAAAGAACAAAGTAATTACAATGATAATACTCTAAACCCTAACTTCTTCCACAAATTTTTTTCTAGATCTAACATAAGTAGAAAAATAACCTAAGTTTCCTTTTTATACTAGGGAACTCAAAAATAATTAAAGAACGGATCTCGAGGCAAAAATACGCCTAAAAATCATAAACTATGCCAAAGTCGTTTGAACGGCTTCTAAACTCGTTCGAATGACTTTACGCCTAATTGGTCTAAAATCCTGTAAAGTTGACAACTTGTTCGAACGGTATGACAACTCGTTCGAACAAAAATTCTCTATGGGCCAAATTCTAGAGAGTATGAAAAAGGTTGTTCGAATAAAGTTGGGAGTCGTTCGAACGGCTTGGGTTTCCTGGGCCAAATTTCAGAGAGGTAGAATTGGGTCTTTCGAACGACTCTCAACCTCGTTCGAATGACTTTAGGTAATTTTTTAATTTCCCTAGATCTTCCTGGATCATGGCTCCTCCCTTTAGGAGCCTTGAGCTCCTGCTCAAGCTAAAACTGAAGATGTGAGAATGCGGCAATGCTCAATTTCCTACTGTACCACTTCGACTTACTAGGTAGTTGACCCTTCTTCCCAATGCAGAATGACTCAATACCACCTCGTCTTGTAATATGTACTTTCCTCTCTAGAATACCATCCTCCTACAATGAATCTTCTCTTTCCATCCATAAGTCATCAACTGATGGTAGGCGAGTGTCGATTGTAGAGTCTTCATCTAACAGAGGCAGCTCAAAGAACTTTAAATGCTCGGCATTAATTACCGAATACATCTTCATGAAAGGTGGCAAATCCAATTGGAATGCATTGTCACAAATTTTCTTGAGTATCAAAAATGGACCATAACAGATATATTTGAGCTTCTTACCTTCCCCCTTAAGCCGCTCCTTACCCAAATACAACAAACTAGGTCGCCCTCTTAAAAAGTATACTCAACCCGATGCTTGTCTCGGCTAGCCTTATACTTCGCTTGAGTCTTCTTCAACTGTACTTCAACTGCCTCATGAACCTTTCTTATCCTCTCAATGCACCGTTGAGCTTTAACCTACTCCTCTTCTTCCTTCCCTGATACCGTCTTGTCACCAAGACTAAACGCCAAATTAAAAGGGCTTTGCGGAAGTACTCCAAACAAACTTTAAAATGAGACTTCAAAGTGGAACCATAAATCGTCTGGTTGAACACAAACGAAAGATACGATAAACTCTCATCCCAAGTCTTAGTAGGCTTAGAATGAAATCCTCATAATTAATGTACCAAAGAACAATTAACTACATCTGTTTGCCCGTCAGTCTGCGAATGAAAAGTAATACTTTTATTTATCTTATTGTCCATCATCCCCCATAATGATCTCCAAAAATACCCCAAAAAACGGCTATCCCTATCAGAAATAATAGAAGAAGGGAGCCCAAAATACCTCCAAATGTCTCTGAAAAATAATCGCGCTGTTCCTTCCCCGGTGACCGTCTTCTGGCATGAAATAAGAACAATCATCTTGCTGAATCAATCTACCACCACAAACAAATAGTTATTCCTACACCTTGTCATGGGGAAACCACCCATAAAATCCATCGAAATGCTCTCCTATGGTCGACTAGGAACTGGCAATGGTATGAACAGTTCTATCTTCCTATTGGAAGGCTTTGATGTGTTGCATAGCACGCAACCATGAACCACACGAGCAACATCCACCTGCATCTTCGGCCAATAGACATAACACCGCAAATTCAAAAAAGTCTTCTTAACCCCAAAATGACCTGCCACCCGGGAACAATGTTCCTCTCTAATCTACTGTAAACGGTTTCCACTCTCGGGAATACATAGTAGACTGCCCCTGTAAATCATACCATCATTCAAAACATACTCACATGTCTTGCCTTACAATAACTTTTCGTGAATCACACTAAGCTCCTTGTTGTCATCATACCCTGAAACGTACTCAAAAGGAACAATAGGCTAGATCTGCATAGCAACCAATAAAGTGAAAATAGTTACTAATGGGGGTTGAGATAACATATCAGCCATCTTGTTGTCCACTCCTTTCTTATACTTGATCAATAAGGTAAACTTCTGAAGGTATGACATCCACTTCATATGGTGAACTTGATAAAGCTTGGACTGCGTAGATAAGAACTGTAATAGTTTATGATCGGAATGTACCACAACCTCCTTCCCCAATAAGTAACTCCATCAATTTTTCACAGATTGATATAACGCATAGAACTCCTTATCGTAGGTAGGATAGTTGCATACTGCTCCTGTAAACATCTCAAAATGGTAAGCAACTGGCTTTTCATCCTGTAAAAGGATTACCCCCAATGCATAGTATGACACATCTGTCTCGACCTCAAAAGGCCCTTCAAATTGGGCAATGCTAACACTGGTGCATTCATAATCTTTCGCTTCAGTAACAATTTTTTTTTTCTCATGGTGCTCTTCCCACACAAACTGTACCCCGGTCTTTGTCAAAGAATGTAATGGTGTGGCGATTTGTGAAAAATGTTGAATAAATTTTTGTGAGTACTGACAAGAACCTATAAAACTCCTCACTTTTGTCACTGTACGTGGTCGAAGCCAATTAGGAATGACCGAGACCTTCTTTGGGTCGACCTTAATGACTGCAGATAGTCTCCTTGAATGAAGAACCTTCTTCTTTGGACTCCCCTTTCTGATCAAACTTCCAAGTAGACTTGTACCTCGACTTGCTCTTGTCGTCTTTCTTGTCACTCTTCAAGTACTTGCCTTCAATGGAAATTGCTTAAACGGCAGCATCTTAGATATTTTTCATATTGAAGAGCTTTAATTCTCTTTGAACGGACTCCGACAAACCCCCCGTATACTTCATGAACACCTCGTACTCATCTCTGTCAATATCCCAAACCAATGCTTGGTTATGAAACTCTATAGTGAATTATTGTACAGATTGCCCTAATCTTGGCGCAAATTATACCATTTGTACCATCGCTCATGTTCATACCCAATCGGATAAAATTGCTTCCTCACCAAAACTTTGAATTCCTTCAAACTCAGACTTTCGACATCATGTCGTTTCTGATAGGATTTCTACTATGTTAGTGAGTGACTTGCAAATTTCAAAGTAGAGAAATAAATCTTATGAGTATTGGAATATTCATAAACAAAAAAATAGGTCTCTAACCTATCTAACCAATTATCCAACTTCTCGGCATCGATGGAACCATCGAATACCAAAATTTCAATCTTAAAGTCAATATGAGATTACGCATAAGATTTATTGACTTACTAAAGCCTGAACGCTCCTGGATGGATTCAGCATCACTAAAATCACTATCGATCTCCGCATTATCCCTGCATCTATAGACATCTAGAACCCCTTTCTTCCTCGAGTGGCCTTGCCGTGTAGCCGAAGCGGAAGCCTTCGCGAGGTTCATGAGATACAATTGTTCAACTAACTCCTTTACAGTAGAAGTTAGGTCGGAAACTGTCGTTTCCAAAGTTGTGAGTCGATCGTTGGAATCGTCCATCTGCAAATCGTCCTTCTTCTTTGAATTAGGTTTGTGATGAATCATCAACGGACTCACTAGCTTCTTATTCATTTGCTTGAGACGGCCACGTGTAGAGACCATAAACCACAATCAATCCCCGAAGATCGCAACTGAAAAAATGATGCCACTTAATTCATAATACGATAAAGAAGCTCTAGTTAGCAGAAAAATACAAAGAACACCAATTGGTTGGGAAAAATAAGAGATTCAATTGCAAAGAACAAAGTAATTATATTGATAATATTCTAAACCCTAAGTTCTTCCACAAAACTTTTTCTAGATCTAATATAGGTAGAAAAATAACCTAAGTTCCATTTATATACTAGGGATCTCGAAAATAATAAAAGAACAAATCTCGAGGCAAAACTGCGCCTAAAAATCACAAACTACGCCAAAGTCGTTCGAACGGCTTCAAAACTCGTTCGAACGACTTTGCGCCTAATTGGTCTATGATTTAGGAGGATCTGAAGAAGACATGAAGGTTTTCAAGTTTCTATTTGAACATAATTATTTATGTTCGAATACTTTTCAGCCTCAGGTATTCTATTTGAGTAGAATAAAATTTATTCGAATACATTTCTGCCTGAGGTATTCTATTCGAATAGATTTATGGCATTTAATCATGAGGTGTTTTATTCGAATAGAATTTTATTATAATTGAATATATTTATTTTATTTGAACAAAAATTGGTTATGTTCGAATAGAAACGCGATTCAGCCTTTTTTCTTTAGGCGTTGGTTGTATTTTGAGAGGCGTTTTTGCCTCGAGATGCGTTATTTTAGTATTTTAAGTTCCCTAGTATATAAAGGGGACTTAGGTTATTTCTTTTTTATATTAGATCTAGAGAAAAGTTCTAAGGAAGAAGCTTAGGGTTTAGAGTATATTCATTGTAATTACTTGGTTTTATTCAATTGAATCTTTTATTTTTCCCATCTAATTTGGCGTTCTTCATACTTTTCTACTAACAAAAGCTTCTCAATCGTATTGTGGATTAAGTGGTATCAGCTTTCCAGTTACGATCTTTGGGGGTTGATTGTGATTTATGGTCTCTACACGTGACTGTCTCAAGTAAACAAAGAAGAAGCTAGTGAGTCCGTTGACGATTTATCACAAACCTAATTCGAAGATGAAGGATAATTTGGAGATGGACGAGGCCAACGATCAAATCACGCTTTTGGAAGCGATAATTTCTAGCCTAACTTCTATTTTAGGGGAGTTGGTCAACCAATTGCGTCTTAAAATCCTCTCGAAGGCTTCCACTTCGGCGACACGGCGAGGTTGCTCAAGGAGGAAAGGGGTTTTGGAGGGGGATTGAAACATCGATAATGTGGGGATAGCCGGTGATGCTTATTCAGTCAAGGAGTGCCCATGTTTTGGTAAGTCAATGAATCCTATGCGTAATCTTTGTATTGGTTTTAAGATTAAAATTTTGGTATTCGACGGTTCGATCGATGCCGAGAAGCTGGATAATTGGTTAGATAGGTTAGAAACTTATTTTTCTGTTTATGAATACTCCAATGCTCAACAAATATGTTTTGCTACGTTGAAATTCGCAAGTCATGCACTCACGTGGTAGAAATTTTACCGAAAATGCCACGATGTAAGAGATTTGGGTTGGAAAGACTTCAAGGTTTTAGTGCGAAAGCAGTTTTATCCAATTAGGTATGAGCAAGATAGGTGGTATAAATGGCACAATTTCTCCAAAAGTTTGAGCAATCCGTACAGGAGTATACTACGGCATTTCATAACCAAGCGTTGGTTTTGGATATTGACGTGAATGAGTACGAAGTGTTTATGAAGTATATAGAGGGTTTGTCAGAGTCCATTAGGAGAGAGTTGAAGCACTTTACTGTGGCCAATATCGAGGATGCCACCATAAAGGTAATTGCCATTGAAGGCATATGCATGAAGAGTGATAAAGAAGACGACAAGATCAAGTCGAGGTACAAGTCAAGTTAGAAAAATGAACATAAGGGAGAGGCCAAAGGAGAGGGGTCTTCATCCAAGGAATTTCATTGCAATCATTGTAAGGCGAGTATTTCCGATTATTGTTGGAAACTTTACTCGGAGCTTAGGCCGAAGGGGAAGTAGCGCAATAAAGAGAAATATACACTAGCCACTGAGGTTGTTGACCTTATGAATTTAGATAAACCGAATCCTATGCTTGCACTAATATTTTTGTGGACTTTGGCTACCAAGGAGGAGGGTCGGGAAGAGCTTTTTCATGCCAATATTAAGGTAAAACAGGGTTTAGCCAAGGCCATTATGGATTAGGGTAGTCAGAAAAATTTGATTTCTGAGATGTTGGTGAAGAAATGGGTTTGACGACTACAACTCATCCTAAGCCTATGGTCTGGGGTGGATTCAGAAAGATGCGGATGTGATGATCACGAAGCAGTGTAGTTTCAAGTTTACGATTTTTGAAAAGTTTATTGACGAGGTAACGTGTAAGGTGGTTCCTTTGGATGTGTGTCAGGTCATCTTGGGTAGCCCTTATGTTTGGGACCGAGATGCGATTCATTATCGTAGAGCTCACAAGTATCGTCTTGTGAAGGAGGGAAAGGAGTTCCATATCAATGCTTGTAAGGAACATGTTACTATGATAAATTTGGTAACGACGACTTAGGTGAAGCGGTTGGTTAATGTGAACGGAAAGTTTGTGTTATTGGTACGACCGGCTCAGGAGGGTACATCGGTTCGAGTGTTGTCTCCAATGACAACGATTTATAAGTAACAAACCGATATAGGGAAGTTGCAAGAAGAGGTTGTGGTACATACTGATCACAAGTCGTTCCAATTTTTTACTACACAGTCCAAGCTACAGCAAGCTCGCCGGATGAAGGGGATGTCGTATCTCCAACAATTTACCTTGATTATGCAGTATAAGAAGGGAGTAGACAACAAAATGGCTGATAGATTATCTCAACCCCCATTACCAACTACTTCTGCTATGTTGGTTTCTATGCAGATGCAGCCTTTTGTTACGTTAGGGTATGCTGCAGAATATGATAATCCTAAGGGGCATAGTATGTTTCGTCGAAAGTTGGTGCCGAGAAAATATGTGATGATATTGAGTCATTTCGAGTTTGGAAGAAGGGTCAGTTACCTCATCAGTCGAAGTGGTACAACAGGGTAATGGGCAGTACCGCATTCCCATATCTCCAGTTCAAGCTTGAGCAGGAGTTCAAGGCTCCTAAAGGCGGGGGGGGGGGGGAAGCAATGATCCAGGAGGATCTGAAGAAGACATGAAGTTTTTCAAGTTTCTATTCGAACATAATTATTTCTGCTCAAATTCTTTTCAACCTGAGGTGTTCTATTCGAATAGAATAAGATCTATTCGAATACATTTCTTCCTGATGTGTTTTATTCGAATAGATTTAATTATATTCGAAGAGATTTATGGTATTTATTCCTGAGGTGTTTTATTTGAAAATAATTTTATTATATTTGAAATTTTTATTTTATTCGAACAAAAATTGGTTATTTTCGAACAGTGGCGCGATTCAACCTTTTTCCTTTAGACGTTGGTTGTATTTTGAGGGGCATTTTTGCCTCGAGATGCGTTCTTTTAGAATTTTAAGTTCCCTAGTATATAAAAGGGACTTAGGTTATTTTTCTTCTATATTAGATCTTGAGAAAAGTTTTAAGGAAGAAGCTTAGGATTTAGAGTTTATTCATTGTAATTACTAGGTTTTATTCAATTGAATCTCTTATTTTTCCTATCTAATATGGCATTCTTCATAGTTTTCTACTAACAAGAGCTTCTCAATTGTATTGTGGATTAAGTGGTATTAGTTTTCCAGTTTTGATCTTCGAGGTTTGATTGTAATTTATGGTCTCTATATGTGACCATCTCAAGCAAACGAAGGAGAAGCTAGTGAGTCCTTTAACGATTCATCGCAAACCTAATTCGAAGAAAAATGATGATTTGGAGATGGGCAAGGCCAACGATAAACTCACGCTTTTGGAAACGACAATTTCTGACCTAACTTCTACTGTCGGGGAGTTGGTCAACCAATTGGGTCTTACAAACCTCACGAAGGCTTCCACTTCGGCGATACGGTGAGGTCGCTCGAGGAAGAAAGGGGTTTTGGAGAGGGATTGAGACATCGATAACTCAGGGATAGCCAGTAATTCTGGTGATACCGATTCCGTCAAGGAGCGCCCAGGTTTTGGTAAGTCAATGAATCCTATGCGTAATCTTCGTATTAGTTTTAAGATTGAAATTCTGGTATTTGACAGTTCGATCGATGTCGAGAAGTTGGATAATTGGTTAGATAGGTTAGAAACTTATTTTTCCATTAATGAATACTCTAATGCTCAGCAAATATGTTTTTCTATGTTGAAATTCTGAAGTCATGCACTCGTATGGTGGAAATCTTATCGAAAATGCCACGATGTAAGAGATTTGGGTTGGAAAGAATTCAAGGTTTTAGTGCGAAAATAGTTTTATCCGAGGATAGATGACATAAATGGCCCAATTTGTGCCAAAAGTTTGAACAATCCTTACAGCAGTATACTACGGTATTTCATAACCAAGCGTTGGATTTGGATATTCGCGTGGATGAGTACGAAGTGTTTATGAAGTATACGGAGGGTTTGTCGGAGTCCATTAGGAGAGAGTTGAAATATTTTACTGTGGCCAATATCGAGGACGCTACCGTAAAAGCAATTTCCATTGAAGGCATATACTTGAAGAGTGACAAAGAAGGCGACAAGATCAAGTCGGGGTACAAGTCAAGTTAGAAAAACGAACATAAGGGAGAGGCCAAAAGAGAAGGGTCTTCGTCAAAGGAATTTCATTGCAATCATTGTAAGGCGAGTGGGCATCTTTCCGATTATTGTTGGAAATTTCACCTGGAGCTTAGGCCGAAGGAGGAGAAGCGCAATAAAGATAAATATGCACTAGCTGCTGAGGTTGCTAACCTTATGAATTTAGATAAACCGAATCCTATGCTTGCACTTATGTTTCAGCAGACTTTGGCAACCAAGGAGGAGAGTCGGAAAGAGCTTTATCATGTCAGTATCCAGGTAAAGCAGGGTTTAGTCAAGGCCATTATTGATCTGGGTAGTTAGAAAAATTTGATTTTTGAGATGTTGGTGAAGAAGATGGGTTTGACGACTACAACTCATCCTAAGCCGTATGGTTTGGGGTGGATTCAGAAAGATACGGATGTGATGTTCGCGAAGCAGTGTACTTTCAAGTTAGTGATTTCTGAGAAGTTTATTGACGAGGTAACGTGTGAGGTGGTTTATTTGGATTTGTATCAGGTCATCTTGGGTAGCTCTTATATATAGGACCGAGATGCGATTCATTACCGTAGAGCTCGCAAGTATCGCCTTGTGAAGGATGGAAAAGAGTTCCATATCAATGCTTGTAAGGATCATGTTACTACGTTAAATTTGGTAACGGCGACTCAGGTGAAGCGGTTGGTTAATGTGAGCGGCAAGTTTGTGTTATTGGTACGACCGGCTTAGGAGGGTACGTCGGCTCGAGTGTTATCTCCAATGACAACGTTTTATAAATAACAAACCGATATGGGGAAGTTGCAAGAAGAGGTTGTGGTACATACTGATCACAAACCGTTCCAGTTTTTCACTACACAGTCCAAGCTACTACAAGCTCGCCGGATGAAGGGGTTGTCGTATCTCCAATAATTTCCCTTGATTATGCAGTATAAGAAGGGAGTAGACAATAGAATGGCTGATAGGTTATCTCAACCCCCATTACCAACTACTTCTGCTATGTTGGTTTCTATGCAGATGCAGCCTTTTGTTACGTCAGGGTATGTTGCAGGATACGATAATCCTAAGGGGCATAGTATGTTTCGTCGAAAGTTGTTGCCGAGCAAGATATGTGATGGTATTGAGTCATTTCGAGTTTGGAAGAAGGGTCAGTTACCTCGTCAATCGATGTGGTACAGCAGGGTAATAGGCAGCGCCGCATTCCCACCTCTCCTGTTCTAGTTTGAGCAGGAGCTCAAGGCTCCTAAGGGGGGGGGGTGGAAGCAATGATCCTGGAGGATCTGAAGAAGACATGAAGGTTTTCAAGTTTCTATTCGAACATAATTATTTCGGCTCGAATTCTTTTCAACCTGAGGTGTTCTATTCGAATAGAATAAGATCTATTCGAATACATTTCTGCCTGAGGTGTTTTATTCGAATAGATTTCATTCTATTCGAATAGATTTCTGGTATTTCTGCCTGAGGATTTTATTCGAATAGAATTTTATTCTTTTCAATTACATTTATTTTATTTGAACAGAAACTGAATATGTTCGAACAGAGTCACGATTCAACCTTTATCCTTTAGGAATTGGTTGTATTTTGAGAGGCATTTTTGCCTCGAGATGCGTTCTTTTAGTATTTTAAGTTCCCTAGTATATAAAGAGGACTTAGGTTATTCTTTTTCTATGTTAGATCTAGAGTGAAGTTCTAAGGAAGAAGCTTAGGGTTTGGAGTTTATTAATTATAATTACTCGGTTTTATTTAATTGAATCTCTTATTTTTCCCATCTAATTTGGCGTTCTTCGTACTTTTCTACTAACAAGAGCTTCTCAATGGTATTGTTGATTAGTTTAAAACCCTGGAAAGTTAATAACTTGTTCGAAAGAAAATTCTCAATGGGCCAAATTCCAGAGAGCATAAAAATGGTCGTTCGAACAAAATTGGGAATCGTTCGAACGACTTGGGCTTCATAGGCCAAATTCTAGGGAGGTGGAATTGGGTCGTTCGAACGACTCTTAACCTTGATCGAACGAATTTGGGTAATTTTCCAATTTTCCTAGATCCCTCTGTATCACAATCAATATGAAAAATTTGAGCCAAGTCCAAACAACGATTGAATTTAATTCCCGAAATAACATTCATAAATATTCGTCGGGTTATCTTTGGTGTAAATCTTCTTCAGCAAAATCTCACCCTCTTCCAGGACTTTTCTAACAAAGTGATAGCGCACATCAATATGCTTTGTGCGCTGATGATGAAACTGATCTTTGGCCAAGAAGATAGCTCTCTGACTATCACAGAAAACATCAAGATGATCCATCTTAATGCCTAAATCCTGTAGAAGACCGTTTATCCAAATAGATTTCTTTATCGCCTCAGTAGTGGATAGTGCCACTGTTGACTGTAGCGTGGCTCTCCAAATTACCGGTCCTCCACCCAATGCAAACACATACCCGGTAGTAGACCGCCATTTATCCAAATCACCCATATAGTCAGAATCCACATAACCTTCACAAAACTGATCAATCGAATCTTGTTTATGAAATTCCAAACCAATATCCACAATACCTTTGATATACTGCAGAATCCATTTCACAGCTTGCCAATGATCTCTAACTGGATCATGCATGTATCGACTAACCATACCAACCACCAGTGAAATATCTGGCCGAGTACATACCATAGCATACATCAAGCTACCAACCGCGCTAACATAAGGAACTTGACTCATATAATCATGTTCTTCATCAGTGTTTAGAGACATAGAAGCCTTAAGCTTAAAATGAGGAGCAATGGGTGTACTTACATATTTTATGTTCTCATCAATTCCAAATCTCTAAAGTACCTTCCTCATGTACGTCATCTGATAGAGGCGTAGCGTTCCCTTCTTTCTATCTATATAAATCTCCATACTAAGAATCTTTTTCGCATTACCAAGATCCTTCATTTAAAATTCTTTACCTATTTGCTTTTTTAGCTTGTCAATCTCATTTTTGTGCTTACACCCAATAAGCATATCATCCACATACAAAAGCAAGTAAATAAAGGAACCGTCACGTAGCTTGCGTAAGTAGACACAATCGTCATAATGACTCCGCTTGTACTTTTGCCCAATCATAAATTGATCAAAACGTTTGTACCATTGTCTTGGAGACTGCTTTAAACCGTATAACGACCTTTTCGACTTACACACATAGTCTTCATTCGCCGCAACTTTAAACCCACTTAGATGAGTTATATAGATCTCTTCTTTCAAATTTTTATCTAAGAACGCCGCCTTAACATCGAGTTGTTGTAACTCCAAATCAAATTGCACTACTAAGGCCAATAGGATACGAATAGAGGAGTTTTTCACTACCGGAGAAAAAACTTCATTATAATCAATCCCCTCCCTTAAAGCATAGCCTTTTGCTGCGAGTCTTGTCTTAAAGTGTATATCATCATCAAGAGATCCTTGTTTCTTTATATATACCCATTTACAACCGATCGCCTTCTTGAAAAGAGAATACATCTCTTCCTTCATCGCTCCCTCCCAATGTTTATTCTTAGAACCATAAAAAGCTCCCTTATAGGTGGAAGGAACATCATCTTCAATGACCGGTAGTGCATAGACTACCATGGCCTTCGCTTTTGAAACTACCATGTCCTTTGCAAGCCAACTTAGATTACTTACATCCCTCTTTGGTTTACTCATTGCGATTAACTCCACCACCAGAATTTCTTCATCCGTACTACTAAATGCTCCACCTTCATTTGTGTCTTCATCATTTGAAACATGAACTAGTGGCTCGTCACCCGTTATTACACATGTAAATGACCCCCCTCTTAGTACGGAATTCTCTGGCCAATCTGAAGACGCATCAATCTCTACCCACTCTAATACCTCGCTTGTCATCTTCTCTGTATGTTCAAAGCCATGTGACTTCATCATAAAAGCCTCATGAAAAGTGACATCTCTGCTCAGAATGATATTTTGGTCTCTCGTATCCTATAGCTTTTCACACCCATCTTCTTACCCTGAGAAATGACATTCCTTACTCGTGGATCCAACTTACCATCCTTAACATGATAATATGTTGGATACCTAAATATACGAAGAGTATTATAATTTGCAGTAGGTTCTCCCGATCAAGCTTCCATTGGTGATTTACCCTCAATTACGGCTAAAAATAGCTTATTAGCGAGATAACATGCATATGTCAAAGCCTCAGCCTAGAACGCCTTGCCCAACCCAGAATTGGACAATATATACCCTACCTTCTCTAGCAAAGTATGGTTCATGCGCTCAACTATCCTATTTTATTCCAGTGCCTCTCTAACCGTGAAGTGTCGAACTATCCCCTCATCCCAACATACTTGCAAGAATGGATCACTAGTCTACTCCCACCATTATCTGAATGGAGCAACTTGATCTTTCTGCAAGTCTAAGTCTCAATCAACTTCTTCCACATCATAAAAATTTTCAGAACTTTGTCCTTCCTTCTCATGGTGTACACCCATACACGTCTAGAAAAGTCATCCACAGCAGACACAAAATAATGTTTCCCCATAGCGATGCATTCTTGGAGGGACCCCAAATCTCAGAGTAAACATAATCAAGGGTTCCACAAGTACGGTGGATAGCGGTACTAAACTTTACCCTTGTCTGCTTGCCCAGAACACAGGGTTCAAAAAAATCCAATTTGTACATCTTGGCACCCTTTAATATCCCCTAGTTCGCGAGAACTCCCAATGACTTTTCTCCCGCATATGCCAAACGCATGTGTCATAGGCGTGTGGTATCACTAGAAGTGGTCACCTCCCTTCCCGCAGTAGAAACCTCACCAAGAACACCTGTACCATTTAAATTGTATAAGTTGTTACTTCTCCTTTAGCCCTTCAATACAACCATGGCTCTCTTAAGAAACCTCTTTACTCCATTCTCAGATACTACCTTGCAGTCTTTCGCTTTAAGTAACCCTGTCGAGATAATGTTCTTCCTCATTATAGGAATATATCGAACCTCATATGTAAGGGCTTATTCCTCGACCTCACTCGTAATTGAGCTCATTCAGTTTGAATTACCTCCACTCAGGTTTACGCAATTTCTACACACAACATTCCAGTCAAACAATTTAACCAACCCCACGAACTATATAATAAACTACATTGAGCTAAACCTGGAAAATGTTATTCAGTCAAAGACACCTGTCTCCCACAAACTCATCAGTTATTCAGTCAACCGCCACTAACCACATTATTCAAGAGACGTGCTCCAGCACGACGATGAGCTGTGGGAAAAGCCTATAAAAAGGTGAAGTTCCAGAAAAGACAAAGACCAAAAAAATTACTCAAACTTCTTTCTTACGAGATCAAAGGCATTTTTATATTCTAGAGATCACTTGTGATAAAGATATCCACTCAAAGCTATAAAGAGACTTCTACAAAAATCCTCCATACGAGGTCGTGGTTTTTTTTACTATTTAGAGGTTTTCCACACTAAAAATATTTGTTTCAATTTATTGCTTTCCATTATCATATTGTTACAGGATCATTGGTGTGATAGCTAATTCCTAATCGTATCGAGCTACAAAATTTGGCCTTTACATTTGGCGCCGTCTGTGGGAAAGATTGCATATTCACGATATCCTAAGGCAGTCTTTCATTACTATTTTCAACTATGGTTTCTTCTAGACAACAAGCCGCAGGAACTCAGCCCGAAATTTCTGTGGATCCGGAATAACTTACCGAGTTACGGGCGAATCTCCATGCCGAAGCAGAGAAACTCACCGAGCTCGAACATCAATTGACAAGAAATCGCAAACTCTAGGTGAAAGAGCTTAATGTCGAACGAAAAGCTCATTTTACAGCGCTCAGATGACAACGATCCAGACTGCACTCGAGGCTCTGCAAAATACTCTGTGAGCCCCTCTTGCAAGAGGCCACGATCAACTTCCAGAGGCCTCCCGAATCTTTGCAAGGGAAAGGTTGGGACCAAGGGGGTCACCAGTAAAGCAATCTCCAGAAATATACCACATGGGCCGCAACCCTCCATCCACTTAGGAGGAGAAATCCAATCGGAAATCAGTCGGGGTCACAAGATTTCCATTGATCAGGAAGAAGACCAACGACCTCTCCGTCAGATTCTAGCACAAGACCATTTGAGTGAAGGTACAGGGACTCATTGTCCCCTGCCTACACATCCAACAGTTCAACCAGCACGTCATTACGTCACAAAAGAGCATATGGATCAACAAATTAAGGAGTTGATCGAGGTACAAGTTCTGGGAGCTACCGACGACACCACGATTTTGTAAGGAAGTCCGATTGCCAAAGAACTGTTCGATATGGAAATACCAATAGGTTCCATACTCCCCAAATTCGTAAGTTCAAAGGTACAGACCGAAAGGAGCATATCCAGCAATACCGCGATTCATTAGGATTGTACTCCAATCTCAGCCACTCGGAGAGAAGCTCGTAGATTTTTCAAAGAAATTCCTGGAGCTTGCACGAAAGGTAGATAACCTTGACCAAAAGATAGCTGTGACCGTGTTCACCAATGCTCTCTGGATCGATTGCAAAGCCAAGGAGTACCTATTCCTTAACAAACCTTCGACGTTGGAAGATATGATCACTAAAATCAACGGTTATGTCGACTTAGTGAGGATGATGTCTAAACGACAAAAATCTACTAAGTCTGTTCTCTCCACCAAATCCCCACCTGCCGAACGGACCAGCGAGCCTAAGGATGAACAAGGGGATCATAAATGCACCAAGGGAAATGCTGAATACCTTCGGAGAAGCGGTCCGCAGAACAAACCCGTAGTCCCGAAGCTGAATGTCCGAGTCTCCGTACTTTTGCCACTACTGTTAAAGGACCCGCTCTACCACGTATCTCGACCACTGGAGCCCATTGAGGGTCGGCCATTTTGCTTGTACCACAAGGTAAATCACCATTCTACTGACAATTTCTTTGCCATACAGCGGATGCTCGAGCTCATTTTTAAGGAATGGCGGATGCTCGAATACATCGTCGACCTGAAGTCATACCAGGATTGCAACCATAAGAAACAACTCAAGGTTGTTCAGGTCAACGACAAGGCTAAGGAGAACCATCTCTACTACATACGCCTCAACAACATGATCGAAATCAACCAGATCGGCAATTCCATCCGATCGAAGCGCAAAAGGCCCTCCGAATGCTGTGATCTTATACCTCAAGACAAAGAAGCCAAACTTCTTCCCGATTTAAGCAATCGCAGGCTGGCAATCTCTTTTGAGGATTGTGATACTAGTCATGTCAAATTTCTGCATTATGTTGCGTTAGTCATTATGCTCAAGATGAGGCAGTTTGTCATGCACACAATGATGATCGATACTGGAAGTGGTATTGAAATTCTTTTTCAGAGTACGATCGACCAGATGGGATTGGCCGACCAAGTCATTCAGAGCTCCACCGATATCTTCGGATTCAATGGCTCTCGAGAAGAACGAGTAGGCAAGATTATCTTACCTACCACCGCAGGGCCAACCACTATCGACGATGCTTTCTACGTCATCAATGCTAAGTCTTGCTATCTTAGAATTATGAGCTGCTGCTGGATACATAACATGGAAGCAATCACTTCTACTTGTCATCAAACACTTGGCCTCAAGCACGACAATGGTATTTACAAGATCCGAGGTAGCCAAAAACTTTCTCGAGCTTGTGAAAATACTGTCTCAGCCATCCTCAATACTTCAGAATTTTTTTCCGTATAACAATTACAGAAAATGAATCACCTCGATGGCCAACCACCTACAGAGGAACCCATAGAATACGTCAACATTGACAGACCTAGCAGAGGTACATTTATCAGAACTAAGTTGGTCCAACATGGGAAAGGCGCTTTTATCCAGTTCCTGTAAATCAATCATGACATTTTTGCTTGGTCTTTCATAGAAATGCCCTGAGTCGATCTAGCTATGGCTTGCCACAAGCTCACCATCAACATTAATACCCCAGCAGTCAAATAGAAATAACGACGATTCTCACCACGTCTTCGAGATGAAGTTAACACAGAGATCGAGTAATTAATCAAAGTGGGATTCATTCGAGAAGCCAAGTTCCCATACTGGATATCCAACATTGTCGCTGCCCCCAAGAAAAATGGAAAAGTTTGCATTTGCGTAGATTTCACAGATCTAAATAAACACACCCCAAAAGACAGTTTCCCTCTTCCCAATATTCATCAGAGCCTCGATTCCACTGCAGGGCATGACTTCCTATCTATGATGGACGCAGCCTCAGGATACAACCAAATACCCCTTTTGGAAGAAGATCAAGAGAAGACAACATTCATCACCGAAAGTGGCCTTTACTGTTACAAAGTCATGCCCTTCGGGCTCAAGAACGCAGGGGCCACATACCAATGATTGATGACTGCTATGTTCAAAGATGACCTGGGAAAAATCATTGAAGTCTACATTGATTATGTTTTGTGCAAGAGCATACAGTCCAAAAATCACCTCTCAAATTTCAGCACAATATTCAACATCCTTTGATCTTGCAGAATGCATCTCAACCCTGATAAATGTTAATTCAGAGTACATTCAGGCCGCATCCTAGGCCACCTCATCAGTAAGAAAGGGATTGAAGCTGACCGAGATCAAATCCGCGCTCTCCTCGACATGCCTTCTCCAAAGGCAATGAAAGGCATCCAAAAACTTGCCGGCAAGATTGTCGCGATCAACCGTTTTGTTTCCAAATCTTCATACCACTGCCGTTGGCTATTCCTGTTACTCCGAGGATGTACCAAGAGAGGAAAGGTCCAGCCAACCGCGGAAGTCACATGGGCACTAGAATGCGAGGCTGCTTTTCAGGATCTCAAAATCTATTTGGGGAGGTCTCCCATAATGAGCACCCCCGTAGGTAATAAGGAACTGATTATCTACCTAGCAGTCACCGACACTTCTCTCAACTTGGATCTCATTCGTTTCGAAGAGAAAATTGAGAAACCAATTTTTTTCATAAGCAAAGCACTTACACCAGCAGAAATAAGGTACTCTAAAATTAAGAAACTTCTTCTCACCCTTGTTTACACTTCGCAGAAACAAAAACACTACTTCCAAGCGCATTCCGTCAAAGTGATGATGAACTACCCACTTCGAGAAGTTCTATCCAAAAAAGAGAAGTCACGACGAGTGCAATAGTGGTCAGTTAGTTTAGGGCGAACATAATATAAAGTTCGAACAACGTCACTCAGAGAAGGGTCAGGCCATTGTCGATTTCCTCACAGATTTTCCAGTGGAAGATCCCAAGTGGGAGGAGCACGATCCAGACCTTACTAAAAGTACGCCAGATAATCCACCCCTCAAGCCATTCGGCGAACGAGCTGACTGGATCACCACGTCAGGGTGGAGACTTCTCATCGATGGATCAGCAGGACCCGCAGGGTCAGGAATCAGGATCGTTTTGATTACCCCTTCTAATGAATGAATTGAGAAATCCATCTACCTGAACTTTGAAGCCTCAAATAATGTCACCGAATATGAAGCTCTCATTCACGGACTCGACGTCGACCTCGCTTTTGAGCTTGACATTCCTGAACTCTCAGTTTATACAGATTCATTACTCATTGTTCATCATTATTCCGAGCAGTACAAGAAGAATGGGAGATGATCGAATACGTGGCCCTCATTGTAGATTGGATGAGTAAGTTCGTAAAAGCGACTCTCAAATATTTTCCTCGAGGGGAGAACGGACACGCCGATTCCTTGGCGTATCTAGCCGGGGTCTTGGGTACAGAAGCTCGATATGCCTAGATCAAATCATTTCAACCCCCAGCATTGATCACATATCAGTATGCACGATCAACACTGGGGGCGATAAAGGGGGAAACGACGATTAACGAAAGCCTTTCTTAGATTACCTCGGTGTCGACAACAAATGCAACTGACCACTTCTAACATATTTGAAAGAACGCAGACAGCTGATTAACAACTCAAAATGTTACATTACTCAGAACGGAATGCTTTACCGTCTATCCATTACAGGGCCTTAACTCAAGTGCCTCCCAAAATCAAAAGCAGACTAGCTGCTTCACGAATTACACAAAGGAATTTGTGGCTCCCACGCCGCAGTTAGGTCATTAGCAAACATAATGATAACTCAAGGAGTATTCTAGCCCGACATGCGCAAGCAAGCAGAGGAATATTCCCGTAAATGTGATACTTGCCAAAGATGTGGAAATACGATACGCGCCCCTGCGCTCAACCCCCATGCAAGCAAGGTTTTCTGGCCATTCAAAAGATGGGCACTCGACCTCGTCGATGAATTCCCTAACTCTCTAGGTAATTGCCGCCACCTACTCGTAGCTACCGATTACTTTACAAAATGGGTAGAAGCAATTCCACTAAGTCGAACCAGAGAAGAAGATGTCATCTCTTTTATCTAGAACCACATAATCACTCGATTCGGGTGCCTCCACCTAATTCGTATCGATAACGGGCCCCAATTCATGGGAGAAAAAGTCATAACCTTTCTAAATCACCACAATATCATCCATTCACCATCAAATCTATACTATCCTCAAGGCAATTGCCAAGCCAAAATTACCAACAAAACCATCGTGGATGGACTCAAAAAACGGCTTCATTCACAGAAAAAAGGCAATTGGGTTTGCGAACTACTTCACGTCCTGTGGGAGTATCAAACTACTCCCCGACAGTCCACGGGTTGTACCCCATTCCTCCTTGCTTATGGCACTGAGGCAGTTATTCCTTCTAAATACCATCATCCAGTTCGGGATCACGTGCTAACTGACGAGGAAAATAAGTTTGAATTGGCTTGCAACCTCAATATGATAGATGATACCAAGGAACGCTCCATTGCTAACCTAGGTCGATTCTATCATATGCTTGTTAGGTCTTACAATAACTGAGTCAGGAGCCGTACCTTCCAAATCAAAGATCCCGTCCTACGAGAAATTCCTCAATATTGCAAAGAGCCTCACGCTGGAAAATTAGTCAACAATTGGGAGGGTCCATTCATTATCATAGGTCTCTTAGGCCTGGGATCATACTATCTCATGACAGAAGAGGGAATCCCCATTTCGAATCCTTGGAACAATAGGCGACTGAAGAGATACTATCGTTAGTCGCATCACTACTCCATTTCCATGTTTTGCTGTTTGTTATCAATTCCAAAAGTAAGATTCTTATCTCCATCCAATGTAAATTATGAACTTATCAATGAAAGTTTTTTTTTATATATCATGTCAATCTCTTCACAAAATAGTCATTCACATTCTACAGATTTAAGCATAGATACTACTAGCTTGCAATCCACATTCTTTAAGTTTGATCAAGGAACTTCGTTGGCTTCTGCCACTACATATCGGCGAGGGAGGCAAGTGTAAAAACTTGTCCAACCTCAAAGAGCCAAGCAAGAGATAAGACATAGGTAATACTAGTCTTCATATTTTACAACTTGTTTGGTCTACACCAGTAGGATGGATTGAGCATACAACTTGGTTCAGCTGAATCTCTACATATCGGCGAGGGAGGCAAGTGTAAAAACTTGTCCAGCTTCAAAGAGCCAAGCAAGAGATAATACATAGGTAATACTAGTCTTCATCTTTTACAACTTGTTTGGTCTATAACAGTAAGCTGGATCGAGTATACAACTTGGTTCAGCTGAATCTCTACATATCTGCGAAGAAGACAAGTGTAACAACTTGTTCAACTTCAAAGAGCCGAGCAAGAGATAAGACATAGGTGATACTAGTCTTCATCTTTTACAACTTGTTTGGTCTACAACGGTAGGCTGGATCGAGCATACAACTTGGTTCAGATGAATCACTACAACTTTGCAATTATGACCAGTGTTAAAGCTCGCCTCACATCAAAGACGCAACCAGGCATAAGATAAGGGAAAGGTCATACTAGCTTTCATCTCTTTTAATAAGTCTGCGACATTTCTATAAGCCTGGGTCAAGGTTAACACTTGGTCTAGCAACCCATCTACATTTCTGCGATTAAAACGAATGTAAAAAATTGTTTTATATCAAGGATCCTACCAGACACATGATAAAGCAATGGTCATACTAGCTTTAATCTATAACAATGTGTCTGCAACATTTTTACTTATTTTCAGGTCAAAATCATATTACAAAAGATTCTTTTTTACCGGTGGAGTGTCAACAATGCTCTCCCCCACATCATCAAGAGGTCTATCTTTCACTTCGCAGGCCACAGTAGCCCTACCACGTTCTACTAAGTTAACAGTTTGAGGGCCCAATTGGGTCTAGATGACACCCAGACAATTGCCTCGATCTATCTCAGCTCCACAGGTGCATCCCTTATCTGACAGAGTTTTGAGCAAGGTATCTCGTTCTAACTTAGGCCTTTTTACTTCCTCTACAAAGTATGCAACAATCACCATTAACAAATCAGATCGAGACACATCAGGTATTACCGCTTTTGCAAACCTAGCCTTCAACCTCCCGTAACGCACCTTTACACTAACATAAGTATCCTTCCAAGCGTTTCTATCCTCATCAATCTTATCGTGGCGAATGATATATTCTTTCAATTTGGCAATATATTGCTCCAACTCAGCCAAGTTCGTGGCTTGTAATTCTACTACCTGAGCACGAAATATCTGAAGCTCAGATTTTAACTTCTCTCTCGCAGGCAGATCCTTCAATAAATCATCCTTTCTCTTCAGTAGCGAATCCTTAGCTCTTATGTTACCCTCCAAAACTTTTTCCCTGATAAAAGCAACATCCAGCTTATGCTGACATTCCCTCAGGTCTGCATTTCCCCTCTGAATATGCCCCTGAATTCGCGATATATCACCTTTTAGTTCTCTAATGCGATCTGAGAGACTAACGACATCCCCTTGAACTAGAGGAACCCTATTCACATTTTTACTTCCCCCAGAGCGTTCTCTAGCCTCAGATTTCTTAGCACGAGCAATGGTGTGATCCATTTTGGCTTTAAATAAAGCAACTCTCTCGTTTAAGCCATCACACCTACGCTGCATTTCTCTAAATTCCATATCCTTAACAGGGAGGACCGTTTGCAAATGTTAAGCTGCAGCCTCCGATGCCGATAAGTTTTCTCGAGCTACCATCAACTCATCATCCTTTCCAATGATTTTTTGTCTCATTTTCTCCAGTTCGGTCCTGCAGCTATTAAGATCAGATCGACACAATTCCTCAGTTCGTTTTAACGCCTGGATGCGATATTGGGCCATATCTGTCTGCCTACCCTTCGTAGCCAACGCATCGACCTGACGTTGAAGATTCTCGGCACACTTTGTCGCCTTGGATAAATCCTCTAATCCCTTCTTAATCTCATAATCTTTCTCCTCGACCTGACGAGTTAGATTAGAGATGACTTGATTCAATTTCTCTAGTCTGAAGTGTATTTTTACGAACTGATCCTCTGAGTTCTCATTCGCCTCCTTCATCCTATCGAAATGTTCCGCAAATTCTTGATTGCACATGAGTACGTGATCCTCACCTGTGTGAGATGCATCCAATTCGACCTGAGACATTTAACGACGTTTTAGTACAGTTCAATTAAGAAAGTATCATTTCTACAAACACATATAACACTTTGAGAGAATACTTGGGTTCTAGGCGTCTGGTTCCTGAATACTTTCAGATTAAACATTTAAGGACCATTCTCAGGTGAACACTTCACTAATACTCTTTCGGCATACAAGGTACATAGTTTCAATGTCTTACTTAGTATTAATTGCATTAGACTTTTGCTATACATTTCTATCCTATTTACTTAACTTAACGATGAAATAACACGAAGATTGAGCAACCTATTTCAAATCTAACCTGGAACTCCGCTTGCGCAGACAATAGGGCCTTTAAGGTCTCTATTTCCCTAACAAGTCTAGATTTTAAGTCATTTATCCTGAGACTCATTTCTTTAACTACCTACAAAAGATTTATAAACAAAGTCAACTTGCAGCAACTCCTTCCCTCCACAAAAGATTATAACTTACAAATATTCAGAAAACATATGTCTACCCTACCTTCTCACTCCCATCTTCAGGGAGCTCCACATCGTCCCCTTGGTTATCAAGTACTATTTGAGGGGATACACCACCCAAACCGTCCACAAACCCAAGTAATCCTGCTTCCTCCTCTTCTTCCTCGGCATAGGTGTCTGCCTCAATGGCATCTACCTCCTCCTGAGAGTAGTTCTTCAGCATCAGGTGATGACCTAGTCTGTTACGCTCCTAAGCCGTCTCGTCTAAATTGGCCTTTGCCTTGACCTGTAACTGACTAATTGCCACGGCATGAGCGGCCTTCAGCTGCTTGACTTCTTTTAGAGCTTCAGTCTTGGCTCAAGCCAAGTTTTTCTCCAGCTCGATTTTTTCCTTTTGTAGCTCGGATTCCTGTTCTTCTATGCCGAGCCAAATCCCCTCAACAAGGCGAGCAACCTGCAAAAATCATATCGAGCTCAGTTACTAGCACGAGAATATTAAACATTTCTATCTCATAATATAAACTTACCATCTGGCTCGTATCTTCCTTCCCTTGTTGAATCTCTAACTTAGCCCTTTCCTCGACCTCTTTGAGGCCGTCCACTGAAACAAATCGCACCTTAGCAACCTTCTCTCCTGAGCCCCCCAAAGGCTCAACCCACATCCTTTTCTCTTGCGCGACCTCACCACTGACTGTGGCACCAGAGGCTGGCATAACCTTTTTTATCTGTCTCTTCAGAAAATTATGGGACATCTTGCTCGTCGTGAGGTTCAGTTGAGCTGAGTTGCCCAACCCAGGAGTCGTAGCTCGAACCTCGTCCTCACTTGTTTGCATCATTCCTTCATCGACACCCGCCATCGACCAAGCAGACTGAGCCTTTGCAACCTTTATCGACTTACTTTTGACTCTCTTCTTTCTACTCAGGCTGAGTTCCCCCAAGACCAGTTTGAGTTTAGTCCTCTCCTCTTCGACCTCGTCCAACAGAGACTCCTTCCTTTCACCTGTATATTTCACACCTGCAATAAACACATTTTTTTATCAGTTATACTTATCATAGAAACTAACGATAATTCTATCTATGCATGTTTTTACTTACTTTGCTTTACAGATCTAAATCGGAAGTCCATAAATTCTTCGTCATCTCTTTGAAGGCAATTACCCTTCACCCATATGATGTTGTCATTCCATGTTCGACCTGCTGAATTCAGATTGAAAAAAGGATGCCTAGTAACGCTCGTACAGAAGTACGACCCCCCACTGGCCTTAAAATTCTTTACCCCATAAAACTGCAGAATGTCTTCAAGGCTTATCCTCCTTACTTTGTTCTCCCTTTCCTACTTATCATTCAGATGGTCACATACAGTTATGACCTCCCACATATTCCTGTTCATTTGAATGGGACATGCCCCAATTGCATTCATTACCCCCTTCACCAAATTGGTGAGGAGGAGGCACAACCCATACTCTAATTGAGATAGGTTACAAAGAAAACCCTCCGAAAGGTCACTCTTGATATCTCCATCGAAATACTCTAATGAGATCGATTCATCTATACATCTATCTCATTTTTCTGCTTCCAAATCTGCCAAAAGGTAAAAATATTCCTCCCCCTCCGCTACTGTACAAACCCCAAACTGCCTACCGGCAAACTCTACACATTTACCCCACTTACCTCCTATAACCCTCTTGGCTTTACAAAATTATCTTAAAGCATCAGAACTTGGAGGATAAAACACCAACTGACCAAGGAAACCCAAAAATTGTTCCAATCCTCCCTCCCCTTCGCTATCAAACTCGTTCGTCCTACCAGTGGTTGAAACCTCATTAACAGATGACCTACCCATCTTAATCAGATTCTACAGGATTATTTTGACCTACACAGATGCCTCTCACGCTCGACCTACATATAGGTTAAAGTATTTATCATTCTTCCATCTATGTATATGTATATATCTATATATTCAACATATATCTCTGATAAAAAATTACGCATAACGCATATATTCACACTATAAAATTTCAAAGTATATTGCATACATATCTCTGCTAACCTTCGGTATCCGGATGTGAATCAACTAAAGAGTCAAGCTTTCTCCTCACTACACTGCTGTATTCCCACCTACGAGATCCCAAACCTTTTGCCCTCTTTAACCATTTATCGTCTTCAGAAAACTCTTGATTTATTCCCCTAATCTTCCGCCTTTCTTTCTGATTGCTCTCCAAGTCTTTTGTGGTAAAACGATTGTTTGGAGGCGAAGAAGAACTATTTATCTTTTCTCTCTCATATGGCTGGCATTTATTGCCCCTCGTACGAACCATCCTCGATTCCAGAACCGGGGCGTCCTTTCCACTCTCCATGTTAGACGCCTTGTACCTTTTCGATGAAACTACCTTTCCATCATAACAACTCTCCTCATTTATTAACGTATTTTGTTGCCCTCTTTCCATATCTTTTCTCAACGTCCCCTCACTCATGATGATTTGCACTGTGAGATGTTAGAACTTTATATGATTTTCAATAAAAAGTAAAACTAGAAGCTTCTGCACTCACGTATTTTTGTTTCACAAAACTTGTTTATCATAATTATAGTGATTGACGTCATTTTCAAAATCATGCAAGTATTCAAATTTATTCAAATTGTTTACTTAACAATTTCAAAACAGATCCCCACTATTGAGGATCCAATTGACTTATATTATTTCTGTTGCATTCCAGCATTTAGCTTATTCATAAGAACTTCTAAACAATATCTATCACAATCTTGAAAACTTTAGCAACATGCATCATTCACCAGACCTCATATCTTCAAAATCGATCTCCACTTTGGCAATCAGACCCACCACCCTTTTTCGTTTTGCCGGATCCCTCATGAATACATGAAAGAATGACTCATAAAAGTAACGAGCATACTCAAGTTCTCTACTCCTAATATCTAACTCTTCAAGCTGGCACACCCTCATCGGTAACTCTGCAGCATAGCCGAGCGAGCCAAAAATTCTCTCCAGCACCTCAGCAATTTTTATGGTTAGTCGACCTTCAGCAGCATGACAAATCCTTGAAGATCGAGTTTGTACCATTCAAACCTTCCCCTGAGCTTTTGCAGGTCATCCTCTCAGTATTTATAAGATTTCCTAGTCGCTTCCTTCTTTCACTCCGTTGTTACCTTGTTTCACGTAACAGAAACCCAAGATCTTGGACTCACTTATTATAACTCATCCCATCATTAGTACATTCACTGGTTTGTACAATTGACCTTATGAGTAGTATCTCTATCGATCTTAAAACAACTCGAATTAACATATTTATACAATTCCTATTTCATTTCCTATTAAAGCATAGATATTTTATTCATCGAAGTTCGAAAGTGGTTTCAGCACTTATCAAAGAGTTATACAACTAACACATTTCAGATCGAATCAAGAAAAGTTCTATATACAAAATATGTGAGAATCAATTTTTATTCATATTATTCATAACACGATTTACAGATAACAAGTTTTCCCATAGGAATACGACAGCATGTTATCCGTACAGCACCGAATTTCAGGTACTTTACAGATAACAAGTTTTCCCTATTTGTTCAGAGCTACAGGTCGACCAGGCACAGCGAGGCGTCAACTTGTCCAGTTCTTCTTACTTCAGTGATGTTTCACTCTTATGCGAAGAAATTAGTTGAACCAACAAAAAGCCCCCCTCACATGGCTCGGATGAAGCACAGTCAAACTCCAGGCAAGTATTATATGAGCAGTAGGCTCAGTGCACTCCCACAAAACAAGATGGAAAGATCTTCAGAGCACAAAATAACGATGGAAATGCCTCAGCAGGACCTTCCTACCAATTATCCTCTTCCACTACCATCACCGCCTCTTCTATAACCACTACCACCGCAGAGTTGGTAGAGATGAAGAGGGCATGACCTAAAAATCCCTGGCACCACCAAAAATTAGTGCATCTGCCCCGCAGACATACCTTTCCCTGCATATGAACCCCTAACCCTGTCTTCCGCAAGGGTGCGGAGACAAGCCCAACGCTCCTCGCCCGTCAAGACGAAGACATGAAATGTCCACTTCCAGTCGAAATCTTCCTCGGCTTAAACCGCTTCTTCTCCCGACAAGCTTCGATATGTCGGAGGAACAGGCGCTGAGATTGCCATTTCCAGAGAATGATCACCAAAGTACTTTAACTTCAACCGCTGTGCTTCAGACACAATTCTCTCTTCAAGAACCATACTCTGCATTTTCACCCTTTCAGAGAGCGTTATCCATGCAAGAATTTACCCAAACAAGGTGATAAAGGTAATCTTTATATAACCCTAACTTTATTGTGTAGGCACATTTTCCCAAGCGTTGTTATTAATTACAGACGCGACTATTCAAGCTCAAATAGTCTCATACATCCGCACCATCATTTAATATCCATCACTTCCCAAAACCACGTAACTTCCACCCAATCAAACGCCATCATTGCTCCGTTTTGAGATAACCATTTTTTACATGTAATTTTCCAACCAAAGCCACCCGTGACTTCAGTTGCGTGAGGGGGCGATTGTAGGGGATTATTCTTCGACCTCACTCGCAATCGAGCTCATTCAGTTCGAATTACCTCCATCTCAGGTTAACATAATTTCAACACACAACATTCCAGTCAAACATTCTAACCAACCCTACGAACTACATAAGAAACTGCATCGAGCTAAACCCATAAAATGTTATTCAGTCAAAGACCCTGTCTCCCACAAACTCATCAGTTATTCAGTCAACCGCCACTAACCACATTATTCGGGAGACGTGCTCCAGCACGACGAAGAGCTGTAGGAAAAGCCTATAAAAAGCCTATAAAATGGGGAAGTTCCAGAAGAGACAAGGACCATAAAAATTACTCAAACTTCTTTCTTACGAGATCAAAGGCATTTTTATATTCTAGAGATCACTTATAATAAAGATATCTACTCAAAGCTATAAATAGACTTATACAAAAATCCTCCACACGAGGTCGTGGTTTTTTACCTATTCAGAGGTTTTCTACGCTAAAAACACCTGTTTCAATTTCTTTCTTTCCATTATCATATTGTTACAGGATCATTGGTGTTATAGATAATTCCTAATCGTATCGAGCTACGAAATTTGGCCATTACATCATCAATCTTTTGAACCAACCCATTGTGTAATTTTAGCCGAATGGTACCTATCCCCATGATGCGGTAAAGATTATCGTTTCCCATCAACACTGCTCCACCTTCAAGCATTTTCAAACTAGAAAAACAACCCCTTTCAGGACAAATATGATAATCTAAAATCCAATCTTTTCTATCAATAACACATTCAATAGATAAAATAGTCAAAGCAAAATCAGAATCATTACCTCCATTTACAGTGTCTTGAGCCACATTTACAGAAGAGCCCAATTTTCCTCATTTTTTCTTCTTAAAAAGCGTGGGACATTCATTTTTCCAATGACCCATTTCTTTGCAAAATGCACATTGGTCCTTTTCCAAGTTGTTTCCGTTTCTGCCACGACCTCTCGATTTCGACCGAGAGTTGTTACCACCCGTCATCCTCTTGTCCGAAGATCTTCCTCGAACCGTCAATACCTCGGATGTAAACTTATCGGACTCACGCTTTTCCTTTCTCCTATACTCGTAGTTTACAACCGCCGTAGTCACATCCGTGTATTTTAATGAACTGTTTTCATTAGTTATCGTCGTAACGAAATGTTCAAATTCTTCCAAAAGCGAGTTCAAGAACAAGAGTGCCTTGTCTTCATCCCCAACTACCTCTTCAAGATTCGCCAAGTCGGCTAACAACTTGGTGAAGTCATTCAAATGATTCGACATACAAATCTATTGCCTCATAGTGAAGCGATGAAGCTTCCTCTTCAAGTTGAGTTAATTTTGGATACTCATTTCCAAATACTTCTCCTCTAGAATCCTCCAAATTTATTTTGCAAAGATTTCATTCATCGCAAGGTATTTGATGTCTTGAGCCAGGCAAGAGCGAATTTTGTCACAATCCCTATTATTCATCTTCCTCTATACACTCTCCTTTATGTCATTCGGCTTGTCCTCCAATACCTCGCCTAAGTCTTGCTGACTTAGGGCATCAATAACCTCGCATCTCCACATGCCAAAGTTATTTGTGCCGCTGAAATTTTCAACTTCAATCTTCGCATTGTTGAACATCATCGTTGTATTCTTTTTCGGGCCCGAAGAACTAGATTCAACTACATTTCCCATGTTTCCCCCCAATTTTCATGAACTAACCAAATCCTAAAACCAAATTGAAATTGAGAAACTCTAAGCTACCTCAAATTTGGGCACCACCGAGGAACCAACTTCGCTCTGACACCAATTGTTAAGTCCCAACCGCGGAAGCCGAAACTCTAACTTTAATTTTGGTTCGCAATGAACAAACAACAATCAAAGAAATACACAATACACAAGTTTAAGGTGGTTTGGCAATTGCCTACGTCTATCGTACAAGAGAGAGAGAAAGAGAGAGTTTATTCAAGATCTAAGGTTACAATCACTCAAAGCAATTAAAGGTTCTCACAAAGATTTCTTCACAAATTGATCTCACCAAGGTTTTTTTTCTAAGAGAACCTAAAGTCCCCCCTTATATAGTTAGGGAACTATTTATAATTGCTCAAATCTCAAGGCAAGTCAAAGGTTCCAACAAAATCACATTCCAACAAAATCACAAAAATGAATTTTACCAATATCTGTTCGAAGAGACAAATTGTATGTTCAAAAAGACCCAATTTTATTCGAACAAACAATATTTTCTATTCGAAGAAACATCATGGGTGCTCTGTTCGAATAGGCTTTGTTCTATTCGAACAGAAAACAGGGCAACATGATTGTGTTGAGATCCCTAAATAGGTTTTGACAACTTGAGCTCCTTGGGCTCGCTTTGTTCTTCGATTCTAGTGATGCAGAGCTCTTCGTCACTATTGTTCTCTCTCTCTCACACCCTCAATTCTGGAGATGGAGAAAGGCAAACTCAGGTTTAAGAGGAGAGGAGAGATATGTGCTGGAAAAAAAAAAGATTGTCTCAACTCTGCTCGCTGAAGTGCTGAAAAAATAAAGTTTTTTTTTTTTTTTTTTTCAGCAACCAAAAGAACACCAAACAAACTGCTGATTTTGATTTTCAGCAATTGAAAATTTTTTAAGTAGCAAAACAAACACCACCTTAACCTTAGCCAAATGCCCGAGAAAGGTATGACTTGTGAACTGCCCAGAGTCCCTTTTTTCATAGCTCAGTTCTCATGTATGATAAGTTTTTATCAATGATGTGGGACTAAAATTGATCGACAGTTGTGCACGTTGAGCTGCCCAGACCTTGAGCTGGTTACAATTAGAAAGAGGTGTATAATAGTTGTGCACGTCAACTTGTATTTAATGGTTCCGTCCTTGTATTTAGTTGGCTTTTATAAGGCTGACATGGCACTATTGCAGGAGGCTTTAATACGATCTTCCACGTATTTTCTCTAGGCTCGAAGTGGCAATGATTAGCAACGGTATATGCTCAACGTCTTTTGTTATAAATAGGTCCAGTGAGGCCTACTAGGCCTAATTGCTAACTCGAAAAGATTATATTTTTTTTAAGCAAAATGAATATATAGATTAGGCCCATGGGGCAATAAAGATACAACAGAGTTTAGGAGGTTCAATAAAGATACAACAGAGTTTAGGAGGTTTAATGCCTCATATAGAGTATTACAAATCACACTGGGATAATGAGCTTCTAACTCGAAGTATTACAAATCCGTGAACAATTACCACTTGGTAAGATTATAACTCGGCCTAATAGATTTGGCTAGGCGGTAAGATTATAACTCAGCCTAATAGATTTGGCTAGGCGGTAAGATTATAACTCAGCCTAACAGATTTGGCTAGGCCTTGAACCAAGTTATTCTCCTGGCCTGTCAGGACCAAACGCATTGATGGTTGGATGGGTTGTATATACTAGCAAAGTTGGTCTGTTAAGTATCCATCTTTTAACTTTTAATCCATATGATAGCTGCAAACATCTCCATTACATCTATGTGCACACAGTTCCATCTTACTAGGCATTCTCTAGTAGTTAACCATTAAAACTTAATGAAGACAAATCGAAATTAGAATTGGTAGTGTGCCGCTAGCCCTTCCAGCAGTGCAACGCAAAGGCAACACTCGAGAGCCCCAATAGCAAGTTATTGTGGAGGACTCTCCCCCAATGAAAAATTAATTTAATATCGTGTGAGCCATTAGTCCACATATCAGATATTAAACTGATAAGAATAGATACTACACTTGATCTTAGCCAAAAGGTCGAGAAAGGTATGAGTTGGACTGAATGTTGAGTCTCTATTATACCCCAATTTTCAGTTAGTATTACTCTTGTAAGCGATGTGGGATTAAAGCGAGAAACTGGACACAACAGTGTAAGGTCTGTGTGCGCTTGTGTATTGTCATGGCTGTGGCCCTGTGGGATAAAAAAACTTGAAAGCAGCTACGATTATGATATGTTGCAGCGGAAGAATACCAGTGATATTAATCCTAAGCTAACTCGACTGGCATATAATATGGTAAGGATAATCAAGTAACTCAAGGGAACATAAAGAGTTACGGAGACTACTATCATCATTGGCTTATTTTATATCATCTCAGTGAATCAATTGATAACGTAGTACAGATACATGTTTTTGTGTCTTCAAACTACTATTCGGCTATCCTTTCAGTGAACCAACGGAGAAGACAACACATTTTACACTGGGTATTGACTTTCAACATAACAATACAAGTAGACACAACATTTCTCAACATAACAATCAAGTAATCATCATAAACTCGCCTGGAACACAAGAAAGGTTTTCAAATCATGAACATTGCAGTGAAAGAAGATGGAGTTAGTTTATACTCATACTCATATTTGACAGTAGACCCTATTTAGCATCGACTTGCCATTGGCCCCATACTCATATTTGACAGTAGACCCTATTTTGGCCTGAAAATCCAGTTAAACCTATTTGACCAATAAGGACTCCGGTTGACCAAATCTACTTAATTTAAAACCCAACTATACCCTTTTTCTCTGAGATACGTATTAAGTTTAAACTCATAACTATAAACATATACAATGGGAGATAAAAGCAAACATCAGTACACAACAACTCAATCCTTCTTTAAACAAGTCCAAAGCTGTTTAAAATGTTTTGTTATAACTTTGTGTTCATTTTGGGGGTGGAAGACGAATTGCAGGCACGAAATTGGTAATCTAGGAGGATCTAGACATTCAACCTCTTAAAAAGACGTCAAGTCATTCAAATGAGTCTTGGAGCTGTTGGAACGACTCTGGGTTCCAGAAGACCAATTAGTTTTGTCTCAGTTTTCAGGCTTAATTGAGCCAGTCGTTCGAACGACTATCGCGACTACTTATTTTAGTGCGTTTAATTGTATATTTATTATATTTTGTAACTAGGAAACTTGTAACCTTCACAAAATGGTAAGGCTAGGCAAGATAAAGGGATCCTAGATTTTAATCTAGAACTTATGGTTTGAAAGAAGAATTCGATTGTAATAAAAATCAATTAAGCAATTGAAGCTCTTATTGAGAAATTATCCCGCCAAATCGTTCGTATTCATTTATTCTTCATTACAAGTTAATCTCTAATTCGATTGTGGATTAAGTGGTATCAGATTTTGAATAACGATTCTCGGGGGTGTTGGTTTATGGTCTCTACACGTGACCAACTTAAGCAAATGAAGGGGAGCCTTGTGGTCTTGTGAGAGTCCATTGAAGATTCACAGAAAACCTAACTCGAAGAAGAACGTGAATTCGGAAATAGGCAATTTCAAAGATAGGCTCACAAAACTTGAAAATAAAGTTTTTGACCTAACTACTACTTTAGGGAAGTTGGTAGCGCAATTATACCTCACAAACCTCCCTAAAGCATCCACATCAACGAAGTGACAAGAGCGCAAGAAGAAGAAAGGAGTTGCGGAGGAGGAGAATGACGAGGGTAACGAGGGGAAAGATAAAGATTCAAGTAATACCGAATCCGTAGAAGAAAGATCACTTATTGGTAAGTCCATGAATCCAATGCGTAATCTTCGTATTGACTTTAAAATTAAAATTCTAATATTCGGCGGGTCAATCGATGCTAAGAAATTAGATAACTGGTTAGATAGGTTAGAGACCTACTTTTCAGTATACGAATATTTAAATGCTTAGAAAATATACTTTTCGACCTTGAAATTTGTAAGTCATGCACTTACGTGGTAGAAGTTGTATAAGAAACGTCACGTTGTAGAAAACTTTAGTTGGAAAGAATTCAAGGTGTTGGTGAGGAAATAATTTTATTCTATTGGGTATGAGCAAGATAGATGGTTAAAATGGCATCATTTGCACCAAAAACATGGACAATCCGTACAATAAATCACTACGAAGTTTTATATCCATGCTTTGGTTTTGGACATTAATTCGGATGAGTATGAGGTATTCATAAAGTACACAGGGGGTTTGTCGGAGTCTATTAGAAGGGAGTTTAAGCTCTTTACTGTAGCAAATATCGAAGACGCTACTGTGAAGGCAATTTCTATTGAAGGCAAGTAGTTGAAAATTGACAAGAAAGACGACAAATGTAAGTCAGGGTACAAGTCTAGTTGGAAGAATGAACACAAGGGGGAGTCCAAAGGAAATGGGTCTTCATCCAACATCCAAAATAAATTCTTACAATCATTGTAAGGCAAATGGGTATTGTAATGGCCAAATTCCGTAGCTTGATCTGATTTGGAATTAACTATCATACAAAAGATCCTGTAACAATACTCTAATTGATAGTAAAGAATGAAAACATGTGTTTTTAGCGTGGAAAACCTCTGAATAGCTAAAAGAAGCACGACCTCATATGGAGGATTTTTACAAAGGTATATTTATTGTTTGGAGTGAGTATCTTTATTACAAGTGATCTCTAGAATATAGAAATGCTTTTGATCTCGTAAATAAGAAGTTTTAGTGATTTTTCTTGTCTTTGTCTCTTCTGGAACTTTTCCTTTATATAGGCTTCTCTACAGCTCTTCATCGTGCTGGAACATATTTTCCGAATAACGTGGTTAGTGGTGGTTGACTGAATAGCTAACGAGTTCGTGAGAGACAGATGTCTTTGACTGGATAACATTTTCCGGGTTTAGCTCGACCCATGTTCTTGAGTAGTTCGTGGGGATGGTTGGAATGCTGACTGGAGTGTTAAGTGCTAAAATTGGGTGTGCCTGAGGTAAAGGTAATTCGAGCTGGATGAGCTTGATTATGAGTGAGCTCGAGGGATAAGTTCCTATAATCGCCCCCTCGTAACCGAAGTCACGAGTGGCTTTAGTTGAGAAAAATTATGTAAAAAGTTTGAAATTCGAAATGGGGTAATGATGGTGTTTGACTGGGTGGCAGTTATGTAACATTGGGAAGTGATGGGTATTAAATGCTGATGCAGATGTATGTGACGGCTGCTTTTGAATAGTCGTGTCCGTAATGAATGATGACGCTTGGGTATACATACCTGCACAATTAATTTAGGGTTATATAAAGAGTACCTGCAGCAAATCTTTGGAACAATTCTTGCATGCGTAACCCTTTCTGAGATGGTGAAAACTCGGAGTATGGTTCTTGAAGAGAGGATTACGCCAGAAACACAGAGGTTGAAGTTGAAATATTTTGGTGATCGTTCCTTGGAAATGGTGCTCCCAGCCTCTGTTCCTTCGACGTATCAAGGCTTGTCGGGCGAGGAAGCGTTTGAAGCTGAGAAGGATTTTTACTATAAGTAAAGATTTCATGTCTTCGTCTTGACAGACGAGGAACGTCGGGCGTGTCTCTGCACCCTTGCTGAAGACAGGGTTAGGGCTTCATATGCATGGAAAGGTATATCTGTTGGGTAAATATGCTAATTTCTTGTGCTTCCATGGATTATAAGGTTGGGCCCTCTTCATCTCTACCAACTCTTCGGTGGTGGTGGTTATAGAGGAGGTGGTGATGGCAGTAGAGGAGGAGAACTGGAGGTTAGAGTCTGCTAAAGCATTTCTATCGTGTTTTGGCACTCTGAAGACCTTCATCTTGTTTTGTGGGAGCTAGCACTGAGCCTACTGCTTGCATGGTTTTTGCTTGGAGTTCGACTGGGCTTCAACCGAGCCATGTGAGGGATGATTTTGTTGGTTCTAATGTCTTCTTTGCATCAGGGTGAAAAATCACTAAAAAAAGAAGAACTGGAAGACACGACTCCTCTGCTTGCCTGAACGATCTATGACTTTTAACAAACAGGGAAATCTTGTTATCTGAAAAGTACCTGGAATTTGGTGCTGGATGGATAACATTATGTCATACCACTGAGATCGATATGTTAAAAGCTTGTTATCTATAAATTGATGTAATATCTTTGACATGAATAAAAGTTGATATTTAGTAAACTGTGTACAAAACAATTTTTTTGAATCTAACTTAAATATGTGGTGTGTTGGTTAAATAACCGCTGATAAGTGATGAATCGATATTACAATGTCACTCGAACAGAAGTGAATATTTGCTGAGAACATCGTGCTGGTATAAATGATTTATGTTTAACAGGTAAGGGATAGAAATTGTAGGAAATATGTAAACTCGAACTGTTAAAGGTTGATAGAGGTACTACTCGCGATAGCATAAGGTCGAGTGTAGTAACCAATGTGTATACTAGTGAGGAGATGAGTTATAATAATTGAGTTTAAGATTTTGGGTTGCTGTTATGAGATACTCGGTAAAAACCGTGCTTAAAGGGGGAAGCGATTGAGAAACTTATAAATACAGGTAGTATAACCTGTAAAAAGTACGGGGGAAGGTTAAGATGGTTGAGACTCGATCTCAGAGGATTCGTCATGCCGCAGAAAGACGATTGGCTATAAAAACTACTGAAGTGCGGGAGAGGATTATCGGTTCGCTTGGTTACGATGCTAAGTTACCAGTGAAGGAATGTCAGCTCAAAGGATTAGATATAAGGAGCTGAGAACTTGAGTATGCTCGCTATTTTTATGAGTCATTCTTTCGTGTATTCGTGAGTGATTCAGCAGAACGAGAAAAGTTGGTAGGTTTGATCGCTGAAGTGGAGATCGAATGTAAAGATATGAAGATTGGCTAATGATGTGGTTAGATGCTGGTTGCTTAAGTTTGTGTAAAGTGTGTATCTTATAAATAATATAAAGGTTTTGAATATAACAAAAATAATATAAGTCAATTGAATCCTCTATAGTGGCAAATCTATTTTTAGACTGTTTTAGTAAACATTTTGAATAAATTTAAATATTTGTACCATTTAGAAAATGATTTCACTCATTATAAATATGATAAACAAGGATTGAGAAACAAAAAATATGAAAACGTAGAAGCTTCTAGTTTTGTTTTGTGTGAAAAAGGAAATAGAGTTCTGACATCTTACAGTGCGAGTCATCATGAGTGCGGGAAGGTCAGGAAAAGATATGTAAACGGGGAGAAAAAATATGTTAAAAAATGATGGGAGTTGTAATGATGGAAAAGTAGTTTTATCGAAAAGGTACAAGGTGTCTGACACGGAGAGTGGAAAGGATGCCTCAGTTCTAGAATCGAGGATGGTTCGTGCGAGGAGCAATAAATGGCAGCCGCATGAGAAAGAAAGGATAAATAGCTCTTCTTCGTCTCCAAATAATTGTTTAATCACAAAAATCTTGGAGAGTAATAAGAGAGAAAGGCAAAAAATTAGGGGATTCGATCAAGAGTTATCTGAAGGCGATAAACGGGGGAAGGGGGCAAAAGATTTTTGATATCGTAGGTGGCAATACAGCAGCATTGTGGGAGGAAAGCTTGACTCTACTACTGATTCTCATCCGGATACTGAAGGTTAGTAGAGATATATGCGCTATATGTTGACGTATTTTTATATGTAAAAGATATATGTTATACGTAAATGATTGATCAAATATATATGTATATATATGCATACATAAATGGAAGAATGATAAATACCTTAACCTGTATGTAGGTCAAGCGTGAGAGGCATCTGTGTAGGTCGAAAACATGCCTGTAAAATCTATCTTTAATATCCGTAGGTCTTCTGTTAATGAGGTTTCGACCTCTGGTTGGACGAATGAGTCGAATAATGAAGGGGAAGGAGGATTGAAATAATTCCCGAATTTCCTTGGTCAGTTGGCATCTTATCCTTCTAGTTCTGATGACTTTAGAGAGTATTGTAAAGCCAAGGCGGCTGTAGGAGGAAAATGGGGTAAATATGTAGAATTTGCCGATAGGTAGTTTAGGGGTTATACGGTAGCTGAGGGGGGAAAGTATTTTTATCTGTTGGCTGATTTGGAAGTAGAAAAACGAGATAGGCGTATAGATGAATTGATCTCGTTAGAGTATTTCGATGTGGATGTCGGTAGTGATCTCTTGGAGGGTTTTCTGTGTTATCTATCACAATTAAAGTATGGGTTGAGTCTTCCCATTAACAATTTGGCAAAGGGGATTATGAATGCAATGGAGGCATGTCCTATTCAAATGAACGGGAACATGTGGGAGGTAATAACTGTGTGTAACCATTTGAATGAAAGGTGGGAAAGGGAGGAAAATGTGAGGAGGATAACCCCGGAGGACGTTCTGCAGTTTTATGGGGTGAAGAATTTTAAGGCCAGTGGGGGGTCATGTTTTTGTACGAGCATAAATCGGCATCGTTTTTTCGATATGAATTCAGCAGGTCGAACTTGGAATGACAACATCATATGGGTGAAGGGTAATTGCCTTCAAAGAGATGATGATGAACCTTTGGACCTTCGATTTAGATCAGTAAAGAAATGTAGGTATAAACATGTATAAATATAATTATTGTTATATTTTATCGACAACCGTAGTGAATAGTAAAAATGTTGTTATTGCAGGAGTGAAGTCTATAATGGAAAGGAATGAATCCCTGTTGGATGAAGTTGCGGAGGAGGCGACTAAACTCGAACTCGTTTTAGGAGGACTCGGCCTGAGTAGAAATAAAAGAGTTGACAGTAGGTCGGACAAGGTTTGGAAGGCTCAGTCTACTAGGACGATGGCGAGGGTCGATGAAGGAAAAAGGGTAGTCAGTGGTGAGGGGGTTCGAACTAATTTGTCCAAGACTCCTGAAACTAGAAGTTTGGTTCAGTTGAATCTTCTCAAGCCGAGCAAAGTAGCTCAGTTATTTTCGAAGAAACGGATGCTGAAGACTCTCCTAGCCTCTGGTATCACTGGAAGTGGCGAGGTTGCGAAGGACAAGAGGAGGAGGGTCAAACCCTCGGGGGAGTTAGGAGGGAAGGTCATCGAGGGGCGATCTGCTCAGGGGACTACCTCAAAGAGGTCGAAGAAAGGGCCAGGTAGGCGGTTCTCCAAGGAGAGGAAGATACGAGCAGGATGGTAAGTTTATAATATCAGAAAGAAATGTTTAATATACTTCAAACTAATAACTGAGGTCGATATAATTTTTTGCAGGTTACTCATTTTGTCAAGGGGATGTGGCTCGGTATAGAGGAAGAAAAATCCGAGCTGAAGAAGGCGAAGAGCGAGCTGGAGAAAGACCTAGCACGATCTAAGACTGAAGCCTTGAAGGAAGTCAGGCAGTTGAAGGCCTCTCATGCCATGGAGATTGGCCTAATACAGTCGAGGCAAAGGCCAATTTAGACGAGATGGCTGAAGAACATGACAGACTTGGTCGCCACTTGTTGCTGAATGGCTATTCGGAGGTGGAGGTGGATGTCATTAAAGCTGACACCTATGTCGAGGTGGAGGATGAGGAGGCAGAGGCAGAAGTGGTAGAAGTTGTGGATGGTCTGGATGGTGTCTCCTACCATACAGTACTTGACAACCAAGGGGATGATGTCGAGCTCCCCGAAGGTGGGAGTGAGAAGGTAGGGTAGACATGTGTTTTGTATAAATATTTTAAGTCGCTTGAACTGTGTGTGAGAACGAATGTTCTGTAGATTGACTTTGTGTATTAACGTCTTGTAGGTTCTTAGAGAGATGACTCTCAAAATAAATGACCTAGAGTCTGGACTTGCTAGGGAAAAAGAAACCTCTAAAGCCTTGCTGTCTGCACAAGCGGAGCTGCAAGTTAGAACTGAATAGGTTTTTGACTTGCACGTTTTACCGACGTTAAGTTAACCAGTAAATAGGATATAAATGAATGGTAAGAAACCATCGTTTATAAATACTGAGTAATATGTCGAAAGTATGTACCTTGTACGCTGAAAGCAGATTCATGAAGTGTTCATCTGAGAATGGATTCCAAACCTTTAGCTTAAAAATATTTAAAAGTAGATATTTAGAAACCACATAGTCTCATTAGAAATGTAGTATATATATATTCAAAGGCTTTCCTGAATCAAACCGTACAAAAACTTGTTATAGCTCCCAGGTTGAACTGGATTTATCTCGAGCTCGTGAAGACAATGTACTCATGTGCAATCGAGAATTTGTGGAGCAGTTCGATAGGATGAAGGAGGCGAACGAGAACAGAGGGGATCAATTTGTAAAGGCGCATTTCAGACTTGAGAAGTTGAACCAGGCTGTTTCCGACTTGACTCTTCAGGTCGAAGTGAAAGATTCTGAGATTAAGATAGGATTATAGGAGCAATACGAGGCAACAGAACGTGCCTAGAAACTCCAACGCCAAGTTGATGCGCTGGCTGCGAAAGGTAAACAGGCTGATGCAACTCAATACCGTATTCAGGCGTTGTAACAAATAGAGGAGCGATTTCGATCTGATCTTCAAAAATGTAGGAACGATCTGGAGTGAATGAAGCAAAAATTCGTTGAAAAAGACAACAAGCTGAGACTAGCTCGAGAAAATCTATCGGCTTCAGAGGCTGCAGCTGAACATTTACAAACAGCCCTTCCTGCGAAGGATATGGAATTCTGAGAAATGCAACGTAGGTGTGATGACTTAAACGAGTGAGTTGCTCGGCTTAAAGCCAAAAAAGACCAAGCCATTGCTCGCGCTAAAAGAGCCGAGGCAAAAGAGCATTTAGGAGGATGTAGAACCGAGGTTAAGGCTCTTTTAGTTTGAGGGGATGTAGTTAGTCTCTCAAGTTGAATTAGAAAGCTTGAGAGTGACGTATCTCGAATTTAGGGGCATGTCCAGAAGGAAAATACGAATTTGCGGGATTGCCAACATAAGTTAGATGCTGCTCTTATCAAGGAGAAAGTTTTGGAAGGGGAGATCAGAGCAAAGGAATCACTGCTTAAGAGGAAAGAAGAATTATTGAAAGGCCTGCCGGCCAGGGAGGAGTTGAACGCGGAGCTTGTGATGCTCTGTGCTCGGGTAGTAGACTTACAAGCCATGAACCTAGCTGAGTCAGCGAACTACATTGCCAAGTTGGAAGATGATGCCATTTATCATGATAGGGTTGATGCGGAAATAATTGAATGGAAGGATAATTGTGCTAGGTTGAAGTCATTCCCTGTGAGGTTAAAGGTGAGATTTGCAATAGCGATAGTACCTGGTGTATCTCGATCTGACCTGTTCAGTATGATCGTTGCATATTTCGTAGAGGAAGTTACAAAACTTGAGTTAGAACGAGATACCTTGTTCAAAACTCTATCGGGCAAGGAATGCATCTGTGAAGCTAAGAGAGATCGAGGGAACTGTCTGGATGTCATGGAGACCCAACTGGGCCTGACGCTCCACCAACAAAAAAGAACCTTCTGTAATGTTTTTGACCTAAAATAAATAGAATTTATCGCAGACACATTGAAATAGATGAAAGCTAGCATGACCATTACTTTTTCTTGTGTTTGGTGGGGCCTTTGATATAAAACAAATTTTTATATTCGTTTTAATCGCAGAAATGGGCTGAGTTAAACCAAGTTGAAACTTGATTTGAATTAGAGAAATGTCACAGACATATTGAAAGAGATGAAAGCTAGTATGACCTTTACTTTATCTTATGCCTGGTTGAGTATCTGCTGGGAAGCCAGTTTTTACACTTGTCAGAATTACAAAGATGTAGAGAGACAACTAGACCAAGTGTTAACTCGTTCTAGGCCTATAGAAATGTCACAGACATAGTGAACTGGTATGACCTTTGCTTTATCTTATGCCTGGTTGTGTCTCTGCTGTGAAGTTAGTTTTTATACTTGTTACGATCACAGAGAAGTAGAGAGATAGCTAGACCAAGTGTTAACTCGATCTAGGCCTATAGAAATGTCGCAGACATAGTGAAAGAGATAAAAGCTAGTATGACCTTTGCTTTATCTTATGCCTAGTTGTGTCTCTTCTGTGAAGCCAGTTTTTATACTTGTCATGATCACAGAGATGCAGAGAGACAACTAGACCAAGTGTTAACTCGATCTAGGCCTATAGAAATGTCGCAGAATGGAAAAAGAAATGAAAGCTAGTCTGACCTTTGATTTATCTTATGCCTGGTTGTGTCTCTACTGTGAAGCCAGTTTTTATACTTATCACGATCACCGAGATGTTGAGAGACAGCTAGACCAAGTGTTAACTTGATCAAGGCCTGTAGAAATATCACAAACATAGTGAAAGAGATGAAAGCTAGTATGACCTTTGTTTTATCTTATGCCAGGTTGTGTCTCTGCTATGAAGCCAGTTTTTATACTTGTCACGATCATAGAGATGTAAAGAGGCAGCTAGACCAAGTGTTAACTCGATCTAGGCCTATAGAAATGTTGCAGACATAGTGAAAGAGATGAAAACTAGTATTATCTATGCTTTAACTGTAGATTATGGACGAATGTTCATGAAGAGACCGACATTGTTCAAAGCAACTTTCATTGATAAGTTTAGAATTTACATTGGATGGAGATAAGAATCTCACTTTTGGAATCGAAAAGCAAAATATAAACAATGGAAATAGAGTTGTAAGATGCCTAACGATAGTACCGTTTTAGTCGTCTAGTATTCCAAGGATTTGAAATGGGGATTCCCTCTTCTGTCATGAGATAGCATGATCCCAGGCCTGAGAGACCTGTGATAATGAATGGACCCTCCCAATTGTCCAGCGTGAGGCTCTTTGTGATATTGAGTAATTTCTCTAAGGACGAGATCTCTAATTTGGATCGTACGGCTCCTGACTAAGTTATTATAAGATATGGCAAGCATATGATGATATCGACCTGTTTTAGTCGTACTATCTTATAATAACTTAGTCACCTCTAAAATCGGCATGTCTATTTTCACCTCGAGGAAGATAGACATTCACAAATTTTAGGTGAAGATGGTCGATATCATCAGATGCTTGCCATATCTTATAATAACTTAGTCAGGAGCTCTACGATCTAAATTAGAGATCTTGTTGAATATGACTAAGTTATTATAAGATATAGCAACTCTAAAATCGGCATGTCTATGTTCACCTCGAGGAAGATATTCGGGAGTTGCTTTCACAAACTTGCTCATCCTATCTGCTACGAGGGCTGCGTATTCGATCATCTTCCCATTTTTCTTGTATTGCTCAGAATAATGATGAACGATGAGTAATGAATCTGTGTAAATTGAGAGTTCGGGGACATCGAGCTCAAGTGCGAGGTCGAGTCCATGAATGAGAGCTTCATACTCGGTGACATTATTTGAGGCCTCAAATTCCAAGCAGATCAATTTCTCAATTATGTCATTTGAAGGGGTAATCAAAATGATCCTGATTCCTAGCCTTGCGGGTCCTGCTGATCCATCTGTGAGAAGTCTCCACCCTGACGTAGTGATCCAGTCAGCTCGTTCATTAAATAGCTTGGGAGTTGGATTCTCTGGAGTGCTTTCGGTAAGGTCTGAGTCATGCTCCTCCTACTTGGGATTCTCAACTGGAAAATCCGTGAGAAAATCGGCAACGGCCTGACCTTTTTCTGAATAACGCTGCTCGAACTTGATATCATGCTCGCCCAAACTGACTGACCATTGTTGCACTCTTCGTGACTTTTTAGGACAAAACTTAGTGGGTAGTTCGCCATAACTTTGACTGAATGTGCTTGGAAGTAGTACTTGAGTTTCTGCAAAGTGTAAATAAGGGTGAGAAGAAGTTGCTCGATTTTAGAGTACCTTGTTTCTGCTGGTGTGAGTGTTTTTCTTATGAAGAAGACTGGTTTCTCTATTTTCCCTTCCAAGCGAATGAGAACTGAGCTGAGTGAAGTATCTGTGAATGCTAAGTTGATTATCGGTTCCTCATTACCTACTGGGGTGCTCATTATGGGATACTTCCCCAAATAGATTTTGAGATCCTGAAAAGCTGCTTCGCATTCTGGTGTCCATGTGACTTCTCCAGTTGACTGAACCTTTCCTCGTTTTGTATATCTGTGGAGTAATAGTAATAGCCAATGGCAGCGGTGTGAGGATTTAGAGACGAAACGTTGATGGCGGCAATCTTGCCAGCGAGTTTTTGAACGTCTTTTGTTATCTATGGAGAGGGCATGTCGAGGAGAGCCCGAATTTGATCTGGATCAGCCTCAATCCCTTTCTTGCTGATGTGGTAGCCTAGAAAGCGGCCAAAATGTACTCCAAACTAACATTTATCAGGGTTGAGACGCATTCTGTAAGATCGAAGGATGTTGAATATTGTATTGCGATCTGAGATGTGATTGTCTGACTGTATACTTTTGAATAAGAGACCATCGATGTAGACTTCAGCGATTTTTCCCAGGTGTGTTTTGAACATAGTAGTCATCAATCGTTGATATGTGACACCTGCGTTCTTGAGCCTGAAGGGCATGACTTTGTAACAATAAATGCCACTTTCGGCGATAAACGTTGTCTTCTCTTGGTCTTCATCAAGAAGTGGGATTTGATTGTACCCTGAAACAACGTCCATCATCGAATAGAAATTATGGCCTGCTATGGAATCGAGGATCTGATGAATGTTGGATAGAGGGAAACTATCATTTGAAGTATGTTTGTTCAGATCTGTGAAATCTAGTAAACTCAAACTTTTCCGTTCTTCTTTGAAACAGTGACGATGTCAGATATCCAGCTCAGATATTTGGCTTCTCGAATGAATCCCACTTTGATCTATTTCTCGATCTCGGCAATAACTTCATCTCGAAGGCGAGGTGAAAGTCGTTGCTTCTTCTGTTTGACTGCCGTGGCGTTGGTATTGATGGCTAACTTGTGGCAAGCCATGACCGGGTCGTCTCCAGGCATTTCTTCGAAAGACCATGCAAAAAGGTCTCAATTGAGTTGTAAGAATTGAATGAGAGCATCTTTTATATGCTGAACCAGTTTGGTTCCGATGAACATACCTTTGCCAGGTCCATCAATGTCGACATATTCCGTGGTCTCCTCTGTAGGTGGTTGATCGTCGAGGTGATCAATTCTTTATAATTGTTATGCGGCCAATCTGTCTGAGGTATCTAGGATGGCGGAGACAGTATTTTTACAAGCTTGAGAGAGTTTCTGACTACCTCTGATCTCATAAATACCGTTGTCGTGTTTGAATCGAAGTGCTTGATGATAGGTGGAAGCGATTGCTTCCATATTGTGTATTCAGCAATGGCCCATAATCCCAGGATAACGAGACTTGGCGTTGATGACGTAGAAAACGACATCAATAGTGGTTGGTCTTGCGGTAATAGGTCAGATTATCTTGCCTACACGTTCTTCCCTGGAGCCATTGAACCCACTGATGTCTGTGTCGCTCTAAATGACTTGGTCGACCAATCCCATCTGGTCGATCGTACTCTAAAAAAGAATTTCAATACCGCTTCTAGTATCGATCATCACTGTGTGCATGACAAACTGTTTCATCTTGGGCATTATGAATATTGCATCATGATGAGGAAATTTGACATGGCTAGTATCGCAATCCTCGAAAGAGATTCTGAGTGAGCGATTGCTTGACTCGGGAAGAAGTTTGGCTTCTTTGTCTTGAGGTGCAAGATTACAACATTCCGAGAGCCTCCGGCATTTTGATCGGTTAGAATTGTTAATCTGCCTCTAAGGTGCATATAGTAGAGATACTTCTCCTCAGCTCTATTATTGACCTGAATGACTTTGAGTTGTCTCTTATAGCAGCCATCTTGGTATGACTTTAGGTCAATAATGTATTTGGTCATCCCTCCTTCCCTAAAAATGAGCTCGAGCAACCACTGTAGAGCATAACAATTATCAGTAGAATGATGATTTACCTTATGATATAGGCAAAATGGTCGATTCTCGATGGGATCCAATGGCCGAGAGGCGTGGTACAGGATATCTTTCAATAGCAGTGGAAAAATTGTGGAGATTCAGACGTTCAACTTCAGAAGGACGAGTTTGTTTTGCAGACTGCTTCTCCGAGGGTGTCCAGTGCTTTCCTTGGCGCGTTTCTGATCTCCCAGTTCCTCCTTAGGCGTGCTGGTTCGTTCTCCAGGTGGAGATTTGGTGGAGAGGACAGACTTAGTAGATTATTGTCGCTTAGTCATCATTCTCTCCATGTCGATGTAGCCTTTGACCTTTGTGGTCATCTCCTTTAACGTCGCCGTCTTGTTAAGGAAGAGATATTCTTTGGCCTTGTAATCGAGCCGGAGAGCATTGGTAAAGGCAGTAACGGCTGCTTTTTGGTCGAGGTTATCCACCTTTCGTGCGAGCTCTAGGAATTTCCTTGAGAATTATTCAAGCTTCTCTCCGTGTGACTGCTTAGGACCGATAAGAGAATACAAGTTCTCCTCTTTATCTCTGTTGTGAGCATATATCTTGATGAACTGTTTCTATAGCTGATCAAACGTGTAGATAGATTCCTCAAGAAGAGAATGGAACCATCATAGTGGTTCCTCCTGTAAACTTGAGGCGAACAGGCGGCAGAGAATGTGGTTGAGATTGGAGTACAACCCCATGGAATCACGGAATTGTTGAATATGCTCCTTTGGGTCAGTACCTTTGTACATGTGAATTTGAGGGGTATGGAAACCTTTTGGTACTTCCATATCAAATAGTTCTTTGGCAATCGGGCTTCCTTGTATCTTCGTGGTATCGCCGGTAGCACCCAGAACTTGTACCTCAATCAGCTCCTTAATTCGCTGATCCATATGCTCTTTTGCGACATAATGACGTGTTGGCTGAGTTGCTAGACCCGCAGGAAGAGGATGATGAGTTCCCGTACCTTCACTCAAACAATCTTATGTTGGAATTTGGTGTAGAGGTCGCTGGTCTTCCACCTGACGGATGGGAATTTGGTGACTTCGACTAACTTTGGATTGAACTTCTCCCCCCAAATGGATGAAAGGTTGCAGTCTGTGTGGTAGGTGTATGGAAATGGCTTTACTAGTGGCTCCCCGAGGTCCTAATCTTTCCCTTGCCGAAATGCGGGAGGTTTCTGGAAGTTGATCGTGACCTATGGTCCGACGAGCCTACTGAGTATTTTGCAGAGCCTCGAGCGTAGTCTGCATCATCGTTATTTGATCTTCGTGCCATTTGAGAGCAGTCAAATGGGCTTATTGCTATGCATCGAGCTCTTTCTCTCGGAGCTCGCGATCTTTTGCTAACTGAAGTTCAAGTTTGACGTATTTTTCTGCCTCCGCGAGGAGATTCGTCTATAACTCTGTAAGCTGTCCTGGATCCACAAAAATTTCTAGCCGAGTTCCTGTGGCCTGTCGTCTAAAAGAAATTATAATTGAAAATTATAGTGAAAGACTACCTTAGGATATCGTGGAAATACAATCTTTCTCACAGACGGCACCAAATGTAATGGCCAAATTCTGTAGCTCGATCTGATTTGGAATTAGCTATCACACCAATGAACCTGTAATAATACTCTAATTGAAAGTAAAGAATGGAAACATGTGTTTTTAGAGTGGAAAACCTCTGAATAGGTATAAAAACCGCAATCTTGTATGAAGCATTTTTGTAAAGGTATATTTATTGCTTGGAGTGAGTATCTTTATTACAAGTGATCTGTAGAATATAGAAATTCTTTTGATCTCATAAATATGAAGTTTTAGTAATTTTTCTGGTGTTTGTCTCTTCTGGAACTTTTCCTTTATATAGGCTTCTCCACAACTCTTCATCATGGTGGAACACGTTTTCCAAATAATGTGGCTAGTAGTGGTAGACTGAATAACTGATGAGTTCGTGGGAGACAGGTATCTTTGACTAGATAACATTTTCTGGGTTTAGCTCGACCCATATTCTTGAGTTGTTCGTGGGGATGGTTGGAATGCTGACTGAAGTCTTAAGTGCTGAAATTGCCTGAGCCTGAGATGAAGGTAATTCAAGCTGGATGAGCTCAATTATGAGTGAGCTCATGGGATAAGTTCCTACAGGTATATTTCAGATAAATATTGGAAACTTAATTCGGAGCTTCGGCTGATGGAGGAGAAGAGCAAGAAAAATAAACGTTCACTAGCCGCAACGGTTGTTAACCTCCTGGATTTAGATAAATTGAATCCTATGTTTACTCTTATGTTTAAGAAAACTATGGCTACCTAGGAGGCGAGTCGGGAAGAAATTTTTCATGTCAGTATTCAGGTGAAGCAAAGCTTAGTAGAGACCATCATTGATCTGGGTAGTTAAAAGAACTTGATTTCTGAGGTACTGGGGAAGAAGATAGGTTTCGCTATTACGGCTTATCCTAAGCCATATGGTTTGGGGTAGATTCAGAAAGATATGGAGTTAAAGATCACAAAAAAGTGTACGTTTAAGTTTGTGATCACTGAATTGTTTATTGATGAGGTGACATGTGAGGTGGTTTCATTAGATGTGTGTCAAGTCATTTTGGGTATCCCTTATCTTTTGGACCAATATGCGATTCATTATCGTAGAGCTTGCAAGTATTGTCTTGTGAAGGAGGGAAATGGCTTTCATATCAATGCATATAAGGAACATATCAGTATGAATATTTTAGTAATGGCGATTCAGGTAAAGAGGCTGGTTAATGCAAGGAGAAATTTTATATTGTTGTTGGTGCGATTGGTTCAAAAGGGTCTGTCGGCTAAAATATTGTCTACCATGGCATTGTCTCCTAAGTAACAAACTGAAATGGGGAAGTTGCAAGAGGAGTATAAATACTTGTTTCTTTGCATAGAAGGGATGCCGCGTAAGAGGAATATGGAGCATGATATCACATTAGTGAGTGGTGGGCCACTACCCAGCAATATTAGGCTATATTGGACTTCTGTGACTGAGTCTGTGGAGATCAAGAAATAGGTACAAGAGCTCCTAAAACAAGGGGTTATTAATCAGTGTTACTCACCTTGTGATTCACCGGTGTTATTTGTGCCAAAGAAGGTAGGGTTTTGGAGAATGCGCGTGGATTATCGGGTACTGAACAAGATTACGGTAAAGAATCATTATCGGGCACTGAACAAGGTATTCACCGGTGTTATTTATGATCTTTTAAATGAGTTACGGAATACACAGTATTTTACCAAGCTGGATCTTAAGTCAGGTTAGCATCAAGTTAGAATCTGGAATAATGATATATAGAAGACGACTTTCAAGACCAAATATAGACTCTTGGAGTGGTTGGTGATGCCTTTTGGGTTAGGTAACACTCCAACGACATTTATGTGATAGATGAATGGGTACTTTGTGCTTTTATAGATAATTTCATAATTATTTATTTAGATGATATCTTGGCATATAGTCAGACATGGGAGGAGCATCGTCCATATTCCCAAAGTGTTGGAAGCCTTGAGAATACACAAACTTTTTCTCAATGGGAAGAAGTGTTGAGTTTGGGAAGAAGGAACTACTGTACTTGGGGTTCATTGCTGGTAGAGGTAAACTTAAGGTAGATCCAAAGAAGTTCTTAGTCATTATTAATTGGCCCAGACCCCGTAATGTGATGGAAGTGCATAGTTTTATGGGTTCTTGTTAGTATTTACTGAAGTTTATTTGGCATTTTTTTTTACAGATTTTAACACCTTTATATTCCTTGACAAAGGTTAGTTTGAAGTTTATATTGGTAGATCATCATGAGAAGATCTTAATTTCAGTTACTAAAACCGAAGATTACAGATGCACCAGTATTAACATTGCTGAATTTGCAATATCCTTTTGAGGTTGAAACAGATATGCCAGACTATACATTATGGCCAATTTTATAATAGGATGGGAAGCCAGTTGCATACCATTCTAAGATATTTACAGGAGTAGTGCGCAACTATCCCACCTATGATAAGGAGTTCTAAGCATTATAGCAATCAGTAAAGAGTTGACGGAGTTACTTATTGGGGAAGGAGGTTGTGGTACATTTCTATCACAAACTGTTAGAGTTCTAATGTAGACTGTTCAAACTACAGCAAGCTCGCCATATGAAGTAGATGTCGTATCTACAACAATTCACTTTGATTTTCAAGTATAAGAAAAGAGTGGACAACAAAATGGTTGACATGTTATCTCGACCCTCATTACTAACTATTTTTGCTTTGTTGGTAGCTATTGTTGCCTATAATTATGTTAGTAGGTATGACAACGACAAGGAGCTCAATGAGTTCACCAGAATTTGCTGCATGACAAGATATGTAAGTATGAATTGATGGATAGTTTGATTTATTGTGGCAATCTACTATGTATTCCTGAGGGTAGAGACCGTTTACATTTGATTAGAGAGGCACATTGTTCTTGGGTGACAGTCTTCTCAACCACGAACCACACGAGCAACATCCACCAACTTTTTTGAATTTACGGCATTATGTCTATTAGCCGAAGATGTAGGTGGATGTTACTCGTGTAGTTCGTGGTTGTGTTCTATGCAACACATCAAAGCCTTCCAATCGTAAGTTAAACTTGTACTTACCATTACTAGTTCCTAGCCTACCTTGGGAGAATATTTTGAGGGATTTTATGGATGGTTTTCCCATGACAAAGTATAAGAATGATGATCTTCTTGTGGTGGTAGATTGACTCAGCAAGACGATACTTCTTATTCCATGCTAGAAGATGGTCACCGTGGAAGAGCAGCGCAATTAGTTTTCATAGACGCAGGTGTTTTGGGCTCCCTTCTTCTATTATTACTGATAGGGATAGCCAATTTTTGGGGCATTTCTAGAGATCGTAATGGGGGATGATAGACACTAAGTTGATAAGAAATACAACCTTTTATTAGCAGACTGACGGGTAAATAGAGGTAGTTACTCATACTTTGGTTTACTTATTACCAGGATTTTACTCTAAGCATCCTAAGATTTGGGATAAGAGTTTACCTTATCTTTAGTTTTCTTTTAACCGGGCGATTCATGGTTTTACTTTGAAGTCTCCGTTTGAAGTTTGTCTTGGGTACTTGCCTAAAAGCCCCTTTGATATGACCTTTAGTCTTGGTGATAAAATGGTATCGGGGAAGGAGGAAGAGGAACAAGTTATAGCTCATCGTTTTATTAAGAGGATAAGAAAGATTTATGAGGTAATTTAAGTACAATTGAAGATGTCTTAAGCGAAGTATAAGGCTCGACACGACAAGTATCGAGCTGAGTACACTTTTTATGAGGGAAACCTAGTTTGATTGTATTTAGGTAAGGAACGACTAAAGGGAGTAGGTAAGAAACTTAAGCCTATCCATTATGGTTTGTTTACGATACTCAAGAAGATTGGTAATAACACATTCCAATTGGTTTTGCCACCATTTATGAACATGTATTCGGTAATTAATGTCGAGCATTCAAAACTATTTGAGGCATTTCACCTAGATGAAGACTCTACAATCGACACATGCCTATTATCAGTTGATGACTTATGGATAGAAAGTGAAGATCCATTATAGGATGATAGTATTCTCGAGAGGAAGGTTTATGCTATAAGATGGGGAAGTATCGAGTCATTCCAAGTTGGGAAGAAAGGTCAACTCCCCAGCAAGTCGAAGTAGTATAACAAGGAAATGGGCATGACCGCTTTCCTCATCTCTAATTCTAGCCTAAGTAGAAGCTCAAGGCTCTTAAAGGGGGGAATCATGAACTAGGAGGATTTAGACATTTAACCTCTTAAAATGATGTGAAGTCGTTCGAATGAGCCTTTGAGCCGTTTGAATGAGATAGAATGATAGTGAAGCCAATGGTTATGTTATTGATTTTAGGCTTATTTGCCTTGGCCATTCGAACGAGCTTTGAAGCCGTTCTATCGAGTTGAAGACCAAAATAAGGGATTCTAGCTCTCTCAATTTCTAGGCATAATTTGTCATGTCATTCGAATGACATTCGGAGTCGTTCGAACGACTCTTGGTTCTAAAAGAGCAATTTGTTTTGCCTCAGTTTTTAGGCATAATTAAGCAAGTCGTTTGAATGACCCATGGGCTCGTTCGAATGACTATCACAACTACTTCTTTTTTTAGTGCATTTAAGGGCATATTTGTCCTATTTTTTAACTAGGAAACTTGTAACCTTCATAAAATAGAAAGGCTAGGTAAGATAAAGGGATCCAATTTTATAATCTAGAACTTAGGGTTTGAAAGAGGAATTCGATAGTAATCAAAATCAATTGAGCAATTGGAGTTCTCAGTAGAAAATTATCCTGCCAAATTGTTCGTATTCGTTTATTTTTTGTTACAGGTTAATCATTAATTCAATTGTGGATTGATTGGGGGGTTAAATCAATAGATTTTTTTGTTTATAAGGGTATGTTGGTATTTACACCAAGCATATCGGAATTCTTCTTGGTCAAATGAGTTTGACTTCATTTTTAGGCAAAAATGCATTGTTGGATTTCAAGGAATGTGGGGTGTTTTAGTTGAAAAACTTAAATATAAAATGATTAAATTGTTGTTAAATACCTTCTCATAAAGTAAATGGATCGTGTAGCTTGCGAAGGTTCCGTAGCGTTCCCTGGAAGACTTGTTAGGAGAATGGTGAAAATGATGAATCCGACGAACTTCCAGATTATAAAAAAAATATAAGGTAAATTAAAAGATGATAAAAAGTACCAAGAAAATAAGCAAATACAAAATCAGGAACTATACCATGGGAATTTCAACTTCCATGATATTTTAGCTTTTACGATTGTAAAAAAGTAAGTTCTTGTTGTAATAAATTAGCTGCAGTAAAATTTTACCACCTAACAACTTTAATGTGGCTTGTGGTGGGGTCCTGAGCCCCTATTATACCGACATTGTCCCCATTTTGACCACCTAGTATGGATTAGGTGTGGGGTTTTGTCTAAAAAGGCCGCAGTGCAATTTAAAACATTATATCTCCTTATATTCTTGTGTTGGACCACATCTTTAACTAATGTGGGACAAACTTTGATCTACCACATCTTTAACCAATGTGGGACTAACTTTGATCCACCGATCTTAACAATCTCCACCATGGATCAAACTTCATTACTCTTCAACTATCCGTTACACTTAATACGATTAGATATGCCTGCCAACAATCTCTACATTGGTTTGAGCTCCCGTAGTGTACCATCTCACCTGAGATCCATGTGCAACAACTGTACCACATTTTTTCTGCACATCCATGTTCCATCTTGAGTACTTACAAATTATAGTAGACTATGTTTCCAGTCGATACATCAGCTCTAATGCCAATTGTTGGGGCCCTGAGCCTCTATTGCACCGATATTATCCCTACGCTAACCACCTAGTATGGGCTAGGCGTGGGGTTTTATCTGAAAAGGCTTCGGCATAATTTATAATATTATATCTTCTTATATCTTTGTGTTGGGCCACATTTTTAACCAATGTGGGACTAACTTTGATCCACCGATCTTAACGGCTTAAACAACCTACAATGCCAGCTTAGAGCTGGTAACTCCTTAGCAATACTATCGGCTCGAGCCTGCTCAAGAATCTAATAAATATTCACCTCTGATTGTAATCTAAAATTGAATTAAAGATTATCCTAATCGATGAAATTGAACGTAAAAGACAATTTGGTGGGTAAAACTTTCCAAGGAGAACTTCAATTGCAAAATTGATTATAATGAATTTCTCTCTCGATCTCTCTTAATTTTCCTATTAATTTCTGGATCCCTTTTACATTGCCTAGCCTTGCTCTCTTAAAATTTACAAGTTTCTTAGTTACAACATAGGATAATTAAAAATAACCACGAAACGACCTAAAAATAATATAAATTGTTGCTCTGTTCAAATAAAAACATTCTCTATTTGAATAGAAGACTCATAACATAGTCTATTCGAATAGAGTCAAAAGTTTATTCAAATAGACTACTTAAAAATAATTATATTCGAATTGAATAAATGCCTATTTAAAAAGACTTCTCAGAATTGATTATGTTCGAATAAAACAAATGCATATTCGAATTGACTACTCAAACTTGTTCAGTTCGAATAGAACAAATGTCTATTCAAGCAAACTTCATCTCTATCTCTTCATAAGGGGATTAATATCTAGATCCTCCTGGATCAGATCGCTTCCAATTCACGACAAATATTCAACCACGTTCTGGTGTATTATAGCTAAACATCATCTTAACGTCATTAAGGGTCTTAAAAGTCAACAAATTCTACTAAGTGAACAGACTATTAAACCCATCTCATTTTGCCTAAAAAGTTAAACTAAATTACCAACTGTGCCATGGTTAAACAAAAGTCATGGTTTTTGGACCTTAAAGTAGTTACAATTTTCAGAACTACCATTTGGAAGTCACACATGCCGTATGCGTGTGCAAGGTTGACTAGTTCTTTCGATAACATCAGGGCATAACAATTGACTGCGGACGCCAATTAGGTATACATATTACAAAGTATTGCTTTGTCCAAGACTCCTTCACATTTTAGTCCTTTATAATCCATATGTCAATATTGTCGTCATCTCTTGAATAATTTTCTATTGAACGACATCCTCCCAACACTTCCAGATACAATAAACCGTCCCCATCAGTTTAAGTTTTGGTGTTGGAAGCTCTTCAATTATTTCAAAATCTAAGTTGAATAACATGATGAGTACCTCCTGACCACCATCAGTAAATAGGAACTAGTGGAATGTACCATTTAGGACCGCATGATCCCCAAAGATTAAGAGAATAACTTAATTTCGCATCTCGAACTTAGCCTTTACATCGCAGATATTCAGAGCGTCTAGATGAATAATAAACGAATGCTAGCACAATGTTTAGCGTGGAAAACCTTTGAATAGGTTAAAAACCATGACCACTCTTGAGGATTTAAAAAGAGAGAAGTTTGTTAATAGCTGCTAGATATTACATGAGATGCTCTGAGTATTTTAGTATAAAGTTTGAGTGAGCATTCCTCTGTCTTTCATCTCGGATTCTCTGGTCCTATTTATAGGTCTTATTATATGACCGTTTGACGACTATTATTTTCCTTAATGGCGAACGTTACAATATATATTTGATAATCTTTGAACGAACTGTGTAACGGTCTGATGTTACTATTCTGTAACGGCTTCATTGATAATGGTACATTTATTTAACTCAAACTATTGATATAGAGGTCGAAAGTGATTACTAGAGCTATGTAACTGTAATATGTCTTCAACAGTGCTATGTGTTACATTGATAAGGTCGAGTGGTCGTATGATGGTCGAAGATGAAGCATGAGTCCGAGAGTAGAAGATTGCGGTTTTTCGTATATAGGTTAGTGATAGATACTTTTGTTTTGTTTATGTATGCTATAATCTGTATATGATGTTGTATGTTCAACAATTCTGATTTAGAGAGGACAAAGTTAAGAATGTAGGGTTTTAAAATTTTGAGTAATTGCCTATAATGTTTTATAGTACACAAGCTTTGGGTACATGAACAGACTGTAGAGAGAGAAAATGTTTTTTTGGAGAAGAAGGGGGAAAATTGAAATGATTGTCTGTTGTTTTGGAAAATTGGAAAATAAACGTGTTGACTAGGTAGAAACATGGGTGGGGTTGTCCTTACTGTGTATACAACATGTAACGTAGTGATAAAGATTAAATATTTTGTGTATCTGTAGGTCTAGTATGCGTTCAAAACCTATAAATCCCATAAGTAAATTTGAAGTAGCATTAAGTTTAGAGGAAGCATCATCGTCGGGGAGGGAGGATGATTGTAATATAATGGAAGAGACTGTAGATAAGATAGACGTTACTGTAGGTATAGAGGTTGGGGAATCTAGTAAAGTAGAAAAAGTTCACTACAAGAAAAACTACCATTAAGGATGGAAAAAAGTATCCCAGAAGGCTACTAATCCGTCCCTACATCTATTAAGAACGTCTTTAGGGACGGCAAAGTATTGTCCCTTTAGGGTAGTGTCCCAAATCTATTAGGGACAGACAAATCCATTTTTAATACTATTAAGGACGGCTTTAGAGATGCCAAAAATCTGCCTCTAAAGGTCTTTGTTTTTCAACTCTTTTGGGGATGGAGTACAACCGTCCCTAATACATAATATTAGTGACAAATTTCTTTGTCTCTAAAAGTATGGTACTAAATTTTTCCACCAGCACCAATATTATTAGTGACAAATTATTCTGTTTTTAATACACAATATTTGAGACGGATTTGTTTGTCACTTAAAGTATGACGCCAAATTTTCCTGCCAGCGCCAATATCATTGGGGGCAGATTATGCTGCCTTTAATGCACAACATTTAAGACGAATTTGTTTGTCTGTAAAAGTATGGCGCCAATATTAATAGTGACAGAATAAATCATCCCTAAAGAAGGTAATGTTAAATATAACATTTTTGCAATTTGAATTACGCCCCTGTTAGATAGTACAAATCATTCATCAACCACAAGTTAATTTAATAGAGGGAAAAATTTATTTACAAGGTTCCATAAACACCAATTTCATATAAATAAATAAGGTCTCAATCCACCTAGAACATGAAAAATTATTGTTCAATCACTAAATACAACTTGAGCATTCAAATTAATTATCCATCCTCTTGCGCACTAAACATGGAACTATCAACATACAAGCAATATCTCTACCTATAATAAACACTTGCTTGTATCACTCCCATAATTGTTAAGAAACTACCTAAAACAAAAAAAAATCAACTTGTTACAACCTTAACCACAACATATAAAAATAATTACAAACTAAAAGATAATAAAATAATAAAGTACACATTATGAAACTGAAAATATAAAAAATCAAATGATGCATCACATCTATGTCAGAGTCCTGCGCGGAAGCAAATCAAATACGATAAATCCTACTAAAAATTTGGTAGTATTTCCCCTGTAAATTGGACATTTCCATTTTGTACATTCTAAAAAACATATACAATTTATAAACATTCAAGTGAATAACATAATCTTTCGATTTGAGAACGCTTAGGGCCAGTATACACACATTACGCTCCCAATTCCTAAAATTATGAAATCCACACAAATCACACGACAATAGGATATTATATTAAGGTCATATCAACATGAGGGTTGATAATATAATATATATAAATCTCAACAACTACAAACATTAACACCTGATTAAGTATAATTTCATAGCATGAGGATAAATATCTAGAAGTTGCGATACTATACCACCAAATGTTACTCGACACGTAGTATCGTGAAATGTAAAGTATTCGTATACACCAAGAATAAACATACCTGAAAGGACTAGAAGACTTTTGCAACCAGTATTTTATCCAAAAAGAATACCAGTGCCAATTTACGAAGTAAATTTTTTTTCGTGAAAAGGAAGTTATACAACTATATCACGTTGATCTACAAATTTCATATGTTGGTTAAGCAAATTTTATCTCTAAAATACTAACATATCAGGTCAAAAATTTAGAAATCCCACTTATAAATCACTAATGAGATCATTTCAACAACAAAAATAGAAGTCAACTTTATTCAAGATTTCTTATCTAGAAACGAAATGCATAGTTACCATAGAATAATGATCAGCTTTGAGATCCAACGATATTAATTATTATTCGGAAAAGGAATGTCTGCAATTTTTATCAATCGCTTAACTTCGACTTGAATTGTACTATTCAAAGAGGCCTTTACATTCTCAATTTCTTGTTGGTGTCGAGCTTCTCTTTCATCAGCTTCTTATTGTAACTTGGCAAGCTCATCCTCATAGTTCTGAAATGATAATGATGAGGACAGTGACCTTACATTTTAGGGACGGGCAACTACTCCTTTTGCACAAAAGTCATCCATGTCCATCTTCTCCAATCACATCTTTGAAAATCTTATCCCTTGCTTCAATATTAGTCTCGCGCTCTTCCTCTGGTAACTCAAGTAAACATCGTTGAATTATTTCCTAACCAATATAAGAAAATATGTCATTCAAAATTTATGAAACTATATATATTGCAAAGAGTCCAACCCCTACATCAAAGATCAATGGATACCTACTGTTCTAAATTTATTGTAGTGACTGCATATATATGAATTTTTCATTACCTCTCTTTCACCTGATCCATCTTCCATATTGTATAAATCATTTCCAATGCATCAAGTGGCTCTGTAAATGCTAAGTTCATTGATTGGTTTATTGTCCTCCATTCTCGATTGATGTAAGATTTTATAAACAAGCGTAAGGAAGTGAGATATTTAAGTGTTATTTAGCTAATATGAGTTTCATAAACAATCGACTACAAAAAAGATAAGTTTAACTTGTATCATATATATATATATACCTTTGCTTTTACACGTGCAAATGTCTTTCTCCCAATCCTAAGGTGACAAGTGAGATTTTCTCGATTATCACTATTTTTCTGTACCATTGCCCTATAAAATAGTAGCCAAATTTTAGAAGTTGCCAAATTATATAAAATATAAAATATAACCGTAGAACAAATCATACTTGTGTCTATTTTAGACCCCAATATCTTACAAAAGTTGGCCACTTGTTAGGCTCCACACCTGGGGGGGGGGGGGGGAGTATGCTTGCAAAACTCTACTCAACATTATTATACTTTTTATATTGTTGAAGCTTAATTTTGTACTTAAAGGCCTTCCAATAAAATGCCATTTTTTGGAAACAAACTTTTTTAAAACCATCCGAAGCATTTATATTATCCTAATAAATTTTAAACAAAATTTATGACAAATTGAAAATTTGAATAATCAAGTTATACAATTTGAAAATGCTTAACTATGTATATTGACTACTACCTTTACTGATTTCCAAGCCCCATCAAGAGGCATATTACTTGCCATCTTCCAAGATAGCATTTCTAATGGGAACTTTACTCCATTCCTTGTAAGGTTTCTTAAAGTAAAATATATTGATATTAATTAACTTGGATATTCAGGTGCGTGAAAAAATATTGAGGTGCTAGTATTGGATGATAAATTCCGATATTGGGAATATACTTTTAGAAAACACTTTTTACATATTGATATTGCCGGTATTGGATAGAGAATTCCGAGCGAGTTTGGGAGGAAGTTCAACAAATGAACTTCAGTTTTGTGCTGAAAGCGGGGACCCTAACATTGAATCATCGCATGCTTTGAAAGTCGTTTTCGTTAATTCAGAGGAAAATCTTTTTGAGCTCATGGGAGAATCTATCAAAATAATGGAGAAGCATAAAGGAACTTTTAGTGACATTGATAACAAGAAGATGCCTGCAACTTTAGATTGGTTTAGGTTATGCACCTGGACTGCTTTCTGCACTGAAGTCAATCCACAAGGGATAAAGGATGGACTTGAAAGTTTGTCAGAAGGTTGATGTCCAACAAGTTTTCTGATCATTGATGATGGGTGGCAAGATATAGTGAATGAGTACCACAAAGAAGGCAAACCACTATTTGAAAGAATATACTTTGTAGCAAGATTGAATGACATAAAAGAAAACAAAAAGTTTACAAAGATAGGCTCTAATGATATATGCAATGGGAGGGAAGCAAATTTTGAAGAATTAGATTTTCTTCTATATGGAGGGAAGCAAATTTTGGTGCAGATTATATGTCTAAAAAAGCTTGTTTCTTGTTAGAGGGTGAGAGAGGGACTTATGTAGGGCGGCCACACTTTCTTAAAGTGGAGGAATCCATGAGAGAGTATTTTAGATTTGACTAGTGCCCCCGGTGCCTCGTTGGGGGCTTCTTCTAGGGGCTTGTGTGTATTCTTTTTTCTCTATCTATAATAATCTTTAGTGCTTACTTTGCAATAAAAAGGTATATGCAATGATTTCATCAAATTAATTAAAGACAAATATAAACTGAAGTATATTTATGCATGACACGCTTTGGTTGGCTATTGGGGTGGGCTTCTTCCAAATTTAGAAACATTGAAAAAGTATAACCCGCGTTATAGAGAAAGAGGATACAAAAGAGAAAGATAAATTGTTTTTTATATATCATGAGAGAGTAGATATAGGAAAGGAATTTCTAAAACATAAAAAGAAATTATAAGGAGAGTAGGGAAACTATATGACAGACAAAGGTCACTAGTTTATGGCCTATGTTCCAGGAAAAGGGGAGGAAGTGGTATACTATCATGTCCCCTATTTGGATAAGTGGAAAAGAGAGATGGGATTAGTGAGGATGTTAAAACTTTGCATTATAATGGTGCTGGGTTGGCAAGCCCGAATGATGGGGTTTTGTGTTATTTGAATCAGGTCGTTTATGACCTTAGAATTCCTCTGACCTTCTTTCAGAAAGGGGTTATGAATGTATTGCAGTATTATCCCTCTCAATTGAATGGGAATGTGTATGAAATGATGAGGGTATGTGAGGCACTGAATCTTAAATGGAAAAGAGAAAAGACTGCCAAGCAGTTTGAAGTAGATGGCATCCTAAAATTTTATAAATAGAATTTTGTCAACGGCCGCAATAGTGGTTACATGTATAACCATTTGTCTAGGCCAAATTTTTTTGACTTTGAATCTGTGGTTAGACCTTAGAATGGCCACCTTGTATAGGTATGGGGTAACTGTATGCAGGTTCCAGATAAACCAACGCTCGTCCTGTACCATAAATATTATAATCCGGCTAGGCAACATTTGTCAACTTCGACCAACCATCAGCATGTCTTTGAGCTAGTAAACATTATTTTGCTTTTTATTTGTTACGTCTCAATCCTTCATCGACGCCTGATAATACTAGCTTGTTCAACTACGTAGCTCATGAGTAAGTCAAGTTAAAGCAAGTAATTGGTGAGTTAGGTATCCAGAGGGATGAAAGGGTATATTCTATAGTGCCCAAAGTTTAGCGAGTTTATGAGAATCGATCTATGGCTGAGTAGAAGGCCCATTTGTCTATTGATGACGTCACTAGTCTTCCTCCGACTGCGCTAAAAAATATAAACGTAAAACGGACAACGCGGAGGTCAAGAAAACTAACTCTAGTAACTATGCTTATTACGGTGGTGGTAATCCCAGACAATGAGATCGTTAATCCTACTACTAAAAATGTGGTGGAGGGGCAGGTGGTTTGTAATGTTACTCCTTCAGAGGCGGAGAGGAGTTCGTTGAAAAGAAAATGGCACGAGGATGAGGGTAATGCTCGTACTAATGCCAAGGCTGTAACCAAGATAAGAAAACTGGAGCAACAATACTGCATAATGGCGAGAGCTAATTCACAGTAGCTGGATGAGGTGTATCAAGAACATACTTTTGCGGTATGTATGAAAATCTTTGATGTGCTATATTTGGAATATGATCTGTTGTTCTAAACTTGTATTTTTGTATTGACAGCCCTTGATGCTGATGAAGGGGGTGACGGAGTTTATTGAGAAGATGAGCCAGGAGTTCAGAGATCTTACTCAAAAGTTGGATGTCAAAATGGCTCGAATGAAGGAGCTCGAACAAGGGCTCGAGATAGAGAAACAAAAGAGGGTGGAAAATGTAAAGGCTACTGATGATCGGTATACAGGGCTATTTGAACATGATGATGTTATGTCACAAGCATGCGATATATTGTGGGTGGAAAAAGATTACTTTATCTAATCTTTTTATAGCTTTGGTTTGACGGTTGCTGATGTGGAGCTGGGTCAAACTGGTAGATACAATAAGACAGTCTTTCCTTTTGATGTAGGAGATAAAGTGGTGGCTGATGTTGTTGCTCTAGCCGATGTATCTATAACACCTACTGAACCAGCTGTAGCTGCTGACAAGAAAGTGGACCCTCCATCTGAGGTAGAGGTCAACAAGAATCTTTAACCAATTTGTGGTATTTTGTTTTCAAACTATATAGTTAATTTAACTTTGATAGGATTGTAATCTGTATGGTCGTACAACTGTTAAGTTTGATAAACGCTTTTTAATATGTTCTATATTTCTGCTTGAATGATTGCATGATAACAAGATATTTGTAATATGTGTTGGAGGTAAAGTGATTGAGAAAAACTATTTACGACCTGGCGAGATCGTTGGGTTGAGCGAGGGAATCGGTGGCTCGTGCTCAGCAGGTATTTAATAAAACTGAGTATGAGAGAAGGCAGTTTAAATCTTACTCAGAGAAAAACTTTTAAAAATTATGTGATCTCCAGTGTAGATATGTTAAGATATAAATAGAAAGGGATGAGGTTTTTAAAAAGGAAGAGGAAAGGAGGGCTTTAGTACGAAAATTGAAAGAACAGATTTGTTTTAGTGATCCAAGTGATAAGGCTAGGTGTCAAAAGTTGTTGGCAGCTATGACATTTTTATTTTGAGGTTGAAGTAGATAGTGAACGTAGTTTAAAAGAAGCTTATATAAAGCTCTTGAAGGAATAGGGTTTAGTACCTGACCCTGCTCGGGTAATGTTTTTAGTTCAAGAAGCTCGTAATCATCATGCTATAGATGCAAAAATAATGCTCAGTGCGAGCTGGGGTGTTTTTTATATGGGGTAATGTAAAACCTTTACCTGATATTTTTATCTTTATGTATGATCGAAGGGCAATGAGGATTATGCTTTTGAGGATAAGGAAAGAGCAAATAGAGGTTTAATAGAAGTTTGAGGGTGAGATAAAGGGGTTGCAAGATGCATTATTGTAACATATGGAGCAAAAAATAACTTTAGCGAGTCAATTGTTAAAATAAGTAACTGTTCGAAAAAAGATAGAAAGGGATGTGAGGGCTTTAGGTGTGCTGCAAAAGGAAATGCGCAAGCATCGACACAGGGCACATATGCAGTTTAATGAGCATCTGTATTCGTCACGAGCAAAAGTTACAGCTCGAACGGAGCATGAGCGTCATATAAAAAGTGTGATTGATTTTTATGGAGGGGAACTGGCGAGGGTAGATAATGAATTTAAAAAGTTCCTAATGGATTGTGGGAATGATTTTGATTTGGAGAACGCAAAAGGGGAAAATATGTGGTTTACAAAAGATGAGGAGGAAAAGGTTGCTAAAAAGCCTATTCCTAGACTGAGAGAAAATATCTCAGAGGAGGACGATGAGGAGGTCGAGTGTCTGGTACCATGGTCATGACGAAAGAAATGCCAACAAGAGGTGGCGACCTTTGTACCTCCTATAAATGTTCGAGTAGAAAACTCAAAGAGTGCGAGAAAAAAGGGGCAATCCTCTCGTAGCTAGAAAAAGTGCAAGAAGATTAGTTCAGTTACTTTCCAAACTTGCATGTGCATTAGATCTTTGTAAACTATTTTTGATATTGAATAAAATCTGTTCTTTATGATGACCATATAGGTAAATCAATGTATCAATATTACTTAAATATTATGTTCTTGAGTATATGTTTGTTCACTGTGATATGTAATCTGCTTGAATATGCAAATTAGTAGTTATGCGAATGTTGATTGTTACTGCAGGGTGAACTTGCAGAGGTTCAGAATCATTGTGAAGTTTTACGTATTTTAAATAAAAACCTGGAAGTGATAGTTATGGAAGAACAAAGCAAAGTTATTCGTTTGACCGGGCAATTGGAATATATATAAAGGCTGAGCTAGCAACTGAGTTGAAAAAGGTTGAGGGATTAAAATAAGTTATAAGGAAAAGAGATTCGGAAATTCTAGACAATTCGGGATGAATCAAGCAACAAGAAGCTGAATTGACACCTGCACAAACTAAAATTACAGAGCTGCTAGCAGTGTTAAAAAAGGAAAAAAATAATGTGAAAGACTAGCAATTTCAGATAAGCACGCTCGATGCGAAGAAATTTTGTGCGCGAGCAGCTATCAATGAGGGAAATGATAATGCTCGTAAATTTGAAGTATTGTGGTATGTGACAAAAATGATGTTAAAAGAGATAAAGGAGGCCTATAGTGATCAAAACAAAACGATAAATAAGGATTGGTTCACGATCTGTGCTTGAGGGCATAATGTTCAAACATTGAGGTTAGACGTATTGAAGTATAAATCAGAAAATGGGGAACTGTGTAATGCGAAGGCCAAATTGGAGGCGGATCTTTTCAAGGCTAAAATAAGTCTTGAGGTAGAAGTGTTTGAGAGGAAGTGTAATCAAGTTCGTATAAAAGAATCTGTAGTCTTGGTGGCAAATATGGATGTGTTTATGCCAATAATGGAGGGCCGTAATGATGCAATGTTGAGTAAAAAAAGAGTGATGGAAGAACGCTGTAGAAATTTGGAAGCTATACTTGTAGGTGCCTAACTTCGGGCAGAGGGGATGTCAGCTCTTACACCACGGGGTTTTTTATCTTCAATCAAAGGGGTACAAGTATATAATCTATAGCATTAGTAATCTAGTGACAATATACTTACGTGGAGGCCTAGAATGTGACGCTCCACGACCTTTGATGAGGATTTTTAAGAGTATTTATATTTTTGTAGAGTAGTCCAAGGTTCTAGTACTGGGTTTGACAAGGTGATCGAAGGCAAAATGTAAGGGATCAGAGGGGATATTTTGTAACCCTTCCTTGGTTCCTCATCCCTCTTATTTATAGAACATAGGAAGGGCTGAATTTTCAAAGTTAGGTCACTTTATAGGGGTACCATCCAAATATCCAGCGGATATCCTGGAGTGGGTATGGATGCCAGAAATGTCAGAGCTATCGCTGTAACAGTTATTGGGTCTGTTTTTGTACTCTGACACTGTAACAGTTGTTGGGTCTGTTACTGTACCTGCATGGACCAACAACGTTGTCGTCCTGTCTAGCGAGCTGGTTGTCTGTCCTGTCATAATTTGACCATATACGGATATGTTTAAAGTGTTTCTGCTGTAATGTGGAGTTTGCCTTCGAGGCTTATTCAGAGTCGAGGCTTTGCCTTCGGATAATCTTTGGGAGACTTGTTCAAGGATTGGATGGGCTTCGAGATATTCGAGTAGGCTTTGAAGTAGCCCTCGAGTATTTAATTGGGGTAGAAGGCTGCGAGTAGGCTACTACATTCGCCCCCTCTCAGGAAAGGTCTTGAAATCAGGTGTAGAGGCGTTTGCTAAGAAAACTGTTTGGTGCTGGAAGTTGAGCGGTTTGACTATTGGTTTTTGGGGGAGGTAATAAAAGTGGGTAATAAAGAAATGTAGGTGGCTATGGAGTAATAAATGAGTTTAGATGGGGCTATAAGTATGGGTTATGGGAGTAGGAATATTATATGCTCTTCTTCTGTTTCATTCTCTGCTCCTTCCTCTGTATTTCTTGAAAAACGTTATGGATACCACACCGAACACTCGCCATCAAAAAAGGATGGGATTCGCCCGAGATCGTTGCACAGGGCGGAAGACTGCTAAATTGCATTTGAAGTTCTACGGTCAACATGATCTGGACTGAGACATGCCCGATCTGATGGAGGCAGGAGCTGGCGAACTCATTAACGGGGAGTCTTACGCTTACCTTTGGGGGAAACTGAAGTTTCATTTTACGACTGCTGAGAAACGCTACCTCTTCCTGACGGCTTTGGTCGAGTGTCTCGTTTGTGCAGAAGAGGTGATGGAGGAGCAAGGCTCGGCGAGTGGAACTAACCCGTCTGAAAATAGGGCAGGTCCTACTTGAAGTGGTGGCAAGGTGGTGATGAATGGGGATTTTTTGGTAGGACTATATTTTAAAAGTTTCTGTTAATGTTTTGTTGATCTCTGTAGTATTTTATATAACTGTATTAGGATGTCTCCTCTGTTTTTTGTATTTTAAAGTTATGCAATGAGAAGAAATGTTGCTAAAATTGCGTGTTTGTATCTGATAAACCATGTATGCGAATAGATTGTAGATGCGGTATCGAACATGTGTCTTCGCATGCTAACATGTAGAAACTGTTTCCTTCGGGGAAAAATTGAATTTGAGTTGTAATATATTATTTGAGGAAATAGGTCGGTATTCGATTACAAAAAGTACTCAAAGCTCGAGGTTTGTGCCATTGGTGTTGTTAGAGGAGGTAAAAAAGAAAAGGGTTCGATGGTTTGAGACCAGTGATGGCTCGGCTGTAAGTCCTCGGGAAAGAGGGTTGAATACGCATGCAGATGAAACAGTTATGTCTAGGAAGTTGGAAAGGTCCGACTGTTTAGTTTTCAAGGAGATGAATTGAAGACCGTAATGAATGTAACTTGGTATTAGGGAATGCTTTAAATGTACCTTCATGTATATAATGGGGTGTTGCGAAGAGAATTTCTCATATTTCTTCCTTCTTCTTCTGAACATAATGTCTTCTTCTTCGTCCCAAAATAGCGCCAGTTCTTTCCAGACCAAGCAGTAGGACCGGATTGCGGCAAAGGCTATTCGAGTGCAGGAAAAGACGCTGGAGCTGAAATGGAGGCTTCTTGGCGATCAAGACTGGGACGCAGAGATGCCGAACCTGTTTGAGACTGAACCTGGGGAACCCATTGTTGGGATGCCCTTTGCGTATTGGTAGAGGATTCTTCAGATGATGGGTCCGTTTTTGGGCCATCGGCTATCCTTGCTGGAATCAATTGTGGAAGAGATGGTGGAACAGGAGGATTCTACTACTGAGGCTAGGAGGGTGGACAAGCATCCCGATGATAAATAAGGGCTACTTGCAGGTTTATTGAGTATTTTAAGATGGGTGTAGATGGGTATTTGTATTTTCTGTTTGAATTGTACTGTTTTGATTTGCATTGAATGAAATTGGGGGTTGGTAATATAACTGTCGAATTAATAACTGTCAAAATATTTTTCAGTGCTGTGTGTAAGTAAAATTATGAATGCTCAAAATAAAATTTTGATCTGTCAGAATAGCATGTTAGAACTGCAAAGTGAATATCGGATCTATCGAAGGGAAAGGTTTGATCCATCAAAGCCGAAAGTCTTATCTGTCAAAGTAGAAGGTCTGATCTATTGAATATTTTGTAGATTAAATGATTTATATATTAGGAAATCGAATATGAGGTTATTTGTAGAGGAATGTTCGAGAGACGTTATAGTCGATTACTCATGTGCGAGAAGTGTGTTTGTCGAAGGTTTGTTAGATTTGACTGGATAGTCTGACAGCCCAGGCAGCTGGTCTGTCAGAACTGTACGTACTCTTGGGACAGTGTGTCATGCATGTAATCATGATATTTTGCTCGTTTTACAGAAAAAAATATATGATGAGATGTTGGGATATGACTGGAAGGCTTTGAGTGAGGGTTAGAAGGTTCGAGTGGCTTTGGGGCTACAACTAATTTTGAGTGAGTGTGTTATTCGCAGATGAGGGGAATTAGGGGTAAATTGGTCAAAACCCATCGCAGCCGAGAAGCTGGGTTAGGGGAGGCGTGGCAATGATAGTAGTTTAGAAATTGAGGCATTTTTGTTATTCTGAGGAGGTATATATATGAGGGGGAAATAACCAAAGGTACTGTACATAGAGAGAAACCAGAGAGTGAGAGGAAGAGGACGTACACCATTGTTACATGAAGCTTGAGAGAGATTACTATAGTTATTTTTGGATACCAACTGATTTACTGTTTCGATTGTACTTCTGCTAACATAGGTATGTCGATTGATCTCTGTCTATTTTTGAGTGCGCCTTCTATATCTATAAGTAGGATCATCTGGGTTTGTAGTTAAGAGGTTATTATCGAGGACGGGGGGAATTCTTGAGTCTGGGTTCTAGCCCATTTTAGGATTTTGAGGGTATTGACGGAGGAACTGGGCTTAGGATCGAGTTTTTGATTGTGTTTGTATCTGTTGGAGAGGGTAGATGAAAAATGGGCTGTTGACACATAATAGTCGAATGTATCGATCTAATTGCGTGCCTCTTCTTCTATAGGATAAAATGCATACCCGTCGAGCTTCGAGAATGAGGCTGATAGACGAGGAAGCCAAAGAAAATGAGGCTAGTATTTCTGGTCGCGCTCTAATAGATGAGGGCAGCAACTTAGAAGTATTAGATGCTATAACCGATGCCCCATTAGCCGTAGTGGTGCTGGCGGGTGGGGTTTTAAGTACTAGACGTCATAAGACGGTGGTGATTGAGGATAGTGATGAGGAATAGATAGGGGGAGGGGAGAGAAACAAGGGTAATACAAGACTTTTAGGTGTTGAGAAGGATAAGTGGGGATTCGACTGAGTCAGATGAGGATGTTGGCTCTATTTTGGCTAAAGATATGGTGAGATTAGATCTATTTGTTGCCAAGCTAGAGCTGTCAAAGGTAGGGGTGGTGTTACATCCAGCAGGAGTGATATAATGTCATATAGGGGCAAAATTTGACTGGGAATACAGCTTCCTCTCCGAAGGCTGGTGAAAGAGGTGCTAAATTTTGGGGAAGTTTTCCCGGTGCAGATGAATGCAAATTATTATGAGATGATGAGGGTAATAGAGGGTATGAATATAAAATTGAGGAGTGAGAAGAGGGATTTAATGGAGTGGCACGATGTGGTATCATTCTACCCGAGGAAGGTGAACCAGAATGCGGGCACGTACCACATCCAGTGTCACCCAGAGATGCCTTGGTTGTTTGATCTGTGCTCGACGGGTCGAGGGTGGAATAAGAATTTAGTTGTGGTACATGGTAATTTTGAGAATGTCGAAGGGGAGGGCTCTTACAAGTTACATCATTAAGTTTATAACCCGAGTAAGTTTTCTGTTGAAGATGTTTTTGAGGTATTGCTCGAATAAACTGTTATTATATTTCTATTTTTCTGTAGGTCCGACTAACCGGTCTTGGGATAATCCGAGGGATTATATTGACGCCTTGATCGATTCAGATGAGGAGTGGGTGAATTATATTTTCAAGAGTCTTGGTATCAAGAGGAAGAGAAAGAAGAAGATAGATTCCCAGCTTCGAAACGTACGCATTACATCGAAGCCATCAAAGAAGAGGGGAGGTAATGGTGTTTTAAAGGTAACCGAAGGTATGGAGGAGGATAATATAGCAAGGAAGGTTCAGTATGTTCTGAAGGCGAAGTAGGTGGCGCCAGTGCCCGAAGTGGCTAGTGATGCTTCAAGACTAAGGCCGAGACAGGTACCAACACAGGCTGGGAAAGGGAAAGGCAAGGTTATTCCCGAGTCTCCGAGGGTGTAATAGACGAAGTTTACACAGTGCAAAAGGCGTAGGGCACTGGGGGAAGATGATACAGAGGATGAGGGTGAAGAGATGACAGAGGCTGAGTGAGAAGAATAGGCTCTAGCCAAGGCTGGTTGGATGGCGGAACTCTGCAATGCTGACCCATAGGAGGCTTCGAGGCAGATGAAGAGGAGTATGTATTAGGTACCTCTTTATTATTATTTTTGAAAATTTGAAATTTCTTAAGTGCTTCATGCTTCGAGAAGTACTGATATCTCGAATACTCTAGTAGACGGATGCTTGGGTACAATCATGCAACAAGGCAGTAAAGTAGGATAGAGGAGGTTACGGGAGACGATTGACAGTCTGGAGCTTTCTCGGGGGACAGAAGCGTCGTTGTTGTCTGATAATAATAAGTTGAAGAGAGATTTGGAGGCTATCAATGATGTATTTGAGAAGAGACTTGAGGGTCAATGCTTCAATCATGAACAGGTGCTGAGGTCGAAGTTTGTTAATCATGAGAAGGAAAAGAAAGCACTGAAAGAACGTTACTAAGCGCAATATGATGTTAAAGTTTCGGATAATGTTAAGATGAAGGAGTTTATAGAGGATATGGGGTTTGATTCTATAACTCTGCAACGGTTGCCTAATACCCAAGATCCTGCTGTTAAAGAAACTTTGCAGACCGAAGGGATAGAGGTGGATATTGCTAATGGAGGTGTTGGGGGTGGCATGGAGGTTCTTGTGGTAGAAGGTGTTGCTGCTGGAGCTACAACTGATGTGGACGCCGATGGTACGGGGTCGAGACCTTTGACTGTAGGTACTGAAGGTGTTAGCACTGAAAAATCTGCTAGGGGAGAAGAGGCAACCATACCGATATGAGGTATTTATACTGGAGTGTCATGCCTGCTTTTTCTAATTTTCTGTTGGGTTATAATATTTGAGCGATGCTTATCTTTCTTTGGAGTTGATCTTTGAACTTGTGGTTGCCTTGAGCTGTTATAGTAAATTTGACTTGTACTATACTGATTTTGTTTGGTTTGTGGACTGTACTTGAGACTGATTTGTGTGAACTTGATCTATATTAAATTGTTATGCTAGAATCTAGACATTTGTTCTAAAAATGATTTGGATTGAGTTTTGTTAAAACTTCTTCTCTGATATTTATTATTATAAAAATTCTTGCATGTGGTGAGATTGTAGATATTTCTGTATACTTGTATCTGTGTATGCTGTAGCAGTCAAATTATTGGAGAGTTGTCGAACCGTGGAGGTCTTCGAGATAGTTGAGATACTTGGTTAGAACCAAGAGATTTAATGGACTTCGAAGGCCTAAGCCACAACAAACTAAGACGTGGTTGCCCCTAGCGCATTCTCGAGGGTCCGGTCGCTCGACCATTCGTGCCCCCCGAGGCAGCTCGACTGTTGGGAGTTTGAAAATTTTTGAGGTCGCCCCCGAGTATCAGTCGGGCCGAGGTTGACATGATACTTAGAGGAAACTAAGAAATTTACTAGACTTCGACGGCTTTGGGGGCCTAATCGAAGCATAACTGTTCGCCCCCAATGCATTCCTGAGAGTCCAGTCTATTGACCATCCTTGACCCTCAAGTTTGCTTAAAATTGGGAGTTTGAAAAATTTCAAGGTCGCCTCCAAGTATCAGTCGGGTCGAAGGGTTGACATGATACTTAGAGGAAACTAGGTAATTTACTGGACTTCGACGGCTTTGGGGGCCTAATCGAAGTATAACTATTCGCCCCCAATGCATTCTCGAGGGTTCGGTCTATTGACCATCCTTGCCCCTCGAGTTTGCTCGAAATTGGGAGTTTAAAAAAATTTCAAGGTCGCCCCCACGTATCTGTCGGGTCGAAAGGTTGACATGATACTTAGAGGAAACTAGGAAATTCACTGGAAATTAGGAAAGGAAGCTTGAGAAGAAAATATGTTTATCGATTTTTTTATGTTTACATCAGGTGTACAAGGTAGAGGCCGTAGTCTGTTGTATGAAACCAACTGTATTGTGCTCTACGGATTATGTAGAAACTCTTCACCTTCTGTCATCATATAGTAGGAACCCTTGTCAGTTTTATTGTATACGACATAAGGTCCTTCCCAGGATTTGGGAAAAGGACCAATGAGATTGATGGCCCATCGTTTGAATGGCCAGGAGACTTGACAAAAATGGAGGCCTTGTAAAGGGCTGTGGATATCATAGGCATGGTACTGACATTTGTCACAGTGTTTGGCATACTCTTCGACTTGTTTTTTCATGCTGGGATAGAATAAACCTTGAGAGATGGCTTAAAGGGCCATAGATCGACCAACAGTATGAGCACCGCAGGTACCGTCATGGTGTTCGGCTAGAATCTTAGAGGCTTCTGTTTGAGAGATGCATCGAAGGAGGATGCCATTTTGGGATTTACGATGTAACTCATGTTTGTGAATGGTGTATCTGCGATAGTTCTCTAATAATGATCTTCTGGCTTTGGGGTCATCTGGGAGGGTAGCATTGTTAAAATAATGGAGGAAAGGTGTTCACCAGTCATCTGGATCGAGACTCTCACCCCCTGTATTGATGGCATTGACTTCCATCTGGTCGATACTTGGGCATTCGTGTACTTCTATATGGAGGGTTTGGGATTCTAATTGGCATAACATAGCTGTTATGCAGGTGAGGGAATCTACATGTCGGTTTTCTCCTCAAGGGTAATGAGTGATAATAGATTTTTTAGGAAAATGGTTCATGTACTGTCTAACAAGGGCAGAATATTCGGCTATACGACCGCTGACTTAATTTTCACCAGTGTAATGTCTCTGAACAAGTTGGGAATCTGTAAAAACTGCAAGTTTGGGAATGCAGAGTTCGAGTGCGAGGTCGAGGCAATGTATCAGTGCATCATACTGAACTTCGTTATTGGAACATTTGAAGTTTAGCTTAACTTCCTTCTCTATTTGATCATCCTTAGGTGTAACCAGGACTATACCAATCCCTGAACCATTTGGCCCAGTGGATCCATCTGTGAATAAACGCCATCCAGTGTTAGGGTTCCAAGGATCTGTTGCTTCGGGTTGGTATTTTGTCAGGTCGTCTTCTTGTTCTTCCCAATTGACATCTTTGACTGAGAAGGTAGCAAGGAAATTTGCTACTCTTTGGCCCTTTTGGGATATCTGCTTCTCGAATGTGATGTCATGTTTACCAAGGTAAACAGACCATTGTTGTACTCGTCTAGATTTCTCTTTTTTGCTGAATACTTCTCGAAGGGGATAACTTGTTATAACACGGATGGGGTGAGCTTGAAAATATGGTTTGAGTTTCATGCTGAATAAACGAGGGTAAGGAGCAAACGCTCGAGTTTCGAATTTCGAGTTTCTGCAGGTGTTAGAGTTTTGTCGATGAAATATATAGATTTTTTGATGTTTTATTCGAGTCGAATGTGCACTGAACTGATGGAGGTGTCTGTAACAGCGAGATATTAAGGGAGTGCCTCACCTTCGATGGGGGTGCTGATAATGGGTGGTCGACCTTGGTAAGTTTTAAGTTTGAGGAAGGCCTGTTCACATTCGGCTGTCCAGTTGATCTGAGGGTTGTTTTTCTTTTTTTCTTTATAGACGCCTTTGTCGCGTAATAGAGAAAAAATCCAAGCACAACGGTATGAGGATTTGGAAATGAAACTGTTGAGGGCCGCTATCTTGTAGTCACTTTTTGGACATCTTCTTTGGTTCGAGGTGAAGGTATGTCGATGAGAGCTCGAATATGGGTAGGGTCGATCTCGATGCCTCGTTTACTGATGAGATAGCCTAAAAATTTACCAGACGAAATACCAAATTGGCATTTTTTTGGGTTGATTTTCATGCTGTTTGTTCGAAGTATCGAAAAGTCTTCAGTTAGGTCTTGGATATGGGTATGCTTTTGGAGGCTCTTGCATAACATATCGTCGATGTAAACTTCGATCGACTTGCCAATCAGAGGTTTAAACATGGCTGTAACAAGGTGTTGATAGGTGGCACCTACATTTTTAAGGCCAAAGGGCATGACGTTAAAATAGTAAAAGCCTTGTTTAGTAATGAATTTTTTTTTAAGTTGATCTTCGGGGCGGAGAGGTACCTGATTGAAACCTGAAGCTGCGTCCATCATAGACAGACACTCATGTCCAACAGTGGCGTTAAGGAGTACTGATATGATCGGGAGGGGGACGCTATTATTTGGTGTGTACTTGTTGAGGTTTGTGAACTCGACACAAATCCTAATCTTGCCGTTCTTTTGGGGAACTGCAACAATGTTTGATATCCAGCATACTTCACTTTTCTGATGAAACCCGCGGGTATGAGTTTGTCTACTTCTAGGTTTACAGCTTCTCAAAGTCGTGGTGTTTAACTGTTGTGGAATGGGGAATGAGATTGAGGTGGTGGCATGCCAAATTGGGGTTGACACCGGACATCTCCTGGAAAGTACATACAATGACGTCTTTGTTTGCTCGAAGGAAGTCTGATTGTTCGAGGCGTCCTGACTCGTCTAAAAAAGCTCCAATGAATGTACCTAGACCGGGACCGTCGAGTTCGATATAGACTGTAGGCTCGATGGGTGAGGTGGCATCTGTCGAAGGTGTGGGTATAGAGAGGTACAGTGATTGCTATGGGCGATTGACGAGCCACCGGGTCTGATCGATCTCCGGATGCTTACATGAACGTGCGAGGCGTTGAGAGCCTTTCAAATTTCATGTTCCCAAGGGGGTGGTGAAATGAAGTGTCTGATGATAGTTCAAAGGAATGGCACGCATGGCGTGGAGCCAATCGCGCCCAAGGATACCAAGGTATTCAGACTTCTTATTGATGACAAGAAAGCTAGTTTGGAGTGTGACTGGGCCGGTGGTAACTGGGTAGCTGATTCGACCAACAACAACTTATGTGGCCCCATTAAAACCTTTGAGTTCGACATTGGCAATAGTGATGAGGTTAGTTTTCTTCATGGTTTAGACTGTTTGGAGGAAAAGGACATCAGCTGCACTTCCTATATCTGTGATCATTTTGTAGAGGACGATGTGTTTGATCTTAATCATGATGACAAATAGATCAGAATGGGGAAAATGGACATGGGATCTGTCATAGCCGATGAAAGAGATGCCTTCTGGTAGGGGGCAATGGCTTGATTATGGCAGGAGGGCGGGCAGCTTCTCCTGGTAGGTAAGTATGTAGCATTCTGCGACATGCTAACATTTTCTCTTAGAAAAGCCGTTGTCGATATTATTAACTTTGATGAAATCTATTCGGTAGATGTGCACCTCAGCCAGGTCAACAGCAGGGGCAGATTGAGGTTCGAGATATGATCCATCAAGGTAGCTTGGAAGGTCGGCAAGATACTGGTGTAGACGACCTGCTTTGAGGATGATCTTGAGGGAGGGTAGGAGGGTGAAACATTTGTTGGTGTGGCGACAGTTACACTTGTGATTAGCGTAGTAAGGTTCGCCTGGTTTGACTTCGATGGGGAAGGGGATACGCCATATGGGATCTTCCTGTATGTATGGTAGAAGCGTGCTGAGAGGGGCAGTAAGTGTGGGTAGGACCGGCTTTAGCCGCTTTTTGCACGCTTCGGCATTGTTGTCATTGTGAGGGCATTTGCGGCTCTCAGTCTCCTGTGAGACAGGAACGATCAGAGGTGTAAGGGTAGAAGTTGGGCCTTGTCGAGGTTTATTAATGGCGGAAGTCGAATGTTGCCCCTGTTTATGTTATTCGCGGAGGCACTCAAGGTTAAAATAGCCATTAACTTTTGAGAGCATCTCTTCTAGGGTTTGAGGTTTATGGAGGACCAGGTACTCTTTGACATGGCTGTGATCAGGCAAGGCATTTGAGTACGCGAGTGTAGCATTCGCGCAATCAAGGTTCTCGATTTTTTGCGACTCATCGAGGAACCTTTTGGTGAAGATTTTAAGGGTTTCATTATTGGATTTTCTAAAATTGAAGAGGGTATCAACTCTGACCTCTCTGTCTTTGTTGAAAGAAAACTGGGTGGTGAAAAGATGGGATTGTTGCTCAAAGCTTTGAATAGATCCACTGGGGAAGTTGTGGTGCCAACAAAGGGGATTATCTGTAAGAGTTGTTGGGAAAAGAGGACCCATTAGGTGGTCAGCGGTGGAGTGGTAGCTTAGAGCATTTTGGAATTTGAGTATATGAATGTGAGGGCTGGTGTTGCAGTATTTGCTGAGTTTGAGAGCATGGAAATTGGGGGGTATCTCGATAGCAAGAAGTTTGGGGCAAAGCGGGTTATTCAGTCGACTCCATGAGTTGGGCGTTGGGCTCGCCCTGATGCGAATAACAGGTTGCATTTTATAGTCAAAGTCTTTCTGTTTCCAGTATACAGGGTGAGGGGGTGGGGGGATAGAGGGGTTCGAGGATTATGAGGCCGACGATGTGGTATGTTTTTTGCATTGTGCTTTTAGAGACGCTCTCGGGTTGGGCAACGTTTGGGGTGCCTGGAGGAGCAAAGGGTGAAGTCAGAGGAATCTTCTGTGGGGTGGATGCCGAGATGGATCGAGCCAGTAGGGGGAATAATATAGGGATCACCTTCGGCACCGATATGGGCTGGGGGTACTTCGAGATGTGGCAGAGGTCCCAGCCGAGCGCAGGCGGACACACGCGACAGGTTTGGTGTTTGGGACGGTTGAGCAGAGTCCAGAGGCTGTAGTCTCTACAACTCCTTGACGTTGTTGCGTAACTCGTCAATTGCCCGGTTTTGCCTGTCGGCATCGTCCAGACGGCGATGCCGTTCTGCTTCGAATTCCTGCCGGTGCTTTTCACATTCTTGGTGAAGTTGTGTATGGTGCCATTCCTCGGCATGAGCGGATTGTTGTAAAACTAAGGCTATTTGGGTGGTCACTCCATCGACGGAGTTATTGGCATGGGTAGAACTGTAATGGAGGGTAGGTGCCATTGAGGATAATATGTTGAAGTTGAAAACAAAGGGAAGGGGAAAACAAAGGAAGATTAGTAAGGTGGAAAGTACAGATGGCGCCAAATGTAGGCGCCTAACTTCGGGCAGAAGGGGAAGTTGGCTCTTACACTACAGTGTTTTTATCTTCAATCAAAGGGGTACAAGTATATAATTTATAGCATTAGTAATCTAGTGATAATATACTTGCGTGAAGGCCTAGAATGTGATGCTCCACGACCTCTGATGAGGATTTTAAAGAGTGTTTATATTTTTGCCGAGTAGTCGAAGGTTCGAGTACTAGGTTTTACAAGGTGATCGAAGGTAAACTGTAAGGGCTCAGAGGGGAGATTTTGTAATCCTTCCTTGGTTCCCCATTCTTCCTATTAATAAAATATATGAAGGGCTGAATCACCAAGGTTAGGTCACCTTACAAGGGTACCATCCGGATATCGAACGGATATCCTGGAGTGGGTATGGACGCCAGAAATGTCAGAGCTGTCACTATAATAGTTGTGGGGCCTATTTTTGTACTCTGATACTGTAGCAGTTATTGGGTCTTTCACTGTAGCTGTAAGGACCAACAATGTTGCCGTCTTGTCTATTGAGCTGGCTGTCTGTCCTGTCATACTTCGACCATGTACGGATATGGTCGAAGTATTTCTACTGCGATGTGGAGTTGTCTTTGAGGCTTGTTCAGAGTTGAGGCTTCGTTTTTGGATAATCTTTGAGAGACTTGTTTAAGGATTCGATGGGCCTTGTGATATTCGAGTAGACTTCGAAGTAGCCTTCAAGTATTGACTGAGGTAGAAGGCTGCGAGTAGGCTACTACAATACTTAAGGGGACTAAAGGAAAGTTGGCCGAGTTTTCTCTTCCTGATAAAGTAAAATTTGAGGCTGGTAATGTGCATGAGAGAGAGATGATGGCAGTGCTCTCCTTCCTTGTGTATGAGTTTAAGAGACTGGAAGCGGAATACAAAACTGTATATGGCAGCTTAATTGCTAAAGGTGTACAGTGTGAGATGCGGTTGATACGATCTAAGTACCTAGATCCCATGATGGAAAAAATTAGATTTCTTACAATGAGTAAGGTTAAAAAAGGAAAGCAAATTTTGACTGGGAGGATGCCAGAGTTCATGCGTCGGCGACTTCGTGGCGAAAGTTCACGTAGAGATGTGCATCCTAATGTTTCAAGTGATAGCTCGAGTGATAGCTCGAGTGATTGATGAAGTACTATGACTGTAAGAAGAAACTATGCATACTATAACAATTAAAATATAGTAGATAGAGTTGTTAATTTAGATTAGCGACGACATTAGTGGTCTGTATGCATTTGTACTGACTTTATGATGACCTAGTTGTGGTGCCAATGCCTAGTAGTTATTTTATAGAACTACTGTCATATAATATGAGACTAGTTTGGTTGAAGCAATAAACTATATGATCGGGTTTGCTTGGAGAAACAAACGATCTACGATGTAATAGGAGATCAATTTGGCTGAGGTAACAAATGATCTATATTGTAATAGAAGATTGGATTGGCTTAGAGCAGCATACGATCTACGATGTAATAGGAGATCAATTTGGCTAAGGTAACAAACGATCTGTAATAGAAGATCAGTTTGGCTACGCAACAAATGATCCGCAATAGAAGATCAGTTTAGCTTTAAGCAACAAATGATCTGCTATGTAATAGAAGATCAGTTTGGCTTAAAGCAACAAATAATCTATAATGTATTTGAATAGGGTGAACCCACTGGTAATCTGTGATATTTAGACATATAATCTGTATATAGAAGTACTTGTATAATATATTAGAAAAGTACTGTAATGTAGGACAGCCAAACACAAGTATTTCATTGTTTGTAAGATTGACGTACAAAGGATATTAGATAGAGTACTATATGAAATAGTAGAAAGTACTCTGATGTAGGGCAATCAAACATATGCATTTTATTGATGTAAGACCGACGTACAAGATTATAGATTTATTAGAAAAGTATAATGTGATCGATTATTATCTTTGATAAAGCTTTAATCTCCTTGTGTTCCAAGGATTAGGCACTTGTTTCCCAAGTTCTGTGGTGAGGCCGTAAGAGCCAACTCCACTTTTTCAATAATAATAAAAGGACCTTCCCAATTTTTAGCGAGTTTTCCAGCATTGACATCTTTTCTGTGCTTAGGGACTTCTCGGAGGACTAGATCTTTAATTTCAAACTCTCTATGAAGAACTCGTTTGTTATAAGATCTGGCTAAAATCTGGTGGTCTCTTCCCAAGTTCACGATTGCTCTATCTCTAGTTTCCTCAATCCAATTCATGTTACATGCTAACTGGAATTTATTTTCTTTGCCTGTTATGGTATGGTCACGTAATCGGTGATGATATTGAGTGGGGATTATTACTTCAGTACCGTATACCAATAGGAATGGTGTGCATCCAGTCGATACTTGAGGCATTGTGCAATATGCACATAACACATGCGGTAATTCTTATACCCAATTACCCATCTTCTCTGTCAAGCACCTTTTGATTCTGTAGACGATAGTTCGATTAGTAATTTCGGCCTGACCAATTCCTTGTGGGTAATATGGATTGGAAGGAGAGTGGATGATGTTATGCTGGTCGAGGAACTCAACGACTCCGGAACCAATGAGCTGAGGTCCATTGTCAATTCTGATGTGATTGGAGGCAGCTAAACCATATTATGATGGCTTCCCATATAAACTTGATGACTTCGTCTTCACGTGTACGACACAAAGGAACTGCTTCCACCCATTTGGTGAAGTAATCCGTTGTTACTAGGAGGTACTTTTGTTTTCCTGGTATAATTGGAAATTTACCCACGAGGTCGAGGGCCCATCTTCTGAACGACAAAATAACTATGCTAGAATGGAGTTCCAAGGCTGGAGATCAAATTTGAGGTCCATGTCATTGGCAGACATTACACTTGCTTGTATATTCGATGGCTTGAGCTTTCATTTTAGGTTAGACGACTCCTTGTATAAGAGTTCGATTTGCCAAAGATTGTCCTACTGCATGGGACCGACATGTGCCTTTGTGAAGTTCATGCAAGAATTTTTGAGCCTCTTTATCTGATAAACATTCGAGATAGGGTCATGTGACTGATATTTTATAAAGGAAATTATTGGCCACGATGTATCGCTTAACATTATCAAGTACACATCCTCTTTCAGTAGAATCTTTAAAGAGTTTGCCGTTAAACTTATTTTCAGGTCTAATATATGTGAGAAAAGGTCATCGTCAGTCGTCTCCATCCACTTCAGCGCCCCCAGTATTAATAAAATTTAAGCTTATAATGTTAATACTGGGGGTGTATATTACTCCGATCTTGAGATATGGAGCTTCTGTTCCGAGGACTCCCGCCAAATAGGCAAGAGAATCAAAATGTCTATTTTCTCTGCGTGGTAAATATTCAATGGTAACCTTCTTGAATCTACTCATTCTATCGGCAACTACTGTGGCGTAATTAATCATTTTTCTAATTTTCTGAAACTTCTCTGCATAATGGTTCACGATGAGTAAAGAGTCCATGTACAAAGATAACTCAGAAACTCTAGTCTCTATAGCCATATCTAGACCGTGAATTAATGCCTCATATTTGATCTCATTGTTAATAGCTTCGAAGTTGAATTTCATTGCTTTTTCAATTCTATCATTGGAAGGTGTAATAAGGACGATGTTGATGCCTGACCCCACAGGTCTGGCAGAACCATCAGTTTGAAGATGCCAACCTTTTAAAGATATCTAGTCTGACTTTTCTTTGAACTATTCTTCATTGATTTATGCATTATTTTCTTCCCAGTCAGGATCTTCAACTGAGAAGTCTATATGCAAATCTGCTACTGCTTCACCTTTTTCAAAATGTTGTGGTTCGAAACGTATGTCATGCTCGCCAAGAGTTACCGGCTTTTGCTGGACTCGTCTAGATTTCTCTCGCTTGGACAAGATTTCATTCAAAGAATAATTTGTCATTACTCGAACTGAGTGGGCTTGAAAATACTATTTTAACTTCTGTGATGCGTAAACGAGAGCTAACAGTAATTTCTCGATCCGGGTATACCGGGATTCTGCTGGAGTGAGAGTTTTGTTGATGAAATAGACAGGTTTCTCCTTCTCATCAAGTTGAATGAGTAAATAACTCAATGATTTGTTAGTAATGGTAAAATATATGGTGAGTTCTTCACCTTCCTTAGGTGTACTCATCACTGGTGGTTTGCCCAAATAACGTTTGAGTTCCTGAAATGTTGCTTCACATTCTATAGTCCACTTGATCTTAAGATCTTTTTTTGGTCTCTTTTTTGTTGTCCCTTGACGCAGTAGGTCGAATAGCCATCGACACCGATCTAAAGACTTGGAAACAAAATGATTGATTGCTACTATCTGGCCTGCTAGCTTATGTACATTTTTCTTTATTTTTGGAGAAGGCACAGATAACAGTGCACTAATACGATCTGGATCAGCCTCTATGCCTTGCTTTTTGATCAATTGTCCCAATAATTTGTATGTCTGGACCCCAAATTAGCACTTATTAGGATTGAGTCACATTTTTGTAGAAATGAAGAATTTTGAAAGTTGTGTAAATCTGCGATATGGTTCTTCTTCCTGAGACTTTTACACAACATATCATCAATGTATACTTCTATCGCTTTTCTGAGATGGTCTTTAAACATCTGTGTCATCAACCTTTGATAAGTAGCTCTTGTATTCTTGAGAACAAAAGGTATAACCCCGTAGCAATACGGGCCATGCTCTATAATGAAAGTTATTTTCTCTTGATCATCGGGTAGCAGAGGTATTTGATTGTACCCTGACATGGCATCCATCATAGATAAGAGTTCGTGTTCCGTAGTAGAATCGAGCAGATGGTTTATGATAGGAAGTGGAAAACAATCCTTCAGAGTATATTTGTTGAGGACCATGAAATCCACGCATACTCTGATCTTGCCATTTTTCTTTGGTATTGCTACAATGTTCGAGATCCATTCTAGATAGTTGGCTTTTCAGATAAAACCAACTTTAATGAGTTTATCGATTTCTTTGTTGACTTCTTCTCGGAGTCTTGAAGCTAAAGTTCTTTATTTTTGTTTAACAGCTTCAACTTTATCTTTCAAATTAAGCTTATTGTAGGCCAGATTAGGATCGATGCCTAACATTTCGTAAAACATCCAAGCGAATACATCACTATTGTCTTTAAGGAATTGAATAAAAGTATCTCATTCTGCTATGGGCAGAAAAGTTCCAATGAATATTCCTCGTTTGTCCCCATTGATTTCAACATACTCTATAATTTTTGCACTTGACAAGTGGTTTTTTGCAGAGTTCACTATAAAGTTTCTTGTAATGTTCCTTATTGTTTTATGTAATTTTTATGCTAGCTGTAGTACTGATGGTTATGGTACGATGGTAACAGTATTTTTACAAGCTCGAGCTAGCTTCTGATTACCTTTGATTTCGTCAATGCCGCCATTCCATTCGAATCGCAGCACCAAATGGAAGGTCGACGGAATTGCTCGCATATTATGTAGCCAGCAGCGTCCCATTATCCCCAAATAATGGGATTTTGCATTGATAATGTAAAATACATTGTCAACTATTACAGGTCCTATCATAATAGGAAGTATGACCTTTTCTGCACGTTTTTCTCTAGAGCCATTGAAACTACATATATCAATGTCACTAGGCTATACTTTGTCGGCTAACCCCATCTTATCTATCGTGCTTTAAAAAAGTACTTCGATGCTACTACCAGTATCTACCATATTTGTATGTAGTATGATATTTCTTATTTTCAACACGATTGCCAATGTATCATTGTGAGGAAAGTTGACATGGAGAACGTCATAATCGTCAAAGGAGATTCCTTTACGTTGGGAGCTAGATACGGGGAGTAACCGAGCTTCTTTATCGTCTATGGAAAAGTCATGGCATTGGTCGATATGTTGTCTTTTGTATTTGTTATATAGGGGCCTAACTTCGCGAGAGGGGAAGTTGACTCTTACATTATGAATTTTATCTTTGACCAAGGGATTCAAGCATATAATAAATAATAATAAGACTAGTCTACTAATAATATACTTGCATGGAGGCCTAGAATGGGTCACTCCACGACCTCTGGTGAGGATTTTTAAGAGTTCTGTTATAAATATCGAGTGGTCAAAGTATCGAGAACTGGGTGATTATAGGGTATTCGAAGGTAAATTTATAAGGTCTATTGGGAGAAATATTTTAACCCCTTCATAGTTCCTCCTCCCTCTTATTTATAGAACATAGGATGGGCTGAGTCACCATGGGAGGTCAAGTTACATCTGTATCCTCCAGGGGCAACTAACTTGTACCCAGACTCGGTTATGACACTTCAATTTGATGAGTCTGACACTGTAGTTGTTGGTTCTGACACTATAGCTGTTGGATCTGGCACAGCAGTTATCGAGTGGCGTGCTTCATTATTCTATTTGGTGAGCTGGCTGTCTAACATATTCCCCTTCGACCATGCATGCCCATGGTTGAAGTATTTCAGGTTCAATGTTTTCTTCGAGTGTTCGAATAGTCTCGGAAGGTTTTGTGGGCTTGATTAATGACATACTAGGCTTCGATTCATTAGGTAGGCTTCAATGTAGCCTTCGAGTGTTCGACAAGTGCTAGAAGGCTGCGAGTAGGCTACTACTTTCGCCCCCTCTCAGTAGGGGCCTCAGAAATTTGCATAATGGGTGCTTACTGAGAAAAGTAGTTAGGCATTAGAATTTGAAAGGTTAATTGTTGAATGTGGTAGTTCTGAGGGGGGTAATTAATGTGGGTAATTAAGTTTGATTGGTGATTACGGGGTAACAAATACCCTTAATAGTGGTATAAAATAAGGGTTAGCAGGAGGTAAATCACCACAATCATCTTTTGCTTCTTCTTCTTCTTCTTCCTCGTTGAGTAACATACAACATGGAGACCACACAAAACTCCTGGCACCAGAGGAGAATGGCTGAACGGGACCATCAAATAGGATGAAAGACGGCGAAGCTAAAGGTAAAGATTTTTGGTGACAAAGGGCTGGACTGGGACATGCCAGACCTGGTCGAGCTAGAGCTCGAAGAGCCGATCAATGAGCAGCCGTATGCATACTGGTGGGGGGTCTTGCAATGGTCATTCCAAATGGTCGACAACTGGTATTACTTTCTGCAGAGCTTAGCCTAGCGTATAGTAGAAAAGGAGGACCAGTTAAGGGAGGATGAGTTAGAGCTTTCCAAGATGAACTGCCCCGTCTGTATATAGGGTGTGTTCTTCGCAAATGTGGTGGTGTTGTTTTTTTGCTTTGTTATTTTACTGTTTTGTTGTTTTGTTGGTTTCAGAATGTTTCTTTCTTTTGTTGTAGTATCAAAATTTTGGAATGAAACAGTAGTTCAATGAAACAATTTGTTGTGTAACTGAGAAGTGCTATAGACGAATAGTATGTAGGCACGGATTCGAGACTTCAGCTTCAAACGAAGGCTAAAGAGTGGAGATAGTAATTTACTTGGGAAAAGATACTTTGAGTGATAATGTAGTGATCGAAGACATAGGTTAACATTCCACCTTAAATGAACAAGTGACCCCGAATTCTTGAGGCCTTTTGTATATGTAGCGAATGTTGTGATAATATATAGGGAATTATCAATGGTTCATGAAAAAAGGGTATCGAGGAGAGAGATGTGTCAACTACATGACCTCGGAAATTGGTATAGAGTGTGCGTACTGAGAAAACGGTTTGAGTCTGGGAATTTGAAAAGTTTGACTGTTGTAATTCCGAGGAAGGTAATTGAAGACTGTGATTAATGAGGGTCGTGATTATGGAGGGAATAAATATATCTGCCTTCAAGTATAAGTAGGGGGTGTTAAGAGATCTTTCAACATCTGTGCTACCTTCTCTTAGTAAAGTGTCTGCATCTCCTTCTCCTAATAGTCGAACTATGGACACAACTCCTAATACGCGATATCAGAAGAGAATGGACGCCATAGAGCGTCGAATAGAGGAGAAGACGCATGAGCTAATTGTGAAATTCTTCGGGGACCATGAGTTAGACTGGGTAATGCATGACCTGGTAAAACTAGAGCCAGAAGAGCTGATCTCTGGGATGTTGTATGCTCACTGGTGGGCGATACTGCAATGGATGAATCTACTTGCCAGTAACCAATTCTACTTCCTACAGTGTATGGCTGAAGATTTAAAAACTAAAGAAGACCGAGTTGATGAGGAGGCGAGGCTCTGCAAGAATTGCCCTATCTACAAATACAGGCTTCTTGGTTATGGTAAAGGTGCAGGCGTAGGATGGTGGTCAAGAAAGTTTTTAGTTTTCTGTTGATGTTGTTTGTAGTTTTGTTTTGAATTGGTATAAAGGCAGTTGCTCGAATAAAATGGAATGTATTGAAACACTTGTCGAGGTGTGATATTGAACTGTTTGTCTATAAGTGTGATAAACACAATAGACGATGGTAAGTTAGGTGCGATAACAACTTGTCGAATGTTGAGTTTTTAGCAATGATGATTAGAAAACTGTAACTAACTGAGATAAAATTGAATAACCAAAAAATTTAGGCCGATGTTTCGAATATCGGGTATGTGTGAACGAATGTTTAACGCAAAGTGCAGATGATGGTTCATAGGTGGGATCCGGAGTAGTTTGGGAATTTCCTTGAGTCGAAGGTAGATGGGCTTCGACTGCTCAACCTAACAGCCAAAACAGCTGGCATGTCGAAAGTGGTTCTGTTCCTAGGGCAGAGTGCCCTGTAGGTCATTATGACATTTTTGAGGGTTAAGGGAAAAGGGTTAACATGACATATAAGTTTGACGTGACAACTTCGGGCAGGGTACCATAAGGTTCAACTTGGTGAATAAAAAATTGTTTAAATGTGGGCGTAGGAGGCGAACGTGGCAGTTGTTTGAGGGTAAAGGCGTCAAAACATGACTCAACCGAAAAGTAGGGCGAGTGGCGAAGTGGTAATGATGGCGGTTTTGGAAAACAAGGCAGCTTTTTAATATTTTGAGGATGCATTTATAGAGGGAGAAAGAAATCACTGATCCCAATTTATCATTCACAAAGAAAAATAGAGAGTCGGAGGGTAAAACATACTCCATTATTGAGGTGACGCTTGGGTATTACTGAGAGAGAAGAACACCGGGTTATTGCTGAGAGATCAGAGCCATTCAAACAGGTATGTCGTCTAACTTCTTGTGAATAATATCTAATTTACCCTTCTGCCCTGCTGCTTCATCTTTTATTTCTGCATGTGTTTTACACAGTAGGGTAGAGGCCGCTAGGGTTTATATTTGTGATGATATGACCGAGAAAAGGGGTTAACCCGTGTGGCTGGAGGTCTGGACCATTGGGACTTTGAGGGCATTGAGGGTACGACTGAGCTTTGGGTCGAACATTCGACTGTAAGTTGGGATGTTTGGGGCGCAGAGCAAAATTAGTTATTAAAACGTAATAGTCGAATATATCGATCTAATTGCATGCCTCTTCTTTTGTTGAGTATAATGCGTACCCATCAATCTTCGAGGCTGAGGCTGATAGATGAGGAGATCGAGGTAAATGAGACGAGTGTGTCCGATCATGGCTCTATGGGGGAGAACAACGATGTAGAGGTATTAGATATTGTGACAGATGTCCCTCTGGCTGTGGTAGCACCCAAAGGTATGGCCTCGAGTAGTTAACACCATAAGGTTCGAGTGACCGAGGAGAGGGATAAAGAGGAGATGGAGGCAGGAAAGATAAGGGGACACAAAGGTGGTGTCTAGCCATCGGGGGATAAAAGATAAGAGGGGAAGCATAGTGATAGTAGTGAGAGTTCGACAGGCTTGGGGGGAACTGCAGGGTCAGTCTCGGCTCAAGAGAAGCTGAGACTGGATCGATTTATGGCTAAGTTGGAGTTGTCGAAGGTAGGGGTGGTATTATATCTAGTCGGGTCTGCATATAAGTCTATCCTTTGAGAGGGTTTTATGGCATTTAGAGACCAGATTCGGCTAGGGATGCAACTACCTCTTCGAAGGCTGGTGAAGGAAGTATTGAACTTCTAGGAAGTTGCCCCATGTCAGATGAATGAGAACTTCTATTAAATGATGAGGGTGGTCGAGGGTATGAATGTTGAACTAAGATGTGAGAAGAGGGTATTGATCGAGTGGTTCGATATTGTATCGTTCTACTTGAAGAAAGTCAACAAGAAGGTGGACACATACCACATCTAATGTTATGCAGATAAACCGTGGCTATTTGATTTGTGCTCGATGGGCCAAGGGTGGGATAAAGACTTAGTTGTAGTACGAGGTAATTATGAGAATGCCGAAGGGGAGGATTCTTATAAGCTGCAGTATATGATCTATAATCCAAGTAAGTTCATAGTCGAAGATAGTTGTAAAATGGTGGTTGAATAGACTGGTAACCATGTTTTCTTTTTGCTTTGTACAACCAGGTACGAGAACTTTATAGAACCCACGGAGGTACATTAACGACTTTATTGAGTCTAGCAAGGAGTGGATAAACCAGGTATTTAGGAAGCTAGGCATCAAAAGGAAGAGGTCGAAGAGGATAAATTCATTGCTTCAAAACATTCCTGTCGTTCCAAAGCCATCAAAGAAGAGGGGAGAAGAAGGTGCTTCGAGAGGGGTTGAAGAAATGGACAAAGTGAGATTGACACGAAAAGTGAATTATTTTCTAAGGGGGCAACAAACATCGCCAGTGCCCAAAGTAGTTCATGAGGCATCGAAGCGGGCTGGCAATGGAGAGAGCAAGGCCGCTCCCGAATCTTCGAAAGTCCAGCAGCCGATGGTAATGCAACGTAAAAGGCGTATGGAGCTGTGGGATGGTTATGCGGAGGACGTGAACGAAGCACTAATAAAAGCCAAGCTAGAGGAGCATGCTTGAACTGCTGCTTCTTCGATGGTGGCTCTCAGCAGAAGTGACCCAGAGGAGGCTAGGAGGCGGATGAATAAGTCTCTTCATCAGGTAAGTGTTTTATGAAATTATGCTATTTTGCTAAAGTTCACCATGCTTTGAGAAGTACTTATGGTTTGAGTATTCTAGCAGTCACATGCTTGGTCCCAAGCTTTCATCAAGGCACAAAAGGTAACAACGAGGTAACTGAGACAGGTGATTGAAAATCTAGAGCCTGCTAGAGGTATCGAGATGTCGCTGGTGTTTGAGGTTAACACGCTAAAGTGAGTGTAGTCGTATATCAGAGCTGATAGTGCGAGGGAACTTAAAGCTCAGCGTGACAACCATGCTCAAATGCGGAAGGTGCTGGAGTCGAAGCCTGATGAGAAGGAGATGGAAATGGAAGAGCAGAGAGAGACCTTTCAGGGGCAATTTGATAAGGAGTGTGAGACAAGTACCAGGTTGAAGATATTTATCGAGGATTTGGGGTATGATCCCATACTCCGAAGCGCATTCCTACACCCGAAGAGCCTCCTTCCCTAGGTGTTGTGTAGACAGAATGGATGGATATGGATCCTACTGGTGGAGGTATGAGAGAGGGCATAGAAGTTCCTATATTTGAAGATGTTGTTGCTGGTAGAGAAGTTGATGGGGTGGCTGATGCTTTGGGGCTGAATCATACTGTCGAAGGTGTTGGAGGTGTTGCTACGGAAGAGAGTGAGGGAGGAAGTGATGTGGCCACTCCTGTATGAGGTACTATAGCTGCCATCTTGCTGTAACAAAAACTCTTTTCTCTGATCTCGCTGTAGTGTTGGAATATTTTGAGTAATGGTTTGCATTTAAATGCTTTGTAACTTCTTTGAGCTTGAACTATCTTTATGTGTTCGATTTAATTTGGTCGAATGTAATGAACTTGAGTTGCTTATGTTAGAATTGTTGATATTCCTGTATACTTGTATTTGTGGATGTTGGAAGTATATAATGTTTGTAATTCGATTTGAACTAGAACCTTGTCCTAAGGGTTCAGTCTATCGTCCATTCATGCCCCTCAAGTTTGCTCAAATTTGGAGACTTGAAAAATATCGAGGTCGCCCCCAAGTATCAGTCTGGTCGAAGGGTTGACATGATACTTAGGTTAGGCCAAGAAATTTGCTAGACTACGAAGGCTTGAGCCTAAACGAAGCATAACGTGGTGGCCCCCAGTGCATTCCCGAAGGTACGGTCTATCAACCATTCATTCCCCTCGAGTTTGCTTGAATTAGGAGACTTGGAAAACTTTGAGGTTGCCCCCAAGTATCAGTCTGATTGAAGGGTTAACATGATACTTAGGTTAGGCCAAGAAATTTACTAGACTTAGAAGGCCTGAGCCTAAACGAAGCATAACATGGTGGCCCCTAATGCATTCCCAAGGGTCTGGTCTGTCGACCATTCATGCCCCTCGAATTTGCTCGAATTTGGAGACTAGAAAATATTTGAGGTCACCCCGAAATATCATTCTGGTCGAAGGGTTAACATGATACTTAGGTTATGCCAAGAAATTTACTGGACTACGAAGGCTTGAGCCTAACTAAAGCATAACGTGCTCACCCCCAATATATTCTCGAGGGTCTTGTCTGCCGACCATTCATGCCCTCAAGTTTTCTCAAATTGGAAGACTTGAAAAACTTTGAAGTCGCCCCCAAGTATCAATCTTGTCGAAGGGTTGACATGATACTTAGGTTAGGCTAAGAAATTCATTGAACTTTGAAGACCTGAGCCTAAACGAAGCATTACATGGTCGCCCCCAATGCATTCCCGAGGGTCCGGTCTATCGACCATTTATGCCCCTCGAGCTTGCTCGAATTTTGAGACTTGAAAAACTTTGAGGTCGCCCCCAAATACCAGTCTGGCCAAAGGGTTGACATGATACTTAGGTTAGGGCATAAAATTTACTGGACTTCGAAGGCCTGATCCTAAATGACGTATAACGTGGTCGCCCCCAATGCATTATCAAGGGTCTGGTCTGTCGTCCATTCACGCCCCTCAAGTTTTCTCGAATTTGGAGACTTGAAAATTTTTGAGTTCGTCTCCAAGTATCAGTCTGGTCAAAGGGTTGACATGATACTTAGATTAGGCCAAGAAATTTACTAGAAGACATCATACGAAGTTTAGAGGAAAAATATGTTCATTGATTATACTGTATTTATATCAGTTGAACATGGAGGAGGCAGTGACCTATTGTATGATACTAACTGCATGGTGTTCCAAAGATTAGGTAGAGGCTCTTCCACTTCTGTCATAAGATAATAGGAACCTTTGTTAGTTTAGTCATGCAGGATGTAAGATCCTTCCCAGGATTCGGCTAGCTTACTGGCATTGCGAGGCTTTGAAGATGGTATGACTCGCCGAAGTACAAAATCTCAAATATTGAAACTGCGTGGTCAAACTCTTTTATTGTATGACTTCTTGATAGAGAGATCGCATCGACCGAGGTTTGTAATGGCTCGGTCTCTAATTTTGTCGATCCATAACATATTGCATCTGAGTTCAAACTCATTGTCTTTGTCTGGGGGTTGAGGCTGCGTGTCGTTACTTGAAATTGAGTAGGTAGAACCGCTTTGGTACCATAGGCTAGAAGGAAAGGTGTGCAGATCATCATCTTTTGTGGTATTGTTCGGTAAGCCCAGAGTACATGCTGTAGTTACTGGACCCATAATCCTTTCTTCTCAATGACCCGCATCTGAAGATCATCGACTATAGTTTTATTGATTGCGTTAACCTGACCATTCCCCTGGGGATAGTTAGGTATTGAGGGGGAGAGGATGATGTTGTACTTTTTGAAGAATTGTGAACTTTGTTCCCGACAAACTGTGGACCATTGTCGCATCAAATTATGTGAGGACAACCGAAGGGTGTAATGATATTATCTCATAAGAACCTTGATAACTTCTTCTTTTCTGGCTCGGCATAAAGGCATGACTTCGACCCATTTAGTAAAGTAATCTGTTACCACAAGAATATTTTCTTAGCTACCCGAGGCTTTGGGAAAGGGACCCACGAGATCAATGGCCTATCTTTTGAATGGCCAAGAGACTTGACTATAATGGAGGTCTTGCGAATGGCTATGGCACTACGTGAAAAATGGTGATTAGCAACATTTGTGCGCAACCATTAACAACAGTTTTAAAGATCATAAAATCAAACAAGTTTTCGACATATATATCTGACGGAAATTAATATATGTGTTGTATTTTCTAAAAAATATTAATTCGGTTTACAACACAAATAACTATCGAGCTTCAAATTATTTACGACAATTGTTTATGACATATTTGAAATTGACTCTAAAGAAACATAGAATACTCCTTTTAGAAGTCTATCTCTCCCCTCTCTCCGTCCATTCCCTTCTCTCTCGCCCTAACTCCTTGAGACAATTTGAAATTTTGCACTTGGAACGCAGGTAAAAGAATTAATTCCCATTGGATTGCAACATGAGTACTCTTTCGATCTACGCTAGAATGAGTTATTCCTCGGTCACACGGTTGTAAAGATCTCGATTCAAAGATCGGTAGACATCTCTCTCAACTCTAAGATCTAATTAAATTTGGCTTAGTTCTAATTATAAAGGCTACTTATGGTGTAATTGGTTTGCTTTGTATTCTCTCTTTCTCTCTCTAAGGACATCAATGTTCTTTGTGATGTTGGGGTATCTCTTGTTATTTTCACTAGTGCCTGGAGGATGTTTAAGTACTTCAGCCCATCTACGAGGTATGTATACAGTATATTTTCATCTTGGTTTTGTACTTGTTATAACTTGTATATGGTGCATTCTGAGTTGTATGGTGAAAGATTGATAAAGGTACTGGATATGGTATTGAATAGTTTCAAAGAAGTTGTTGGATGCAAAGAATGAGATACTCTCTCTATCACATGGGGATTTTTTTAATATATTACTCAATATATGTGATCAACCATAGTTCTTTGAAGTTATTTGGGTGTTCTTGGCAATCAATTGTGAAAGGCATGATATGACAAGTCTTTATTTTATTGGTAGAGATTGTTGCAAAAGCTTAAACTATCCTCTCAGGCTCTTAATAAGAAAAGTCTATTACTTGTCAAGGATTTTGTTGTTTTCTTAAATGCAAACATCAAAAAGATAAATAAAAGAAATACTACTAGTATTTACTTATGTAAGTGTAGGGGCCTAACTTCGTAAGGACGGGAAGTCGGCTCTTACACCATGGGGGTTTGATCTTCGATCAAAGGGGATCAAGTATATACTATATAGCATAAGAAATCTACTGACAATATACTTGCATGGAGGCCTTGAATGTGACGCTTCACGACCTCTGATGCGGATTTTTAAGAGAGTTTATATTTCTGTCTAGTAGTCGAAGGTTCGAGTACTGTGTACTTTTACAAGGTAGTTGAAGGTAAACAGTAAGGGCTTAAGGGGGAGATTTTGTAACCTCTTCTTGGTTCCCCATCTCTCCTATTTATAGAACATAGGAAGGGCTAAGCTGCCAAAGTTAGGTCACATTACAAGTATACCATCCGAATATCGAGCGGGTATCTCAGAGTTGGTATTGATGACGGAAATGTTAGATCTGTCACTGTAGAAGTTATTGGTTCTGTCTCTGTACTCTGACACTGTAGCAGTTGTTAGGTTTGTCACTGTAGCTGTAAGGACCAACGCCACCATCTTGTCTAGTGAGTTAGCTTTTTATCTTGTCATACTTTGACCATGTACTGATATGGTCGAAGTGTTACTGATGTTGATGTGGAGTTTGTCTTTGAGGCTTGTTCAGAGTCGAGGCTTCGCCTTCGGATAATCTTGCAAGGTGTATTAATGGATTGAGTGGGCTTTGATGTATTCGAGTAGGCCTCTAGGTAGCCTTCGAGTGTTTAACTGGGGCAGAAGGCTGCGAGTAGGCTACTACATTTCACCCCTCTCAGTAAAGGTCTCAAAAAAAGGTATAGAGGCGTTTGCTGAGAAAGTCTGTTGGTTATTGGGAGTTGAAAAGTTAAAAATTTGACTGTTGCATATTGAAATTTCAAGAGGGGTAATAAAAGAGAGTAATTAAGAAATATTGGTGGTTATGGAGTAATAAATGGGTTGGATGAGGCTTGTACATATGGGTATGAAGGTGGTAATGTTGTGGAGTCTACTTCTACTGCACTCTCCTCTCCTTTATCTGAATTTCCTAAAAAAATGTGATGGATACCACACCCAATACCCGCTACCAAAAATGAATTGGATTATCCCGAGACCGTCGTATAGGGCGAAAGACTGCTGAACTGAAGTTGAAGTTCTTCGGTCACCGTGAGATTAACTGGGATATGCCGGACCCTGTAGAGTTAGAGCCTGGAGAGCCCATCAACGGGGAGTCCTATGCTTACTTTTGGGGGCAGATGAAGTTTTATTTTACTACTGCAGAAGAAAACTACCTCTACTTAACGGCTTTGGCCGAATATCTCATTCAGGCAGAAGAGCAGTTAGAGGAGCAAGGTTCGACGAGTAGAGCTGGTCCGTCTGAAAATAGGGCGACTTCTTCTTAAAGTGCTGACAAGGTGGTAGTGATGAGTTTTTTGTAGGGCTGTCTTTAGAAGGTTTTAGCTGTTGTTTTGCTGATCTTTGTAAATTTTGTATGATTGTACAAGGAGGTCTCCTCTATTTTTTGTATGTTGAAATAATGCAATGAGAGCAAGTGTTACTGAACTTGTGTTCTGGTGTCTGATGAACAATATATGCGAATAGATTGTAGGCGCGGTACCGAATATATATCTTCGAATGTTAACATACAGTAATGGTTACCTTCGAGGTGACATTGACTTCGAATTGGAAATGTGTTGGTTGAGGAAAAGGGTCAACATTCGATTAAGGGGGTCGATGTTTCGAAGCTCATAATGGTTTGACTGCTAGTCTTCGGGAAAGAGGGTTGAATTTGCATTTTGATGAAATGGCTATGTCCAGGAAGTTGTAAAGGTTGGACTGCTGGGTTTTCATGGAAAAGAATTGAAGGCTGTAATAAATTCAACTCTGATTAAGGAGGGGCAAAATGTATCTAATTTTTGTTATAAATAGGCTGTTTCTGGGAGAATTGCATGCGTCTGTTCCTTCGTCTCTGAGTATAATGTCTGCCTCTTCTTCCCAAAGAAAAGGCGATACTTCTAATCCCAAGAGCCAGGACTAAGTGGCAGCAAAAGCTCTACATGTACGGGAGATGATGTTAGAATTGAAGCGAAGGTTTGTCGGAGATCAAGACATGGACTCGGAGATGCCAGACTTGTTTGAAGTGGAGCCCGGGGAGCCCATTGCTGGAATGCCCTTTGTATATTGGTGGGGGGTGCTACAGATGATGGGACCATTTCCTGATCACCGATTGTCCTTGTTAGAGTCATATGCTGAGGAGATGGTGGACCAGGAAGATACCGCAACTGAGGCCAGGAGCGAGAAGAAATGTCCTGATGAAAAATAAGGGCTTGACTGTTGGGGGTATTTGTGTAGGGTGTGATCTGAAATGAAATTAGATTTTGGGTTTTTCAGCTTATTTGAACTGTTTTGATCTGTATGAATGGAAATTGGAAATTTATAGGATAACTGTCAAAGTATAATTCTTACCTTTTTGTAAGTTAAATTCTGAAATGTCAAAGTAAAGGTCTAAACTATAGAAGTAAAATTATGAACTTTCAAAGTAAAATTCTAAACTGTCGAAGTAAAATTATGAGCTGTCGAAGTAAATTTCTGAACTGTTGAAATAGAACTCTGAACTGTCGAAGTAAAATTTCAAACTTTTGAAGTAAACTTCTAAACTATTTATACGAGACACAATATATTTGATTTCTCATGTACAAGAAGTAGGTGTGTCGAAGGTCTATTGGATTTGATTGGACAGACTGACATCCCAGATAGTTGTTCTGTCAGATTGATATTGTTTCCAGGGGCAGTGCGTTGTGCAGGTTATCATGATGTTTCCTCATTTTACGGAAAAGGTTGATTTGATGTGGAGATTTGATTGGAGACACTACGTACACTCGTGTAAATACCAACACTTTTGATAGTAATTTGCGACTTGGCGCATGTGCCATACTTTGAATGAAAAATACGACTTCCATTAGAAGTCGTAATTTTAGAACCCCCGTCGTTTTAATTTTTTCCTTCTTATTTATGTCTTAAAATATACGACTGCTTAAGGAGTTGTAAAACTATTCTAATTTAGATACTTGATCAAGTCATTTTATTTGATTTGGAATATACAACTTTAATCCTTCTCCCCCAAAACAAACTGTATTAATTCCCTGCTCAAATTAAACGAATAGAGAACCAATATACCCACGCAAATCCAAAATTAGGATCCAATCAAGTTGGGATTCCTTAAATCTCTAAGGTAAAGTTAAAATCTAACTTTCTAATCCATGTATCTCTCTACAAATTTATCTCTCAAAGGAAATTTTATAATTTTCTCTCAAATCAAACACCCAAAAAACCCTAACCCCGTACAAATCGATCAATCTCCAACAATTCCGCCATAATATAAACTGGGTATTTTCCTAAGATTTCCTTAAAGTAACTACTGAGAAACAAACCCATCTCTAACAATCCATCTTAATTAAACATGGAAATGCAACAAAGAAACATATGAAATATAGAAGCTATTTGGAAACAACACTTAAGGGGTGTTGTCTCGTAGAAGGGGATACCACGCGAAAACAATACTATTACACTAACATCAAATACTGGCCTATAAGAGATGTTTATTAATCTTTTGGCCTTTGATCTGATTAGGTTTGCCCGGATATTTTAAATGGTAAAAACTTTTTTGAATCTCAAGTGATGAATGTTTCTAGTTAACTCTTCTAGATTATGTTCCCCATATTTTATGATAGTTTGTTCCTTCCTTCTTGAGGTACTCGTAAAATAGATTGTTTACCAATTGAGGAAAGTAGTAAGCCATATGATATTGCATCCTTCTATGGACCAAACATAAGACTTTTATTTGAGAGCATAAAAAGATCTTATAAACAAAAAACTCATTCAACAAGGGAAGAAGAAATGAACATAACAAAACAATCAAGGGTCTTAGATGTCTGACATAATTCATATACCAGGCTTCAATGTAATTTGAACTACTATAAATGTTGTTCTTGCCATAAACATAATTTGGTAGAAAGGTGCTTGATCATGTGTGCTTATTGAGAAAATTGATAATTAGCTGGTTAACCATGATTGGGAACTGCTCCTGAACAAAGTGAGATTCTTCGCTAAACCAAAAATAGGAAAAAATAACTGACAAATGATTTAAATTACCTTGCACGTTTTATTTATCATTTTATTTGGCATTCTTAGTGGTGTTTGTATCCCTGCTGAATTTTTTTTCAACAGCTTAAAAAAATTTCAATTTTATGTTTCTTTCACTGCTGAATTTTTTTTTTCAGAAAACCAAATTATGCAAAAAAAATTCAGCGAGGAATACATGCTTAAAAAAAATTCAGCACTTTTAAGAAAAATTGATACCTCAATAGCCCTTGTCTTCAACGCGCCTCCAAACCTAAAGAACCGAATTCGTCAAGGAATCTCTCATCTCTCGCTTCAATTTGTTGTTGTTGTTGTTGTTCTTGTTTGGGAACTCCAGCTAGGGCAAAATCAGGTACAAAATGCTCTCAATTCGATCCAATTTTGTAATCAATCTTCATATCTTTCCCTGATCTTTCTCATGTAAAAATTTCTAAATTTTTTTGGTAATGTTATTAAGAAGATTTTTTGTTAAAGAGACCTTAAGATTACATCCTCCAGCCCCTACATTGATCCCTCGATTTACCACAGTGGGAACTACTGTGAATGGCTTCCACCTCCCTCCGAATACCGCAGTGCTGATAAATGCATGGCCAATTCAAAGGGACCTTGCATATTGGGACAATCTAGAAGAGTTTATTCTAGAGTGATTTAGACATAATAGTATAGATTTGTTTGCTTGAGCTAACATTTCCACTTGAGCTAGCATTTGTTTGCTTTATATAGTTGCCCGTGATCTGTTATTTGTTTGCTTCATTTCCTAGAGCTCAATGGCCATGGAACTTAGGGGGTGTCTTTGTTTTCTTGCTGTGTTTAGTGATTGATTCATTTGTGTGTTTTGTTTTAAATTGTGGGGTATCTAGAAATGAAGCATTGCATGTTTAGATATGAATTTGTATGGCAGTGTGTTTGAGTGAATTTTTGTTATCTTAAAGATGAAGGGGCTCTTGGTTTAAGGGACCTTACCATTTGGATTGAAGTAGACAATGACCTTATTGTACCAAGTAGTGAGGGTACTTTTAATGTTGTAGGCACTTACAAAGTAATAAGGAACAAAAGAGTAGTAGGTTAGTGGAGTAAAATTTGTTAGCTTTACCTAGTTGCTCCTAAGCATAGCATCACCACCTGACAGATGCTTATTAGAAAACTTGCAACTCAAGACAGACTGGCGCAAAGAGGCATTCTAAACTAGTCCTAATGCAATCAATGCAGAAATGCCCATGAAAGTACTAAACACTTATTCATGGATTGTGTGTATTCAGTAGAGATGTGGTACAAGGTTATGTTGATGTGTAAGGTGGATATACATGTTCTTAGCGTTGAGGAGGAGATTCATTAGATGGTGGCATGCTTTAAACTACTATCATCTATACTGCTTTTTGTGCATGGACTAGTATGTTCTGATAAGCTGGATGTACTGAGCCCATAAGCATTACTTACTATGAACTCAAGGCAATTGAGAAAAATCTGTTAGTCAAATATGGTTAGCACAAGTATCCTTAATCCTATTTAGCATAAAGCAAGCCATAATAACATCTTTTATCATAAAGCAAACCATAATAGCATCTTTTAGTATAACATCTTTTACCATTGTAATATACTGTATGTAGAATATATTGCTGATATTTTGGCTTTTATTTCATCATCAAGTTTTACCATGCCTCAAAAGAATAAGAAGGCTCAGCAAGACCCAAGCCAAGATACTCCCAAACATGCAAAACAACTTAATGGTTAGATGTTGTACACTTATCTTGTATTATGCAAGCGTGAACTTGACACAAGTAAAGATGCGGGGTCTGGACTTTTGAAAGCCTCTTGGGCCAAGATTAGGGAGGAGTACAATGTAAAATTTAACCTAACTCGTGAACTGAAATATTTTAGTAATGTCTGGCTTTACCAAAAGGCGAAGTACAATGCTTGAACTTTTATGAAGGACTGGGAATGGTTTTAATGCAGAAACCCGCACGTTTCATCTTCCACCTAAAGAGTGGGATGCCTTGATTAAGGTATAGTAATCTTTTGTTTATTATGTTCATCTGTATAGTCATATTATAAATTTCTGAATGTTTGCTTTCTTAATACACATCAGATAATTGAGAACGTCAGTAGATTTAGGAAAGGTGGGTTACTTCATGAAGACTTGATGGAAGCTATTTTTGCAAGCAGAGTGGCTACTGAACATGTTTGAAATTTACAGAACATCTAGAATATACTGACATGTTTGTGGGCCTGGCTACACTGGGATCAAAGAAACTCTGCCTGATGCAGTTTCTCGAAGTTTAGTTTTCTATGCATTACTATTTATGATTATCTTATTTTTTGAATTTATAAACTATGTTGATGTTCGACTATTTGCTATTTTAGACTATGTTGGGCTCTGTTATCTTAAGATTCGTACTTCAGACTATCTTTAATGCTTATGATCTGTATAAACCATTTTGTTCAATGATGTCATTTGTATGTCCATTTTGTCCATTCTTTTTTGTCCATTTTGTGTAATAATGCCTGTTGTATGTCCATTTTGCATGTCCATTTTGTATATCAATTTTTTCCATTTTGTGCAATGATGCCTTTTGTATGTCCATTTTGTCTATTTTGTCCTTTTGTTCGAACAGAGGGGGGCAGATATAGACCGAACTCTTATTTATTTGAATATGCTTCAAGTTGTGTTCTTTTATAACAAGGGTATTTAAGACATTTATAGTTTACCAGTTTTCAGCACTTCTTAGAAAAGAAACACCATAACTTATTTAGCAATTCTGTATTCAACATTCAGCACTTCAAAACATTCAGCATTCAGCACTTGATTTTTTTTTCAGCATTCAGCACTTGAAAAATAAACACCTAGACTTTGATTTGAGTCTAATTTTTTCCCTCCTTCGCAATTCCTTTTTCCTCCATCCTACAACTCTCCACTCCCATGATTCCCTCGCGATCTCCCATAAAAATTTCAATTGTAAAATTGAATGCCCTCCTGCCCACGATTCTCTTCCTTGCTCCCCATGATTCTCTCCCAATATTTCAGGATTTCAAATTCAGTTAGGTTTCAAATTGGGATTCGAATTACTTCTTCGTAAATCTGAGGATTCTAATCCCTTTCACAAATAGATGTAGGTACGGCCTCTATCTCTCTCTTTTGTTGATCTAAGTAAGTTTTTGATTTTAATTTTGCTTAATTATATTTATTTTGATTTGCTTCACAGTTTCAGTAAGTTTTTGGTTTTAATTTTGCTTAATTATATTTTTTTGTTTTGCTTCACAGTTACTGTAAGTTTTTAATTTTAATTTTGCTTCATTATATATATTTTTGTTTTGCTTCATAGTTTTTGTACATATAGTTATCTGTGTTTTCACGTGAGACCTTGTTCTTATAATCTTGTTTAGAGTTGGGAGTTTGTTCCTAGTTTGATCATGTTTTGACATCTTTGCTATATATTTTTTGTCGTCTTTCATGTTAGCGAGGATAATGGATTTTGGATATGCTTTGTTATATTTTGAGGAACAATAGTGGAATTGCTTAATATATCTATTTGTTCGGTAAACTATAACATGTCAGTGAATTGATATCTATCAGGCATTAAATTTGAGTTGTAGGTTCAATATTTTAAATCATATTAAATTTTATTAAAAGTTTTAGCTAGAAAATTTTACAGGTGGATGTTTGCTCTAAGGTTCCTTCTGTGATAAAAGTAATTTTTTTTAATTATTTTCTTTAGAAAACAACTTTCGAGTATTCTCATGGTTACCTAGTCTTCCTTTTCAATACAGATGTACAATTTTAATGATATTTATAAAAAAAAAAGTTAAAATATAAGATCGTAGTAAAACCAGGAACAAATTTATATTTTTAAAATAAGAGACTCAATCTGGGTCAAACGAAAACAAACCCTGATTCACTCATATTATTTATTCCGTACATATCTATTTTTTCTTTCTATTTTACTTAATTATTAATTTGGGTAAAGATTAATTGTTGGGTAGACTCAATTATTAATTAAATTGATTGTTCTTAGGATTTCTTACAACTTCTATTTGTTTTGCTGTTGTTTTTGTTTTACAAAGGTATATGCTTGTTCTCTCGTAATTACTGGAAGATTTGGGTCATTGAAATTGAATTGGGGATTCAGACTTGGCTAAGCTATCTCAAATATGTTAATGTGTTTTTTTTACTTTAATAACATACATAATTTGTTTCATGTGTATTACTTAATAGTTATGTTATTTTTAGTTTGATAGTATACATAATTCAGGGAGATATATATAATATATTGATTTTAGTCCTTTAATAAGTAGCTCTACTTTCAAATAGTTCTGAAGCAATACCTTTTGCCATTTGCTCCAGTACAAAAGGTTCAGGATTTGTTATTGACATACTATTCATACTCCTTCGTCATAGTTCTCATAGTCGTGATCAGTTGGTAAGCATATTTGAGGTAAAAAGACATGAGTCAAGAATAAAAAGTTGAAAATTACCATCAAGTGTGACTGAACAAATCGTTTAAATCCAATATATGTAGTAGTACACAATGACAGAGTTGACACTGCCAGAGCGTCAAGTGTAACGTATTCAATGTTTCTCTACTAGACTGAACATTCAGAGAAGCTACTATAGATGCTTAACATAGTGTGTATTTGAGTTTTTACTGGAATTATATTAATATAGTGGGTATTTGGGTTAAGATCATACTTGAACATCATCGAGGTTGACTTCATTTTTCTTGAAGAATTTTGTTAAGGTGTAAACGTTCTCATCAGTTGGTCGGTAATGACTACTGTATGCTGAGATAGTCAGTTTTTTTATATGAACGCCATAACCCATGAGCTCACATATTCAATCAAATTGCATGATTGGATCAATAGTACAAAAGTTTAGTTTATCTCAAAGTTAACTTCATTAAACGCCTACAAATTTACTAACCTCAATAGACAGTATGGCCCCTTGATAGTTCCATCTATGAAGCGTGACCCTGGGAGTGACATATTAATAGTTGTCGACTCCCCTGGAACCAAAGAGAAGTAGTTATCAGAATAATGCACTGGGAGAGTTCTTGTATCTTCTCCATCTTGGTTGTCTTTCTTTGTGGCGGGGACTGAAAAGTGGAGAAAGAAGGCAACTCCGGAGTCAGTCCCATTTGTTTCCACAAAATTCACACTATCGCCCCCTGTTGAAAACCTTCTATATATCCTCCGTAATAAACCATAATTATGCGACTTCTTTGAAGGGATTTCCACTAGTTCAACAAAGCCCATATCATAATCATTGTCATGTCTATCAATGACATGATTCTTGCAGCTTAATGTTTTGAAGTTTGTTGTATTGGACGGATTTTCTATGTGCATTTGGATTTGGTACGTAGACCCCCCAATGAAAACAATAAACTTCATCTTCAGGGGTATTTTCTTTGTCCTATAAGTTTCCAAAAGCTTGTAATCTCCACCTTGGAGATGCAACCATTAAAAGTTCCTTGACATAATTATAAAGTCCTATTTTCCAAAAAGCCTGAGAATGAGAAAGTAAACCGGTTTTGGGTTTTTAGACTTGGGGTACTTCATCTCGATGACGGATTGTGTTATTTTAGCTAGCACCGTGAGTTCTTCAATGACTTTATAATATGGAAAGTTCCCATCTAAATCCCATACTAGGATTTCAACTGCTATAATAGATAGTTCCTCTGAGGTGGTGTTAAATACCTATATGAAATATGTTGCAAGATTAAGATGGACATGAATTGGTCCAGCTGCGGAATGGCAGCCATCGAAACCTGTTGTTTGGTCATGGAGATGATAAGAGAACTGGTCCCGAAGACTAGTCCAAGGATTCTGAGTCTTCCATATTAGAACACCAGTGCATTTAGTCCAGATCTGAGAAGTCCAACCCTCCAGTGTATTCAATAACTTGTATAACAAGTACAAACACCCTTATTGTGTTCAAATCCTTGCCAAGAATTCCAGCTTGAGTTCACATGAATCTTCTTCTTATCTCAAACATATTCACAAGGCTTTAACTCATGAAATACTGTAATCACCGCTTAACCAAAGATCTTGTAGAAACATCAAGTAAATTCAGCCATACATCGCTAGATCGAATTTTTATTTGCATTTTCAGTTACTAATTAGCATACTCTACGCTTTTGTACCAACAACAAATTTATTCCAGGTCTTCAAGCTCCCTACTGGCAAGACTTTCTTGCCCACAATTTTTATTCTATTTATACTGTCTCTAATGTAAAATGTGACATTCTCGGGATTCAGAACTATTCATTTTTGTTTAAGCTATCTCCCCAAAAACCGTTGTTCAGATGAAACAGTTGAACTTCTAACTTCGTATCACTCTGCATTCCCTAGAGACAGTATATGGATCGCTAAAGGCCTATGTTTTGGCAGATTGGCTCTGGTTATGTTCATATCCTGTTATAATTTATTTTCTAGATTCCAATTTTTTACTTATTTTCTGAGACTGTCTTCCAGTCACTAACAAAGCAATGGCAGACAGAAAGTAGCAGTGATATTGTCTGAGACTGTAATAAGTAATGAAACTCAGATGAATATTTCTAGAACTTCTAAATTCCAAAGAATAAATGACAAAAGTAAACTGTTGTTTCTCGTTAATGTAAGAACTTTCACTCCATATTTTGAACAATATATATATAAGAACAACATCGTGGTAATTCAACACTATAAAACAAATAATTGGTACATATGAAATGGTATTTAATACCAATTTCTCTGGAAGCTGGTTTTCATTTTTATACCAAAATAGATATACTGCAGATAGTTGCATCGAAATGGTATTTAATATATGTGGCCGCTTTCATTGTGCAGACGCAATGGTTTAAATCTATCTACTATATAATACAACCCCACCGACTCTTTCGATGGAAATAAAAGAAAAGAAACATCCATCGTGCCTAATTTACTGTATTTTGGTTTAAGTAATCATATTTGGAAGTCTTCTTGACTGACTTCTACTTTTCCCAACATACATTGTATTGTTTATAGAGTTATAGATTCCAATGTCACACTTAATCAACGGTTAGGATAAATATCAAGAGGATATTGAAGGTTTAGATTGAAAGTTTACAATGAGCTAAAATATGAAGGCACCGCTGCACTAGATGTGAATGGATCAAGTCTGCCCAAATAAAATATATGTCTTCTACTTAATTGACGTCACAGTTAAAAAGAATCAAACATTTTAGGTCAGATGCCCTTCACATTATAAGAAAAAAATATTAGCATGTTGTAGCAAATTTATTCCATAACAGCTCAGGTTGGTATTCCTTGTATACTATAACCATATGCATGTGATGTTAAAATCTATCTACTCTTACAACGAAAACTAAAGGAAGTCACCAACCATTTGCAGATGTGCCTAATTAGCTTAGCTGACGAACCTATAATTTTGCTAGTTTTAAGTAATTGATGAATTTGCATTGCATCATATTAATGGATCCAAACAACCATACGAAGGGAAAAAAAATATGGTTAGGATAATTCGTGGACGATGATGGTCTATATTGAAAAGATAACTCTTTCGTGTTGCACTTGCACTAACTATAAAATTATAGAATGTGAAGTTTGGAAGAACAACACCTTTTATTGAAACCAGATTGGTACTAATTAGACTATTATTCTAAATTTTCAACTAATTGGTCGATATAGATAATTAACGATTCAACTTGTGCAAATATTGAAATTTGTATCCTTTCTAGCATTAACTTATACAATTTTTCAGTGAAATGAAATTTTATTGTGCAGCAACTAGATTTACTGGGTTTTTTTATTCGTCTCTACACAATGACATCATCTATGCCAGCAATCCCAGGCAAGAAATGGATGAAAGTGCCACGAGGGTCACGGGAATATATGAGTGGTCTTGAGTTATTTATTTATTTTTTAATCGAGAATATACCAAATTTAGGAGGTGCAAAGTTAATCAAGCACAAACTGATCTTGAAGAGAATGTAAAGTACAAAGTTAATGGAAGATGAATTACTACCTTTATATCCCTCTTGTCAAGAAGAACATATAAGATTAGCAGTTGTTGTTAAGTTCTTAAGCATGAAGTCCTGATACAATATTTCAAACTAATGCTTTACAAAACTTTTAGGGTATGTTAAAAAGATTCTACTAGATGACAATACTTTACCAAATAGAACATACACTGTAAAGAAATTAGTTAAGTCATCCCGTATGGAGTGCCAGATAATACATACATGTCGTAACGATTGCATATTGTATTGGAAGTAGAATTCGGACAAAGATAGTTGTCCAACATGCGGTATAAGCAGATGGAGATCGACAAACCCATTGAAGCCCAAACTTAGTAAACCATGGAAAAAGTTAAGATATTTTCCTTTAACACCAAGATTGCGATGAATGTACAGTGTTCCATGGATTGCAAATGAAATGACATGGCATGCAAAGGCAAACTTAACTGCAAACGAAGATACCATGAGGCACCCCGTAAATGTTTCTTGTTGGAAACAGTTTCATCGTAAATTTCCCGAGTATGGATCTGAGGTGCGTAATGTTCATTTAGGGCTTGCAGCTGATGGGTGTAATCCGTTTGGTAACATGAATATCTCTTACAGTTGTTGGCCCGTAATGGTTGTTCCTTATAATCTCCCCCCATCTTTGTGCATGCAAAAAGAGTTTACGATGCTGATACTGTTAATCCCCGGGAAAGAGAGTCCCGGAAAAGATATTAACACGTATTTGCAACCATTAATTGAAGAACTAAAAGAGTTGTTGTCAGATGGGAAAGAAACATATGACTCTTACACTTAGAGTAGGTTTAATATGAAAGCAATATTGTTTTGGGCTATACATGATTTCCCAGTGTATGGGATCTATCGGGTTATAGGACCGCCAGAAGGTACGGTTGTCCTGCATGTACTAGAGGGAAAAAGTCAGTGTGGCTTAAGAACGGAGGGAAGTTTGCTTATATGAAGCACCGAATATACCTAAAAGATGCAAACCACCCATTCAGAAGCCAAAAGTCACAATTTGATGGGAATGAAGAGTATGGCAAGCCACAACGTCGTATGACTGGTGCAGAAGTATTACGTAAGATGGAAGCTATTGATACCAAATACGGTAAGGTAGAAGAAAATAAGAAGAATGATTTGAAAAGGAAGAGAGGTACAAAACAGGTTAATGAATCTCCTCAAGAAAAAAATAAGGGTAATAAATTTACCGTTTGGTCAAAGAGATCAATACTATTTGATTTGCCGTACTGGAAGGTACGTTAATTTAATTTCCTTAATATATATATACCGTAATTATATGTATGATAAGAAATGCATGTTATTCACACAGGATTTACCACTTCGCCATAATCTTGATGTAATGCACACAAAAAAGAATTGTGCAGAGATTTTGTTTGTAACACTTATGAATACAAAGGGTAAGACGAAGGATGGAGTTAAAGCCCATAGAGACCTTAAAAGAATGAAGATAAGGAGAAAGTTGTGGCTAGTAGAAAAGAATAGAAAATTAGTTTTGCCTGAAGCTCCATTTTGTTTGTCCCAATCCGAAAGAGAGTTAATTTGTAAAACCTTATTCAACTTGAAAGTTCCTATCAGCTACAGTGGAAATTTGCAACATAATGTGAACATGGACAATTTTTAACTAAAAAATTTAAAATCCCAAGATTATCATATCCTCATGCAACAATTAATGCCAGTATTATTAATGCATGCATTTAAAAAGCATTAGCCGTTACGTGTTGCTATCTAGGAGCTATCGAAATTCTTTAATGTATTATGTTCAAAGGTTATAAACCGCGGCGAGCTTACAAAGATGAATGAGCATTTTATGGAAATACTGTGTGTATTTGCGAAGTATTTCTTACCTTTTTTTTTTCTATGATACACATTGTTGTGCATTTGGTGGATGAGGTGTTAATTGGTGGACCCATTCATTATCGATGGATGTACCCACTTGAGCGGTAAACAATATCTATATTTTTTATTTATTTACATGTACTGGGTATACTGCCAATATCTAAATTATTAACTATGCAACAAGATGATGAAATGGTACAAAAAATATGTAACAAATAAGGCATATCCAGAAGGGTGTATTGCGCAAACATACCTCAACGAAGAAGCAATGATGCATTGCAAGGAGTATATGAATGATGGAGCAAAAGGAAACTATACGTGAGGTCTAAGGACGTTTGGTGATTATGACGATGAATGTGCCAAACCGCTTGATAAGAAAGGCAAGGAATTCTTTCTCAACACGGTAGAGTATGAGCAAGCACGCAAATGGGTTCTTCGGCAAGCAGCTAAAAATTCTGAGTGGGAGGAGTAAGTAAATTAAATAAAAAAAATTATATTCTTTGGTTAGTAATTCTCCTGATCTATGTTAATATTGCATTTGCAGGAAGTACAACACTTACCAAGAAAACCTTAATTCTCGTAGTCAAAGTCAAAGAGGAAATCGTCGAACGGAGAAACTAATAGATTATGTTTCTTGGCTAAGACAACAGTTAAAAAATGATGAAGATTCTAGTTTCAAGAAGCTTGTGGATGGACCAAGTTTTAAAGCTCTTTCATATAAGTCATACCAAGTTAATGGATACATCTTTTGTACATTAGAGTCAGAAAAACATAAGACGACCCAAAATAGTGGTGTATCCATGAGGGTTGTAACTTCATTCATTTCAAGAGTCGGTGATAGAAGCCCCATCAACAAGGAAGTCACATATTACGGGATAGTCAAATCAATACAAGAGTTAGATTACATTGAATTCAAAAAGCTAGTTTTTTGTTGTGATTGGGTTCGTATAGAAGAAAGTGGATGTTCAGCAGATGCTGTGAGGAACTTAAGATATGTCAATCTTGCTAAGTTGCAAAGAAACTTAATGGATGACGATGAGCCATTTATTCTTGCACCTCAAGCTAGTCAAGTCTTTTATTGTAAGGATCATAGTCAACCTGATGAGCAATGGCATGTTGTCATGGGTTCTCCAAAGAGGTTAAGTAAAGATATAGATGCTTATGAGGACCCCTTAATTTTTGTGGCAAGAATAAATGTTGACGATTCAATTTTATCAATTGTAGATGATGTTGCAGAAGAAAATATCATTAAAGATGCTGAAGATGCGTAACATTGAATGTTTAATATTTTTTATTTGATTCCTTGAAATTGGTTTTGCATTTCAAAATTTAAAAATAATGGTTCTTTTATTTATGGATATTTTCTTCACGCAGTTGTAATTATCTATCTTGTTAAGGATTATAGTGGTTATCTTTATATTGTTTTATATTTATTTAGCTTTTCATTATTTTGTTCTAATAATCATGTCATCTACTGCTTCGTTTTGTGCAAAAAAAATTGGTTACATATTTAGCTATATCTACCCTTGTTATGGTAACTATGTCATCTATTGCTTCATTTTTAGTATTAATGTCGAACGAGGATGGGTTATCTATGGGAGCGAGCTCAGAGCCACCTATTACTCAGCGGAAAGAGTACCGTCCACATGGTCTCCAAGCTCCATGAGTTATATAAAGTTTTTATATCATTATCCTTTTAATAATGCATAAATTTATGTAATACTTATATTGGTTTATTTTTATTTCTGTTGAGGTGGACTAATACCTATACAATTTGATGATGGTGGACAACCAATTGGTCCAAATCGCAAATTTCTGTGTACTTTCATTGGAGAGACTACATGGGAAAATCTTTCTCCATTGGTCGGTGATTGGCGTAATCTAGAAGAAGAAGATAAAGAATTTATACGGAAGGCTGTTACGGTAAGTTAAGTCCATATGTTCGATTATTGCCTATTTGTTCTTCTTGGTAGGTTTATTTAAATTTTGTCAAAGTAGGAAACATTTGATCTTGACCCTGATGAATACCAAGTTATGTTAGATTACAAGGCTAACATGGCATTGAAAAACTAGAAATCAAGGCTTAGAACAATTAACTATGATGCATATGAAACGGACGAGGAGAGGAAAAGTAAGAGACCAAAAGGTGTTAAGAAAAAAGACTGGATCGAATTCGTGGATCGTTTATCAACCCCCGAAGAACAAGAAAAACGTGAAAAGGGAAAGGCGGCTAGAAATAAAATGCATTACCCACATACGACAGGTCAATTGGGCGCGTCTGGAATGGAAGAAATACTGGTATATCTCTTACATTCATGTTATTTTTTTCCTAAAGGACATGGCTTAATGCTTATATTTCATTACTTTGTATAGACTCATCAAAATCTAAGGTTAAGAAAACCTCATAGTACTAATCCTAACTTAAAACCCCCGTGTTTTGCTCTAGTAATTGCGATTTTATTAGCTTTATTTTCAAAAATAGTAGTTTTATTTTACTCTGTGTTGTTGAAAAGTCATTTCTTTCTTTTCAGGACAGTAGTTTTAGAACTTATTATAATGGAAAGTAAGATAGAAAGTGCTAATGGTTGGAACTACTCATTGCCTTCTTCTAAAATAAATATTTATATATTAAACTCCATAAGTATTTATATATTTTCTGCTAATAAATAATATTTCTTATTTATAATATGCTTCACAAGTTTTGTTAAATTAACCTGACAATAAACTTAATTAATGATTGTTTTACAGAAAAAAGGTAGACCTAAAGGTTCTGTGAAGAGGTATAAGATTTTTATGGCTTGTCATACTGAGGATGGCACATATCCTGAGGAGATGAAAGAACGAATGGTATATGAACTCGAGAATTTTACTATTAGAATATTTAAAGGTATAGTTAAGTAATAAGATAAACTTACTATTTCTGTAACACAAGAACGTATAAACAGAGCTATTCAAAAAGCCCTATGCTCATGGATAAGGATTTAGATAATGATGCAGTAGCGATTGTAAGTAACATCTGTACTCCTAAATTTTTATAGTTAATTGAGTAAGAACTTCTATAGTTGTGCATTGAGTACTCTATTATTTTTGCATATATAGTTCTGAATTCTATTAATTTCAAATGCAAGTTTTATTTTATATACATTGAACTCTACTTAGTTCTCATCAAAAATGTTTTTATATGTAAAAGAAATATGGGGCAGATGGAAATGGCCATGCCAGGGGATACAATGGCCACCTCAAAAAGACTAACCTCAGAGTTTCAACACCCTTTAGAAGGGTTATTGAGCGGGAAAGGGTAAAACAAGCTATGCTTAACGAGGTGCAAGAAAGTTTAGAGGTTGAGGCTAATGAACGTAGGCAACTTGAAATAAGGGTTGCAGCTTTTAAATATCGTGAGAGTCTACGTGGAGCTTATATGCATCGTCCTTTTGAAAGAAATGTTCCACATCTCAGGTATTTCTTACATCTAGTATAAGACTCCTCCTATTATCCAATGATTATGCTAAATATATGTGTTTACCCTATTCCACAATAACTCTGCAACAATTTAGAGTTATTTTTCTTTTCTTAAGTAGGTATCTCCGTGTTCAGAAGTAGTTTGTAGGTATTTCAACTATCCAAAATGTTCTTTCAGAGACAAAGACAACAATACCCCAAGAGTTTCTGCTCAAATAGAATCGTCTACGTGCCATTATATAGATCCTAGCAACATACATGCAATTATTGTAGTCGTTGCTATCGTGGCTGTTGCCGCTGCTACCGCGGCTATTGCCAAAGCTTTGGTGAAAGTGGCTCACGCGGCTGTTGTGGTGCTGAGGTTGACAGGCGGGAGTGGAAGGTGTATGACGACGAGGGTTGATTGGGCTGTTGTTAGGATTCAAGCCGTATTTCGAGGATATCTAGCAAAGAAAGCTTTGTTGGCGCTAAAAGGTTTGGTGAAGCTTCAAGCTCTTGTAAGAGGGCATATTGTGAGGAAGAAAATAGCAGATACTATGAGGGTCATGCAAGTTTTGGTTCGAGCCCAGGATCAGGCCAGAGCACGAGCTAGTAGTAGGTCCAATATGGGGACACGTCGTCATAGTAATAAGCCATCAATGTCACACCCTAGTCCACCGACACCTAAAAAATATGAATGCACAAGATGCTCCAACAGTACTAGCCATAATCAGCTCTCGAACCTCAAGAGAAGTGCAGTGACGCAAAGCAGTTACGACAACTTTAACTTTGGAAAAGCACATTTGGGTTGGCATCATTTAGAGTGTCGGATGGAAAAATAGAGAGAAACTCTGATATGAAGTACCCCAATAGATGACAAGAAGAGAGAGAAGATACTTGAGATAGATACTGGGAAACCATTTTTCAATTCCACAGGACGCAGAGGCTTACATTCATCGTATAATGCCTTATCTTTGGACCGAAATAGTCAAAGCTTAACATCAATAGACTCACCTTCAAGAGACTCTACAACAGCTCAACGATCAACTTCAAGTGCATCATCTAGTGAAGTTCAGTCCACGGTGAAACCTCTAAGATTTTACGATGACATTGACGATGAAATGTTTTCCGCAATGGAAGAAAACCCACAGTTCTACTTAGCAACTTCAAGACCATGCAGCGCAAAGGGAAGAGGATCCTTCACTCCCACAAAGAGTTACTCAGCAACTTCAGGACCAGGCAGCGGAAAGAGAGGAGGAACCTTCACTCCTACTAAGAGTGAATACTCTCAAAGCTTTTACAGTGGGTACTCGAACCACCCGAATTGCATGACCAACACTAGATCTTCAAGGGCTAAGGTCCGATCACAGAGTGCCCCAAGGCAGAGGCTTGACTTGGAAAAATCTAGTTCAACCAAGAGGTATTATAGTGCTCAGAGGCTTTCGAATTTGTGCGCAAACTTCACAAACAAGGCTTATCCAGGGTCAGAGCGGTTGGATAGATTAGGGATGCCATATCAAAACGAAATGGCAGGGTTTGATGGCATAAACCGCAATAGATACTAATCATATATATGTTAAGCTAAACTTAATTAGTCCATGTTAATTGTCTAATGTTGTTGCCATACAAGCATCATATATTTCTATTAACTTAATGGAAAGAAGGGTAGAGAGGAGGCCTAGAATGGGCGCCGTGTATCCATAAGCAGGTATACCTAGAATTACTATCTGGATCTGCTATATCTTTTCAATCCATTTTCTTGTCAATGAGCGTGTATCCATTGTATCCATAAGTAGGTATGCCTAGAATTACCATTTGGATCTGCTATATCTTTTCAATCCATTTTCCTGTCAATGAACGTGTATCCATAAGCAGGTATAGTAGAAATAAGAGCCTGCTCGTAATCCATTTTCATGTTAATGATCTGCTATATCTTTTCAATCCATTTTCCTATCAATGAGCGTGTATCCATTGTATCCATAAGCAGGTATGCCAAGAATTACCATCTGCTTCTGCTATATCTTTTTAATCCATTATCCTATCAATAAGCGCGTATCCATAAGAAGGTACAACATAAATAAGAGCCTTCTCATAAGGGGATTCACCCTGATGGTCTATAGCACCCACAGGCTCATCTAATTCACTCACTGTAGAACTAGAAGATGAACTTTGAGTAACAATTGGGATAACAAGCGGCCAATGTTTGAAAAAACTCGTGGGCGACATTCCTTTCATTTCTGCCTAAGTCTTTGTGCAATAATTCTACGAGTTCAATATCAACATTGATTTCGGATTTAAGCTTCCATCTGTTTCTTTCTATGACTTCTATAATACTTATACTTTAAAATAACTATTAGTATAACTCATGTGTTTGAAATATGCTTCTTCTTCTTTTGGTATAAATCTTTGTATGGTTTTTAAACTTAATATTGTTATAGTTTTTATCATTTAATGTTAACATCATACTATTTCAATTTACTTGTACTGAATGCATGCATATTGAAAGATATGTTTGGCACTAATGATGCTTACGGAACTGTGTAGTTTAATACAACTGCACCTGAAGGGTTTTACAGTGCTATAATCGAGTTATTCGTGAAGAGGCGTGTTTGTATGTTGAGAGTTGTACCCTTGGTGACGTCTCTGCAGGTGAAGTCGTAGTTTGGCTTTAGATTTTAACCATTATCCAGTGAAGAGTTTTTTTGTATGTTTTTTTAGAATTTAAAGCCAACCCTGGTAAGTTGTTTGACATTTCTATTTTTATTTTGGATATTGGTAAGCTGTTTGGCATGATCTTTTAATTGGTATTTCACTATCCTCTTTTTATTGATAATTGTTTGTCATTATTGCTTTATATGTTAGTTGATTATGCTTTTTGATTATTAAAAATTCGTGAGGGCTTGTCTGAGCTGCAAAAAATAACGAAAAAATTAGTAAAATATAAAAAAATAAGGCAGTACCTACAACGCATATCTAAGTTATTTTTTCATGTGACACATAATACGACGTACTTATGTGTTACAAAATTTTATCAAAAATGACGATTGCAACAACCCTTATTTATGTCGCGTTTTGTATGACGCTTAATATGACCCTCATGTTAGTCGCAAAAATGAAAAAAATGTTACGTATTTGGCAACTTATAGTAGAGTCGTTATAATTCAACCAATAAAACAACAACTATATCAGTTGCAAATTGTGGTAAATGAGACAAATATTACGGCTCTTATTTATGTCATTTAATTACGATGCATAAAACGACGTTCTAATGTGTCAAAAAAATTGTAAAAAATGACTATTTTTACAACTTAACTTTTAGTCGTAATATTACGACTCAAGTAAAAGTTAAGAACAAAAAACTACTGTAAAAAACGTGACTCTTATTTTGACAAAAAAACAAGTCGCTTTAGGCAAAGAACGACTGACTTGCAAAGTTATTTTTTCTACACTTTTTTACGTAGTAACAGCTTCGAGTGAGGATCAGAAGGCTCGAGTTGTTTGAAGTTTAAAGTGAAGTGAATGTGGGCTTGCGATTCGGACGTGAGGTTAATGATGGGCAAAATGGTCAAAACACATGTCAGCTAAAAAACAGGGGTAGTGGGGTAGTGGCAAATGATTGTGGTTTGAAAATTGAGGTAGTTTTTGGTATTCCGAGGAGGTATATATAGGGGAGGTAACAAATGTATTGTTCATAGAAAAACTAGGGAGTGAGAGGATGGGAACGTACGCCATTGTTTCGTGAAGCTTGAAAGAGGTTACTGGGTTGTTGCTGCGGGCGGTTTAGCTTGCTGTTTCAATTGTACTTCCACTACCACAGGTATGTCAATTGATCTCTGTCTGTTTTTGTTTTGATCTTCCTTCTGTATTTGTATGTGGAATCTTCTGGGTTTATAGTATTGAGGATATGTTCGAGTACACGGGGAAATCAAGTCTCAGGGGTTTAGCTCATGTAGGATTCTGAGGGTATTGATGGTGGAACTGGGATTGGGGTTGAATTTTTGAATGTGTTTATATCTGTTGGAGAGGATAGATGAAAATGGGTTATTCACACATAATAGTCGAATGCATCGATCTAATTTCGTGCCTCTTCTTCTGTAGATATGATGCGTACCCATCATGCTTTGAGACTAAGGTTGATAGACAAGGAGGTTGAAGAAAATAAGGCTAGTGTGTCTGGTCGTGCTCCTATGGATGAGGGCAACAACATAGAAGAACTAGTCATAGCAAAAGATATCCTACTGGTAGTGGTGGTTCCTGAAACTGGGGGTTCAAGTAATAGTTGCCGTAAGACACTACTGACTGAGGGTAGTTGTGAGGAGGAGATGGGGGGAAGTCAGAGAAGAAGAGGCAAAGGTTGAGGTGAGCCTTCAGGTGATGAAAGGGGTGAGGGGGAGCAAATTGATCGGGATGAGGATTTGACTAAGTCAAATGAGGCTACTGGTTCTGTTTCGGATAGAGAGAAGCAGAGGCTAGATTAATTTAGGGCTAAACATAGGCTGTCGAAGGTTGGGGTTATATTGTATTCCGCGGGGTTAGAGTACGGGCTTAAATCAAAGTATCGAGAAGGTATCATGGCGTATAGAGGCCAAATTCGACTAGGGATGCGATTGCCCCTTCGAAAGCTGGTGAAGGTGGTGTTGAACTTTTGGGAAATTGCCTCAGTTTAGATGAATGGGAACTTTTATGAGATGATGAAGGTAATCGAGGGAATGAATGCAAAATTGAGGAGTGAGGGAAGGTTTTTAATTGAGTAGTATGATGTGGTATCATTCTATTCGAGGAAGGCGAATCAGAATGTGGGCACCTATCATATCAAGTGCCATGTAGACAAGACCTGGTTGATTGATCTGTGCTCGACGAGTCAAGGGTGGAATAGAGAATTGGTTATAGTACAGGGGAATTATTAAAATGTCGAAGGGGAGGACCCTTATAGGTTACAACATAAATTTTATAATTCAAGTAAGTTTTCTATCGAAGGGTTTTTGATGGATTGTTTGAATAAATTGGTGATTGTATTTCTGTTTGTTCTGTAGTTCCTCAAAGCCGGACTTGGGCGAATCTGAGGGATTATATTGATGCCCTAATCGATTTAGGCGAGGAGTAGGTGAATTATGTTTTCAAAAGTCTTGGTATCAAAGGGAGGCAGAAAAGGATTTAGACGAGGAGTAGGTGTTGAGGTCGAAGCAGCTGAGAAGGAGAAGGAAAAGAAAGCACTGAAGGAGCGTTACCAACAACAATTTGATTATGAAGTTTTGGATAATGTTAGGATGAAGGAGTTCATAGAGGATATGGGGTTTGATCCTGAAACTCTACAACGCTTCCCTGTTACCCAAGATCTTATTGCTGAAGGTGTTTTGCAGACAGTACAGATAAAGGTAGATGTTGCTGGTGGAGGTGTTGGAGGTTGCGTGGAGGTTCCCGTGATGGAAGGTATTTCTGCTAGAGCTACAAATGATGTGGGCGATGGCCCAGGGTCGAAATCTTTTACTGGAGGTGCTGGGGGTGTTGGTGCTTAGGAGCCTGCAGGGGGAGGAGCTACAGCCACTCCGCTATGAAGTATTGGACTGGGGTGCCATACCATTTCTTCTGATTTTGCTGTTGGGTTGTAATATTTGAACAATGTTTATCTTTATTTATACTTTCTCTTTGAACTTATGGTTGTTTTGAATTGCTGTACTGAAACTGATTTACAATGTACTTATTCTGCCCGATTGTTGACTGTGCGGAAACTGATTTGTGTTACCTTAAATTGTACTGACTTCTCTATTATGCTCTCTGAACTTGATTCAAATTAAATTGTGTTGAGCCTGATTCTCTGATGTTATACCAATGCGTCTTGTAGATATTCCAGAATAATGAAGTCTGCATATGCTGTAATTGTCGAATAATTGGAGAGTGATCGAACCTTGAGAAGTTTTGAGATTGAATCCTGAAAGTTTAGGGAATTAAATGGACTTCGAAGGCCTAAGCTGCAACAAAGTAAGACGTGGTCACCCCCAACATATTCTCTATGGTCCGGTCTCTCGACCATTCGTTCCCCTCAAGTTTGCTCGAACGTTGGGAGTTTGAAATTTTTATGAGGTCGCCCCCAAGTATCAGTCGGGCTGAGGGTGATATGATACTTAGAGGAAACCAGAAAATTTATTGGACTTCAATGGCCTGAGCCATAGCGAAGTAAGATATGTTCACCGCCAACGTATTCTCGAGGGTCCGGAGTCTTAACCATTCGTGCCCCTCGAGTTCGCTCGAATGTTAGAAGCCTGAAAATTTTTAAGGTCTCCCCCAAGTATCAATCGGGTCGAAGGGTTGACATGATACTCAGGCTTAACCAAAAAATTCACTGGACTTCGATGGCCTGAGGCTTGATCGAAGTAGAACGTGTTCGGCCCCAATGCATTCCCGACGGTCCAGTCTTTCGACCATCCTTGCCTCTCGGGTTTGCTCAAAATTAGAGGTTTGAAAAATTTCAAGGTTGACCCCGAGTATCAGTCGGGTCGAAGGATTGAAATGATACTCAGGGTTAACCATGTAATTTACTGGAAAACCAAAGATGAGGTATGGATGGGAAAAAAACTATTTATTAATTATTATGTGTTTACATGAGGTGTACAAGGTGGAGGCCGTGGCCTATTGTATGAGACCAGCTACATTGTGTTCCACGGATTTTGTAGAGGCTCTTTGTCTTTTGTCATTAAGTAATATGAACCCTTATCAGTTTTATCATAAATGACAGAAGGTCCTTACTAGGATTCGACAAGCTTGCCGACATTTTGTGGCTTCGAAGATTGGTTGACACGTTGAAGTACAAGATCTCCGATGTCAAAACTTCGTGGTCGAACTCTCTTGTTGTATGACTTTTGGAGGGACAGATGGTAACGACCAAGACTGTCGATGGTTCAGTCTCTGGTTTTGTCGATCCAAAGCATATTACACCCGAGTTTGAACTCCTTATCTTCATCTGGGAGGTTGGGATCTCGTGTGGGTACTTCGAATTTAGTAGGGAGCACTGCTTCAGTACCGTAGGCTAGAAGAAAAGGTGTGCAGCCTATAGATTTTATTGGCATTATTCGATAAGCCCAGAGGACATGCTATAACTCTTGAACCAATCGACCTTTCTTCGCATCGACACCTTTCTTGAGGCCGTCGAATATGGTCTTGTTAATTGCTTCGACTTGACCATTGCCTTGGGGGTAGTAAGGTGTTAAGGGTAAGAGGTTGATGTTGTGTTTTTTGAGAAAGTTTCTGACTTTGCTCCCAACAAACAGCGGACCGTTGTCACATCGAATCATATAAGCACATTCAAAATGCATAATGATGTTTTCCCATAGGAATTTGATGACTTCTTCCTCCCGTGTTCGACTCAAAGGTATGGCTTCGACCCACTTGGTAAAATAATCTATTGCAACAAGGATATTCTTTCGGCTGCCCAAACCTTTGGGAAAAGGACCAATGAGATCAATGGCCCAGTATTTGAATGCCCCGGAGACTTGACTGAAATGGAGGTCTTGTGAAGGGCTATGGATATCACGGGCATGTTGCTGGCATTTGTCACAATGTTTGGCATACTATTCGGCTTATTTTTTCATGTTGGGCCAGAATAAACCTTGGGAGAGGGCTCAAGGGGCCATAGATCGACCAGTAGTATGAGCACCGCAACTACCTTCATGGAGTTTGGCTAGAATTTTAGAGGCTTTCGGTTTGAGAGATGCATCGAAGGAGGACGCCATATGGGTATTTGTGATCTAACTTGTGTTTGTGGATGGTGTATCTGTGACAGTTCTCTAATAATGATCTTTTGGCTTTGGGGTAATCTGGGAGGGTAACATTATTAAAGTAATAGGGGATTGGTGTTCGCCGGTCGTCCGAATCGAGACTCTCACCCTCAGTATTGATGGCATTGACTTTCATTTGGTCGATATTTGGGCATTCACGTACTTCGATATGGAGGGTTTGGGATTCTGATTGGCCTAACATTGCTGATATCTAGGCGAGGGCATCTATATGTCAGTTTTCTCCTCGAGTGTAATGAGTGATAAAAGATTTTTTGGGATAACGGTCCATGCGCTGTCGAACGAGAGTGGCATATTCAGCCATGCAACCGTTAGCTTGATTTTTACCAGTGTAATGCCTCTAAACTAGTTGGGAATCTGTGAAAACTGTAAGTTTAAGGATACCAAGTTCGAGGGCAAAGGTCGAGGCCATGGATCAAGGCTTCATACTCAGCTTCGTTATTGGAACATTCGAAGTTTAACTTAATTGTCTTCTCTATTCGGTCATTTGTAGGTGTAACCAGGACTATACCAATCCCTGAACCGTTAGGCCCAGCGGATCCATCTAAAAATTAATGTCATCCTAAGGTAGGGTTCAATGGATCTGTTGCTTCCGGTTGGTCTTCTATCAAATCGTCTTCATGTTCCTTCCAATCGACATCTTCGACTGGGAAGTCAGCAAGGAAATCTCCTACTTCTTGGCCTTTTTGGGATATCTACTTTTCGAATGTGATGTCATGTTCACCAAGGTAAGCAGACCACTATTGTACTCTTCTGGATTTCTATTTTTTGCTGAGTACTTCTCGAAGGGAATAACTTGTCATAACACGAATAGGGTGGGCTTGAAAATATGGTTTGAGTTTACAGGTCGAATAGACGAGGGTGAGGAGCAAACGCTCAAGTTTTGTGTATCAATTTTCTGCAGGTGTTAGAGCTTTGCTGGTAAAATACGCAGGTTTTTTTATATTTGAATCAAGTCGAATGAGAACTGAACTGATGGAAGTATTTGTAACAGTAAGATATAAAGAGAGTGTCTCACCTTTGATAGGGGTGCTGATGATGGGTGGTCGACTAAGGTAGGTTTTAAGTTCGAGGAAGGCCTGTTCACAGTCAAGTATCCAGTTAATCTCAAGATTGTTTTTCTTTTTTTCTTTGGGGATCCCTTGGTCGTGTAAGAGAAAAAAGAGCCAAGCACAACGGTCTGAGGATTTGGAAATGAAATGGTTGAGGGCTGTTATCTTACCAGCCATTTTTGACATCATTTTTGTTCGGGGCGAAGGCATGTCGATGAGGGCTCGAATATGGGTAGGGTCGATCTCGATACCTCGTTTACTGATAAGATGACCTAAAAATTTGCCAGACAAAATACCAAATTGGCATTTGTCTTGGTTAAGTTTCATGTTGTATGTTTAAAGTATCGAAAAGACTTCAGTGATGTCCTGGATGTGTGTCTATTTTTGGAGGCTCTTATACAACATGTTGTCGATGTAAACTTCGACCAACTTGCCAAGCAAGGGTTTAAACATTGTTATAACAGGGCGTTGATAGGTGGCACCCGCATTTTTAAGGCTGAAGGGCATGACATTAAAATAGTAAAGGCCTTGTTCAATGATAAAGGAAGTTTTAAGTTGATCTTCAGGGAGGAGGGGTACCTGATTGTATCCCGAGGCCGCGTCCATCATAGATCGGCGCCCGTGTCCAGTAGTGGCATCAAGGAGTACTGAGATGATCGGGAGGGGGAAGCTACCTTTCGGTGTGTACTTGTTGAGGTCTGTAAAGTCGACACAGATTCTAATCTTGTCATTCATCTTGGGAACTGCAATGATGCTTGATATCCAATCAACATATTTCACTTCTTTGATGAATCTGGCGGCTATGAGCTTGTCGACTTCGAGGTTTACAACTTCTTGAAGTCACGGGGCCAAAGTACGCTTCTCCTGTTTTACTGCTGTTGAATGGGGGATGAGATTGAGGTGGTGGTATGCCAAACTGGGGTCGACACCGGGCATCTCTTGGAATGTCTATACAAAAATGTTTTTGTTTGCTCGAAGGAAGTCTGTAACTTTAAGGCATTCGGCCTCGTCGAGAAAAGTTCTAATGAATGTACCTTGACCAGGACTGTCAAGTTCAATATAGAGAGTAGTCTTGATGGGTGAGGTTGTATCTGTTAAAGGTATGGGGATAGAGAGAAACAGTAATTGCTATGGGAGTTTGATGAGCCTCCGAGTCTGATCGATCTCCGGATGCCCAAATGAATGGGCGAGGCGTTGAGATCCTTTTAAATTCCAACTACCTAAGGGGGTGGTAAAACAAAGGGTCTGATGATAAGTTGATAAGAAAACTGGTTTGAAGTGTGACAGGACCAGTGGTGACTGGGAGGCTGATCCAACCAGTAACCACTTTTGTAGCCCCATTAAAGCCTTTGAGTTTGACATTGGCAGCAGTGATGAGGTCTGTTTTCTTTATGGCTTGGAAAGTTTGGAGGAAAAGTACATCGGCTGCACTTCCTGTATTGATGAGCATAGTGTGGAGGAGGAGGTGTTCGATCATAATCATGATGACTAATAGGTCGGAATGGGGAAAACGAGCATGTGATTTGTTGCAATCGATGAAAGAAATGCCTTTGGGTTGAGGGGAGAGGCTTGATTATGGCAGGAGAGCGGATAGCTTTTCCTGGTAGGTGAGTTTGTAGCATTCTTCGACACGTTTGCATTTATTCTTGAAACGACCACTGTCGATATTGATGACTTCAATGAAATTTATTTGGTAGATATAAACCTTGGCTGGGTTGACAGCAGAGGTGGGTTGAGGTTTGAGGTACGATCCGTCAAGATAACTGGGAAGATCGGCAACATACTAATGTAGATGACCTGCTTTGAGGATGATTTCGAGGGAGCGCTACAAGGCGTAGTATTTTTATTGGTGTGGTGGAAGTTACACTTATGCTTGGCGTAGAAGGTTCACTGGCTTTGACATCGATGGGGAAAGGGATACGCCATATGGGGTCTGCCTAAATCTGTGGTAGAAGGGTACTGAGAGGGGCAATAAGTGTGGGTAGAACCGGCTTTGGTCGCTTCCTGTGGGCTTCAACACTATTGTCATTAAGAGGGCATTAGCGGCTCTCAGTCTCCTATGAGATAGGATCGATCAGGGGTGAGGGAGCAAAAGGTGGGCCTTGTCGAGGTTTATTGATGGTAGTGGTCGAAGGTTGCCTCTATTTACGCGATTCGTGGAGACGCTCAAGGTCGATATAGCCATTGACTTTTGAGAGCATATTCTCGAGGGTTTGAGGTTTATGGAGAACCAGGTACTCTTTTACACGGATGTGGTCTGGCAGAGCATTTGAGTATCCGAGTACAATATTCGTGCACTCAAGGTTTTTGACTTTTCGCGACTCGTCGAGGAACCTCTTTGTGAAGGCTTCAAGGGTTTTACTACTGGATTTTCTGAAGCTGAAGAAGGCATCGAATCTGACATCTCTGTCTTTATTGAAGGTGAACTGTACAATGTAAAGATGGGATAGTTGCTCAAAGCTTTGAATAGATCCACTGGAAAGGTTATGGCACCATCATAGAGGGCTATCTGTGAGACTTGTGGCGAAAAAGTGGTACACCAGGTAGTTGGCAATGGAGTAGAGGCTGAAAGCATTTTAGAATTTGAGGATTGTAACCTCTCCTTGGTTCCCCATCTCTCCAATTTCAAGAGCATAGGAAGGGCTAAGTCACCAAGGTTAGGTCACATTACAAGTGTACCATCCAGATATCGAACGGGTATCCTGGAGTTGGTATTGTTGCCGGAAATGTCGTATCTGTCATTGTTGCAGTTGTTGGTTCTGCCTCTGTGCTCTGACAATGTAGCAGTTGTTGGGTATGTCACTGTAGCATTAAATATCAACAACGCTGCCGTCTTGTCTAGTGTGCTGGTTGTCTGTCTTGTCATACTTCGACCATGTACGAATATGGTTGAAGTGTTACTAATATTGATGTGGAATTCATCTTCGAGGCTTGTTGAGAGTCGAGGCTTTTTCTTTGGATAATCTTGTAAGGCATATTTATGGATTGAGTGGGCTTTGATGTATTCGAGTAGGCTTCGGGGTAGCCTTCGAGCATTCAACTAGGATAGAAGTCTGCGAGTAGGCTACTACAGTAAGTAGATGGGTTTTGGACCACCTTTGAAATAACTATCATTTTGTATCGATATTGACATTTGGGTTTCGATGAACATTGATGATTGTCGAGTAGAGATAAATTATGCCTCTTTTATGTAAAAACATTGTGTTTTGGAAAGTTGTCGTGATGATTATCCATAAAGGGCACTTTTACAAAAATAAATTATGTATGTCTAAAGAGATTAAAGAATAGGGTGTTGAAGGCATCCACTTTGCAGACGAAATAAACCTTTACAATACAAAGTATTCAAAAGTTCATGGGTTCTGAAGAAGCTAGGACATATTGACGCTGATGGTGTAGTGCAAAAAAAGGGGCGGGCTGCTTGCTTGATAGACACATGTGATGAACTTTTTATCACGGAACTAATGTTTAATGGTACATATATGAATACTACATTCAATAAACTTTTGGCCATCAATTAAAAAAAAATTATGTTTAATGGTTAATGTTTTTCACACTAATGGTTAATATTTTTACACTAACTTTTAGTTCTTGGCTGGTTATGTACATTCAATGATCTTGATATTTAATTACATTTTCAATGAGCATTCCTTGGGGAAAATTAAGAAAATTAGAGAAGGCCTTCTGAGTACAATTTTGGGTTGACATACTGTTCCTTTTATTATCAGGAGAGTGCTTTAATTCTATGTTTTATCAATTGTTGTTGTTGCTTGTTGCATATATCTTAACCTCTTTTTTTTTTATGTAGGTAATATAAGCAACAATTTTAATTCTGCAAAGTGAACTTTTGTAATTGATAATATCTATTGCAATTTCTTGTCATATGCTACATTTTAAGTTGGGAGCTGCTGCTGGAGCTGTGGGGGAGGTTGATTTAGAGATCAAGTTCGCAGCTAGCAGTGAGAGCCTTAGGAGAGGTATCATGCTTATGAACTCATTGTACCTATGAGTTAGATCATTCCAGCTGTGTAGATGGGTAACGAAAGGTTCGTTACCTGGCCTCTTAGTTGTGTAACTTAAAGTCAACTATCATAGTTTCCATTTTCCAAAGAAATTGGCAAATTGTCCCATTAGTTCGTATTGCTTTATTTTTCCAGTTACAAAACCACCAAGAAAAAGGTACACCTTTGTAAACATGCAATCTGAGAGCTAATGATAAAGTTTCTACTGAATATAATTTTCTATATATGTACCCTTCTTTATAACCTTACGATTTAGCTTCTTTAGCAATTTTTGTAAATTTTGCTTGTTAAATTTGAGTGATTTTTTAAGTTTGCAAGGGCTTTAGGAGGTTTAAGCTAATGTAGTTGATAGGGCACTGTACCGATGATTTTGCTCTTGTCCTTGAAGTCTAAAATTGCAAGACAGAGATATCTTCTTAGCTATGCATAGTTTTATTTCCTTGGGTTTTCTATGGATTCTTAAAATTGAACTTTGCACTAGACTTGTTTAAAATTGTGTATTATTTGTACTTTTTTTGGTGATTAGCTTTAGCATGATTTGATTTTTGTATGGACTATGAGCTCAAAATGGATTGAGCGCTCAAAAATTGAGAGGTTGATGGTTCGAATCCATCTTGTCCAAAATTTTGACGGGGTAATTATTTTTTTCAAAAACAACCTATATGTTTATCGTGTTTGGCTAATTTTATATGACATTTTCCCCATGAAATGACAGATATAATGGCATATATATTTGTGGTTTAAAAGGACTTTTGTCTCCTTGAAACGACAGAAAGCATAACATTTATAAGAATTGTATTTTTAAAAAGAACGACATATTTATATGCTGTAAAAGCACGATATTTATAACTGTCGGTAGAAATAACGACTCTATTTTTGGTGACAGTTGTTAGCGACAGAATATAAGTCATTAATCAGGCAATAACGATAGTTATATCCGTCGTTAATGGCCATTTTTCACGTAGTGTGGATGTCGTGGGTGTGATGATTGCATTTGTCACAGTGTTTAACGGACTCTTCAGCTTGCTTCTTCATATTGGGCTAAAACAAACCTTGGGATACGGCCTGAAGGGCCATAAATCGACCAGCAGTGTGAACACCACATGTACCTTCGTGAAGCTCGGCAAGAATTTTAGTGGCTTCGTTTTGAGAGATGCACTGGAGGTAGATGCCGTTCGGGGACTTGCGATGTAACTCGCCTTTGAGGATGGTATATTTGCGGTAATTTTTTAGTAACAAATGTTTGGCTTTAGGGTCATCTGGGAAGGTCGAACTGTTCAAGTAGGCAAGAAATAGTGTGCATCAATCAGCTGGATCGAGCTTCTCGCTCCAAGTATTGATGGCATTGACTTCCATCTGGTCGATACTTGGGCGTTTGAGTACTTTGATATGGAGTGTTCGAGATTCAGACTGTCCTAACATTGCTGTTATGTAGGCGAGGGCATCGGCATGTCGGTTTTCACCTCGAGGGTAATGATTAATAAAAGATTTTTCAGGAAAACGGTCCATGCACTGGTGGACGAGAGCAACATACTCAGCCATGCAACTGTTGGCCTGATTTTTGCCGGTGTATTGTCTTTGAACAAGTTGGGAGCCATTAAATACTATAAGCTTAGGGACACTGAGTTCGAGTGTGAGGTGGAGGCCATGGATGAAAGCTTCATACTCGGCCTCGTTGTTGGAGCATTCAAAATTTAACTTGACAGCTTTTTCAATTCGATCATTGGTGGGAGTAGCCAGGACAACACAGATCCCCCAACCGTTAGGTCCAACAAATCCATCTATATGAGTTGGGTCGATCTTGATACCTCATTTGCTGATTAGGTGGCCTAAAAATTTGCCAGAGAAAACAACAAACTGACATTTGTCTGGGTTTAGTTTCATATTATATGTACGAAGTATCGAGAAAACTTTGGTTAACTCTTGAATGTGGGATATTTTTTGGAGGCATTTGCATAATATGTCATCGATGTAAACTTTGACCGACGTGCAAAATAAAGATTTGAACATGTAGTGACGAGCCATTGGTAAGTGGCACCCGCATTTTTAATGCCAAAGGGCATGATGTTAAAATAATAAAGGCCTTGTTCAGTGATAAAAGAAGTTTTAAGTTGATCCCTGTGGAGGAGGGGTATCTGATTATAACCCGAAGCCGCGTCCATCATTGATAGTCGATCATGTCCGACAGTGGCATCCAGGAGTGTTGAAATGATCGGGTGGAGGAAACTGTCCTTTGGCATTTTCTTATTGAGGTCTCTGATGTCGACACAGATTTGGATCTTTCCATTCGTTTTAGGGACTGCAACAATATTGGATATCCAGTCAGCATACTTGACTTCCCTGATGAACCCCGCGACTAGGAGTTTATCAACTTTGAGGTTGACAGCTTCACGAAGTTGTGGGGCCATCGTATGCTTCTTTTGCTTTACTGTTGTAGAGTAAGAGAAGAGGTTGAGGCGATGACATGCCAAAGTGGGGTCTGCACCGGGCTTCTCATGAATAGTCCAGGTGAAGACATATTTATTTACTCAAAGGAAGTTGGTGAGTTTGAGGCTTTTGGCCTTATCTAAAAAGTACCAATGAATGTCCCTCGACCAGGACCGCCAAGTTCAATATAGACAGTGGGTTCGATGGGTATGGTAGCATGTATCAAAGGTATGGGGGTTAAGAGAGGCATTGATTACAATGGTTATTTGACAAGTTTTCTAGTCTGATTGATCTCCGGGTGCTCGCATGAGTGGACAAGGCGTTGGGAGCCTTTTAAGATCCACATACCACAGGGGGTAGTGAAACGAAGGGTTTGGTAGTAAGTCGAAGGTATGGCTTGCATGGCAGGGAGCTAGTCGCAGCCAAGGAAGCTGAGGTATTTAAATTTCTTGTTGATAATAAAAAAGCTGGTTTGGAGTGAGTTGGTCCTGTGGTAACATGGAGGCCAATGTGACTGATAGTGACTCAGTAGCGCCGTTAAGGCCCTTGAGTTTGACATTAGTCAGGGTGATAAGGTCTATTTTTTGCATGGCTTAAACAGTCTAAAGGAATAGTACATCAACTGCGCTTCTCGTGTCGATGGGCATGGTATGGAGGATGAGGTAGTCGACCTTAATTCTAATAACTAAAAGGTCAGAATGGGGGAAACAAACATGCGATGTGTCACAGTCGATAAATGACATACCCTCGGGTCGAAGGTATTGGCTCGATTCTGGCAGAAGGGCGGGTAGCTTCTCCTGGTAGGTGAGTTTGCAGCATTCTTTGACATGCTTGCGCTTGATTTTAGAACGGCCGCTGTTGATATTGTTGACCTCGATGAGATGAAGTTGGTAAATTTGTACCTCGGCTGTATCGGCAGTAGAGGCAGGTTAAGGCTTAAGGTATGACCCATCGAGGTAACTGGGGAGGTCCGTGACGTATGTCGGAAGAGTGAAGAATACCAACAAGAGTTCGAAGCCAAACGACAACGACGTTTAGATGATGCGGATAGACAATATCGTGCCTTTGACCATCTGTGTAATACAGTTTGTCAGTTGCAACAACTTCAGCCTCAAGACGCCCCGCCGCCGTTTCGTGCCCTGCCCCATCACGTGTTTCCCCGCACCCAGCTCGGGCCCCAACCACATCTTTCAGTACCCCTGGTCCATCTTGGAGTCGAGGGTGCTCCCCCCACCATTCTACCTACTGGTTCAATCCACCATGGCATACACCTCATGGAGGATTCGTCCAATTCTACTCTTCACACTACCAGATACCCCAAATGCTGCCCTGCTCGAGAACATCTCGGGGAGTGCAGTGCTGAGCACATGCCAAACATTCGGCCTCATCCTCTTTGACCACAAAGATCGCCCCCTCATCCTACCGATCTTACACAGCAGGAACTTCACCAAAAAATCTACATGTCCATCAGCATCAGTGCGAGCCATGTACCAAACTCTTGGAGTCAACTAAATAACCCCTTCTGCCCCAAACTCTTCACTATCGAGGTGCCTCTAAATTTCCATGCCCCCAAAATTAGCAAATACCGCAATACCGACCCTCAATCCTACATCCTTGAATTTTAAAATGCCTTAAGCCTATACTCTATGGCTGACCACCTTTTGTGTCGATTGTTTCCCACCAACCTCATAGACAACCCTCTCAGGTGATATCATAGCCTCCCTAATGGCTCGATCCAAAGCTTCGAGCAATTATCTATTCTATTCATCGCTCAATTCACCTTCAACAAGGACCACGAGGTCCGGGTCGATGTCATCTTCAACTTCCGCAAATCCCCTAGCAAAACCCTTGAAGCCTTTACCAAGCGATTCCTCGATGAGTCGCGCAAGATCAGAAACCTCAACTGTATGAATGTTGTGCTCACCTATTCTAATGCTCTACCAGATAACAACCCATCAAAGAGTACATCGTACTCCACAAACCTCGAACCCTCGAGGAGATGTTATCCAAAGTTAATGGATACATCGACCTCTGTGAGTCAAATCACCTAGAGAAACCTTCGACCACCAATCAGAATAAACCTCGACTGGGACAACCTTCTGCACCTATGATAGCTCCTATCTCACAGGAGACTAAGAGCCATAAATGCCCCCACGCTGACGACACTACCACCGAGGCCCGCAGCTAAAGCCAATCATCCCCAAGCTTACTTCTCCTATCAGCACCCTTCTACCACAGATTCAGGCGGACCCCATATGGCATACACCTTACCCAATCAAGGAAAAAAAGGCAAACCTTACTGCCAAAAACAAACATTTCGATAGAGTGCTACAGAGCGAAGCATTTGTTGGTGTGATGGAAGTTACACTTATGGTTATGGCAGTAAGGTTTACCTTGTTTGTCCTCGATGGGGTAAAGTTTACGTTACATGGGGTCCGCCTGAATCTACGGTAGAAGGGTGCTGATAGAAGCAGTAAGCTTGGGGAGGACCGGCTTCGGTCATTTTTTACAGGCCTCGGTGGCATTGTTATCAGTGTGGGGTGTTTGCAGCTCTCAGTCTCCTGTGAGACGGGAGCGATCATAGTTGTAGAAGGTTGTCCCAGTCAAGGTTTATTCTGATTGGTGGTCCAAGGTTGTCGTAGGCAATTTGACTCGTAGAGGTCGATGTATCCATTAATTTTGGATAACATCTCCTCGAGGGTTCGAGGTTTGTGGAGTACGATGTACTCTTTGACGGGCTGTTATCTGGCAGAGCATTAGAATAGGCGAATAAAGCGTTTACACAGTCAAGGCTTTTGATCTTGCGCGACTCGTCGAGAAATCGCTTTGTAAAGGCTTCAAGGGTTTCGCTAGAGGATTTGCGGAAGTTGAAGAGGGCATCGACCTGGACCTCATGGTCCATGTTGAAGGCGAATTGAGCGATGAATAGACTAGATAATTGCTCGAAGCTTTGGATCGAACCATTAGGGAGGCTATGATACCATCTGAGAGGGCTGTCTGTGAAGCTGGTGAGAAACAATTAATACAAAAGGTTGTCAGCCATGGAGTATAGGCTTAAGGCATTTTGGAATTCAAGGATGTAGGATTGAGGGTCGGTATTGCGGTATTTGCTAATTTTGGGGGCATGGAAATTTGAAGGCACCTCGATAGCAAAAAGTTTGGGCCATATGGGGTTGTTTAGCTGACTCCAAGAGTTTGGTACAGGGATCACACTGATGCGGATGGCAATGTAGAGTTTTTGGTCATGTTCCTGTTGTGTAAGATAGGCAGGATAAGGGGGAAATTTTTGTGGTCGAAGGGGATGAGGCTCAATGTTTGGCGTGTGCTCAGCGCTGCGCTCCCTAAGATGTTTTTCAAGCAAGGTAGCGTTTGGGGTATCTGGTAGTGTGAAGAGTGGAATTGGACTAATCCTCCGTGCGGTATATGCCAAGGTGGATTGAACCGGTAGGTAGAATGGTGGAAGGAGCACCCTCGGCTCCAAGATGGACCGGGGGTCCTTAAAGATATGGTTGGGGCCCGAGCCTGTGGGCAGAAACACGTGACGGGGTAGGGCACGAGACGGCGGCGGGGCGCCTTGAGACTGAAGTCATTGCAACTGATAAACTGTATTGCACAGATCGTCAAGGGCACTGTATTTTCTGTCCACATCATCCAAACGGCGTTGCCGTTCGGCTTCGAACTCTTATCGGTATTCTTCGCGCCCCTGGTATAATTGGGTTCGATGTCACTTTTCAGCTTGAGCGAATTGTTGGGTAAGAAGTGCGAGCTGAGGGTCACTCTGTCGGTAGATTTTTCGGCAATAGTAGAAGTAGGGCGGAGGGTGGGGGCCATTAGAGGTGGCTGGTAGGATTAGAAAAGGAAAAAAAGGTAGAGGGAGATTGGTAGGGTGAGATAGCACGGACGGCGCCAAATATAGGGGCCTAACTTCGCGAGAGGGGAAATTGACTCTTATACTAAGAATTTTATCTTCGACCAGGGGATTCAAGCATATAATCAATAATAATATGACTAGTCTACTGACAATATAATTACGTGGAAGCCTAGAATGGATCATTCCACGTCCTCTAGTAGAGATTTTTGAGAGTTCTGTTATAAATATCAAGTGGTCAAACTATCAAAAATTGGGTGATTACAGAGTATTCGTAGGTAAATTTGTAAGGTCTGTTGGGAGAGATTTTCTAACCCCTTCATAATTCCTCTTCCCTCCTATTAATAGAACATAGGATGGGCAGAGTCACCATGGGGGGTCAAGTTACATCTGTATCCTCCGGGGACAACTGACTTGTACCCAGAGTCAGTTCTGACAACATAATTTGTCAAGTCTGACACTGTAGCTGTTGGTTCTGACACTGTAGTTTTTGGATCTGGTGCTACAATTGTCGAGCGACATGCTCAACTATTCTGTCTGGTGAGCTGGTTGCCTGACATATTCCCTTTCAACCATGCACGCCCATGGCCGAAGTATTTCTGGTTCGATGTTTCCTTCACGTGTTCAAAAAGTCTCAAAAGGTTTCGTGGGCTTGATTAATGGCTTACTAGGCTTTGAGTCATTAGGTAGGCTTTGATGTATCCTTCGAGTGTTAGATAATTTTTAAAAGGTTGTGAGTAGGCTACTACATGTTCGATTTGTTAATAGTATGAGTCTTATTGAAGTGGCTGAGGGAGATATAGTGTATATAATTCTCCTATGCCCTTTGACCTGTACGACCTCTGTAGGAAGTCTGTAACTCCCGTTCTTGTAACTTTCAACGTCCACAATGTATTCATGCATTCGTCCATCCCCAAAAATATACTCCAACAGTCACTGTAAAGCGTAGAAATGCTCTGTCTCATGATGTCGGACATTGTGGTGAATGCAATATGGTTTGGTCTCAATGGGTATGAAATACTGTATATTGCGAAAAAACTTATCCTTATAAAGTATAGGATAAATGTTGGCTAAGGTAACAGCCATCTTAGGAAGATAGGGTTTTGACATATTACTGGCATTCTGAGGTCGATCTTCATTTGATTTTGTTTTCTTCCTATTTTTTCCATGATCAGCATCGTAATTAAAATCTTGGTATGTAGATTGATCTCTAGCTGTCAAGGTTGATTTATGAGTTTTCTGTCTGTCGAATACCATTATTTCAAGATCGTTATACCAGTTGACTTTTTTGATCATGTCATCCAAAGTCGTAGGCTTGTTTAGAACGAGGTACTCCTTCACTCTTCCATAGACAAGCAGAGCCTTGGTGAAGGCCAAAATAGTAATCTTCTGATCGAGTCGATCCACCATTTGGGCCAACTCAAGGAATTTCAAAGTAAATGTTTCGAGCTTCTACCTTAGTACCTGTTTAAGGCTGAATAGAGAATATAGATTCTCCTTTTTGCCTCTGTTGTGCAAGTAATTCTTGACAAAGAGTTCCCTCAATTTCTCGAAAGTCTTAATAGATCCTTCTGGTAGTATGTGGAACTATCGCAAAGGTTCGCCTTATAAACTAATAGGAAAGAGCCAGCATAGAATGTGGCTGGATGTAGAATATAAGCCGAGAGCATCCTAAAATTCTTGAACTAGTTCCACAGGATCAGTTTCCTTGTATTTTTGAATTTTCAGAGTGTGGAAACCAGTAGGAACTTCGCCATCCATTAACTCCTGCGCGACCGGGCTCTTCTGTAACCTGCTGTGAATTCCTTTAGTGGTCTAAACTTGAGAATCGTGTAATTCATTGATGCACTTTTTAACATGTTCCTGAGTTGCATACTGATGAGCTGTGGTGGTTGGTCGCGGGACTCGTCCATAGTGAGGAATGTGGTGGCCACTTCCTTCACTGATTCACTCGAGAGTTGGAATTCAAACTATTCCTTGGGGTGGCTCTTATTGTTTGTCTCCAGCGAGACCGCCATCAACTTCTTGGTGGACTTCCTGTATTAGAGTGGGCTCTCCCTCATGTTGCTTATGATTAGATCAAACTTTACCTCCCTGACGAGATCAGAAACCCGTAAAGTAGCAGGCAGCGCGCCATTGTTATTCTAGGTTTTGGCTTGTTGACTTTGCAGAGCCTTCAATGCGTCCTGGATGCCTCCTTATTATTTTTCTAGAGCGGCTCACTTCTCGGTTTTGGAGTTGAGATTGGCCCATAACTCTAGTGTGGCGTTTCCTTCTCCTGGAGAAATTGACATACTCTGGTCTAGAAGAATCATATCCTAGATAAATAATCGGCTAATTTTTGAGACAATGAGTTTGAGAACTTCGTTCCCACTGACGGTGCCAAATGTATTAGCCTAATTTCGTATCTCAAACTTAGCCTTTATACCAGGGATATTCAGAATGTCTAGATGAATAATAAACGAATGCTAGCACAAAGTTTAGTGTAGAAAACCTTTAAATAGGTTAAAAACCGTGACCTCTCTTGAGGATTTAGAAAGATAGATGTTTATTGATAGTTGCTAGATATTATAAGAGATTTTCTGAGTATTTTAATATAGAGTTTGTATGAGCATTTCTCTGTCTTTCATCTAGGATTCTCTGGTCCCATTTATAGGTCTTATAATATGGCCGTTTGACAACCATTATTTTCCTTAATGGTGGACGTTTCAATGTATATTTGATATTCTTTGAATGGACTGTGTAACGGTCTGATTTTACTGTTCTGTAGCTGTTTCATTGATGACGGTACATTTATTTAACTCGAACTGCAGATGTAGAGGTCGAAAGTGATTACTAGAACTCTGTAACTGTAATATGTCTTCAATAGTGCTACGTGTTAGGTTAATAAGGCCGAGTAGTCGTATGATGGTTAAAGATGAAGCATGAGTCCGAGATGCGGAATAAGCCACTACAATACCTATAATCTATTTTTCAATAGTACCGAGCATTATCACTTCAAATATGGTTTCTTTATAAGATGATACCAGTAGCATCTTATATTCCTGACTAGATACAAAAAAAACCAATGCCAAAAATCTTATATCCCCCATGCACAATTTGATTTTATCTGAATATCTTCATAACATACAAATAATCAAGAAATAGTTAAAACAATCAACATGCACACAAAAAATAAGATTTACCGGATCTTCACCCTAAGACTACTCCCCACCACCAAGTAAGAAATTTACTATGTATCCAAGTTTAACTAAAAACTCTCTATTAAGATCGGTGGATCAAAGCCTGTCCCACATCAGGTAGAAGATATAGTTCACATAAGGATATAAGAGATACAAATTATTAAATTGTACTGAGGCCATTTCAGAACAAAACCACACCTAATCTGACGCAACTCTTATAAAGGTGTGAATAATATTATTGCAATGAGGGCTCCGTCCCTAACATCTCAAGAGATTCTAGTGAACATGGAATTCTTTAATCTCATAATATCCCTACATAGAATTACAAAAGATAAAGAAAGCAAGAGATCCATCAAAACCCCAAAGATTACCTCTACTATAACCATGCTGCATACCCCTCCACCTTGTTCCTTGTAAAGACCAACTCTTTACAAGGTCTTCCATGAAGTTACATCTCTTCTAGATGTAAAGTTAGGTTTTAACAAACCTAATAGAGTAAAACCCATCTATAGTAATATTATGCAGATTGCTCTCAAAGTATTACTATAGATGGGTTATTACTATATGAGATGTGGGCCCAATTTACTTAGTTAATAATGAAATTTTATAAATGATAAATCACTATCTAATTAGGAAATAATTGGGATTTGTTTATAATTTTTTTTTCAAACGTGACTAAGCCATTGGCTAAAAGTGATACAACAAGTACATTTTTTGGATATCTATCGATGAACACTTAAAGGTGTAATATTTTGTGGTATAGTCTTTGTGAACTTACCCTTTTATTGTTATATAAAGTCAATGAGACCATATTTTTCTACAGGTCAGAAAAATAATATATTTAATAAGAAGTCAGAGGGGTTATTACTATATCCTTCGGTACGAAGTCGGGACTGACACTTTTATATTACTATAGAGGGGTTATTACTATATAAAGTATGATTAAAGTGAAACCTATCTAAATACACCCTAAGTAAATGAACAAACTGTCTAATCGTATAAAATATGTTGGTCCCATGGTAGAGATAGTACATATTTGTAATTTCCCTATACACTGTGTAATGTACATTTATTTTTGTTGGCCTGACAATGTATTTTTACCTATGTAATTGCACATAAGCCCTACATATATAGTTAAAAAATTTGATTCAATAAATGTTTAACTTAGTTAGATGTGCAATTGTATCATTTCAAAAATAATTCTACATCAGAGATCCTAAGTAGAACTCAGTATAAATTTAAATTGCAAAAATTTCCCAATTCTACTTCAGTCGGGATTGAGATACATAATAGACTATCGTCATACAAAATTTTGTAATGCACAACCTTTATAAATGCACATTTTCAAGTGGTCCCAGGAGTGTGCATTTAAATAGGTTTTACTGTATAAAGGGGTTATACAGTAGGTCCATTTTATAACCAAAGAGACCTAAATCTTTTTCATAAAAAAAATCGGAATTTCCCATACTTATCCTACTTGAAGTAGAAGTATTCCAAAATAAGAAAACACCCCAAAGGACCAAAAAATTGTCTAAAAGATAGCCCTACTTTGAGTACAACACGAACTCAAATTCGGAGCTCGAATTTCCATAGAGTTCCACACCAGTAGACTAAACTGATTATAACTTCTAATCCAATGATAGATCATAGATTCGTCAATTGCCCTAGCTTTGTATCAATTATATTTATACTTTTGTTCTTTGACTTTTAGCATCAGAGATACTCATTAATCACTATAATTAGATCTCTCTATTTTTAATCCATTTTCTTCCTTTTTAAGCTGCAAAACTAACATTATTGTCATTTATTTGTTTACATGTGACAGGGTTCAATATGAGCCTCAACTGATTCTCATATTCCAAAAGAACAAGTCCACTACTTGTATCCCGTAATCTAAAGGAATAATCTTAGTTAAAATTAAAATCTACTTTCATTTATCAACAAGACCCTTGTCAGCATCTTCTTCAAAGTACAAGTCCTCACTATTGGTCATGATAAAATCACTAGAAAAGGGTTAAATGTCTTTTAAAGCAATGTTATGGTACAACTTAATAAATTGGGAGTCGTAATTAAAGTACACCAGTATTTGCAAGCACACATGCAACGAAAGACATACTTGATTAGAAGTCACAAGAGGATGTTCTCAGTAATTGTTAAGATTGTTGGATCAAAGTTAGTCCAACATTGGTTAAAGATGTGGCCTAACACAAGGATTTAAGAAGATACGGACTATTAATAGTGTCAGAGCCGACGGTTCGGCTGAGAACATAGTCCACTGTGATTGGCGAGTGGTCAGGGTAGAACATGGATGTGCAGAAAAAATGTTGTACTTTGGGTATAGCAGATAAGTCATTGCACATGAATCTCAGGTGAGATGGTGTACCACGGGAGCTCAAACCAAGGTGGAGATTGTTGGTGGGCGCATCTAATCGTATCGGTGGCAGCGGACAATTGAGGACTAACGGAGTTTGATCCATGGTGTGGATTGTTATGATTGACGGATCAAAGTTTGTCCCACATTAGTTAAAGATGTGGTTTAGCACAAGGATATAAGAAGATACGGCTTATTAATCAAAACATTTGTTATCGTAACTTTGGAGATCGTGTGAATAATATGAGATGACAGCGTTTACCTAATGGTTTCAAGCGCCTTACAAAACAATCACGCCCCTTAGCAGTATCAAAATCTACTGGCTTCATCTAAACTCTCCCCAGTGGTAAATCAAGATCCTTCTGATAGAGGTAATCTTTTATCTGCATCTTCCACATTCCAAAATTAGATTCATTGAGCTTCTTGATCTTCAACTTCTCCTGATCGGCCATCGCTCTTCACAATACAAGCCCTGTAACACTTGCTCTGATACCAATTATTAAGAATTGAGGTAGCTAATCTTTCTTCTATGCCAAAAACGATACGTGGAATAAGCTTAATAAGAAAACAATCAAGAAAGATCAATAAAGGACACAATAATTCCCAGAGAAAGGAAGTGGAAAACCCTTACGGATAATAAACCACTCCCCGCGAACAATCCACTATAATCAAATAGGTTATACGATCTCTCCAGGCTTCTCAAGCTTTAATGGAGTCTCTCCAATTCTAGCTCTCCAGAATTAAACTCACACAGAGAAAAGATAGCTTAAATAAATAAACTAAGTCCCATTTATATACTTAGGGAACTAAATACAAGTAGAATGGATCTCAAGGAAAACTCAGCGTCCCAGAATAGCATCCATGGAAAACCTACGAATAGCTCGTTTGAATGACTCCAATCTCATTTAAACGACATTAACAATAATTGGTCTCCAGCCCTAGAAAATAACAACTTGTTCGAATGGCATCCAAGCACGTTCGAATGACTGCTTCCATAACAAAATTTCCAACCCGAAACAATAATTTCGTTCGAATGACTTCCATCTTCACTCGAACGACTTTGATAATTTTTGTTATTTAAAAATTCCATTCTTCACAGTTCGATTTCACACCCAACAGTAATTTCTGGTGGATGATAGAGGGCAGACGTTGTTGGTTCTACTTGATGAGAGGGATAACTCATGGATCTATGAGTATATAGTTTTCTTGTGGATAAACTGAATTAGACAAATTTGTAATATTGCAATACTTAATTTAAGAACACGTTAGGTAGTATAAGGAAGCTTTGTCCTCCCTCCCATTTTAGAGGAGAAAGCTAAGACTATGATGCTAAGTCTTCAACAAATTGAAGAAAGAGTATGGTTCCAAAAAGAACTAGTAGTTGTAGAGAGAGAAGATAGTATTTTATTTATCTGGATTACAACAATTTTGTTGTTAGCAGTGTAAGACTAAACATAAACACGGATATTATTTTTGAAAAATTACCAAAATGATTATAAGATGGCACCAAAAATAAGCAAATACAAGATCAGTTTGGTACCTCTTTCTTCTCCCTTATGTTCCATCAACTAATATGGTCTTGCACCTTTGTTTGCTCATTTCTTAGTCCATTGGGGGTATTTGTTTTTTTGCTTATTGCTTACTAAAGTGCTTAATAGGGGCATTTAGCACTTTAAGTGGTATTTCTTTTTTGGCTTACTAGTCAATAAGCAGTCGCTAGTAAGCTATTTTGCCTTGCTTACTAGCACTCATATGTTATTTTCCTCCCTATATTGCCCCTCATCACTCACAAAGAAATTTTTTGACAAAAGACCCGCAAAAAATCTCAACAATGATTTTTTCTCCCCTCCCCCCCCACAGTTCACTTTCTCTCTCCTTGCTCCATATCCCTTACGATTCTCGCAAATTACAAGTTCGCAAACACACACATACACACACATACTTTTTTTTTCTCTCTCTCAACTCCCTCGTAAGCAAACATCAAACTATTGTGAAAATTATTAAGATTGAGAAATATGCATGTGACGGTAAAGGGGGTGGTGGTGGTGGTATATAGCAGTAGTAGCTCTAGTTTTTTCGTTTAAAGCATAATGTTGCAACTTGTGCTATTTTTATAACAACGGTATTTAAGACATCTATTAGCATTCAAAACTTTTTAATAATAAAACACTGTAACATTCAGTACTTCAAAACATTTAGTATTCAGCACTTCAAAACATTCAGCATTCAGCATTCAACACTTTGTTCAACATTCAACACTTGAAGGCTACTCACAGCCTCCCAAAACGAGCCGAACACTTGAAGGCTACATCGATGCCTATAACGAGAACGAAGCCTATTATGTACTAGTCTACCCAAAGCCTTTCAAGACGAGCTGAATGCTGGAGGACAACGTTGATGCCTACCGCGAGGCTCAAAGTCTAATAGACTCACAAATTAGCCAAAACACACAATAAACCAACATTCGAATCCAATAAAGCTTCCACCAAGTTTCGGTCCAGCTTAGCATATGGTGAAAGACGGACATCCTAGCAGACGGTTTTTGCAGAACCGACTTCCGTACATGACATCTGTCAAAAAGATACACGTGTAACTTGGTCCTTTTATGATGAATTATCTTTCTTATTTCAAATAAATAGGAGAGGAGAGCTACCATGAAGAGGTTAAAAAAAACTTAGCCCACACACCCTTAAAAAAGAAGAGAGAACCTTCAAGCAATCACAAAAGCTTTGTATTTAGCCCTCTCTTGCTTGAAATCTGTAATCCTGCTTATATATAAATCATCTCATTCAAATCGTTGCTAGTGGTCATGGAGAATACTTATTCATGGACTCCACATAAGTATGTTTCAATAGTATACTCTCTTATTTCTATCCTATATACTTATGAAAACCCCTAGACGAGCCTAATCCTACGGTGTAAGAGATCGATCTCCCCTCTACGAGATTAAGCCTCTATATTTGGCACCATCTGTATTATACCAACCCCCTTTTCCTCTATACCTTCCTCTAGACAGCCCATCTCCAAATGGCCCCCACCCTCCGTTCTACCTCAGCCATAGTCGGTACCCCAGTCGACGACATCGCTGCTTAATTGGCCCTAATAACCAAGCAGTTTGCTCAAGCGGAATAACGCCAAACAAACCAACTTCGCATTGAGCACGAAGATTGATGCCAGGAGCTAGAAACCCAATGACAATGCCGCATTGAAGAAACTGACATACAACACCGAGCCTTCGATGAGTTGTGCTACTTGGTTGGAGGACTACAGTAGGCACAAACTCAGGATGCCCTAGTTTGGTTTAGAGCCCTGATACCTTTGCGTATATCAGCCTGAGCATTCTTAGGGCCTCACCATTAAATTGAGGCACCCCCGGTCCATCTTGGCACCGAAGGTGCCCCCCATCCCCTACCCAAAGCTTCGATCCACCTAGGCATCCCCATTACAAAGGATTTGAGCGATTTCACACTCGGAACATCTCAAAATCCTATTCGATGTCCTGCCCGGGAGTGCCTAGGAGAACGTAGTGTTAAACACACCCTGAACCGCAGCCCTATTACTCGTAACCACATTGTTCTCCCCCTCGGTCAGCCTACCTAACACAATAGGACCTTGAATGGCAAATAAGAGTTGCCATCCATATCAGTATCAGTCCCACCCAAAACTCTTGGAGTCGACTTAATAATCTCCTCTTCCCGAAGCTTCTCGCCATCAAGGTGCCTCTAAACTTCCATACCAATCAAATTTGCAAGTACCAAAATGAAAACCTACAATCCCAAGTCCTCGAGTTCTAAAACTCATTAAGCCTTTACTCATCAGCCGATCACATCCTCTATCGAATGTTTCCTACTAGCCTTACTGAAAGCCCCCGTAAATGGTTCCATAACCTACCTAATGGTTATATTTAAAACTTTGAGGATCTTTTTAACCTGTTTATATCATACTTCGCCTTCAACAAAGATCGTGAAGTCTGGGTCAATACCCTTTTTAATATTCGAAAGATACCGGTCAAAATACTCGAAACTTTTACTAAACAATTTTTAGATGAATCATGCAAAGTCGAGAACCTTGACTGCGTGAACGCCATTCTAGCCTACTCAAATACCCTACCAGACCACAGTCGGGTCAAGGAATATATCGTCTTGTAGAAACCCTTGAAGAGATGTTGTCCAAAGTCAATGGCTACATCGACCTTGAACGTCTCCGCAAAAAAAATCACCGGCGACAATCCCAAACCAGCAATCACAACAGACCACGATAGTCGACTGCCACCATGGTTGCCCCTGTCTAGACTAAAAACTAGAAGTGTGACACCTAAGATAATCCATCAGGGCGGCCTTGCAAAAAATGACCAATGTCTCCTCCCCAAACTCAATGTCCCCCTTAGTACTATCCAATCAATCATCCAATTCGATCATATTTGGTGTACTCCTTACCCGATCAAAGTAAAAAATAATGAACAACTTGATACTCAAAGCCAGGTGATTATAACAATATATAACTGACCTCCCCAGTTACCTCGATGGTTCGAACATCAAACCCCAGGCAGCCCCGAATAACAGACCAAACAAAGTATATATCTACCAGGCTCTTATGATTGAAGTTAATAATAGTGATAGCGGTCACACCCAAAGTAATAGAAAATGGGTCGAAGAGTGATGCAAGCTCACCTACAACTAAAAACTCCTACTCCTCTTACCCAAAACAAATCACCATCAACGACCTGAAGGTATATCCTTAATCGATTATGACATATCTTATGTCTGATTCCCCCATTTTAATCCTTTGGTCATCATGGTCAAAATAGAGTACATCATCCTCCATACAATTCTCATCGACACTAGAAGTATCGCTGACGTAATTTTTCCCGAAACAGTCATAACCATGCAAATGACTGATCAGATCACCCCAGCTAATGTTGAAGTAAAGGGCTTCAGTGGATCAATAGAGGTCATAATCGGATACATCAACTTCCTTGTCACCTCCAGCCCGATGGTGTTACAGACCAGCTTCCTAGTCATTGACAAAAAATTTAAATATCTGGGTATCTTGGGCCGCAACTGGTTATACACTATGAAGGCAATCCCTTCGACCTACCACCAAGTTTTGCAATATACCAACCCCCCGAGTGGCACATGGGACAAAAAGGAATCCCAAAGGTTAGCTAGATCCTGTGAGCACCATGAGATCAATCTTACTCAAAAGTTGGTAAGATCATAGCAATCAAAACAACTTTCCCTTACCATACCTTTGACGACCCCCTCGAGCTACTTACTATCAAAACCACTCTATATATTGAGCTCGATGACCCCGGTCGAGGAACATTCATTGGAGGTTCTTTGATAGGAGAAGAAAAATACTAGCTTACCACATTCCTTTGATCCAACAAAGATGTTTTTGTATGAACTTTCCACGAGATGCTCGGAGTCGACCCTACCCTCGACTACCATTGACTCAACCTAATACCTATGTCCACAGCAGTTAAACAAAAGAAATATACCCTAGCCCCGAGGATTCGAGATGCAGTTAACCTCGAAGTCGACAAGCTTCCAGACAGAAGTTTCATTTGAAAAGTTAAATATGCAGATTGAATCTTGAACATCGTCGCCATACCCATAAAGAACGGCAAGATTAGAATTTGTGTCAACTTTACTAATCTCAACAAGCATACCCCGAAGGATAGGCTTCATCTTCCTATTATCGCAGTACTCCACGATATAACAGCTATCCATGAACGCCTTACAATGATGGAGGTTGCCTCGGGCTATAATCAGGTACCTCTCCTCCCTGAAGATCAAATCAAAACCTCATTCATTACTGAGCAAGGGCAATATTGTTTTAATGTCATGCCCTTTAGGCTAAAAAATATGGTCACAATGTACTTACGCCTCATCACCACCATGTATAAACCATTGCTTGACAAGTCTGTCAAAGTCTATATCGACGACATGTTATGCAAGGGTCTTCCCAAAAATACCCATATACAAGACCTGACCAAAGTTTCTTAAATCCTTCAATCATACAAAATGAAGTTAAAACCCGATAAATGACAATTCGGCATATCTTCAGGAAAATTCCTCGGTCACCTCATTAGCAAACGGGGGATCGAGATCAACCCCACCCAAATTAGAGCCCTTATTGATATGCCTTCCCCCCGAACAAAGAAAGATATACAGAAGGTCGTAGGCAAGATATCTTCCCTGAATCAATTTATTTCCAAATCTTCTGACAGATGCGCCTAGCTGTTCTCCCTCCTATACGACCAAGGATGCCATAAAACCAAAAAAAAAAACCCCGACATTGATTAGATATCCAAATGCGAGCAAGCTTTCCACGAACTTAATACTTACCTCGGCCAACCTCCAGTAGTGAGTACCCCGGTCGAAGGCGAGTTACTTTCCCTCTACCTCACAGTTACTGAAAATTTTCTTAGTTCAATCCTTATTCGAGCAGATAAAAGCATCAAAAAACCAGTAAACTTCATCCATAAAATACTGACTGCAACTAAAACTTGATACACCAAACTTGAAAGACTTCTCCTTATACTCGTTTATACTTCCAGAAAACTAAAACTGTACTTCCAAGCACATGTCATACAGGTGATCGCAAGTTATACCCTTTGCGAAGTCTTGGCCAAAAAAGAAAAATCAAGATGTATACAAAAATGGTCTGTCTACCTCGGTGAGCATGACATCACTTTTGAGAAGTAGATATCCTTGAAAGGCCAAACAGTTACTGACTTTTTGGCAAACTTTCCAGTAGAAGATATAGAGTGGGAAGAACATAAAGACGAGCTACCCGAAGACCAACTAGAACAAAATGACCCTTGGAATCCTAATACTAGATGGCGACTATTCATCGATTGGTCAGCAGGCCTGAATGGGTTTAGAATAGGTATCGTACTGGTCACACCATCTAACGATTGACAGTAATCAAGCTCAACTTTGAGTATACTAACAGCGAAACCAAATACGAAGCCTTGATCCATGGTCTCGATATGGCCCTTTAGCTGGGTATTTCGGGCCTCGCTGTCTTTACTAACTCATAGCTGATCCAGAGACATTACACCGGTTCGCCAACGCATGACTCATTTTTCCAAAAAATCTTTGATAACACAATACCCTCAAGGCGAGAACAAACCTGCTGATGCTCTTTCTTACAATACAGCAATGCCAGGACAGTCTGAACCACGAAAGATTAAAATCGAAGTACTCGAACGCCCAAGTATCGACCCGATGGAAATCAATGCTATCAATAGGGGGGGCAAGATTTTTGATCCCGAAGCTTGGTATACACCATTGCTTGCATATTTCAGTACCTCGATAATACCCATAGACCCGAAGGCATTGCGTTTACTATTGGACAATTGCCAAAGGTACACCATTCTTAAAGACGGTTTAAATCAAAAATTACTGAACGGAGTACACCACAAATTTATATCTTAGCAGGAAGTTGCCACTATTATCAAAGATCTATACGAAGGAAAGTGTGGATCTCATACAACTGGATGATCTATGGCACTCCTCGCGATAACACAGACTATTTTGGCCGAACATAAAGAAACAAGCAAAAGAATACGCTAAACACTGTGAAAAATGCCAGTTCCACGGCCATAACATCAAAAGGCCCTCGCAAGACCTCCATTATAGCTAATTTTCTTAGCCTTTTAAATGATAGGCTATCGAACTGGTGAGCCCTTTCCCAAAAGCTTCAGGTAGAAGAGAACAGTTCATCATAGCCAAAGACTACTTCACTAATTGGGTCGAAATCGTACCACTATGTCAAACCAAATAAAAAGATGTCATTAAATTCTTTTGGGAGAACATCATTACACGCTTCGGTTTTCCCCGCATGATCCGATACGATAACAAACCCCAGTTCATAGGCAACAAGGTCCAAACATTCCCCAAAAAGTATAATGTCATCCTCTCCCCCTCCATGCCTTATTACCCACAAGGTAATGGCCAGTTTAAAGGCATCACCAAAACCTTTTCCGATGGCCTTAAGAAATGCATTGACAAAAAGAAGGGTAGATGGGTATAAGAGTTACAGCACGTGTTCTAGGCTTATCGCGCAGCACCAAGGAAAATGAAAGGTTATACTCCTTTCCTCCTGACATACGGAACCAAAGTAGTCCTACCAACTCAGTTCGAAGTCTCAACCAGAAACCCCGACCTCCCTGACAAGAAAAATGAATTTTAACTTGCCTGCGATACGCTCTGGATCGACAAAACAATAAATCGCGCCCTAGCTAACCTGGGACGTTACCAAATCTCTATAAAGAAATCCTATAACAAAAGGGTTCAACCTAGGAACTTCGACAATGGTGATCTAGTCCTACGATGAATCACCCTTCCTTGAAACCTAGCAACGCAGGGAAGTTGGCCGAGTCTTGGGAAGGCCCATACGCTATTTATGATAAAATTGATAAAGGATCCTACTACCTCATGGCTGAAGCTGAATAATCCCTTCCAAACCATATGATACAGTTAGTTTCTTATAATAGATTTCAACCACAGATATCTGCCACAGTTGTAACTAAAGTATCACTAATATATAAAAAGACTTTTACTTACAACTTTAATTGTACTAACCTTTCTACTATATCCTTTCTCCAAACTTCTTGAGTTGGTCAAGCCTAAATATCAAGTCAACCCTTCGACCCGACTGATACATGGGGGTGACCTCAAAGTTCCTCAAGGCTCCTAATTTGGGCAAACCCAAGTGGCATGAATAGTCGACTGACAAAACACTTAGGGGGCAACCTTGGGACTAACCACGTCTGGTTTCATATAGGGTCAAACCCATGGATAGGAATATCCAGGGGTAACCTCAAAGCTCTCTGAACTTCTTGAGTTGTTCAAGCCTAAGTATCAAGTTAACCATTTGACCTTATTGATACTTGGGGGTAACCTCGAGTTTCCTCAAGGCTCATGATTTGGGCAAATCCAAGTAGTATGAATAGTCGACCGACTAAATACTTAGGGGAGACCTTGGGGCTGACCACATCTGGTTTCTTATAGGATCAAACCCACAGATAAAAATACCTCAGGGTGACCTCGAAGCTCTCCAAATTCTTGAGTTAGTCAAACCTAAGTATCTAGCCAACCCTTCGACCCAACTGATACTTGTAGGCGACCTCAAAGTTCCTCAAGGCTCCTAATTTGGGCAAACAAGAGTGGTATGAATAGTTTACCAACTAAACACTTGAGGGTAACCTCGGTATTGACCATGTCTAGTTTTCTATAGGATCAAAGCCGCAGATAAAAATACCCGATGGTAACCTTGAAGCTCTCTAAACTTCTTAAGTTGGTCAAACCTAAGTATCAAGTAAACCCTTTGACCTGGCTAATACTTGGGAGTGACCTCAAAGTTCCTCAAGTTTCCTAATTTGGGAAAACCTAAGTGACATACTGTAGCCAAACACTTGCATACAGCCCTACCTGCCAAAGATATGGAATTTTGGATGATGCAACGGAAGTGTAACGAGTTAAATGAGAGCGTGATACAATTGAAGACCGAATTGGTGCAAGCCAATGTGCGTGTCAGGAATGCCGAGGCTGGAGAGCGCTCGAGGAGGGGTAGAAATGATGTTAAGGTTCCTCAAGTCTAAGGGGATGTTGTTAGCTTGTCAAGTTGAATTAGGGAGCTGGAAGGTTACGTAGCTCAAATTCAAGGGCATGTACAGAAAGGGAATGAAAACTTAAGGGAGTGCCAACATAAGTTGGATGCCGCTCTTGTCAAGGAAAAAGTCTTGGAAGGGGAAATCAGGGAGAAGGAGATTCTGATGAAGAAGAAAAATGACCTGTTAAATGACACTTCGACCATGGAAGAGTTGAATACATAAATTGAGAGACTTCACACTCAGGTGACGGACGTAGAGGCCATTAATCAGGCTGAGTCATCTGAAGCTGTAAAAAAATTGGAAGAGAGTATAGCTGCTGATGCACTGACAGAAAGGGAAATGGAAAATCATAAGAGACTGTATGCGATTTTAGAGTCACGCCTCAAGAAGGTGAGGTTACATTTCTCAAAGATAGCTGTATCTCATACATTACGCTCAGACCTGTTAAAGTCGACCATTGATTATTTTGTAGAGGAAGTAAAAAGACTTAAATTAGAACGAGATACCTTGTTCAAGAGTCTGTCAGACAAGGGTTGTATTTGTAGAGTTGATATAGATCGAGAAGGTGAGGTCACATTTTCAAAGATAGTTCTATCTTATACATTACGCTCAGACCTGTTAAAGTCGACCGTTGCTTATTTTGTAGAGGAAGTAAAAAGACTTAAGTTAGAACGAGATACCTTGTTCAAGAGTCTGTCAGACAAGGGTCGTATTTGTAGAGTTGATATTGATCGAGAGAACTGTATGGCCTCCATGGAAACGAATGTAGGCCCTCGACCTGCAGATCTGATAGAGAGGGATAGTTTTATTATAACTCGCAAACTAAATTCTGATCGACCTCCTGCTGTAGGGTAAAGCAAGGCTGACATCCCAACATCAGAAAAGTACTCATTGTAATGGTTGTAAACACATCCTGAAAATAAATAGTATTTGTCGCAAACATAGCGAGATAGATGAAAGCTAGTATGACCTCTACCTTATCTTATGCCTGGTAGGGTCTTTGATATAAAGCAAGTTTTTATATTTGTTTTAATCGCAGAGATGGGTTGAGTCAGTCAAACTAAGTGAATCTTGATTTAACTGTAGTAATGTTGCAGACATATTAAAAGAGGTGAAGGCTAGTATTACCTTTGCATTATCTTATGCCAGTTATAGTCATTGATATAAAGCAAATTTATACATTTGTTTTAATCGCAGAGATTTAGTATAGTCTGCCAAACCAAGTATTATCCTTGATTTAACTAGTATAATGTCCCAAACAAGTTAAAGTAGATGAAGGCTAGTATTACCATTGCCCTATCTGATGTTTGGTAGTCTTTGATATAAAACAAATTTTTATATTTTTTTCAATCGCAAAGATTTAGAATAGTCAGCCAAACCAAGTATTATCCTTGATTTAACTGGCATAAGATTGATTTAAAGCAAGTACTATCTATGCTTCAATCTATAGAATCTAGTTGAATCTACGTAAATAGAGAGATGATGTGAAAAACTTGGAAGTTTCATTGATCATTTCAGAATTTACATTGGGCGGAGATGAAAATTTCAGTTTTGGAATTGTAAAAACAAAAACGAGAAATAGAAATAGAGTAGTGAGATTCTTAATAATAGTACCATTTCAGTCGCCTAGTGTGTCCAAGGATTTGAAATGGGGATTTCCTCTTCTATCATGAGATATTATGATCCCAGGCCTGAGAGACCTGGGATAATTAATGAACCCTCCCAATTGTTAGCTAATTTTCTAGCGTGAGGCTCTTTGCGATGTTGACGAATCTCTCTGAGGGCGAGATCATTGATTTTAAAGGTACAATTTCAGACTCGTCTGTTGTACGATCTGGCTAGCATATGATGATATCGATCTAGGTTAGCGATGGCTCGTTCCCTAGTTTCATCAATCATATTGAGGTTACAAGCCAATTCAAACTCATTTTCCACATCAGTCAGCTCGTGATCTCGAACTGGATAATGGTATTCAGAAGGAATGATGGCCTCAGTGCCATGGGCAAGGAGGAATGGGGTGCATCCTATTCACTGTCGGGGAGTGGTACGATATGCCCATAAGACATGAGGTAGTTCCCGAACCTGATTTCCTTTTTTCTGTGAGTGAAGCCATTTTTTGAGTCCATCCACGATAGTTTTGTTTGTGATTTCGGCTTGGCCATTGCCTTGAGGATAGTAAGGATTGGATGGTGAGTAGATGATATTGTACTAGTTGAGGAAGGTTACAATTTTTTCTCTATCAAATTGGAGCCCTTTATCGATACGAATTAGGTAGGGGCACCCAAATCGGGTGATGATATGTTCCTAGATAAAAGAGATGACTTCTTCTTCTCTGGTTCGACATAGTAGAACTGCTTCTACCCATTTTGTAAAATAATCGACAGCTACGAGTATGTGACGACAGTTATCTGGAGAATTATGGAACTCTCCGACGAGATCAAGTACCCATCTTTTGAATGGCCAAAACACCTTGCTTGCATAGAGTTCGAGCGTAGGAGTTCATATCATGTGTCCATGTCTTTGGCAGGCGTCACATCTACGCGAGTACTCCTCTGCTTGCTTGCTCATGCTGGGATAGAATACTCCTTATGTAACAGCTCTGTTTGCTAGTAATCGACCTGCGGCATGAGAGCCACAAGTTCCTTCATGTAATTTGTGAAGCATTTTATCTGCTTTAGTTTGGAGAGGCACTTGAGGTAAGGCCCCATGACGAAAAGGCGGTATATCATACTATTTTGATTTGTGCAGCGCTTCGAGTTATTGATCAGTTGTCGGCGCTCTTTCGAATCTGTTGGAAGTGGTCCGTTGCAACTATTGTCTATACCGAAGTAGGCTAAGAAAGGCTTTCGCCAATCGTCGTCTCCCCCTTTATCGCCCCCAATGTTGATCATGCATACAAAAATGCAATCAATACTGGGGGTTGAAATTATTTCGATCTGGAGATATCAATCATCTGTACCCAAGACCCCGGCTAGATATGCCAAGGAATCGGCGTGTCTATTATTGCCTCGAGGTAGATAATCGGGAGTTACTTTCATGAACTATCTCATCCTATCAGCAACGAGGGCTACATATTCGATTAACTTTCCATTCTTCTTATATTGCACAGAGTAATGGTTGGCAATGAGTAGGGAATCTGTGTTGACTGAGAGTTTGGTGAATCGAGCTCAAGAGTGAGGTCGAGTCCATGAATGAGAGCTTCGTATTTGGTGACATTATTTGAAGCCTCAAAATCCAAGCGGATTAATTTTTCAATTCTATCATTGCAAGGGGTAGTCAATACAATTTCAAGCCCTGCGGGTCCTGCTGATCCATCCGAAAGAAGTCTTCACCCATTTGTTGTAATACATTTAGCTTGTTCGTCAAATGGTTTGGAGGGTGGATCCTCGAAAATTTCTTCTGTAAGGTCAGGGTCGTGCTTTTCCCACTCGGGATCTTTCACTGGAAAATCCACAAGAAAATTGGCAACGGCCTAAACTTTTTTAGAATGACGTTGTTCGAACTTAATATCATGTTCTCTCAAACAGACTGACCACTGTTGCACCCTCCTTGATTTTTCTTTCTTGGATAGAACTTCCCGAAGTGGGTAGTTTGTCATGACTTTGACTGAATGAGCTTGGAAGTAGTGTTTGAGTTTCTGTGAAGTGAAAACAAGGATGAGAAGAAGTTTCTCAATTTTAGAGTACCTTGTTTCCGCTGGAGTAAGGGGTTTGCTAATGAAGCAGACTGGCTTCTTAATTTTCCCTTCAAGGCGAATGAGAACTAAGCTGAATAGAGTATCTGTGACTGCTAGTAGATAATCAGTTCCTCATTATCTACTGGGGTGCTCATTATGGGAGACCTCCCTAAATAGGTTTTAAGATCCTGAAAAGCTGTTTCGCATTCTAGTGTCCATGTGAACTTTGTATTTGGCTGAACTTTTCCTCATTTGGTACAATTGTTGAGTAATATGAATAGCGAATGACAGCAGTCTGAAGATTTAGAAACGAAAAAGTTGATAACGGCAATCTTGCCGGCAAGTTTTTGAACGTCTTTTGTTGTTTATGGAGACGGCATGTTGAGGAGAGCCCGAATCTGATTTGGATTAGCCTCAATCCCTTTCTTGCTAATAAGGTAGCCTAGAAATTGGCCAGAATATACCCTGATTTGACACTTATCAGGATTGAGACGCATCCTGCAAGATCAAAGAATGTTGAATATAGTATTAAGATCTGAGATGTAATTGGCTGACTGTACACTCTTGCACACGATATCGTCAATGTAGACTTCTACCACTTTCCCTAGATGTGCTTTGAACATAGATGTTATCAACCGTTGATATGTGGCACCCGTATTTTTGACTCCGAAGGGCATGACTTTGTAGTAATAAAGACCTCTTTCAGTGATGAAAGTTGTATTTTCCTGATCTTCTTCCAAAAGTAGAATTTTATTGCACCCCAAAGTAGTATCTACTGTGGAATCGAGGATCTGATAAATATTGGGAAGAGGGAAACTATCATTTGGAGTATGTTTGTTCATATCGGTAAAATCTACGCAAACTCGGACTTTTCCGCTATTTTTTGGGACAGCGACAATATTGGATATCCAGTTTGGATATTTGGCTTCTAGAATAAATCCCACTTTGATCAATTTCTCTATCTCAGTGTTAACTTCATCTCAAAGTCAAGGTGATAGTCGTCGCTGCTTCTGTTTGACCACCGTGGCGTTAATGTTGATGGCCAATTTGTGACATAGCTTGGCCGGATCAACCCTAGGAATTTCTTCGAAAGATCACGTAAAAACGTCTCGATTTAGTTTTAAGAACTGAATAAGAGCATCATTTTCGTGCTGAACCAGCTTAGTACCAATTAAAGTACCTTTGCTAGGTCCATCAATGTTGATATATTCTATGGGCACCACGGTGGAAGGTTGATCGTTGAGGCGATCAGCTTCCTACAATTGCTATGCAGCAAATCTGTTAAAAGTATCTAGGATAGCAGAAATGGTATTTTTACAAGCTCGAGAGAGCTTCTGACTACCTCTGATCTCATAAATACTATTATTGTACTTGAATCGGAGTGCCTGACGATAGGTGGAAGCGCTTGCTTCCATGTTGTGAATTCAGCAGCGGCCCATAATCCTGAGATAATGAGATTTGGCATTGATAAAATAGAAGATGACATCGGTGGTGGCTGGTCTTGCGGTAATAGGTAATATGATCTTGCCTACTCGTTCTTTTCTAGAACCATTAAACTCACTCAAATTGGTGTCGCTCTGAATAACTTGGTTGGCCAATCCCATTTGGTCGATAGTGCTCTAAAATAGAATCTCAATACCGCTTCCAGTATCGATCATCATCGTGTGCATGACAAACTTCTTCATTTTGAGCATTATTACTAATGCGTCATGATGTGGAAATTTTGCATGGCTAGTATCGCAATCTTCGAAGGAGATCCCAAGTCGGCGATTGCTCAACTTAGGAAGAAGCTTGGCTTCTTTGTCTTGAGGTGTGAGATCGCAGCATTCTGATAATCTCCTGTACTTGGGTATGCCAGAATTGGTGATCTGGTTGATTTCGATCATGTTGTTGTAGTTCATATGGTAAAGATGCTTCTCCTCAACTTGATCATTGACTTGATACTTCTTATAGCTGCCATCTTTATATGATTTCAGGTCAACAATATATTCGAACATCCGTCCCTCTTTAAAAATGTACTCGAGTAATCTTTGTAAAGCATAGCAACTGCCAGTAGAATGATGGTTTACCTTATGATGTAGGCAATATGGTCGATTATCAATTGGTTCCAGTGGTTGAGAGACGCGGTAGAGCTTATCCTACAAAAGTAGTAGAAAAATTGTGGAGATTCGGACGTTCATACTACAAGAAAAATACCATTTAATAGCATTTTTTTAAAGCTATTAAAATCATTTCATAACATATTTTTAATGCTATTATATGATATGCTATCGTTTATTCCATAGCATTTTTGTTAATGCTATTAAAGTATAGCACTTAATAAATGTTATGGTAATTAAAACCATAGCATGTTTACAACGCTATTATATCTTCTAACAACAGTAGATGAATGCTATAGTTACTTACTAATAATAACATTTCAATAACACCGTCGATTTTTTACATCCGATCTTGAATGGCATTTTACAAATGCTATCTTTGCTCCTTAATTGTATTTTATTTCCTACACCCTTTCAATTTATTTTAAGAGATGCAATTAGCACGAAGCAACAATAAATAAATATAGATGACACATGCAGCCTTCTAATCATGCTCTATACAAGAACCTAGTAGAACAACAAGAATTTAATAAAATTATCCATACACAAGAACAATCTACAACTTTACATGTTTAGAGAGGAAAATAAATAATTAATGAACCTCTGGGTTAATATTCGAACAACAAAAAAATAAGAGAATAAGCAAAACTAGTCTTCTAAAGTTACATAATAAACCCAATCGAGAGGATTTTTGAAGCTTCATCTTCAACCTTTTGCTACCAACAGTGAAAGCTACAAAAAAAGAAAGAAATTCAGTAATTGAGAAAATTTTATATAGTCCAACATGGAGAACCTGGAAAAAAAAAAGTAATTTGGTTTCACAAACTCAAAAGGAAAATACACAACCCAATTATTATAAAATCTATCATTTTTTACCCGGAATCTTCACTTTCCACGCGTATAATTACATCGAAACTTATATTCCTGCATCATTCCAAAATAAACTCAATGATGCAACTGAAATATCTTATCATTGGTGAAAATTGGGAATCTATGCTACCTGCGATGCTACTGATTGACTAACTAACTACCTGACTACTTTTGTCGTTAGGGAAACCGTATATAAAAATAAAGAGCAATAATTTTGAGAGCAACTAAGGAACTTGGGAGAGTACTGGTGAACTAGGAAACAAAAGTGAGTTGAAATGGAGAAGTTTGGAAAAATTCAATAAAGAAATTTGTGAGGTTTAAGGAATAGGCGAATTTAAGGACAGGTCTGGTGGAAAATACTTTAAAATCCAGATATGTACTGCGAATCACATTAAGCCTTATAACAGCATATACAAGTTTCCAAGTTCATTTTTTATTAGGATTTCTGGAGTACGTTTTGCACATCTTCAGTCAAATACAATAAATAATTTTTTTAAAACATACCTGAGTAATATGTATTCCTCTCCAAGGGTTTGCTGCCCTAAACCAGTTGTTAATACATAATAAAGTATCTGACCAAACAGTTTTGTCTGCACAAAAAGAAAACAATTCTATTTTAGGCACAATTACTATTATTAAGAACCATAATTTGTAAAATATTCCACAATAGATGACGATCGTAAAGGAAAGTTTTATGTAAGCTCTATGATACAACATGCCCCAGTCCAGAAAAAGCACTTAGTAGTGAAACCACTCAAAGGGCTAACCTCACTCTGGTATGCAGCAGCAACTTGTGTACCTGTAAATAAGAGCGAGCCCCATCAGTTAGAAAAAATATCAATGCTTTCTCATTCTAGACATTGAGACTATGAGATGACAAAATAGATACGTTGAGAACCTGAAGAAATAATAATTTAGTTTCACAAACTCAAAAAGAAAATACGCAACCCAATCATTAGAAAATCTATCATTTCTTACCCGGAATGCTTCACTTTCCACGCGTATAATTACACTGAAGCTCATATTCCTGCGTCATTCCAAAATAAATTCAATGACGCAACAGAAGCACAGAAAGATCCCGTTGTCTATTAGAAATCAAAACCAATGGGTGCCTAAATAAGCAACAACTTACTCAAGTAAAACAAGATCATGCAACTCATATTCCCGATAAGATAATCAAGATCATGTAACTCATATTAACTGTACATATTTAAATAGGGACTTTCCGGTAAGATAACTAAGAATAAAAAAGAAAATAAAGCCACACTCCCTAAACAAAAAAGACTTGCCTGCAACAACCTTCATTTGAGAGTCCAATTCAACTCCCCACCTACCGTACGTGCAGTATAAGAAAGTTCAGTTGCTATTTCTATTTCATAAATCACATATATGGATCTATAAATGCATTACACTTACACCAATGGTTGCCAACTAAATCAATAGATGATAATAAAATATAACTTGATGGAGAAAATGCAAGGAATAATATACTAACCTATGACAGGTGACATAACACCTTCAGGTGTCATTGGCTGCACACCAGGAGTACCAGGTAGGTAACCTGCAAAACCTGGTGTAATAGGCCAAATTCCATGAGAGGACGGCACATAAGGGCTTTGTTTATTTGCTGCTCCAGAATAATAAATTTGTTATTTTGTGGACATAATTTCAAATCATAAAGAATAAAATGGAAATCCTCTTTAGTTACCATAGGCGGAGATGTTTAGCTGTGGTGTTCTAGGATTACTATAGTTACCGCCATGAGTCTTAGACCAATCGGAGCTTGGAGTAGGTGCTTCATACGGCCCTGCAGAAGGAGTTCTTGGCTGCAATAATTTTTTTTCCCAACAGGTTATAAAATGTGATGAAACTAAGAGTAATGCAAGCAAGATCAAATACCTGATTCCGTGGGGTTGCAGCTCCCCATGAGGCTGGGTTTCCCTCTTCCCAATTATCCCTATAATAGTTTTGTGATCATTCATTGAACTAGTAATCATCAAAGTTAAAAAAGATGATCTACACAATAAGCATGCATCATATATCCTACTATCAATATAAGGTAAGAGAAAAACATGAAAGGAAAAAGGTACCATCATGGGTAGGAATTCCTACATCCATTGCCCTGCCATTTGGTGTTTTTGAGAAGGTTCTTACAGATGATTCTAGCCAGGTTATAGCTGACACTATACAGTCACTAAAGCAAAGATTAGGAGGAGAAGATTTTGGCATACTTGGTCAGATCCGTAAGACAGTTTTGCAGCTTTCGGCACCACCTCAGTTGGTACAAGAGTTGAAAAACGAGATGAAGAGTGCAAGGATGCCTTGGCCTGGTGACGAAGGAGAGCAGAGATGGGAACAAGCATGGATTGCAATAAAGAAGGTTTGGGCTTCAAAATGGAATGAGAGAGCGTATTTCAGGACACGAAAGGTGAAGTTAGATCATGACGGTCTCTGTATGGCTGTACTAGTTCAAGAAATAATAAATGCTGATTACGCCTTCGTTGTACACACTACTAATCCATCATCTGAAGATTCAACGGAGATATATGCCAAGGTGGTCAAAGGACTTGGAGAAACTTTAGTTGGAGCTTATCCTGGCCGTGGTTTGAGCTTTGTCTGTAAGAAAATGGACCTCGATTCCCCCAGGGTATTGGGTTACCCAAGCAAGCTTATTGGACTGTTTATAAAATGATCAATTATCTTCCGATCTGACTCTAATGGTGAAGATCTGGAAGGTTATGCAGGAGCTGGACTATATGATAGTGTGCCAATGGATGAGGAAGAGAAGGTTGTCCTTGATTACTCCGCAGATAATCGGGGTGTACCATATTGCTAAAAATAAGTAACAATCGGGGTGTACCATATTATTAGTTGACTAGAGCTAGTGTGTGCCTTTTTTGAGATAAAATAATTGTAGAACTGTTGTAAGTACTACAGAAACAATAGCTTATATAAATTATGTCTTTTAAAAAAAAAGGCATGATTCTAAAAGTTGATTCGGTATCCGATTATTAATTAGACTGATAAATAAGAATCTTCAGGAATACCGTTGATTTTCTTTGCAGTAGTAGTCTAAGTTTTGTTTGAATGTTAATACAATGCTTATAAAAAAGATATGATTTAACTATTGTTACAGGATGGGGAACAAACGAGAAGTTGATCATATCCATATTGGCTCACAGGAATGCAGCACAGTGCAACCTAATCCGTAAAACTTATGCTGAAACTTACAGAGAGGATCTTCTAAAATCACTTGAGAGGAACTTTCAAGTGATTTTGAGGTAAGTTTTTCTCCCTACCATTTAGTTTTAGTTTCACAGTAATTTGACAACTATGATTTTTATTCAACATTATTTCGTTTGGTATATATTTGAGGAATCATCTGCTTCAATATTTTTTACCCTTGTTTTGATTGAACAGAGGGCAATTCTACTATGGACAATATATCCTGCTGAACGTGATGTTTTTTTGGCTAATGAGGCTACTAAGGGGTGGACTTCAAGCAATCGGGTTTTAATGGAAATAGCTTGTACAAGGTCTTCACATGAACAATTGTTGGCCAGGCAAGCATATTACTCCTGCTTTAAGAAATCCTGTGAAGAAGATGTTGCTTTTCACACAACTGGGGATTTTTGCAAGCTTTTGGTACTTCTTGGGAGCTCATACTGTTATCATGGACCAGAAGTAAACATGACACTAGCAAAATTAGAAGCTAAGATACTCCTTAAGCATATTTCAGAGAAGGAGTACAGTCATGATGATTTCATCAGAATTTTGACTACAAGGAGCAAAGTACAGCTTAATGCAACACTGAACCACTACAACAATGAATTTGGTACTGCTATTACCAAGGATCTGAAATACGAGTCTGAGGACGATTTCCTGGGCATAGTGAGACCTGCGATCAATTGTTTGACCTGCCCTGAAAAGTATTTTGAGAAGGTTCTACGACTAGGAATCAACAAGCAAGGAATAGATAAATGGGCTCTTACTCGAGTTGTTACAACTCGGGCTGAAGTGAACCTGAAAAAGATAAAGGAGGAATACTACAAAAGGAACAATGTGCCACTGGATCGTGGAATTGGAAAAGACACCTCTGAAGATTATGAAAAAATGCTTCTTGCTCTCGTAGGAAAAGACTGTGTCTAAGCTCTCTTTTGTTTTCAAGATAAGTTTTGTTATATGAAAAATTGTGAGAACTGCGACTTTACAATATTTGGTTTTATGGTTGCGTGCGTTTCTATTTGACAAGACATGTTTCCATTATCCAGTTTTCATAATAAACCATCTTACAGGGAAAAAATAATAACAATAAATGATAAAAAAAACCATACCAGTTGCACCTTCTTGCACTCTCGAAAACATCTTCACATGATCCCCAAGTACTTGCAAAGGTATTTTTCATTCATGGCCAGAAAGCTATCATAGCAAGAAGAAAATTATTGCTCAAACACCACATTCTTGCTACCCATCCATTATTTCCAGATCTTCTAAAGTCATAGCATCCTCATCAGAACAAAGAAAAGCAAGAATTACGAGGGGAAAATGCAACATATGCAAAGTGAATTTCATAGTTGTTTAAGAACATAAGCAATATGCTTACATTCGAGTTCCATTTGGTAGGATGAGAAGATGTCCCGAAATTCTTATCCTCACTCAGACTTTAACCCTATGAATTGCAATAAATAATTAATTAATTAAGCATTTAAAGAATATAAAAACATATACTTACTTTACGTGGGGTAATTCCTGAGTAAAATGCAGTCATATATCATTCAAAGAAAAATATAGCCAAAAAAGGATAAATATGCATTTCTGTATTCATGAAAAAATCACATTTGACCAAAATAAATTTAATGGTTAGAAAAAAAGATACCAAATGAGAAACAGTTAAAGTAGAATAAGATCATAAAGTTGCTGACATTGAAATGCACATAAACTAGATAAATATGCCCTCACAATCACTTCTTTCATAGCTAATGTCTTCATCGTTGGTACTCATATCAAGTCTTGAGACATCCATTGATATGGAAGATGTATCGGCATCCTCACCAAACATCTCCAACTCATGAAAACCTCTTGGTTGAGCTTTCAGTACAATGCGCCAACTAGATGAATCATTTTCCCTAGAATAAAATACTTGTTCCGCTTGTGATGCTAAAATGAATGGGTCTCTTTCCAATCGATTTCCTCCTTGTGGCAAATTAACCAATGTAAACCCTTCCTCAATTTTGATACCATTTTTAATGTTTGCCCAATCAAATTGAAATAGAGGAATTTTGAAAGGTGTGGCAGTCAAGTAAGAGTATATCTTTGATCACCCCAAAGTACAATACATTGTCAACTTTTTGATTCTTATCTTTTATACTAGATCTGCACATTGTTTTCGCTTTAATGAAAACACCACTATTTTGTGTGGACTTCTCAACATCTTTTGTATGGAACCTTTGCCAGTTAATAATATATGCATAACAAGATAGCGCTTCTCTCCTAGGACCTTCCGCAAGCCATTTTAATATCTTAGTAACTGTATTAGGCATCTCCGGCTCTATTTGCTTAAAAATTGGGATGATTTTGTTAGGACTAGCGTAAGGTATAAATTAAGTAGACACCATAATTAAGGAAAATAAAACCTTAGCTTTTAACCATGCGGAAAAATTATTTGCATGTACTTTCCAGAGTAGGCTTTTATTTCTTGATAGGTTCCTATTAGATTTCTTCAACTCCTCCAAATGCATCCTATTTAAAAGATGAAATAATTAATTAGTTGTATAACAGTAACTGCTACTAATTTATGGAAGGAAATCTATTATACTTACTCTAAATATGGCTCTACTTCAGCTGTATTAAATAAGACATAACGATGAGCACTCTGTAGAACTTCATCATCAAATGCAGTTGGCTTTTTCTTTAAGATTGGGCGACCCTCGAGAATCGCATCATTATCAAAATCTAGATTTCGACTTCTTATACCATCTAGTTTGGCAACCTGACTAATATAATCACTACCAAACTTCATTCACTCATCCGCAACGTAACACTTCGCTATACAACCTTCAGGTCGTGCACGATTCCCAACGTATCCTTTTAAAGTCTTCATATATCTAAAACCAATATATAATTCGAAAACAGCATTTTAGCCTATATAATTTTCAATCAATAAAGATTTTACTCAAACTAGACAAAAATAGTTTAGTGGGCACCTCTCAAAGGGATACATCCAACGATAATAAACTGGTCCACATAGTCGAGCTTCTCGCCAAGGTGAATACACAAGTGAACCATAATATTAAAGAATGAAGGAGAAAAGTACCTATCAAACAAGCATAAAGTCTCAACAACTTCTTCTTCAAGGGCCTCTAGCTCTCTTCTATCAATTACTCTTTGACATAATGCATTAAAAAAAACACACAACCGGAAGATCGCATTCCTTAGTCCTTTCGGAAGAAGTCCTTTTAATGCCACACATAAAAGATGTTGCATTAGCACATGACAATCGTGAGACTTAAGTCTCAAAATCTTGCAATCTTCCATTGATATGCAATTCCCTATATCTGAGCAGTAACCATCAGGTAGCTTCATTATTAATAGCCTCTTACACAAGTTTTCTTTTTTCAGACTTTAAGAGTGTATGCGGCACTGGTGGAAGATATGTTTTCTTCCCTCCTTCCTTTGGATGCAAGTCATGCCTGATTCCCATAACTTCCAAATCTTTGTGAGAATTCAGGCCATCCTTTGACTTTTCGTCCAGATTGAGTGACGTACCAATAATGTTATCGCACACATTTTTCTCAACATGCATTACGTCTATATTATGGCGCAAAAGAAGATGCTGCAAAATAAAACAAGTACTTTGATATATTTACCAAAAAAAATTTAAAATGAAAGTGTAATGGCTATTACCTCCCAATATGGTAATGTGAAGAAAATTGACTTTTTCTTCCACATTGGAGCAGGTTGTTTCTTTCGTTTATCATCCTCCTCGCCTCCTTGTCCATCATCATTTTCCAAATTATGTATCTCCTCGCCTCCTTGTCCCTTGTCATTTTCTAAATCTTGTACCTTTCATTTGTTATTCTTCTTCTTTTGCAAGGGTTTGCTACTTCTTACCTCCTTTTCCCCAATCATTTTCCAAATCCTTAATTTCATTAAAAACTTGTGAACCAGACATAATATGAGGCCTTTCGCCATATTCAAAGTTTCCATCAAACCAACTTCTTTTTGATCGAAATGCATGATTCGAAGGAAGAGACCTTCTATGACCAATAAATATTGCTTTCTTACTGTGTTTTAGCCATTTTGAACATATCTCCTTAGCACATACAGGGTATGATCTTTTTCCCTTTGTTGTACATCTGGCTAAGTTTCCATATGCGGGAAATCGTTTATCATCCACATTAGCACAACCTTCAAATTGAAAGAGATCTTGCTAAAGGCATCATATACCTCCATTCCGTCATTCCACAACTTCTGCAAATCATCAATAAGGGGTTGTAAGTATATGTCGATGTCATTCCCTGGTCGCTTAGGCCCATGGATTAGCAAAGTTAGCATCAAGTTTTCTTCTTTCATGCATAGCCATGGGGGGAGGTTGTATGTAACCAATATCACCGGCCAACAACTGTACCTAGAGCTCAAATCCTGAAAAGGGTTAATCCCGTCTGAAGATAAAGCAAGTCTAAGATTTTGTGACTCTCCTAAGAAAGAAGACCACTTCTTATCAATGGTCCCCCATGCTAAGGAATAAATTGGATGCCTCATTTTCCCATCCTGACTTTTATTACTGTAGTGCCATCATAATTGTTTCGCCATTTTCGTAGACCTAAACATTCTTCGAAACTTTGGTATTATAGGAAAGTATCTTAAAACCTTTGCTACAACTCCCTTCTTATCCATTTTAGTACGGCGGTCTAGCTTCCACCGAGAAGAACCACATTTTGGACATGTTTCTACTTTCTCAAGATCATTCCTAAGCAAACAACAGCCATTAACACATGCATGAATCAACTCATATTTAAGGTCAAATGCCTTGAGTAACTTCTTCGATGTGTATGTGAAATCAGGCAGTATGTTGTCGTATAGCAACATATCATGGAATATTCTCATAAGCTCGTTGTAACCCCAATTCCATATACCACTTATAACTTTCTGCTTGTAGAAGATAATTGTTGCTGATAACTTTGTGCATAACTGTGTTTCAGCATCTTCTGAGAATTTCATGAAGTCTTCCTCACTTATCTTTTCAACATGTTCACCAATGTCTTCATCTTCGCCAAGCACGACTCTACATAACTTACATGTCTCTGATGACTCTACCCTAAGATTTTTAGTACTTGGCAATTCTCCATGCAAGAGCCAAGCTGTATCAGTCAAATCCATTCCATTTATAACTAAGTGCTCATAAATAGAAAAAGTACTTTCACAATTGAGATTATGACATTTTCTACAAAGGCATCAAATCAAGTTCAAGTTTTCTGCATTCAACTTAGCAAATTCAACAAACTTCCTCGCTCCATCTTGATACTCTAGTGAAACTCTACAATGAAAAAACATGAATCATCAACCATTTAAATATACCAAAAACTATACTATATTGACTTAACTTAAGTTTTTTATTCTAAAACCTGTTAAGATGTACCCAAGCTTTATCCATCATGATTACACCACTTGCTAAATTCAAACCTGAAAAATACCAAGGTGATATACACAATTTAAGTTTGAAACTAACAGAATCGGTCATAATTTGAGAGCGATACATTAATCAAGTTAGAACATATAAGGACATGAGATATCATTCAATAAGAAAAAAAAATTAAAAGGAAAGCATAAGATTTAATAGAAGAATTGAGCAATAACAAGATAATTACCTCAATTCATAACCCTAATCATTAGCTTTTCAAACCAAAACCACCATGACCAACCCTAAAGAGAGAGGGACCTAACCAGCAGGAGGATTACCTTATTTTTATTAAATTGAAGTTCAAATCTACAAAATCCTAACATTCAGAAGAAGAATATGATATTTACAGCTACAATTGAGAAGTTTTGATCGATAATCAACAATTTTCTCTAAGCTCTAACTGAATCAGCACCTTCTCAAGTCTTATAGAGAGAGAAAGAGAAAGTGAGATAAAGTTTTATCAGTATGAGGATTGTAATTATGGAATAATAAGTGGAGGTTGAGGAAATAGAGGAGTGGGTTACTTCCATCGAGCGGGAGATCAGTTTGGAGCTAAATGTATTTTCACAGGTTTTGTTAGGTATAGGATATTTTGGTGTAGTCTGATTGATTTCCTACAACGATAATAAACTTCTACTCCGGTATAAACGAAGGGGAAACAACTAGAGTTAAAGGTTGGCGAAATTTTATATAATACCATGAACCTCTAAAATTTCTAAGAAACTACACCCAAAGTCATAAAACTAGATGAAAACCCAAAAATTAGCATAGAAGACAAAAAAAACATAAATTGAAATTGAAATTCTAAGATATTAGGAGAGTGCTTACAATTTTAGATCAATGATTGACGGGGGAAATCGAACTAGGGAGTGGGAAGGAAGGAGAAAGGAAAAGAATGCTAGCAAATTACATAATGAACATGTTCAGAATAATTATATTTACTATATTTGTGAGTACCACATCGATGACATTATGCATGATATTTTCAAGTGTTCTGTTGCCGATAAGATTTGGTTTGCTTCCATGTTCAATTTTATAACTCTTTTTTGGCATTTACAGGAATTGTTTTAAATCAAGGGTTTTTTAATCGAGGTCTAGGTATTAATCATCCATTTTCAAAAAAGATTAATCGAGATTAATCGGCAAAGATCGTATATTATTGGTTTATTATTTCTTCACTTTTGCTTGAATTAAACGTAAGATTAATCGTAATTAATAGAGTTTAATCGCATAATTAACCATATTTAATCGTAATTAATTATTAATTAATTGTAGGTTAATACAATAAATAATAATTTGCTAATAATTTTATTATTTAGAAGAAAAATCTATTTATTTGGATCTTTATAAGAAAATAATAGAATTGATAGACTTAACATTCATTTTTGAAAATTAATTTTTGTCTTATTTAAGACCTTATGATTATGTAAGTAATAATTTTGAGAAGAAAATACAAGTATACAACAGCTACATTTTATTTTATTAGATACGACCATGATCCATAATATCCATTTTAAAAAATTATTTTTGTTTTAATTAAGACCCATTGATCCATAATAAAGCAAGTATATATACATGAAAATATAGTTTCGAGGATAATGAAAATATACTTCAAGAGATTTAATCTTGGTTAATCAGGGTTAAATGGGATTTGTACAATATTTAGATGAAATTTTGCTCATAAATTTATTACGGATTAATCTTAAGACTAAGTCAATATTAGACGGGATTAATCCTTAATTGTTCGGTGACTTTTTCAGATAATGTGGGTTTTAATTTAAAGTCGGAGGAACTATGCTCAAATGAATCTGGTTGGTAATATATATATATTTTTTGCGTGATTAATTAGGATTAATCTAGATTAAAATACCCTTGTTTTAAATGTAGTGATTATCATCAAATCACAAGCCTCTTATCCAAATTATTTTATTTTATTTTTAACACGTTCTATTATTTTATGCTTTCTTACAATATATTGTAGTTTTGAAACAAAAAGATTTTTTGAAGAGAAAAATACTGACATTGATATAATCTTTTCTATGATTGCCTAACAATGCTCTATTTCTTTGATTATTCTTAGCAATTGCAATCCCTTAAAGCCTCATATGCTTCCCATGGTGATGGTGGTAGCTTCTTATCAATTACAAGAAAGACTCTTATGACTGATGCAGCTTGAGATACTTTGACTGGAAATTTGGGCTTGGCTATGTTCTTAATCCCAAATTCAACATTGAATTTGTAGGATACGAGCATTTCTTTACTAGATGTACAATGGAGGCGAAAGCTTGTGCAATCTGGAGAGGGCTCAGCTTGAGTGGGGAGCTCAAAAATCAAAGTGTGGCAATTTTTTGTGATGCTTCTGCAATGATTTAAGCTCTCCAGAATAAATCTAGAGATATATCTTCGTATGCAAACTCTTTTGGTCATACTATTCTACATCACTAGGAGATTTCAGAGAGCTTATTTTTGTTAAGATCGACAAAATATTTAATGGGCATGCTCGAGATCCAGCCCAACTAGTTTTCTTACTTGAACATTGCCTTTAATCAAGAATTGCAGTTCATAAATGCTATGGTTGCTCCACAATTGTGTTTCTCTAACCACACGCTTTTAATCTATTTTAATAATACAATTCACATGAAAATAATATTAACAATCACAAATAGATCAGACATCTAGTCAATCAAACCATACTTCATTCAAAAACTTAACAATAATCTAACAAAATAACGACAACTTTATGCATAAAAGGATCCATACATAAAAGCATTGATTAGTATTACATGTTTGGAGAGGAAAACCAATAAAACGTCTATGGTTTCATATTTAACAATAATTTTTTTAGTAAAATAACAATAAGAATTAGTCTTCTAAATTTACACAAAGGAACCCGATCAAGAGGATGTTTGGGGCTTCATCTTCAACCACTTGTGACAATAAATAAAGGCTGTAAAAATAAAAAGAGTTTCAGTGGGTCACATTTGAATAAAACACATATAGATTAATGAGGTACATTTGAATATATGGAGGGACTTTATAAATCAATTAGGCAATACCTAAGTCTCGTTAATTGCAACTGTACGGTCGGTCGGCCATGTAACTGAGCTATCCTGGGCTTCTCCTATTATATCCGCATCTATTGATGCTCTCCATAGTGGAGCCAAAGGATCTTTGGCAAGAGTTACCCAAACCATTGTTGCATTTGGCCAAAGAGGTTTAAAATGAATGATTTTGTTAGGATCATTCTTCACCCAACACCCATGAGCAACAACATCATTCCACCCCATAACACTTAACAACTTGCAATTGAACTCACGAACAGTACTTCCATGTTGGGACTATTATAAGAGAAAATGAAACAAGTTATTTCAAATTTGGAAAGTATTTTTATTGAAATATGAATAATCATACTAAAAGATATTTCTTGGGAAGTATTAGATGCAGGTGGATCTAGGACTTTCTAGTTTGCTACGCTTTGTCCCTGAATAAATATCAATTGGAAAACGTAAGTAAGTAAAATTACATTAAAGTCATTGAGTCATACGAAAGCTTTTAAAAAATAATTATCATTATGCTTTTACAATTGAATTTGCTCGAGGAACATGAGTAGGTGGTTGTAAGTTTTGTTCAACTTTCATACTCTTACCTTGCAAAAGAAAGAAGCTATATATTGGAATCAACACTATACAAGAATAAATCTAGTTATTTTGGTTATCCAAGTCAAAAATAAAAAAATAAAAAAATTTGTATCTTCCTGAATAAATATGATTGTTATCATAACACAAACATCATAACCAAGAAGAACAAAGTTAAGAGAGGCAAATGCCATATAAGCAAAGTGGATTTCAAGACCTTCTTAAGACTCCATAACAAGATTTTGGATTTCAAAGCAGTTTAAGAACAAAAAGTTTCCAATTTAAGGGGACATAGGTGGAGGCAATTTATGGAAATGGAAGTCCCAAAGAAACTCTTTCAAAACAATAGCAAATTATTTTAAGGAATTGAATCATTAGAGATGTAAATAAAGAACAAAATTAGTACGCTTACACTGGAATTCAATTAGGTTCGATGAGAAGTTGTCTCTAAGTTTGGATCATCGTTCAAATTTTGACCCTTCAAATTGCAAAAAACAAATAAATATATTATATACATGATACAATATTATCTTCTATTCACATGAGGTACTTGCTAAGAAGCAGAAGACACAATTGAAGAGCTTCGTTCAGAAGCTAAAATGTGAGAAAGAAACACTCAGAAGTTAATGATTGATCTAGAGTCATTTAGGAAAGAATTTAGTGACCAGTCAAGGCGACAGGTGGATCTGGATATGGAGCTTTCAGCTGCATGCAGCGCACGTGACGGTTTAAAGAAGGAAATAGAGCAATTAAGAACTATTATTGAGGAGTCTCAAATGGCCTCTGAAACCTCGATCTTCCAAACAGATGGCATAAACTATATTCAGAAGGAACACGAAGAAGAGATAAAATTTCATAAAGAATCGAACGTTAATTTGATCATACATCTGAAGAAAAGTCAAGAATCAAATATGGAGCTTATTTCAATTCTACAGGAGCTTGAAGAGACTATAGAGAAGCAAAGATTGGAAGTAGATAATTTTTCAGGTGAAAAAGCATAACTCTATGAGTTGTAAAAATCATAAAAAATTTTGCAAGATACTGTAAATTTTCTGGAAGAAGAATTAGATGACAAAAACACAGAGCTTCTACTCGAATACAACAGAAGTAACCAGGCTCTGTTGGAAATAAAGGCCAAGTGGACATCTAAGATATCTGAAAAAGAGAAAGAACTTGTCAATTTAGAAGCAAAATTTTCAGGTTCGAAAGAAATCAGATTTGATTATGGAGGTGATTCAAATATATGATTAAAGAAAATAAAGCATTGGTCTCAAAAGGTGAGGTAAAGGTGTTGGTCTGGTGGTTTTTTTGTGATTTTGTTTTAGATGGTTTTCTTTCGATTTGGCTTTTTTTAAAGCAACCTCTTGAAACTGCGGTTAACTTTTTTAATAAAGGACATAGCGTGTGTCGAATAAACAATGGACCAGCACGGTGGATAAGGGCGAAATTTCTGATTCAAGTTAGGGTAGTCCCCGGGGCACCGTAGTTTTTTTTTGGGCTAAAGTTAAAGCGATTCGCTGAACAACACTAAATAAAAACCTTCGTGAACACACCACTGTGACCCCCTACTAACTCGTCGTACGCAAGTTCGGCTCTGCTTTTTGTTGCACACATTCCCCAACACTTCTCAAAGCCACCCTCTATAGTCGCGCTCTTGAGTTTGCATTCAACCGGCACCCGAAGGTATAATGGTGGAAAAGAGAACTATTTTTTAAGAAGTAGTTTAGGAGTTAAATATGAAAGAAAAGCAGAAGGAATTTTCTTTAATCCTTAGAGTTTCTTAGACCCCCCTATTCCCCGGCATGACTGACCGGTAACAAGCTTTTTTACTCTTTATCATAGCTATTGTCATAGTCTAAAAAAACAGCAACTGGGTTTTTTTTTGGGACTGAAGAAGCATTTCCCTAAATGCTAAAAGTTTACTACGAACCAGGTCTGTGCTTTTGATCGACCCCATCAAAAAGAACTTCGAGCTTTCATATCTGCCAGAAGAATAGCCTACTATTAGTCAAAAGCAGAGGCGGTAGTTGTACGCAAGTTTAAAGAGAGGGTAGTCTTTTCTTTAAGACTACGAAAGACTTCAGATTGTTATTTCTTTAGGCTTTAGTAGCTAGAAGACTAGTTGCGATAGCTAACAGCCTATCTCACTAAGGCTTAGGTCTAGTGCGAAAGACATTTTCTTTCTTAGCACATAACACATAACACATAAAATAACTTCTTTAAAAGAGCTTCGTGCCTAGCTCTAACCCACTAATTATACCATAATAGTTAGGTTGAAATAAGAAAACGAGAAGCAGAAATCACTGCTTTATAACAACAATTAGAAGATGGTTACTGAAGAAAGGCAGAGAAGTCAGAGATAGTGGAGATTGAGATTCTAAAGCATTGAGATTGAGAACGAGGAAATTGAGATTCTAAAGCATTCTCAAATGGAACTCAGAGCTTGGGTTTATAGTCTTCAAAAACAAAAGGATCAAGTGGATGAAAGCTTCGATATTGTGTCGAGGGAAAGTGTTATAATGTCTAAATGCTTGGATGATGTAAGAAATGATTTACTAGTTCTTACATGCAGTCTCGATACCCATATTTCTACTAATAAGATGCTTGAGAGAGTCATTCGAACTTGAAAGTGGCAAACATGAATTAGAGCTTCACCTATCTGAGATGGAAGAAGAGAATGTACAATTATCATAATGAATTTTTGGGTTGGAAGCATAGTTGAGGTATTTGACTGATTAGAAGGAGTCATGTAGATTGGAGTTAGCCAACTCAAACTCCACTACATTAAATCTTAGAAACAAGATTGAGAGATTGGGGAATGATATGGAAACTCAAAGGGTTGAATTAAAACAGAAGCTACAAGAAATCAAAGATCGGTGGTCTGAAACTCAAGAAGAGTGTGAGTATTTAAAAAGAGAAAATCTGCAGTTACAAGCTACAACTGAATGTCTCATAGAAGAGTGCAGTTTAGTTCAGAAATTAAATAGAGAGTTGAGGAAGCAAAAACATCAGTTGCATGAGCGATGTACACGATTGGAAGCCAAACTTAGAGAATCTCGAGAGAGTTTCTCTAATATTTGCAAAAGCGCTGAAATATTTGAAGCAAAATTATCTTCAATGGAGAAAGATATTGCTTTAAAGGAAAAATTCTTAGCATCGGAAGTAGACTCTCTTCTTCTAGAAAGTGAAAAACATAAAGAGAAACTTGTCCTGGAAGAGAGTTTATTAAATCAAATATACTTGGAAAAGTCGCTCGAAGTTGAGAAACTTCAAAGAGAAGTGGCACATCTCTCCGATCAAATATCAGTAACTCATGCTGAAAGGGAGATAAAAGCTTCAAATTCAGTACTTGAAGTTTCTAGCTTACATGCGGATAAAGTTAAACAAGAGAGTAAAATTCTATGTGCTCGTACTTAATGTATTTCGATAGATTAGGTCAGAACTATTCCTATCAATCAATGATCTAGGATTGAACATAAATAATCAAAAGTAAAGACAAGGAATTAAAAGACACAAGAAATTATTCACCCTGTGAAAAATCCTTACACAGGAGAAAAATTACAGGTCACTGTCGATGAAATCAACAACTAAAAATCCACTAATCAAAAAGAGTTTAATCTGAATTACACGTACAGACTTGATAACCTAGTCTCAAGATTATCTCTCTTCTGACCAAAGCTTCACGCTAAGAATCGCTCTTTTCTTCTCGCAACAACCTTTCTTGATCTCACACCAAATCTTCTTCTATTCTCTAAGCAGCCCTTCTTGATCTTTCACCAGGAACCTTCTTCAACGATATGTAGGAAGTATTGTCAAACAAATTCAACAAAAATCTCTGGATTAGAAGATGATTGATTGATATTGAATTCACTCTCTAATAAAGGATTTTTAGCCGTTTGAAAATAAATTTGTTTTTGAAGCAAAAAGACCGGGAGAGAAAAGGAAAACAAGGTTTGCTTAAATAGTAACCTTATTTATCCCGAGAGTCGTTCGAACGAAGCATTGGCTATGGGCCAAAAACCAGGGGATATGTCAACTCCTTCGAATGACAATAAAACTCGTTCAAACGAAAATTGGCTATGGGCCAAATTTCCAAGAGACATGACAAGTCATTCGAGCATTTAAAAACTCGTTCAAATGACAATTAAATAGAAATCTTATTCCTGTATCATTGAGTTCTACTTACCTTCTGTCCAGAGATCTCCATTTTGTCAATATCTTCGACTGAAACAACCACGAGACTTCACAGACACGAAATGGAACAAATAAAACCTTTCAATCTCCCCCTTTGGTTTATTTCGTGGTAAATAAAAACTAAGACGAACACACAACTCTGTAGTACTTCCCAGCGACAGAGAGTGTCTCGACCTTAGAAAGATACCACCCCTTTCTGAATAGGTTCAATCTCTAGACCTCTTTTAGGAATAATATCGTCTTACAACCCTATTTTCATCAGATAGTGTGATTGAATATTTGCACACTCAGCAAACGTGTTTATGATATATCTGGAAAAAGGAACTTTGATGATAGTCACACAAACGAACTCAAAAAAATTAACATCTTCATCTAGAGAAGCATTTGCAAACCAGTTATGTAAACTCTTTCCTCTCCCATTTTGTCACGGAAGAAACAATCAAACAACTACAAACAACTATCTGAAAGAAAAGAAATTAGAGATAACTAATAAAGAGATAAACAAAAGGTAGTACTAGATAAACTGGTAGAGTTAGTACAAAAGCTCTTATCTCACATGCTCTCAAAACAAAAAATAGAATCTCAAAGAAAAAACAGACAATAGAAACCAAAATGGAGAGCAGATGGAGGAAAAAAAATCTAGCAAAGGCACCCTATGCAGTCAGTCATCTCCAGAATATGAATGAAACACAAAACCATGTGACTCCTTGACAGAACGAAGGCCCCGAACCTCTGCCTCAATAGTCTCTAGGTGTCCCTCAATAGTCTCCATACGACCCTCAATAGCACCCAACCTGGTCATCACTGTCTAAAGCATGCTCCCAATACTCTCAATAGAAAACACCTCCTGAGGTTGTGCCGCTGAGCTAGAAGAACCGATGTGCTCACCTAGAGGGACAGACGTAGAAGGTAGCACAGGAGGAAAATGTGATGCACTCATGTGATAATTACTCGCATCTAATTTTTTAGTTTTTATATCCTTAGGTTCATTAGGGAATACTTTGTAGCCAGCAGTAGTAAGAATTTTCATAACAAGTCGAGCAAACGGTAATGAACTCCTGGTCGCCGTTTTGGTACTAGCATCAATCATCTCCTCAAGGATGACATTAGGTAGATCTATCTCAATATCATTCTTGAAGGCATAAATAAAAATCTTCATCCGCTCAAAGAGATCATTCTATTGAGAACGCGGAATGATATTTGTAATAGCTACGCTGTGGACCAGGCGAGACTCATCATCTAACATCTTTCTGGAAACAATACCCGATCCAGTATACAGACGATGTTGAGCCGTGATGTCAATCACCATAGTATGCAAATCAGGAAGAATAGGAACCCCGTCCTTCTCAAACTCCTCCTCAGAAGTAGCACCAGGCCAGGGATAATACGATGTTGGCCAAATACATCTCAGAACTACAATGCACTGAGAAGAATGGAAACTCAAAATAGTGTAGATACTATCCCTAGTGACTGCGTATCTGGAGCCATCAATAGTGATGAAGAAAGTTCGACTATACAGAGTATGGATTTGCTCAAGTTGCAGAGTAGCATAGAATAGTCAAACAATCCTCGGATAGACCTTTCCAGACGGAGTAAGAATCTAGGTCCAATTTCTTTCTTTAAACTTGGCAAAAACTTGGGCATAGCCTTCATTCAGCTCAGAAGCACTTTTGATGTCGACGACTTGTTCTTTCACAATTGGCCGATCTTTAAACCCTTTTTCCGTAACCCAATATACTGGGTTATCACCAACCCTCTGGCCATCAAGAATACCTGTATTGTCAGAGCGAGATCTCTTATTACCGATCTGTTGCATAGGTGTCATTTGAACAAAATGGGTAACCTACTGTAACTAATAGTCTCAGGTGTATAACCAACCCAATATCAATCAAGAAACGCACACCTACTGAAACCAAGAAACCTCCAACACCTGCACGAAAGCAACACCACCACCTCCCCAAACTTAACCAACACGGTTAAGCAGGGGAACAAAAAAAACACAATTGCAACCCAAAACCAGCAGTAATCAATCCCAACTCAAATCCTAAATTCTTTTCCAATTATGTTAAATACTGCTCCCAACCAATCAATCAGTTCTTCAAACACACCAACAAAAATCTCCTTGTCCAAATAGTTAAAATATAATTCCAAAAACTAACAATGTACAAAATTTCAACAATCACAGAGGTGTAATAATCAACTTAAGGAAATATTTCATACAGGTCTAAGCCAATTCGTCCAAAGAAGCATACGAAAGAAGCACTAGGGCACAAACAGTACGGGGAACCAAAACTTACCAAATTGAAACCCAAGCATCAAATTGAACGTGGAGGAGTAGAGAAGATACCAACTTTAGCTAATTTCCTTCCAATCAAGACCCAACAACAAGCTTTGAAGAACAATGGTGGAGTGTAGTTGAGAAAAAGAGAGAGATAGACAAAAAAAATCAAACCAAATTTGTTTTTAAAATAACCAAACCTGAGACTCATTCGAACGACTATAAAAGTCGTTCGAACGAAACAAAATCTTTTCCAAAAAAAATACACTGCAGTTTGGAAATGGATGAACCAAAGGATGTAATGGATGAAAAAGATGAAATGGATGAAAAAAAAGAAAAAAGTCATCCAAAATCACTGTGTAACCATAAACAAACGCAGAGAGCAAGAAAAGGAAAACAAGACTAACAGACACACTCCCCCTCAATATATGCAGTCATATCTATAAGTACAGCGGATACACGATAGAGAATATTATAGAGCTATACACTAAATAATGCAAAAGAACTCAGTGTGTGTGTGTGCAGTCCAAACAAAGTCCTGACAAGTAGGCATACGAAGAGCACTATATTGGAAACATAATTCAACTTAAGCCTCTCATGGTTGGTCACTCAAAGTCACTGAGAATTTACTAGTAATCACTCTTAGGGAATATGAATATGAGTAATGAAGTTAAAATTTCATAATCCAAGAAAGCGACACCATTTTACTGAAGATCTCATGGAAGGAATATCAATTGTTTTGGTGGTGTCAAGTTAAGTACCATAGATTTTCAAACTATTATCTCCACTAATCTCGATTGCACTAAACACAGAATCAACTAGGACTTTTAAGGTTGTAATGAAGGCAAAGGTAGGCGAGTGAGGAAAAAGGTGTTTTGCTGGCATTCTGAGGACAAAAAGAAATTCCACCTCCATTGTTGTTATCAATACACCTCCTTTCCTTTTTCTTTTTTTCTTTTCAACTTTTGTTGTGATCAACTCCATTGTTGTTATCAACAAATCTTCTTGTACTATTTGAATATACATTTTGTTATAACAAAACATTCTCCTAAGCAGCACTCATACACACATCACCCTTCAGATTGTATTACTTCCTGTCCTCAGAACAAAGGGTTAAAACATGAATTTGGCCAATACAAAGAAATGGCTTATTTTAGGCTCAACGGGTAGCAAGTGAATTAACAATTTTGGGTTAGATGGTAAAAGGTCAAAACAGGAGCAAATAAAAATGCCTAAAATCATGTTCTAAGACTTGTGCAATATCTCATTTCGCCTTGAATCAAGTAGAGAAAATGTTCTAGTATTTTAACTTGAATTATATATCACCACCAACAATTGACTAATGCATTAAATAATGAGATCAGAAATAAAAAGAGAGTTTGCTGGAAAGAATTTATTTAATAACAGTCAACGCTAGAACAAAAGGCTAGATACTTATATAATGTTAGGTAACGAAGTCTCTTCATTGCCCCTCAAGATTTTTACATATACCGAAAGTCAGGGACAGTTGAACCTCGTAACAAATAAGTGATGCCAAGTAACTAAAGCATTTAACGAATATAGAACACGTAAATAATTTCCATACATGCATATGCAAAGCTCGATAGGCTAAGTGCAGAATAGGGAAGATAGTCAATAAGAGTAAAAGACACGACACATACCTGACGATGTTAACAAAATAGGGACACCACATTCAGAAAGACCAGAAGGATTTAGGAAATGGAGCAAACACCAATAGTGCATTGAAGATTTTCAAACCGAAAAATATCTAAAGATTTAGTGAAAAGATTAGCAAGTTGGTTCTCTATACAAACATACTCCATAATTTTTAATCTTCTGCTCAACAAGGTCTCGAATGAAGTGAAATCAGATGGCAATGTGCTTAGTCAGTGAATACTGTTCAGGATTCTTGGAAATGTTGATTGCACTTGTATTATCACAATAAAGTGACATTACTCCCTGATTTAGCTCGTAGTCATACAACATTTGCTTTATCCAGACTAGTTGAGTACTACAACTTCCTGCAGCAATATTCTCTGCAACCGCAATAGACTGTGAAATACAATTTTGTTTCTTGCTTTGCCATGCCACGAGATTGTTCCCAATGTAGTAACTTCCCCCAGAGGTACTCTTCCTTTCATCAGAATTTCTGGCCCAATTAGCATCTGAGTATCCAATAATTTCAGATATAGTATCTCGAGTATACCACAATCCAAACTCACAAGTCCCAGACACATATCGAATGATCCGTTTAACAGTGTGTAAGTGGGATTCCTCAGGACTTGTCTAATAACGTACACATATGCATACACTAAACACAATGTCTGGTCGACTAGCTGTAAGATACAATAAGCTTCCTATCATGCTCCTGTATATCTTTTGATCCACATCAGTACCTGCAGTGTCCTTACTCAATTTTGTGGTAGTGTTCATTGGTGTCCGGGCATGTTTGGAGGAATCAAGACCAATTTTTTTGACAATATCATTTGCATATTTAGATTAAGAAACAAAGATACCATCCTCCCGTTACTTGATTTGAAGACCTAAGAGATAGGTCAATTCTCCAACCATGCTCATCTCGAACTCTTTTCCCATTAACTCGCCGAATATTTTAACACGAGAGTTCTGACATAGATCCAAAAATAATATCATCCACATAAACCTGAGCAATAAGAATGTCATCTCCTTCCCGCTGAATAAACAGTGTCTTATCAACTCCCCCTTGAATGAACCCCTTTCCAAGTATAAAGTTTAAAAGTCTATCATACCACGCTCGAGGAGTTTGTTTTAGGCCATAAAGTACTTTCTTCAAACGTTAAACATGCTACGGGTGATGAGGATCTTCAAACCCATTTAGTTAAGCTACATACACTTCTTCCACAAGTAGCCCATTTAAGAACGCACTTTTCAAATCCATCTGATAAAGCTTAATTTTTTTATGACAAGCAAAAGCCAAAAGCATCCAAAATCGATTCAAGTCTAGCTGTGGGAGCAAAAGTTTCTTCGACATCCACCCCGTTTATTTGATTGTATCCCTGAGCTACGAACCATGCTTTATTTCGGACAACATCACCGTTCTCATCAAACTTGTTCTTGAAAATCCACTTAGTGCCAATAATATTAATATTTGCCAGTCGTGATACTAAGTTCCACACATCTTGTCGTTTGAATTCATTGAGCTCATCTTGCATGGCATTAATCTAATATTCATCAGATAAGGCATCTTTCACGTTGGTTGGTTCAATGATGGACACATAACACACGCTCTCCACTGTCTCATGTAACGTAGAATAATGATACCCGACACACCTAGCGGACTCATAAAGTGTAGGGCATTCATAATCATCAAGGTATCTAGGAGCACCACAATTCCGAGATGGATTAGTACGGACAGTAATCGACTTGAACATTGCTATCTCCATCATTTGTTTGTCCAAGAACGGTCGAGTCGTCAACTACCACATTAATCGACTCCATGACTATTTTGGTCTTCAAGTTGTAAACACGATAAACCCTACTGTTTGTGGTATATCCCAGTAAAATACCTTCATCACTTTGAGCATCAAATTTTATAATGTTCTCCCGATCACAAGTGACATAACATTTACTCCCAAACGCACGAAAGTATTTCACATTTGGCTTTTTCCCAAACCAGAGTTCATACGGCGTGTTAAGTCTAAGAGGACGCAGATAAACTCTGTTGATAATATGACACGAGGTATGAATAGCTTCTCCCCAAACGTGATTAGGAACATTCTTTCCATGAAGTGATACCCGCCCCATTTCCTGTAGAACTCGGTTCTTTCATTCTACGACTCCATTTTGATGTGGTGTGATTGGTGCTGAAAATTCATGTTTGATCCCATTTGCTTCACAGTACTCAATCACATCACTATCCTTGAACTCTCCTTCACGATCACTTCGAATTCTGTCAATAGGGCAATCATTCCCATTCTGTATTCGCAGAGTTATAGCATAAAATTCTTCAAATGTGTCCGACTTCTGCTTTAATAGTGCAATCCAGGTTAATCGTGAGAAATCATCAACCATAACCAAAATGTACTTCTTTCCACCCAAAGTACTCACCCACATAGGACCCATCAAGTCCATATAAATTAACTCCAGAACTCACGTAGTGGCAATGTTGGTAGATTTTTTGTACGGACTCTTGGTTTGCTTTCTAATTTGACCTGGTCCACACACTGTATCGGTTAGCTTGCTTAATTTCGGAACCCCCTGAACTATTTCCTTGCTTGTAATCTTTGCTAGATCACTGAAGTTCACATGTCCTAACCGTTGGTGCCAAAGATCCACATCACTTATCTTAGCAACTTTACATGAGATCTCCTTTTACGATACAGCATAGCAGTTGTCCGAGGTTCTATCACCAGTCACAATGCATTTCCCGGTATTATCAAAGACATAACATTTTTTCTTGTCGAATATTATTGTATTGTCCACATCACATAAGTAACTCACATTCAGAAGATTTGTAGTGAGTCTTTTGACATAGAGTACATTATTGACTGCCGGGTACCCAATTCCTTCTGAACTCCCCTTTCCCACAATCTTTCCGCTCATTCCTCCTCCAAAAGTAACATCACCTCCTTGAATATTTGTGACATTATTTAGAGGTGTGGTATCCCCTGTCATGTGCCGAGGACATCCACTATCTACATACCACTGTGTAGAGTTAAATGCATTTAGGGCCATTACTGCAACATAGGACCGTAATTGTGGTAGAAGGTCCTTCTTCTGGACCCAAGCAGATCTCACTTTCTTCTATTCTTCTGTCGCCTGATTCATATTCCTAAAATCATTAAAAAACTTTCGGGCAAAAAACGAGTTAGCAAATGATTGGGCATATGATCATTGGGGTTTCCCTCCTTCTAAATGTAGATTATTCCTACCACGAAATTGAGGAACATATCTACAATAAGGAGCAAGATGAACCTTTCGTCCACAAGCCTCACAATAAAATACATGAAAGGCAAAAGGTTATTTAGTCTGACTATGAGGAGCATTAGTAACACTTTGTATGGGCAAAGATGGCACTGGAGTAGCTTTGATAAACTTGGTGATTTGAGGTGTAGACTTAGCATTTTGTTCATCAAATCCAAGTCCCCTTTTCTCAGTGCTATTTTTTCTCATACTTAGCATTTTGTCAATATTTTTTGCTCCATGGAGAAAAACTTCAAGTTTCTGCTTAGTGAAAGTCAAGTCAAGTTTATGCTTCTCAAGTTCAGCTTCAGTCAATTTTAATTTTCCCACAGCAGTATGTTTTTCTTTTTCACACATAGCAAGTTTGACAATAAGAGCATCTTTCTCTTTCTTAAGTTTCTCAAGCTGAGAAATAAATTAAGAATACAATTCTTCAATTTTGGGTTCTCCACTATTATCACTTTCATAATCACTCTGACCTTAAATAAAGTTTTTTAGTTCAAACGGGTCAGAATAATTATTACTAGAGTTTATTATACTAGAAAATACACAATAGTTACCATTTTCATATTCTTGGGGATGATCATCAAATTCATTATTATCATCATCCCAAGTTACTTTAATGTTCATGGCATTATGGTTACTATTAGAGCTCTTAGTGGGACAGCTGTGAGCATAGTGACCATACTTGCGACATCTATAACATTCAACCTTATTAAGATCTTGATCAGAGTCGTTGTGAGGATGAGTACTTGAGTTAGTTTGTTTACCATAAGACTTAACACGGTTATGAGGACGAGACTTATAATTCACATTTTGCCCTTGTTTCTCAAATTGCCTTTTTTTCAAAAGTTTTCTAAATTGTTGGCTAATAAGAGCAATCTGAGAGTCAAAGTCAAGTTTCTCATCATTGTCAAAGACACAGTAGTTGTCAATATCTCTGGTTCCTTGAGAAGATAAAGAGTTGGAGGAAGACTTAAATGCCGCACTCTAATTCTTCTTAGGGTTTTCCATTTCCATCTTAATTTCAAGCATACTTAATTTTCCATCAAGTGTGTCAGGTTTCATGGTTTTAAGATTGTATGCTTCCTCTATGGCATCACGTCTGGATCTAAAACTCTTGGGAAAAAATCTTAGAATTTTATATACTATTTGAAAATTAGTGTATCCAGCTCCTAAAGAAGAACTATTGCTGACAATGTCGTTAAGTCTGGCATAAAACTCACTAAATGACTCATCCTCACTCATCCTGATGTTTTCAAATTGAGATGTGAGCATTTGCAATTTACTTTCTTTAACTGTATCATCACCTTCGTAAGTGCGCATCAAGATGTCCCAAGCTTCTTTCGAAGTGGCACACGCATATATATGCCTATGCTCACTTTGGCTCTGCGAATTAAAGATAGCATTAAAACCTTTAGAATTATACCCAGATATTTTTTTTTCTTCCTTGGACCATTGATTTCTAGATTTAGGAAATTCTACAGCAATTGTTGGCTCACCCCTCATAACAGTCGAAGGCATCCATCCATCTTCAATGGCAATCTAGGCATCTTTTCCCATAGATTATAAGAAGGTAATCATTCAAACCTTCCAGTAAGGAAAGTTCGTGCCATCAAAGAGTGGTGGACGATTTATAGGACCTCCAAATTTTTTGGAATCCAATAAATTAAGCAAGCACTTAAACAACATCACCGCTCAGGATATAAGGCCTACAAGCGATTCTGCTCTAATACCAATTAAAATTCTATGTGCTCGTATTTAATATATTTTGATAGATTAGTCATATCTATTCCTATCAATCAATGATCTAGGATTGAACAAAAACAATCAAAAGTAATAACAAGGAATTAAAAGACACAAGCAATTATTTACCCTGTAAAAACTCCTTAGACAGGAGAAAAACTACAGGTCATTGTTGATGAAATCAACAACTAAAAATCCACTAATCAAAATGAGTTTAATCTGAATTACATTTACAGACTTGATAACCTTGTCTCAAGATTATCTCTCTTTTGACCAAAGCATCACACTAAGAATCGCTCATCTGTTCTCGTAGCAACCTTTCTTGATCCCATACCAAATCTTCTTCTGCTATCGCAACAACCCTTCTTGATCTCCCACCAAGAACCTTCTTCAGTAATATGTTGGAAGTATTGCCAAACTAATTCAACATCAATATCCGGATTAGAAGAGGATTGATTGATATTGAATTCACTCTCGGATAAAATGAGTTTTAGCCTTCTGAAAAATAAATTGGTTTCTGAAACTAAAAGACCGGGAGAGAAAAAGGAATACAAGGTTTGCTTAAATAGTAACCCTATTTCTCCCGAGAGTCGTTCGAACGATAATAAGTATCACTCGAACGAAACATTGGCTATGGGTAAAAAATTAGGGGATATGTCAACTCGATTGAACGACAATAAAACTCGTTCGAACGACTTGAAGACTCGTTCGAACGATAATTAAATAGAAAGCTTATTCCTTTATCATTGAGTTTTACTTACCTTTTATCCAAAGATCTCCATTTTGTCAGTGTCTTCGACTGAAACAACCACGAGACTTCACAGACACAAAATGGAACAAATAAAACCTTTCAGAGAGTGCTCTTCAAGATGAGCAAGCTAAAGTTAAACTGTTCAAAGCAGAAATCCATAACATTCAGTTAGAGTTTGGAAATAAGCTACAAAGGCTTATCACAAAGCTTTCGGTTTCTAAACAAAATCAAGAACTTCTTGTAGTTGACCATAAAAAGCTAGTGAAGAGAGGTTTAAAATCACTTTCAATGGGCTTGAACTAAAACTTTCAGCTTCTGAGTATGAGAGAAAATAACTAAGTGAAGAGATTTCCGGCCTAAAGATTCAAATATAGAAGGTTATAGAACTATAGGATGAAGTATTAGCTCTTAAGAACTTCATCAACGAGTCCAAATATGAGAAGGGTAAACTAGAAAGCTCCATACAATCATTATCCAAAGAATGTGAAGAATTAAGGGCAGAGAAGATGTCATTTGTTGAGAAAATATCGAATGCGGACAAGTCAGTGTCTGAACTGGATTGCAAACGTATTTGATTTTCTTTTGAAGAAAAACTTCTTCGGTTGGAGGGAGATTTAACAGCGAAAGAAGAGTTACATGCCCAAGATGCTGAGCTAAAAAATGAGCTGAACAGGATTAAAAGAGCAAATAGACAATTTCAAAGAAAAATACAATGCCTCGAGGAAGAGAAAGATGAGTGTTTGAAAAGAGTGGAAGCCTTGAACAAGAACAAAAGAATGAAGAAAAATGACACCTAAGCTCATCCGGCAACAATAAGTTGCCCAGATTTGAATCCGATACACAAGAAGATTTGATGCCTTTAGAGAAAGAGATGAAAAAAAGTAACTATCAGGAGAATGAAAACAAGAGTGCATCTGTAAAGACAAACCAATTTCAAAAACTTCCTAATGGTTAGAAAATCTCGGTGCTAATCATAATCAGGAGAGTGATAACAAGCATCATGATTATGAAGAAATGGATCAAGCTTTAGAACTTATGTTAAAGATTCAGTTGCTTGAGATTGAACTCTCTAAGGTTTTGGAGGCAAACAACATGTATAAATTACAGCTTAAGAATATTTTGACTGAAGGCCTAATGGTCGTGCTAATGCTCCAAAAAGATTAGTAGTTGAAGGTGTAGAATGCAATGCTTCATCACTCGTGGCAAAGTTGGAAGATCTTCAAGAGCCTTATTTTCACATGAGCCTTAGATTTGCTGAAATTGAAGCTAAACGTGAGGAACTCGTAATGAAGGTTAAAGCTCTCAAGCCCAACGGAAAAATGTGGTTTTCATAAACTAAAGAGGATTTTTCCACGTAACATATTTTAACCTCCACGTCTCCGATATTTAGATTATCATTCATAGTCAAGATATAGCAATAAATACACGGGTTCTCTGAGAAGGGTATAGATATAAAGTTTTCAGTCTGGAATAGTAGGTTGCCTTGTTATAATAAAATTGGTCAAGGCATATAATATTCGCGAATTGGTATCTAATGTTGATAAACATCGGATAATCGTATGTATATGCATCAATAATATGAATCCAGTTTGAAATAAAAAAATAAAAAAATGAGGTACTTGCCTGGTTAGTTATGACGAAACATATTAACTGATTTAACTTTTTCTTTACAGCAGCTAGTTCCTCTTCAAGCTCAGCTACATTTCCTTTATTTTGTGATATAATCACAAGGCTAGATGGAGTAACTCCAAATCCAAGTCCTCTTACACGACCACCTTGTTCAGGTCCAAACAACTTCGATAGTATGTCATCCTTAAAGGAGAGGGATGAGGAGTTTGGTCCTGAGGATTCTTTAAGCTCTTCAATCTTTTCCTGCATTTATGATAAAATATGATTATAACTAAATGTGATTAGCAATATTTAAAATCAAAATCAAAGTTAGTTGGTGAATACCAAATGCTTAGCAACTTCTTGGCTCGATGGTTGTCCACTTTTCTTTGTATGCGTTTTGGCCCAAACATCTACTCTGGATACAGAGGAAGGCTTTCGACTCTTCTTTTCTAACAAAAAACAAAACATGAAGTATATTAAAATTATTACTGAAACAATTTATTAAAGTTTCTTACAAAACTAGTATGACTACCATATCATTTTCCAAACGAGCATAGCCTTTACGGCTTGATGTGTAAAGGAGAACTTGTTTTTCCTCATTTCCTTGAACCGTTTGCTTTTCTCCTACAATCCAATGTGGTTATTATTCTTAAATTATCAACATACAAATATTTCATCAGTGAGTTAGGTAAAGTAGACCCATGCAATACATGTTCAAGATTATTAGGGCAGTCTAGGATAAAACATATCATGTTATATCTATATTCGTCTTTTTGGTTAGACAAGAGAAAATGTCTAAGATATGCTTACTTGCAACAAGACACTCTAAGGTATACGATACCTACTATTTTTAAAATTTCCCCATTAACTTCAACAATTAAACAAGATCATCAGTAATATGAACATCAGTTTGAACAGTATTTTTGTAATAATTAATAAGATTACAAGAATTCCAATATTCATAGTGTATGAGATGGTTCACACGTACGAAAACTGGCTATCTTAAAGGGATAGTAAAACTAGTATTAATCCACTAGAGAGATTCATAAAAATAATCCCCCTTATGACCCTTGTAATATCATTATCTTTTCCTTTAGAAGGGGATGTCATTTTGCCAGTCTCAGTTTTATATAAAGAGTGAAATGAGTTTAAGAGTAGAGCTACTATTAGTTGTGAAGGGAAACTAGGGTCAAAGTGGACACATTATACTTGTAATATAGGTATGTAAGACAACTTACTATTTCTAAGAAAGTCAAATACTTACAAAGAAGTTTATACAAGATTTCCTTTTTGCAAATGTTTTCCAGTGCGTGGAATCAATGTGTTTAGGCTTTGCCACTTCTAACTCTTCTTGCGATTTGCAAATATCAATTTTTGCCCTCAACCTTGATTTATATGATCTCCATAATTTTCCCAAAGATTGGAGACAATACTTCTTGTTGTGTTCATCAAGGACAAACTTTTGCTTCAAATATAAAATTCTCAAAGATAGTGATTATTATTATTAAGATAAATCCTATGATTACACTTTTTATATATCTAGGTAATACCTTGATAATTTCCCATATACGGTCTAGTTTTTTTTTATCAAAGCCCCTCCAATCATCGATTGTTATTGGCACCATCTTGCATCCCAAAGAGCCCAAGAACGTTGACATATCAACTAATCTTTCCTCAATAGCTTGGCCTCTTTCATTAAATCCAGCTTGGAATTATTTCCCACTATCTGTAGCCATAGTCTTGCATTTAGTAGGACCCCTTGTCCTTTTGCACTTATTTTCTTCTTCTTTGGAGGTACTCTGTATATCCTCAGAGGGTGAATCAGGTTGACTCATTGTAATGTTTTCACTACCTGTGGGTGGACTTCGTGTGAGATTGTTAGAACCTCCAATACGCACTGCAACATTAGGATTATTTCTTAAAGCAGCTTTCATAGCTCTTTGTTCTTTCTCGGCTTTCTTTGCACCCTTTCTCGAGCTCTAACAACATGCATGCAAACATATATATATTAGTGGTCAAGAGGGGCTTTACATCATACTAACCTTAATTTTTAATAAACAGCTTTGATCTCCTATTTTAGAATTTAATGGTTATATTTAGTAACTGTAATTCTCTTTGGGAATACTAGATGCAACTTAATGGGCAAAGGAAGAGAAAAGGCTAAACTTAAAACATAGAAAATGAACTACTACCTACGAATTGTATATTCTTATGAATAATTTGGAGTTAAACTCAAAGTGCATGATAAAATAATGAAATAAGTTAAATTGGCCAAGTAAGATGTTATATACAGAATAATGTCGTAATGCAAAGTTATGTAAAATTTGTATGAAGGGCTACTGATGAATCATAACTCCTTTTTTGTGATTTCTAACTGTGTAGGAATTTTTTTGTTACTATTGTTAGCCTACATATTAGGAAACATGAACTATAGTGGTTCTTATTCTACCTTGCTTTTGTTGTGGAGGATATCAAACGTTTTAGCTTTTGCAAATATTTAGGAACAAAAAAGAAGGTATGATAATATAGACATGGACTATGTGTTTGGTGATTTGGTGATTTGGTTGAATACAAGGGTGATTCATACTATTGTAGGCTTGACATAGACCTTTTTCTTGGTGTTAGGAGTTCTTGTACCTGGTAGTCGTGGTGTAAAAAGGAATTCTTGAATTACATGTCCAATCTTTTTTCCGTGAAAAAATTGTTGAGAATTAAAAGACAGACACCTTTTAGAATTGAAATAATGTATTTTCACTAAGTAGCTTCTTATTTATAAAATACACAGTAGAATTCATATTCCTTTAAGAGGGAACTTGTGTTTAGTCTATTTGAAGCATTTGAAGGCTTTCAAGGGATTTCTGATTGAGTCTAACTTGATAATTTTAGAATAAAGGATCACAAAGTGAAAAAATTGTTGGGTGCGATTGGTACTGCGGACAGGAAGAAAAACCTCTTGGTAGTGTAGTAACGAAAAATGTTGAAGCGAGAAAATGATACCAATTTGTGATCTCTCAGTCTAAGAGCTTATGTAAACCCGGTTGTTTCATGTTATAACTGGCTTAAGGAAGGAGAAACAAGATCTAAATTCTTCATCAGATGATGCACTAGTGTAAGAAAAGTAAATATAGGCATCTTTTATCTTGAGGTTTCCCACATGGTGGATATATATATATATCTATATTACGTTCTTCTAGGGTACTTATATCTAGACAAACTATATTTGATGGGTCTCTCTCGAGGCAAAAAAATGAGATTTAAGGGTCATGATTGAATTACACTCATCCCAAACTACTCAACAAACAACTACAAAAAAAATTTCATCTGGTCTTTCTCTGTATTACACGTATATCCTATTATCCTTGAAGTTAGAACAAGTGGCTCCATTAAATACACCCACGTCACTCAAAAGACCCAACTGTTGTAACTTCTTAAAAACTGAATACCCACATCTCTCTCAAGTCTTAATAGTTCAACACTTTATGGCTCTATCATTCTCCTCTCAAATTCCACGTCCCCAAACACGCCCAATCCTCTCTCTCTCTAGATTTAAGCCTTGAAGTCTGAAGATTTGTGCTATTTCAGGTAAACATGTACAACCCAAACTGAAGGAAACAATGATTCGGCATAGGAGTACTCTCCGTAGAAAGGGATGGAGAGCTTCAAGTAGATTCAAGAAACTCGAGAAGTAGAAGGTTTTGAGAAATGTAAATGACTTGGGGTTATTGAGTTTGCTTGAAAAGGTAGTGGGGTTTTCTTCGGCTACACTTTCTTCGATAGCATTGCTGCATTTTGTGGCGGCGATCGGCATGATTATGTTGGTGCCGAATGATTCATGGACGTTGGTGGTGGTGGGCTGTTTGGTGTTAGTGCGATTGGGCTGTTAGTTGGGTCTATTATTTTGGATGGGTTGCAAGAGGCAGACTAGGATGCTTCAAGGTACGATTAATGGTTATAATGGTTTTAAGTAGAGGTTTGAGCGATGATTGTGAGATTAGTAGTTACTGATTACTGATTGGAGCGACGAGTGTGATATTTGAGCGATGAGTGTAAGATTAGTAGTTACTGATTACTGATTAGGGAGTTATATAAGCTTATTTAGGCAGTTATAAGTAGGGATTTGAGTGATGATGAGTGTGAGATTAGTAGTTATTGATTACTGATTATTAGTTATTGATTACTGATTATTAGTTTAATTGCGCTACATTGCGAAGTGTTTTAGACTTTGGAAATCTCTAATGGGGGTATCCACATTATACGCTTAGTTTAATTATGCTACATTAGGATTTTGGAGTCATAATAGCTCGCAGATTATGAATTTTGGTTGGTTAAAAATGTGTGCACTATAGCCTTGTGTATGGTTAGAACATGTTAGAACTGCATGAATGGGTTGCATGCAAATTAGATGTTTAAAAAACATAGTAGTTTTATGATTGATACTTTAAGTTGTGTGGGGCATCGTCCATTTAAATTCAATAATTGTTGTTGATAAATAAAGTAGATATGAGTTTCTTATTCATTTTTGGTTCAGCGCCCAGGTTATCAGAAGCCATTCTCCCCCCAAGAATCTTCGGCTGGGAAATCTTAGGAGTGTAGTAAACCCCTGCAATCATCGGGGTTGAAATGATAAATGGAGACCACTTGAAGCAAAAAGTGGTCCTCTATTCTGAGGTTGGTTCACTATTATTTAGTATATTTTCCTTCTGTGAAGAGAGACATGTATACCAGATTGCTAGATAGAACAGGTACTAAGATTTTGGTGTTCTTGCAGATTCTTGAAGATGATATGAAGATGTTAGGGCTGAAAATTGAGTATCACAACAAAAATATGAAGTTTCTGAAAATCGAGATTGATAAATTAGATGAATCAATTCTTAATATGCAAGGTATCAACTCCACCCACCCACCCACACTTAATATTTAGTCATATATACTAACAATTACTATTCCAATATAAACTACCCGCCAACACTTAATTTTGGGTTTGGGTAGTTTTTTTTTCTTTCCTCGACATGATGATTTTGGGTAAAATTAACCTTGCAGGTTGTGTTTGCAACAATGTGTTCTTTTGTACCCCGTACTAGGAATTGCGATGGGTGGTCCTTACCTCCAGTCTATCAGTTTGAAAAAAATTCATTTGAGATGTGCTTCCAATAAATCTATTTGTTAAGTAGGTATACCTTTACGTTTTTTTACTTCGTTGGTGACAATGATTAAACTCCGTCAACAATGTAGCTTTTAAGTTTTCATCCATGTGTATACGAGTTTGGCCTCCGAAAATTACAAGCAGTTTTGTTTTCTCTCTTTCCAATCTCCGCATTTCAGTTCAGATCCATTACCTCTTTGTTGAAGAACTACTGTACATTAAGTTTATGTTCCAAAATTATTATTCTTTTTTCTTTCTACCAGGTAAGGTGGTGAATATGGTTTAAGTGCCCAGTGCTTCAAGGAGTGCATTCTTCTCCAATATTTGTTTTCTTTTGTGGGTTTGCACTATTTATGGACGGGGTTAGAATGGACAAAGTTTACACATCATTCATGTGCAACTTTACTCAAATATGCGATTCTAATATCATTTTTATTACTTTATGATTGGACAAGAACCGTTACTAATTAATCATTTCCGTTTTCATGTTTTTGACTATTTCGATATAATTGGAACAGTATAAATGTACTAATCCCCTAAGATATTAAAGTAGCATTCTTACTACATCGTCAATTTTCATATTCATTTGATCTACTATTCCAACATGGTTTTGTAACATCTTCGCACATTATGGATCATATGTAAACAACTCTTTGGCTTCATCCTAGAGTGAAAGTGGATCAATTGATATGGGTTAGTTTCAGTATTGATAAGAGAATGCTTTCGACCAATTTATTGAAGAAGACATAATCTTATGCGAATAAAAAAAATCCCTTTCAGACATCCATAGGGTTATATAGTTTTTACCTGAAATGATCACTAGATTTTTCATGGAATATCTTTTGTTTATGGTGTTTTAGATCTATGACTCATCATAATGTAGTAAAAAAAATATTTCTTTGATCTGATTTTGCAGCCTTACTATATTTGAGTTGCTTGAGTAGATCAATTTTTTGTCCACTACTACTATTGATGTTCCATCTTTTTTCCTGTTTTGATGTTTAATTCTAGAAATGTTTTCAGCACTTTTGATTATTTTTATTTGGATTTTTATGTCTCTGACTATTGATTTTTTAATTTGTTTCATTTAAGAAGTAATAGTAGTGTTGGTATAGTTTGCTTTGATTGCAGTGGTGGAGGAGAAATAGAGGTAACTAAGTTAAAATATCTAAAAAAATGGGTAGCCATATGATCTTCTAGATTTAAATATCCAAGGAGCAAGGGTTTCTTTCGTGAGGAGAAAGTATAACAATGTTAAAGCCATCTTTTGCAAAGTGCATTTTGTGGTCTTCAAAGCATTCTTCGATTTCGCAATGTATCTTTCAGCAATTAGAATGTTCGATGTACATCACTTCTTTGGAATTCAAAACACCAAGGTATCTTACCAATTTTTAAATTTTTGCTTTATATTATCTCCCTTTAGTTCTCTTATTGATTAACACTATTATCATCCTCATTTGTAAACTTGATGTTAATATGGTAACCCAAGTGCACAATATCATCAATGTTTCCTTCACATTCTTTAATTTCAATATCTTCTAATACCAATATGTTTTATGGGAACTACTCAAGGTGAAATCTAAACCCGAGGATGAACCAAAACGTGTGCAGGAATTACTTCAGCTAAAGTCCGAACCCATAGTTGAACCACAATCACTACTTAAGGTGGAGTGAGAAACTATTGATGAACTAAATGCAGAGCAGGCAGCTCGCAAGGTAAAGTCTTATCTTGATGTTTCTTATTGTTAGATACTTGATTTATAAGGCTGATTTATTTACTTTGTTGAGTTGTGATTCAGTTCTTAATGCATGTATTCGATAATCTCTTTGACTCTAATCTTGAGTTCCTCAATAGTATTGCGTATGCTAACACTAGAGATACTCCGTCTGAAGTTGCTATTTTAATTCACAATAAGATTAATGAACTGTCTGCTGATCAAGCTATGAAGTTCTTTAATGCATGTATATGTGTTGCGAATGGTGTTTGCAAACATTTAGAAACTGACCTTAGGAAGCCTGGATTGGTTCTCACTATGGCTTTCATTCAAAAGAACTTTTATCATGGTGGGCGGTCAACTTAACAATTATGAGTCTCATTGGTCATTGTATTATGGCTTCAGGAATTGGATCATCTTACCCCTTGATTGCAGAATATAGTAGAAAAATTAATGGGCCTTCAATCTGGGAGTGTGATATAGATTTTGCTATCATTTCTTTGGAGCAAAAAACTATATTGAAGGAGAAGGCATCTCATCATATACTTGCTGAAGCCAGGGAAGCTGGGAAGAGAATTATAGCTGATATTGTTAAATGAGGACGTCTACGTGTTCTCTTATTGATTAACATTATTATCATCCTCATTCGTAAACTTGATGTTAATATGGTAACCCAAACGCACAATATCATCAATGTTTCCTTCTCAAATTTTAATTTCAATATCTTCTAATACCAATATGTTTTTATGCAAAATTGAAAATAGTCTCTGTTAAGGCTCTTATCTGATTTTCCATGATGAACTTCTCGGTGTTTCGGGTAAAGAATTGACGCAACTTGATATCTCAGATTCACATTCAGTCTTTCAATTTGTTAGCTATTTTTTGAATGGTTTTCAAGTTTCAACTCATTTTATTTTTCATGGTCATAGGCATTTCGCTTCTTTTGGGGTGTGGACTAATAATGAGTACGAAGTAATATAAGTAAGGAGTAAGGGATATAGTACATCTGGCGGGCAACAAAAGGCCTATTTGGCATTATCTCTAAAATCCCAGTAAATCCACATCGCCTTACGAGAAACAATCTTGGAGTCATTTTCAATTGGTGTCATTATTTGTGCTTTCACTTATAAACTTTGAGATGATTAGACGGCGTTACATGGAAATGAAGTAGCAAAGTAAAATTGCTAAAATGAGTCAGATGTGGTGAAACGTGGAGTACATTGTTCATTATCATAATTAATTGATTTACTTTTAAGTTTAAAAGGTTATTTTATTTTATTTTTTATATATACTATGATGGTCATCCTATAATGAGAGTTCTTTTATATTTGTGAAGTACACACCCAATAATTTGGATCACAAAATATTAGAAGTTGGCCATACTTTGACCAAAAATTGATGTACTCAGTGTGACTTTATTGTTTCATGTTATAATAGTTAACCTTAGCATTGAAACTAAATATACTTGATTTAAAAAACCATACATTTCGTAGGAATGGTTTTCATCATGTCCATAAGTACACAAATGAGTTATCTATCATAGAGTTTAGTGGTGTTAATTGTCGACGCATCATTTATAGCGTCGAAGGCGCGTCGAAGTTATTGCCGTGACTTGGCCACGGGTAATACAAGTATAAAATAAAATCAAAAGACATGTGAATTATGAACCCTCATTACAAGAAAAATAAAATATTACCTCTCCTTGATTCGTCATTTGGTCCCAATGTTGATAATTCAAATAACACTTACACAAATTCGAATGGTCAGGAAATGTAAAGTTCTACACAAATTTGAATGGTCAAGAAAGTATAAGCGCAAGCAACAAAGGTTATCTCCATTACTAATTTGGAAACAAAAAAGAAGGAGATGATTCCTGAAAAAACAATGGATAGGCTAGTTAAGAAGATTTAGGAAGTATTATATCATGGGAAAATTTAGTCAGAAAGAGGTTTTGTGTTGCAGTTTATGGTTGAGGGAAAAATTTAAGCTCCCTAAACAAACAAGGACCAACTACAATGAACTACGCTCATTAAATAAATTTTTTTAAAATATCTTCACAATAATGGCATTGTAATGGTTGATGGGAGAAACAAATTGTTAGTGTAGCTGATTTTAAGAGTTGGAAAGGTTAGCACATGCAGCGATTCTATAAGGGTATCAATGTTTCATGTGAAAAGTCTGAATTCAAACTTAGACACTATAATCAGTGTTCATATAAAAGGCCAAATACCATAAAAACAAAACAAAACATTATAGAAGTAAAACAAAACAAAAATACATTAACTCAAATCAGATATTTATGTGAGACACTTGAATGAAATCCATAATTGAGTAAATAAATCACTAATATAAGTAGTAGATTCAAATAATAAGAACACTATATAAGTAAATCTCATATAATTAGGATGCCAAAGATATCTAATTAAGATCAAACTTTAGATTTTAAATCAGTAAGGAAAAAAAATCTAAAAGAAAAACATGAAAATTACTATAGTAATAGAAAGTTTGAGAGACATTCACAACAGGTAATTACCACAAATCACAATCTCATCAGCAGCTTTTAAACCAAAACTACCATGACGGGCCCCTATAGAGAGAGAGAGATAATCATCAGAAGGTTTATCTAATTTTTATCAAATTGAAATTGAAGTTCAAATTAATAAACACCCAATACACATAAGATCAATTAAGAAGCTTTGAACAACAATAAAAATATTACCTCTAAGCTCTAACCAAATACAAAATTTTAAGTAATCACCAGAGAGAGAGAAAGAGAAATCAGCAGGACGATTGTAGTTATGGAGAATGAAAATGGGGAAGTTGATGTAGAGGAAATTGAGGAGTAATGATAGTATAGTGGAGGAGTGGGTTTCTTCCATTGAGTGGGAGAGTTTGGAGAGAAATGGTTCACGCGGTTTATCTGTTGGAATTTTAATCGTAGAGGAGATATGATATGGGTACTTGGTGATATAATGCACTCAAGCCTATAGTAACACTTGCTTAATGCAATTAAAAAATTCCCAATTATGAGAAACTTTGTGTAGACATACAATAGCAAAAAACAATAGCATTTTTGAAGAATGTTGTTGTAAATTACTTTTAATAACAATACTCTAAAAATGTAATTATTTAAGTGCTATTAAATGGTATTTTTCTTGTAGTATCAACTATGGGAGGATGGGTTTGTTTTGCAGACTGCCTTTCTGAGGGTAGCCAGTGTTGCCCTTAGTGCGCTTCTGATCTCCCTGCTCTTCCTTTGGCTTAGTGCTTCGATCTATAAATGGACCTTTGGTGGTGCGGACGGTTATAGAAGATTTATGTCGCTCATACATCATCCTCTCCAGGTCGACGTAGCGATTGACCTTGGTGATCATATCCTCCAAGGTCATAGGTTTATTGAGGAAGAGATGCTCTTTGGCCTTGCAGTTGAGCTAGACAACGTTGGTGAAAGCAGTAAAAGCTATTTTCTGATCTTGGTTATCCACTTTACGCGCGAGCTCTAAAATTTTTTTCACAAAAGCCTCGAGCTTCTCTCTGTGTGATTATTTGAGACTGATAAGAGAATATAAATTCTCCTCTGTGTCCCTATTGTGAGCATATGTCTTGATGAACTATTTATGCAGCTGGTCGAATGTATATATGGAATCCTCAGGGAAAGAGTGGAACCATCAGAGTAGTTATGCCTGTAAACTTGTGGCAAACAGATGGTAGAGGATATAGTTGAGATTGGAATACAACCCCAATGAATTACGGTACTGTTGAATGTGCTCCTTCGGGTCGGTACCTTTGCATTTACTAATTTTTGGAGTATGGAAACCTTTCGGTATCTCCATATCGAATAGTCCTTCGGAAATCAGACTTCCTTGTAATTTTGTGATGTCACCGACGGTGCCCAGAACTTGTGCTTCGATCAATTCCTTAATACGTTGGTCCAAATGCTCTTTCGTGACGTAATGACGTGTTGGTTGAATCGCTAAACGAGCAGGTTGTGGATGATGAGTACCAGTACCTTCACTCAAACGATTTCGTATTAGAACTTGATGTTGAGGTCGCTGCTCTTCCTCCTGACGGACAGAAATTCGGTGACCTGGGCTTGCTTCAGATTAAACTTCACCACCCAAATGAATGGATGGTTGGGGACCGTCCTGAACATTCCTGGAAATAACTTTACTGGCGACTCCTCGAGGTCCCAGTCTTTCCCTTTTAGAAACACGGGAGGTCTCTGGCAACTGATCGTGACCTCCTGTTGGAGAAGCCTGCTGAGTATTTTGCAGAGCCTCTAGGGCAGTCTGCATTGTTATCATTTGGTCTTCATGTCGTTTGAGCGCTGTCAAATGAGCTTGTTGTTCTGTGTTGAGCTCTTTCTCGTGGAGCTCTTGATCCTTAGTTAACTAAAGTTTGAGCTCAGCGCGTTTCGCTGTTTTAGCGTTGAGATTTGCCCGTAGTTCTATAAGTTGCTCCGGCTCTACTGAATCATCGAGCTGGATGCCTGTAGCCGTTCGTCTAGAAGTAACCATGATTGAAAATTATAGAGAAAGAATGCCTTAGGATATCGTGGAAATGTAATCTTTCCCACAAAAAATACTAAATATAATGGCCAAATTCCGTAAGCTTGAAATGGCTTAGAATTTGCTATCACACCAATCAACCTGTGACAATATTCTAATGGAAAGTAAGAAATGACACAGGTAATTTTTAGCGTAGAAAACCTCTGAATAGGTAAAAAAGCACGACCTCGAGTGGAGAAATTTTATAAAAGTATCTTTATTGCTTGAGGCGGATATCTTATTACAAGTGATCTCTAGGTTTAAAAATGCTTGAACCTTGTAACTAAGAAGTTTGAATATTTCTGAAAATCTAGAGCAAGTAATTTTCTTGGTGATTTCCCGTATAAATTTTTTGGTCCTTGTCTCTTATGGAACTTCTTCTTTATATAGGCCTTCATTACAGTTCTTCATCATGCTGGAGTACATTCTCCGAACAATGTGGTTAGTGGCGGTTAACTGAGTAATTGACGAGTCCGTGAGAGACATGTGTCTTTGACTAGTTAAGGCTTTTCAGTTTGAAGTTTGGCCCACGTTATTCACCAATTTGTGGAGTGGGTTGAAATGTTTACTATAGAGAAGTCATGTTGAAAATACGTGAGTCTGAGATGGAGGTAATTCGAACTGGTGACAACTCGATTTTAGATGAGATCGAGGGATAGGTCCCTACAGTTACGAATAATCGAGCCTATTATATTTTTTAATACAACCAATTATGACTGTCTTCCCACATACGTTGAACCCCCACCCTTGAAGCAACTCTCACAGTTCGTCTTCTTAAAACAGTTGCCCTCCACTCATGTTTGTTTATTTTCTACCTTCGCCTACTTATTTTTGTTTGACCATGCCATTTTTATTCGAATACAAGGAGGGTAAATAGAAATTTAGTCGCAATTTTTCTTTTTACTGCCAAAAAGGGGGGGGGGGATAGAAATTACATGTCCTATTTAAAAAAAGAAGAAGAAATAAGACATAATAGCAAAAGCAACTACAACAACCATCAGAAGAACCCACACCCCAGCTGCATTACTTGTAGATCGGGCAGTTCCTCCAATACTATGAACACTTCTCACCACTACCCTCCACCTTCACCAGTCACCGTGACAGAGTCCTGAAGGAAGTCGGGCATTCTGTAGCACTTAGGAGGTGATACTGTAGCACTGAGGAGGTGATACTAGAACATTCCCCACAGGAAGGTGAATGACTTTACCTCCTCTCGTCTACGACCGATCAGTTCTTCCTTATGCAAGTCCACCAGATCGGGCAATGGTGCCCCCATGTCACTTAATCCAAAGTACATCTGTGTTAGCTCGACGTACTTAACTTCTACCATTGCCTCCATATCCTCTAACTATTGTTGGCAGCGAGTCTTTATCCTTTTCCCAGTTTTGCAGTGCCGGTTTGAGGAAGAAGATGAATAGGAGTTAAAGAAATCTACCCCTCTATAACCTTTTATAGCGTGATTAAGAGAATGTTAATGATCCCCTAATCCGCATAATTACCATTAGTACCCTAAAAATTAGCCACATTCACACTGGTCAACCATTCAAATTCCCATACCTAACAGCTTTTCTTAGTACGAGCCATCTATAACAATTTCTTAGGCCCCATCTTAGAGGGGGCAAAGGTAGTAGCCTAGTTACAGCCTCCCAAGATGAGCCAAACACTCAAAGGCTAAATCAATGCTTACAGCGAGAACAAAGCCTATTGTGTACTAGTCTACCCGAAGCCTTCCAAGACGAGCCGAATGCTCGAGGACCACGTCGAAGCCTTTCGCGAGGCTCAAAGCCTAATACACTCACAAATCAGCCAAAACACACAATAAACCGAGATTTGAATCCAATAAAGCTTCGACCATGTTTTGGTCCAGCTCAGTATATGTTCGAAGAAAGACAACCCAGCATACAATCCAGTAGACAATTCTGACATAGCCAACTTCCGTACAAGACAGCTGCCAAAAAAGATACAAGTGTAACTTGATCCCTTCATAGTGACTCATCTTTCCTAACTAATATAAATAGGAAAGGAGAGCGACCATGAAGATACTAGAAAAAACTCAGCCCATACACCCTTAAAAAAGAAGAGAGAATCTTTGAGCACTCACCAAAGCTTGGTATCCGACCCTCTCTTACATGAACTCTATAATCTTATTTATATATACATCATCTCTTTCAAATCCTTGCTAGAGGTCATGGAGAATACCTATTCATAGACTCCACGCAAGTATGATTGCATAGTATAGTTGAAACATTAATTTTTGGAGTTTGCTTCATTTAGTGTCAAGAGTAGGCGTCAGCATTTTCTTGTGGTTATCCAGCGTCAGTGAGTGTACGAGGAGCGACTACAGCTGGACAGACTAACTCTGAACAGGTAAGTCGGTTTTTAACTCTTTGTTCTAAAAAGTCAAGCCTATGCCTTTTAGAGTATGAAAAACTAGTAAGAATCTAAGAATCTCTTCCTTTAGAAAATAGAGCTTCTATTCGAATAGACTATTTTCTATTCGAATAGACTATTTTCTATTCGAATAGAAGGAATCTTTCTATCTCTATTCGAATAGGATTTTGTCTATTCGAATAACTTGCATCAGCGTAATTTAAAGCTTGGAAATATTTCTTCTATTCGAATAGGATTTTGGTCTATTCGAATAACTTACCTCAGCGTGATTTCAAAGTTTGGAAATATTTCTTCAATTCGAATAGGATTCCTTTATATTAGAATAACTCACTTCAGCGTGATTTTCAGCTTGATCCTATTCGAATAGGATTGTCTCTATTCGAATAGAGCCCGTATTTTCTGTTTCGTTATTTAAGGCATACTTACCTCTTTTTTTAATTTCACTTCTTGAAAACCTATATTTTAAGGGCTTGCTTTTAAGAGTGAAGAGATCTCTTCTTTGAGCGATTCAAGAGAGAATCAAATCACTCAAATTTTGAATCAATCTATTGATCAAGAAACCCTAGCCATGCATTAAAGAACTTGAGCGATTCAAGACTTAGAGCTTCGACGAGAGATTGAAGCGAGGCATTGCGAGAATGCGGGATTGATTGCAAGAAGATTACTCGGAAGAGAGATATCCATGAGAGGTGCTTATCGAGTCTGTAAGTGATTAAATTCTTGAAGTTCTTTTTCATATAGTTGATTGTTTAGTTGTCGGGGATTTGACAGCGACCTGTGGATTTTTCTCCTGAGAAAGGTGTTCCCATAAGGTTAAAAATCGTTGCATGCTTCTTTAATTTCCAACTACTTATTTGACATTAGATAATTGGATTAACTTGTTTTAAGTTTATCTTATGCCATTAATTCAGAGGAATTAGTACCTGACGAATTAGACCTAAAATAATCGAAATTGATTAGTCACAAGCGTCTAGGAATTTCAATTGGTATCAGAGCGGTCACGCTTTGAGGTTTAACAACCTACGCGTGGATCCCAGATAGTTTGCTTGAGAATAATGAGTTCTGAGAAGTTTGGAGGTCCTGTAAATCTCCATCCACTCTTTGATGGCAAAGATTACCCATACTGGAAAATCCAAATGGTTGCATTCTTACAATCAATCGGGGAAGATGTATGGATTGCCATTGAGGATGGCTAGTCGCATCCTACTGAGATGAAAGGAGCACCAGGAGATGCCATAGATGCCCGAAAACCTAAGAATCAATGGACAAAGGATGAAAAGGATGTCGCCGGCTATAATTCTAAAGGCCTCAATGCTATCTTTATGCCTGTGAGCCAAAGTGAGTTTCGACATCTCTCTGCTTGTACCACTTCGAAAGAAGCTTATGACATTCTAGTTCGAACTCATGAGGGCGATGATACAGTTAAGGAAAGTAAGCTACAAATGCTTACTTCACAATTTGAGAATATCATAATGAGTGAAAAATGAACCGCTTGATGAATTCTATGCAAGGCTAAGTGATATTTCAAACACTAGTGCCGCATTAGGAGCTCCTTATTCTAATGTTCAGATTGTTCGCAAAGTCCTAAGGTCTCTTCCTAAGAGCTTTAGGTCCAGACGCGATGCTATCGAGGAGGCTCAAGATCTAAAAAAATTAAAGCCCGATACATTAGCTGGAAAATTGTAAACATTTGAACTTGAGATGAGGATGGAGAACTCTGAGAAGAATAAGAGTGTTGCTTTCAAGTCTTCATCTTACTTCTCTTCTTCCAAGGGTTCTAGAGAGGTTGATCACTTATTTATCTCAGATGATGATAAAGGTTTGGATATAGATTCATCAATTGCTCTTATTAGTCAGTAGTTTCAATTTTTTTTGAAGAAACGACAGTTTCAAAAGCAAGAACAAAAATAAGGGCAATCAATAAACTATAAATCGTAACCTCATGATCGGGTCAAGACATATAATTGGCAAACCAACAGAGATACTGAGCTTAATCAAGTTGAATGCTTTAAATGGCACAAGTTTGGTCATTATGCCCATAGCTGTCCTAGTAAGAAATTTGACACTAATCATAAAGCTATGAATATTAGTGTTACTTGGGATGACAGTGATGATGAACATGATAACAATGAGATTCATTTACAAGTAGTTGATAGCAAAAATTTTATTACTTATCCTATTTTTCTTACTTGTGGCAATAGTAATTTTGATGTCTTTGAACTTGAAAATTCTGATAAAAATCAGAGTAATCAAGAACAAGATGAGTTTGATGACCCGACTCTTGAAGACTTGTATGCTCAAACTCTCACTCAGTGTATGAAACTAGGTAAACGTAACAAAGTCTTGAAAGACCAAGTTGATACACTTACGTGCGAACTTCAAAGCAAAACTGAGAGCACAACTTACGAGATAGAGGTACTTGAGAATGAGAAACAATGCCTTAGTGACAAAGTTGCTTTTCTAGAAAAAGAAGTTAATGATGTGAAAGAGAAAATGAAATCAACTTTGGACGAACTTCGTTTGGCCAAGCTTGATGTAGTTTTATCTCAACAGAAACTTGAGAAGTTTTGCCATGGGGCCAAGAACATTGATAAATTGGTATATATATATATGGGAAAGACAGACAGTGATAAAAGGGGTCTAGGATATGAGGATTCTCTTCCGAGTACCAAGACTCCCCAAATCATAAAGTTTGTGAAAGCAACTGCTGCTACCTCATTTCCTAAACATAACATGATATCCACTACTCATGATCATGCCCAAAGGGTTTCTTACTCTCAAATTTACCATTGTAGCCTATGTGGTAGAAAGGGACATATTGCATCGTACTGTAGATTTGTTGGACCTTATCAATCATATGTTCGCCCTTTTGATAGATATCGATATAATTCTAATACAATGTCTACTAACGTGAAACGTGAGAATGTATCTAGATGGTTTGCACAGGAAACCTCAGGTCGAAGAACTCTTTGGAGCATTTGGGTACAAAAGAAGGATTTGGCACCTTAGATAAGGTGTAATGTTATACTAACTGCCCTGAATGCTTTCAAGTCAGTTCAATGGTATATGGATAGTGGGTGTTCCCGTCATATGACTGGTGATGAATGCAAATTGTGTCACCTAGTGAGTATTCAGGGAGGTGATGTTATGTTTGGTGATAGAAGCACATCCCCTGTGGTTGGAAGGGGACAGACCGAAGGACTAAGTACTCCAGTAATTGACAATATTCTCTTAGTTAAGGGGCTGAAGGCGAACATTCTGAGTATCAGCCAACTATGTGATACGGATCATACTATTACATTTTCCAAAGGTGGATGTGAGGTTTTGAACTCTCAAGGACAATGTGTGATGCATGCTGCTAGAACCGCTGATAATTGCTATGTTGTTCAACAAGAAGTTATACTATGTAACAAAGCAAAACTGAATGATGCAGAGTTATGGCATCAAAGGTTGGGACATATAAACTTCAATGATTTGTCCAAGATTACAAGTAAAGAGCTGATTCGGGGAGTTCCAAAGTTGGGAAGATTGAGCAACGTGGTTTGCGGTCCTTGTCAAGTTGGCAAGCAAACAAAGAGCTCTCACAGGAAGTCCAACAATATTGTTACTACTCAAACTCTTGAGCTGATACACATGAATTTGATGGGTCCTATGAGAACGTCATCCTTGGGAGGTAAAAAGTACATTTTGGTAATGGTAGATGACTTTTCTCAATATACATTGATAGCACTTTTGAGAGAGAAGTCTAGCACATTTGAAGAATTTCGTACTATGTCACTTCGAATCCAAAATGAGAAAGATTTCTCTATTGATAAAATTCGAAGTGATCGTGGAGGCGAGTTTAAGGATACTGGGGTGATTGAGTATTGTACTTCTAATGTGATTAAACATGAATTCTTTGCTCCAATCGCTCCACAACAAAATGGAGGTGCAGAAAGGAAGAATAGAGTTCTTCAAGAAATAGGACATGTCTTTCTTCATACCAAGGATCATCCGGCACACTTTTGGTAGGAGGCCATTCATACTACGTGTTATACTATTAATAGAGTATATCTACGTCCACTTATCTTAAACACGCCCTATGAATTGTGGTTTGGAAAGAAGCCGAATGTCCATTATTTCTGGATTTTTGGAAGTAAATGTTTCATCATTAGAGATCAAAAAATATTGGGAAATTTGACTCTCGGAGTGATGAAGGTATTCGTTTGGGCTACTCAATAAATAGTTGAGCATTTCGTGTCTACAATTTGAGAACAAAGTGATGATGGAGTCCTGTAATGTGGTAGCAGATGATACTTGTACCATTGGTTTTACAGATGTGAGAGAAGATGATTGTACAACAGAAACTCTAAAACCATCTACTGATATTCTTGCATCGAGTCCTACATCAAAGAGTGATTCTCCATTGCCGACTCCACGACTTCCAGTTTCGACATCCCCTCCCGCTCCAAGTGTACCGTAACCCGGATGGCATCAAGATCGTAAAGATCACTCACATGCCGATATTATTGGGGATGTTACTTCTCGGGTTTAAACTAGAAGCCAACACCATGAGACGGTTTACTGTGTTTGTTATGTCTCGGTGATTGAACAAACCATGGTAAAGGAAGCTCTTTTAGACAAATATTAGCTTCATGCAATGCAAGATGAGCTTGGGCAGTTTCGACATCAAGATGTTTAGGATTTGGTTCCACGTCCTTCAAGTACAAATGTTATTGGGACTAAATGGGTTTATAAGAATGAATATGGCGAACTTGGGAATGTAATTCGAAACAAAGCTCGATTGGTCGCTCAAGGGTACAATCAAGTAAAAGGGGTTGATATTGCTGAAACGTTTGCCCCTACTACAAGACTTGAGTCTATTCGGTTATTGTTCGTTCTTGCTTGCAATCAAAAATTTAAGTTATATCAAATAGATGTGAAGAGTAGGTTTCTAAACGGGCTCTTAGAGGAAGAAGTGTATGTGTCTCAACCAAAAGGGTTTGAAGATCCTCATCATCCCGATCATGTGTTATACTTGAAGAAGGCTCTTTATGGTTTGAAGCAAGCTCCTCGCGCTTGGTATGAATGACTTTCCAATTTCCTCTTAGCTAAGGGATTTGTTCGAGGGGGAGTTGATAAAATAATGTTTATCCAATGGAAGGGAGGCGCGATACTAGTTGCTCAGGTATATGTAGATGATATTGTGTTTGGCTCTACTTCAAGTTCACTAATCTCTTCTTTTGCAGCTTTAATGAAAAGTGAATTTGAAATGACCATGGTTGGGGAACTAACTTACTTCTTAGGTCTCCAAATACGATAAATATAGAGGAATATTTCTTTCTCATCCATGTATGCTAGGGATCTTGTGAAGAAGTTTGGTCTCTCTTCTGCAAAGCATGCTAGGACACCCATGAGTACCACAACAAAACTAAGTAAGGACTCGGCAGGTAATGATGTTTATCAAAAGACGTATAGAAGTATGATAGGTAGTTTACTTTATCTTACTGCTACTCGTCCTGATATTATGTTTAGTGTATGTATATGTGCTCATTTTCAAGGTAGTCCGAAAAAGTCCCATTTAGAGGCTGTTAAACGCATTATTCGTTATGTATGTGGGACTTCTGATTTTGGCTTATGGTATTCAGATGACATAACCTCCGAGGTTATTGGGTATTCTGATGCAGATTGGGCAGGCAATGCAGATGGTAGGAAGAACACTTCTGGTGGATGCTATTATATTGGAAATAATCTTGTGGCTTGGCAGAGCAAGAAGCAGAATTGCATTTCCCAATCCACAGCAGAAACGGAGTATATTGCTGGGGGTAGTTGTTGCACTCAATTGATTTGGATGAAACAGATGGTGCTTGACTAAGGAAGAGTCCAGGGGACAATGTCAGTGTTTTGTGACAATACGTGTGCGATCAATATCTCCAAGAATCCTGAACAACATTCCAGAACCAAGCATATCGACATTCGGTTCTACTTCATCCGAGATCTTGTTGAGCGCAAGATAATTAGTGTTGAGTATGTTCCTACAGAAAGTCAATTAGCCAATTTTTTTACCAAGCCGTTAGATGCTATGAGGTTTGAGCTTTTGAGACGGTTGATTGGTGTCTGCTCTATTGATTAGGTATGTCTTTTACTTCCTTTTTACACTAGTTTGGTAGATTTCAACAGTGATATATGCTTGGTCAGATACGTTTTCCAATTTAATGTTAGAACAGTTCAGTATAGTGTTTACTTGGATATTAATTTCTCTCACGGCAGTTAGCTCTCGCATGCTTAGATAAATAAGCACTCATTGATATTATACTTTCGGATACATGTAGAGATTTTGTACCTAATGTTATGTGAGGATCTGGTCTTCTTTATTAGCTTTGAGTGTTATGAAATTTACTCTTCCTTTCGATCTTGTTGCTTTGATTTCATTTCATTTCCTTACTCAATTGTCAAACGGTAACCTCAAGTTCAAGTTAGTTTAATAGAACATTCCCTATTTTTACTCGAGGCAAAAAATTGACTGTGTTCAACCGAAGATATGATAATAGGCATTTCATTACTACGCATTTTTGGCCTTCGTTATGTCTAACCCTATTTTTATCCACTTATAGCCCTTTGTGCCTTAAAATATGCTTTTTCTTTTCTACCAAAAATTCTTTGTTTTTTACCCATTTGTTCTGAGACTGTTCAGTAAAAAAAAAAGTATATGAGTAATTTTGGGGGGAAGATGCAGAGAAGTATAAACTGAGATCCAAAATGACTTTTTAGTATCTCAATTCATAAAAATAAAAAAAAATAAAAAGGAGGGAAGAAAAAGATATGAAGAGGTATATACAGAAGATGTTTTTGACTTCAAGTGAGAAGGGGAGTTAGTGTTAATGCAGTCTCAGAATGCCAGCAAAATACCTACTCCATCATTTGCCTACCCGTGCCTACATTATAACCTTTTCAAGACCTGTTTGATCTTGAGTTTAACGCAGCTAGTTTAGTGGAGATGAGAAATACAGAGTCTATATTAATTAACTTGACACCATTAATGACAATTGATTTCATTTTCATGAGATCTTCCAGCTCACAATGCGCTGCTTATTTGATGAAATCTGAGTCTTTCTTTGCATATTACTCATACTCATATTTCACACAGAGTATTAGCTAGTCAATTCTCAGTGAATTCGAGTGACCACCAATGAGAGGCCTAAGTTGAAGCAACTTTCCTTTTAGTGTCTTATTTTTGAATGTTGGGTCTGTCGAATGCATGGTACTGTTTTATGTTGACTGCGCACACACACACACACACTCTGAGTAAATACTTATTTTGCCTGAATTTTCTATTGAATGATGTCCTATCAGAGATTCATATAACCTGTGATTATTCTCTGATATCGAGTAGACAAGGGAGGTATTATATTCTTTTTCTTTGTGTTGCTTTGCCTTTGGTTTTCCATTTTGTTTCTGTGCCTATTAAAAAATAATAATAATAATAAAAAAAAAGGTTCTTTCTATTGGAATAAGAATTTCTTCCTATTCGAATAATTTGTCTCAGCGTCGTTTTGATTCAAAAAAATTTCATTTCCTAATCGAATAAAATTTTTCCCTATTTGAATAATTTTCCTCAACGTTTTTTGGTCTTCAAAATTTCATTTCCTATTTGAATACGATTTTTCCTATTCGAATAATTCAGTTCAGCTTTGTTTTAAAAAAATTGGAGGCAAATTGTTATTCGAATAGGGTTTGATCCTATTCGAATAGAGGTCATTATTTTTTTGTTTTTTTTTCGATATAAATACCACACTTTGTTTTTTTTTTTTTCACTTCTCACTCAACTCTCCAACGCTGTCTATCTCTCTTTATAAAATTGAACCAAGTTCAGCTATCAAAATATGTAGTATTGATACCTTTAACATTCCATGTAGATTACATACAGCCTCGTGGTAGTTGTAACTAGCAATTTCCAATTCGAACTTGGTTCAGTTTTATAAAGCTCTAGTTGGACAACGTATTAAAATATACATGAGTTGGAGATATTATGATATAAACTGATTACGCGGAAGCCAATAATCAAGAAGAACGCCAGATTAACCAAATGGAATTAGGTTATTGAGGAACCCTAATTTTATTAATTAGAATTTTTCTTCTAAACAAAGCAAACTTAATTGAATTAACTAAAAAACAAATAACCTAGACGTGAGGGTTAGAATTAAAACCCTAATTCTAATTGAAATAGACTTCTACTTAAGCTGAGAAACTGCTCATAACCTATATTGGACCTCTCTAACAGATCTTAAGCTAAAGCATAAAATATAAAATATTAATTAAACATAGGTTACACGGTGGGTAGACGATCCTATGAGGAATGTGTTACATCATACTAATTTCACATTTCAGATTTCTTTTATCATTTTAAATTCATAAAGTTGACATTTTCGTATAACTATTGGCATGGGCATCTTCTCAATGAAGGTGATAGTGTAGCTTATGTTAAATTACCTATTTAGATGGATAACTCAAGCTTAAGGTACTTGAGATTGTATTTGATTGTTTTGGAGAGGTGGTTATGACCTGCTCTGTTTAATTATTACTTATTATAAAAATTGGAGAAAAAAATTAGATGCCAGATTTAGGTAATTTCCAGTATTTATTGTAATTTGTAAGAGCATCAGTAGCAGTTTAGGTATCGTTAGTATAACGATCCAAATTATGTAAAAACCTCTTTTCAGGATGGTAATCGCTCAAATTGCACTCTGATTCATAAAATCATTAACTATATGTAGCAATACTCTGATGCTCAGAGTTTGTCATGAGGTCCACAGTTTAATATTTGTTTAATTGGTTTTATGTGTTTATAATATGCTTTATTATTTTTTATTTAATAAAAAATGTTGTGGCGCAGGTTTTTTTTTTGCGCCAATTCAAGGGGCGGACAACATTTAAAAAATAATAATAATAATAATAACTGACATATTATCTGACTTGCTTAGTGCATCCCTACCCTGAAAGGGATAAATTTTTTTGCCATTGCTACATGTCTTTTTTTCTTCTTCTGATTTTAAGCCTATGTGGCTTATTAATATACCCAGCCTGCTGCTGATGCTCTAAGATAACTTCAAAAGTTGGGGTATTAACAAGGAGACTTAAAAAGAGGATTGAGACCTATAAGAGAAAAGAACAAGGAAAGGGTTCATCCTTTTTATAATATTTGAAAAAAAAATCATAATAAAGTCCATAGAGAATGATTCATATCCTCCAAGTTGTTAATACCATTTAATCTTTCCCGTTCCGAGTTCGAATGCCAATATCGAGTTTTAATGATTACCAGGCTCGTCGCACTGATTTGAATGTGTTGGGATCGTTTAACTGTTACCCTTTTCTAACCCACAATCTATAGAAGGAACATAAATTGAAAAAGAAATAAGAACAAAAATCAATTCTAGGAAATCTTCCTCTAGGGATTTTTCTTGATTGCCCCTTTCTAGGTTAAAATACATATTTATATAGTGGAGTTCGAATCCTACTCATATTAGAAATTAGGTTTACGCAAAATACTTAAACTAGACTTAAGATAAATGCATGGATTCATGCCCAAAAGTAGGTCAGTCGTAGTGTAAAATATCGCATCGAAATACTAAGTTCCAATAAAGGGGTATAGATCCTTTTGGATCATTTTTCCATAAATTCAAGTACACGAGGTGAACTAGTTGCAATGTAAACCACCAGATAACATTTTATGTCAATAAGGGGGCTGCTTCCCCATATTGCAGCTCCTGCATAGAACCCTACATATAATTTATAAGCTACCGCATCAATAAGAACCAAATAATTTCAGATAATTGCTATTTTGAAGGAGAACTATATTGTATATAGAATTGGCCGGGCTGCGCCAACCCTAGTAGTAGTGCAACACAAATGCGACACTCAAGATAGTGTTTTATTTGTTCAGCTATTACTTGATCTTAGCATAAAGGCCGAGAAAGGTATGAGTTGGACTATCGGTCAAGTCCCTTTTTATACCCCAATTTTCAGCTAGTATTACTCTTGTAAGCGATGTGGACTAAAGATAGTGTTTCATTTGTCTTTTATCTTTTTTTCTATTATATAAAACACAACAGGGTACATTTGTCGAGTGGAAAATCAAGGTTCACCTTTAGAAATCTTCAAGACAAGTATAAGAGGCTGGGGTAGTGGGGTAGTGCCTTCATACTGTTGCGGTGATCGTGCAGAATACATCACCCATGTGTAATTTGGTTTTATCCGTTATCCTCATGGCATACAGATAATCAACCAAGAAACTTGAAGCACAATATTAATATGCACACAAAATACAATATTTGCAGGAGGTTCACCCTAAGGCTACTCCCCACCACCAAGTTAGAAATCTACTATGTATAAAAGTTTAATTACAAGCCCTTAAGGGATTCCTACAAACATGGAAATCCCTAATCTAGCAATAATCCTCACATAGATTTACAAGAGATAAAAGAAACATAAGAGATCCATCAAGAACTCGAAGATTACCTCAACAAAGACCATGTTGCATACCTTCTTCTTGAAACCCTTCAATCTTCTCTCTTCCTTGATTTCCTATCTTAGTAAACAAGAGGTCCTCCCCTCTCATCATCAAATCTCCAAGAGAACCTCCACCTTCCTCCTTGTAAAGACCAACTCTTTACAATGTCTATCATAAAGGCTACATCTCTTCTAGATTTTAAGTTTTTTATCAGACAGAGGCTTTAACTCACACACTGTATCTAATAGTCTAACAAAGCCCTAGCTTTTATAAACTCTTTATTAGGTCATCAGCGAAGTACACATCACGAGATAAACCATCACTTTAGAATATATCTCCTTCAAAACGAACTTTCGAAACAAACAATGCGGTTTTCGTTCGAACGACCTAAGTTTCGTTCGAACGACTTTATGACTCGTTCGAACGACTTAAGTCTCGTTCGAACGACTTCCTCTGTTTGAGCCGTAACCTAACACACACTGGAACAAAAATAAATTAAAAAATTTATCCTATTTAGTTGCGCTAAAAACAAGAAAAATATTTATTTTTTTCTTTGATGGTAATTACTGACAATTCAACCCAAGTCTTATTTGGTAGTGTCATAGGCACGCCTCTAAAGATGAGTAGTGACGAAGGCATGCCATTTTAGATTAAAAAAACAATGGCCATGGCATGACACATGTTTTTGCTAGTTTATAATATAAAACTTGGAGAACCGGTTATGAGTATTGTAGTACAACAATTTTGTTGTGCAGTGGTGCAAAACTAAACATAGGCACGGATATAATTTTTGAAAATTACCAAAACATAGGATAATAATCACCAAATATAAGCAAATACAAGATCAGTTTAGTACCTCTTTCTTCTCCCTTATGTTCCATTAGCTACCATAGGAAAATAAGACTTCACCCTCCTTTGGGTGAAAGAAGAGTCCCGATGAAATGGAAATACCTTCAGAAAAGAAAAAGAAAAGGACCTAGTAAGTACCATGGGAATTTCAACTTCATTGATATTTCTTCTTTCAGGGTTATAAGAAAGTAAACTATGGGGGCAATGACAAAGCTGTAGACAAATTTCACCGTTCTTTCGAAAGCTTAACAATGTTAGCTATATAGTTTGGTTCAAGACTCTTTTTAGGTGGGGACAACTCCTTAGAGAAGAAGAGCCAAAACACCATAATACAGATGAAAAAAAAAGATTAACAACAAAACCCAATAATAACCAGCAATGATAACAGCATTCAGCAAGATCAGTGCATCCCTCAATAGAAAGCCACTAATCTGGGACTCTGATATACACCTTCCCCATGGCATCTTCATTAAGATTCTCTTCATATCATCAGAGAAAGTATCAGGTATTAAGAGTACTGAAAACTCTTTAGATTCTTAACTGTCTGTGTTACAGCTGATGAGCTGATGTTTCAGCTGCCTTGTAATAAGTACTTAAAACTCTTTAGATTCTTAACTGTCTTTGTAACAGCTGATGTTCTAGCTGCCTTGCAATATCTATATAAACTCCTCAAGAGAGAAGAATAATGCATTTAAGATAAAAGGAAGAAAGGGTTTGTTCATGGTAGCAGAGCCACAAAGACTCCAACGAGTTCGATCCCAATATTCTTCTCTCTTTTTCTCTTCTTAGTCTCCATCATGTCTGCAGCACTAGCCTCTTCATCTTCCAACACTGCAACTGTGATTTCTTCTCCCTCTTCTTTCAACATCCCAAACATCTCACACCTTGTTTCAATCAAACTCACAGACACAAATTATCTTCCTTGGCAATCGCAAATCAAGCCGTTTCTTATTGGTTAAACTTTTTGGAGGTTTATCGATGGATCTAAAGTATGCCCATCTGAAACCATTCTCTCTGCTGATGGAAAATCTAAAATCACCAATCCGGAATACACGACTTGGTATAGAACTGATCAAATGCTCATTAGTTTGATTAATGCTACGCTTTCTCCCACTGTTTTATCTTAAGTTGTTGGTCTGAGTACTTCCCGCACGATTTGGGAGTGTCTTAAAGATAATTTTTCCCAACAATTTCTTGCGAATGCCACTCATCTCCGCTTTCAACTATTATCTCTTTCAAAAGATTCCAAATCTCTATCCGATTATCTACAAACCGCCAAATCTTTATCCGATTCTTTAGCGGCCATTAATGAACATGTTTCAAATAATGATCTCTTTCAAAAGACCTGACTATACTATGCTCGTCACTGCTATTCTCAACTTTCCGCCTTTGCCCAAATTTTCAGATCTTCGATCTCGCCTTCTTTCTTTTAAATCTCAAATTACACCCCATTCTACTCCTGAACCCAGTACACCAACTGCATTTATTTCCAATACACGTGGAGGCCGAAATTTTAAATCTCGTGGAGGCCATGGTGGTCGTAATAATCGTGGAGGACACTCTAATTTTTATTCAGATCAGAGTACTTATAGTTATGACAGTTACCGTGGTAGCTACCCTCGTGGTGGTTTTAGACGAAACAATCGAGGTCGCACTAATTATGGTCGTGGTGGTTATAACTATGACAATAATCATGGTGGTTATACTTCTCAAGGCATCCATGGACAACACAGTTATAATTCTGACAACAATCGTGGTACGCAACAAAGCATCCTTGGACAACATCCTTCTTTCCGCTCCAATCAGTTTGATAATGATCTCGCGACTACTTTTGTCGGGTTGCAACTATCCCAACACGTAGATCCAAACTGGTATCCAGACACGGGTGCGGCCAACCATATGACGGGGGATGATCGCCACATGACTCAGAGATCTGATTACCGCGGTAATGATCAAGTTGTTTTAGGCAAAGGTGAATCTCTCCCTATTGTGCACTCTGGTAATCTTTCCCTTCATTTTGGTCCTTCTTGTTTTCGTCTTTCTAACGTACTTCATGTTCCTTCCATGACTAAAAATTTATTATCCGTTGCTCAGTTTACCCGTGATAATTCTGTTAGTTTTATTTTTCTTCCATGGGGATTTATTAATTGTGATTTACGTACTGGATCAATACTTTTTCAGGGGCCATGTGAGCGTGGACTTTACCCTATTCAGCCCGCTTTGTCTCGTCGTCATGCTCTATCTACTTTTTGTGCTCCTACTCCACTCGGGCATCACCGGTTGGGGCATCCATCATTTCAAATTATGCAAGTTTTAGCCTTCAATAAAAGTCTAGGATCTTCTTTTACTCTTTCTCGTACTATTGGTTTTTGTAAGCATTGTGCGTTAGGAAAGTCTACGAGACTTCCTTTTCCTATTAGTGAATCTCGTGCGACTGCACCATTTTCTTTAATTCACTCCGATGTATGGATGTCACCCATTGTTTCAGTTTCTAGTTTGCGTTATTACGTACTGTTTACAGACGATCATACTCGTTATACATAGATATTTCCAATGCGTAAGAAGTCAGAAGTTTTTGGTCATTTTAATTCCTTCCATTTGTTGAAAACCAGTTTTCTTTATCTATTAAAATTTTTCAAAGTGATGGGGGTGGCGAATTTGATAATAAATCTTTTCATACCTTGTGTGCGCAAAAAGGGATTCACCACCGACTTTCATGTCCTCACACGCCCCAACATACTGCTATTTCTGAGCGGAAACACCGCCATATTTCATAAATGGGTCGTACATTACTTATTGTTGCACATGTACCTTTTAATTTGTGGGTTAAGGCTCTTTCTACGGCTATTTATCTCATTAATCGCTTACCAACGTCGAATTTATGTTGGTCATCACCTTTTGAGGTTTTGTTTGGTTCGCAGCCAAACTACAATGCACTTTGCTCCTTTGGGTGTGCTTGTTATCCTTTTCTTGGGGATTACACCACTCACAAATTATAAGCTCGTTCCATTGAATGTGTCTTTGTAGGGTACAACACTCGCCACAAAGGGTATCGATGTCTTGATTCCAAGACCGGGAGACTTTATATTTTAAGACATGTTCGCTTTGACGAATCCAGATTCCCATATGTCAGCTCGCCGCCTAATGCACTATCACCGTCTAAACTTGCTGAAAATGACACAACATTTATTCTAGTTCTCTCTGCACAACCATTCTCTACAATACTACCAAATAGTTCATTGCCTTCGCAATCACCGAACACCTCTCCCTTGCTACCCATTACATCATCATCATTACCATCACCTTTGACATCAGTTACAACTCCTACTAATGCATCTCCTCCATTACCCATACTAACTCTAACAACTTCTTTGGTTTTAACCCCATCATCACCTAGACCTAATTCCCCTTCTCCAAATGAGTCATTGTTACCAACAGCTCATATGCCTCCAAGCACATCAGCTCCTTCACCCTCTGTGGAAGCAACTAGTACTCGTCATCATATGGTAACAAGACTTCAAGATGGTACCCAAAAACCAAAGGATATTCAGAGTATGATTTCCACTAGACATCCTTTACCGCAGGCCTATATGTCTCTCCTTCATATTACTGATATTGAACCCACTTGTTACAGTAATGTGGCTCGCTCTCCTGAGTGACGTCGGGGGATGAATGATGAATTTAATGCCCTTTTAAAGAATGGAACTTGGTCATTGGTTCCGCCTTCCTTCTCTAATAATCCTGTTGGTTGCAAGTGGGTTTTTAAGATTACACGCCACTCTAATGGTCACATTGAGCACTATAAAGCCCGATTAGTTGCTAAAGGGTTTCATCAACAATATGGTCCCGATTATGACTAGACTTTTAGTCCAGTGGTTAAACCTACAACGATTCGAACCGTTCTCAGTATTGCTATTAATTATGGTTGGTCTCTTCGTCAACTAGATGTTAAAAATGCCTTTCTCCATGGCTCACTTTCAGAAGATGTATACATGGTTCAACCTCCTTGTTTTGTTGATCCACGTCATCCTCACCATATATGCAAGTTACATAAAGCTCTTTATGGCCTCAAGCAAGCACCCAGAGCATGGTTCCAGAAGTTTAGTTCGTTTCTCATTGCATATGGTTTTCTTCTGAGCCGAGTAGACTCCTCTATGTTTGTGTTTCATAACACTTCTATAGTGATGGTTCTCTCGTTATATGTTGATGATATCATTTTAACGGGTAACTCAGCCCCTTTAATTTCTTCCTTTATGCGGCGATTAGCCCGGGAGTTTGAAATTAAGAATCTTGGTCATTTGCATTATTTTTTGGGCGTTGAAGTGGTGTCTCATCCTGGTCGTTTGTATCTTTCGCAAACCAGATAAACCTTGGATTTACTTTGCCGCACCAACATGATAAATTGTAAGCCATGCACTACGCCTATCGCTGCTCGTACACATATGTCTGCCTTTGATGGAGCCTCTTTATCTTATCCTTCAGAGTATTGTCACTTGGTAGGGGCCCTACAATATCTTACTCTTACACAGCCAGACATTTCCTTTGCTGTCAATCATGTTGCTCAGTTTATGAGTCACCCTCGTGAACCACATATGGTTGTCGTAAAGCGCATTCTTCGTTACTTAAAAGGCTCCATTGGTCACGGTCTTTCTTTTCGCTGCTCATCAAGTCCGATTTGTCTTCTTGCCTTCTCAGATGCTGATTGGGGGGGTTGCCCAGATAGTCGATGATCTACCACTGGTTACTGTGTGTTCTTAGGTTCTAATTTAATTTCTTGGTGTGCCAAGAAACAACCCGCAGTTTCCAAGTCCAGTGCGGAATCAGAATACCGTGCTCTCTCCTATGCATGAGTTGAGACAGTTTGGATTCGGTATCTTCTTCATGATCTTCGTGTTCCGATCTCCTACCCTACCTCTTTATTTTGTGATAATCTTAGTGCAACATACATGGATGTTAATCCAGTGTTTCATGCACGCGCAAAGCACATTGAACTAGATTATCATTTTGTTCCAGAACGGGTCACCCGTGGTACTCATCGTGTTAAGTTTGTTTGTTCTCAAGATCAGTTAGCCGACATTTTCACCAAAGGTTTATCACAACCTCGGTTTTCATTTTTGGCTTCCAAACTTGTCTCTCCTCCGGCGTCCAGTTTGCGGGGGAGTATTAAGAGTACTAAAAACTCTTTAGATTCTTAACTGTCTTTGTTACAGCTGATGAGCTGATGTTCCAGCTACCTTGTAATAAGTACTTAAAACTCTTTAGATTCTTAACAGTCTTTGTAACAGCTGATGTTCTAGCTGCCTTGTAATATCTATATAAACTCCTCAAGAGAGAAGAATAATGCATTAAAGATAAAAGGAAGAAAGGGTTTGTTCATCAAGATGGAATTCACTATAACCAATCTCAGTTAGCAGCCTTGAAAAGCCATTTGCTGCTTTATTTGTTTCTCTTTAGACATGGATAACCAGGATCATATTGAACCACTCCATTAACTCTCTTATCTTCTTTAGTAGATGTCTGACTCTCCAAGGGGGCTCCATTTTACCATTTATAACATTCACTACACTTTAAGAATCACATTGCAGAGCAACATTTGGGAGAACATGCTTGATACCCATTTCTAACCCTCTAAGAACAGCTTGAAGTTCATGAATCAGAATATTTTGGCCTCTAACACACCCACTAATGGCAGCAATCGAAACACCATCCCATCTTCTAGCAATAGCCCCATAGCCCCCTTTGTCTGACAAAGAGCCATCAGTATTTATCACATAGATTCTTGCTAAATCTCTTTTCCATGTACAAGCAATGATAGCTTGATTAACCCACTACACCTAAAGATTCCAATTTGTAGCTGCTGAGATATTCTCTGTAGTTGGCTTTAGCTTGAGATTATAATGCAGTAGTTTTACTCTCACATATTCCTTAATCCTAGCTTTGACTTGCTCAGCTGTTTTAGACTTGTTGTATGTCCTTTCACTTCTCTTTTCTCAGGCAGAATAGATGTATGCATTGAATGTAAGCTTCTTAGCAGTTGAATTAAGATAGTTGCCGTGAAGAGTCAGTACCCCATTTAATTTCATCATCCCAGCTCCCAAGATTCCTTGTATAGCCCATCCCTTCCAGCAGCCCTTTTCCAAATGCTCACTGAAAAAGGGCAATTAAAAAGAATATGCTCTTCATTTTCTGGTGCAACCCTACATAAAATGCAAGTAGACTGTTGAAAGACATCCCACTTAACCAGTTTATCCTGAGTTTTTAATCTTTTAGACAAAGCAAGCCAGCCTGTAAAGCCATGCTTAGGAATGTTACCAGTTTACCAAACAAGCTTAGTCCAGTCAATTTTAAGCTTGACATTTCTAAGGTGGTTATAAGTATCTTTTAAAGTAAAAGTTCCTTTTGTAGCTAAAGACAAGATTACTTGGTCATCAACATTAGTGTCTTTCTCAATGGTATCAATGCTTTCCCAAATGAAATCCATGCCATTAACAGAATTAGCAGGAATGCACCAATTCCTATTGTGAATTACATTACTTACTTTAGCTCTCATATTGAGAGTGGTGTCATACTTGTATTGTTGGGGAAACTTATCTCTAAGAATGCCAAGATTTTGCCAAGGGTCCTCCCAAAAAAGGGTTTTAGTACCATTACCAATAGAATGAAGAACCATACCTGCAACATCTTTCCTACCCTTTAAGATACTCCTCCACACCTAAGAGGATGACTGGGGAATATTAAGAGACCAAAAATTCCCCTTTCAAATAAGCGTAACCCAAATTCATTGAGTCCATAAGGAGTTATTTTCAGAAATAATATTCTAAATGTGTCTTTGTGCAGCAGCTCTATTACTTACATTCATGTTCCTCAGCCCTAGCCCACCTTCATCAAAAACTAATCGTGTGGGCTTTAGAGTATCTGCTCCTGACCACAAAAAATTGCTGCAAATGCTACTAATAGTATTAATAGTGTATTTTAACATGAGCTCCAATGCACATCCGTACTAAAAAAAACTGGCTTAAGCAAGGTAAGCCCACCTGCATAAGAAAGTTACTTACATTTCCAAGAGTTAATTCTGTTATAGACCTTTTCAACAAGAAGCATGCAATCCACTGCTTTCAGTCTAGTAGTAATCATAGGTAGTCCCAGGTATTTCATAGGCAGGGTGCCCACTTATATACTTAAGGCATAGCTAAGATCCTCTTTCTCAGCTAAATCCAGACCTGGATAGAATATGTTGCTTTTGGTGTAGTTGATTCTCAACCTACAAAAATTATTAAGAACCTGCAATGTATTAGCCAAATGAGTAGCACTAGAGACTTCTCCCTTCATAAAGATAAGTAAATCATCTGCAAAGCAAATATGAGAGATTTTGGGCCTATCGCAACTAGGGTGTAGAACAAAGAGGTCATTAATCACAAGTTTTTTCCAACATCTTTGAGACAACCTCCATCATCAAAACAAATAAATAAGGGGGCATAGGATCCTCTTGTCTAATACCCTTTTCTCCTTTAAAAAACCCAAACATTGTGCTATTCACACTAACAGAATAACTAGGAGTGGATATACAGGCAAAGATCCAATCAATCATCTTTTTGGGAATCTTATAAATATGAAGAGTCTTGATGAGAGCTTCCCAGTTAAGCAGATCAGAGGCCTTACACAAATCAACTTTAATAGTACATCTCTTAGGTAAGTCATCTCTATCATAGTTATTAACAATCTCATGAGATAGAAGAACATTATCAGTGATGTTTCTGCCTCTAATAAAAGCTGACTGGTTAGGACTAATGAGGAAGTTAATGACAGTGCTAAGTTTAGTAGTGATGATCTTGGTAATAATCTTATACAAGACATTATAACAAGATATAGGCCTAAAATCATCAAAGGTCTTTGGGAAATTCACCTTAGGTATGAGGGAGATAATACTGTACTCGGGTCGGGTCGGCCCGGGTCGAGGCATTTTAGTGATCCGACCCGAACTCACCGGGTTATCAAATTATGGGCCTGGACCCGAACCGACCAGGTGCATAACCGGAACCGGAACCGAACCGGGTTGGTCGGGTCAGGCCGGGTTCTGAGTTCGGTTTGTTAATATTTTTCAGATGCAAACCCAGTAACCCGCATTGAACCAAATAGCCCAGATGCAAACCCAGTATGACCAAAATCACCACACAAAAAAAACAGTATGACAAATAACCCAGATGCAAACCATCATCATATACTCATGTATGAAAATAACATGTAAATCATTGAAGACAGGACAGTTTCACCAAAGAAAATAACATACATGGTGGTAACTCTGTATGAAAATAACATGTAATAACATGGCAAATAGCCCAGATGCAAACAATCACCAAAGAACATGTAAATCATCACATACATGGGGGTAACTCTGAATTAACCCTTCACCCCTTCACACAAATTTGAAAGAAAGAAAGAAAACACAAAATAACAAGAACCCTGAATAGAAACTTGCACCAAAACAACACAAAATCAAGTATTTATAGAGAAAGAGAAGTCGTCCTCAGTCATTGCTCTAGAGGAATACATGTCTCCTTCACTAGCATATGAAGAGTAATCTTCATCACCATCCCTCTCCCTTAACTCTTCAATCTTCTCAACTGCCTCATCGATATCCCACTTTTTCTCAACATCCCCTTCACAACACTAGGTCTAAGTTGTAAATATATATATATATATATATATATATAGAGAGAGAGAGAGATAGAGATGAGTAGTTGTCAAGAGAGGTAGAGAGAGATAGAGAGATGAGTAGTTATTGTCAAGAGAGATGAGTAGTTGTTGTCGGCTGCTAGCTAGGTTTAAGTTTTAAATATATAAAACACAAAAGTCGGTTCGGGGGCATCCTTGAAGTAGGCCACCCTCGCAAAGTACGAAAGGCGTGGTGTCCTTGAAGTAGATCATCCTCGCCAAATAAGAAAGTCATTTTTTGACGTAAAAACAAAATTACAAGACTGGGGGCGTCCTTGAAGTAGGCCACCCTCGCAAAGTACGAAAGACGAGGCGTCCTTGAAATTGGTCATCCTCGTAAAATACAAGTCCTTTTTTGGCGTAAAAATGAAATTACGAGACTGGGGGAGTCCTTGAAGTAGGCCACCCTCGCAAAGTACGAAAGACGGGGAGTCCTTAAAGTAGGTCGTCCTCGCAAAATACAAAAGTCATTTTTTGGCATAAAAACGAAATTACAAGACTGAGGGCATCCTTGAAGTAGGCCACACTTGCAAAGTACGAAAGACGGGGCATCCTTGAAGTTGGTCGTCCTCGCAAGATATGAAAGTCATTTTTTGACGTAGAAACGAAATTACAAGACTGGGGGCGTCCTTGAAGTAGGTCACTCTTGCAAATTACGAAAGACGAGGCGTCCTTGAAGTAGGCAGTCCTGGCAAAGTGCAAAAGATATTTTTTGGCGTAAAAACGAAATCACAAGACTGGGGGCGTCCTTGAAGTAGGCCACCCTCGCAAAGTATGAAAGACGGGGCGTCCTTGAAGTAGGTCATCCTCGCAAAATACGAACGTCATTTTTTGACTTAAAAATGAAATTACAAGACTGGGGGCGTCCTTGAAGTAGGCCGCCCTCGCAAAGTACGAAAGACGGGACATCCTTGAAATAGGCCATCCTCGCCAAATACGAAAGTCATTTTTTTACGTAAAAACAAAATTACAAGACTGGGGGAGTCCTTGAAGTAGGCCACCCTCGCAAAGTACGAAAGACGGGGCGTCCTAAAAGTAGGCAGTCCTCGCAAAGTGTGAAAGCCATTTTTTGACGTAAAAACAAAATAACATAACTGGGGGCGTCCTTGAAATTGGCCATCCTCGCAAAGTACGAAAGAAGGGGCGTCCTAGAAGTAGGTTGCCCTCGCAAAATATGAAAGTCATTTTTTAACGTAAAAATGAAATTACATAACTAGGGGCATCCTTGAAGTAGGTCGTCCTCGCAAAGTATGAAAGACGAGGTGTCCTTGAAGTAGGTCATCCTTGCAAAATACGAAAGTCGTTTATTAACGTAAAAACAAAATTACATAACTGGGAGTATCCTTGAAGTAGGCCATCCTCGCAAAGTTCAAAAGATTGGGTGGCATCCTTGAAGTAGTTTGTCCTCGCTAAGTACGAAAGACGGGGCATCCTTAAAGTAGGTCGTCCTCGCTAAGTACGGAAGTCAGGTTTTGGCGCATAAACCATCCAACAGGTGCGACCAACGTTATCTTGTCCAACGAGGACTCTTAAAATTTTGGGGAGCTCCGAAAAGTTCCCATGTACTTTCTCATATTGTCGTTACAATGTCCAACGAGGACTACTACGAAATTGTTGGTTTGAAAATGACTTGACGTAAACAAGTTGAATCGAAGTGTTGCATTTCCTTGGGCAGGGACGAATTATCCACTTTTGCCAGCCCACAGCGTATTGGATATTGTTAGGGTAGACCGTGCCAAGTCAATTATTATATGGAAAAGATACGAGCTGTCACGAAGAGTAGTCCCATGAGAACACACTCCATAAGGATGTGTAAGTGGAGATTGCCTATTTTATTTAAGTAATTTTTTACGTAAAAATGAAATGCAAGTTTAAGGAGCATGTGCTTACGCATGAAGAGTCAGCCCAGAAAGAGTGAGTGGTGCTCTATTCTGGTGAGATGTTTTAAGCCTCAAACACAATAATAACTATTGTGGCCCTTAAATATTATAAGCAAAATATGCCTGTTAGCTGACGTTTTGACCGTCCAACGAGACCCACACTCACATGCTATAAAAGTGCCCAGTCACGAAGAGGCCCATGTTTGTTGGCCGATGCATTGACAGAACTAAGTCACGCTCATTTTGTTTTGCTCAGTGGACTTTTAGGGTGACTCAAATCGTCCTCGTCACGAGCAAGTACTGCGGGGCGTGATTGTAGGAGCACGCTCCCGCTAGCCACGAGGTGGGAGGTTGCACATTGAACTCACCATTAAAAGCATGAACACTATCATAAGGCCACCCATCGAGTAAGGTCAGAACGATGATGACCCTGTGTCTCGTCCCTACCCTTGAGGAAGCACCCAAGCCCACGACCCTAAGAGGGAAACTTAGGAACTTCCCAAGGCACATGATCGGGGGTGCTCCTAGGTTAAGCCCTCCTTATAAATAGAGGAAAGAGGGCAACCTAAAGGGGATCTTCTTTTCTTTGGAGCTTCTGACTTCTTCCGCCTCTTCTACTTCAAGAGCTTGAGACGATCAGAAAAACCAGAGAGAAACTCAGAACGAGTTGAGTGGTGCCCTCCTTCGGTCGAATGATTCAAGCCCAGAACGATTAGAAACACATTATCGTCTCTGAGAGAAATCAGCAAACTACAGTAATCATAATCTCTGACCTGCGCGCCAGGCCATTTCAGCACCATGTCAGTACGTCACGCATGAACATATAGGTCAGCGAATCAAGGAGTTGATAGAAGCTCAAGCTCTTGGCAGTAAGGATGAGTTAAGCAAATTACAAAGTAGTTTGATTGCCAAAAAGTTGTTTGATATGGAAGTACCAATAGGTTTCCATATTCTAAAAAATTGTAAATACAAGGGCACCGATCCTAAAGAACACGTCCAGCAATTCTGAGTTTCATTGGAGTTGTATTCAAACCTGAACAACATTCTTTGTTAACTGTTCACTACCAGTCTCCAGGGAGAACCACTCTGATGGATCCATTCTCTACCTAAAATTCAATCCTCACATTCGACCAGCTACAGAAGATCTTTGTCAAAACATATGCTCATACCAAAGACAAGGAGGCAAATTTATATACTTTTATTTGTCTCAAATAGTCTCAGGGGGAGAAGCTCGAAGTCTTTTCAAAGAAGTTTCTTAAAATTGCTTGAAAGGAGGATAATCTTAATCAAAAGACAGTCGTTTCAGTATTTACCAATGCACAACAGATCGATTACAAAGCAAAGGAGTATCTTTTCTTGAACAAACGCTCAACTTTGAAAGACATGATAACAAAGGTAAATGGATATATCGACCTAGAAAGGATGATGTCCAAAAGGCATAAATCTACTAAAAATGTCCCAGTAGCGAAGGGTTCAAACACAGATAAAGACAAATGTACACAACAAAGATGGCCAAGGCGATAGGAAGAGAGGAAAAATGAATATAGGCAAATCACAAAAAGGAAATTTATTACCCAAATCGGTCCTTCTAAAGATAAATGTTAGGATCTCAGCGATCTACCCTATACTAGAGAAATACAAATTCTTCCGTGTGGCTCAACATCTAGAGCCAATCGAAGGCAAACCGTATTGTATGCACCATAAGGTAACACATCATGAAACTGATAACTATTATACTATACAGAGATTGCTGGAGTAAATTTTCAAAGATGGGAGTGTGCACGAGTACATTATCGATCTGAAAGGATATAGCAATTGAAGTTGTTTGAAGTAGGTCGAAGTAATTCAGGTTGAAAATCAATTCGAGGAAAAATACTTATACCACCTCTACCATAGTTGCTTTATCGAGATCCACCAGATCAACAATTCAACCAGATTTAAGAGAAGGAGGTTAACGGAGTGTTGTGACCTCACGGTTCCGGATAAAAAAGCTAAACTCCTTCCCGAATCAAGTAACTGATAAACTGGGATTTTATTTGAAGGTTGTGATATAGAACATGTCAAGTTCCCACATCATAATACACTGGTTATTATGCTTAAGATGAAGAACTTTGTCATGCATACCATGATGATAGACACATGCAGTAGTATCAAAATATTTTTTCAAAGCACAATCGAGCAAATGGGGCTAACAGACAAAGTTGTTCCAAACGACATTGATATCAGTGGCTTTAATGGATCTAAAGAAGAATGAGTAGGAAAGATCATCCTACCGATCATAGTTGGACCCACCAGTATTGACGCTACTTTCAACATCATCAATACAAATTTTAATACCTGAGGATCATAGGCCGTTACTGGTTACATAACATGGAAGCGATCCCATCCACATACCATCAGGTACTATATTTCAAATACAATGATGACATCCATGAGATCAAAGGAATTCAAAAGCTCTCTCGATCTTGCAAAAATGCAGTATCTATCATACTTGACACATCCAACTAATTTGCAACATAGCAATTACCGAAAGTAGATCACGCCGAGGATTAGCCTTCCACAGTATAACATATAAAGTACATTGAGATCGATGAACACAAGCTTGTCCAATAGGAGAAGGAAGCTTTAATATAATTTTTTGTAATTAAACAGAGACGTGTTTGCCTAGAATTTCTAAGAAATACCAGGAGTCAACCCAGCTAAAGCTTCTCATAAATTAAGCATAAGGGATAAAGCTACAACATTCAAACAAAAATAAAGGAGACTCTCACCTCATCTTAGAGATGAGGTTAACAAAGAAATTGATAAATTGATCGAGGTCAGATTCATTTGAATTGCCAAATACTCGGATTGGATCTCAAATATTGTAGTAGTTCCAAAGAAGAATGGGAAAGTCCGAGTTTGTGTAGATTTTACAGACCTAAATAAACAGACACCGAAAGATAGTTTCCCTCTTCCCATAATCAATCAAATTCTTGATTTTATAGTAGGTCACGAGCTTCTATCTATGATGAACGCTGCTTCTGGATACAGCCAGATACCCCTCTTAGACGATAATCTGGAAAATACTACCTTCATCACTGAAAGAGGCTTTTATTGTTACAAATTCATGCCTTTCGAACTGGCGAATGTTGAAGCAACTTATCAAAAGCTAGTAACAAATATGTTTAAGGAATACTTGGAGAAGACCGTTGAAGTATATATTGACGATATGCTTTGCAAAAGCTTAAGAAAAGAGGATCATATTGTACATTTCGATACAATCTTCAACATATTGCGATCATATAGAATGAAGCTCAATCCAGATTAATGTCAATTTAGAGTACATTCAAGCAAGTTTCTAGGACATCTCATCAGTAAGAAAGGGATCAAAGCCGATCCAGATCAGATTCAAGCTTTAATCAACATATCATCTCCACGAACAAAGAAAGATGTGCAGAAGTTTGCTCGTAAGATTGTAGTTATCAACAGATTCGTCTCCAAGTCTTTAGATTGATGTCAGTGGTACTTATTCATATTGCTCTGTAGATCCACTAGAAGAGGCAAAGATTGACAGAACGAGGATATCGAATGGACAGAAGAATGTAAAGAAACTTTCCTTGAACTTAAAACGTATCTCAAAAAGTCTCCCATAATAAGTACTTTGATCAAGAACGTGGAATTGGTCCTCTACTTTACCATTACTAAAAGCTCTCTAGGCTCGGTCATCTTACGACTAAAAAGAAAAATTGAGAAGCCAGTGTATTTCATAAGTAAGACTCCTGCACTGGTAGAAACAAGGTATTCTAACATAGAACGACTCCTCCTCACACTCATCTACACTTCCCAGGAGCTCAATCATTATTTTTAAGCTCATTCAATCTAATTCATGACCAACTGTCCCCTTCAGGAAGTACTATCTAAAAAGGAGAAATCGCGCAAAGTACAACATTGGTCTGTAAGTTTGAGGGAGCACGATATAAAGATCGAATAGAGAACCTCAGAAAATGGTCAAGTAGTGATTATTTTTTTAGCAGACTTTCCAGTATAAGACACAGATTGGGATGAACACGATCCAGATCTAATAAAAGAAGTCAAAGTTGATCCACCTTCAAAGCCTTTCGAAGAACGAGTTGAGTAGGTTACCCAAAAGGGTTGGAGATTTCTAACAAATGGACTAGCAGGACCTGCACTAATTACACCCTCAAATGAAAGGATTGAGAAGTTAATACACCTCAATTTTGAAGCCTCAAACAATGTCATAGAGTATGAAGCATTAATTCATGGCCTAGATATGAAACTGGAGCTTGGAGTTCCTGAACTATCGGTTTCTACAGACGCATTGCTAATAGTCCATCACTATGGAAAGATGACTGAATATTCGGCCTTATTTGTTGACAGGATGAGCAGATTCAAAAAAATTGTGCTCGATTATTTGCCTCGTTGAGAGAATTAATATGTTGATTCCTTGGCTTACTTAGCCGGGGTCTTAGGTACAAAAGCAAGGTACCTCCAAATCGAAGTGATATCAACCCCATGTATTGATCTCTCGACGATATACGCGATCAACATAGGGGGTGATGAAGAGATAGACGACGATTTGTGGAAGGTTTTCCTTACATATATCGGCCCAAATAATGAATATGATGGGCCACTTCTAAAAAATCTAAGGGAGCATAGATAATTGATTGAAAACTCCAAGCGTTACACAGTTCAGGAACACAGTTTATATAGAAGATTAGTCACCGGGCCATACCTCAAGTACCTCTCAATTTTTTTTATGGAATGCTAAAGGATTTACATGAAGGAACTTATGGCTCCCATGCCGCAGGTTAATTTCTTGCAAACAGAACAATTGTACAAGGAGTATTCTGGCCAGGAATGAGAAAATAGGCCAAAGAATACTCGCGCAAATATCACACATGTCAGTGACATGGTAACAAAATACAAGCGTATGCACTCAAGCTTTATGCCAGCAAAGTATTCTGGCCTTTCAAGAGGTGGGCACTCGATCTAGTAGGAGAATTCCCAAACACGCCAGGTAACCAAAAGTTCTTAATCATAACAACATATTATTTTACAAAGTGGGTAGAATCCGTTCTCCTTTGTCTAACTCGAGAAGAGGAAGACATCTTATTTATCTAAGAACATATCATCACACGTTTTGGTTGCCCCCACCTGATTCGGATCAATAACGGATCATAGTTTGTTGGAGAGAAAGCAGCAGAATTTATAAAAAAAACATAACATCATCCATCACCCTCCAATCCATACTACCCCCAAGGAAATGGACAGGCCAAAATCACAAACAAAACCCTAGTGGATGGAATCAAGAGGAGACTCAAATCAAATGGGAAGAGAAATTGGATAAGGGAACTACCACATGTCTTGTGTGCCTAAAGCACAATACCGAGACAATTAAAATGATGTTACCCATTCCTACTTGTTTATGGAACCAAAGCCGTAGCCCCAATAGAATATCACCACCCCATTAATGATCACGAGCTGACGACTGAAGAGAATAAATTTGAGTTAGCCTGCAATATGAACTGGATCGATGAAACACAAGCTTGAGTTATTGCCAACCTAGGTTGATATCATCATATGCTAGAAAATTCATACAACATAAGGGTTCATAGCCGCGGTTTTGAAATCAGCGACCTAGTTCTCCGAGAAATCCCCATGAACATAAAAGAGTTAAATGCTGGGAAGCTCGCAGAGAATTTGGAAGGTCCTTTTCTGGTTGTGGGACGAACTGGTCTTGGTTCTACTACCTCATGATAAAGGACTGTATTAGGATACCAAGCCCTTGGAACACTAGAAGGTTAAAGCGATACTATCGCTAAATCCCTATTTCTCCAAGTACAGGTCACATCTACTATTGTTCTTTACATTCCACAAGTGAAATATAATCTCCAGACAATTTTTACATTCTTTTCTCATCAATGAAAACTTTTAAATTTTGTCCCACATTACTGTCTACTATCATATATATCTTTTATCTACTAAATTTAAAAAGATAAAACAAATTGTAAAACTAGTTTTACCTTATCCAAGCATCTACTATACAGAAACCAAAACATTTCACGAGTTCTTTTAAACATGTCAATATTTTGATGCATCAGACAAACTTCTACCAACTTTAGATGTTCCAAATTTTAGTGCTCTAGAAGCAGCAATTTATCTACCTTAATCAACCATTTCTTGGTAAGAGTACCGAATTTAGACATGAAGCACTCCAAATATTTAGAATGTACTAAGTTCATATTACACTTCACCCCCTTTGCAATCATCCTATCCTGTAACGTATCTCTATCTCTTTTTCAATTCTTTTAATTTCACACACAAAAATGCAAGAACTGCTGCCATCCCTTTTTCATGCACAGCACCGGCCACAAGTTTTTTTTCTGTTAGGCACTGCGACATTAACAATCCATGCCATGGCATCCTTTAGCATTTTTTCCAGATTATTAGAATAATCTTTTTGTTTAGTAGTCTCATAAGATGCCTCGGCATTACGTGCTTCCATCGTTGTCAAAAACTCGTTCATCTTGTTTAGCATATCCATCGATTTATCCATTCTAGCCTGATTATCCAGTCTCTAAACGACTTCTCCATTAATTTTTCGTTCGGATATTTCAATATCTGCCTCCAATTTTTTTAATCTTTCCATTCAAGCCAACTTCCCTAATCTGGGATTCATCCATTTTAACCTTATTATCCAGTCTCTGAACGACCTTTCCTATAAGTTTCCGTTCAGATATTTTAATATCTGCCTCCAATTTTTTAATCTTTTCATTTAAACCAACTTTCCTAATCTAGGATTCAGCCAACTTGTCCTCCATGTTTCTTATTTTCTCATTTACATTCCTTACGATAGCTCAAACATATGCCAAGTCATTTTCCAATGTCATTTTCTGCTCATTCGTAGTTTTTACCTCAACCTCTTTCTTCCTCAATTGCTCCCTAATATTGTTCAGATTTCACTTTACACCCGAAACTTTCGCCTCTAACCCTTTAATATGATATTGTGCATGATCCACATCTCTGTTTTTCCTTTTCAGCCTCTCTACCCCCTCCTTTCCGCTGTCACACGCCATTGATAATTTTGCCTCCAATTTCTTTACTTTCTTAACAAGGTTATCGATATAACTATGTGCACTCGTTATACCCTCCTCCTTCTTCTTCAAAAGCCCTTTCACCTCCTCTAACTCACCCTATCGAGGGAATCCAATCAAGTTTGGGGTTTATATTTCACCCTTGCCTGATGGTCATATCATTATGATCCAAAGACAGATTCGCCTATTGTATTTGTTTGGGTGGAATTTTGGGGTTTGAAGCTTTGCTATTTCAATCCTGGTTTTCTGAAGTACCTGGCTGGACTTATGGGCAGGTTTGTTGCGATAGACGACGCTACCAAGCACCTCATGAGACCTAGTAGAGCTAGGGTTTGTGTGGAAATTGATATTTCAAAGACACTGCCGTCGAGGTTATCGGTTCATGGGAAATATGGGGGTTTCATACAATATATCACATATGAACGACACCCAAAGTTTTGCTCGCACTGCTCGCTACTCGGGCATGACATCTTAGACTGCACTAAATATTACCCAATCCTTGTTGATAAACATACCACAAAGAGAAGCTAGAACAAGGACTTAAAGACAGCTAGGCAACAATCGGTGGCTTTTAATGGGGGGAAGCTTTCAAATGATACATCTGCGATGCATGCGGCAGGTGTAAAAGTTGTTGTTCTGTCGGGTAAAACTGCGGCTAAAACCACCACGGCAAATAAGGAGCAAAGGGCTTTCCATAACATGACACCAGAGGTAATTGGTGTGGAAGGATTCGCTTCAAAAATAGTCCTAGACACGGAGAAGAACAATGAGGCAAGATCTGTCGGTGATGACGCTAACCAAAGTGTAAGAGGTTTTTACTCCAACTCAGAAGTTTTGGACAGCTGGAAAACACCCGTGGGGAAGGCAAGAAGAAAGCCATATTTTCTGCCTCTTAGTATGACTACTAGGAGTCATTCAGAAACACCAAACCTCACAGTTTAGATGTCGGATTCGATCTTAGAATGGAAATGAAGGGGGGTAGGAAATAATAAGACTGTGAATCACCTTAAAAAGCTTGTGAAGCTTCACAGGATAGCAATTGTAGTTTTGCTTGAGCCATTTCTTTCTGTTGATCAGTTAGTCCATGTTACTAGACGAATAAATTTTTGTTCCAGTCTATCAAATGCGAGTTACAGCGGCAAAATTTGGGTTATGTGGCAAAGTAATTTTTGAGTGGATCTTATTCTTGCCTCAAATCAATTTTTACATTGCGAAGTATGTTACAATAACTTGTGTAAGATGGATATCACGTTCATCTGCGCCAAATGTAGTATGAGTGAAAAGAAGGAACTGTGGGATGACATTATACTGCTATCCAACTCGGTTCGGGGAGTATGGATGGTAGCCGGTGATTTCAATTCTATACGATCTGCCACCGAGAAACTTAGTGCACGGGCAGCCTGCCCTGCAGCACTCAGGGACTTCAAAGGCATATTGCAAAGCTCGGGGCTTTTAGAGGCCGATTTTATAGGTTCTAAATACACTTGGTGCAATAACCAATAGAGCAGCGAGAGAGTGCATGCGCGGCTCGATAGGGCATTTTGCAACTCGGTTTTTTTAACGACTTTTCCGGCTATGAAACTGTAGCATTTAGATAGGGTCTGTTCTGATCATACGCCGCTCCTCTTCATACTCAAAGATGACAGATATGATGGTCCGCGCTCTTTTAAATTCCTTAAGATGTGGTCTCTTCACGTAGATTTTGCCGAATTTACCAAAACAAACTGGTTGGATGGAGTATATGGTAACTGCCTCACATCACTTATGTTCAAGCTTAAGAAGATTAAACAGGCCCTCAAAATTTTGAATGTGAAAACCTTTGGGAAAATCGATCAAAACATTGTTCGCCTACAAGACAAAATAACGGAACTGGATTTTTGGTTACAGGATGGTTGGGATGATACCATAGGCCAAGAGCTGGAGGAAGTTCAAGCGTCACATGCTGACATACTACATATGGAAGAGGTTCTTTGGAGAGAGAAATCTCGGATTCGGTGGACGGAGGCAGGGGATAACAACACGTCGTTCATTCACAAGATCACCCAGGCCAACAAGAAATTTTCCGCTTTATCTACTTTCAACATGTCGGATGGATCTATAACACAGGATATGGGAGTTATCCACGAGGCGGAAATTGTCCACTACTCGGCACTACTGACTGTAGATGAGGTGGTTGTCGATATGGAACTATTAGACTGTATTCCCAAGTTTGTTACAGAGTTCAACAACTTGATGCTTCTAGCTCCACCAACCTTGGAAGAGGTATGGGCAAGTTTGCAATCAATTCTGACTGATACCGTGCCGGGATGAGATGGCTTCATGTCGTGTTTCTTCTTAACAGCGTAGGAAACAATTAAAGAAGATCTCTTTAGGGCAGTCAAGGAATTCTTCAATGGTGCACCACAGCCGCAAAGCTACAAGACATCGTTTATCACGCTGATCCCCAAAGTTGAGAAACCGGTTGGATTGAATGATTATAGACGTATCAGTTTATGTTCGGTGGTGTACAAAATTTTAACAAAAATCATAGCATCACGACTCAGTTCTATCTTGCCTAAGCTCATCTCAGGTAATCAAGGCGCATATGTGTCGGGCAAGGACATCAGTGAGACAATCACATTGGCTCAGGAAATGGTGGGAGATCTTGGGCACAAAACTAAAGGAAGCAATGTTATGATAAAGATAGATATGTCCAAAGAATACGACAGGTTGGATTGGAAATTCTTACGATCGGTCCTGCTTCGGTTTGGTTTCTGCGAACGTTGAGTGGCGCTTATCGCCCAATGTGTGGAAACTCCGTGGTTCTCAGTGGTCTAACAAGGGGTGTTTAAAGGCTATTTCAAGTCATCCAGGGGTTTACGACAGGGTGACCCACTCTCTCCGCTCATGTTTATTCTGGAAGAAGAGGTGCTCTCTAGAGGCCTAACAAAATGTTTTAAGAATGGCAAGATAGTCTCTTTCAAGGTACCCAGAGGATTTATGCACATAACACATCTACTATATGCGGACGATTTTCATTGTGTTCCTGAATGGGAGCAAAACTTTGATCACAGGTCTTATGGATTTTCTTCGGCGATACGAGGCATATTCAAGGCAACTTATTAACAAAGCAAAATGCGGGATCTTTCTCTATCACTCTTCTCTAGCTACTTAAAAAGCGATCATTCAGACGCACTGTGGCATTCAAATGGGGACTTTTCCCCGCCTATATCTCGGGGCTCCAATATGTTACGGGAGAATGCGGATAGCCCATTTCGATAGCCTAATCCGTTGTGTCCAAATGAAAATCGAAGGTTGGAAGGGAAAGCTCCTGTCGGCAGGCAGAAAATTAATCCTCATCAACCACGTGTTGAACTCCATGCCTATTCACTTACTCTCTAGCTCGCAAGTACCGCAAACTATCATAAAGCGGTTGAATACGCTTTTTGCCAATTTCCTCTGGGGAAGCTATGACGGACATCCAAAACAGAAATGGGAGGCTAGGGACATGATTTGCAAACCCGAAGACGAAGGTGGGCTTGGTATCTGTAATCTCAGGGATATCAGGGATAACTTTCTTCTCAAAAAATGTTGGCACATACTCTACAAACAGTCCATGTGGAGCAATTTTTTCAAGAGCAAGTATCTCCGCAATGGTATGTTTCTTGGAGGCGCTGCTGCATCCCAACTCTGGAAAGGCATCTATGGTCCCATAGAAACTGTCAAGGCAAACACAACCTGGGTCTTAGGTAAGGGAGATATCAGTTTTTGGTTTGCAAATTGGACTGGCGATGGGGCGCTATGCGAAAAACAACCATACAAGTACAACAACAGATTTCAGTTAGCGAGGTTTTAAATGCGCATGGCGTCTGGCACTGGGAGAGGTTAGAGGCTGAGCTACCGGCCGGTTTGATAGCCTCGCTAACAGACAAGTATACGCTTAGGGAGGAGGCGAATAACCCGATATGGGTTGAGTCTATTGACAGTAATTTCACCACCAAATCAGTGTGGACCTTTTGGCAAACTAAAGACCCACTATTCTATCGGGAAAACTGGATTTGGTGTGCGGTTCTCCCGAAGAAGGTGCAAGTGTTCAACTGGAAACTTTGGCAAGGCGTCATCACAGTCGACAGCCTCATACAAACAATGATATGCTTCCCTTCCAAGTGTATATGCTGCAATATGGGTAACATCGAAACCACTGATCACCTACTTGTACACAGCGAGATAGCTCAGACAATCTAGAATTTTTTTAGCTTGGTGTGTGGCATATCTTTCCTCCTAAACCAATCCTTTTGGGAGCTGCAAAGGGCATGGTTCAAGAACGCGAACAAGCCCTCGCAAGTTAGAGCGATAACAGGGTTGCTGCCCTCTTTTATTGGCTGGGAAATCTGGAGAGCTCAGTGCGGTGCCCAGTTCGACAACGTCGCTATGTCCGCGGAGGGCATTATCCTTAAAGTTCTTAAGTGGGTTCAACAGGTGATTCGGAAACTCAAGTTTACTATCCCTTGTGACTTCTCTGTAGCCCTCTCTCTCCACATACTGCGCATAGCGAAGATACCCATCACTCGACGGAAAGTGACAGTTGTACGTTAGTATAAACCCACGCTCAATATGTATAAACTCAACACCGATGGTTCAGCGAGGGGAAGCACTGGCTTGTGTGGCTGCGGCGGAGTAGTACGTGATCACTTTGGTGACCTAGTATACGCATATTTTATGGGCCTCTGCTCTGGCTCGAATAATACAGTAGAGCTTTATGTTCTCCTTATTGGTTTACAACGATGTCAGAAATACAATTGGTACCCCTTGGTAGTCGAGTTTTACTCGCTCATGATCACTAATTGGTGCAGCAACGTGGGTTTTGGGTCCCTAAAGTACAACAGAGTTTGGCAGCAAATCTTTTCTCTCGGCGCTGACTTGGCCATTTGGCTATGTCATATTTTCCGTGAAGCAAACGGCAGTACCGACAGTATTGCAAAGATGGGAAGCGGACAAGTTACTAGAGAATACTGGACTATGGTTTCTCTACCAAGAGAAACTAGAGCTACTTTAATCCTTGATAAATTGGGGTTAGTTGTATTATGGAAATAGGCGGCTGGTTTTGCGATTGAGGCTAGGCTCGTAATCCTCCTCGTGTATAGTTTTTCTCTCATATTGCAATAAACCATAATTTTTCCCAAAAAAAACCCTCCTCTAACTCACCATGAAAGCTTGTCACCTCATTTTCCTTTTTCTTCACAAGTTCTTGTAACTCAAACATTTTAACTTCGATTTTCATGTTAAGTTCGGCAGTATTTTCCGATTCCTCACGCGCTTAGTTTAGCTCCATGTTTAGTTTTTCATTTAAAGAGGTAAGGGTTTTGTTTTGACGACCCATTGGTTCTAGTTCGACTTGCACAAGCAGTTCGACCACTCATTGCAAAGCCTAAAAGTTATGCGATCTACTTATATTTCTCATATAAACACAGTTCGTTCATCATCACATTTCACACAATCAATTACAGATCTTACATTCGTCATATATATATCATTGACGCGCCAGCACGAGTTGATGTTTCTCTAACTTTTAAGCTATGCAGGTTTCTCGCTATGGTGGCCAATGCTTCTTCGATCTCAAGATCAAGATAGATAGATTGATCTTCTAACATTTTAAGGTATACGTCTTTTAACTCTCTCTCACTGTCTATTTTAGATTCTAGAAAGAGGGTCAACTTCATAAGGTCTTTGGTCACATTTGGAGTATTTTCTCTAATACCACCAGGAAGGAATAGGCGCATTTTTAAATACCTACTCCTATTTTTCCTAACTACTTCATCCTTTTCTATTTTTCCTTTAGCCTATCCTAAGAAAGCTTCACATAAATCAATCCAGTGATCTTCACTAAGTTCTTTATATTTTCTAACCTGAATCTCAATGTGTCAAGTCAGAAGAGCTGCCGCGTGTGAATAATTTTCACCTTAATAAGCTCTTTCTTTAACGCCTCAATTGTGATGCTCAGTTCATTAAGTTCCTTCACAAAAATATGTAAATATCAAAACAGAATTGACCAATTCCATAAATTCCCTTCAAATAAATCCATAATATAAATGTCTTCCTTCACCCCTAATAGATATCTTCTACAAACATTGTAAATAAATCTTACTCTACCTTCTCCTGCTCGTCCACTCGATTTTTTTCATGGGTGACAGGAGAAATATCTCATAACCCTGACACGGTCTCTAGAGCTGGAATATCCCCATCTTTGGGGTCATCAACTATATCAGGCCCCACAACATCCGAAAATCGTTCTTCACTTATAGTAACAATATCGGCCTCCGTATAGCCATCCTCATGGAGCCTTTGGGCGAGATTATCATGAACAACATTCACTTTGTCAATGTTTTGTTTGACCTTTCACTCTAGCTTGTCTATGGCTGCCTAAAATATAGCCCTCAGATTCAAACTTCTAAGCTCTCTCGCGACCTCTCTGCCACCCATTCGGCTTGTTCTTCAGCCAATTCTTTCTCTAACTCCACAGTTTGCTTCAATGCCAACCTCCCCTCCTCAACACCAAGGTTGATCCCATTCAGAATATAGGATGCCTGTACAAAAAAAATATTAATGCAGCATACGAAATATATCAAAGGAATCACAGTAGTGCGATTACTTTTTAACTTACCCTACACAGCTCCACATGAATTACGGATTTGAATTCCACGGCGTCCACAGTCTAGAACTTCTCCTCCAAAGCAAGTAGCTCCAACTCTAAGCTCAGTTCAACCACCATTTCCCTCGCTTCATTCACTACAGCAGGTGGAGGATTGTCTACTTTTCTCTTTTTCGAGGCCATCTCAACCTCCCCACTTTCTGCGGTCACAGATTTTAAAATGTCTGCCTTGGCAATTCCACACTTAGATGGCCTTTGGCTTGCTTTGCCAGATATGGAACCTGCAGGCCTCGGCTTCAGAGCCATTGGTATAACTTTTGTTAAAACTGGCACTGTACCAATATCCACTGATGAGTCCACTCCAGCTCTGACAAAAATGCTAACTCCAACCATTTTTCTCTTCGCCTGAGACTTTTAGACTTCAACAAATTTACTATTAGCCCTCGTGTGCCTACTTATCTTAAGCTCATCCAAATCAGCCTCGAGCTACATCTTCAATCAAAGATTTCTCTTTCCTCACCTTACGTTGAGCACTTGCATATCAAATAGTTTATTATCAAATATAGATCATTAAATATTCATTCATTTCAAAGGTTGTTAGTCTCCATACATTTCATAAACGACTCATATGAAAGATCCAGGGCAACCTCATCAATTCATTGAAAGCACTTGCCTCTCACCCACAACAAATTATTATTCCAAACCTTCACCGCAGAGTCAAGGTCGAAGATGAAGGGTCGAGAGCTAATCGAAGAAAAATAGGTACCCCTGGTGGCACTGAAGTACTTCACATTATAATACTTAAATACATCTAATGAGGTCAAACTTCTCTCTTTCCCCTCGTTCGACAATTTCTCGTTTAAATTCTCACACACACATATCACTTCGTATATGTTCCCATTCAGCTAAGCAGGGGAGGAATTCATCTCATTCATAATACCTTTTACAAAGTTGCTTAAAGGAAATGTTAACCCATACTCAAACTGTTTCAAATAACACAGGAAACCTTCCTCCAACACCTCTGACCCACTCCCGGTATAATACTCAAGATAAATAGACTCAGGAATATCCCTACGCCTTTTCTTACACTGCAAGTCTGACAGTAAGAAAAACAATCTCTCACCCCCCTTATCTGAATTCTCCCTAAACGACCTACCCCCGAACTCCATCACCCTTCCCCCACTACGTGAAAAATGGTTATTAGCGATGGATATAACTATCGTTATTGCCTTATTAACGACTTATATTCTGTTGCTAACAACTATCGCCAAAAATGGAGTCGTAATTGTTATCGACAGTTATAAATGTTGAGATTTTACAACATATAAATATGTCGTTCTTTATAAAAATACGACGCTTATAAATATTGCATTTTCTTTCATTTCAAGGATACAAAAGTCGTTTAATTTTAACATAAACCACAAGTATATATGTCGTTATTTCTGTCATTTCGCGGGGAAAATGTCATTTAAAATTAACCATACATGACAAACATATATATTGTTTTTGAGAAAAATAATTACCCTATCAAAATTTTGAACTAGATGGATTCGAACCATCAACCTCTCAATTTTTGAGTGCTCTATCCATTTTGAGCTCGTAGTCCATACAAAATTCAAATCATACAAAAACTAATCACCATAAAAAGTACAAATAATGCACAATTTCAAACAAGTCTAGTGCAAGGTTCATTTTCAAGAATCCATAGAAAACTTAAGGAAATAAACTATGCATAGCTAAAAAGATACCTCTGCCTTTCAATTTTATACTCGAAGGACAAGAGCAAAATCTGTCAGTCCTCAAAAATGTAAAGGTTCTCTTACTCTTTCCTTGGGGTACTATAATCATTAAAGGACAAATCCATTAGGAATATAAAAACCTAAACCTTCTAAATACATTCAAGTTGGAAGATAACTAAGAAGACTGATATTGGAGTTCGAGGAATTTATAAAAATTCAAGTTGAGACATGAGTGTGCGTCTGTGTATATGTGAATATGTGTATATGTGTATGAGAGAGAAAAAAAAGAGTTTGCAAAACTTGCACAAGAGATCTCTCAGTAGCCCAGCAAAAATGGGATAACAACTACCTTAATAGCTAGACAAGTGCAGAATTCCACACCATAGCAAAAGTTGTAATGTATTCCTGCATGTTATGATCCTTGGTTGTATAAAGCAATAAATAGACTTGCCTACATCATCACCACACATACACCTTTTCATAATTAAGATCACCACTCACACATACCCATTACTAATCATGTATTTTCACCATGCATTTTGGTAGAGGTGAAAACTAAACCATGACTGAGCATGGAAGTACCAAGCCATTATCACCTAAAAATTATATAAAATCAACAAAATATTTTACTGAGCTCTAATTAAAAAGGAAGAAAAATATATTAGAATGACGCTTCACGACCAGTCACAGACTTGGATTTTTGTTAATTAATCGATATACTACACAAATAAATACCGATCTCATACTATATATCCCTGATCTAATTCTAGCATCCCAAATAATAGTAATAACGTGTAAAATATATCCTTGATCTAATTCTAGTATCCCAAATAATGGCAATAGCGGGGAAAAACAAACTAAGATACCTAATCCATGTTTTTTTTTTCCAAATTGCTGCTATCTCTAAAACCTTGGTAGGCAAATTTGATTGGGCCATTGAGTCTGCTTCAACTATCTGGATGTTACAAATTAAAACATAATTGTATTATCAAATATTAAAATGACCAAAGCATACTGTACCAACATTTAGCAACACAATTAATCACATAGTTAGTTGAGCTTAGGAATGGTCAATACTATGCAGTTTTTCACAACAATTAAGTTCCTTCCTTAATCCCATTAATATTAAGATATTTTAGGAATGTCAAATATGCTTGTGATAAGGAAAGTAACGTACCTGAAGCATAAATAATTTTCCAAACAAATTCATTGGTGCATGTTGTAGACGATTACATAGAATCTGTAATTAAAGAAAGTGAAGGCATGGGTATTAGTGCAAATCAAATTTATAGAAGTCATCACATGTTAGAAAATCCAAGCAAGTAAAGTATTTACATTATAGAAATGCTTTAAATTAGAAGATTAGTCAGGGTTCATATTCCAAAGTTTAAAGTAAAATACCCTTCCAACAAGCTTAATTAAAATAATTGAGAATCCACTCCATGGTTTGCTTGGAAGTTTTGAGACCAACGTTTTAAGATTTTATGGGCCTAATAATATATATAAATCTAAAAATTTATTCACTCCATAGATTTTTAACCAAAACATTGATATTGAGTTAGAACCTACTTTAGCAAATCATATTTGCCCATGAATAGTATCGTAAAATAAATAAAGAAATGCTAACAGAACCATAACTTGGCAATTAATCTTTACGAGGGTGGGAGAGTTAAGAGGATTTAAGCAGTTTAATGTAATCCTGGAAATTTCCATCAAACAATTTTGATTTTGCCTTTTAAAACTGCCCAAAACTCACCAATACTACCAGATATCAAAAGTTCGTTGTGACTTACAATAAGCACGCTTCCTTGGAAAAGAATGGGCCTTCACAACATCCTAATCGAGATTACATAGTGAAACATCCATATTTAGAGTTTGTTTTATTCCGTGTCTAGTTTAAATGTCAATAATATCTCGTGGTTATCCGTCGTCAGAGAGTGCACATATAGCGACTACAGCTGGACTGATACTGAACAAGTAAGTGGGTTTCTAACTCCTTATTCTAGAATATCAAGCCCATCGTATTTTATAGATTATGGAAAAGAAATTAAGTATGTCTTTTTAAGAAAGCAGATATTTATTCGAACAAGACTATTCGAACATTTTCCCTCAGCATTTCTTTTATTCGAATAGATTCCTTTTCTATTCGAATATTTTTGGGAACATGTCTATTCGAATAGATTTTATGTTGTTCGAATAAAATACCTCAGACACTTATTTATTCGAATAGATTTTTTCTTTATTCGAATAAAAAGGCTCAGCCTTTTATTTATCCAAATAGATTTATTTTTATTTGAACAGAGGATGTATTTTCTATTTTTCTATTTAAGACATTCTTTCTTTTTCATAATTCACCTCTTCCGAAACCTATTTTTTCAGAGATTGATATTTAGAGAGATGAGATATTTTAACGAGCGATTCAATGCAAAGTAAAACTCCTATTGAATTAATTAGAGAAATTTAGAAAATCTAATCATTAATTTGTAAAGTTTGAGCGATTAAAGCTTTGAAGCTTTGGTGCGTTATCCGAGGCGAGGCGTTGCAAGAACCTGGAATCGACTGTGAGGAGTTCAATTAGAATAGAGATAACCATGGGATGTGCTTATCGAGTCAGTAAGTAATTGAATACTTGCAATTTGATTTCAATAGTAGATTGTTTGGCTGTCGGGTGATTCGACAACGGCCTGTAGGTTTTCTCCTGAGAAAGGTTTCCCACAGGGTTAAAATTGATTGGTCTTATGGTTAATTTCCAATTACTTGTTGACACTAGATAATTGAACCAATTTGAATTAGGTTAAGGTTAGAACATTAATTTAAAGGAATTTTGACCTAAAATTAATCGAAATCAGTTAGTCTCAAGCGGCTAGGAATTTCACATAACCCATCAAGCAAACTAATGTGTGGCTTCTTGAATATTATATCCTTGATAAATTGGTGAGTAAGTGTTAATAGCATGATTCCCTCCTTGGCAATCCAAATAAGTAAGAAAAGGTACAAAATAAAACCATTTAAGGAATTATTTGTCCTATATCACTGAGTAAGAGATCCCCCTATACTTCCCGCTCCAACGCAACATATACAACGAAACTAATAAGAACTTGAAATATTAACTAATAAGAAACTACAAATATACTTTCGGTTTGAAAAAAAATTACTTCACAAACTAAGTATTGAATTTGAATTATTTCAGCCGATCCATTGTTGCCCATTCCTCGATAACATTTCCCCACTATGTACTAATTGATAACCTACACACATGAAATTGATAATTCCAAGTTAACTTTAAGAAACTATTATCATTCCTTCACTTCACAATTTGTTCATATAGGGTAGCTATATTTAACCCCTCCGAATCAAGTCGAACCCCATTTTAAACTATTTTCCAAATTACAACTTTGTATACACTTCAATAGTTATCTTAAATAATAATTACATCCCATAAGAAGCAAATCTAAATAAAACAGACCATTTGAGAGAATCAAAACATAATTTACCTATATCGAGCAGTTCAAGAAGCTTAAGTACCCCTCTCTCTCTCTCTTTTTCTTTCTTTTTCTCTCTCTCTCTTTCTCTCTGAAAGCTTCAAGAAAATTTCAAGCACCAAAATGTAGAGCCATTAGACCTCCATTATGACCAAATTAATACGAATTTTAAACCTAATTATGCTAATCAAAGAAGGGAGAGATTGATTTTGAGGGATAACACAAACTTACTTGAATCTCAACTATATGATTAGATGAATTGTACTTGCCAGCTTCGAGAATCGTTGTAAAATATCCCAGGTGGTGCTTGAAACTCCAGCGTCGAAGACATACTTCTCTTCATCTCAAGCTTCAGATAAACCAAACAAGCAAACCAATTGCACCACAAGCAACATTGGAAATATCTGAAGGATCCCCTTTAATTGACGTTAAGCATAATAGCAATAAATTCAAAAAAATATAACCAATAGGGTTTAAAAATCACAAGATCTTCGAGTTGAGGAAGAGAAATGTCTAGCTAAGAATCGAGATTTTTGTAGCCACGAGATAGACATAACTAGTTTTTGGGTTTTTGTGATTGGGAGGTAGAGCAAATGAGAGAGAGAGATACTCCTAAAGGAGTGTTTTATCATTTATGTTTTTAAGATGATATTTCAAATAGGATTAAAACAAATGTCGCAAACTATTTGAAGCTCGACTAGTATTTGTGTCGTAAACTAAGATGATATTTTCAAGGAAATATGACACATATATTCATTTACGTCATATATATATGTCTAAAAGTTATTGGTTTTACAACAGTTAGAATTATTGCTAATGGTTGCGTACAAATGTCACTAATAACCATTTTTCACGTAGTGCCCAAACACCTTTTAAACTACTCTTACATTTACAGAACTCCTTTAATGTGTTTGACCCTTCAGGGTAACTATACACATCACCAAGAAAGTCAGTAAGATTGACCTAATCTTCCCCATTACTTTCACTCACTAAATGTATCACCTCATCACGTTCAGACAAAATTACAGTACCAGTAGCAATATTCCTTCCATGCTCGACATCAACTGAGGTAGCATCTTCCAAACCTACATTCTTAGTGACTGTTACACGACCAAATTTGGAAGTTTCTATCTCAAACGAAGAGCTGAAAACATAAAGCACTTTATTTCCTAAATCCTTGGCATGCATCTACACCTACATATATGGCTAGGTATTTGGTCATTATTTTTCCTGATTATTTTGTTTCTACTAAATAACCATAGATAAATTATACAGTCATTTTTTATAAGTAACCAAAACATAAGAAGGAAAAGGAAAATCCATCTTTCCCTCCATACAGTGATAGACAAACTTTCCCTATATAGATACTATTAAATTTTCAAATACAAAATCAAAGAACTTAACAATACTCGCATCAATGGAAAAAAAATTACAACACATATCAAATTGTCATAGACACCACTTACCTTCAACAAAAGAAGATGAATCTGGCACCGTGAATGCTTCCTCCTTCACCATAGAACCCGACAATAGATGATTTTTCTCCTTCTCAAAAATGACAACTCCCTCTTCCCTCTAAACATAATGACGAGTCTCTAGATTTTTATCTCCTAAACCTTTGCAATCAATTTTTTTTTCTCTCAAGATATTCGTCCCTTTGTGTACTGTAAAAATTTTGACAAAGAGAGGGAGAGGCTATTTATATATATATTTTCAAACTACTGGTAGTTATGGGGACTCGCGTAAGCCACCCTTGAGTTTTCAACCGAGGTGCCCCTTCTACTGCTCCTATCAGTCTACTCATGCTTTTGGGAAAGATACATTATTTTATCATTACAACCACGCCTATCATTAAATGCATATTTCTCTCTCAACATCCTCCTCTCAAACCTCCCTAAATCCAGCATACTCCCTACACAATACACTCAAACTACAATTGCAATCCTTCCTCTAGACTTAAAAGATACCAAAATCTCCATAACACAAGATATATTTATACTAGCCTCAACGGCAATACCAATGCTAACTCAATTCAAATTTCAAATTATCCCAACATAACCTAATATAAGGACAACAGTACACAAAGTCAACAACAATTTTTATTTCCCTATACCTCCCATTACATTATTTCGACCTACAATACCAATGAGCTCTCAAAAGTAATTACATCTGAAACATACCAAATGCCCTATAGCACCACATCTGATCACCTCATCACCAGCAATCATCTCATCTTCATCAGCTATCTCATCCAACGCAATCTCCCGTAAGACAATTTTTTGAGCTTCAAGCTCAACAATCATGTCACGGAATACATTACACCAAAAATGACGATCTACCTCATTTTCCCTCACCCTTGCATTTAATTAAACCTTCTACCTATAATACAGAGACAGGCAAATTGACATCATAATCGAGCTGCCTAATTTTTTTTTCACGAACTTCAGCTACCTTTATTGCCAAACGCCCCTCCATAGCATGTCGAACCCACTGAGAATGAGTCATCACATTAATTACTGCTTCTACATCTTAATAGACTCCTTTATTTATAGGTAACAAAGAGATAAACTCAAATCCCATTTACCACATTCAAACTTTTTCTTCATAATCCTAACAGCTATCATACTTATCAATCATTTACACATCCTCGATTCAACGTAGATAACTTTCAAGATTATCCACAACAACGATAACACAAGTCATTAAACTGTAGTCAGACTTCAGCTCGAAAAAACTACTTTAATTACATACCATTTTCACAACTGTTTTTCACATTTCAAACAAGCATCTTTCACATATTACTGAAAATATCATCCAGTTCGAACCATTTCACACATTCAGCACATACATTAATTCGAATAATACTTTCCATTCAAAATATATAATAATAATAATAATAAAAAGATGAATAAAAATATTATTTTCATTATCTTAAAAATTCACCAACAAAATCCATTAAACAACATTAACATAGTACATTACATAAAATTGAAAGCGTACAGATACAAATTGCAAATACTTCCCACAGAAACAAGTCATTTGCAGGGTAGTATTCCTTGGATGAAAGCCATCAGCCTCTTCCACCTCTTAAACCACCACCTCTACAAGAAAACAAAGATGGTTATAACAGAACATGGTCACTCACAGGATAGTGGCGAGACATCCTGGGATGAGCGCCAGTAGACTCGCCCTCCTTTAAAATCGCCTCCTCCGCAAGGAAACACGTGCCCACCCTGCGTTACTGCCTAGACACCACTAGATAATAAAGCTGCGCCATCTGATAGTAGTCATTATTAGCCTCCTCATACATCATACCGTGATAGGTAGGATGAACGGGAATGGGGGTAGGATGATCTAGGGATTGGGTCCCAAAATAGTGAAACTAAAGTTCTTGTACTTTGGCAAGAGCCCTAGCTTCATACGATTGGCGTCTGGTAGTCACCATCCTTCACTACCAAAGAACTACGTAGGAGAAGGGTACTTACAGAAGATTTGAAACAACAAAAATATTGATAGAAGAGTAACTGAAAAGTACAATAGCAACAGTATAATACATTGATTACATTCAATGCAGGGGTTGGTTTCTAAAGCAGTCATCATTCAAAGAATAGTTTTTGGGAAACCAAAAGCCAACTAAAACAGTCACAGTAATTACAACATTTTAGTTACCAACAGTCCATTAAACTTATGATAAAATTCCACATCATCAAACTATCATTCAATTTCTCAACAAACTTTTTCTAATTCTGGATAACCAAGCTCGATGGGAGCTTCTCATCTCTGAAACATCCATTTTGGAGTTTATTTTATTTAGTATCTAGAGTAGGTGTCAGTACTATCTAGTGGTTTTTCGGCGTCAGTGAGTGCACGTGGAGGGACTACAGCTGGACTGACACTGAACAGGTGAGTGAGTTTCTAACTCATAGTTCTAAATATCAAGTCCTATGTATTTTTACAGAGTATGGAAAAGGTAATAAGTATGTCTTTTTAAGATAACAGAACTTCTATTCGAATCGATTTCATTTTTATTCGAATAGAACTGGGAATGTTTATATTCGAATAGATTTTATTGTATTCAAATAAAATGCCTCAGGCTATATTTTATTCGAATAGATTCATTTTTTATTCGAATAAATTGGCTCAGCCTGTTTCTTTTTATTCGAATAGATTGACTTAGCCTAATTTTTATTCGAATACATTTATTTATATTCTAACTGAGGACGTGATTTCTATTTTCCTATTAAAGATAACTTTCTTTTTTTCAGAACTCAATTTTATGAAAACCTATTTTTCTAGGGCTTGTTTTTTTAGAGTGAGAAGAGATCTTTCTTAAGAGATTCAAGAGAAAATTAAAATACTCAAATCTAGAATTAATCACCATTGATCATGAAACCTAGATCATGGCTAGATGAACTTGAGCGATTTAAGAAATGAAGCTTCGACAAGAGATTTGAGCGAGGCATTGCGAGAATGCAGAATCGATTGCAAGAAGTTTAATTAGAAGAGAGGTAACCACGGGATGTGCTTATCGAGCCTGTAAGTGATTAAATTATTATAGTTCTTTTCAATAGTAGATTGCTTTAGCTGTCGGGTGAGTCGACAGCAACCTGTGAGCTTTTCTCCTAAGAAGGGTTTCCCACAGGGTTAAAATTCTTTAGCTTTATCTTTAATTTCCAATTGCTTGTAGACATTAGATAATTGAATCGATTTGAACTAAGTTAAGGTTAGACCATTAATTCAAAGGAATTCAAACATATCAATTTAGACCTAATTTATTCAAAATCAACTAGTCTCAAGCGTCAAGGAATTTCAATTGGTATCAGAGTGGTCACGCTTTAAGGATTAACAACCTGAGCATGGATCCTATCTTGATTGCTTGAGAATAATGAATTCTGAAAGATATGGAGGTCCCATAAATCATCTGCCCCTCTTCGATGGCAAAGGCTATCCTTATTGGAAGGTCTGAATGGTTACATTCTTACAATCACTCAGAGAAATTGTCTAGATTGCAATCGAGGATGGATGGACGCACCCTGCCATGATGGGTGATGAATCTAAAGAGGTCTCTAAGCCTAGGAATAAATGGTCTAAGGATAAAAAAAAGCTGTTAGTTATAATAATTAGGGTCGCAATACTATTATTATGGTTGTGAGCTCAAGTGAGTTTCGACACATATCTGCTTGTACCACTTCGAAAGAAGCCTGAGACATATTAGTTCAAACCCACGAAGGCGATAATACAGTAAAGGAAAGCAAATTGTAAATGCTCACCTCACAATTTGAGAATATTCAAATGGATGAGAATGAACCATTTGATGAGTTATATGCGGGACTAAGTGACATTGTCAATACTAGTGCCGCATTTGGTGTAGCTTACTCAGATGTTCAAATTATTCGTAAAGTACTAAGATCCCTTCCAAAGAGCTTTAGATCCAGACGTGATGCTATAGAGGAAGCTCAGGATCTTAAGAAAATGAAGCCATATACATTAGCTGGTAAATTATGAACTTTTGAACTCGAGATAAAAATGGAAAACCCTGAGAAAAACAAAAGTGTTGTTTTTAAATCTTTATCTTACTCATCTTCTTCTAAGGGTACCATAGAAGATAATAACTCATCTGATTCAGATAATGATGATGAGTCCGATATGGATTCACAGATTACCTCTATAATTCACCAGCTTAAAAACCTTGTAAAACAATGCTAATTTTAAAAACAAGGGCAATCTGTAAATCATAAGTCACGAACTCATGATTAACATAAAATAAATAACCGGCAGACCAACCTTGATACTAACCTAAGTCAAATTGAATGTTATAAGTGTCATAAGCTTGGTCATTATGCTTACAGCTGTCCCAATAAGAAATTTGGGACCAATCACAAAGCTATGAATATCAACGTTACTTGGGATGACAGTAATGATGAGAATAATAACAATGAGAGTCATCCCCAAGTAGTTGATAATGGAAATTATTGTGCATATCTTGCTTTTCTAAATTGTGGTAATGATAACTATGACATTTTTGAACTTAAACATTCTGTTAAAAATTAGAGTGATTAAGAAAAAAATGAGATTGAAGACCTGATTCTTGAGGACTTGTATGCTCAGACTCTCACCAAGTGTATGAAACTCAGTAAAGTTAACAAAGTCTTGAAAGGCCAAGTTAATACACTTACATGCGAACTTTAAAACCAAACTGGGAGTACAAGTCACGAGATAGAGGTACTTAAGAATGAGAAACAAGGCCTTCATGACAAAGATGTGTTTATAGAAAAAGAAGTTAAGGATGCAAAGGAGAAAATGAAATCAACTTTGGACGAACTTCATTCGGCCAAGCTTGATGTAGTTCTATCTTAGCAGAAACTTGAGAAGTTTTGTCATGGGGTCAAGAACATTGATAAAATATTCTGTATGGGAAAGACGAATAGTGACAAAAGGGGTCTAGGATATGATGAACCTCTTCCTAATGCCAAGACTCCACAAATCATAAAGTTTGTAAAAGCAACTGCTTCTACTTCAGTGCTCAAACATAACATGATATCCACTACCCATAATCGCGCCAAACGGGTCTCTTACTCTCAAATTTATTATTGTAGTATATGTGGTCGAAAGGGACATCTTGCATCTTATTGTAGATTTGTTGGACCCTATCAACCATATACTCAACCTTTCAATGGATAAAAATATAAGTCATATGTGAATTTTTCTAATGTAAAAAGTGAGAATTTGAGTAGGTGGTTTGCTCCAGAAACATCACCTCGAAAGGTGATTCGTGCAGTTTGGGTGCGAAAGAATGACTTGTCGCCACAAATAAAGTAATGAATCAAAATTGAGATGGGTTATCAGTACACTCCAGTGTTTGGGTACGGGTTATCATTATGTTCTAGTGTTTAGGTACGTTTCTTACTCTGTCTCAGTTGGGTTCTATTTTTTTTGTTATTTTAAGGATAGTAGGATATTGTTATGGTTTTTTTTATCTGCACTTAGCACTTTAGAAGTTTTTGTCTGTGGAATATTTTTGCTAGACTTGGACTATGCATTTATTTTATATTAATTTATGAGATAATTATTTGGTGAAATCTTAACTCACAATAGTCAGTGATTCTCTTGTTTAAACTAAAAGCTCATCGTGAGTAGAACCACATGAGGATAACTGTAGAGACTTCGTACCTAATATTATGTGAGGATCTGACCTTGTTTATTAGCTTCGAGTGTTATGATATTTACTCTTCTGTTGATCTTGTTGTTTTTGATCACATTTTGTTTTCTTACTCAATTGTCAAATGGTAACATCAAAGTCAACTTATACTAGTAAGACTTTCCTATTTTTATTCGAGGCGAAAAAGTGACAGTGTCTAACCGAAGATGTGATAATATGCATTTTTTCTCCCATTATTAGCCTTCGTTATTTCTAACCATTTTTTTCCACTTGCAGCCCTTTGTGCCTTAAAATATACTTTTTTTCTACCCAAATTCTTTATTCTTATACCCATATGTTCTGAGACTCTTCAGTGAGAAGAAAAAGAAAAAAGAAAAAAAGAAAAATATGTGTAATTTTTGGGGAAAGGTGAATAGAAAAATACAATGAATCCCCAAAAGAACTTTTTATTATCTCAATCAGTGTCATGAAAAATAAAGGGAAGTGAAGAGGTATTTTTGTTGTGTGTACTCAAGAAGAAAGAGTGAAAAAAGGTAAAGTTGATTTGAAGTAAGAGGGAGCTAGTATAACTGTAGTCTCTGAATGCCAGCAAAATACCTACTCCGTCATAAGCCTACCCATGCCTACAGTATAACCTATTCAAAGACCTATTTGATCTTGAATTAGACGCTGTCAGTATTAGTGGAGATTAGAGATAAGGAGTTTATATTAGTTTTAACTTGACACCATTAATGATAAATGAGGTTCCTTTCCATGAGATCTTCTAGCTCACAGTCCGCCATTTTTGATGAGATATGATTCTTTATTTGTTTTTTATTTATATTTATATCTCGCACAGAGTACTTGCTAGTCAATTTTCAGTGATTTTGAGTAACCAGCCATGAAAGGCCTAAGTTAAAATAACTTTCCAACATCGTATTCTGACTACGGCTGAGTAATAAGTTGAAAACCGGGTATCAATCTGACTATGCAAACACACACACCAAGTAATTCATTTAGTGATTATTTTATAACACATGGGTATTGTCTTGGTCTTTATAGGATATTTTAGATTCATTATATTTCTATCGTACCTTGTGTTAGGGGAGTGTTATCTTCTATTGCTTACTTATTTTAAAAATACTCCCCATGTGTGTCCTCACGTTTGTGCTTCAGTTTAAAGGGGCTACTATTTTTAGGGGGAGATGAGTTTTATTTTGGGGTATTGGTGTTTAGTACTTTCCTAATTCCATATTCGTTTTGTTTAGTTTGACTATTTGAGTATTCTATTTTGTTTTGCTTTCCTTTTATGCATCTGTGCCAAAAAGGGGAAGAGATACTCCTGACAGGTAAACCAAGTAAGTAATGTTTATCCTCCAAATCCCTTATTTTGAATATGAACGGTTACGTGATGTATATTGTTTAGTTGTTTAGTATGCATGGACTACAAAGGATATTTGTTTTGTGAATGGATGTTCAGTGAGAGAGTTAGTCCATCAAGTTTGTAATCTTCTTTTATTACCTATAGTTCTAGTTTTGACACAAAATGAGCCAAAGGGGGAGATTGAAACATCTATTTTGGAGTTTATTTCATTTAGTGTCTAGAGTAGGTGTCAGTACTATCTAGTAGTTTTCCAGCGTCAGTGAGTGCACGTGGAGCAACAACAGCTAGACTGACACTGAACAGGTAAGTGGGTTTCTAACTCTATATTCTAAATATCAATCCCTATGTATTTTTACAGAGTATGGAAAAGGTAATAAGTATGTTTTTTTTAAGATAATAGAACTTCTATTCAAATAGATTCTTTTTCTATTCGAATAAAACTGGAAACATTTCTATTCGAATAGATTTTTTTGTATTCGAATAAAATGCCATAGGCTATTTTTTATTCGAATAGATTGGCTCGGCCTGTTTCCTTTTATTCTAATAGATTGGCTCAGCCTGATTTTTATTCGAATACATTTATTTTTATTCGAACAAATAACGTGATCTCTGCTTTCCTATAAAAGACAACTTTTTTTTTAAAACTCAATTCTTTGAAAACCTATTTTTCTAGGGTTTGTTTTTTTAAAGTGAGGAAAGATCTTTTTTAAGAGATTCAAGAGAAAATTAAAATACTCAAATCTTGAATCAATCACCATTAATCAAGAAACCTAGATCATGACCAGATGAACTTGAGCAATTTAAGAAAGGAAGCTTCGACGAGAGATTTGAGTGAGGCGTTGCGAGAACGCAGAATCAATTGCAAAAAGTTTAATTATAAGAAAGGTAACCACGGTATGTGCTTATCGAGTTTGTAAGTGATTAAATTCTTGTAGTTCTTTTTCAATAGTAGATTCTTTTAGCTGTCGGATGATTCGACAGTGACCTGTGGGTTTTTCTCCTAAAAAAGATTTCCCACAGAGTTAAAAATCTTTGGCCTTGTCTTTAATTTCCAATTTCTTGTAGACATTAGATAATTAAATCGATTTGAACTAGGTTAAGGTTAGACCATTAATTCAAAGGAATTCGGGCCTATCAATTTAGACCTAATTTATTCGAAATCGACTAGTCTCAAGCGTCGAGGAAATTTAAACTCAAGCCACCCGTGCCTTCAGTTGTGAAGGGGTGGTTGTAAGGACATGTCCTTCAAGCTGGTAAAACAATGAACAGGTACCATGCCAAACTCACGCAATATACACGTAACATACACGGTCAGCAATGACACCGGGACTTCGAACTGAAGAAGAACGTGGCTCGAACACTCTAACCCTAATAGAACGAGTCAAAGGCATCTGTCTGCCATGAACTGATAGTTACAAGAGTAACTCCCACTTTCTCTTATTCTAGGAGAACGTGCTGAAGACACGAAAACGAACTGAAAATGAGGCCTATAAAAGGAAGAGAATACACAGAAGAAGGGGACCAAGTTTTTCTAACTAAATAAATCTTTTAATTATAATCAAAATATCAGTCTCAATCAATAAAGTACAGTTACTAAAATCTTCAAGCCGAGGTCGTGTTTTTTTATCTATTCAGAGGTTTCCACGCTAAAATCGGTGTCAATTTATATTCTCTATTTTATTTGTTGTCACAGGTACATTTCTTGTAAGAGCTTTTCGAGTTACTATGAAATTAGGCCCTTACTTAAACCTTTTTTCCCAACTTTTGGATCTTCTATATTATTCTCCTCATTATTATCAACCTTGTTTTCAATATTATTAGTCTCCTCAGTTCCTTGCTCTTCCTTATCACCATTTTTAATTTGTTCATTTTGGGCTTCCTTGTTAGGTTCATTTGGTAGTACAGCACCATTAATCCCTTCTGTTACCAGCTTCTCATTACGTAGGCTCTGTAACTCAGCAACAATAGACCCCAGCACATCAGGGTAGGGAACTACATCTTTTTCCAGATTTGTGTTTTCAACATTTGCTCTAACCTCCATCCCACCAGTGCAAGGAAGTGCAAGGACCAAGTCTTGCCCATGGCTTAGATCCAGGAAACACTTGTGCCCACACATACAATGTTCAGATGCCAACGGACTCTCGAACTCACACACTTAGTATAGTAACACACTTAACATCCTTACGTTGTTTATTTGGACATTTTTTCAAACACCTACCTTCCTCAATTGGTAACTTGAAAGCTTGGTTAGAAACCCATTAAAGATTTCTCCTCAACCATGATCATACTTTGGATTACTCACTGCTAGGCTACCTTTACTTAATCGTGGTTGGGCAAACTGCAGGTGACATCAAAGCTCTTCTTTTGTGAATTTCATAGGCAATTTCCAACTTCTTCTGTCTCAGAGCAGCACTACCAGCCCTCTCAGCTAGCTCCAATTGAATTCTCATACGTGAATCTTTCTCAGACTCGTTAATATATGCAAACCTAAAGAAATCATCATTCTCCTCCAAACCAGCAGCAAATCCAGCATCTGTGTGTTGGGGTCCTCTTCTTCTTCCCTCAGATCAACAAACAACCCAGAAAACCAGAAACTGGGGGTAATAGCCCGTAATTAAATCTTATACCGTACTACTAACCTACCTCTAGATCTTACCCAGATAAGTGTAAAGAACATCAGATAAAAAGGAATAGATGTAAAAGACGCAATTACCCCTTAGTGGTGGGAAGGAGATGGGAAGTAGTTCTGAACAGTGAAATCGCCGTTAATCCTTCATAATCCATATGTTTACGCCATCAAAATCTCTTAAACAAACTTTCTCCCAACACTCCCAAATGATAATTGCAGAATTCATAATCCTTAATTTCAGAAGTTGGAAGCTCTTCAATTTCTTTACAATCCAAGTTGAACGACACTATGCACATCTCTAGTCCATCATAAGTTTTTGGTATCCAATGGAATGAGTTGTTGAGGAGCACGGGGTCCCGTAGATTAGAAGGATAAATTCCTATCATCCTCTTTTCAACAGTACCTAGCGTTATAACTTCAATCTTGGATGATGTGAATGATTTGCAAGCTGATACTTGTACCATCTTATATTCTTGAGTAGACACAAAAACCCCAAAGAATACCATCATCATTATCCATCCGTTCACCTATAGTAGGGTTAAATATGAACCACTTCAGATTCTCATATTCCAAAATAACACGACCACTGTTTGTATCATGCAAGGTAAACCGACAGCTTTGATTAAAGTTAAATTCTACTTTTCTACAAATAATAAGACCATCCTCACTGTCTTCCATAAAACACAATTCCTCGCCAATGGAGAGGACAAATTCACTTCAAGAAGGTTTGGTGTCTTTCAAAGCTAAGGTAAGGTGCAACTTAAGCGAATTGGGAGTCATATATAATGGCTGATCCAGGAGGATCTAGGAGAAACTCGAGTTTTTACCAAAGTTGTTTGAACGAGGTTGAGAGTCGTTCGAACGACTTGAACCCTTGGGCCAAAGTTCCAGGGGAGGTGTTCGGTCGTTCGAACGACCTATGGGTTCGTTCGAACGACTATCGTAATTCCAGTTCTAGTAAGAGTTTTAAATAACTTTTAGAGTTGGATTAGAGTTGGATTTCGAGTTGGATTGTAACTAGGACTTACAACCTCTATAAAAGGGCAAGTCTAAGCTAGAGTTAATTATCTAGAGTTTAGATCATTGTTCTATGTTAGATTTGAAAGAGTTCTGAGGGAACCTAGGGTTTGAGAGTTTTTTTTCCTGTAATTACTTCGTTCATGAGTAATTGAATTCCCTATTTTTTCTCTTCGAATTTGTGTTCTTCAGATTCTCTACTACCACAGGCTTCTCAATCGTATTGTGGATTAAGTGGTATCAGATTCTTGTTAAGATTCACGGGTTTAGATTATGGTTTATCGCCTCTACACGTGACCGTCTCAAGCAAACGAAGGGAAAGTTTTATAGATTTCTGACGTCTGTTACAGTGATTTTGCAACTACTACATTGAATTCAGCTACTGCTACAGTATTTTTGGCGACTGCTACAGTGTTTTTTGCGCCTGCTACAGTGATTTTCAGATTTATGCAAAATTTGAGAATTTCTGTGTGTCCGTCGACGATCTATCATAGACCTAAATCGACGAATAATGACGATTTGGAGTTGTGCGATTTCAACAATAGACTCACGGTTTTTGAAACGAAAGTTTTCCAAGTTATCTGATACTGTAAAGCAGTTAACTGCACAATTTCGTCTCACAAACCTCACATTAGGTTCTATTTCGGCGAGTCGGCAAAGTCGTTCGAAAAAGAAAGGGGTTTTGGAGGTGGATGACGACGAGAATGTTGTGAATTTAGTAACGATGACTCCGGTGAAGAGGTTGGTTATTGCTAGTAGCAAGCCTGTATTATCGATTCAAGAGGGTATGTCGTCTATAGCATTGTCTACGATGACAATGTTTCCTATGCAACAAACCAAGATGGGGAAGTTGCAAAAGGAGGTTATGGTACCAACTATTTCTACTAGGTTAGTACTTTTTCAGAGTCAGCCTGTTGTTCCATTGGATGATACAGGATTTGATGATCACCATGGGCTTAGTGTGGTTTGCCAGAAGTTTCAGCAAAGCAAGGCCTGTGAGTATGTTTTCCAAGATGGAGTGGGAGACAATAAGCTATTTGAGCTATTTCTTTTGTTGTTTAGTACGTCAAAGTGATACAGCAGGGAATTGGGCATCGCCGCGTTCTCGCATCTATAGTTTTGGCTTGAACAGGGGATCAAGGTTCCTAAATGGGAGAGCCATGATCCAGGAGGATCTAGGAAAAACTAGAGTTTTTACCAAAGTTGTTCGAACGAGGTTGAGAATCGTTCGAGCGACTTGAACCCTTGGGCCAAAGTTCCAGGGGAGGTGTTCGGTCGTTCGAACGACCTATGGGTTCGTTCGAACGACTATCGTAATTCTAGTTCTAGTAAGAGTTTTAAATACCTTCCAGAGTTGGATTTTGAGTTAGATTGTAACTAGGACTTGCAACCTCTAAAAAAGAGTAAGCCTAGGCTAGAGTTAATTATCTAGACGTAGATCATTATTTTAGAGTTTCTTTTAGATCTGAGAGATTTGTAACTAGGGTTTGTAACCTTCTATGAAGGGCAAGACTAGGCAAGGTTAGATCTAGGTCAAGCTCATTTTTTTAAGTAATTGAAGTTTATTTTTCCCATCGAATTTGTGTTCTTTAGACTTTTCAGCAAACTAGAGCTTCTTCATCGTATTGTGGATTAATGGCACATCAGTATTTACAAACACACCTGTATCGAAGGAAGAACTTGATTGGAAGCCGTGAGAGGATGTTTTCGATGATTTTTGGTAGATGAAAAGGAGAAGACATTGTTGCTTCAACTGTTTGAATCACTTCTTGGTCTCCACAGAAGATAATATTACAACAAGCAGGACTGGTGATCACAAGAATCCAAGTCGCGCTAAGCAGAAACTTAGAGATAATCGTTAACCTAATTGAAATTACGGTTTCACTAAACTATAAAACTCAAATAAAATACTAAACAAAATATAAACTTTCTTAATTCTCTCTAGAACAACTGCCTCTCAAAATATTTTACCCTCTCCTATATATCCTCAAGCCCATCTCCTACAATATCTCCCTAAATCCCAATTAGAAACTAACCATAATTCCTTAAGCATTTCCAACAATAAACTAATCATAAAATATAGAAACTCGGCACGGGTGGGTGACGACCACTAGGGATGTGCCACATCTAACCCTCCGTCTGAGAAGATTTTGACCACAAAATCAAAGAGGTGGTGTGCTAGGAGTCTCGCACACAAATGTGGTGTGTATCCCATCCTCATCTTCGTCCTGTAGAACTCGCTGAACAGTCGCTACAACACTTTCACACATACCATCTACGACCAACCCGACCTTCTTCGCAAATATTGGCCAATCAAGTTTCTGGTGTCCAGGCTTCCCGCATCCATAGCACTTACCTAAAACATAAGTACGTTGCGCATCGACTGTCGGAATAGCTGGAGATGTAGCTGTCTGTGATGGAACTGGAGGACGGGACTGTACAGCCTGGAGCTCGCTCGCCTGCTTGGCAAATTGTACAATTTTTGATAAACAATAAATAGGTTGTAATGCTATCATTTCTTAAAGTTTCTTTGTCAGACCATTTTTGTACCTGCTGACTCGATACTGCTCTATCTCATGAAGATGGGTACAAAACTCAAGGAGGTAGAATTGGTCGGCGTAATCGTCAATGGTTGAGAGCCCCTTCTTCAGAGATTGAAGTTTCCCGAAAACTATCTCACCGTAGTTCATAGGGATGAACCGTTCTTTCATATTACAACTCATCTTTGACCACTCGATAATCATTGGATAACCCTGAGACCTGCGAGATTGTTGAACGTTATTCCACCACGTAAAGGGATATCCACAAAGTCGAGACTCAACTATCACTACCTGTTTTGGATCTCCGTACGTAGTATTTATAAATGAAAATCTTCTCAACTTTTTATAACCAGTTAATGAATGCATCCGCGTCTGACCTATCATTAAACTCGAGGACCTTTAGATGGAGATCGTGTGTTTGTTCTGTGAGTGCCCTAGTCAATGCCTCAATATCTTAACCTCGTCATTGTCTCTGCGGCTGTCGCTCTTATCCTTTCTTTGTATAGTACTCGTCGTCCTAGTACTGAGTCGCATAAGGATGCCTAGGAGACCATGGAGGAGAACCCACTGGCCCGTGCTACTCCTGACGGTTGCGCACTGGTATGTCAACCGAGGGGTTAAAACCACGGCCCGGGCCTCTCCCACTAAAGTATGGTTGGCGTTCATTAAACAAAGCATAATGCTCTCCCCCGTGGTATTGTTTCTCCCTTAGGCCCTCTCGAGAACGGGTACTATGTTCATCATCACCAAAATTTGTATAAGGGTATTACCTGCTGAAGCACCCCCAAGTTCACTACCCAGAAAGTGTTGTGAGCCTGGAAAGTATGGTGGATAGGTGTGTAAAACACCAGAAGGTGGTGGCTGAAATGGTGGTGTGGCCGAGGGGAAAAGGGTCATGCTCGGTCGTGGGTAAAAGTTGGTATGCGATGAGGTGTTGGTGGGTGTCACGGTCTAAGTTAATTAACCGGAGTTGGAAGGAGGTCGTGGAACGGTGTGGGGCTGCAAGGGATGGGATACATCCATTCCCTGGACATGAGTAGTATTTGTAGTGGGTGGAGGAAGATAATTGGTGAAAGAAGGAGAGAAAGGGTAATTTGTATGGGGCGGTGGGCAGGAGAGAGTAATGAGTGGCGGGAGAGTGAAGTTTAAAGAAGATGAAGAAGGGGGTTGGTTGGTTGCTATAGTAATGAATAAGAAAGGGAAGAGGTAGTTGGAAGTGGAGGGAGATGGTTTAAATGAGAAAAGTGAATTGGGCTTTGATCAACGGAGAGCTGACTCAAAGAGTCTGGATCCTCTCCACCATGGTGGAGAGAATCCATCTCAACTCCTTCACATTGTTTAGCGAAATGTGTCCTCTTTTAACTACAAGTTAGCTTCTCTATCCCACCATTATCTCCTCTTTAAATCTTTTATTAAAAATTCTAAATTTTATCTAATAAAACCCGAAAAAGAAAAAAGAAGGAAGAAGAAAAAAGAAAAAAGAAATGAAAATATGCTTCTTCGAAAACACAATCTCTTCTTCCATCTCATCTCACTCGTCTTCTTCCAATCAACACAAACTCCCTTCCCTATCTGGTTTAATGAGAGAATTATTGGGCAGTTTTCAAAAGAAAAACATATACCAAGTTATTGAACCCCCATCAACGCTCCCAGAACTAGAAGAACTATTGCCTCTGGAAGAAAGAACAAGAACAATGGTGTCAAAACACACGGTATATCCTGTTGAGAATCCGAGTTAGCTACTCTCTTCCTCTCGTCAAGAACGATTACGCAGAAACACCAATATAAGAGAATAAACAAGAATCAAGCAAGAACAATAAGACACACAAAAGTTCCAGAGGATGGAAGTGGAAAATCCTTTCGGATAAAAAACCACTCCCGAGCAATTCACTATGTAAATCAAACAAGTTACAATGATCTTTCAAAGCTTTCTCAAACCTTAATGATGGAGTCTCTCAAACCTTAAAGCTTCTCTAAGATTAAACTCTCGCAAGATGGTTAATATAATAACCTAACACCCCTTTAAATAATAAAGGGCTCACACCAAGATTAGAAACTTCTAATTTACGTGGGTACAGATTTCGAGGCAAACTCCTACGTCTCACTGTCAAACTTTTAAATCGGAGAGAACTTCTAAAAAAGTTAAACGCCAATCTCGTTCGAACGAGTCACAAAGTTGTTCGAACGACTTTGTCCTTTTGGGCCAAATTCTAGTAAGCTTGACTCTTCGTTCGAACGGACAACAATATCGTTCGAACGAATTTAACCAGTTTCCAGTCTTGACAAAACATAGCTTCGAGTTCATACCTTATCAATCTCCCACTTTAAATCGAACCTATTGTAGCCTATCTCTAGATCTCCAAAAATGAATTGCTCAGTACCCGGATCTTCAACCTTGAAGACCCACAGAAGTTGTACATGTTATCAACTTCTGAAAAGTCACCACCTTCGTAAACATGTCGACCGGATTCACATCAATATGAATTTTCACGGGCTTCAGCACACTGTCCTCGAGGAGCGAGCGAATATAGTGATATCGAATATCAATATGCTTGATCCTAGAGTGAAAAACTGAGTTCTTTGCTAAGTGTATAGCGCTTTGACTATCACTATACAACATAGGAGAACGTTCTTCTTGACCAAGCTCTTTTATCAACCCTTTTAGCCAAACCATATCCTTGCGCGCTTCTGTAGCCGCAACATATTCTGCCTCTGTCGTAGACAAAGCCACAATCTTCTGTAGCCTAGAAACCCATGTAACCGCACGGCTTCCCAATATAAAAATGAAGCCACTAGTACTCTTCCGCCTATCAATGTCTCCCGCCATATCAGAATCAACAAAACCTTGTAAGCATATCTGAGAACCCCCATAACACAATACCATGTCTTGAATCCTCTTTAGATACCTAAGTATCCATTTCACAGCTCTCCAATGTTCTTGGCCTGGATTACTCATATACCTAATCACAACTCCCACTGCTTGGGTAATGTCCAGTCTCGTACAAATCATAGCGTACATTAGGCTACCAACCGCAGACTGATAAGGAACATTCCTCATATCATCACGATCCTTCTGCGTCTTCGAACAATAATCCTTTGATAACTTGAAGCGACCTCCCAATGGTGTACTAACGACCTTAGCACCATCCATGTTAAACTGCTTGAGTACCTTGCCGATGTACTCAGCTTGAGATAGCTTCAGGTCTCGCCATTTTCTGTCCCTTGTAACACGCATACCAATAACTTGCCTCGCCACACCCAAGTCCTTCATAGAAAACTCCCGGAATAATTGTTCTTTCAACTTAACAATTATTTCCATGTCAGCACTTGCTACCAACATATCATCTGCATACAAAAGTAGAATAACATATGAGTTCACCGTCTTCTTGATAAAACAACAGTGATCCGCATTGCTCTTCGAATAACCATTTCTGGACATGAATTGTTCGAACTTCAAATACCACCGTCTCGGCGCTTGTTTCAAACCATATAAGCTCTTCGTGAGCCTACACATATGATCTTCCTTCCCCTTGACTGAATATCCTTTCGGCTGCTTCATATATATTTCTTCATGAAGATTGCCGTGAAGAAAAGTTGTCTTAACATCTAATTGCTCAAGATGCAAGTCTTCAACAACAACTATATTCATCACAATCCGAATAGTAGACATCTTCACCACTGGAGCAAAAATCTCACCGAAATCAACACCCTCTTTCTGCTGAAAGCCCTTCACCACAAGTCTAGCCTTGAATCTTCTTGAACCATCAGATTCCTGCTTTAGTTTGTATACCCACTTATTGTGTAATGCTCTCTTCCCTTTTGGTAACCGAACTAAATTCCAAGTTCGATTAACTGACAATGACTGCATCTCATCATCCATAGCAAGCTCCCACTTGCTCTTGGCTTCCACATCTAAAGCCTCATTGTAACTTTCAGGCTCACCACCACCTGTAAGTAACAAGTGATTTAAAGAATTTACGTACCTTGCCGGAATTCTCGTAACTCTCAGCTCCTTTCAAAGTGTTATTAGAATGTCTAGAACATTAGGTTCCTCGTTCTGATCCGATGCATCGGACTCAACAACGACTTCTTCATTATCCTCTCGAGAGGGTTCATCATCTTCAATGTCTACATTTTCCTCTTCTTCACCTCGAATCCTGTTCACAGGTACTTTGAAATCTTTATATAAGACTTCCTCATTGAATGTAACATTACGGCTCCAGATAACTTTCTGATTCTTCGCATCCCAAAAATGGTACCCAAACTCATCACCACCGTATCCAATGAAAATGCACTTCATCGACTTTGCATCTAACTTGGTCCTTGTATCTAAATTATCAAGCACATATGAGACACAACCAAAAATACGCAAGTGATTAAGGTTTACCTCTTTACTGATCCATGCTTCTTCAGAAATTCCAAAGTCCAAAGCCGTCGAATGCCCTCTATTAATCAAGTACGTCGCCATACTAACCGCATCCGCCCAAAAACACTTTGGCAATCCAGCGTTGAGTCTCATACTCCTCGCTCTTTCGTTTATTGTTCGGTTTATGCGTTCTGCAATACTATTTTGTTACGGTGTTCCGAGAATAGTTTTCTGTCTCCTAATCCCGTTTGATGAGCAAAAGTCTTCAAACTCGTCACTACAGTATTCACCCCCGTTATCCGATTTTAGACACTTTAGTTTCAACCCGGTTTCATTTTCAACTAGAGCCTTCCACCTCTTGAATTTATCGAACACATCTAACTTATTCTTCACGAAGTAGACCCACAGTTTACGAGTAGCATCATCGATTAAAGTAACATAGTAATGAGAACTACCAAGAAAAGATACCTTGGTTGGCCCCCAAACATCCGTATGTACAAGATCCAGCTTTTCGGGTTTCCTTGATCTTCGAGATAATTTGAAACTGACCTTCTTCTGCTTCGCAAGAACACATTCTTCACAAAACTTGAGATCAATCTCAGCAAGATCCTCTAGCTTTCCCTTTGTTACCATTATCTTCATCCCCTTCTCACTCATGTGACCGAGCCATTTGTGATACCTACTTGTATCAATCCCTGGGGTAGCCGCACAAATAGTAGAAATTGTGTTTTGCGTTGTATACAATGTTCCTTGTCGCAAGCCTCGAGTTACCAACATAGCTCCCTTTGTAACCTTCCAGAAGGTTGCGCCAAAGGTACACTCGTATCCGGCATCATCCGCCGATTTGCTAACCGATATAAGGTTACACCTCAGTTTAGGTCAAGTCGCACATTTTGTAAAACCAATGTTCCCCCTGAAGGTAACAACAACCTAGCGTTTCCCTTTCCAGTAATATTGCATGCACTTTTATCTGCAAGAAAGACCATACCGAAGTCACCTTTAACAATATTGGTTAGAAACCTATGTTCGCAGTAGCATGGAAGGAAGTGCCCGAATCAACAATCCAAGATTCGTTAACATCATCACACGATAGTAGTAGAGCCTCGTCAGAACTATCCTCCTCAGTAAGGTTCATTGTATCTTTCTCTTCATCATCAATCTTCTTAGAAGAAGAAGAGTTGCAATCTCGCCTGAAGTGACCATTATATTTACAAGTCTAACACGCACCGGGCGGCTTAGACTTCCCTCTTGACTGTGATCGACCCCTTCCAAATTTTGGCCCCTTTCTGTAAGATCTTCCTCTTTCCTTGACGTTCAACATACTGCCGTTTGAACATGAAGAGGGTTCAGATGTTTTACGCCTATTCTCTTCACTCATAATCAACGAGACTATAATGTCAAATTTGATGTCTTCCTTCCCAAATGAGTTGCTCACTGCTATAATAAATCCTTCCCAGCTTTCTGGCATCTGCCCTAGAAGAGCCCACGCTCTTACTGCCTCGGTAAAAGTGATTTTCATGAATTCCAGTTGAGCATGTATGGTATTGAACTCACTGATATGAGCTTGCACACTACCATTGTCCTTCATCTTCAAAGTAAACAAGCGCCGTAAAAGATGCACCTTGCTTTCCCAGGAGGGTTCCGAGTACATAGCGGACAACATCTCCATCAATCCCTTCATCGTCGTAACTTTGGAGATCATGTGTAAAATTTGAGATGATAGCGCTAACCTAACGGTTCCAAGCGTTTTGCGATCCAATCGCGTCCACTTAGCTTCATCAAGATCTACTGGCTTCATCTCAGCTCCACCCAGCGGTAGATCAAGATCCTTCTGGTAAAGGTAATTTTCTATCTACATCTTCCATACTCCAAAATTATAACCATTGAACTTCGTGATTTTCAACTTCTCTTGATCGGCTATCATTCTTCACCACAACAAGCCTTAAACGCTCGCTCTGATACCAATTGTTGAGAATCCAAGTTAGCCACTCTCTTCCTCTCATCAAGAACGATTACGTGGAAACACCAATATAAGAGAATAAACAAGAATCAAGCAAGAAAAATAAGACGCACAAAAGTTCCAGAGGATGGAAGTAGAAAATCCTTTCGGATAAAAAACTACTCCTGAGTAATTCACTATATAAATTAAACAGGTTACAATGATCTCTCAAAGCTATCTCAAAGCTTAATGATGGAGTCTCTCAAACCTTAAAGCTTTTCTAAGATTAAGCTCTCACAAGATGGTTAATACAATAACCTAGCACCCCTTTATATAATAGAGGACTCACACCAAGATTAGAAACTTCTAATTTATGTGGGTATAGATCTCGAGGCAAACTCTTATGTCTCACTGTCAAACTTCTAAATCGGAGAGAACTTCTAAAAAAGTTAAACGCCAATCTCGTTCGAACGAGTCACAAAGTCGTTTCAACGACTTTGTCCTTCTGGGCCAAATTCTAGCAAGCTTGACTCTTCGTTCGAACGGACAACAATATCGTTCGAACGAATCTAACCAGTTTCCAGTCTTGACAAAACATAGCTTCAAGTTCATACCTTAACATATCCCACCACCATAGTAGACGACAAGCTTTAATTCGATACAGTGATCACACAATTTGATTTGATTGTGAAGAAAACTAGTCTATTTCTTCGTCTTTTCGAAGTATCTAATTTCAATGTATGGTTCATCTTCAACGAATCAACTTTGAATTTCATATTGCTTTAATCTTCAACAAATCAAATTCAAGCCCAAACAAAAATCTAAATTGGGTCCTTTAATAGAGATTCTAGACATAATTTTTTTGATAAACTGAATAAGGTTTCTAAAACAAATGAGAAATAAATTTGGAGAATAAAAGATTCGTTGAGACAACCACTTTTAAAATGCAGATTCGAGATTTCTTCTTCTAAAACTTGGATCAATCCCATCTCATAGCCAAAACATTTGATGAGGAAACATTGAAAACAAAAGATCATCAATCTCTGCTAAAATGTGATGAATTCGAACTCTCCCTCAACAAGAAGGCTGACTATATAGTGAGATTCAAGAGATAGACTTCACTTTTCCTCTTCTTCTGATTTTTGGTATAAAATTTATTTTTTAAAATCAAAAAATAGATAACGCTTAGGTGGATAGGTTAGTGTGAAGTTAAAAAAGGATACGTGTCACTAAACTACGTGAAGGAGTGGAGATGGATTCTCTCCACCGTGGTGGAGAAGATCTGGACTCCTGACTCAAAATAGCGGGGTTTGAGTCCAGCCCATTGAGTTTTCAGGTACTGGGTTGGGTTCCCCCAATGATTTGGTGAACTTGCCCATGCCTGTAAGTCTGGGTCCCAATGTTTTGATGAGGCCTGGGCCTGTAAGGCACGTGCACATGCCGTGTATTGGTCGCAGATAATTTGCCGAGGAATGTGGGGCTGGACTATTGAGGTGTGGGCTTGGATTTGAGGCTTGAGAACTTGCTGCATTTGGTACTGGGCCGGGCTTGAGTAAGGCATGTGCTGGCCACATGCATCATTTATTTCTAACACATGTGTAGTACATGAAGCTGTTGTTTCTCTCTCACGACTCCTTTGCTCATTCCCTGCAATTGTTGTTAATGGTGGTGTCGTTCCAGCCATAGTTCCGCCCCTAGTGACCGAGAGAAGCGTTCATCGAATACCGTTAGGCACTCTGTTAATAAGGTTTTGATCGGAGTCGAGGGTGAGCGTTGCAAACGGGTTCACATCCTCAGGAATCTCATCGTATTTTGGAGGCTCCTCTCTGACTTGGTATGCGCTTGACTAATCAACGGTAGTATCATCGTTGGTCCTAGCGGGGCTGGTTGGGGAGGGGGTGCGTTAAAAGCACCAACGTTGAACGCATTGATAAATTGATCAAACCTTTCATCCATCGCGTCAAACCATTTTGCCATGATTTTGAATTGTTGATCTGTCGTCAATTTTTTTGAAGCTCCGACCATTCCAAATTGAAAAACTAAACTCTTCTTAGAAAATTGAACGACTCCAATGCCAATTTAACGAGAATCCAAGTCGCCAAAGCAGAAACTTAAAGATAATCGTTAACCTAATTTAAATTAGGGTTTCACTAAACTATAATACTCAAATAAAATACTAAACTATTTGGAGATGATGAGTCTAGAGCAATATAACTAGCATAGCATATGAACAAGAGAGAGAGAAAGAGATTTATTGATTCAACATAATTGTGTTCTCTGTACATAGTGCAGTGATATATAGAGACAACCTAGAAGGGTTCCCTAATCTACTCAAACTCTCCCCATAATCCTATCGGGACTATGGGTTTGATAGGAGTCCGTATAGGACATCCCAACCCTGTTGGGTTCCTAGCTTGGGCTTGGACCCAACTCCAAACACTCCCCCATGGGGTGTTCCATACTAGGACGACTTGTCTCATTAAAACCTCTGCCTAGCAAAGCCCCCCTTGGGCAAAAAGTTGTACAGGGAAAAAGTACAATCATATGCCCTGTATGGGTTGTGGATGCATATACGTTGCCTCATCAAAACCTCCAGCCAGTAAAACATCCTAGGATAAAAATTACGTTATCAGGAAAAAGAGTACAATACGCATGTATCTACGTCAGGCTGGGACTACTCCCCCTGACGTTGATCTCCCTGAGATAATAAATCTTTTAAACTTCGTATGCCAATTCTATGAACTAATCTCTTGAACGTAATATATGCAAGAGCCTTCGTGAATAGATCAGCTAGTTTGTCTTTTGAATAGACTTGAACAACGTTGATCTCATTCATCTTCTACAACTCGTGTATGTGGAAGAACTTTGGTGAAATATGCTCTGCTTTGTCACCTTTAATAAATCCGCCTTTGACTTGAACGATGCAAGCTGCGTTGTCTTCATAAAGTGTCGTCAGTTTATCTCAACTCCCATTGATGTGGTCGATCATATACCGTAACCAAAAACATTCTCTGTCGGCTTCATGTAATGCAAGAATCCCTGCGTGGTTCAAGAATGTAGCAACCATCGTCTGCTTCACTGATCTCCATGAAATTGCAGCAACTCCATACAAGAACAGATAACCCAATTGTGAATGGCCTTTATGTGGATCTGACAAATATCCTGCATCGGCGTATCCTATAATTTCTCGTTTGCCAAGTTGTGGATAGAACAGACCCTAGTCTTTCATGCCTTTGAGATATCTCAGAATGTGCTTGACCCCATTCTAGTGCCTTTGGGTAGGAATCGAACTATGACAAGCCAAACAGTTCACTGCGAATGAGTCATTGGGTTTAGTATACCCAGCTAATAATAACAAAACACCTCCTAGATATGGCACCACTGCCCTGGGAGTTTCTCCCCCCATTAAGATGGTGAAAGATGTCGTTGTCCATACTCAAGTGCTGGATGCACAATAAACGACTTAGCACCATGTGCTACATCCCTATCTAAGTGTTAGATAACTCTTATAATATATATTGTTTGGTGTACGAGTGCCAATATCAAGATGTTTGATCTACAAATCGAGATACTCTTGATTTCCCAAGGTCTTATATTTTGAATTCCTTCCTAAGGTATTCGGCGGCTCTCGCGATCTCCCCCGGAGGTCTAATGATATCCAAATCATTTAGTACACTGTTATGATGATACTGAAGCTAATTTGTGTATAAGAATGCATGAATAGATAAGGATATTTGCAAAGTCTTTGACCTTCAAATACTCAGTCAACTATGTCATATGGGCCCATTGCTTCAAGTCAACAATAACTTTTCTAGTTTTATTACGTATACACCTCGTGTGCCGGGCTTAGTTGCTTCCAGAAGCTTATACCTTCCCAGGTAGCTTCATGTAGATATTTGTATATAGTTTCCCATATAGATATGCAGTATTTACATCAGGCGCATGTCTAGCTTATCCCCGACAACTTGACAGACTCATAAGTACTAAAATCTTATAGCGTCTATAACCGGGTAATAGGTCACACTGCAATCGATACCAGATCTCTTAAAGATTTCCTGGGCAACTAGTCTTGCATTGACCAAATTATCTTCGAGTTAATCATGTTTCTGTACCATTCCCATTTATATTCAACATGCTCAATGGTATCATTTCATATTATGCGCAAGCTGAGCTCCGTTTGGATTCTAGACACCTACTTTTTTTAAATGTACAACAACACACAGTCATTTACAATAAGTGGGTTTAAATCTTCATCCTAGATGATGGGCACAACAGCGAATATGAATACCTTGTTGATGGGTGGTTTCATCCTCGATAAATCGACTACACCATTAGTCATATTTTTCTCTTATTCTGCAGCTCCCCGGGTCATAATACTTTCTTTCAACGGTGTTTTGCACTAAGTGCGAGCCTCAGATTCGTTTGTGGTTCTAATTCCCCTGGAATATTCTGCTGCGGTACTAGTTCACCTTGAACATTCTGTTGTGCAGGTGTATTACTCGTAGGTACATACACTTGCGGTACTTTAATAGTGTCTATGAATGTATCTAGCAATTCATTTACGACCTATTGGAGATTTGTAATCCGTTGAACCTTATTGTCACCTAACTTATGTATAGAGATCTAGATGAGACAACGATGGTATTTTCCAAAACCTCTTGGAAACATCCTCAGCATTGACTGTCATATCTTCCCCCAATGCTAGGAATATCATCTCATCAAAGTGACAATTATCTGCCCTGCAGGATATATGTCTCCAGAGGGTCCAAATATCCAGTGATAAATGTGATTCATAACCCACATAATACTAGGCCGACGTTGAGGGTCCCATCTTCATACATTGTGGTACGATTGACACCTATACGGAACATCCAAATATTCGTCGATGGGAGACACCGGACTCCAACCCAGTTACTAGTCATTTTTTGGGAAATAATAACTTAACGATTTGTTAAGGGACGAACCTTAATCAGTGTTATGGGAGCAAGAATGCATATCCCATACACTAGCAGGAAGCTGTAATCGTAATAACAGTGGCCTAGCGATTATCCTAAATCGTTTGATTAGGTTCTTCACCAATCCCGAGTTGGGTATGGTATGGGGTACTCACGATGCTCAATTATCTATCCCATTTAGCGGTAAAATAATCATCAAAAACATGTGAGTTACACTCTCAAACCCCCGTTAAGTCGCATCGATCGACTTTGATCGGTTAATCCAGGAACTGAGCCTGCGATCGAATGATCTAAGTGAGAAGTTATGTTAACGTTGTATTCCTAGAATCATCTCTTAGATATGTCTTTTATGGCCATAAATAATTAAGTGTGCCACTATGTGGATGGAAAGGTCCACATGGGTCTCCATGAATGCGGTTGGAGCAAAGGCTAGAGATCCCACTCCACCTTGGTCATAATAGCCTTTCCTTGAAAATAATCGTTACACATACACTTTCTGGATCTTCTCTCTGTTTAAGGAAAGTTGAGATGTAATCCCGATAATCCTCTTCCTTATCCAAGCCTTGAGAAGTGTATTAGAAACTGTTCTAATAGCGTATTCTAACCTTTAGACATGGAGTGAATGCACATAACCTTGTTTGTCATTTTCTCTAATAGTCATTACGTGATAAGCATTATCATGTATCTTCCTAAACTTAGTAAAATCTGGCTGGATTTACGAGTTTATAAAGTGGACTAGATACCATGTATCGTACCATTAAAGAGTAATAACGTAACGTATCTAGTGCGTTCTATCATGTTGGCCGTGCCAATGATTTTCGTGTCATCCTCGATGCACAAGGTTAGACAAGAAATATAGTCATATTTCAAAATGATCGAGTGTGTGGTACTAATGTCTATGAGACATATGCCGCCACTCATCCGATTATCGATCATGCTCAATGAGCAGAGAGATCCATAGGCAGGTTGTTTGTAGTAGATCAACTATCATACATAGAATTTAGCTACTTCCCAAGCAATAAATTTGAATAATCACAATTTATTAGAACAAAATAAATATCATGTATGTCACGAGTACTTCATTAAAATATAAATGATATGTTCCCAACAAAATTAAAAATACTGACAACAAAAAGTAAATCTATCTAGAAAATAAACTACTAGTGTTCTCTCTAATGTGACATCACATGTCTACTGAGATATCATTTTGGATTACTCCGTATGTTGATCCATGACGGCATTCATGTTGTCGAAGAAGTCTGACACTGCAAACTCCAGAGGGGCAGAGTTAGTGTCAACAACTACCTGGTGGGTTTGGACTCTGTCATCTGTAGCCATCCGTGGTGCATGGCATTCCCGTGCCCAGTGTCCTGTGTCATCGCAGTTAAAGCAAGTAGATCTCTAATCAGTCTTCTTTTCCTTCTTTGCATTGCCTAGTGTCCAGGATTTCTTAAATCCTTTACCTCTCCTAGGGCCAAAGGGCTTCTAGTTCCAACCTTCATGTATCCCTGGTAGCCTCCCCTGCCCCTTCCATATCGTCGTCCCCGACGTGCAGAGTTGTTTTCCCAAAACTGAACATTGTTTGACGCAGGTAACGGCGCACTCCCAGAAGTCCGCATAGTATGATTCTTCATCAGAAGTTCATCGTTCTGCCCAGAGAGGAGCAGTGCCTAATTCAAGACTTCATGAGTCTTCATGCTCTCTCACCGATATTTTCTTTGAATCGTAATATTGCTAGCATGAAAGGTTGATAAAGTCTTTTCTATCATTTCAGCATCAGTGACTTTCTTCTCACATAGCTCAAGTGTAGAAGTAATTTTATGGACTGTTGAGTTGTAAACAGCGTCCGTCCTAAAATCTTGGAACTTAAGGGTGCTCCATTGGTGTATCGTTTTTAGGAGCATAATGGTCTTTTGATGACCACAACTCCCCTGCAAGCTTGCCCATAAGTCAGCTGGCTCAACCTTGTTGAGGTATTCCGTCTTCAGGTCATCTTGAATATGATGACGGAGGATAAACAAAGCCCTTGCTTTGTCAATGGGATCTTCCTTGTTGCCAATGGTAATGGTGTAGACCAAGTGACTTCAAGAATAAGTCAGCATCAATGCACAAGTGAGGTAATTGGCTCCAGTGAGTAGCAATGGTGAAAATTCAACATTTTTGAGTTTCGCAGGCATCTGTAATGCAAAATAGAGATATTGCAATGAGAGACAATACTCGTTAAATATATCAATTGCATGAAAGACAAATCATAGTACTTAGAATAAAACTAAAAAATGATTCTCAATCATATTATAGGTGAACCCTGTTCATATTCTAAAACTCATGATAGTCTTTTATAATAATTAAATCCCAAATTTTACCCTATAAAAATGATGATCTTAATTTGATGTGTACGTTCCTTATGAAATCTTTTTGAAGTACATGATCTCCAATCATTACCAAAGGCAATTCATAGTATAAAAATTAGTGATTCTCAATCATTACTTATAAGTGAACCTTGTTCAAATCCTATGAGGCGCTAAATCACAAATTTACCCCGTAAAATGGTGATCTTAACCTTAAAGTTTATTTTAATAGAGTTTTAGCCAAGACAGCTATTCAAAACCACTAAATATATGTTTTTCTTATTCTGAGAACTGGGGTGTTTTAAGCCCTCAAGTTCTATAAATGTATGTATATTCTAGGCAAATGACCCTATTTGCTACGAATATGAGGGGTATTAGATGTTTAACTGACAAGTAGTTCCATCCCGAAGTCAGCTGGGTTCACAAGATAGGCTGATTATGCATGTCTTTGAACTAACATTCTATGGTACTATAGGTTGTTATTAATGCATATATATCTTTAAATGTTATCTTGTAACATCTAATTGCACCTAGATACGAAAAATTGGTTCCTCAGACACCAAGTTTTTAGAAATAAGACTAAGTTTATTCCTAATTGAGCTCTAGTTATTTGACCTTGACAATTAACTATGATTTAGATATGACTCACAGTCGTATGCTAAATTAGTTTTGGTTTCGCAATATCTTTGATATGGAGGTTTCTCCTCCACTACAACAACTGCCTCTCAAAATACTATAACCTCTCATATATATCCTCAAGCCCATCTCCTACAATATCTCTCTAAATCCCAATTAGAAACTAACCATAATTCTTAAAGCATCTCAAGCAATAAACTAATCATAAAATATAGAAACTCGGCACGGGTGGGTGACGACCATTAGGGATGTGCCAAATCAGGAGATTGATTTAAAACCCAAGTTGCAATGCACACTGAAAAATAGAAACTTGTTATTAGGGTTTCATCTCCTAATAAATTTTATGGGCTCTTATTAAATAGTTTGTTTCGTGTGCCCACTGCCCATCATGTTTACCCCAGCTCAACAGTGGAAAATACTTTGTAGAACTATCCCAGTGGACAAACGACCGAAATTGGTGTTGCCTGAAATGGATCTCCACTCTCTACAGAAGATAATGAATCTGGTTACACTAATTAGTTTGAGAGAGAGATGGGATGTTGGGTTTGTAATGCTTGAGATCAATTTTCTTTTATAATTTTTTAAAACGCTAATGCAACCCCGGCACCAATAAGCAAAGATATCATCATATCAATGTGACGTTATCGGATCCCCCGCTAGTCAAGTACATCCACCCAACACTGCCGGATCTAGGGAAAATTTCCGAAGACCTAACCTTGGAAAATTTTGTCAATATCTTATTTGTTTTTCTGCAAACCAGGGTGATCACTGATCAAGGTTCATAATTTATCACCATTAGCCCAGCGAATCCCCTAGGCTGGGGCATGTGGGAACCCCACCAACCCACATGCTTGCTGGGAAAGTAAGGATAAATCTTTGTGGTGAATCAAACTTAGGAAATGTCGAGTTAAACACAAATTTATATCCGAAACAGTAGATGTTTAAGAAGTTTGGACTGACATTTGGTCCTTTAAAAGATTCAAGCTCTACTAGTTAAATTGGAAGATCTTTCGGATTATAAATGGATGCAATTGGGGAGCAACTTTTGCTTTGATGTGGCATTTTGTTTGTTAAATCCGTGACTTTGCATTCTAACAACGCTTATTGAGCACCTAATGAACAGGCGATCAACCGCAAACTATCATGCATTGTTCAACTTAAAATTTCATTTCAACGTAAACAACCCTTTAAATGGTGTTGAGAGTTCAGAGAAATGGAGAAGCACAAGATAACATAAGGATCATAAGAAAGTTCATATATTGGCAACTTCACTATTATCCAGGAACCATATAGGGCTAAAAACGGCGCAACGTTGTCGAGTTTCAATGTTGTATATGCTTGCTCACTGTCACTGGATGAATGTCTTTGTTATCAGCTGCAAGGTAATTGAAGAGTTCTTCTTGCTTCCAATAACCAAAGCAAAATATAAAGACTCCAATAAGATTGTGAATACACAAGACTTGAATTTCTTATACAATATGATAAATACACTTTACCTCAGCCACCATTGCTACAACAATGGATGTTATATGTTCACAATCTCGGTTAATATAAGAAGATTCACTAATCACAATAACCTACTTATGTGTATATCACTGCAATGAGATTAGTCTTTTTCTTTCTCCCACCCAGACTCTTGAGTGTTCCATTTTTACAATCAGACACAGTGCATAGTTGCACCAGTATCCTGTGTCCACAGTATCTTCTCTGAGCAAAATAATTTCAGATAAGAGAAGCGAACTTAACTCTCTAATGTAACTTTCAAGGTATCATGAAGCTAAACAATTGAATTTAAGAATCCAAGTAGACACCACATTCTTCAACATAACAATCAAGTACATATGCACCAATATTTGTAACCATAAATTGAGCTATAAATTAAGGTGTTTTCGCCCATACTCCCGCAACAAAGTCATAATCCCTTAAATAAAGACTTAATGTTAATCGGTAACTTAAAATTATGGAATTGATGATACTTAATCCAATAGCTAGTAAGAACAACCTCAATGGATTATTGACTTGTAGCGGTTTATTCCTTGTTGACAAAGTAAACTGGCCGGGAACACAAGAAGGTTTTCAAATCTTTAACAGGTTTATGAGTATTAATGCAGTGAAAGCGGATGGAGTTAGTATGCGAATCAAATGACTAAAATAGAAAGTGATAAATATTGTTGCTAGATACCTTCTCATATTCCAAAACATAAGGTAAAAGGACGACAAAAGATTGCCACCATAAATAAACAAATACAATATCAGTTGGTACCTCTTTCTTCATCCTTTTGCTCTATACATATCATCTCCCTTTTTTTGGTCCATCAGTTCCTCTTGTGGGTAAGATAAGAGTCCCGTGGAATGGAAATACCTTCAGTAACCTAAATAATCTAGGAAGTACCATTGGAATTTCAACTTCCATGATATTTCCACTTTTAGGGTTGTAAGAAAGTAGTGACTTACTGCCGAAACAAAGCTGCAGCAAAATTTCACCATTCTTTCGGTAACATAAAGGCTTAGCAATGACACCGGAAATTCCATAGAAATTAAGTGGACATATATAGCAGAATATAGCTTGGTCCAAGACTCCTTCACATTGTACTCTTTCATAATCCATATGTCAATGACAACATCATCTCTTGAACAATCTGCTATTGAAAGACATCCTCTCAGTACCCCCAATTGATAATGACCAGATTTGTTAGAAAAAGGCTCTTTCAGTTTAGGAGTTGGAAGCTCTTCAATTTTGTCAGAATCTAGGCTGAATGACACGATATGTACCTTTAGTCCATTTTCGGTTAATGGGATCCAGTGGAACGCGTCATTGAGGAACACAGGATTCCCATAGACAACAAAAGGGAAGATACCAGCAGCTATAATCCTCTTTTCAACGGTACCTAACGTTACCACTTCAATCTTAGATTCATATGTTCCTGTTAATGATATGTAACCTGATACGTGTACCATCTTATAGTGTTGACTTGACACACAAAAACCAATCCCCATACTCGAAAGATGAGGGAAACCATTGTCATCCCAAAGAATACCATCAACTTTATTTATTTCTTTACCTGTGGCAGGGTTGAATATGAACCTTGAGCGATTCTCATATTCCAAAACGCAAGCTAAACCGAAAATCTGGATTAAAATTTAAACCTACTTTACTAGTATTAAGAAAGCTAGACCAACAATCTTGATTAAATTTAAAATCTACTTTTCTGCGAACTACAAGGCCCTCATCTGTGTCTTCGACAAAACACAACTCCTCACCATTGGACATGATAAAATCACTGCAAAACTGTTTTATGCTTTCTGTTTCAAAACAACGCTAAGGTGCAACTTAATAAATCGGGAGTCGTTTATAAGAGATAACAGGTTTTTGCAAACGCACCTGCATCGAAGGACAGACTTGATTGGAAGTCGCGAGAGGATGTTCCCGGTGATTTCTGATGGATGATAGAGACAGTGAGCCAACTGGTGCCATAGTAGGGACAGAACACTAGTCTGCCGAAGGTTTAAATATTGAACTCATACATGAAAAATGTAACTACACCTCTCTAAACCATTTGTACAAAAATGGCGTTGACGGTAGACCAAATCAGGCCCTCCCCAAAGACGTTATACTGGCGACCAGCTAATTTTATGGTCAGACCATAATATATAGTAGGAATGTAGCCTGAAGCAAAGTTGCATTCATACACCGTGCCAAATATTGGTTGGTCAGCAGAAGTTGGCATCCGTATGTACTTAAATCAAACTATAGCAACATGAGCTTCAAAAACGGATTAAGACATGGTTGTTGTATTTATAATTGGTAGGTGTGCCGGCCTTTGCAGTAGTGCAGCATAAAGGCGACAATCGAGATCCCCAATTGTGACGTCTCAACGTATCAAGCCTATATTTTGTACATAGAAGTCATGTAAAAAATTTCGTTAATTTTTGTAAAGATTAGGTTAGTCTTTAGGGGAGTACGCTTCGTCTCCAACTTCGACGTTTCCTTTTGGTTGTAAGTTATTTACTTAGTGGCTATTATGTAGAGGACATGACTCCGACGCACCCGAATTGGAATTAAGCATTGCAATCTTGTTGATAAGTGAATGAAAACTAGTTTGTATTGAATCTTTGTACAGTTGAATGTTGCCTTGATATGAATATTGTGATAAAAGATTATTGAAAGAAGGCGAATAATTAGGCTTACTTGAGGCACGTGTCTTGAGTGCCGCACATACCAAGTTTGTGTTTCAGCTGGTCCGTGACAGTTGGTATCAGAGCTACGTTCTAGTAGGCGAGCGATCCTGTTAGCTATGGCGGAGGGTTCCAATGCTATTGACCCTGCCCCACAAATAGAAGGACCACCCATTAATCTCAGGGCGAACACCCAAATGCGGTTGGACCAACTAGAGTTTAAGATGCAAGTTCTAGGTAGAATTATTGATCAAGTAATGACTTTAAGAGGAACGACTGGACGGGTTCTCAGATGATCAGGCCCATATGGGCGAACGTCTCGTTAAGCTAGAAGGGGTAGTTGAGGGAAATATGGCTACACTTTTGGATCAAGTGGTTGAACTATCTTCGAAGGTGAATCTCCTAGTTAAGGTTGTTAGAAATTGTGAACCAACACCTTTGAGCGGTGGTGTATAATAACCCAGGATCAAGGTCCTCGAACCCAAGACGTACGAGGGGGCGAGGGACGCAAAGGAGGTGAAAAACTTCTTCACTGATAGGGAAACTTACTTCAGTGTAGTCAGGCCTGAGAGTGAGGTGCGAAGGTGTCGATGACAACCATCTACCTCGCATGAAACGTTAAACTATGGTAGCGCACCAAGTATGCCGAGATCCAGAGTGGTCACAGTACTATTAACACATGGGATGACTTGAGGATGGAGTTGAAGAATTACTTCCTGCCTGAGAATGTTGAGTTCATTGCTCGGAGGAGTTTAAGGAAACTAAAGTAGACAGGAAACATCCATGAGTATATCAAGCGATTCTCAGCACTGATGTTAGATATCCGCTACATGTCCAAAAAGGAAAAGTTATTTTGTTTCTAAGAAGGTTTGAAACCATAGTTCCAAATTGAACTGCAAAGGCAACGGGTTCAAGATTTGGCATCTGCAATGACATCCATTGAACGCATCAGCGACTACACTCCTATGCAGGGTGAACATCGATAGACTCAGTTTCAGTCTACATCCTAGCCATAGCAGAGAACTGAATCCTCCTATAGTTACAATAGAGGTAGGAATGAGGGATACCAAGCTAGAAGTGGGGGAAACCAAAGCCAAGACCATGGTTAAGTCAGAAGTGGTGGAGCAAGTATGAGCGATGCCTCGAGTTCCAATCTCAATAGGGAGGACCACAGGTTGAGCTACGATGGTGGTGCCTCGTCCTTGTCCAGGTTTCAAGGGCATCCAGGGAATTTGAAGTATTTTCTTTGCGGAGGAAATCACAAACCTTATCAATGTCCTCAGAAGATAGTATTGAATGCCCTATTGGCATTGCAAGGAGAGCAAGCTGATGGTATCATGCCTAGGTGATAGCGGTGAAACTCATATGGGTTCTCTTCACTTGCTTAATACAGTGACCACTCTGTTAAGAAACCAAGGGGGCAATCGTAACGCAAAAGCAAAATACGATTGAGCAAGAACTGAAGAAACTCTAACAACAAAGAATTTAATCCAAAGCAATAAACACATACACAAGGTTTAAATTTAGGTGGAAACTCAAAAAAATGGATCAAAACCACCCCCGATAAGCACGACAAATCTATTATCAATTAGGGTTACAAGAAGTTCCAGAGATCACTCTATCTCACCTCAACCCTTACAGATAATCCCCAGCAAGAAACCCTAGAAAGAAAACCCAAGTAATCTTTCGAGAGTAAAACCCTAGATTTCTCTATTTTCTCTCTCTAACTTTTTTCTCTCATTGTACAGAGGCTTTTAACTCACACTCTATATTTATAAACTTTCTATTAGGTCATCAGCGAAGTATGCATTACGAGACAAACCATCACCTTGTAATATGTCCCCTTCAAAACGAACTTACAAAACAAACACCACAGTTTTCGTTCGAACGAAATACAGTCTCGTTTGAATGACTTCAACGAAAAGCTTTTTCGTTCGAACGACTTTATGACTCGTTCGAACGACTTCGCCTGTTTTAAGCCGTTACCCAACACACTTTGTTGGTGGAAACTACGCCAAAGAAAGGACTCATGTACGTGGACCTCGGTATTTATGGGCAGAGCACTTCGGCGATGGTTGATGCAGTTACTAACCATAGCTTTATAGCCATTCAGGAAGTGAACAATTTAGGACTGTATTTGGTGTAGGATTCTAGCAGGATGAAAGCCGTCAATTCACCCGCAATGCTGATATACGGCGTTGTCAAGTTTGTCCCAATTCAGATAGGAATGTGGAGAGGAAAGGTTAATCTTCTCGCAGTGACGTTGGATGATTTCAAGATTATTTTGGGAACGAACTTTCTTCGCTACCACAAAGTAGTGTCGATGACGTTCGTTAATTCCTTGGGAATCCTTGGTAGCAATCCCTCAATCATACAAATGTCCACGCATATATATATGATGGCAGAACAGTATCAGCTCTTCAGTTGGAGAAGGGACTGAAGCGAGGGGAGCTGACTTACCTTGCTACCTTACGGTTGGAGCCAGATGATCAGAAATATAGTACTATACCGAAGGAAGCTTCACGGGTACTTGCTGAGTTTCAGGATGTAATACCAAAGGAACTGCCAAAGGTATTACCTCCACGAAGGCCTATCGATCATCAAGTCAACTTAGTACCTGGAGTCAAGCCTCTTGCCAAAGGACCGTATAGGATGAGTCTACCTTAGCTAACAGAGCTTCATAAGCAAATTGATGAATTATTGGAATTGGGTTTTATTCTCCCTTCAAAGGCGCCATATGGTGCCCCAGTCTTATTTCAGAAGAAACATAATGGAAGTCTGTGATTATGTGTCGACTATCGAGCCCTGAACAAGGTAACGGTGAATAAAAAGTATCTAATACCACTCATTACCGACTTATTTGACCAGCTTATATTTATGAAGTACTTTTCTAAACTTGATTTGAGATCGGGTTACTATTAAGTCCGGATTGTTGCCGGGGACGAACCGAAGACGACATGATTCACTCGATATGGGGCATATAAATTTATTGTCATACCATTCGGCCTGACCAACGCTCCTGCAACATTCTGTACTCTTATGAATGAGCTCTTCCAAAAATATATCTACAAGACTGTAGTGGTGTACCTGGATGGCATTGTTATCTACAACCGCACTATAGAAGAGCACCTTGAACATCTTCGCATGGTATTTCAAGTTCTACGACAGAATCATCTTTATGTCAAGTTGGAGAAATGCTCATTTGCCCAGGAACAAGTTATGTTTCTTGGACACATTATTGGCGGAGGACAAATCCGTATGGATAAGGGGAAGGTGCACGCTATTGAGGTGTGGAAAGCTCCTACGGAGGTTACATAAGTTTACTCTTTTCTTATCCTAGTGAACTATTACCACAAGTTCGTCGAGGGATATTCGAGGCGCGCGGTACCCTTATAGATCTTCTCAAGAAGGGCTTTTCTTGGTCATGGTTTAAGAAATGTCAGACAACATTTGACAATCTAAAGCATGCGGTGATTAGCGACCCAGTCTTAGCCATGCCAGATATTATCAAGTCGCTTGAAGTGCATACTGATACATCTGATTATGTTATCGGTAGAGTGTTGTTACAAGATGAACATCCAGTTCCATATGAAAGAAGGAAGCTGAATTATACAGAGAGGAGGTATTCAGTACAATAGAAGGAACTCTTAGTTATTGTGCATTATCTGCGAGTATGGCAATACTATTTGTTGGGAATGAAGGTTCTGGTGAAAACCAATAACAGCGCGGCAAGCCATTTCCTTAAACAAAAGAAGTTGACATCAAAACGAGCTCGCTGGCAAGAGTTTTCTAGCAGAGTTTGATTTAGATCTCGAACACAAGCCGAGGAAGATAAACAATGTACCTAATACGTTGAGCCAAAAAACTAAACTAGCGGCCATCTCTGTAGCAGTAGAGCAGTCTCAATCTCATATTACTAGTACTCTTCAAGATAGGATCCGTGAAGGGTTTAGTAGTGGATCCTCAAACCCAGGTCATCATTAACTTGTTGAAACAGAGGAAAACCAAATGGTTCTGGGTAGAAAACAGTCTTCTATATACAAAGGGACAGCAGATTTATGTTCCTTGGTTCACAAGACTAAGACGGAAGTTGATAAAGGAATGTCATGACACTCTTTGGGCAGGCGATCCAGGTTGGCGGAGAACATTATCTTTATTTCATAGAGGTTACTGTTGGCCAAAGGACCGCGAAGAGGTAATAGATTATACATGGACTTGTCGCATTTGCTAGCAGGACAAAGTTGATTGGGACTTACCACTTGGACAATTTGATTCACTTCCAGTACCAACACGACCTTGGGAAAGCATTTCTCTATACTTTATCTCTGGGTTACCTAAGACTGAAGTATATGGTTCCATACTCGTGATCATCGATAGGTTTTCCAAGTATGCGACGTTCATTCTAGCTCCAATTATTTGCCCGGCAGATGAAATAGCGTGTCTCTTTGTGAGGCACATTGTTAAGTATTGGGGTATACCACAGGATATCGTCAGTGACAGAGATCCAAGATTCACTTGAAAGTTTTGGAAGGAAGTGTTTAGATTACTGGGATCCACTCTCATCTTCTCAATGAGTAACCACCCGCAATCAGATAGTCAAATCAAACGCTTCAACGCAAAGTTAGAGGAATATCTCTGGCACTTTGTTAGTGCAAACAAGAAGAACTAGGGCGAACTCCTTGATGTAGTGTAGTTTTGCTTCAATCTGCAGAAGAGTTCATCAACCAACAAGAGTCCCTTTGAGATACTATTTGAATACTACAACAAAAAAGTTAAAAAGCGAGGGCAGTAGTCCATCGTTTTTACTTAAAAACGAGGGGAATTGCCGTCGCTTTACCCATCACCGTTTGTTAGCCGTATTTTTTTGCGTCGCAATTGGCCGTCGCTTTTTTGGATAATACAACTTCTCACACCCGTCGCTAAATTGCGATAAAACGAACTGTCATTTTTTCCCTAGTCAAACAAATAGTTAACGACTAAACCAGTTTGTCGCTTAAATGCGACAATAGTATGTTGTCATTTTTTCCCCTCCAAAACCATGTTACTTTCACAATTAGCAAAGGAGTACCACCCTCGATTATCTAATAATGTCGCTTTTGCAACTAACATTAATAGATAGAAACGACGGCCAAAGCTGTCGTAACTATTAGAAATAATTTCAATTTTTTTTTCTCTATTTTGATTCATTACAAATATGCAATATTATACTGAAATAAAAAATTTCATTCATTAAAAATTATTAAATATTATTATTCAAAATATATTAGCCATCATTATTCTAAAAATTGTTAACAATACATAAGATTGGAATCAGTAATAAAGCAACTTTCCCCATCCATAACCACAATCTCGGAGGCTAGGTCTTCTTTGAACAACTTATTTCTCATGGAAAATAGACATTTTGTATTTGCATGCTCAAACTTTGAAATGTCTAAGAACTCTTGGCATATTATATACTCTTGGAATATCAACATATCATAACCCTCCCCATCAATAGAGGACCTAGGATAAATACAAACAAAATATGAGAAACCACAAACATAAAATGTGAATAATGTGAAAGACAATTTGGAGCATTCAAATACAAAATACTATCAGAAGTGGAACTTACAATTTGGAGCTGAAGAATGAAAACTAACTTTAGAGTTCAAGATATTAACATATGCAAGCTGAGAGATGTAAGCCAAGCCAAAGAAAGTGAACGCTTCAAACATATCTTGATTGCAAAGCCCATAATCCCCGATCAAAACACTAATCAGATTCAAATCAACAAGTAAATCAATGGCAACAAGGAATCAAATAAGTGATATGCTTCAAGGATCAGATCAATGATAACAAGGAACTCACATGTACAACTTGGAGAAGAGATTTTATAACTCTAGTACCTGCACTTGAACAGGCTCCATAAAATAAAATTCAACCCATTTTACTCAAATTTACGCAGTACCAATACTTACAATTTCAGTAATTGCAGATTGCAATTCTCTTAATGTCTTATTTATATTTATAGATAAATTATCAATTAGTCTTTGCTTTTTCTTATAATGAAAGCAAAATCATCATTACCAGTGGGAATTTGGCTCTGGTCTTAAAGGCATACCACTTCCATTATTGTCTTTAGTATTTCATTTTACAGTTCAGCAAACCAATTACTTGGGTTTCTTCCAGCATTTCTAATGCTTTAAGACTAACCCGAGCAAAATAACTTAGTTGTTCACAGGCCAACCTCCTCTTGACGGACAAAGTGGCACTTTGACTTTCAATAGCCAAACCTAGATGCATTTTTGTCCCCTGCATTGGCATGACCAATAAGTTGACTCATAATATTAATGCACGTTACAAAAAAAATATTAGAATTTAAGAATACATTCTTTACCAAGAGCTTGGATGTAAATAGCCTCCAAAACACCCTCTTACTAATCACTTGACAACTTAGTCCTACAAAAATCATTTACAAATAAACTTTCAGCGACATTGAATACAGCCAAAAGAAAAAAATAGACTCATCAATATGACTTACTTAATCTCTTTTAGCAGGCGACCCACTATATGATTCACACAAAATTCTAAGTACCCAGATGCCTTCAACAATAAATTAATAAAATCCTTCTTGCAATCTGGTAATGATGATCATAAAGAATCTGTTATATCGCACATATTAAGGCCGCATCCACTATAGAATAACTAATTATTTGATATAGATCTAAGAGAAAACCCTCTGATACATTTCTTTCACTTGCATCCATGAGATTCTTACTAACAAGCAATGAGTTGGCTTCCGAGAATAACAGGATTGCCATCATGTGCAGTACAGAGAGTACTTTAAACCATGAATTCGGTATACAACTTTCCTACTTACCGAATTGCAAAGGTCAAATTAGTAAACGAACAAACTAATGGGAATGTAAAATCCAACTTGATATCTAATGTTCTTACTTGCCCCATGTTTTGTAAGCTTTTCCAATGTAACTCTATGGTATTGTCAAGACCATGTTCTGTTGAGTATGACAAATTGTACTTTACATTTAAGAGCTCGAAATGTGAATTACTTGGATATCTGAAATGAAAAACGGGTCCAAAACCTTTCTTAGTTAGTCCAAGCACAATAGGTAAGTATTCCTGAAGAACACGCTGTTGTTCAGACAAGGCGGATCCACCTGGAAGATGAGATTCATTTTTAGAAACTAATAATTTGTAGGCAACATATTTCAAAATAAAACAAATACTTCACAAGCAAGCACCAGTACTGCGACTACTAGTTCTCGTATAGTTGAAAGTGGAGCAAAGTATAGAAGAAAGCCGGTGAGTGTCATATTTTTCCTACAGAGTTGCGGATCAAAATTGCATGATTTTCATGGATATAAGTTCAGGACTCTTCGATGTCTTCTTTATTCTAACTTGAGCACAATATTGCTGAGAATTTTCAAAAGACCAAGTAACTATGCCAACTAGATTCGGAGAAAAAAGCAATTAACGGGTAATTGAAAAAACATATCTTCTATTGGGGAACTTACCTGTATCGTCAGCGATTGAGACGATTTGATTACGAAGCGACGATAACTTATTACCGAGATCTTGTGGCACTAAACCTTTAAGAACTCTTTGAACATCATATTCTACTAGAATTTATATTACTGGAATGAAAACCACAGTCTCTACAATATTGAGTTTCTTCTTCTTGAATATGGCATTGTCATAAGTATTCCTAGAAATGGATGATGATGTGCATCCCATCTTTTAGCATCCTACAATAAGCGGTGAAAACAAATTCATTAGAGAAAAACTATTATAGAAAGAAAGAAAAAAAAAGGTTTTCCTTACTGGTAGTGGGAGAAAAGTGAGAAGGTTAGTGGTGTCATTACTCATTAGAGATGTAGAAATGAGAGAGAAAAGTGGGATTTGAGCACAAGGTGCAAGGGATATCTCACATGACATTAACGTAGGAATAAAACCCAGATTGAAGCATCACTAAGCGATGATCAAGGAATTGAGAGAGTGATATTGAAATTCTATATGCTTGGTATTTAATGTATTTCAGGAAATTAGGTCAAAACAATTCCTATCAATCAATGATCTAGGATTAAGAAGAAATAATCAATAGTAAAGATAAGGAATTAAACAACACAAGCAATTGTTCACCATGTAGAAACTCCTTACTTAGGAGAAAAACTACAGGTCATTATCGATGAACACGACAACCAAAAATCTACTAATCAAAAAGAGTTTAATCTAAATTATACTTACAAACTCTATAACCCCGTCTTGTAATTATCTTTCTTCTGATCTAAGCATCATGCCCTATCTCTTTCATTCTCACAACGACTCACCTTTGTTCTCGCAACGACTCTTCTTCGTTCTCTCAATGACTCTTCTTCATTCTCTCAACGACTCTCCTTGAACTCACAGCAAGGAATACCTTTCTTGAATCACTCTAGAACAATATGTGGGAAGTAGAATATACTAACTCAACATCAACCTCAAGGTTTTTAGGTTTTAATTGATGTCAAATTGTCACTCTGAAAAAGGATATTGAACTTATTCGAAAATTATTTTTTGCCAAAGAAAAGAGAAAAAGAGAGATTGAGAAAAGAGAAGCAATGTTCGCTTAAATAGTGTTTTAGCTTTTCCCGAGACTCGTTCGAACGAGACCTTTGGTCGTTCGAATGAAATCCCCAATAAGCCTTCACAAAATATACGATTTTTTTTAACTCGCAGCACTCGTTCGAACGGGACCTAAGGTCGTTCGAACGAAATGCCTAGAATTCGTTTGAACGAGACTTAGGGTCATTCGAACGAGATTCCCAAAAAGTTTAGAAAATTAAAAATAATAATTTTGGCTTCTTTTATCAAAGTTCTACTTAACCAACTTACCTTTTTGGTAATTTGTTGATAGAAGATTGTACGAAGGTCTTCATCCTATCACTATCTTTGATTGAGATAACCACTGATCTTTACATACATGAAATGAGACAAACCAAAACCTTTCAATCTCCCCCTTTTGTTCAATTCGTGACAAACTAAAAATTAAGACCTACACATTACTTTGTAGTACTTCCTAGCTACAGAGACAGTGTAGACCTTAGAAAGGCACCACCCCTTTCATGAACAAGTTCAATCTCTGGACCTCCTCTACGGACGATATCTTCTTACATTTTAACACTTATCAGAAAACTTGTTACTTAATATCTGCATTCTCAGCAAACTCGTTTATAATATATGTGGACAGAAGAACTTAAAATATTTTTAAATAGAGAACCACATAATCATGAAAGAATTCATTAGAGAATCAAACTTAAAAAACATTAGCATATATTCATTCATGTTGCTTTCCTGTCAGAGATACGTATTTCTCCTCCTTTTCATCATGGAAGAAACAACTAACATCCGTAATCTACTATCTAAAACAAAAAGGGATTAGAACCATTGGGGAATTAAAGAAATAAAATATAGTATTAAGCATACTTACAATGTTAGTACATAGACTACTATCATATGTGCTCCTAGAATTAAACCAGTCTCATTTTGTTTTCCTGTCAGAGATACATATTTCTCCCCCTTTTTATCACGGATCAAACAATTAACAACCGTAATCTACTATCTAAAACAAAAAGAGATTAGAACCATTAGGAAATTAAAGAAATAAAATATAGTATTAAGCATACTTCCAATGTTAGTACATAGACTACTATCATATGTGTTCTCAGAACAAAACCAGTCTCATAAAGACGAACCAGAGACTAAAAAAAATAAAGAACAAAAATGATACACCCTGTATTATCAAGTATCCTCAAAAGCTGACACATAATTATACATAGACTCCTCTTGTAGCTGACGAAGATACGCAACCTCTATCTCCATTCGATGTAACCGTGTATCAATAGTTCCCAGCATAGTCTTCACCACCCCTATATCCACTATCAAATTCTGAAGCATGGTCCTGACATCCTGAAAGTGAACTCCCTCTGAGTCTGTGCAGCGGAGCTAGAAGAACTTATATACTCACCTGAAGTGGCAGACTGCGTACATGGAGGAGCAGGCTCAAATGGTAGTGCAAAAGGTAAATGAGATGCACTCCTATGAAAGTTACTAGCATTCAATCTTTCCACTTTGGTATCCCCAGGCTCATCAGGAAATACCTTATACCCAAACTCTAGCAGAATATCCATCACAAGGCGAGCAAAAGGTAATGAACTACGAGTCCAATTGGGAGATCGATTTCCACAAACATCTTTACAATGATGATGTTTGGGAGATCGATTTCCACATTATTATTGAAGGCATAGAGAAAGACCTTCATCTGCTCAGAAAGTTCATTCTTTTGGGATCTTAGGAGGATATTATAAATAGCAATGTGATGTACCAGACGAGACTCATCATCTAACATCTTACGAGTCACAGTTCCTGATCCCGTATAGATATTATGTTGAGAAGTGATGTCAATAACCATCTCATTCAGCTCAGGCAAAATAGGAATATCATCCTCAATAAACTCACCCTCATGAGAATAGGCGGGCCATGGATAAGACGTCACTGGCCAAACACACCTCAGAATGTGAATGAACGGAGAGATACCCAATATAGAATAAAGTCTGGCCCTAGTTATAAAAAACTCTTCCCCATCAATAGTGACTAAAAAAATTCGATCATGGAATGAACTGGTAGACTTCACTTTCAAAGGAGCATAAAATAGTCAAACAATGTGAGGATATACCTTTCCCGTAGAAGTAAGAATCTTGGTCCAACCTCTCGCTTCTAGCTATGCAAAAGCACTCGCGAAGCCCACACTAAGTGCAGAGACATTTTGGATATCTACTATGTGTTCTATTTACAATCGGGCGATCCTTAAAACCCTTTTTTGTATGCCAATGAACCAGGTATCCCCAACTCTCTGACCGTCAAGAATACCTATTGAAGTAGAGCGTTGCCTCTTTGTACCTGCCCGTAACCTAGATATACGCAAAATTTGTATGCAGAGAAATCCCAGTAACAATCACAAATCAACAATACCAAACCAACAAATACAATCAAGGTATCACCTACATTCCAACCTAACACCTGCAAGAAAACAAACAAATACTTCCACCAATAATACTCCAACAACCAAACTTTAATCCCTAATATTTTAACAGATCACAAACCATAATCCAACCCAAAAACCTGTAATGAACAACCCAAACTCCAATCCCCCAATTCTCCAATAATGAAACCTAGTAATTCTACCAACCCGGTCATACTGCCCAAACCAACAAATAGCCAATCAACATTGCACAATCACAATTCCAAAATCACCAATTTTGAGCAATATACTAGGAGCGAAGCATACCGAACCCAATAATCCAATTACAAACACCAGATAATTGGTATGAGAAGAACTTAACCCCAAGGTCCATCTTTGGGATGCCTTAAACAAAACTACCCCAAATCGCTTGGAAAAACTTCGATAATCAAGCCCCAACCAAGAGGAAAATTAAGTACAAGGAGCAGCAAACTCGAGTATTTTCTCAATTGAATTCAAATGATCAATAGAGAGAGAAAAATCGCGGTAGAGGTGGTGACAAGAGTGAGAGAGAGAAGAGATGAGAGTGCAGGAAAATAGACAGAGAGAAGAACAAAAGAATCTTTGAATTTTAACCAAGGTCAAAAAGTTGTTCGAGCGAGATAATTACTCGTTCGAACAAAACATCAAGTTTGCCTAGAAACGTTTGAACGAATAGAAAACTCGTTTGAACGAAAGAATGGGGATAGGTAAACACACCAATATTAACCAAAATAACCAAGTATTCAACAAACAATGACAAGAAACATAATCTATAAGAAACATAAGATAAGGCACAGGAATTCTGAGATAGACTGAAGTCTACCAATCACACTCCTCATCAAAATATGCAGAGCCAAATCTAAAAGCACAGCGGATACATGATATAGAAAATATTATTGATCTATAAACAAAATAATGTAAAAGAACTTGGTGTGTGTGTGTGTGTGTGTGTGTATAGTCTAATCAAGGTTCTGACAGTTAGACGTATGAAGATCACTATATTGGAAATATGTTTCAACTTAGGACTCTCATGGTTGGTCACTCAAAGTCACTGAGAATTTACTAGATATTACTCTAAGGAAATATAAATATGAATAAACTGGAGTTAAAATTTCACAATCCAAAAAAGAATAGCGTTATTTTACTGAAAGATCTCATGGAAGGAAAATCAATTGTTTTATATGGTGTCAAGTTAACTAATTTAGAATCCCTATCCCTCATCTCCACTAAACTAACAGTGCTTAACTCAAGATCAGACAGGTCTTGAAAAGGTTATAATGTAGGTACGGGAAGGGACATGACGGAGTAGATGTTTTGCTGGCATTCTGAGACTACAGATTATACTTTCTCCCCCTCTTTCTTCAAATTAAGTGCACCTCCTGACATTCTTCCTTTTTATGGAGTACACATTGAAAAGAATACTTCTTCCCCAAGTTTCCCTTTATATAGTAGGGAAACTCTTTACAATTGCTCAAATCTTGAGGTAAGTGAGTGGTTTAAGAAACCATAAAAAAATAATTCCCAGATTTTGCTCGAACGAATTGGGCTCCTAGGCCAAAATTCCAGAGAGTTGTCAAAAGGTTGTTCGAATGACTATCAACCTCGTTCAAACGATTTTTTTTTCCACATCAAGGATACTCTATTTTTCTATTCATCTTTCCCCACTAAAACTCATTCCTTCACTTTGATTTTACTAAAACGTCTCAGAACATAAGGGTTAAAAAGAGTTGGATATAAAATGAATGGCATATTTTAAGGCACAAAAGGGCTACAAATAGATAAAATTTTGGGTAAGCATAGACGAAGACCAAAAAGGTGTAACAATAAAAAGCTTATTATCATATCTTTGGTCTCACATAATGTATTTTTTGCCTCGAATCAAGTATAGGAAATGTTCTATTAATCTAACTTGAACTAGATGTCACCACCAACAATTGACAAATACATGAAATAATAAGATCAGAAACAAAGAGAGATTTTGTAGAAACGAATTCATTTAATAATACACAAATCTTGCACAAAAGGTAGATCCTCATATAATGTTAGGTAACGAAGTCTCTACATTTATCCTCAAGGTCTAAACTTACGACTAGAGTCAGGAACAATTGGAACTAGTGATGAATAAGTGATGCCAAGTAGCTCAAGCATTAGACTAATATATGACAAATAAATAAATCCCGAATCATGCACATGCATAGCTAGGATAGGCTGCAATGCAAAAATTAGGGGAAATAACACATACCTAACAATATTTTATAAAATAGCGACACAAATAGTCAGGATGACAGGAACAATTTACTCAATAGAACAGACACCAATGGTGTTAATCCTAGATCCATTAGATAAAACATCTTTCATTGTCTCATAGTACACACACTCTTCACCGTCTCATTTTGAGCCATTACTGCAATATTGTACCATAATTTTGGTAGAAGATCCTTCTTTTGAACCCAAATGGATCTCACTTTCCTTCATTCTTCTCTCACTTGAGTCAAGTTCTTGAAACCATTAAAAGACTTTTGGAAAAAATAGGGATTAGCAACAGATGGGCATATGGTCGATAGAGTTTCCCCCTTTCGCTGGGAACATATCTGCAATAGGGAGCAAGATGACCCTTTCGTCTACAAGCTTGACAATAAAACATATGAAAGACAAAAGGCTTCTTAGTCTGCCTATGAAGAGCATTAGTAACACTTTGTTTGGGCAAAGATGGCACTGGAGTAGCTTTGACAAACTTGGTAATTTGAGGTATAGTAGACTTAGCATTTTGCTCATCAAATCCAAGTCCCCTTTTGTCAGTACCATTTTTGCTCGTACTTAGCATTTTATCAATATTCTTGGCTCCATGGAGAAAAACTCCAAGTTTCTGCTTAGTGAAAGTCAAGTCAAGTTTAAGCTTCTCAAGCTCAGTTTCAGTCAATTTTAACTTCCCCACTGCAGTATATTTTTCTTTTTCACACATATCAAGTTTGACAATAAGAGCATCTTTCTCTTTCTTAAGTTTCTCAAGCTAAGAAATAAGTTGAGAATACAATTCCTCAATTTTGGGTTCTCCACTATTATCCCTTTCATAATCACTCTGATCTTCAATAGAGTTTTCTAGCTCAAAACGGTTAGAATAATTATTACTAGAGTTTATTATACTAAGAAATGCGCAATAGTTGTCATTTTCATATTCTTGGGAATGATCATTATTAGCATCAAATTTATCATTATCATCATTCCAAGTTACTTTAATATTCATGGCCTTATGGTTACTATTAGAACTCTTAATAGGACAGCTGCGAGCATAGTGACCATACTTGTGACACATATAACATTCAACTTTATTTAAGTCTTGTTCAAGATTGGTCTGTTTGCCATACGACTTAGCATGGTCATGAGGAGGGACTTGTAATTCACATTTTGCCTTTGTTTCTCAAATTGCCATTTTTGTAAGAGTTTTCTAATCTGTTGGCTTATAACAGCAATCTGTGAATTAAAGTTCAATTCCTCATTATTGTTAGAAACACATAAGTTATCAACTTCTCTGGTTCCCTGAGAAGACGAAGAATTGTAGGAAGACTTAAAAGCCAGACTCTTATTCTTCCTAGGGTTTTCCATTTCCATCTCAATTTCAAATGTTTGTAATTTTCCAGCAAGTATGTCAGGTTTCATAGTTTTAAGATTTTGAGCTTCCTCTATGACATCACGTCTGGATCTAAAACTCTTAGGGAGAGATCTTCGAATTTTGCAAACTATTTGAACATCAGTATATCCAGCTCCTAAAGAGGTACTGTTATTGACAATGTCTTACAGTCTGACATAAAACTTACCGAATGGTTCATCCTCACTCATACGGATATTTTAAAATTTAGAGGTGAGTATTTGTAATTTACTCTCTTTAACCATATCGTGAGTGCACATTAAGATGTCCCAAGCTTTTTTCGAAGTGGTACACGAAGAGATGTGTTTATACTCACTTTGACTTAACGCATTAAAGATAGCATTAAAACCTTTAGAATTATACCCAGATGTTTCTTTTTCCTCCTTAGTCCATTGATTTCTAGGTCTAGGAATTTTAAAGGCTGTTGCTGGCTCACCCCGTATAACAGTCGGGGGTACCCATCCATCTTCAATGGCAATCCAGATATCTTCTCCCATGGATTACAAGAAGACAATCACTTAAACCTTCTAGTAGGGAAAGTTCATGCCATCAAAGAGTGGTAGACGATTTATAGGACTTCTAAAATTTATGGAATCCATTAAATTAAGCAAATACTAAAAGCAAGATAACCCCTCAGGATATAAAGCAAATAAGCGATTATGCACTGATACCAACTAAAATTCTATGTATTTGGTATTTAATGTATTTGAGAAATTAGGTCAAAATAATTCCTATCAATCAATGATCTCGGATTAAGCATAAACAATCAGTAGTAATGAAAAGGAATTAAACGACATAATCAATTGTTCACCCTGTGGAAACTCCTTACTCAGGAGAAAAACTACAGGTCGCTGTTGATGAACACGACAGCCAAAAATCAACTAATCACAAAAAAAGTTTAGTCTGAATTACACTTACAGACTCGATAACCCTGTCTCGTGATTATCTATCTTCTGATCCAAGAATCACAACCTATTGCTTTTATTCTCGCAACAACTCTCCTTCATTCTCGCAATGAATCTTCTTCATTCTCACAATGACTCTTCTTCATTCTGTCAATGACTCTCCTTGAACTCACAGTAAGGAACACCTTTCTTGAATCACTCTAGAATAATATATGGGAAGTAGGGTACACTAACACAACATTAACCTAAAGGTTTTTAGGTTTTGATTGATGTCAAATAGTCTCTCTGAAAAAGGATATTGAGCTCTTTCAAACATAACTTTTTGCCAAAGAAAAGAGAAAAAGAGAGAGGGAGAGGGAGAAAAAAGAAGCAATATTCATTTAAATAGTGTTTCTACTTTTCCTGAGACTCGTTCGAACAATACCTTTGGTTGTTTGAGAAAAATCCCTAATAAGCCTTCATAAAATATGCGATTTTTTTTTGAACTCGTAGCCCTCGTTCCAACGAGACCTAAGGTCGTTCGAACGAAATGCCCAAAATTCGTTCAAGCGAGACCTAGAGTCGTTCGAACGAGATTCCCAAAAAGTTTAGAAAATTTAGAAAAATATTTTTAGGTCCCTTTATCAGAGTTCTGCTTAACCAACTAACCTTCTTGGTCATTGGTTAATAGAAGATTGTATGAAGGTCTTCATCCTGTCACTGTCTTTGACTGAGATAACCACATACCTTTATAAACACAAAATGAGACAAACCAAAACCTTTTAAATATGTGTGTGTGTTTGACAAATCTTTATTTTTGCTGGTTTATTTAAGCTTAACTTAAAGTCTACTTTTAAATAAACCTGGTGGGGGTTTGAACTGTGGTGCTAGATTTAAAATCTTGGTTCACTCCAACATTTGAACCAACTAAAGTATTCTAACTCCAAGGTCATTTTTAGGCTCCAACACAGCCTAATAGGTGTTTCTAAAAGAAAAGAGAAGGCGTGTATGCCTAAGACTCAAGTGCGTCTCTTTTAATTTAAGAGGCGGGTCTGAGTGTTTTTGGTGCATAATATCGTTTAATTGCTCTTCAAAATATAGAAACTCACAAAATTTAAGAAAAAAAGATTGTCGCTGCATTAAATTAGGTTGGGCTTAGTTTAGGTGTGTCTATCCCTGTTAAACAGTTAAAGTCTGATCAAAACTCGACTTAAAGATGAGAGACAATTGCCCTGTCCGAGCCATAACTGGAAATGCATCTGTTTATAGTGAAGCCCTGCAAGGGTAATTTTTCGTGTCGGTTAGGCTGCCTAGGCAAAATGGCCATATGGAACTCGAGTCCAAACAATGCTTTAAGACTAACCTGAGTAAAATAACTTAGTTGTTCACAGACCAACCTCCTCTTGAGAGACAAAGTGGCTGTTTGACTTTCAATAGCCAAACCTAGCTGCAGTTATGTCCGTTGCATTGGTATGGCCAATAAGTTGACTCATAATATTAACGCATGTTGCAACAAATATATTAGAATTTAAGAAGTCATACTTGACCAGGGGCTTAGATGGAAATAGCCTCCAAAACGCCCTCCTACTGATTTCTTGGTAACTTAGTCCTACAAAAATTGTTTACAAATAAACTTATAGCGACATTGAATACAGCCAAAAGAAAAAAAATGGACTCATCAATATAACTTACTTAATCTCTTTTGGCAAGTGACCCACTATATGATTCACACAAAATTCTAAGTACCCAGATGCCTTCAGTAATAGATCAATATAATCCTTCTTGCAATCTGGTAATGATGATCATAAAGAATCCGTTATATCACACATATTAAGGTTGGATTCACTATAGAATAACTAATTATCTAATATAGATTTAAGGACAAACCCTCTGATACATTTCTATGACTTGCATCCATAAGATTCTTACTAAAAAATAATGAGTTGGCTTCTGAAAATAACATGATTGCCATCATGTGTAGTACAAAGAGCACTTCTAACCAAGAATTTGCTAAAAAGTTTTCCTGGTTACCAAATTGCAAAGCTTAAATTAGTAAATGAACAAACTAATGGAAATGTAAAATTTAACTCTATTTCTAATGTTCTTACTTGCCCCACGTCATGTATGCTTTTCCATTTGAACTCTATGGTATTGTCAAGACCATGTTCTGTCGACTATGATAAAAAGTACTTCACATTTTAGAGCTCGAAATATGAATTACTTGGATATCTGAAATGAAAAATGAGGATATGAATTACCTTGTGCTCCTCAATTTGAGCAGTGGTCATTATTTAATGAGAAAGAAATAATTACAACTTCATATCCTTTCTACTATTGTAACCTCAAAAAAATTATGCGTCATATTAGTGGTCTGTGTTAGGTAAAAACAAAATTTAAAGATTACCTTATGCTCGAAGCTTCAATTAGACACTTTTGAATCTTTCAGAGAGTATAGGGACCAAAAAGAGCACAATATATTTACACTACTCTTTTAACATATATCTGCACATGCTCTAATAACACATGCATATACAAAATAACAGTAGCATTATTAAATCTTAAAATTAGAAGCCCAAACAAAGATAAAATCTAGAATGTACTTAACCATTCTCAAAATCACCATAACATAAGTCTGTGCGAGTAAACAAAATGAGATATGAAAAAGGTGTTCTTATTATGATCAAATCCAAGAGAAGCACAAGTACCACCACCTGCAAGAAAAAAATGCATATACATCAATTTGCATAACATAAATATTTTTTATATAAAATTCCAAATTGACTGTAACCTACCTATCTAATTAAAGAAGCGTGTCAACATCTTTGCCCAAACAATAGTTGTTCCCAATTTTGTGTCGTTGAGTGACGAAAGTGAAGGGTCGCTATCTGTTGAATCAATGTCTGGATTGTACGTCACATCGTCAATAATTACATTGTACATAGCATAATATGAATCTCATATAGCTCTCCCAATTGTAACAATTTTACCAATGAAGGATTGTAGCTCACAAGGGCATTCTTTGCCTGATAAAGCAATCGGTGATGATGGACACATCCTTGAAGGAGACTTTGTAGCCTTTAATTTTTAGAATGAAAAAAGGTAGAGTAAGATACAGATATCATTTAATATATATAAAAAATGAATGAAAATAACTAATTACAACTGTCTTGAGGATATATTAAGGGGGATATATTCTTACATTGAATATTGCAGAGCCAGAAGTAGCTTGCAAACTTGAAAACTTTTCATCCATTGTTGTAAGTTTGTCTCTAACATGAACCAAATCTTCCTTAAGAGTCAAGCGCACAATTTTCTCCTGAAGTAGTTGATCTCTGAAGTGATATGATGATAATACTTCCTCTCGGGAAACATTGAGTCCATATGCTCGTGTACGACCCTTAGTATCTTTACTACAAACTTGTGCGACGAGATCGCTGTCTATGTCTAAGCTGACTGTCTCAGGTTCAGCGATACAAATGTTTCTTATTTTCTCCTGTAAATGATATTAAAACCAAAAGACTTAAGTTTATTTTATATTGCTGAATAATTTAAAATTTATTAAGTAGTTATATTAATGATTACCAGCTCAACATCAGGCTCTGGTGTAAGAGAAGATCCGTCAGCTCTCGTATGTGTAGCTAAGTACACATCTGTCCTAAAAACTGGTACTTTAGGATTTTTCTTCCTCTGCAAAAGTCAAGTAAAATTATAAACACAAACAAAAACATCTATATTACTTTAAAAATATATATATTAGCACAATTACCAATCTTTCAGCTATTCTTCTACTTCCACGTCTAGTAGATGTATGTGGCCTCTTCATAGCCATCCTTACAGCCTTGCCCCTTTCTCGACAAGCTATAACTCTGGTTTCTCTTTGAAACTCAAAAAATCTTTCCCAATCTTCAGGTCTAACTCTTTTTGGACATTTTGTTCTTCTTTTCTCATCATTGGGATATGGGTCATAGTTAAACTTCCGATATTTGGAATTGCGATCACACCACAACCGCTGAGCCCTTGCAAGAATGTTCCCTTTCATGTATATGGGGACATCATACTTATCCTTTCATAAGATTATTTGATATTTATAAAACATAAAATACTGAGAAATTCTTATTATGAAGCCAATAATTTACCGTCACTTTTTTCCAAATTGTTTATTTGTGATGGTCAGGCACAAATCTCCAGAACTCATAAAAAATAGGACAGTGTGTCCTCATCAAGCCACCAATATAAGAGACAAACTTGGCACCATTTTCTCCAATTGGTTGCACATTTTCATCAAAACTAATCACTTTTTTCCCTCGATTTGAGCCATGTCACCACAAAATAGTAGTTATAAAATTAGATAAAAATAGTTTCACTTATAAAAGCCAATTTCCTTACCATAGTATGAGATAATATTCTGCTGAAATTCAAAATCATTATATGACAAGTTCATGAATAAGAAAATTTGAGAATGCATGTCTTAAAATTATCTCATAATTTATTAAATGGCAATATTATTTTATCTTAAAATAGTTAACTAATTAATTCAGTTTCTTGCACCCATGACCCTTAAGTACTTTCTTCTTCTTCATCCATAACTGCTCTAGCTAATGCTAAATCTAAGGAACCTTCGTGCGTTGTACCCTTAAACACTAGTAGATCTTCGTATGGGTCTACATCTTGAGTCAATTTCTTTGGGGCATCTAAGACAACATGCCAATAATCGCTCCACGTCAAATCTTTGCAATAAAATATTTGAGATGCTTGAGATGTGAGTACAAATGCCTCATCCTCCTCTTTTGAAATTATTTTGAGTTTTTCCAAGTTCACATATATTAGGTTAGTTTCGGGATCAATAACACAACCGTTAACCTTGTTCTCTATCCGTATCCAATCACTCCATAGTACGCATTTTCATCTTCCACCCCATTAGGATCACTTTTACGTGATATAAATGTTGTGATTGCCTTCATTGTAACCCCGTTATTCTGTGTTGTCGTGTTACTTTTCGATCCTTTTTTATGAAATACAAAATCATTAGCTTGATAAGCTTTATAAGATATCGCATTATGGTCTGGACCGTCTGCTAACCTCTTTAAGACTGATACCTTCCCATTTTCTAGCGTCCCGTTTTCTAGCTAGTATGTTGACACAGATATATGTATATATTAATATAGAATCAGTACAAAAATTATACATATCTTATAATAAATACAATTCAAAGTCATACTTGTCGCCTTAACCATGGAATGAACTGCAATGGTTTTTCAGATGTTATGGTCCCTCTTCTCCTTTGACCCCCTGAAGTGCAGCCCTCCGTATAAATCTTATGCTTCCTACAAATGTGCAAAGATGCCATGAAATAAAAGAAGGAAAATTCTGAAATTTACATATTTATGATGATCGTTATGAAAAGTGCACCAAATTATATGTATTCCTTCCATTCATCAATGTCATCATATGATTTAAAAAACCCATCTACGTGCTTGCTCGTACTTAAATGGATCAAGGAAATGATTTGTGCCCATTTTTCAAGAGGATATTCACTAGAACATTCATCATCGTCATCCATGAATGGTTCTTGCCCTCGTTTATTGCTTCCTTTCCTTCCATCAGGCATGTACCCCATGCAATACATAATTGCCTCCTCGGTAATGTAGCGCATTGCCATGCATGCCTCAGGGTGTGTAGGATTCTTTGTGCAAAGTTAATACGTTCTCATCATCCTAATACATCGAAATTGTTATCAATGATATCTAAGACTACAAAAAAGAATTAAAAATTAAAAGCTTTCCATATATTTTTCTTACCCTTCAAAAGGATACATCCAGCGTCATATAACAGGTCCACAAATTTGTACCTCCTCAGCCAAATGTACAATAAGGTGTATCATAGAAACACAAAATGAAGGTGGAAAGTACTTTTCATAGACACATTGTACTTCAATAACACGTCGTTTGGCAACAACAAGATCATCACGGCAAACTGACTTGGAGCATATTACTTTAAAGAATATTGATAGTTGTCACATTACAGCAACCAATGGCTTTTGTTTCTTAAATCCGTACATCAGCAACACAGGTAGCAATTGTTGCATTAATATATGATAGTCGTGTGATTTTAAGCCTTTGATTTACATATTTTCCATGCTTACATGATGCTTCCAATTGGAGCTATATCCAATAGGAACCTTTAACTCACTCAATGTTTCACAAATTAGTTTTTTCCTGGCTCGAGAAAGAGTAAAGGAACCTTTTGGCAAGCAAAATTTACTTCCTTTTTGAACTGGCCATATTTTTATATAATTTTCATTAACTTCAGATCTTGACGAGCTTGCAATCCATCTTTGGTCTTGCCCTTCATGTCCATGAGTATTGCTAAAAGAATTTACACTACATTACTTTCGACGGGCATCACATCTAGATTGTGACGCATCAAAAGATCCTAAATAAATGTACATATAAAATTAAAATTTTCAAATGGTCCAAAATTTGTCAAATATACTTTTACTTTACTTTCCAATACGGTAGGTCAAACATGATCGTTCCCCTTGACCAAGCGGTAGGTTTCTTGGTTGATTCTTCTTCATCAATACGGTAGGTTAAACATGATCGTTCTACCTTACTTAGCACTTCATATCCTGTCAAATGCCAAGGAGCCTTTCTTTTATCCTAGAACCCATTAAATTGCGACTTCTGTTTTCTAAAAGGATGATTTAGGGGTAAGAATCTTCTAGTGCCCATATAACAATGTTTCTTCCCATGCTTAAGCCTATCTGAATCTACATTTTCATCACAAGCAAGATAAGCATAGTTCCCCCCAGTTCGGCAACCCGAAAGATATTCCTAAGCCAGAAAGTAATGTATAGACCATAATAAAATTGCTTTCATTATAAAGCTAGACTTGCTATAAGAGTCATATGTTCTCTTGCCTGTAGACCATAATTCATTCAACTCTGAGATTAATGGTTGGAGATACACATCAATGCTTTTACCTGGACCATACTTTCTGGGTATCACCAACGACAACATCGTAAACTCCTTTCGCATGCATAAAAAGGTAGAAGGTTGTATGGGACAATCATAACTGACCAGTAACTGTAAGAGATGTTCTTATTACCATATGGATTAAAGCCGTCTGTTGCAAGTCTGAGTCAAAAATTGTGCGATTCATCAGCAAAATCAGGCTACTTAGCATCTACTCGGTTCCAACACGTAGAATCCACTGGATCACTCATGACTCCATCTGGAAAAGTCGATCTCGAATGCCATGTCATATTCTCCCCAATCCATGGGATGCTAAGAAGTAGACATAACTTAATAATACTTGACAACAAGATGTTTAAAAAAATCAAACAAAAGAAATAATACCTATAAAGTCATTGTAGTCTTGGCGTCAAGGGGAAATATCTTAACACCTTCTCTGGCACTTTTCGAGTTATCTTCTTTTCTTAAAACTTTTTTTCCCATCAAGCATTCTAGGGATATCATCTCTAAAATCTTTTTTTGTTCATTGTCAGGTGGATCACTAAAATCTTGAATGCCTTGCTGATCAACATCCACATTTTCATGGAAATCATCTCTATCCATGTATGTTGGTAGATCTTCAGGCTGGGCATACCCAAATGCGTGGTCCACCAAATCAAGCATTCTAGGGATATCATGAGGATGATCACAGGTTTCCCCATGATTCTCTAAGTTGGCATCATTGTTTTCAATTGGGTCTCCATGGAAGTACCAATTAGTATACAATTGGTCAATACCTTTTGAAACTAAATGATGACTAACTTGAGCTGACGTAATTTGCCCATGCTTATATTGACCCTTAGCACAAGGACAAGAAAACTCGTTAAACTTTAGATTAGCTTTTGCGAATGCAATAAACGAATGAACATCGTGCAGATACTCAACAGAAAGATTATCAACCTTCATCCAACCCTTGTCTGGGTGAATTAAAGATATCTTACGTCAAGGTCAAGGTAAGAATCCTGAAGTAAAAAAATTTCATAAACAAACATAATGAAGAAATAACATAAAGAAATATTATAGTAGCTTTTCCCTGTGTCAAGAGGAAAGAAACAAAAGTTTTACTTCAAAATGTCAAAAATAGAAATCATCTAATTAAGCAATTCTAACCAGTCATTTACACCAATCAAAAGTTGAATAGAGTTCATATACACCTACTAGTAACTACAAGCATCTGACTATTTTACTGCCTATATTATTGTTTAATATACTATGACCCTAAAAATATTTTATGTTATACTAATTACCAAAAGGTATCTACCCATGATTCTGCCTATATTATTAGTCATAGTACTTCTACTAATATCCAACAAACTTTTCCCAAACAATAACTTGATCTTTTTATTTTCCATGGGGTTAGTCCCCTAGATTACTTTCTAAAAAAAATACTTTAATCAATGCTCTAGAGACTAACTATTTAAGTAGACCATAAATATATTTAAGACACAACATACACCTTTTTTGACATTCAAGGAAGGTAAAGAAGACTTGGCTAGGTTTCTGAAAGCTAAATTTACTACTAAAGTGGGTGACACAATCAGATAAATGGCTCAGGCTTTGTGTTCTTGGCATTTAAATTGCCAATATTCCTTATAACCCCTCAAATAGAAGATAAACAAATTTGGACAGATGATACTCATGGGGATTTATCAGCTAAATTTATGTCAAAGACAAATGATGCCTTTTATAGAGCATCGTCGAGGAGTTGTAGCAGTAATGTATATTTTAGGCAACTACCAAAAGCGCGGTAAAAGGGGGTGGGGATTTGAGCCGGGTTAGTTGGTTAAAAGGCCAAGACCTCGAGTCTTCAATAGTTCAAAAGGGAAAGTCAAAAACCATAAGCTATGTGAATTGCGATGAGGAGGATAAATAGTGCAGGATTCTTTATTTCCTTGCACAAATAGAATGTTGTGCGTAGAGGTTTTAAGGCAAAATGGGGTGGGTTCGCCATCACCGACTACTTTGCTTACCGGTTGTATATAGCCTTGTTACCGGTTGCATATAGCCTTGTCTTTTTCTATACTTGACAGTTAGGTCTTATAATTAGGGGTGGGGAGGCCCAATAGCTATAGTTTAGAGGTTGATATTTCTTTGTTTCAACTAGTATATTTTGGACCCCTTAGGCCCTAATGAACTGCTATTCAATATGGAGAATTGAAGCTTTTGCGCTCCTCTTCTGAATCTATAAAAAAGCCAGGTTTAAAAAAAACCATGTCTCCTTGGGTTTTTGGCCGCAGATGTGGTCTATAATTATAAGGAAATTATCCAAGCCAAAACAAACTATAGGTAGACTTGCATACTTTATGTTGAAACTTGCGTACGGTGAAAAGAATGGCGTCGAATTTGTCTCAAGAAAAGGCAAATTTTGGTCCTAAAAAGCAGATTAAGGAAAAGAGTTAGGAATAGGTGATTGGGGTTTTCAATTGACTCAAGAAAACCTGAAATCAAAGTTGTGCTGAAGAATTCGATAAAGCCTGAAGAATGCCTTTCAGAGTTATGCTGAAAAATTCAAAAAAGCCTGAAGAGCACCAATGACATTAGGAACCATTATGCTAGAGGCCACCACCGTTCAAGAAAGTCTATGGAAAAAGATGTTCATCGCATTCCTCACCATCACAAGTAGCCACAAATGCTCTTCTTATTTTGCCTGAATCCCATGACTAATGGATTAGATGCAAGCCTTGGACTCATGGTAGCGAATCTAGCGATGGGCCCCGAAGATAGAGTCATCTCAAACGAGAGTCCTTTAAGAAACAACCTTCAAAAAATTTCTAATAACAATACAGCTATCAACCCAAGATGTGTAAGAATTGGATGCACTCCTCATTGTGCTTTAGCTTCATGACTGAAGGATTGGATGCAAATCTTAGATTGAGTCGTCTTCAACAGGTGTCCTTTCTAAAAACTAGGACATTCTAATAGCAGTACATGTAGCAACCCAAGGGCTGAGAGGACTCGAGGCAATCCTTCTTTGATGAGGTGAAGTTTGAACTTTGAGGAAATGGATGAGATGAAGTCATCTCGAGCAAGAATCCTCAAGAAAACAACCTTTAAAGGACATTCTAATAGCAATGAAAGATACTTGTTATTCTCAAGCAATTAAAATCCCTGAATGGCTTGTTGCGATGACAGATAAGTTCAATGATCTACGCTTTAGTATGTAATATAGTAAAAATGATTCACAAAATGTACCTCATTACAATGTGATAGGAACAAGTATCAATGTACAAATATCGCGGTCTATAAATTGTATGTGAAGATATGTACCTGAAAATGGCGGAATATACTCCATAATGTAAGCGGTATGCAACTGGTATGTGATCGATGACAACCATCAACTTATGATTCATATTCCGTGTGAGTAGTTGGGTGTAGCATCATTAGACTTCAAGGTTGAAGATGGTACCTGCAAAAGGAAGTATTTCAGAAACGAAAGGCACCCAACACAAACTTATGACAATGAAACGCAATGAACTTAACCTTCCTACAGTTGCAATGATTTTGTTTAGTGGTACCATGTAGGCCAACAAGAACAACGGTTAATGCAATGTGTAGGAGTATGAAATCACATACCAACATCATATATGTAAGTAAAATTTCCAACACCCAGACATGACTATTCTTCATCCTGTATGCAACACAGCCCTTGTTTGCCCTAAAGAAGAGCACTTAGAAAGGAATGCAGTAAACTTAAGAGTATCACAAACCATCCAATCAATCTTCAAATAAAGTTGGGATCAATTTCAACATCAGAATGAAACCTCAAAGCCCCGTGACAATAATTGGCATAGACAGTGCACGATTAAGGACTTACTTTGCAGTTTTGGCTTTATTTCGCACAAGGGTTGCACACAATATAGAGCATAGAACTGAGGACATGATATTTCCAATTCAAATACTTGTAGCAGAATCAAAAGTAAAATACACATGCGCCTCAAAACTGGATAGTTAAAAACTGTATATATAGCTTCTAAAAGGTTTGTCTCGAGTCAGAGGTTGCAAGTAAGGTGACCGGGATGTTGTTGGAGATGGACCAAACAAAGGTTCTCCATCTTCTCGAGACCCCTGATGCTATGAAGAAGAAAGTAGTCAAGGCAATGGGTGTGCTACAGCTAGCTATGACGGGATCAGACGCAGCAGGATTAGTTGGCTCCTTATTTTTGAATGAGTAAACACATCATACAATTTTTTACTATCGGTGAGAGAAACCCAATTATTTCACTTAGGGCTTGTGAGCTATAAAAGTTTTTACATCTAGTTTTACTGGGGAATACATGCTCACCATGGGTTATCACACTATCATAAGATGTTAAAGGAAACTTATTGCATTCGTGAAGTCTTACATTTAGTATTCCATCTAAGGTGATTTGGCGACATAAAAAAAAGGGTGTTTACTCTTTTCATTGCTATTTAAAACTAAATATGATTCAATAGAATCCATGTATAATCTAGCCGTGAGACTGAGATTTCTTCCTACCAAAATTTATACATGGCAACAGTCTGAGCTAGTTTTTTCCTGCTCGAATCAACATATAGCTAAGGGCAACAAGGGCTTTAAACTCATAAGATACTTGAGTTGAGTGTTTGGGAACTAAAAAGGATGACATTCATGGTTGGAGAAAGTTGTGCGTGGTATCTTTCTCCAAGGCTAGAATTTTAGCTATTAAAAATAGCAAACTACCTTGGATCCTTAAAACTCAATGGATTATATATAACCTACAACATCAAATTCTAATTATGATATTATAATAAAAAGCTTATAATATCATAATATATGACATAAACTCAATAAAAAAAACATCTAAACTTATTCATAAGGACCTATATTATATCACTGATATATGAAATAATCTCAATCATGGAAACAATCAAAATATTAATTTAGTAAAATTCAACAATAACATGTTATTCATACAACTGTAAATAGCATAACAAATAGGGTACCTAATTTTGATTCATGAAAATTAATGAAAAGACTTAAAAATAATACCTCCTACAACTTTGAAATTTTACTGCAACTCCAATTCTATGAAACCTAACACCAATTCAAATCAGAATCATGAGAGAAACGCTAAAAACCTAGCACCAATTAATGAGAAGACTTAAAAATAATACCTCCTGCAACTTTTAATTTCACTGCAACTCAAATTCTATTTAACCCAACACCAATTTAAATCAGAATCATGAGAGAAACGCTAGAAGATGAAACCTATTGGTCTTAATTAGGTTTTTATGCAAATCAAAAGATATAAAACATGAAGATTGGGAGAAAAAATTATTTTCGGCTCAAAATAGCAACAGCGAGAGGGAATAACAGTGAAATTGATTTTGGCCAAAACCCTAACATATAGATACTACTCTTGGCGATTTGAGGCCAAATAAGTGGGAGAGAATCATGGAAGAGAGGGAAGCCTAAATTTTTAGGGTGCAACATCGCGCTGGAAACTGAGATGGAAAGGCGTCTAAGATCAAAAAATTGAAACTCGCATTTAATTTTGGGTTGAGGTGGGTTGGAGTAGGAAAAACGACCGCTATTGTATAAATCGTGTGCTCCAATTGTCGTCTTTTAACGTCCAAAAGTTCTCTCATTTTCTTATGTCATATTTTACTGTTTTTGCTGTAGCAACACCTCACAGTAAAATATGACATAAGAAAATGAGAGAACTTTCGGTTATAAAGGAAATCTTTCAAGAGCCTACCAGTTTGCAAAGGAATGGCAGAGAAATACTGATATTGCTCGTCCCAATTTGGAGAAGCGTCCGCTAGAATTAAGAAAATTGGCATATCATAAGAGGCGACCAGACCATTTTCAAGTCGGAGACTTTGTTTTCATCAAGACCTCCTACCTTCAACACAAAAGTGGCAGAGCATACAAAGGCTTGGTACACAGATATGTAGGTCTGATGTTGATTATTGACAGAGTTTAAAAGATTTCTTATAGACTTCAACTGCCACCACATCTTCGCTTTACCCATCCAGTGTTCCATGTCAGTGCCCTCAAGCCTTATCACAAAGATAAGGAAGATCAGAGCCATCAGGCCTCGATTTTCTCACAAGCAAGTCACCCAGACCAAGTTCCAGAGAGTGTTCTTGCCCACAGAGTAACCTATATTGATTCAGACACCAAGGAGGAAATCTATTAGTACCTAGTAAAGTGGAAGGATCTTCCAGAAGTAGAAGCGATCTGGGAGCTCCATGATTCTCACCCTCTAATGATCTGACTCAGGAAGATTGAAGCCAAATAGGAGAGGAAAGAGAAGGGGCAGATGTGGAAGATGAAAAAGAAGAAGAAGTCGATGAAGACGTCTCCAAGCTAAGTGGGGGAGAGTATGACGCCTCAGCGTATCAAGCCTATATTGTGTACATAGAAGCTCTTGGATGTAATAAAGCCATGCAATTTTTTTTGTTAATTTCTATAAATATTAGGTTAGCCTTTAGGGGGAGTACGCCTCATCTCCAACTTTGACATTTCCTTTTGGTTGTAAGATATGTACTTAGTGGCTATTATGTAGAGGACATGACTCTGATACACCCGAGTTGAAATTAAAGTATTGTAATCTTTTTGATAAGTAAATGAAAACTAGTTTGCATTGAATTTTTGTACAGTTGAATGTTGCCTTGATATTATGTGATATTGTGATAATAGACTATTAAAAGAAAACGAATAATTAGGCTTACTTGAGGCACGTGCCTTGAGTGCCACACAAACCAAGCTTGTATTTCAACTGGTTCGTGATACCAATAGCAAGCTAGTGTGGTGGACTCTCGCTCAATGAAAAACTAATTTAATATTGTGTGAGCTATTGGCCGAGAAGGATATGAGTTAGACTACTTGTGAAGTCCAACTTTATACCCCAAATCTCGGCTAGTATTACATTCGTAAGTAATATAGGACTAAAGCGAGAAACAACACACAACAAACACTCTTACAATGGAAGTTATAAAACTTATGTATTGTCATGGCTATGGTGTTGTGGTACAGAAAAACTTGAAAGTGACTGTGATTGGCTATGTTGCAGTGGAAGAATATGGAAGATCTAAGCTCTAAGCTAACTCAATTGGAAAAATAATTTTGTAAGAAGAATCAAGCAACTCAAAAGGAAAATAAAGGGTTAAAGAGACTGCTGTTGTCATTGGCTTGTTTTCTATCATCTCAGTGAACCAACTGATGGCTATCATCAGATTCATGTTTTTGTGTCTTCAAAGTACTTGATGTCTATCATCTCAGTGAACCATCGGAGAAGACAGCGCCATGTGAACTGGGTGCTGAGTTTCAACATAACAATCAAGTAGACACCACATGTACACCAATCTTTAAAAACATGAAGTGGGATATATGTTAAGGTGTTTGCGCCCGTACTCATGGCAACAAAGTAATAATCCCCTGCACCAAGACTTAATGTTAATCAGTAACTTAACTTATAAAATTGTAGATATTTACGTTAAAATCCAATATTATCCTTGTTGAGTGTGAACTCGAATTGTCAAAGAACTGGAATTGTCGAAGTCACTCAAATGAAATGGATGTCGAGTTCGTTCGAACAAAAATATATGTCGTTCAAACGAGATTGTAGTTTTCGCGTTAGAAACTTGGAGATCGAAGAAGTCATTCGAATGAGCTTAGATGTCCTTTGAACAAGTTGATGTTTTCTAGGGCTGGAAATCTTTTATTGTGAAAGTCGTTTGAACGAGCTTAGAGTCGCTCGAACGAGATGAGTGTAGGCTTGTTTTAGAAGCTATTCTGGGACGTTGAGCTTGCCACGAGATCCGTTCTATTTGTAGTTAGTCTTTTAAAATTTAGAGAGGAGTTAGGTTATTTGTTAGCCTATCTTTTCTCTGTGAATTTAATTCTAGAAAGCTAGGATTTTAGAGACTTCATTAAAGATTGAGAAGCTTGGAGAAATTGTGTAACATATTTTATCATGTAACCAAATTGGGGCGTAACCTTATCTTGGTTAGAAAATTGGTGGATGATGGTGGATATGTAAGCACCTTTGGCATAACCTTCTGGAAGGTTACGAAGGGAGCTATGGTAGTAGCTCAAGGCCTAAGACAAGGAACGTTGTATATAATGTAAAACATAATTTCTACTATTTGTGCGGCCACTCCGGTGATTGATATAAGTACATGGCACAAATGGCTCGATCACATGAGTAAAATGGGGATGAAGATGATGGTAACAAAGGGATAGCTAAAGGGTCTTGATGAGGTTGATCTTAAGTTGTGAACCTTGATCTCATCCCCTATTCCTCAGTAGTAAAGCAAAAGAAACGTATATTGGCACCATGACTTCGAGAAGTTGTGAACCTTGAAGTTGACAAGCTCATAGCCGCTGGGCTTATCAGAGAAGTGAAGTACTCAGACTGGATATCAAACATCGTAGCAGTACCAAAGAAGAATGGCAAAATTAGAATCTACGTCCACTTCACTGACCTCAACAAGAATACACCAAAGGATAGTTTCTCCCTCCCAACTATCTCAGCACTCCTCGACGCCACCGCTGGACACGAACGCCTATCAATGATGGATGCAGCTTCGGGTTACAATCAGGTACCCCTTTTCCCTGAAGATCAACTTACAACTGCCTTTTTAACCAAACAAGGCCTTTACTGTTTCAATATTATGCCATTCAGCCTAAAAAAAGTCGGTGTTACCTATCAACGCCTTGTCACAGCTATGTTCAAACTCTTGCTTGGCAAGTCAGTCGAAGTATACATCGATGACATGTTATGCAAAAGCCTCCATAAGAATACTCATATTCAAGACCTTACAAAAATCTTTTCAATACTTCGCACATACAATATAAAACTCAACCCAGATAAGTATTAATTTGGCGTGTCATCCGGAAAATTTTTGGGTCACCTTGTCAGTAAACGCGGGATAGAGATCGATCCCACACACATTCGAGCCCTCATAGACATGCCTTCGCCCCGAACAAAGAAAGACGTTCAAAAAATAGTTGGCAGGATAGCAGCCCTCAACCGATTCATTTCAAAATCATCTGATCACTGTGCTTGGCTTTTTTCCCTCTTACGCGAATAAGGTGCCCACAAAATAAAAAAGAAAAACAACCCTGAGATCAATTGGACCCCTGAGTGTGAACAAGCTTTCCTTTAACTTAAAACATATCTCGGTTGTCCGTCTATTATCAGTACCCCTATCGAAGGCGAGACACTCTCTTTATACCTCACTGCCACAGAAATTTCCATCAGTTTCATGCTTATTCGACTTGATTCCCATATCAAAAAACCTGTATATTTTATAAGCAAAACCCTCACCCTTGCAGAGACCCAATATTCAAAACTCGAACTTTTACTCCTCACACTTGTCTATTCAGCCCGCAAACTCAAACCATATTTTCAGGCTCATCCCATTCGTGTCATTACCAGTTACCCCCTTCGAGAAGTACTCAGCAAAAAAGAAAAATCCAGACGAGTGCAACAGTGATCCGTATACCTTGGCGAACACGACATTACCTTCGAGAAACAAATATCCCAGAAAGGCCAAGTAGTAGCAGATTTTCTAGCCGACTTCCCGGTCGAAGATATAGATTGGGAAGAACACGAAGATGATCTCGCAGACTATCAACCCAAAGAAATTGATCAGTGGGACCCTCTCACTGGTTGGCATTTATTCACAGACGGATCAGTAGGACCTAATGGCTCAGGAATTGGTATTATTCTAGTAACACCCACTAATGATCGTATAGAGAAAGCCGTCAAACTTGCCTTCGAATGTTCCAATAACGAAGCAGAGTATGAAGCCTTGATCCATGGCCTTGACCTGACACTCGACCTCGGCATCCCCAAACTTGTAGTCTTCACAGATTCCCAACTTATTCAAAGACACTACCAGGAGAAAACTAGGCTAATGGTCGCATGGCTGATTACGCCCTCTTCGTGTGACAGCAAATGCCAGCGTCACGCCCATGACATCTATTGTCCCTCTAGAGACCTCCATGTCAGTCAAGTTTCTTGGCCATTAAAAAGATGGGCTTTCAATCTCATTGGATCCTTTCCAAAAGCCTCAGGTAGCAGAGAAAACATCCTTGTCGCAACAGACAACTTTACTAAATGGGTCGAAGCTGTCCCTCTATGCCAAACCAGAGAGGAAGAAGTTATTAAATTCTTGTGGGAAAATATCATCACTCGCATCGGTTGCCCCCATATGATCTGATGCGACAACGGTCCCCAATTTGTTGGAAGCAAAGTTAGAAACTTCCTGAAAAAACACAACATCATTCTCTCACCGTCAACACCTTACTATCCTCAGGGCAACGGTCAAGTCGAAGCAATCAAAAAAGCAATTGTCGACGGTCTTAAGAAGAGAGTCGATACAAAAAAAGGAAGATGGGTCCAAGAGTTACAACACGTCCTCTGAGCTTATCGCACAATACCAAGAAAATCTACAGGATGTACCCCTTTCCTCCTGACATATAGGACCGAAGCTGTGCTACCAACTCAATTTGAAGTACCCACCCGAGACCTTAACCTCTCAGACGAAGATAACGAGTTCGAACTTGCGTGCAACATGTTATGGATTGACGAGACCAGAGACCGAGCTATCGCCAACCTTGGCCGTTACCACATTTCACTTTAAAAATCCTATAACAAGAGAGTTCAACCAAGAGGTTTCAACATAAGAGATCTCGTACTTCGACACGTCAATCAATCTTCGAAACCCTGGAATGCTAGCAAGCTTGTCGAATCTTGGGAATGACCCTACATCATCTACGATAAAACAAACAAGGGTTCCTATTCCTAATGACGAAAGATGAAGAGCCCCTAACGCACCCCTGGAATGCAATGCAATTGGCCTCTTACAACAGGCCATATCTGCAATCCTGTACAACTGATATAACCCAAAATATTCAATAAACAAGTTGTTCCATTCCGACTTCATCTACTATTTCATTTTTTAAATTCTTGGTTGAAGTTAGGTATCATGTCTACCCTCGCCCCGACTGATACTTGGGGATGACCTTGAATCGCTCAAGTCTCCAATTTTGAAGCAAACTCGAGGGGCAAGGATGGTCGAAAGACCGGACCCTCGGGGATACATCAGGAGGCGATCAGATATTACTTCGCAGTGGGTTAAGCCTTCGAAGTCCAGTGCTCTTCCTGGTTGAACCTAGGTCTCACGTCCACCCTCGCCCCAACTGATACTTGGGGGCGACCTTGAATTGCTCAAGTCTCCAACTTTGAGCAAACCCGAGGGGCAAGGAAGGTCGAAAGACCGGACCCTCGGGAATGCATTGGAGGCGATCAGATACACTTTGTCCAGGCTCTGAAACTGTCAAAGTCCAGTCTTTTTCTCAGTTTAACCCGGGTATCACATCCACCCTCACCCCGACTGATACTTTCGGGTGACCTTGAATTGCTCAAGTTTCCAATATTCGGGAAAAATCGGGGGGCAAGGATGGTCGAACGACCGGACCCTCGGGAATGCGTTGGAGGCGATCAGTAAATTTTTGGGTTTTCTATAGGTATCACGTCCCCTCGGCTCGATTGATACTCAGAGGCGATCTGGAAGTTGTCCAAAATATCAAACATCGTTGTGGCTTCGGGCTTCGATGTCCAGCAGAACATTCAGAGTTCGATCTATATATCTCAGATACTCTTCATACTTCAGTCATTCTATAATCAATCAAATAGATCAACTACCTATTTCGAACAGATCAAATGTTTACTTCAGAAATACAAAAACACTCGCTAAATGCCATCAAATACAGCGAACACTCAACATATTACCTGTCAGAAGAAACAGTTGCAGTATAATTCAAAAATTAATCAGCAAGAGTCCAAAAATAAGCAAAATCAACAGCATGTTCATTCAAATTACAGATATTCAAGGAAACAAGCATCAATATGTTCAGCATCAACCGCAGAAGTTCAACATCTAGCAAAAGCTAAAAATAAACCCCCCTTTGCTGAGTTCCAATACTTATAAAATACCACAAACATCGTTCACAATATTACAACTTAACATCAGAACCAGCAGAAGAAGACATACAAATCCTACCTCAAAATACCTCACATGGGCGCGGTTGAACCCTCTGGCTCCACAGTCGCCCCAGCACCACCAACCTCAGCAGCCTCACGTAACCCTTCGATCAAACCATCAGAAGTTCCACCAATGGGCGCTACAAGGAGCGCACCCTCAACATCACCCCTAATACCCCCAAGTGCTTCCTCGACAGCGTTCACCTCCCCTCCCTTCACCTGCAATTCATCCCCCTCCAAAAGTCCCGGAGAAACAGGATAAGGCTACAACGTATCGACATCATACCCCATACCATCAATAAAAAATTTCAACCTCACATTCTCTATGCACTCCTTATCATACTGCCCCTGGAAACCCGCCCTCTGTTCCGCTTTCACCTTCTCACACGCCTTCAGCTTGGCCGACCACTCTCGTCATAAGAGTCAGTAAACACATCTATATCTTACTTCAACTTCCTAACTTGAGATACCCATGATGCCTCCTTACCACGAGACAAATCTAGATTTTCCTTTGATTGTCGTAGCTTTTCCTTCACCGACTTTATCGCCTTGTTACAAGTCTCTACCCAGACATCCGTCAGCTAAAAATACTTAAGAAATTGGTGAACCTCAAAACTCGAGCAATTAGCTAAAAAACTTCGAAATATCGATACACAAGTTATATATAGTTACCTGAGACATGTGCTTCTTTATCTCCTTCGAAGCTTCGTCAAGATCATCCTCCCAGAGCTCGACCATCGACGCCTACTTCACCACAGCCTGCTCCTGTCGCTCAGCTTCCATCATTTCTTCATCTTCCTCCATTGTATCATCCTCCCCAAGTACCTTACGTCTCTTACGTTGAATAAATTATGATTGCTGCACCTTAGGGGCTTCGGGGACTACCCGACCCTTCCCTTTCTCGGTCTGAGAAGAAAGTTATGTTGCCTTCATCATCGAAGCCTCTCCACCCCCTTCGGCCACTGGCGCCGCTTGCTTCGTACCCCTCCGCGACCTCGCCACAAACTGGTAATTCCTCGGCAACTCATCCCTTCCCATTTCTTTTTTCTCTTTCAAAACACCTACCCCTCTTTCTCTCCTTGATCGCTTCGGCGCAGCGGGTACCTCTCGAAGCTGGGAATCTACATTTTTTCTCCTTTGCCTCTTGATCTTAAGACTATCAAACACCGAATTTACCCAGTCTTCACTAGTCTAGAGCAGAGTATCAATGTAATTCACCGGATTATCCCAAGACAAACTTTCTAAATCTGCAGAAATAAAGCAAAACACAGTTATCACTTATTTCAGAAGCACACCAACAATAAACCTTCGATAGCAAACTTGCTTCCTTTAAGTACCCTATGATATAATTTGTACGGGTCATCGTTATCTACATTCTCGTAGTTACCCCTTACTATCAGTAAATCTTTATTCCACCCCCTTCCTGTTGAGCACAGATCGAAGAACCAAGGCTTCTCTCGGTGACATTGGATGTGATATGTCCCCGGATTTTGACTAGCCTTCCTCGAATAAAAGGTGACAATGTCGATTCATTTAATTAAACCTCGACCCTCGCCAACCAATTTCATATTCATCCCCTCTATCACCCTCATTATCTCATAAAAATTACCGTTCATCTGTACCGGAGCTACCCCCAAAAATTTAGCACTTCTTTTACCAGTCGCCGAAGAGGCAGCTCCAGTCCAAATCAAATTTGACCCCTATAAGACATAATCCCTTCCCCAGGGTCCGATTTGAAAGTCAACCCTGCCCCCGCCACACTCAATTGCACCCCCACCTTCGAGAGTTCTAATTTTGTGGCAAACCGATCTAACCTAACCCTATGTTTTGCCGAAACGGCATCCTCGATCTCATCCAACTCAGTTGAATCCTCGTTATCACCCCCCTGCACCTTATTCCCCTCCCCACTACCCAAAGGTTCTACACCACATCCCTTCCCGCATACTATTTCCTATTCATCACTATCTTCAGTCACTATCGTCCTTCAACGTTTCGTGACCGTATCACCTCTAGCCGGCAGAATCATCAACAACGAGGCCTCGGTCACCATATCTAACGCCTCTAAATCGCTGCCCTCGCCCATTGGGTCTCGACCTTGCCAGCCTCTTCATCCACCAGTTCCCACCTCAAAGCCCGACGGTTGCGCATTTTTTGCCTACAAAAGAAGAGGCACGACATTAGGGTAGAAAACTCGACAATCCCGTGTCTATCACCCTTGCCCCATCTATCCCCTCCAGATATTTCTCCTACTGCAAAAATCAGACACATTAACTCCTCCAAAACAAAAAACCCTCACCAAATTTTTGACTGGGTCGAAACCCAGTTCTGCCAAGCCTCCATACTCCCAAAAATAACCTCTTCACTCCAAATGCAAAGTCTCCTACCCGCCCCCTCAAACAGAATAAACATGACAAAGATCAAGTGACTTACCAGTGGTTAGCAGCCCTCTCCTCGAACAAGCAAGATCAGACCAGCAAAAGAAGCAGTAACCCCCACATTCAAAATAACGTATGTTCTCTTCTCCCAATCTTTTTGATTCTCACCACAAAATAGCACAGTAATCACTCTTCTCTCACTTATATATACATTTCAACAAAATTTAACCGCCACGATTTACTCACCACTATCATTGCCACGACCTCACTACCCCGGCTTTTCAGTTCCAAGGTTATTTGACCACTTTACCCCTCGCACTTCCCACGTACGCACAACACCCTTACAACCATCTACTCGCAAAACCCAAAGCTCTCGAACCCCATTTTCTCCCCTACTCGAAGCCAAACAGTCCAGTCGAAACAGTCGATCATTACCTTTTTCTGTCATACGCGAAAAATAACATCATTACCTTTTGCACACTTCCCCAGACGTTCGTACCAGTCTGACCGATCTGCCATCTGAGTTGTCAGAGCAGCTAGTCAAATCAAACTCAATCTTCGACATATTCCTGCACTCAAATACTCGACCATTTCACGCTTCGAACAATCATCAGCATGTAACCTTAGCAAAATTCATTTTAATATATTGCCCTTCGACAATTAGTATGCTCCTTAACTCAAAGGGCTAAAACCTTCGACCAAATACAGTCATAAGTTCGATTAGTCAAAAACCTCAGGCCTGTAGACAAATTTTTCAGCATTCACCACAGTTTACTTCTCCCTTCGACAAACTCATTTTTATCTTTGATCAGCACAAACTACATATTTCGATAAACTATATCATCCATTCCATTTCAGACTTTATCACTATTACCCACAGTTCGACAAACACGAGTTATTCAAAGAAATCATTTTTCATTCAAAAAGCAGTTAACATTTCAACCCTCTTACAAAACAACAAACAAGAGACAACAGAAACAAAAGGAAAGAAAACAACACAATCACATCTCAGAGGACCCTAGTTATTAGCAGGCTGCTCCTCTTTGATAATGGCCGCAGCATCTGCATCCTCCTGGTCAATAATATCCTCGGTGAAGCCTTCAAGGAGGGACATCCGATGACCACGGAATGGCCCCATCATTTGCAGTATCCCCCACCAGTATGGGAATGGCATCTCAAGAATTGGAACTCCAGGTTCCACCTCAAAAAGATTCAGCATTTCTGCGTTAATGTTCTCTTTCAGGCCAAACCGCCGTCGCAGCCCCAGCAGGGCCTCACCTATGCGCCTAACTCTCGCAGTAGCCGGGTTCTCTTGAACGGGAATATCTACCGCCATGTCAATATGAGTAACGAAGAAGAACAACAAGAAAAACATGCATAAAGATGAGAAGTAATCTATACAACAGCTCTTTTTATACTTGCAAACCCACCATAACTTTTCCTCTTCCGTAACCAAGTTAATGACAATCTTTCATTTCCAACCTCGCAAAGTCAACATACAACCTCTCCAACTTCCTAGACGTAACCGATTTTTTGGTACATGCACACAAACCTCATTCCCACGGAACTCTATTCAAACACATCACACCAATCGAGCATTCGACCATCACAACCATCATTTATTACAAAGCAGCATTTCATCGTACCTTCGACTATAATTCATTCTAGCCATCGTAACCAAATAACACTAAAACTTTGTTCATCATTACCTTCAAGCTCATCACTGTACCTCTCGCCTATAAGAGTATTTACTTACATTCGTCTCCACAATATAAGTATGAAGAAAATACTCTGTCCATTCCAAATAGTAAATTTAACAGACAAATTACATCTCTATTATCGACCCTACACAACAGAAACTCAAAACATTCCCCCCTCAACCCAAAGTCCTACTACCGGAAGGACCTACCCCGTTCGCCACATTCAACTCCTCGATGATCTCCTCAGCACAAATGAGACTTTCAGCTAATGCCATCATAAAGAGATAGCGCCGTTCAGCAGTCGTAAATTGAAACCTCGACTGTTCCCAAAGATAAGAATATGGGCCACCATTAAAGAACTCCTCAGGCCCTGCTTCCTCAAGGACCGGCATGTCCCAGGTTAGGTCATGTTGGCCAAAAAACTTCACGTGTAGTTCCGCCATTTTTTGCCCCACTCGATAGTCCCGAGCAAGCCCCATCCTCTTCTGGTAGTGTGTGTTTAGCATTGTATCCATTCAAATGATAAGAATATGGAGAACAGAGCAGAAAACTATTGCATATAAAAGAAGATACAGCGTACCTCCAGAATAACCCATATTTATAGGCCTCAATGTATTCATTACCCCATAACCAACTGCATCCCTTAAAAAACCCTTTTTACCACTTTCTCGAAAAATAAGACTGTCAAACCGCCCAGATTCCAAGACCGAACAGTTTTTCTCAACGAACACCTCTCCACCTAGCTTTGAGCTCTTCCCTGAGAAGGTGCGAATGTAGTAGCCTACTCGTAGCCTTCGAACAGACAGCCAAAGCCCACTTCATAGCCTACTCGAATATATCAAAGCCCTCTCAGCCCCTAACAAGGCTCCTCAGAAACCCCCCAGAGATGAACCTTCGACACCGGACAGAACTTCGAGAACGGATCAGTACATTAAAGCAGACTTCCTTCGACCATATCTACATACGGTCAAAGTACGAAAGGACAGACAACCATCTCACCGGACAGAACATCGAGAATAAATTAACATCCCAGCAGCAGGTATCCTTCAACCTCACTATCACGCAGTCGAAGCAAGATAAGACAGACAACTACCTCATTAGACAAGATAGCGCATTGATTGGATTGTGCAACTGCAGTGACAAGCCTAATCACCGCACCGTTCAGAACCATCACCAATAAATGTAGCAGTAACAGTACCGACAAGACCGGCGTCCATCACTCGCCGAGATTTTCTGATAGCATAATCATGTAAATCGAACCCACACCTGGTGACTCAGCTCCCTATGATTTTATAAATAGGGGAGAGGGGAAACTAGACGGGGGTTAGAAAAATCTCCTCCGGTCTTTGCATTTTACCTTCGACCACCCAAAAAATTTGTACTCGAACCCTCTAATTTACTCTTCAGTAATATACTGTCTTAAAAATCCTCATCAGAGGTCGTAGAGAGTCACATTCGGGCTTCTACGCAAGTATTTGCCTTTAGTTTCATCTTATCATTGACCGATTGCTTGTTCACTTTGATTGAGGATCGAGTTTACTTTGTAAGGATCGACTCCTCGTCCAAACAGAGTTAGCTCCCTATACTAACAGGCATAAGATAAGGCAAAGGTAATACTAACCTTCATCTCTTTCAATATGTCTACAACATTTCTATAGTTAAATCAAGGATAACACTTGGTTTGGTTGACTCTATTAAATCTCTGCGATTGAAACAAATGTAGAAACTTATTTCATATCAAAAACTCTAACATGCATAAGATAAGGCAAATGTAATACTAGCCTTCATCTCTTTCAATATGTCTGTAATATTTTTACAGTTAAATCAAAGATATCACTTGGTTAGAGTAACTCAACCCATCTCTACGATTGAAACAAAGGTAGAAACTTGTTTCATATCAAATACTCTAACAGGCATAAGATAAGGCAAAGGTAATACTAGCCTTCATCTATTTCAATATGTCTGGAACATTTCCCTAGTTAAATCAAGGATATCACTTAGTTTGACTAACTCAACCCACCTCTTCAATTAGAACAAATGTAAAAAACTTGTTTTATATCAAAGAACCTACCAAATATAAGATAAGGCAAAGGTCATACTAACTTTCATCTATTTCAATATGTCTGTGACAGAAACTACTTATTTTCGGGTCATATTACAGTAGATACTTTTTCTGCTGTTGAGATATCAGCCATGCTTCACCCTCTAACAGGAGGTCGATCAAAATTTAGTTTGCGAGTTACAGCGACTCTACTCCTCTTTATCAGATCAGCAGGTCGAGGGCCTAAATTCATTTCCATGAAGGCCATGCAGTTCTCTCGATCTATATTCACTCTACAAATACATTCCTTGTCAAACAAGTTCTTAAACAAGGTATCTCGTTCTAACTAAAGTCTTTTTACTTCCTCTACAAAATATGCAATGGTCGCCTTTAACATGTCTGTCCGTGATGCATGAGATACAAAGATCCTTGAAAAGTTACGTCTCACATTCTCATGGCGTGACTCCAAAATCTCATAAAGTTTCTTATAATGTGCCATTTCCCTGTCTGTCAAATCGTAAAAAGCTATATTATCTTCCAATTTTTTGGAATATTTAGCTGATTCAACCTGAATAGTGACCTCCAAATTAGCCACCTGAGTACAAAGTCTCATAATTTTTGCATTCAATTCTTCCCTGGCAGAAGTATCCTATAATAGGTCATCTTTCTTCATCAGCAGGACTTCCCTCGCCCCGATTTCCCCTTCCAAGACCTTCGCCCAGACAAGAGAAGCATCAAACTTGTGCTAGAATTCCCTTAAGCTTGCATTCCCTTTCTGCACATGTCCCTGAATTCGAGTCACGTCACCATCTAGCTCTCTAATTTGACCTAATAGACTAACGACATCCCCTTGGACTAGAGGAACTTTAACATCATTTCTACTCCTCCTCAAGCACTCCCTAGTCTCAGCTTTCTTGACACGCACGTTGGCTTGTGCCAATTGGGTCTTCAATCGTGCCACCATCTCGTTTAGCTTATTGCACCTTCATTGCACTCCCTGAAACTCCAAATCCATGGCTGGAAAGGCTAGGTACAAGTGTTCGACTGCAGCTTCCGAAGCTGATAGATGTTCTCGAGCTACCTTCAACTCGTTATCTTTTTCACTCATTTTTTGTTTCAGTCGCGCCAGTTCGCTTTTACAATTTTGAAGATCAGCTCGAGATTGTCCCTCCGATCTCTCTAGCGCCTGAATACGGTATTGAGCCATTTCAGCTTGCTTACCCCTAACCATCAGCGTGTCAAGCCGACTTTGAAGCTTCATGGTATGTTCTTTTACTTCTGGAAGATCTTTTATCCTCTCCTCAATTTTGACATCTTTCTACTCGACCTTGCGAGTGAGGTCGACAATAGTATGATTGCCTCAATAAAATTAAAATACACCTTTACATGTTGATCTTCCTTGTTCTCATTCGCCTCCCCCACCCTATCAAACTTCTACATAAATTCTTGGTTACATTAGAGTGCCTCATCTTCGCACGAGCAAACTGAATCAAATTCAACCAGTACAATAATAGATACATTATATACAACTCGCTTCAGGGCACCCATCGACATGATACATATATCATTTCTAAAAAGATATCTGATTTCAAACATCTATTGTGTACAACTGCTTTTAGACTTAGAGGTCGAAGTAATATCACAGGCAGGTGCTCAATGACATACATTTCGAAGTCTAAGGTACATGATTACGATATTCCACTTTATCTAAATACATTGAATTTTTCTACACACTATATTAGTGTTATTTTTCTAAAAATTGATAGCAAGTTTTGATCTACCTCTACGCTTTACGTTATCTAATTTACTTGGTAGCTTTATGTCAAATATAGCATACAAGTCAGGAAATCTATTCCTATCTAACCTGGAGCTCCACTTGCGAAGAAAGCAAGGCTGTGTGAGATCTCTCTTTCCCTGGCAAGCCCAGTCTCTAGATCTTTTATTTTAAGACTCATTTCCCTAAGTGCCCACAAGAGGGTTACAAAAAACAAAAAAGGGCTCAGCCTACAGAAATCTATTCAATACATACAGAGTCCAATAATTTACAAGACATTACAAAATACTCATACAAAACATTTCTCTACCCTACCTTCTCATTCTTGCCCTCTGGGAATTCAGCGTCATCCCCTTGGTTATCTAGCACAGTCTGGCGAGAGACACCATCTAACCCATCAGCAACTTCCACCGCCACTTCTTCCACTTCTTCATCACCACCCTCCTCGACATAGGTGTCTACCATAATGGCATCCACCTTCTCCACAAAATATCCCTTCAGCATAAGGTGGCGCCCCAGCCTTTTACGCTCCACCTCTACCTCTTCCAGATTCGTCATCGCCTCCACTTGCAAATGACCAATCGCCACTGCATGGGAAGCCTTCAGGGCCTCTAGCTTCTTTGCTTCCTTGAGAGCATCAACCTTCACTCGAGCTACCTTCTTTTCAAGCTCGACCTTCTTAACCTTCATCAGCTCAGATTTTTTTTCTTCCACTCAGAGACAAATTCCCTTCACCAAATGAGCAACTTGCATAAAACAAATCGACCTCAGCATAAGTTTGAACACAATAAATTTTTTACATGATCAAACATAAACACGTACCATTCTGCTCATATCCTCCTCTCTATGAAGAGCCGCCAGTCTGGCCCATTTCTCCACTGCTTTGAGATCGTCCTTAGCAGCAGGTCACTTTTCAGTAACCTTATCCTCCGACCTCCCCGAAGGGTGGATCCTTCTCCTTTTCTCATTTCCATCAACCTCACCACTCCCAGTGGTACCAGAGGTCGACGCACGCTTTAATATCTATTTTTTGAAAAGTGTTCGAGCTAATTTGCTCGACGTAGTAGACTCTGACTGGGCCGTGCTGTCTATTCTAGAGGTCTTAGCCAAATTAGTTCAACCTTCCCCACCAGTTCCTCTCTTCCTCTCATCATCAACACCCGCCATCAACCTGGTCGATTGAGATTTTTGAACCTTTTCAACTTGCTCCCAATCCTCTTCTTTCTGCTAAAGCCAAGTTCTTCCAACATAAACTCGAGCTTAACCTCTTCCTCCGTAACTTTGTCACACAATGAATCTTTCCTTTCCACTCGGGACTTCAGACCTGCCATGCACAACATTTTTTATTATCAACAAAAGACCATTAGTTTATACATATCAATACTATACTCTATGCATTGTTATACTTACTTTGTTTTACAGTTCTAAACAGAAAATCTAAAGGTTCTTCATCATCTCTCTGAAGACAATTACCCTTCATCCATATTACGTTATCATTCTAGGCTCGACCTGCTAAATTATGATTGAAGAAGCGATGCCGAGTTGTACTCGCACAAAAATATGCCCACCACTGGCTTTATAATTCTTCACCCTATAAAACTGCAATACGTCCTCAAGGGATATCCTCCTCACATTTCCCCTCATTCTTCTATTTTTCATTCAGATGGTCGCAGACAGTTATTTATTACCTCCCACATGTTCTTATTCAATTGAACAGGACATGCTCCAATCGTATTCATAATCCTCTTTGCCAAATTGGTAAGGGGAAGACTCAACCTATACTCTAATTGAGACAGGTAACACTGGAAACTCTCTGAAAGGTCACTCCGAACACTCCCATTAAAATATTTTAACGAGATCGATTCATCTATACCCCTATCTCATTTTTCCTCCTCCAAGCCGGCCAACAAGTAAAAATACTCTTCCCCCTGTCGCTACAGTACACCCTCTAAACGTTCTACCAGTGTATTCTTCGCAGTTATTCCATTTCCTTCCTACGGAAGCCTTGGCTTTACAAAATTCTTTGAATACATCTGAACCAGGGGGATAGGCCACCAACTTACCAGGAAAACCTGGAAATTGCTCCAATCCTACTTCAACCTCACTATCAGACTCTACCACCCGACTAGAGGTTGAAACCTCGTTCATAGGCAAACTATCCATTTCACTACTATTTTATGGGAAAAGTTCAATCCTACCCAAATACCTCTCACATTCGACCTACATACAGCTTCAGGTATCTATAATTATTTTATACAAATAGATCATTCGTATGTAACATATCTTTCAAATATTCTGTCTATATGTCATATATCATAGATTGCTATAAATAGAGATTTTTTAGGATTTTCTTAAAACAGATTACGAATTGTAAAAAGATAAAACAACATATGTCTCTGCTAACCATCAATATCATAATGAGAATCCGCAGTAGCGCCAACTCCTTCCCTCACAACGCTACTGTATAACCACCTACGTGATTTTGTGCCCGCAACTTTCTTCGTCTATTGATTGCCCTCAGAATATTTACCAAAGCCTCTACATCATTTTGCGCTTCTCTGTCTATGTTCTTCAAATTTTCAGAAGTTGAAAAATATTTTAATGATGAAGACGAAGCACTATTTATTCTTTCTCTCTCTAACGACTGGCAGTTATTACGCCTCGTGCGACCCGTCCTCAGTTTTGGAACTGAGGCAACATTTCCACTATCCATGTCAGACATCTTGTACCTTTTCAATAAAACCGCCTTTCCATCATTACCCCTGCCCTCATATTTTAATCTATTTTTATCACTAGTTTTCATAACTTTATCTGACTTTCCCGCACTCATGATGACTCATACTCTACAATATCATATTATAGCAGTTTTACATAAGAGACAAAACTAGAAGCTCCTGCATTTTTTCTCTTCTTGTTCCTTATACTTATAGTAGTGATGACGTCATTTTCAAAGCTAACAAAATTTTCAAACTTCATTCAAAATTTGTTTGTTAAAAACAATCTCAACGGCATTTGCAACTATAGAGGATCGAGTTGAATTCAATTTTTTTGTTAAATTCAATAGCATTTACATTTATTTAAGATAACACTTTACATATAATTACATCTAAAACAACCTTAATGATATAGGCAACCACCTACGATCAGGTCTCATCCATCTATCATCTCATCCTCAAATTCGATCTCCACTTCAGCAATCAATTTTACCATCTCTTCTCGATCTGCAGGATCCCACATCAATTTACAAAAGCATACCTCATAGAATTACCGAGCATACTTAAGTTCCTTACCCCTTATATCTAATCCTTCAGGAAGACATTCCCTCACTGGTAACCAAACTATCCAAATATCCTCTCTCGCACTTCAGCATTCTTTAAGGCCAATCGTCCTTCAGTAGTATGATGAATTCTCCGAGATTGAGTTTGCACCATCACAATCCCTTCTCTATATTCAAAAAAATAAATTTTACCCTTATTTATGCGTTTCAACACCACTTTCCTCTTAAAGCGTGATATTTTACCTTGTATCTCGTAACAAAAACCCAAAAAATCTTGAGGCAGACTATTCGAACTTATCCCTTCCCTCGAACTCATACGTTACATTATTTTTCAATTTGAGCAAAAAATTTGATGATTTATCCTTCTATCGACCTTTATTAGCTCAAATTTTTGCATTACAGATTTCTTACATTTTAATCTCCAACATTTCCAACACGTAGATATATCATACTTACATTGCCACATAAATTTTTGCACATATATGTCTTAGTTCGAATAACAACACTTACGGTATTCATAAACTTTAATTCAATTTAAACACCCTTCAAGCGATTTAATTCGTGTATACAAGATATTTTGTAAACACAAGTAATTGGATGGCTAATTTTTATTCATGTCGATAACATTACACGTGAGTTTACAGATAACAAGTTTTTTTGTAATCGATCTCTGGTATATTACAGAGATCTAATACATACACTCTGGCACATCAACTCCTCCAGTTCTTCCTGCTTCAGTGATCTTTCACCCTGATGTAAAGCAGAAATTGGAACCAGCAAAAAGCCTCTCTCACATGAGTTTGGTTGAAGTCCAGTCAAACTTCAAATGGAAACTATGCAAGCAGTAGACTTAGTGTTGGTACCAACTATACAAATCGAAGGTCTTCTAAGCGCCAAAACATGATGAAAATGCAAAAACAGACATCCACTGGTTGTCTCCCTCCTCCACTACCATCACCTCCTCCTCTAAAACTGCCACCTCTGAAGAGTTGGCAGAGATGAAGATGGCCCAACCTTAGAATCCATGGTAATATAAGAAATCAACATAACTGCTCTGCAGTTATGCCTATCCCTGCATATAAATCCCCAACCTTGTCTTCCGCGAGAGTACAGAGACAAGCCTAACGTTCCTCGCCTGCCAAGACAACAAAATGAAATATCCACTTACAATAGAATTCTTCCTCATCTTTAGCCGCTTCATCTTCCGACATGCCTTGATTACTCGGAGGTACAGGAGCGGGTATCGATATCTCCAAGGATTGGTCACCAAAGTATTTTACCTTCAACCTCTGTATTTCAGACGCAATCCGGTCTTCAAGAACCATTCTCCGTGCCTTCAACATTTTTTTTAATATTTTAGTGAATTTTTTCAGATTACAAGCATACACTGCTTCAAGGATTCGATACAAGTACTATTTATATAACCCTACATATATTGTGCAGGTACGTTTTACCAAGCTTCATTATTTATTACAGACGCAACTTTTCAAAATCTAACCATCACATACATCAACATCCACATTAAAAACACGTCATTTCCCCATAACCCGCGTAACTTCCACACAGTCAAAGCCATTATTACTCCACTTCAAAAATAAAGAATTTCAACCCAAATACCCATTACCAATTGATTATTTCTCAACCAAAGCCACTCATGATTTTGGTTGCAAGGGGGTAATTATAGGGGCCTATCCCTCGATCTTAACTAAAATCGTGTTGTCACAAGTTCAAATTACCTCCATCTCAGGTTCATGCATTTTCAACATAACTTCCCCAGTTAACATTCCAAACCACCCCGCGACCTATTTAAGAATGTGGGTCAAGCTCAAACCAAAAAACCTTACCCAGTCAAAGATACCTGTTTCTCGCAAACTCATCAGTTACTCAGTCAACCGTCACTAACCACATTGTTTGGAAAATGTGCTCCAGTACGATGACGGAGAATGCCTATATAAAGGAAAAGCTCTAAAAGATACAAGGACGAGAAGATTACAACAGAGATCATCAAGAAACTATTTAATTTTGATTCTCAGCAAACAGTCAAACTTCTTAATTACAAGATTTAAGTTTTTCTATGTCTAAAGATCACTTGTAATAAGATATCCGCCTCAAGAAATAAAGATACTTTTATAAAAATCCTCCACTCCAGGTCATGGTTTTTTACCTATTCAGAGGTTTTCAACGCAAAAACTACCTGTGTCATTTCTTACTTTCCATTAGAAAATTATTACAGGTTCATTGCTGTGATAGTGAATTCTAGGCCATTTTGAGCTTACGGAATTTGGCCATTACAGTTAGTACACCATTGAGAGGTCACTTTAAATTATTAAAGGATTGTTGTCCAAAGAGGCAGAAGGATTGCGATGGAATGCAGAAGGTTCCTTATAAATTGGCGGTTGGTAGCCATATGTACGTTATGACTTGTATGAGGCCAGATATTGCCCAAGTAGTAGGTATTGTCAGTAGGTATATGAGTAATCCAGGCAAGGAGAATTGGAGAGCTGTAAAATGGATATGGAGGTATCTAAAGGGGGCTCAAGATATGGTATTATGATATGGGGGTTCTCAGATATGCTTACAGGGTTTTGTTGATTCTGATATGGCGGGTAACATTGATAGGCAGAAGAGCACTAGTGGTTTTGCATTTATATTGGGAAGCGGTGCAGTTATATGGGTCTCTAGGCTACAGAAGATTGTAGCTTTGTCTACGACGGAGGTAGAATATATTATGGTTACGGAAGGTTGCAAGGATATCATTTGGCTTAAAAGGTTAATGAAAGATCTTAGTAGATAACAACTTTCTCCTAAGTTGTATAGTGATAGTCAAAGCGCTATGCACTTAGCGAAGAATTTGGTTTTTCACTCTAAGACCAAGCATATGTATATTTGGCATCATTATATTCGCGCGCTCCTCGAGAGCGTTGTGTTGAAGCTTGTGAAGATTCATACTTATGTAAATCCGGCGAATATGTTTACGAAGGAGGTAACTTTTCAGAAGTTGACGACATGTACAACTTTTGTGGATCTTCAAGATTGAAGGTCCGGGTAGTGCGAGCAATTTATTTGGAGATCTGGAGATGGGTTACAGGATTCGATTTAAAGTGGGATATTGTTGAGTGTGAACTCAAATTGTTAAAGTCGTTTGAGAGAAATTGATGTCGTTTGAGCGAAATAGATGTCGTTCGAGCAAAATATATGTCATTCATCGAATGAAGATATATGTCATTTGAACAAGATTGCAGTTCTCGTGTTGGAAACTTGAAGATCGAAAAAGTTGTTCAAACGAACTTAGATGTCATTCGAACGAGTTATTGTTTTCTAGGGCTGGAAACCTTTTACCGTCAAAGTTGCTCGAACAAGATAAGTTTGCCTTGAGATACATTCTTTTTGTAATTAGTCCTCTAGTATATAAATAGAACTTAGGTTATTTGTTAACCTATCTTTTCTCTGTGAGTTTAATTCTAGAGAACTAGGATTTGAGGGACTCCATTAAAGTTTGAGAAGCTTGGAGTGATCGTGTAACCTGTTTGATCATAGTGGACTGTTCGCGGAGAGTGGGTTTTTTTAATACGTAAGGGTTTTCCACTTTTCTCCTCCTGGAAAATACATGTCTTCTTTACTATTCTGTATTCAGTCTATTTTCTTGATTCAGCATATTCTGCGTATCATTCTTGGCATAGAAGATAAAATAACTACCTCGATTCTCAACAATCCTAACGAAGCTATTACTTCCACCTTAGTAATAGCTCACAAAACATCCTTAATGGATTCAAATCATGAACAAGTTATGAGTAGTACAGTGATAGCGAATGGATGGAGTTAGTTTGGGGTATGTTTGAATGCTTACAACACTAAAATAGTTGCTTCACCCAAAAAAAATGTGTTCCGCCTTTCTATGTCCTACTAATGCCACCCTCAGGTAGGCTTCTCTTCTCTTCTCTTCTCTTTTCCTCCTTTCTCTCTTTTGAGCGGTATGGGATGCGAGAGAGACTGCTATGAACCCAGTCTTCCCAGCTAGCCTAAGAGGTGAGCCTCATAGAGGCAGAAGATCCACTCAAAAATCGAAATAATCCTCATATCACCAAAACTTAAGGTAAAAAAGATGACAAAAGATGTCACCAAAAAATAAACAAATACAAAATCAGTTGATAGCCCTTTCATCTCCCCTTTGCACTATCCACGTCATCAGCAAACTATATAAGCTAAGACTTGAACTTTCCAAAACTTGAAATTCTTCAAGTTCAATATCACATTCATAATCATCACAAAATCTACCTCACCTTTAAACTTGTTTTGAAGGAATTTGGAGATAATTTCACACAACACAAATTTCATAAATCAAAGTAGAGAAAAAGATTGCTCTCTACAACACCATACTCAAGACTCTAGTCACCAAGCGCTCTGATACTAATATGAAGGAATTTGACAAGGAACAAATGATAACTTCATATCAAAAAAATTTAACTTCAGATGAAATACATGAGAATAAAATTGTTCCTAATATTGGGTTACGACTCAAAAATAGACGAAGTCATTTAAACGTAACATAAAGTTCTTTAAACGAGACTTAAGTCATTCAAACGAAAGCCGCGTTGTTTGTTTTGGAGGCAATAGTTTATCTCGTGATGCGTACTTTGTTGATGACCTAATAGAGAGTCTATAAATATAGAATGTGAGTTCAAAGCCTCTGTATGTGAGAGAAAAATATCTAGAGAGAGAAAAGGGAGAAATCTAGGGTTTTACTCTGGAATGATTTCTTGGGTTTTTCTTTCTAGGGTTTCTTGCTGAGGATTATCTGCAAGGGTAGAGGTTAGGTTGAGTAATCTCTGGAACTTATTGTAACCCTAATTGATAATAGATTTGTCGTGCTAGTCGGGGTGGTTTTGATCCTATTGTGCTTCCACCTAAATTTAAACCTTGTGTATGCGCTTAATTGCTTTAATTAAATTCTTTATGGTTAGAGTTACTTCTTCAGTTCTTGTTCAATCATATCATGCCTCCGCGTTGCGATATGCCCCCTTTGTTTCTTAACAATTAGGAACAGAGCGAGGTTTGGGCCAAGTAGAGAAACAAAATGGGAGGATCTAAGTACTTTAACGCGATCAAATTTGAAACAGAGAAGTTTGATAGGAAGAATAATTTTGGATTGTGGCAAATACATGTCTAAGATATCTTGATTCAAGGCGGGTTACGCAAGGCACTGAAAGTGAAGCCTATGCCTAAAACTCTAGTTGATGGTATAGCGGTCCAAAAAGTGGACAATGATAAAGAAGACTGGGAAGATTTGGATTCAAGGGCTAAGAGCGGGATTCATCTTTGTCTCGCTTAAAATGTTTTGGCAAACGTGGCTAGAGAGAAGACCGCAAAGGGTCTTAAGGAAAAGCTTGAAAGTTTTACCAAATGAAGAGTCCTTTGAATCACTTATACCTCAAGGAATGGCTTCATACGCTTAGGATGGATGAGTGTACGAGCGCTGGTGATCACCTAAGTTATTTGAACGGGATCGTTTCGGAATTGGAATCGATTAAAGTTAAAGTTGTGAATAAAGATAAGGCGCTTTAACTCATATGGTCTCTTCCTTCTACCTTCAAGCATTTTCAACCTACATTGATATATGGGAAGGAAACTTTGAGCTTTGAGGAGGTTATAAGTACACTTCTTTCCGAGGAGAAAAGGCTTAAGGGTAGGGAATCCTCTGTAGTAAACTCAGCGATGGTGGCTAGTGGAAAGAGAAGCTTTAATAAGTTTATAAAAGGAACTTGTTGGGGTTGTGGTCAATCAGGTCATTATAGATTGGATTGCAAAGTAGAGAAAGGTAAAGGAGAAATTTTGGTAAAGGGCTTTGAAGGTGAAACTAACAGACTGGCGACGATTACTGGTGATAATGGTGACGAGTCGCTCCCCGTGGTGGCCGCCGATAGTCCTCGCCACAATAGAGGATGAGTGTTTGATAGTAGGGTTACATTACATGTATGCGTAAACGAAGCATGGTTTGGCAAATATGCAAGGTGTGAGGGTCGCAAGTTTGTGTCGATGAGCGATGGCTCTCAAAGGACAATTGTGAGAGTTTGTGATATTCGCGTGAGGATGTTCGTTGGACGCATCATAGTTCTTCATGATGTTTGACATGTGCCGAGTATGACTAATAATCGAATTTCACTTTCTAAATTAGATAATGAGGGTTACAATTACTCTGGGCGAGGTGGAGTAATGAAAGTTTATTGGAAGTCTTCTCTGATCATGAAGGGAGTTCTTAGCGGGAACTTGCATGCATTGGTTGGTAAATCAGTGGGTGGAGATATGAAGGTTGCATGTAGCGATAGAGCTATGGAGATTTATCGAAAGAAAAATTTAGCTCAAGGTGGAGCAATGGCACGGTCTACAAAGATGATCAGAAAGTGGGTTTCGATTGGCGGATCTAGAAAAAATCTAGACTCGTATAATTATCTTAATTGAGAAGTTGCCCATAGGGGCAGCATGATAAGGATACACGATAAATGCAGCGAAAGAAACGGATATTTCGCCGAGGTGGAGATTGTTGGGTTATGACTCAAAAATTGATGAAGTCGTTCAAACGAGACATAAAGTCGTTCGAACGAAAACTACATTATTTGTTTTGTAAGTTCATTTTGGAGGTGATGGTTTGTCTCGTGATGAGTACTTTGTTGATGACCTAATAGAGAGTCTATAAATATAGAATGTGAGTTTAAAGCCTCCATATGAGAGAGAGAAAAGAGAGAAATCTAAAGTTTTACTCTAGAAAGATTTCTTGGGTTTTTCTTTCTAGGGTTTCTTGCTGGGGATTATCAGTAAGGGTAGAGGTAAGGTGGAGTGATCTCTAGAACTTCTTGAACCCTAATTGATAATAGATTTGTCGTGCTTGTCGGGGGTGGTTTTGATCCTTTAGGATTTCCACTTAAATTTAAACCTTGTGTATGTATTTAATTGTTTTAATTAAATTCTTTATGGTTAGAGTTAGTTCTTCAGTTCTTGGTCAATCACATCGTGCTTCCATGTTGCGATTTGCCCCCTTTGTTTCCTAACACTTAATATTTAACACACCAAACAAAAACTCTTTAATTTCTTCTTCCCTCAACTCCTTATATTCAACACACACACTAGGCTTTTTTTATAGCATTTACACAATAACCTAAATACATGAACCATACTCAATGCTTAACATAAATATTTATATAATAACCCACAATTAAAACACTCTTGAACTTTGTAACCACAAAACAACTCTTCGGCTTTCGCAACAAATCTTCTATAGGAATTCACATCAACTCCAACAAGTCTTACCTTAGTTATATTTCTAACAAAAATCAAATTCATTAATACTTATTAAAACTTTCTACAATATAAAATGGCTCATTCGCAAAGGAACACTGGGCTGGGTATATAAATGACTTGAAGGCGTTGTTCTCGTAGACATTCGTAACAAGATGAACTTTATTACTACTCTTGTGGCTCTGAGTCTCCACCACAAAAAAGTGGTACTCTTATCATTTTGGCTAGGTAAGCATCTTTTTTATAAAAATAATGAATTGAGAGCCGAAAGTAGAACATAAATTATGAGAATAAATACTACTTTTTGCCATCTTTACAAAATCGATACTTTGGCAAGGCACTTTCAAAATTGATACTAAAATTAACAAATCGATAATGGTCTCACCTACTACCCCCTAGTTACCACTCTATTCTCTAACATTAAATGTTTATGGGTAGTCTAATCTACTACAATAATAAATCTACCAACTCACAAAGATTACTCAACAAATGACAAAGTTATACAAAAACAATTACAAAGATATACACATCAAATGACAAAGTAGTCGCATTATAAATGATAAATAATGCAGGAAAAAATTATAAACTATCCCAATGGAGTTGTTAAGTAGTCTAATCTACTACAATTATAAAAACAGTAATAAGAGGGAAGATTCCCCCCTAAATACACTACCAACCTTAAAAATTAAAGCTTCTTTTTCTTATTCTTCTTTTTCTTCTTCTACAAGACTACAACAAAGCTTTTACAAAATTTAAAGCAGATTCTCCTTGATGTATTGTTTGTCTCCTTCATGTGCCAAGTCTTCCAACTATCATTCTGCATTCGCTAAAGTCCTCACACAGAGGTCATTGGGAAGGAAAAGATTGTTGTTATCATAGGTTATTCTCATTGCCAAAGACCATTGTTATCCTTCTCTTCGACCGTTAAAGTAACCATTGCAGTAAATATCATCTCTAACTCTGTATCCATCAATTCCCACTGTGTATCTGCATCATGATTTGAAGTTTTTTTTCTTAAGAAAAATGTTATGCAAGACGATACAATTTGTACATAATCATTTTTCTTTGGCTTTTCAATCATTTGTCTTCTGCTGCTTTATCATTTGTCATTTTTCTTATGTCATTTTTAGCATTTATTATTTACTACTATATCACAGGAATTGTTCATTGATATCATTTATTTCGGGATTCCTATAACTTATTTTAGGGATTGCTGAAGTTGAGTTTTATATCATTTTTCTCATTTGTTTTTTGTTATTTTATCACCAGAATTGTTTATTTATATCATTTGTTTTAGGGATGAATGGAGTTCAGCTTTATACCATTGTTCATTTTGGTAGGGATATCGTACATCCGAGGAACGGATCAATCGTTAGTTATGTTGGAGGAAGTACAAAACTTACCTCACTAAGAGCGTACTCATCATACGAAGATTTCATTACACTCCTTGAAGAAACAAGCGAAATGCATCGTGAGGACTGTAAGCTGTACAACTTCGTCCATGGTTGTGCATGCGTAATTTCATTCATCCGGGACTTTACCGTAATGATCAATATGCATAAAACCAATCCCGGCATACACTTTTACATAGGGATTGTTAATGAGCTTAAGGTACCTTCCCAGAACTCCCATAACTTTATTTATGATTTCTGTTCTTCAGGTAAAGGGTTGTCCACCACCAAAAATACTGGTTCAGGTAAAGGGTTGTCCACCACCAAAGCGGGGGGACCTTTGCGTCATAACTCATTTCTTGATCCAGAACCTGAATACAGGGGTTGCCCTAAAACAAATGGCAGAGGGCTTGATTCATGTAGGTTTGGACCTTTTGTGGATGATGATGATAATCCTCAATCAAATAATTCTTTCAAAACTATATGTACTGATGTTTCTCCCTCAAATGAACCTAGCATTCATCAATCAAATGTTTATCTCTCAAATGAACCTGTGTTAACTAATGTTCCTCAATCAAATGAACATTTTCAAACTATCCCTACTAATGTTCCTCTCTCAAATGAACCTTGTATTTCTCAATCAAATATTCATCTCCCAAATGAACCTATGTTAACTAATTTTCTTCTTTTAAATGAGCCTATGTTAACTAATGTTCCTCTTTCAATTGAACCTAAACCTATCATTGGATAAATTGAACCTTCAGGTAAGCTCGTAAAATTTATCAGTTGTGAGATGTTTTTTAACATTTCTTATCAAATTAGTATTATCTTAAGAAGCATATTTCTCATTTGTTCAGCTGAATTACGGTTTGAGCCAGACCCCGAATAGGTGAAAGATCTCGTGGATTTTCGATTCAAATATGCGGCGTACACAGAAGATCCCTATGACTTCATTAAAGAGTTTAACATTGGTGATTTATATCGAGATAGGATTGAACTCAAGAATCACATAAGAGCTTATGCAGTTGTAAATAAGTTCAATCCCGAACACGTTCAAAGTAATGAATATAAAATCGCGGTACGCTGCAAAGGTCATAAATGCTCTTCGCGGATTTACGCGACAAGGTTGCTCAGTTCTGCCCTATTTAAAGTTAGTACTTATTGCTCTGTGCATACATGCATCCGAGTAGAAGCTGATGGTGGGAACGCATATAAGGATACGTCTAGTAGATGGGCTACTTCTATAATCATGCAAAAACTACGAAAAGACCCAAACTACAAACCTTCCAGAATTATTGATGGTATGGCAATTAATCATAATATTAATATAAAATACAATCTTGTCAGGTCTGCAAAAGAAAAAACCCACGCAGAGGTATCATCACTTTATATGTCATTTGTTCACCCATACAAGTCATTTGTACAATAATTTTTATCATTTTATTGCATGTCATTTTTTTGACTCACTGTGTCATTTGTACTGTGATCTTTATCATTTGTCAGCTACTTTGCGGAAGTAAGGTTGGTTGACCCAGATTTTGTATTTGGCATACAAACTAAGAGTTGTAATGATAAGAGATTCACAAGAAAAACTTTTTTAAAAGGGATATATCGTGGGACTCTACTAACAGCCATCGCCATTGACCCAAGCAATCATATTTTACCACTTGCGTTTTCGATAACAGACTCGAAGACTACCGAAAGTTGGACACACTTCCTAGAGATGTTTGGGTCTAATTTCCATGGTTATGATACTAGATTCATCATCATCTCTGACAGGAATGCCAAAATTATTAATATTGTACCCAAGGTGTTTCTATTTGTAATTCATATGTTTTGTGCCTTCTACATATCGAACAACATTAAAACTAACTTCGAAAGCACGAGGATCACATTTAAGATGGCAGCAGAGGCCCTAACCAGTATTAATTTTGATAAACACATGAATGTTATCCAGAATATAGATCCAGTGGGTCTCCAATACATGTTAGGTATTCCCAATGAAATAACATGGTCTTATCTATACATTCTAATGAGTAGGTGCGTTGTCACTCTGTATTGATCAATTTCTCATTTGTTATATTAGGAATAGACATTATTACTCCATTTGCATTCTTATTTGTCATTTTTTTACCATTATTTCTCATCAGTTCCTTATTATATATTCCTTTTATAGCTGTATAATTCAATTTGTCATCAGGTTATGCTCATTTGGTATTTGATTTCTATTATTTGTCATTTGTTCAGATACGGAGTGGTCTACACAAATCATGTCAAGAGTTGGAATAACGTTATTTTAAAAGTGAGAGATCTCCCTATCCATGTTTTATTGAGGAATTACGTAGAATCTGTTCAGAAATGTCCTGTATGTATAGGGAGGAAGCTGAGAAAAGTCAAGCTCACTTAACGCCATGGGCTACGGATCATTGTGAGAGCAAAAAGTTTATGACAAATTCATTAACCTGCAGGGTTCGTATATTACGTCAGCATTTTCAGATGACTAGTTATGGCAGAACCAATTCTGTAAATATTAAAGATGGTACTTGTTCTTGTCGCTGTTGGCAAATGATGAGTATACCTTGTGAACACGGAGTACGCTCTCTCGGTCTTGCTAATGTTGATCCAACTACACGTGTTTTTGAGTACTTCACAAATGATACATACAAGGTTGTTTATGAACCTATATGGATTCCTATAAGAGGAATTGAACTGTAGAAAATTTTAAAAACTGATCCTCGTGTTCATGCTCCTATTCCAATAGTTCGAGTCGGTTATCCTTGCACGCAAAGGAAGAGAAGGCAAAAAATGTTTGGTCCTATCACCAAACTAAGATTTTACGAAAGCTGTCAAAAAAACGAATATAATTATCGTTCTTGTAAGCTTCTGCCAATCCTATCCGACGATAATACACGTCCGACAATGGCACTGTCTTTTACAATGAACACTGAGCCACCTGTCATCCCAGATGAAGATGTTGTAATTAGTTTACACTGATGATTTTGGGTACTCTATGTATCATTTGTTTGTATGATCTTTATCGTCAGTGTTATTAAAATCATCATTTGCCTTAATATAACTGTCATTTGTTTAAAAAGAATTTCTCATTTGTTTGTTTCCATTATATCCATTATTTTCTACTGAACTGTCATTTGTGCATGAAGAATTTCTTATTTGTTTGTTTCCCACATATCATTGTTTGCTTCTGAACTGTCATTTGTGCATGAAGAATTTTTCATTTGTTTGTTTCTATGATATTATTGTTTTCCTCATAACTATCATTTATTCTTAAAGAATTTTGCATTTGATGGTTTCTTTTATTTTATTTTTTTTGCTAAATTAAATGGTTTCTTTTATATCATTGTTTGCTTCTGAACTGTCATTTGTGCGCTGAGAATTTCTCATTTGTCTGTAGAATTTTTATCATCAGTTTTGTTAAGTTCATCATTAAACTTGTCCCCCCTTATATCATTATTATTTTCTTACAGAACTGTGAGTGTTTTGTTTACCATATATCAAACAAAAACCACTATTTAACAGCAAAATGTAAACGAAATAGCATAAAATAGATGTCCATTCATACATAGAGAAAGTATTAGTTACCACAAAAAACTAACAAACTAAGCACCATAAAAAATAGAACAAATGTTCACAACTCCTGATCACGTTCCGAGCATTCCAGATTGCGCTCCAAAGCCTGGATCTTCTGTTGGAGACAGCTAATCTTAGATGTCGACTCCTCCCACAGTTTCTTGTACTCATCCCGGTCCAACTTTACGGCGCAGATCTGATCTTCCAAGAAGCGCATATGGAACTTGAACTCTATAAAATGTTGATCTCTCGTTGCTATAACTTGATATAATTCATCTCGGATTACATCGAACGCTCCTAATTTCTCCCTGAAATCTTTGTAATGCTCTTTCAGCATTTGTGCCTTCTCACCGGAGACATTCTTCTTCATTAGACATAGTCTATTCAATTTGTAGAGATGTTGGCCACGCTGATCTTCTTGCATCCCTACCGACTCAAACCAATCGTATGGTGTGTTCGAAGAGACATGGCTGACTCGAGTAGAGTGCGACATGTTTTTGAAAAGTTGAAAAGAGTTTATGATTAGGGTTTGAATAGTTGAAGACTTGAAGAGTTGAGAATAGTTCATTTGAGATTAGGATTTTTATAAGGGGAGTTGAATGGATTGAGAAGGGATGCGTGTCAGGGATTACATGATGTTTAGGGTAAAAGTTATTATTACTTCAGTTCGGCACTGTCGTTTCTTGTTGTACACGTAAGTAATATGAGTATTTAAACTGAGTTGTCTAATCAAGTAACATTACTTATCACATCAACTTGTAATATGTTGAAGAGAATTTTGCATTTGTTTGTTTGTTAGATATCATTTATTTTTTGCCTGAATTGTCATTGTTTAACGCTAATATATCATTTTTCTGCCCAAATGCTGTCACCAATTTTGTTAAGTTCAAAATTTATCTACCTTTGTTCATGTAGTCTTCATCATTTGTTTAGTTTCCTTATATCATTTTTTTCGAATGGAACTTTTTAGTTGTTTGTTTCCTTTATATCAGACGGAAATTACTATTTAAAAGCGAAAAAGAAAAACGAAACAAAATAAATGTTCATATCAAATAACCAAATAGACCATTCACTTACATCAATTGACTATCTACAAAACAAATAGATTAATTGATGGTTCATGTTTTACAAATCATATATAAAAAATCAATCATTGGTAACAAATGATAAATCTTAGATAACAAATGTCAAATCATATATTACAAATGACAAATCTCATATAACAAATGACAAATCTCAAATAACAAATGACAAATAATCAAATAGACCATTGACTTACATCAAATGTTGTCTATCTACAAAACAAATAGATCAATTAAACTTTCACAAATCATATATAAAAAAATCGATCATCGGTAACAAATGACAAATCATATTTAACAAATAACATATCATATCTAACAAATGAAAAATCTCATATAACAAATGACAAGTCATACCTAACAAATAAATAATCGTGTTTTTAAGTATAAATGTTGTCTACTTATGAACAAACACAATTCATTATATCAAATAACCAAATAGACCATTGATAGTTAACAAATGATAAATCATTGATAACAAATGACAAATCATATCTAACAAATGATTAATCTCATATAACAAATAACAAGTCATACATAACAAATGAATAATCGCGTTTTTAAGAATAAATGTTGACTACTAACAAACAAACACAATTCATTATATCAAATAACCAAATAGACCATTGATAGTTAAAAATGACAAATCATCGATAACAAATGACAAATCATATCTAACAAATGCATAATCTCATATAACACATGGCAAGTCATAACTAAGAAATGAATAATCATGTTTTTAAGAACACATATTGACTACTAACAAACAAGCACAATTCATTATATCAAATAACCAAATAAACTCTTGATAGTTAACAAATGAAAAATCATCGATAACAAATGACAAATCATATCTAACAAATGACAAATCTCATATAACAAATGACAAGTCACAACTAAAAAATAAATAATCGTGTTTTTAAGAATAAATGTTATCTACTAACAAATAAATACAATTCATTATATAAAATAACCAAATAGACCACTGATAGTTAATAAATGACAAATCATTGATAACAAATGATAAATCATATCTAACAAATGATAAATCTCATATAACAAATGACAAGTCACAACTAGCAAATGAATAATCGTGTTTTTAAGATTAAATGTTGTCTACTAGCAAATAAACACAATTCATTATATCAAATTACCAAATATATCATTAACTTACATCAAATATTATCTATCTATAAAACAAATAGATCAATCGTTAGTTCATGTTTTACAAATCATATATAACAAATGCCAAATCATAGAAGACGAATGACAAATAATAGATATCGAATAGAAAATCACAGATGACGAATGAGAAATAATATATAACCACAGGTAGCAAATGCCAAATCTCAGATAACGAATGACAAATCATACATAAGAAATGAAAAATTAATTATAAGTAGATGACATATTTTATAAAATGACATACATCCAACTAGACAGACTAGATTCTGATTCCATTCTAACAAATAACAAATATGTAATATACCAATGACAAAGAAGATATAATAAATGAGAAAGATCAATAAATGAATGATATTAATAATTTTTTATAACTTTACAAAATTACATAAATTATACATTACAACAAAATGCAGATCAAAGTTTTTAAAAATCTCCTACGGCTCAACTTCCAGCCTCAATATATCATAAGCAATTGTGTAACGGCATTCATCACCGTCTATTAGATCTAGAAATTTTATCCCCCTTAGGATATTGTCCATAAAGATAAGCATATAGACCCCGTAGTCATAACTATTTGGTTGTGTTGGATATTTCCCAAAATGAGTTGTCTATTTTGAGTTTAGGTCATAATTCTTTACCTCTAAACCAGTAGGTGGACTACTACAATTGGCAAAATCTATCCATATCAACATTTTGGGGAGGATTTTTGATAGCTGATCATCAATACGCTGGTGTCCAGGAGATAACTTCTTATTCATCTATACATTTGCAATTTTCACCTCCACCAGTGAATCGTTGATGTATATTTTTCTTCCCTTAAAGGACACAGCACAAAGGACCCAGTGGTTGTCATTGAGATTCCAGGAAATGAGTATTAATTTTGCATTGACCACTTTCAAATCTCCTCGATGAAAGCAATTAGAAATTGTACGATCTCATTGCATAGATGTAATTTGTTCCTAAATTGATTTCTTTTCCAATTCCACACCTGTTGGAGATGACATAATACTAGTCTAGACATTGAAAGCTTTACCAATATATTGACAAGAAAAGACATCCGCTAGTACAATCTTTTCTTTAGCTTCGCGGGCACGATGTTGTGTATTAAAATATTGAATCAGGGCTTTAATGTACACATCAATGACCTGAACAAAAAATAAAAATGACAAATTATATAACAAAAATAATGAAGTTCAGTAATACAAATGACAATAATGTCAAAAAAATGATAAAGTTCAAGGAAAACAACTTCTGTGTAAAGAAATGCCAAAGTACAGCAAAAAAAGGATAGACAATTTGAAAAACAAATGGTAAAGACTCCTGTACAAATGATAGTTTTCTGAAAAAATGAAGTATATGACAGGGATAACCCAATAAATGACAAAGGAAAAGAAATAAATGATATAAATACTTCATTGTCCAACTATTTTTCTGGATGTAAGGTGTAAAAAGCATTAAGGCAAACAGTTTCTTCACCTATCCTCTTATAGGTACTCTTGTTGTCCTTAGCTCACGAGATAATTTATCTTTCCTCAGTGATCAGACTTGGTCTACCTAATTTTTCTCATCCTGAGAGATAGGTCTTTGAATAAAAGATTCCAATAATACCCCTGGAAGAAGCTCATCAAGGTGATCATGTAATAGATTTATTTGACAAGCCATTTTGAAGGCTCTTTCATTATTATCTTCGTTAGTTAGTGTATGCCCCTTCTTTAAGGTGACATCCACTTCTGACTCCATTAAAACAAGCTGGAACAGATATGTCGAAATAAAAAAATAAAATATAAATGTGCATATTATATGAGAATGAGTAATAAACCAGTTGTTTGGTTTAAAAGTACTTCATTCATTGGTCTGGTCAATAACATTTCTTTTATTACTTATACAGGGTCTAGTTTTTTCTGTGAATTTTCATTATCATCATCATTGTCTTTAACCACCTCTTCTTTACTCTGTTCTACATCTTCATTACTCTTTTTAGTTTGTAAATAAATAGACTACAAATAATAAGAGTGATACAAGATATGGGAAAATAAATAGAAGAAAATGAGAAGTTACCAGCAAAGAAATGATAAGTTACTTGACTAGCTTCATCAACATCTTCCTCCTCTTTACTCTTTTTAGTCTATAAATAAATAGACTACAAATGATAAGAGTGAGACAAGATATGACAAAATAAAAGAAGAAAATGAGAAGTCACCAGCAAAGAAATGATAAGTTACCTGATAAGTTTTACCAACAACTTCTTCCTGGTTGAAGAATACTATATCAGATGTTGCTAGCTCTGCAGCCACCATAGTTTGTACAACAAAGGTTAAAGAAGAAACAAATTAAAATAAAAAAAATGGTATGGATAGGTGATGTTAATATTATGGACAACTCAATACAAACAAATATTAGTTGTAGTTAGGTAACTTGAGGTTATGAATCCTCTTCTTCAGCAACTTGATGATGTTCTTCTTCAGATTTAGCTTTCTCCTCACCATCTTTCTCAACATCATCAACTTTCTCATCACCATTATTCCATCTGTAAAATAGGATATACATACTACGAATGGTAAAATTAAATGAACAAATAACAGGGTAACAACAAATATGATAGATAGCTCAAAATAAATGTTAGATAAATAAATACCTCTTGAACTTCCTCTTCTTTATCAACTTGAGGTTGCTCTTTTTCAATAGATTTAACTTTCTCCTCGACATTTTTCTCATCGTCATCATCTTTCTCATCTTCATCACCTTTTTTGTCACCCTTCTTCCACTTCACATACAACAAATGAAATGAACAAAGACTTCAGAAGAAATGAAAGTTCTGGATAGAAAATGACAAAGACACCCTAACAAATGCCAAAATATACTAAACAAATGACTGACTTCTGAACAAATGACAAAGTTCAAAAAGTAAATACCATTTTTTTGAAAAACAAATGTCAAATAAAATTATATAAATGATAAGAAGTAGTAAACGAATGATACCTCTAGAAGGCCACCACCATATTCAGACGATATCGCTCTAAATTCACTTCCATCCTAACTTTAACTTTATCATCTACCATTAAATCTTTTACCACCTTCAATCCCTCTCCAGACGCAACTTGATGAAGCAAATTTTTAGCAGTTGAATGAAATTCATCAAGTTCTGGGAAGTTTGCCCGTTTCTTCCTTGGCGCACTATTAGCCAAGCCCTTCTTGGGGATCTTGGGGATTAAGGTTTTTAATTAGATCAGTGGGACATGATCCAATTGTTCATCACTGAGATCTTCTATCTTTGTGCCTCCAACTTTTATCTTCAGGGGTACATCAGCTTCATCTGCCTTCTTGTTCTTCTTCTTGGCATTCCTCTTCTTCTGCCTTTCTTCCTTACCTTTTTTCTTCTCTTTAATCTTTTGATTTTTTGTTGGAGGTCTCTTTGCCAGGTTCTCGGCTCTGCCTTTTTCTTTTTCCCATCTTCTTTTTCATTACCTTCTTATTCTCGCTTATGTTTTGTAATTTTCTCAAGAGCAGAGAACTAGAATTGCCCAAGGAGTGGAGTATCTCCAAGTGGTAGAGTACTATCTCTAACTGTACACATCAAAATTCGTTCCAACATTTTACCATGGCTCTGCAACATTTTACCATGGTCATCCAACTTCAGCAACATTTTACCATGCTCCACCAGCTGAGAGCATACCCTAACCACTATAGCTTCGATCTCAATGGCAGAAGAACTGCTACCTATTATAGGTGCACCGACTGCAGGTACACTGACTACAGGCAATTTGATTACAGGCGCAGCGCCGATTGTAGGTGCTTCAATATGATTTCTCTGAAATATTCAAACAGATGACAATGACAAAGGGCAACTTAGAAATGACAGAAAAAAGTCTAACAATGATAATAGGCAACTTAATAATGACTGAGAAAAATCAAACAAATGATAAGAAGAGGATACAAAATGACAAACCTAAGTAAATAAAATGATACAAAACCTAAATTAAATGACAATGAAATAATAAAATGAATCAAAATCATACAAAGAATAGAAGATTACCATGGCCTTTTGCACAAGTTCTTGTTGCATGTCAGTCTCAGACGGCTTCATAGCTATTACCAGCAATTTGGGGTTAGCAAAAAACTTTTTAAATGTTACAATTTGGTAACGCTTAAAGGATGTCATCCTCCATCCCTGTAGCTTAGGGAACAAATGTATAGATTCCTCAATTCTTGAAAACTTTAGGCTATGAATATAAAGGAAAGTCCATATCATCAACACCCAGGTACATCCGTGCAGTGATAAAGCTTTACCCAATTTTTTATCAGCAGCCGATCGATAATCGGCAAACTCCACTATTTGACCCTACAAGAAATTATAAACTTGCTCGCCCCAAGGGAATCTGCTAAACTGATCTAGATCATCTACCAGATCAACATACTTCACCCCAATGTTTCTCCCCTTGTTCAGGAGGAGAAAGGATAGTATAATTTTTAACAAATTTAATGAAGAACGTCGTCTGCAAAACAAAATCATATACGGCTAAAAATAAGAATGGGTAAAAAATGCTAAATAATAAACAATGTAATGATAAGAACCTTAGCAAATAATGACCCAAAAACTGTAAATACATTACATAAATTTTTAGGCTGACAAATACAATGAAGAACGATAATAAAGCAAACAAAATAAATGATAAATTAGAACCTTACTATGATGTCTTTCCAATTTTGCCTGTTTTAAAGCACCGTCAATATCTTTCAACCCATATGTATTCTTCTTCTTGGGGAATCACCTTATTCTGAAATTCATCATATGCTCATGATCAACAAATAAGAATTCAATTGCAATAGGAGAAACACGTAGGCCTAAAATTAGGCAAACATGAATTATCGTCCCCCCAAATTATAACTTCATATTACCGAGATAACAATCGAATATTTCCACAACCAACGTCGATATCATCGTTATTGGATCAATCAGCAGTAACAGTGCAAAACAGGTGGTACGAAGAGCATCATTCTCTTCTTCAGGCAAAGCTGCAAATATTTTGTTAAGTCCCACACCTGTACACCGAGAAGTGTAATTTTTAGCATGGGAGGTGCCCTTCTTGGCTTTACCCTCCTGCGTTTAGTTCTCCTCGTTAACTTGTTCATTCACTTCTTTTTAGACTTCATTGTGAAAGAAGAATAAAAAATAGACTTTAATCAAACATCTGGTAGGCAGTAGTCACACAGATGATTTGCCACTAATATAACACTGAAATCATACACACACACACACACACGATGGGTAGAATCACAACGATTTTGAGAAAATGGTTTGTGCGACCGGGACGGTTTTTACGGTTGTCAATCACACACACGATGTGTAGAAACGGGACGGTTTTTATAGTTTTTACGGTCTTTACAGTGGTTGCGTAAGAAGAAAGTGTTTGAGGAATGGGGATGGTTTTTGGCTCCAAAAGCCAGACGAACTCGTGTGAATCGCACGTGTTGCCTAACCCTAAACAACAGTAACCAAATACCAAATAATATAACTGATGGTGACAGAGTCTGCATGATTCAATATAACTTATGTTTAAAAGCGTGGAAAATTGGCATCAACAAATGATAACAAATGCATGAAATGGTGACAGAGTCTGCCTTACACGTCTCGAAATAGTAATGACACGTGTACATCAGGGAATTAAAATTAGACACGTGATGTGATAATATATTTTTAAATGATTCAAACTTTTTATTTTATTTAGGAAGTGACATTCGTACTAGTGGATCCCACGGCCTTGAAACCTACTATAATATTTAAGCAGTTGATATTTTTCTGAAAGAATTGCAAAGTTATATAAAATAAATGACAAAGTAGGGCGAACAAATGGAAAATTCTTTATTGAAAATGACAACTAACTGTTACCAAATGACATAGTTGTCTGAAACAATGCTAGAGTTTAACTAAATAAATGACATAGTTTAGTTGGCAGTAGCCGCGCAGACGATTTACCATCGTTTGTTTCATTAGTTGAGTAGAGTAGAGTACCATCTACAAGAGTTACGAGTACCATCATTTCCTCCATGCCCAATGTGTAGAGTACCAGTATTTAATCAAACACTTGGTAGGCAGCACTCACACAGACGGTTTGTGACAAATAATTTGGACGGTTTTTGCAGTTGAGTAAGAAGAAGAAACTGTTCAATGACTCGGGATCGCTTTTGGCGCTAAAAACCAGACGAACTTCTGTGAACCGCAGGTGATACCTAACCATAAACGATGAGAAATAGTAACAGAATTGGTGAAAGAGTTTTTCTTCTTATAAATAAGAAATCTTGTCAAAGGTAGGACAAAATGTACTAAAACAAATGACAAGTAGTTCATGAGATGGTGACAATGTCAGCCTTCCACGTACACGTGGCTTGATATAATAGTTTTAAATGAGTTAAATAATTTTTTACAATTTTTTATTACGCTGAATGTGACATCCGTACTTGTGGAGCCCAAAAACAGGTAGTTGTCTGCTGTAATATTGTAACTTTAGAAGGGGCAAATTTTGTTTTTCCTCTTGCCAGTATTGATTTTGGAATTTATTGTTCTGTGGTCTGATTTTGTAAAGATGGCAAAAAGTAATATTTATTCTCATAATTTCCGAAAGTAGAAGTCATCATGAATATTAAGAGGTAAAAAAAACGAGTAAAGAAGTCTTATCTAGGTTGGCATCCCTACAGCCAAAAACTAAAAGAAATACCTCACTCTGTGTAGACGTGTAGTCTATAGTACATTACACTGTAGCCAGTGTTCAAGAGGAATGAATGTCTATTTTAGCAATCTCCAGTTTCAGAGAGAGTTTTGCTTAGCTAGCTTTGCACACATATCAGCACTAAAATTAACCTCCCTCCTTATATGAAATTCTGAGAGAGGAGATTAAGTTCAAGTTATCACATAAACCATAAACTGCCAAAACTAGCAAGCAGTGCAGTAACTCGAAGATCCCTTAACTGACTACAGCTCCTAGCTGTGTTCTATGCTATCACAACCATGATGACAGACATTAAAAATAGTGTCAAGTTAATTCCTTTTCTCAGTATGATTGTGAGGGGGACGTGATTATACAAATGTCGAAGAGATTACTCTGTGTAATTTAGTAACTTAAGTAGGACTTTATTTGTTTCCTATGATGGACTTTATTTGTTTCCTATGATGATCCTAAACAGATATCCACTAGGAATAGGAGTTTTCAAGGGTTTAGAAGTAGGGTCTCTTTCTTGTTTTCTACAAATTAGAAGCAGAGCCTTCGTAGCGGAGTAGTTGTTATTAAAGAATATTAACAAAATTCTTAATTTCTTGGGTGAATTCAAATTTTAGACTTGATCAAATTCCTTTGCTTCCACCAAATTGTTTTCATCAGAATAGCTTCAGAAGGGGGCAGAGCTTTATGAATGAATCCTGGGGGCCAAGTGGTACTAATTGAGTTTACAAACAACCCTTAAAGAGGAGGTTAGGTTAATGATGAGTGAATTTAGGGTTTAGGTTTCTATTAGGTTTGTTTTGGATTTGGAGCAGAGCTGCAGAGGTCAGCAATATAGCGTTACACTTACACTGCATATAAGTATAACTTAGCAAAGACTGGCATGCCCTCATATCACAGCAGCATGGTTTGACTGAGCAAATCTGCCACCCCGTTTCCTAGATTCACCAAGCTTACATCACAAGAAGTTCACCACCGGATGATCAGCTTTCAGTAATATTTTAACACTTCCTGCCTAACGGTCAAGGTTATCAAAACTATATGTTACACCAAACAACAATATTTGAAAGAAAATAATTGAGGTAAATACTAAATCAAAATTTCAGGAAAATTCGTGCCTTCGTAAAATGCAATTACATCATTGGAAGAATGAAAAACTATAATTACAAACCTTAAGCTAATATATATTAAAATAAAATGAGGAAAATCTGAAGTATACAAACATGGTTGGCATCTCCACTTGACTAACATAACAATATCTGCAATCAGCGGCAGTAGCAGCAACAGAAAAGGAAGGAAATAACAAAAAATCTGTACAATAATTAATAATGTATCTTGCAGTCTTGTTAGAGATGGCTTTAATATTTCTAAAGGAAACTTTCTCCAATTTCTTTTGCCTTTTATCAATCTCCCTATATTTCTTCATATTTCTCCAATTTGAAGACCAACTGCTTTTGAGAGAGGTCTCAATCAACATTGATACCATACAGATTTCTATATCCAAGAAAGACGGAGCTATAGCCAGATCCATACCCTGAATAATAGCCTCCAATATCATACTTTCTTTGTCTAGAATCCCTGTTGCTCTCCTAGTATAGGTACAAACTTTTCATGCCATTTAATAGATGTATGATCTTTGATATTTGTGTTTATATACTTCATTACCAACTAACGTATACTCTGATCAGATCGTTGTTGAAACGGATCGTTCCAACACTGGTCTTCCCTGACAGCTTTTTTCCATCTGTTCTTGAAGATCTCCAACTCAATATAAGACTGTTTCCTCACCTGTAAAGAAAAACAACATTACTCCTGAGCAGAATTTATTCATGTTCTTATATAACATAGAGGAAGAAAAAAAACAGCCTCATCAGATTGTGAGGGGTGGGATTCTGCACCCCGCAAAGGGGCATACAACTCTTTTGCAGTACTACAGGCAACCAAGCACTCAGACAAAAAAAATGTGATACAAGCACCTGCAAATGTCCGATTATCCAATTGTTTGGACATGTTTTGGCATGCCAAGCAAGCCGAATTACAAGAGCACATACAAAAATTAGGCCCTAACCTTGTGTATAGTCTACAGCATTTCAGAAAGAAAACTTGCGTAAAATAGCAATAGTTTGTGACTTACTGAATATCTATCATTGAGTTGATAGGACACAGATGGTGGCTGCATGATCAATATTTGTATATATTGTCAGTTTCCATGAACATATAATGCAAGAGAAGAAGATAATGTTTTAAGTCATACCAGAGTTCCTGTGCCTGATGAGTTTTTAGTTGCATCAGCCTTTAACAGCATAGATGAGCATTTAGCAATTAGTAAGAACAGACAATAAATTCATTAAAAATATATTTAACAGTCAAATCACTATGGATTATGATTTATCTATCAGCTTGAATCAACAAAAACATTAAGTTTTTTCTTCTTCCTCTTTTTAACACTCCCTTATACAAAAATCTTTTTTACACATAGCTATGACCGTGCACCACCATTCATGGCTAGTGGTGCATGGCCTCAATACCGTGCCATACCAAACTCATCAGTCATCCTAAAAAAACTAGCCCCGAGATGTCACCATATAACCATGATCTTAATATTACACAATTATTACGTTAATTTCAACCCAACATGAATATTATTTTTAAACGAAAATGCAGACATCTTTTCAATACATGATAAGAGATTGTAATTAAATTAGTCACACTTCTAGTTCTAAACTAGATAAATCTCATAATTCTCATTCTAGAATAAACTTTTACCATTTTTTCATCTACCGCCCCAAGTGTAGGGAGACCCTGATGAACTATGTACTCAGAGTCCACAACCCCAACATTTTGTGTCCGCTCACCCTGTCAAAAGAATGGATTAGACACCGAGGGACATAACAAAGATAAGTTATAGGAAAACCAATCTAGTGATGGAGGTCTTACCTGTGCACAGTAACCGAGTTGCATATCAACACCCCATGCATGAATCAAATCGTTCTGAGAGAAAAATATGTGACCAGTTAACGCAAAAGCAGACCAGAAATGCACCTCTAACTTGAAAAATTATGAAAAGGAGATTGTGAGTTGCACATGATCCATAAACTTTAGGAATAACAACCCCCCTGTACTATACTAACAAGGTAAATACTAATATATAAGGTCTCGTTCATAAATTCCAAGATAGACTAAATTACAGGTTTGTAGTCGTGTTATACCTGGATCATATACCACGTACAACGCCAAGCTTCGCTTGAAAAAACAGGTGCCATCATTTCTACCCACCTGCACCAAATAACAGTTCTATGAAATATAATCCTGGTTAAAGATGAATTTTCAACATGTGATGATTAATGAGAACATGAATACCAATGAAAGAAACAAAAATTATAAGTAAAATAAATAGGACCAGCAGGCTAATAAATCTTTACCCTGTGCACGGGGGCCCTGTACTGTTGCTATCGCACGTCCTCCCTCCAGTTAACTTATAAGTCCGTCTGTTGCATTTACATATAAAATAAGTTAGTATATATAAATATAGTAGGTCACTTCCAAAGAAACATACTTCCTTTAACAAAAACAGTAGTTTACCATGAACCATAACTCAATAAATCATACCCAGAAGTGAGAAGTCTATGTTCAACTACTATCCTCAATGTTTTGTATCTAAAAGGCTAATGATCAAAAATCATCTAATCGGGTTAATTTTGGAACTGAGAAATTCATAGAAACACCCAAAAAATGATGTCACTGTCCTCCTGGACAATAGACCACAATATCAAATACCATTTACAGAAAGATGCTTTTGCAACATGATTTACTCATTCTTATGAAGCTCATTATCCCAGAAGAGATATTAAATCACCTGTGCACCTTGGACCTCCTCCCACGTGCAGTGATTTGATGATGCACTTCGGACTTAGCAGGATCTAGTGCTGGTTGTGAAATATGTAATCCTTCCTCTTTAATGACTGATATATAGCTGTAGAAACGTAGATTTTTTAGATTAGAGAGAGATTTAAACCTTATTGTACTACCGAAAATAATTTTCACACTTAAAGAAATAAATAAATAAAATTTAGATTGTAATTATCATAGTCAAAGGCCTTTTCAAGTACTTTGGGCATATAGTTATTAACGCATATAAATGTTATTCACTTCAAAGTGTTTCGATTAAAAAATTATGTCTACCCCACACCGAAAGAGCAAGCTGAGAGCCTGTGGATTAAAACTTGTTTCCATTGTATGTTCTCTTGTAGAATGTGAACTGATGTAGAAATTTCGGAAGGATTAAATTTATTATACCCATTTCTAAGGATATGAAGAACACCTTCAAGGTCGTTTAGCTGGATGAATCAAAATTGGACAACCTTTGGAAAATTCGTTCTCTGATTATACAGTCAAGCATATGATAGGAGCCAAACAAATTAATATTCGAGAAGCAGTACTTGGAGCTCGAGTTGGGGAAGACTCACAACCCAAAATCCTTGTTCTACTGCCACTTCTCTCAAATATTACACAAAGTCCACTCAACTGAGTGGAAAATAATCACTTATTAGGCCTCCAAGGTTCAGTTGAGATAGTAGTGGATTACAGTCTTCTTTAGCTATTTCACTTATGATGCTTTTTATCTGGTGAAGAGTTTCTACCATTAATACAAGAACTAATGATATCGTATTACAGTAACATACACACACAAATAGAATGATATCAACTAGGTTTAGTGATAAATATTGCAAAATGAATTTAGTTGAAACATGGTTCTGAATAATACAAATTGCATGTTTCTCATACTTTTACAAGTGGTAGGTTTTGGCTTTGCAAAAAATGGATTTGGTTAAAACATGGGTCACTACACCAACAGTTTCATATGAAACAACTGGAACCTTGCAAAGGCTAATATTGTCAAGAAACGAGGGAGATGGCTTGATCCAGGATGTCAACAAGTTCATAGGGATAAAAGGTGGAGAAATCATCAAGTGGATGGGATGGAAAGAAGGCAAAAGAAAAATTTTGTCACAGAGGAGAAGAATGAGGAGCAAAACAAAATGTATCCATCCTGACAGGATCTAGGTCCATCAAAATGGACTGTTCTGTCCGTCCTACCAATCAAGAAGTATCATTCAGTAGAAGACTGCAAATTGGTTTTGAGCCAGACGTGTTCCATATATTTAAGAACTGATCGACGATTCCAGGTGCAGGTGCTTAGGAAGCAATAGGTGAGGCTATAGGGACTGGGCTTGAGACTAAAGAGAGAAAAGATATAGAGGTTAAATCGGTTTCTTGTTCTAGTTGACTAATATTTCTTCATAAAGAGATCAAACTTTGAATCAATAAGAATATTACTCTGTGAAGGTAGACAGTCATTTAAAATCAATTATGCAAGTTTATGCTTCTTCATAAAGAGATCAAACTTTGAATCAATAAGAATATTACTCTGTGAAGGTAGACAGTCATGTAAAATCAATTATGCAAGTTTATGCCTACATTTTTTTGTGCCTATTGTTTTGTGTCTATTCTTAGTAGCATGAAAACTCAATGAAGTTCTGCAAACATCTCAAATAAAAGGAGCAGCATCTCGAATATGCCTACGGATACAAAAGAGTGAACGAGTCTCCCTAGATAATCGTGCGTATAGTAATGAGATTTAGGGAGACTCCTGCATATAGAAATAAGATCATTAATTCTTAATTAATATGTTTTTTTCCTCTTAGTGATAATAACAAGGTTGTCATATCGTAAATCGTAGAAGGGAAAAATCGATTCGTACATATCGTAAAATTTTTGTGGATTTTTTAAATATAAAAAAAATACAAAAAAATGAATACTATGTGTACTAAACTTAACAAAAAATAATCATAATAGCCAAGATACTAAAATCAATATAAAGAGATTGTGTTCTTCTCCTTGATGAAGAATAGCGTAGAAACAAACAGTGGTCAAATCCATTATGTGAGAGAAAAGCATCGTCGGCTTTTTGTAAAACTTAAAAATGGAGTTTAGTACTATGACATGAAAAGAAAGAGTTCTAGCTTTCCAAAATTCCTCAATCCAAGGATAAGTAGCACTCCCCTAAATATGGTTTACAAAGTTTCCTAGACTATCTGGACTCTCTATTTCCATGAAAACCAAACCACTTCTTCAACCCTTGATAAAAGTCAGTCCTCTCACTCTCTCTCTTTCTAGGATTGATGAAGTGTGCTAGTGCTAGGGCTGGGGTGGGTGGTGTACTTTAGGTAAATAGATGGGAACCAAAAAGAAGATCCAATTACATGTGGCAATTGGGTTGCAAGGACCTAAAAGTCAGTCCTCTTACTCTCTCTCTCTTTCTAGGATTGATGAAGTGTACTAGTGCTAGGGGTGGGGTGGGTGGTGTACTTTAGGCAAATAGATGGGAACCAAAGAGAAGATTGGACTACATGTGGCAGTTGGGTTACAATGACCTATTTCTCACTATCCAGTATAACTAGTAGGGATGAGTATGGGCTGGGGGCCTTGTCTTTAAGGTTGTTGTGACAGAAACTTGTTCATCTATCTTTATCTTACTCTACCTGTAGAGTTGTAGTATGAAACCATACCCCAACATCTTGTTGGAGTGCATGTGTGTAACTACACATATCTAGTTTAGTCCCACATTGGGTAGGAATAGAATAAAAGAGGCTATGTTGTAATCTATTATTAACTTAAGAGTGAATAAGCTTTCCTCTTATTTATTTCTACATGGTGTCAGAGCGGTTGCGTTCTTGAAGACGGTGTCACGGTTCCTTGCTTCCACCGGCGGTGGCCGTTGCCCGTTGCCATCGCCGGATTACTAGGAAGAAGAAAAAAAATAATAAATAAAAATTTGTGATTCAACAATTGCTTCTTCATACCCATTCTCTGTGACTAGTTTGATGTTCTTGGTAGTGATCACTAGCTAATATAGTATGAAGACCCAGATCTCTAGTTGTTCTTGGCTTGTGTTTCTTTTAGGTGTTGCCCAAGGAGTGAAGACTGAGTTCTTCTTGCTACAATCTTTGATTTCTAATTTCAGTGGTGGAGCTTCTATATGTCTAATCTCCTCTTGGAGAAGATTATTTCTTTTGTTTTTGTGAAAGGCGTTTTTTTTTTTCGGTTCCCGTCGCGAAATGCGATTTTCTCTCATTGGATCAGATGAAGTTGTTAAGTAACCTTCCACCTCGATCATGAATTTGTTTCTTTTCTCGAGTAATTTTTCTTTCTTATTGTTATCCACCTTGATACGAACATATTATGTTCTTATCAACGTAAGGGGGAGTGTTGGAGTGTAAGTGTGTAACTACACATATATACTTTAGTCCCACATTGGGTAGGAATAGAATAAAATAGGCTAAGTTGTAATATATTATTAATTCAAGAGTGAATAATATTTCTCCTCCTATTTATTTCTACACATCTATCCAACATCAATTGGAGGGTGGCGAGTAAATTATATCATAATAATTACTCTCTGAACATCACCGGCTTTCTAGTATGATCAGAGCTTCTCTACTTTGCTAATGAAGTCAACTGTATTCGTCTTTTACTATTGTATGCATTTACATGAAGTTTTTGGTAGTCTTTTGTTTTTGTAGTTGTAGCATCTGGATAACAAATCTCTATCTAGTGCACTATTTTTTATTAAATTTCTTTATTTTAGGTTTTTATGAGTTTTTGGTGAAATAATTTCATTGTTGTATAATTATCATGATAAAAAGTTGTAAAAAAAAATTCTAGAAAGAAAAAAAATCTAGGATTTTTTGTATTATTCCTTGGTACAACCAAACACTGTACAAGAAATTCCAGAAAACTAAATTCAAACTGGAAAAATATAATTCTAGAATTTAAGTTTTCTATTAAACGTTTAAATGGAGCCTAAGTTATGAAGTTGCTCTTGAAGATGAATCAGACTTAGGAGAATTGTTGAAAGTAATAAGGGTAAAGATGTCATTTCTCAAAATATAGAGGGGTATGGGTGTAAATTGCATTTAAAAATCCAAATCCTCTCTTCACCATGCAAAAAGAGTAACAACGGCCTCCCTAGGGTTTTTTTTTCTCTTTCCAGAATTGTAAACCATTAAAAATCTGAGCAAAATCCACAATTTAGCAAAATTCTAGGATTTTTTCTTACGATTGTTTGCGATTCATAAATGATTTGCTTTAAATACGATTTTGTGGTTCGAAACAAGTCGTTAGGGCACTAATTTGATTCAAGTCATGCGATTTTCAATTTGAATTGCACGATTTTGACAACCTTAAGCAATAAGAAGATGTGACTAAGGTTTCCATTACTATTGCTACAAGTATTCATGTTATGGAGACCAAAAGGGATAACCAATGTAAGAATATTTCAAATCAATTTACTAAATCAATGTTCACTTTTTCTTTTCTGAGAATGACCATCACTAGAACCACTGAACCAGCACTGAAATTCATATTTAAGATATACGATTAAATTAATTGGCACTTTTCACTATCAAATGTTGCAATATTTATCTAAGGTGTAAATGCAACATACCGTCCTGGGTCAAAATTTTCAACTCCGAGGTCTTCATCCCAAAGAAAAATATAATCGTATTCAGCTACTATGTCTGGATGTAAGAAACGCTTGGCAAACCACCTATACATCATAAAAAAAGTCATATCATACCACAATACTTCTTGAACAGAATGAAAGGGATAACTTCACAAAAATAATGGAAGAAACAATATGTAATGCACAAATACCATTTAGTTTGATTCACTGCAGATACATGGATGATACGATCACTCCATTCCAAATCCCTCCAAGCATCAACAACTCCGTCATAATGGAAAAGCATAATGACAAATTCACTTGACAGAAACTGACAGTAACCAGAAACACAACAAAAAACTCTTAATTACAACGAACATAGAGAATGATGCAGATATGTCTAATGGGTTAACCTTTTACCTTCTGAACAATTTGATCCACATTCTTTTTTTGCTTTATTCCAACCGCAATTGCCAATAAGCTCAATGAGTTTGTGTTCTGGTTTCAACATAATACATAACAGACATCATGTATTTTGCGGATAGGAAATGAAGATTTTTTTAATTATCACTTATGCTCTGCAAATGAGATCTTACGCACCATCTTTGAGGAACCCCATAAAGGCCGCATTTCCAAGTTAGATGTCTTGGAAACAATGCCTTTTGGTAATGCTTCACTCCCATTAGGCCTGCATTGATCCTAGAACAAGTAAATGTATATAACCATGTCATCTTCAAAGTATTTTTTTAAAGCAAAGAAAGAGAATATTTTGAAATAAAAATCTGCAATTACGAACCTTGCATGTATCGACTTGTGTATTCTGCATTGTTTCTGTCACTCCCAATTTTGTTAGTTTCTGCATAAGGTTCCAAAGGTTCATATATTCGTAGAAAATATAAAAATATCTAAGAATAAATGACTTGCAGAACAAAAAATGATCAAAACATATAGAAGTGATGAAGCTCTAGTAGAAATACATACTTCTTTATAATCTGTGACGACAAAGGTACTTCCAATAAAGAAAACTAAGCAAAGCAAGGAAAATGTTGGAAGTAGATTGAATAGACATGATCTCCTACTTTTAGGATCTGCAAATAGATAAACCTGAAACCAACAACATCAAATAACATAAGCCACATTCTACGCACATAAAATAATATTTTATCTATTTTATAATGTTATGATGTTGCTATGATGATGGGGTTGATGAGTTTAGTGTTAAAATGAGTTTAGAATTAAACCCATTTTTTTATCTCTAGTTTAACATTTGGTTGTGTCTTTTGCAGGTTTTGTTTGGTTTGGTGTTTGATGGAGGTCGTTTGAAGTTTGATTGGAAGATGAAGTTATCTAATTGCATACGTTGGGTTTATTTTTGCCGATTGATTTTGGCTTGGTTTTTGGATTTTAAGGACGGGTTTTTGCTTGTTTTTGGAGCAAATTTGGTGTCACAGTAAAGTGACTGGATTGCTAGCTATGTGTTGTTATTTTTAGACTCAGTCTAGTTATAGCAATTAGTAACTGTTGTTGAGTTGTTAGGCTAGGATGGTTAGTTCATGGTTGTCTCATTTACCTATTTTATGGAAGTTTTTCATCATTTTCCATGCCCAACCAAACAATGGAAATTAGTTCATGGAAAATGGATTTTCCCACAGTTTTGATGAAAACAATGGAAAACAAGATTTTATGGAAATCCAGTTCGTCATTTCCGCCGTTTTCCATGAACCAAACACACCCGAATTTCATATAGCTATAAACGTTTTTAGCTATATGAAATATTTTGTTGCTGCTATGTTCTATTTTTAGTCACCTAAACACTAGGGCTCCTTTCTTAAACCAGACAGTAAGGTTGGTATATCTAGAAAGCTAATATGGTCCCGCCTATTATCATGTGAACGGTCTTCTGAGGTTGGATATAAAAACTGGTCCAGTAACAACACAACCAAGTATTTACCAAACATTCAACTTCCCCATGCTGACAGTAAGGAACTTTATGACTGGAAAGATATATTCAAAGAAAAGATATACAGATGCTTAGATCATCAAAGTACAACACTAACTCAAATACCAAACAAGACTGACCAGTAATGCAAGATATGCCAGTAAAGAAACAACAAATCAGAGTAGTTCAAACTCAGCCATAATGGTCTCCATGTTCCACATATCAAAATATATATCTCACATAACAATAATTTGTATCCCATATAAACATGACTTAAAGCACTAACCAACATGTCAAATATCAAATCGAGCCTCACTAAGAACATCACAAATTATAATCAAACAATCACACCAAGATCTCCAACACAAAATAAAAAACAAAATACCTAAATATCACTATTGATAAAAACTCACCTTGCAAAAACTCACAACAGCTGGCATTCACCCTACTATGTAGATAAATCCTGTAGATTTCACAAAAATCACATCATAAGCCAATCAACAAAAACCAAAACTTCAAAAGACAAAGCTTCAAATTTCAAACAAGCTCCAACATAGTGTTAGGATCCTGAGGGTTAAGACCATTAAATATCGCACCACTAACACCTAGGTTTTATGTGGTGCAGTGGTATTGGGGTTTTAACCATTGGTATCAGAGCCAACCACCACGTCAATGGTTTGAATCCCGGCGGGGGCAAATTATGGAAAAAATGGGTACCAACTCAAAAAAGGGGTTGGGGGCTCGCCATTAACGGAAAAAAGGGGTACCGACCGAGGGTTGGGGGCTTGCCATTAGTAGAAAAAATGGGTACCGGAAAAAATGTTGGGGGCTCGCCAATGTGTATGGACATAAAAAAAGTTAGCCTCCGAGGACGTTCGGCCTTGAGGTTTTATGTGGTGCAGTGGTATTGGGGTCTTAACACATAGTAACAGGAATATTGAGAGGTAAAAAAACAGCCTTACCAGAAAAGCTATGATTCAATAAGTCTGAAATCGAGATGGGGTCGCCTCCATTTTCAAGAATTATGGGATTTTAAGGTTCTCTTCTTCAACAAACCAAGATTTGGGCATAAAATGATATGTGAGAGACAATTCAGAGCATTTGGAAACCCCTTTCAATCTATGTATATCACATATCAATGGCAACATAGAGAAACAAATACAAATGCTAAACCTCTTGGTTCACACACATTAGTTAATCGAAAGGTAATTGCATCAGATTTCAACAAGGAACAAAGGGGTTTCTAGATAATCACAAATCAACTAATAGAGAGAGAGAGATCACCACACCAAGGTTTACTAGTAAGCAACCGAAACACCCACCAGTGATCACTAAGCTAACAACTCAATTTCACATATCAAACGACAAACACAATCGAATTTACAACAACGGAGAATAATCCATCACTATGACAACATCAGTTCACTGTAACTTCAAAACCACTACTATCACAACAATAGAGTAAATCAAAACTACAAACAACGGCGAAAACACGATCAAATCGAACATGACTATCTGTGTGTGTGTGTGTGTGTGTGAGAGAGAGAGAGAGAGAGAGAGAGAGGTACCAGATTAGAGCTTCTTCTTCACAGTTGTAGGTAGAGATCGAATCGAGTGACGGATTTGAGTGATTTCGAAGAGATTTGATGGAGGAATTGAGATTCTAGAGTTTTGAGGAGATTTTGTCTCGTTTCTCAAATCCAAAAGTTGAAACCCGACCCCCAATAAATGGCGGAAAACCCAAAATCCTTGATTTAAAAAGTTTGTCGTGTCTGTTAGGGACTTACGGTGGAAAACGTGGTCGAACCAAACCGTTTCCATGGATTTCACTGTATCCAAGTATCGAGGTATCCAACACAACAAAGTATGGTTTTTCTTACCAACAAAATTTGCTACACCTATATATGGGGAGCTTTGAAAGCAAGGATAACATTTGGAATATTGTTGGTTTTCGGTGGTGGAGGTAAGGATGAGCTCCCACCAACAAAATTAACTTCAAATTAATAATAATTAAAACCTCCTCTCATCTTCTCTGGACTGCAACTACGAAGAACCTATTCGCATTCAACATCTCCAAGTTCTCACCTAACCATGGTTCCTAATTGACCCCAAGAATCAACACAAACTCACAACCCTTAAAAAAAAACAACCCAAAACAACTACATTATCATTGTTTAACTTCTCCAAAATCCAAAATCACTTGATATGGATTCGAATATAAATAAATAAAGTGAGTTCTCACACAAAATGAGAGAAACCCTATAGTCTAGTTTTTTACAGAGAGGGAAATTGGGTACTAGGTGATAAAATAGAGATGGCAATCATCTACAATCGCTGCTAAAATGTGAGCGAAATAACTAACTTAAAAGATTGGTTTTTTTTTTACTGCCCCTTTTTGTGGGTTTTTAGGATAGTTGATTTGGAGTATTGGACGGGTGAATTCATGGAGATGTTATTCGTTGTCGAGAAGATTAGGTTCAATTTGGGGTTTTCTTAATTACTGCAGTAAAGGAATTTTTTATTTATTTTTTGAAATTTATTTTGTTGGTGGGGGGCCCTTATCCTTGCCTCAACAAAAATCTCAGGGAGGTTTTTAATATCCTTGCCTGCACCAAAACGTCTCCTTGCTTATAAAGCTCCCCCATATTTATGGTATACATGTTTTTATGTGTGTGAGCCATTGATTTCTTCGGTCTCACCGACTAAAGAAGAAGAAAAAAAAAAATTCCCTTCGTTAGTAGAACCCAAGATGGTGATACAAAAATAGCATTTGAGAGACAGAAGGACAATATGACATACTCTTAGAATAGACATAACTGAATGACCTATAGAATTTATTTTTTTGCATATGTAGTATATAAAAGTCCCTTTGGTTGTTTAATTGGGAGAATACGTCTGATTTATATTGACAACAGTGAAATAGTTGTGTGACGGCTTTGGTCATTCTCAACACGGTATGCAGAGCAAAATCCAGAAGTCGTGTATGCGTACACCCTTAATTAATTCTTAATAAATGATAGTTACGCAAAGATAATATTCGAGTTTGATATTTCTCCTAAGATAATAATGTGAGAACAAATTTATTCATGGACAAAAGTATAGCCTCAGTGGCACCAAAATGTCAAATATTTAACTTAAGATGAATAATTTGGCTTGACATATATTTAAATTGTGATGGGTGAATGTGACGTGTATAGTCTAAACTATTACAAGAAAATACATAATTTTATGTCCACTAAATACACATGATATTCCAAGACTAGTACTACCATGGCTCACCATGACAATTTCATCGATGCGTCTTCGGCGTTACATAATTATCCATTAACGCGCCTTCGGTGCTAAAAAACTGTAAATAATTCAAAAAAATGTCCAGATAATCATACGGAAAATAATTAAACAAAGTAATGTATGATTTACCTGACATCCAATAGCTTGTATGAAGATACATGCACTTCGAGATATAATAGATTCCTGTGGGAGTTTAGTTTGGAAAGTCAACTAAAAAAACAAAAAGAACATAAGATATACTGATATAAATATATGCAGAGGTGAAAAACAACTATTAGTGATATTTAGACACAAACCGTAAGTTTGATGGAGGCATTCTGTGCAACCATGAAACTAATTGAAAAAAAGTCTTAAGAGTAAATCGTGCATAGATTTAAAATCAACATAGTAAAAATTACTGTAAAAGGAAATCATATATAAAGGGAAAGAATGAACTATCAATGGTCTTGGTCTAAACACTTAAATGAAAAGAATCATTTTGTTTTAATGCATTTTGTTTTAAAGTGATATGAGGAGCTTGTGAAGATATCTTATTAAATTCTGAATGTAAGTTTGGCAAAATGGAATCTGAGGAATGATTCGTATCCATTAAATCTAACAACTGGTGATTTGTCACTGCTTCTCTTTGTTGTCATTCACGTTCTCTTCTGGCACGTTGTGCAATCAACCGATTAGAAAGTTGTCCTTCAGTTGGGGAAGACTTACAAGACCTTCACTAGGGGTAGTTTCAGAACGCGAACCTACTATAATAAATTCTTCAGGTAAGTTTCAAGATGTTGAAGCTAAGCGATGGTTTGTAACCCCTTGGACGAATAACTGGGGAACTATTGTAATTTCCCTTAGCTGCATTTCGCATTTTCTTCTAGCACGTTGTGCAACCAATTGTTTAGATAGTTATCGTTGCGCTGGTCGTTAAAGATTTGTAGGTTCCCTTAGTTATATCTAGTGTTATCTTTCTCTTCTATCACGTTGAGCTAACGTTCTTCTTGAGAGGCCATTCTCAATTGAAGGAGTAAGGAGACTTGACTGTGTAATATTATTGGTTGTATGCACCCTATTTGATGGGGTATTATCATTTGAAGGTGTTGATCGTATCACCATTCTGCCTAATTAGTAATTCCAAGGAGTATTGGATTATTTTGTTCATCGCTTAAATTTATAGTGTTTTTTATTTTTATGACATTAAAATTATAATCAATCAAATATGGAAAAGTATTGGCTGTAATTTTAAGTAACTAATTTTAATCAGTTACGAAAACAAAGAGGAAATAAATAGGGGTGAATTTGAGAAATACCCTAATGTTTTATCATACCCCGACATTTCCATTTTATTGTGTTTGGTCCCAAATTTGCAGTTGACCCTGGTCAAGCCTACGTGGATTTTTAAAAATACCAAACTACCATTTCCTTTAAAAATCATAATAAACAATTAAAATAAATTAGAACCCAGAGTCTTTCGAACGATTTATCAGTTTAAGCCTGCAAAACGAGGCAGCTAGAATTGGTCTTTTGGGAACCTATGTTGCTCGAACGACTCCCAATATCATTCGAACGACTAACCAATTTAAGCTAAAAACTTACATAGGCAGATTGGCTTGGCTTTTCTCATATCTCTGCAAACAACAAAATATCTATTAAAACCTGCAAATATGCACAAATATCCAATAAAATCCAAAACAAGATAGGCCTAAACAACACAATAAACACAAACAACAAAATAGGAACATAATATTATCCATTAAAACACAATTAAAATTTCATAATAGGAACATAATATCCATTACAAAACAAGGTTTGGAAGTCATCCACAAAACATATCCACCAAACAAAAAGCAACAAAAATATGGGTTATATTGCCTTAAACATCACATTAACCAAAAACTGAAAAAATTGATCAATTCAGCATCAATCCAACCAATACTTTTGGGCTTCCAAGCTGGTCTACCTTGATTGAATGACCTTTTATATAGGTTTTCGCTACTCAATGTTGGCCTGGGTGTGGGATTCACTGTTGAGGCTGGAACTGACTGAGAAGCTTCTGTAGGTGGCTGGCTTGAGGGTTGATTTGTGTTCATTTGTAGATGGCTTATCAACCAGCTTTCTACAAATCTAGTTTGATTTAGAGTTAAGTTTTGGAAGCTGCTGGTACCACTCCTTCCCCTCCTGCCTTGTCCTTCACCTCTAGCAGTTGGTTGACTGCTAGTATCTTGAGAAGCTTGTGTATTAGATGATGTCTCAGTGGCTCTATTAGATGCTCCCCCTCTGCCTCTATTAGATGTCCTCCCTCTACCTATATTAGATGCCTCTTTACCCCTTCCACCTTGAATTGTAGTTTCATTAGTAACTTGTGAGGCCTGTGTATTTCTAGGTACATGTTGTACTTGTGATTTAGGTATTCTTCCCCTTGGTTTCCAAGTACTTCTAACAGTGTTAGGAGGCTTATCAAATCTCAGCTCACTTCTTAATCTTGTTTGAGCATGTGGAGGGTCAACTCTAGTACTTGGTTGAGAATTGATAGTTTTTGGTGGGGCAGTAGGTCCTTTGCAAGTTTTTTTATTATGCCCAAACATTTTACATTTTCCACATTTTTTATGTTGGCCCTTTGCTTCATCTAAAATATCTTATTCTTACTTTTCTTGGTCTGCCAGGACCTCTCACAGGTGGTGGGGGTTCACACTGCCTCTGTGGCTGTAAAAAAGACAAGTACAAAACAAACACATGAGTGAACTCAACAAGTTCAAAGCAAGCATATTAGTGAACTCAACAAGTACAAAACAAGCACATTAGTAAAATAAATGTAAGTATCTTACTTTGCCCCAATTTGATGAGTCAGACACAGCATGAATAACTCCTCTATATGTTCTTACATATGATGAAACATGGTGAAATGAACTATATAACATGTTCCAGTATAAGAAAACAAACTTAAAATAATATGGGGAAGTAAATAGATAAATAAAACTTAAATACAAACTTACCCCCCCCCCCCCCCCCAAGGCAATCTCATTGGCACAATAACACTAGCTGCATAAATGCAAGGCAATCCTGAGAGTTGCCACTCATTGCATTCACATGTATGTGAAGCAAGGTTGAACTTCCATCTAATCCTAGTGGGTCCTATTGCTACAAAAGTATCTTTGTCTTCTCCTTCAAAGTAGTAGCCCTCATAATGTTTCTTCATTTCCTCAATGTGTCTCAGAGCTCTAGATATAAGTTCATTCTGATTCCAGCTTGTTGCCTTGTTTTCTTTTTCATACATCAACTTCATTAGCATTAAGTTCAACCTCTCAATGGCTGTATCAATAGGTTTATCCCTAATCCTCTTTATCCACCAATTAAATAATTCAGAAAAGTTATTTGTCATGTGTTCTCAATTTGAAGTAAAATCAAAATGTGATCTACACCATGAGTTGTATGGTTCTCTACCCAACTATTCTTTTATTGTAGGATTATCATCTTGGAGCTTGTCTAGGAAACACTGCGTTTCAACTTATCTACATGCTTTTGTTGCTTCCCATGTTAACATCTCCAAGTGGCTTCCTTTGTGATATTTCTTCATATTTTTAAGCATGTGCCTGAAGCTGAATCTAGGATTGACATGGGGATAAACACTGGCCAGAGCATCAACAAGGCCCTTCTACCTATCAGAAATGAATGTTAATTTGCAAGAGTATGTTTTTAACTCATATTCCAAAATTTGTAAGACAGTTGTCCGAGTCTCTTTGTACTCACTCTTGCAAAAGTACATTCTAATTGAAAACAAACCATTATTCCTATCAAGGCTCAAAACAGATAAGACTACTCTACCATATTTGCCCTTCAAAAAACAACCATCTAATCTCAAATTTGGTTTGCATCCATTGACAAAACCATCTAAAGATGCTCTAAAAACAATATATGTACCAGTCCACTACTTTGTATCGCCATCTGTGCTAGTAGATGAAATACTATTAGGGTTCCTCAACAAAATTTGAGCATTCAACTCAAGCAAAACATTGTATCCCATATCATAAGACCCCACTATCCTTTTCATGCAAATGGTCTTTGCATTCCAAGCAGTGTAATAAGAAATGCCAATTCTATATTTTTTTTCAGAATCCTTCTCTTCATTTCACTAAGAGAAATTGTCTTGACATCTCTTACTGAGTCTTCAATTTCATTTTCTACCCACAACGCATTAGCCAACTTGTTCTCACTCCCTAATTTTCCCTTAGAATCATGTTCAAAATGATAACCTTTCAATTCCATGGTATGCCTATCATTCAGCCTTGATACAAAAGTCAACCACTTGCACTTGGGATCAGAACACTTCATTCTCAATCTGATACTTTCATTCTTGATATAAATATAATTAAATTGCCATATTATTGCAAAAATTCCTGAAATACTTCCTTGCATAAAAAATAGTTGGCCACAATATTCCTATTGTCAACTCTTTGTATACAGGCTCAACAGTTTCCTTAAACAAGTTCTTCCCTTCATCTGTATATATATTATCTATTTTCTCGGCCAATCTCTCAAATTCTTCTTCTCTTTGGAGTTCTTTAGTAGTAGGCAAATCATCCCCATCTTGTGATGAATAGGTGTTGTAATAACCCTCTTCAGGAGCTAAATTATTCATATCCAATTAGGCATTACGATCAACTCCCACTTCAGCTTCTATTTCATCTCCCACTTCAACTTCTATGTCATCTCCTACTTCATCTTTTTTATTAGTCCAAAGATTAATCCCAATCTCTTCCAAATACTCTTACTCATAGTCCTTAGATAACTCCTTATCACTATCATATGTTTGAGGAAGTTCATCCAATGCTTCTTCTGGTATCGCACTAGTTTTGACTTCTTTGGTATTTTCATTTTGTGGTCAACCCCTTATTTCTTCCTTTTTGCTGAGATTTTTGAATTTGGAGCTGGTTTTGGATGCTTGAATGGCTTTTGGATTGTATCTGGATTAATATCAAAAATATTAACTCTGCAATAAAAGTAGGTTACTCCAACTTTCTCTTCATCACCTTCTGCCCATATCTCTCTCAACTCCTTGTCATTATAAATACAAAATGGGACTTCCTTATGCAAACAACACACCTCAACACCTGCCCTTTTAGGAACATAGTCACAATCTTCCTCTATTTTTGTACAACCCAATTAATATAAGTCAGCAAAAATTTCCAATTGTAAAAACCTAATTGATACATGTAACTCACATACAAATACATAATTTGAAAAACCCTAATCCTTACAATCGCACCAAGCCTTAATTTTAACAATCATAGCAAGCCTAAATTTTTACAATCACAAAAACCCTAACTTTTTTTAAATCACAACAAAGCAAAATTAATTCAAGCACACATATTCTATATGCTCTGAGAGATAAAAAAAAACTTACCTCTTTAATGCTTTCCCTTTCCCCTTCGGTGTGCCCATCTTCGTGCCACCATCTTCATTTTAAGGGTTTTTACCCATCATCAACACATACATAATAAAGAGGGAGAGAGTGACAGGGGAAAGAGATAAAAAATAGAGAGATAGAGAGTTATCATTTTTTTAGTGATAGGGAGAGAAGATAAATAAAGGGTAAAGCTGAGTTCAGACAACCAATTCTAGCTGCCTCGTTTTGCAGGCTTAAATTGGCAAGTCGTTCGAACGACATTGGGAGTCGTTCGAAAGACATAGGTTCCCAGAAGACCAATCTAGCTACCTCTGTGTTTAGGAAAAAATTAAAATGCCGTTCGAACAACTCTGGGTTCATATTTATTTTAATTGTTTATTATGATTTTTAAAGGAAATGGTAGTTTGATATTTTTAAAAATTCACGTAGGCTTGACCAGGGTCAATTGCAGTTGACCTTGGGTCAACTGCAAATTCGAGACCAAACACAATAAAATGAAAATGTGGAAGATGGAAATATAGGCTAGGCACAATTGAGAAAGATCAAGCTAAGTATATTGACTAATAATGTAATATGACTTACCTCTGGAGCATCCATTATGAAGAGTAGTTGCTTCGACCCTTTGACAGTATAGTGAAAGGAACTAACTGTAAATTTAACAAAGCTTCCATTATTAAGAGTATAAAGAATCATTAGAAGCAATTAAACATTATTAGAATATATCGTGCTGCTCCAATTTTTTATGGAAATTAAACATATTTCAACTGAAGTTAGGCATTTCTAGACCAAATTAGAGTTCTAGATGAGGAAATTTTTGGTTGGTTTTCAAGCAATTCAACATTTAGTAATTTGTCCTGTCAGCTAACAATCTAGATTCTATGACTTCTGAATATTGCTCTATAATGTTTGCCTATTATGTCTTATTATCATAGTGTATATGGATGGAACCAAGACCCTTTTTTGCATGATTTAGCTAACCATGTTGATCACTGAATTGATATTGTAACTTACTTTACATGTATGAGGAATGAACAGAGAAAATATAGGGATGAGATGGGTACGATACAACTATTTAGATTAGACATATACAGTTGAAAGAACATTTTATAATTGTATGTATAGATTAGTCAAATGTCAATGGTTAAAAGAGAACTCTGAAACTGTGAAGGCATATATAGTTGCATTATGCTTATGTCCATCTTTATTGTCATAACACCAATAACAAGTATAATGAAAACCCTAAGTATATCATAAATTAAAAGAAATCAAAACAGCAAGTATCAAGCACCACCAACAACAAGTATAACAACAACTATATTACCCAAACACCAACAAAAAGTATAAAGAAAACCCTAAGTACATCACAAATTAGAAAAAATCAAAACTCTAGGTGTGCTTTAGTAGAAATCAAAATCCTAGGTGGTCGAGATATATATATATATATACCTTGCTTCACAAAGAGAGAGAGGCACTGATGGGAGAGATGGAGAGTTGTTGGAGAGATGAAAGAGAGGGTCTTGGAACCATTGGGTTCTTGGCCTAGTGGTGGTTGTACCTCTCCACCTAGAGAGAGGTCGTGGGTTCAAAACTTAATGGGGCTAGAAACTCAAGGTTACGAATCCTTATATAAAATTGGCTTGCCTTGCAAAAAAAGAGACGGCCTTGGAAAGAGAGACGTAAGAATAGAAAGTCGGGATGAGAGGGTGGTTTAGATAGTTAATGCTAAAACTAAACTACCCTTGGTCTATGTTATATCCAAAGTACCCTTAAGTATGTTTACCCTTCCAAGAGTCTTAAAAATCTAGGCCATCCATCTCGTTCTTTTCCACAAATCTCTACAAAAGAACATAAAATCCCAGCCCCTCTTTGTCTTGGAGACAATGGCAGACTTGTCTATTTAAAAAACACCATTCTCTAATGTATAATAGACTAGTTGTACCTGTGTTTTGCCACAGAAGCACTCTTTGTATGAGGACACATTGTGTGTGACCCTATAACTTTTCTCAGATCGCATCAAAGTATAATCTGTACCAGAAATACTTTATTCAATTATTGTTTACGTTTGTGTCTAATTATTTTACTTTATATATATATATATATATACAGGACGACCATTAGGTTAATTTAGCTTAATTCTTAGATCTTATGATGGTAAGAGATTATTTGAGAAGAATGTTTACATTGTAAATTATTTTACAAGCCCAACTTTTTATCACGTGTCATTGTGTCCCTGTCCCCTAATTTTAGGTAAAACTAAACTCCCCGTGCCTCGTAAGTTTGTTTTCCATGATTATACATTGGTTTTTTGAAATAATTTCCCCATTGTTTCATAGAACCATCCCCCCCCCCCCCCCCCCCCCCGGGAAAGTATTAATTCCAAACTATGTACCTATCACTTTCTTTTGAAAAGCCTTACAGTCCCATAAGCTTGGTATTAATACCATAGCCCAAACCTGGATTTTTATGAATGAACCAAAGTGAAGAACACTACATAAGCTTGCTATCAATACCTAAAAGTATAGTTTCATGAATAACACCAAATACATAGATGGTTATTGGAAAGTTATCAGACTTGAATGAGCATGTGAGTTACGGGTTTCGTCAAAGCAGAACCTAATAATCAATCGGCACAAGCCCAACAATCCATAGGATTCCATGATATCATCCTCGGAACAGTACATTACATTCAGTACGCATTTTGTACTATAATCACATAAGCATGGAAATATTGCATTTTGTTGAGGGATTTTTCCATTACCAACTGAATCAATTTTCCGACAGATAATTTTTTACCCTTTGATTGCTTCTTTGACTTATTTTACAACCTTTTATTAAAATCAAAAATATGTTCAGAGCCTATCGAAGCAACAAAGTTAAGAGTATGTCTCAAAAATATCTATCACTTATAAATTTACTTCTTTATCACCATCATCTTTGGAGCAGTTATTGCCCGTTTGAAATTTTAGTTGTTCCTTCATGCTTCCGATAAATCATTTTGATACTTTCTTCAAAAAGGCTTGTGACATATATTTAACATCCATAAAAAATTTCGAAGTATATCACAATGAAGAAGAAAATATATAGTGACAGCACTGTTGTCAACCTTAACCAATTTTTCCCTTAAATTATCGAATTCATATAAACTATCGAGTGTAAATATAAGCCTCACCTTAAATATTGCTTTCAATGTATTTCTCATCAACATCTTAATAACTCTATCATCACATTAGACATTGGCACATTGTGCTCTTAAAGCCTTTGAAACCAATTTAACAGTACAACAATACAAAAATCCTACAAACTTTTGCAAAGAATTCCTATCTTGCAAGCTTTTATTAATTGGGTCATTTTCTTCGTCCCTCAATAATTCCATCAGTAAACATGTTTGAAGCATACACTTTCCCCACACTAAGATGAGGTGATAGCCTTCTCCATTTTTGTTTTACTGCCGTAGCTTTGTCATTGATGCTCAATTTGTGGCACGGCTTGGTTGGGTCAACTCTTGGCATTTCTTGGAAAGTCTAACCGAAGACGTCTCAGTTTATTTGTAAAAAATGAATGAGAGCTTCTTTCTCCTATTGAATTAGCCTTGTACCAATATAAGTACCCCTACAAGGTCCATCGATCTCATTGTAGTCTATAGGTTCTACTATAGAAGGTAGCATCAGCGTGTTCAGCTCATGTAGTTACTATGTAGCAAATCTGTCAGATGTGTCTAGGATTGCAGATACAGTATTTTCGCAAGCTCGTAAAAGCTTTTGACTGCCTTTGATCGCATAGATGTCGTCATTGTTCTTGAAACAAAGTGTTTGATGGTATATGGAGGTGATTGCTTTCATGCTGTGTAACCAGCAACGTCTCATTATCCCCAGGTAGCGGGACTTCACATTGATGAGGTAGAAAACTACGTCGATTGTGGTGGGTCTAGCAGTGATAGAAAAGATGATCTTTCCTACTCGTTCTTCTTTAGATTTGTTAAAACCACTGATATCGATGTCAATTTAGTACAACTTGATCCGCCAATCCCATTTGTTTAATTATTCTGTGAAAGAGGATTTTAATACTACTGCTTATATCTATCATCATGGTATGCATGATGAATTTCTTCATCTTAAGCATAATAACCAGTATGCCATGATGTGGAAACTTGACATAACCGATGTCACAATCTTAAAATAAAATTCCAGTTCGTCGGTTGCTAGATTCGGGACGGATTTTAGCTTCTTTATCCTGAATGGTGAGGTCACAACACTCCATTAATCTTCTCCTTTTGAACCTGGTTGAATTTTTGATTTGATGGATCTTGATCATGTTGTTTTAGTAGATGTAATGTTTCTCCTCAGATTGATCTTCGACCTGAACTACTTCAACATGCATCTTATAGTTGCCATTCTTGTATCCCTCCAGGTCGATAATGTACTCGTGCATTCTTCCGTCTTTGAAAATGTACTCCAACAATCTCTGTAAAGCATAACAGTTGTCAGTTTCATGATGTGTTACCTTGTGGTGCATGCAATACGGTTTGCCTTCGATTAGTTTCAGAGGATTAGATACGTGATATAAGTTGTCTTTCTCTAGTAAGGGATAAATCGCTGAGATCCTGATATTCATCTTTGGAAGGACCGGTTTGGGTAATAAATTGCCTTTTTGAGATCTGCCGGTGTTTGCTTTAGCTCACTTTTTATCACCCTGACCATTCGTATGTTCACCATCACAATCTGTGTTTTGACCTTTCATGGTTAGGACACTTTTAGTAGATTTATGCATTTCGATCATTATCCTTTCTAGGTTGACATACCCATTAACCTTGGTTATCATGTCTTCCAAAATCGAGGGTATATTCAAGAAGAGATGTTCTTTCACTTTGTAATCGATTTGTAATGCATTGGTAAATGCTGAAATGACTATTTTTTTATCAAGATTATCAACCTTCAGAGTGAGTTCTAGAAATTTATTTACAAAAACCTCGATCTTCTCCCTCTAAGACTGTTTAAGACTAGTCAGAGTGTATAAATACTCTTCTTTGTCTTTATTGTGAGCATACATTTTGACGAAGATCTTCTGTAGGTGGTTGAATGTGAGAATTAAATTTTTAGGTAGAGAATGGAACTGTAGGAACCTGTCCCTTGAACTATGATAAACTCAAACTAATTCAATACCAGACTCACACAATATACACGTGGCATACACCATCAGCAATGACACCTAGACCACGAACTAATGAAGAGTGTGGCTCGAGTACTACAGATGAAATAAAACAAGTCAAATACACCTGTCTCCCATGAACTAGCAGTTACAAGTCCAACTACCACTTGCCCCTATTTTATGGAGAACGTGCTTATACACGATAACGAACTGAGAGTGACGTCTATACAAAATTTGAGTTTCAGAAGATAAAGGACAAAGTTTTTCTAACTCAAGAAATCTTAACTTGTAATCAAAATATTATCCTCAGGCAATAAAGTTACAGTTACTAAATCCTCAGGTACATTTGGTGTAAGAACTATTTTAAGCTATTTCAAGCTATTATGAAATTAGGCCCTTACATTTGACATCATTTGTGGGAAAGAAGATATTTCTACGAAATCCTAATGCATAAAGTTACTCAATAATCTATTTTTGATCATGGTGACTTCTAAGCGACCAGCCACAGGAGTTCAGCATAAAATTTTCATCGAACTTGATCAGCTTGCAGAATTAACGGTGAATCTCCACATCGAAACAGAGAAGCAGAACGGTCTCGAGAGTCAGTTGTTACATGACTGAGAGCTTTGTGAAAAAGAGCTCAAAGATGAATGTAGAGCACGACAAACAAAGTTCAAATGACAAGAAGAATAGATGAGCGCTCTGCGCCATAAAAGCATTGCAAGAAAATCAACAAGTTCAGGTACGGAGCGTGATGCCATTCCAGCAACTTCAAGGATTTTAGCATGAAATAGGTTGGGACCTCAAGGTACAACAAGCAGAGGAGCTTCTAAGCATCAACGCAATGATCTATAGGTACCAGAAGCTTCAATACATCTAGGTTGAGAAGATCAATCCGAAATTAGCAAAGGGCGCAGGCCCTCCAAGCGTCAAGAAGAGGATCCATGACCTCCATCCAAGTGCCAGTTCATGAATGTTTTAGTGAAGGAAGTGAGACTTACAACCCCCGACCTATACGCTAAGCCGCTTCAGTATCACGTCAGTACGTCACACAAGAACACATGAATCAGCGCATCAAGGAATTAATAGAGGCTCAAGCACTTGACAATAAGGACTATTTAACCAAATTGCAAGGTAGTTTGATCGCCAACAAGTTGTTTGATATAGAAGTCAAAACAGGTTTTCATACTCTGAAGATACATAAGTACAAAGTCACTGACCCTAAAGAGCACATCCAGCAATTTTGAGACTCATTGGGGTTGTATTTAAAATTGATTCACATTCTGTGTCGACTGTTTACAACAAGCCTATAAGGGGAACCACTCTTATAGTTCCATTCTTTACCTGAAAATTCAATTCTTACATTCAAACACCTACATAAAATCTTTGTTAAAATGTACGCTCATAATATAGACAAAGTAGTGAATTTATACACTCTTATTAGTCTCAAACAGTCTTAGGGGGAGAAACTCGAGGTCTTTGCAAAGAAATTTTTGGAACTCACTCAGAAGGTTGATAATCTCGATCAGAAAATAACCGTTTCAACGTTTACTAATGCACCATAGATCAATTACAAAGTGAAGAAGCATATCTTCTTGGACAAACCCTCTTCCTTGGAAGACATGAATACCAAGGTCAATGAGTATGTCGACCTAGAAAGGATGATGACCAAAATACATAAATCTACTAAAAACGTCCTAACCACAAAAAGTTAAAATACAGAAAGAGACAGTGAACGTAAGGATGACCAGGGTGATAAAAAACGAGCTAAAACAAACATAGGCAGATCTTAAAATGACAATTTATTACCCAAACCGGTCCTTCTAAAGATTAATGTCAGGATTTTAGCAATCTATCCCTTACTGGAGAAAGACAAGTTTTATCGTGTATCTCAATATCTGAAACCAATCAAAGGGAAACCGTATTGCATGCACCAGAAGATAGCTCATCATGAAACTGATAACTATTACGCTTTATAGAGATTGTTGGAGTACATTTTTAAAGAAGGGAGAATGCACGAGTACATTATCGGCCTGGAGGGATACAAGAATGGCAGTTATAAGATGCAAGTCAAAGTAGTTCAGGTCGAAGATCAATTTGAAGAAAAACACTTGTACCACATCTACCATAGCAACATGATCGAGATCCATCAAATCAACAATAAAACCAAGTTCAGAAGGAGAAGATTAACAGAGTGTTGTGACCTCACCGTTCAGGATAAAGAAGCTAAACTCCTTCCTAAATCTAGCAACCGACGAACTGGAATTTCATTTAAAGATTGTGACATCGCTCATGTACATCATGACGTACTGGTTATTATGCTTAAGATGAAAAAAAATTTCATGCATACCATGATGAAAGATACAGGCAGCGGTATTGAGATCATCTTTTAAAGCGCAATCAAGCAAATGGGATTGGCAAATCAAGTTGTACCAAGCGACATCGATATCATTACTTTTAATGGATCTAAAGAAGAACGAGTGTGAAAGATTATCCTTCCTATCACTGCTAGACCCTCCACTATCAATCTTGCTTTCTGCATCACCAATGCCAAGTCCAACTACTTGGGGATAATGGGACACTGCTGGTTACACAACATGGAAGCAATTGCCTCAAAATACCATTAAGCACTCCATTTTAAGTATAACGGTGACATTTATGAGATCAAAGGTAGTCAAAAGCTTTCACGAGCTTGCAAAAATACCGTATCTACAATCCTAGACATATCCGACAGATTAGCTGCATAACAATTATAGAAAGCTGAACGCACCGATGTTTAGCATTCCACAGTAGAGCCTTCAGAGTACAATGAGATCGATGGACCTAGTAGGGGTACTTATATTGGTACCAGGTGTAGGGGCCTAACTTCTTTCAGAAGGGAAGTCGACTCTTATAACTTAGGGGCAACCCTCAATCAGAGGAATACAAGCAGATAATCTAAAGTATGAACAATCTAAAGATAAAATACTTACGTAGAGGCCTGAATGTGATGCTCTATGAACTATGATGTGGATTTTTATGAGTATGCTTATTACTGATAAGTTATCGCAGGTTCGAATACTGGGTTTTACAGGGTGGTCGAAGGTAAACTACAAAGGGTCTGGGGAGAATTTTTCTAACCCTATCTTGGTTCCTCATCACTCCTATTTATAGAATATAGGATGGGCTGAGTTGCCAAGGTTAGGTCAGATTACAGGGGTACGGTCTGGACATCCCGGCAGGGGTATGGGTACCAGACATGTCTGTACTGTTACTATAACAGCTGTGGGAGATGTCTTCGTACTTTGGTACTGTGTTAGTGGTTGGGCCTGTCACTGCAGTTGCAAGGACCAATCACTGCGCTGTCCTGTCTGATGAGCTGGCCGCCTGTCCCATCATATTTTGACCATGTACAGATATGGTCAAAGGGTTTCTGATGCGATGTGTGTAGTCCATCCTCAAGGCTTATTTGGAGTTGAAGCTTCGTCTTCAGGGGATCTCTAGAGGGCTTGTTTTGAGGATTGTATAGGCTTTGATATATTCGGGTAGGCTGTGAACTAGCCTTTGAGTGTCTGAGTGGGGTCGAAGGCTGCGAATAGGCTACTATATTCGCCCCCTTTCAGCGAGGGTCTCGAAGCCAGGTGAAGAGGCGTTCACTGAGAAAGCTGTTGGTCCTTGGAATTTGGGCGATTTGACTATTAATTTTCTGGTAAGTAATAAAATAGGGTAATTAAGATGTATAGGTGGTTATAGGGTAATAAATGAAGTGAGGCTATAAGTATGGGTTATTGAGTAGGGATACTGTGTAACCTTCTTCTTTGTCATTCTTCTCTCTTTCCTTTACAAATCTTGGAAATCTTCATGGATACCACGCCCAACACACGTTATCAAAAGAGGATGGGGTTCGCCCGGGACCATCGCGTAGGGCGGAAAACTGGTAAACTTTATATAAAGTTCTTCGTGCATCATGATCTGGACTGGGACATGCCCGAACTGGTGGAGGTAAATGTTGGAGAGTTCATCAATGGGGAGGCTTATGCCTATCTTTGGGACCGATTGAAGTACAATTTTACTACTGCAGAGAAACGCTATCTCTTTCTGTCGGCTTTGGCCGAATGTCTTATTTGTGCAGAAAAGGAGATGGATGAATAAAGCGCGGTGAGTGGAGTTGGACCTTCTGGAAGTAGGGCTACTATTTGATGTTGTAAATATTTGTATCTTATTATTTTTGGGGTTTTTTGTTTGGGGTGGTTGTAGCAATGCATTCTATTTTGCAAATCGGATAATGGAATGGAGGCAATATTTTCTGATAATTTTTGTGACTGTGTCTGGTTGATATTGTAGACGAATACTCACATAGGTGCGCTTAGCACATGTAAGTCATCGAATTGTTAATAGTGGGTAAAAAATGGTATCAAAGTATAATGATATGATCGAAGGACATAAACTCTGGTATTGGTTGAAACTTGGTGCAAGGAATTGGGGTTGAAGTGTAAAGAGGGTCGAACGTTTAATGTTGGAGGTTTGCTCGACTATAAGTCCTCGGGAATGAGGTTTGAATGCCGGTATAGATTAATCAGTTACGTCTGGGAAGTTGGGAAGTCATGACTGTTAAATTTTCAAGGTGGGAATTGAAGGTAGTAATTAAGTCGGCTTGGGAGGAGGGAAAGTTGAAATCGTTCTTCAAGTATAAAAGGAGCTATAGTGGAGGGTATTTCTTCATCGCTCTTCAATCATTCTCTCTTCATCTCTTTTCTTATTTGATCGGATCAGAATGGCTGTAAGCGTACCCGTACAAGTGGACTCGGCGGCAATGAGAGTCAGGCGAATATGAGAGGCCTTATTGGGGCTTCAACGGAGGTTCGACATTGAAGAAGACATTGATGCGGCGATGCTGGATCTTTTTGAGGCAGAACCCGGGGCACCCATCCTTGGCATGCCCTTCGCAAACTGGTGGGGAATATTACAGATGATGGGGCCATTACTCGACCATCGGTTGTGTCTTCTTGAGGGCTTTGTGGAGGATATAGTAGACCAGGAGGATGCGGATGCTGCAGCCGTGGTTGATGATGAGCATCCCGCTGATAATTAAGGTCATTTGTCTGTTTGGTGTTTTTATTATTGTTTTCTTCTGTTCTGCTTCCTTTCTCTTTTCTTTTGATGAGGTTTGTAATATGTTTTGTCTTTCTGAATGAAATTGGTGTTTGGAAGTACTGTTGTAGTAGTAGTCTTGTTCTTCATAGGTAATAATTTGAATTGTCTAACTAAAAGTAATAGTATAATCTGAATTCTTAAAGTAGTATCGTGAGCTATCGAATTAATAATATGACTGTCGAAGTATAGTATTTGGATTGTCAAAGGAAAAAAAACACTTGAATTGTTGAAGTAAAAGGTTGCAGTCTGTCGAAGTGAGGGTATTATCATTGAAACTGAAAAGATTGTTCTGTTGGTGCAAAGGGTTAGGTCTATAAACATAAATGTTTGAACTGTTAAAATGTACGATTGTAATCTGTTAAAGGGTGGATGTGATCTATCGAAGGGTGATCTGTCGAGATAATAGAGGCATGAGGTCTTGAATTGACAAATGTGTTGTAGATCGAATGTCGATACATTAGAAACCTGAATTTGAGGCTATCTGTTGATGAGTCTCCGAGACACGGAGTGGTCGATTACGCAAATTCAAGAAGTGTGTCGAAGGTTATGTTTGATTTGACTGGTTGTACTGATAGCCCAGATAGCTGGTCTGTCAGGACGGTACGTATGCCTGGGGTAGTGTGCCGAAAAGTAATCATGATTTTTGCTCGTATTACAGAAAAAGTTATGACTTGACTTTTTGGATTTGATTGCTTAGCTTCGAGTGAGGGTGAAAGGGTTCGAGAAGCTTTAGTTCTTGCGGGTAAGTTGAAGTGAGTGTGTTGTTCGCACGTGAGGGATATGAGGGGTTAATCAGTCAAAACACATTGTAGCAAAAAAGTTGGGGTAGTGGGGTCGTGGTAATGATAACGGCTAGAAAATTGAGGCGATTTTGGTTTTTTAAAAGAGTATATAAGTGTGAGAGGAGTAGTCACTGTACTGTTTACTGTGAAAAAATCAAGGAGAGCGTACGCCATTAGAACTTGAGAAAAGTTGATGAAGTTATTGCGTTGATCTCGCTGTTTCGAGGATAGTACTTCTAACACAGGTATGTCACTTGATTTCTGCCAATTATTATTTTGTTTTTCCTTCTGAGTCTGTGAGTAGGACATTCTGGGTTTGGAGGTTATCTTCGAAGATAAGGAGATTTGATGAATCTGGGTTTTGACCCATTTTAGGATTTTGGGTGCTTTGGAGGAGGCAGAGTGTTTAGGATCGAGGTTTTGAGTGTGTATAAATCTTCTGGAGGAGGTAGATGAGAAATGGGTTATGGACACGGAATTGTTAAATTTATCGATCTAATTGCGTGCCTCTTCTTATGTATACTAAAATGCATAACCGTCAAGCCTCGAGACGGAGGCTGATAGACAAAGAGATCGAAGCATTCAAAGCTAGTATTTCTGGTCATGCCCCAATGGATGATGGCAGCGACTTAGAAGTGTTAGATGTTATAACCGAAGCCCCTTTGTCAATGGTTCTGCCGATTGGTGAGGTACCAATTACGAAATGTCGAAGGACGGTAGTGACTGAGGATAATGAAGATGAGGAGACAGTGTGGGGGGAGGGTGGCGAGGGTGATGTGGGGCCTTCTGGTGGTGGAAAAGGAGAAGGGGAGTAGAGTAATGAAAGTGAGGACTCGACTGAGTCAGATAGAGTTGAAGGTGCCGTTTTTGCTAGAGATAAGGTTAGAATAAATTGATTTTCTACCAAGCTGAAGCTGTCGAAGGTGGGGGTTCTATTGAGTGTGGCGGGAGCAAGGGGTTAACTTTCAAATCAGATCCTAGGGAAGGGATACTGGCTTATAGAGGTCAGATTTGATTAGGAATGGAACTTCCCCTCCGAAGATTGGAAAAAGAGGTATTGAATTTTTTGGAGGTGGCCCCAGTACATGAATGGGAATTTTTATGAGATGATGAGGGTTATAGAGGGGATGAATGCAAAGTTGAGCAGTATAAGGAGGGATTTAATTAAGTGGCTCGATATTATTACCTTCTACTCGAAGAAGGCAGGCCAAAACTGAGGTACCTACCACATCCAATATCACCCGAAGAAGCCCTGGTTCTTTGATCTGTGTTCAACAGGTCGAGGGTAGAATAAAGATTTATTGATTGTACGGGGCAACAACGAGAATGTTGAGGGGGAGAGCCTGTATAAGTTGCATCATAGGGTGTATAATCAGAGTAAGTTTGTTGTCGAAGGGTTGCTGCTGATGTATGTCTTGAATAAGTGATGATTATATTTCGTTTGTTCTGCAGGTCCGAAGAATCTGCCTTGGAGCAATCTGAGGAACTATATTGATACTTTTCTCGAAGCTAGCGAGGATTGGGTAAATTCTATTTTTGATAGTCTCGGAATCAAGAGGCAGAGGAGGAAGAAGGCGGATTCCCTGTTTTGAAGCGTACCCATTACGTTGTAGCCATCGAAGAGAAAGAAAGTGGAAGGTATTTCGAAGGGTCCAGAAGAAATGGGAGGGAGGAGTTGCCGAGAAATTTTCAGTATTTTCCGAGAACGCAGAGGGGGTCGAAGAAAGTAGTGCCAGTACCCGAAGTGGCTAACGATGCTTAGAGGTTAAGGCCGAGGCAGGTGCTAACACAAATACAGAAGGGGAAGGGTCAGGTTGTTCCCGAAGCTACGAAGGTTCATCAATCAAAGGTTAATCAGCGTAAAAGGTGTAGGGCGCTGGGGGAGGATGATGCAGCAGATGAGGATAAAGTGATGACGGAGGCTGAACGACAGGAGTAGGCAGTGGCCATATAGGCTTCGATGGTCGAGCGCAGCGAGGGCGTCCCAGACGAGGCTTTAAAGGAAATAAAGAAGAGTATGTTTCAGGTAACTGTCTATTCATTTCTTTTGTGAGAGTCTGAGATTTCTTTTAAGTTCTTCGAATTTTGAGGTGCACTGACAGTGCGAATATTCTAGCAGATGGAGGTATGGGTGCGATCGTATAACAAGGTAATGAAGTCGGCAAAGGGGAAGCTACGGCAAGCAGTGGAAAGTCTGGATCTTTCTCATGGGACTGAGGCGCCATTGTTGTCTGAAGTCAAGAAGTTAAAGCAAGATCTGGAGGTTTTCACTGACTCGTTTGATGAGAGGCTCGAGCTTTAACGGTCAAGGCAGGAGCGGGAGTGGTCGGCAATGCTTACGGCAAAAGAGAGGGAGAAGGCAGAACAAAAGGTGAGTTTCTAGCGGCTGTTTGATGATGAATGTAAGGTTAATGTCAAGTTGAAAGTATTTATAGAAGATAAGGGGTATAACCCCGATACGCTGGAACCTTTCCCTGTTTTCCCAGAACTTGTTGATGGAGATGATTTGTAGATGAAGGAAGGTGAGGCAGATGTTGTTGATGGGGCAGCTGGAGGTACTGGAGGTGGTGTCGAGGTTTATGTTATTGGAGCGGCCAGTGGTAGAATTGTGGATGGTGCAGGGTCGAAGCCTTCGACTGAAGGTGCTGAGGGTGTTGGCGTTGGGGGACCTGTGGAGGAAGAAGGTATACCCGCACTGATATGAGGTATTTAGAGTTGGGGTTCCATGTTTACCTTTTCTAATTTGATGTTGAGTTGTAATATTTTGAACTATGTTTTTTGTTGGTCTTTGAACTCGGTATGTCTTTGAGCTGTTGTTATGTGTTGAACTTATGAAGTTGATTCTGAACAGCTTTTGAATTGATGCCTAATTTTCTGACTGACTTTGTTATCTTGTTCTGGCCTTGCATTACTCTGGGTTGTTGAAATATTGATGCGTATTCTGTTGACTTATCTTGTATTGAACCTTTGATGACTTAACTTGAGTTGTAATGCGACTGTTTCTCTGATGGATGACACTTTGAATCTTCTTTGCACTTAGTAGCATTGTAGATATTCTTGTTTAATAGTATCTGCATGTACTATTTCTGTCGAGTGACTGTAAAGTGATCGAACCTTGAAGAGCTTCGAGGATATTTAAATCGATCCCTAAATAATCTGCTGGACATCAAAGGCAGAAGCCACTGCGATGTTGGAAGTTTGAAAATTTTCATGGTCGTCCCCGAGTATCAGTCGGGCCGAGGGGACGTGATACCCAAAGGAATCCCAGAAATTCACTGGACTTCGAAGGCCTAAGCCATTGGAAAACAAGATGTGTTTGCCTCCAACGCATTCCCGAGGGTCCAGTCTTTCGACCATTCGTGCCCCTTGAGTTTTTTCAAATGCTGGAAAGTTGAAAATTTCTAGGTCGCGCCCTAGTATCAGTCGGGGCAAGGGTGGACATGATACTCGGGTAAACCAAGAAATCGACTGGACTTTGACGGTTTCAGAGCTTGATCGAAGCATATCTGCTCACCCCTAATGCATCCCTAAGGGTCCGGTCTATCGACCATCCTTGCCCCTCGATTTGCTCGAAATTGGAAGCTTAAAATTTTTAAGGTCGCCCCCAAGTATCAGTCGGGTCGAAGAGTTGACATGATACTAAAAAGAAACCAGGAAATCGATTGGACTTCAAAGGCCTTAGCCATAGCGAAGCATAACTGTTCGCCCCCTATGCATTCTTGAGGGTCCGATCTTTTAACCATTCTTGCCCTTTGAGTTTGCTTGAAATTGAAAGCTTAAAAAATCTCATGGTCATTCCCAAGTATCAGTCGGGTCGAAGGTTTACATGATACCTATGTTAAACTAAGAAATTCAATGAAAATAGGAGACGAAGTACGGGTGGAAAAACTATTTATTGATTATTCATTATTACATCAGTTGTACAAGGTTGAGGATATGGCTTATTATAGGAGACCAGCTGTATTGCGTTCCATGGATTTGGTAAAGGCTCTTCGTCTTCTGTCATTAGATAGTAAGAAACCTTGTCTGTTTTATCGTACACGACATAATGTCCTTCCCAGGATTCGACTAGTTTGCCGATATTTTGGGGTTTCGAGGATTGGCTGACACGTCAAAGTACTAGATCTCCGATGTTAAAACTCCGTGGTCGAACTCTCATGTTATAGGATTTCAGAAGTGATGTATGGTAGCGGCCAAGGTTGGTGATAGCCCAGTCTCTGGTTTTGTCGATTCATAACATGTTACATGCGAGCTTAAACTTATTTTCTTCGTCTGGGAGGCTAGGATCTCATGTGGGTACTTCCAATTGTGTAGGGAGAATAGCTTCGGTACCATATATTAGGAGAAAGGGGGTGCAGCCTGCAGATTTTCTTGGGGTTGTTCGATAGGCTCATAAGACATGTTGTAATTCTTGAACCCACCGACCTTTCTTCACATCAACTCTTTTCTTGAGACCATTGACGATGGTTTTATTTATTGCTTCGACTTGACCGTTGCCTTGGGGATAGTAAGTTGTTGAGTGTTAAAGGATGATGTTGTGCTTTTTAAGAAAGTTTTTAACTTTGTTATCGACGAATTGGGGACCGTTGTCGCATCAAATCATATGAGGGCAGCCGAAGCGTGTGATGATGTTTTTCCATAGAAATTTGATAACTTCTTCTTCTCTGGTTCGGCATAAAGGTATATCTTCGACCCATTTGGTGAAGTAATCGGTTGCAACAAGGATATTTTATCTACTACCCGAGGCTTTTGGGAAGGGTCCGATGAGATCGATAGCCCATCCTTTGAATGGCCAGGAGACTTGACTAAAATGGCGATCTTGAGATGGGCAATGGATGTCATGAGCGTGCCGTTGGTATTTATCACAGTGTTTGGCATACTCTTCGGCTTGTTTTTTCATATTTGGCCAAAATCACCCTTGGGTGACAGCTCAAAGGGCCATAGAATGACCAACAGTGTGAGCACCGAAGGTTCCTTCATGAATTTTGGCTAACATTGTAGAGGCTTCAACTTGGGATATGCATCGAAGGAGGACGTCGTTTGGGGATTTGCAATATAATTCATTTTTGCAGATAGTGTATCTGCGGCAATTTTCTAACAACGACCGTTCGGCTTTGGGATCATCTGTGAGGGTGGCATTGTTGAAGTAATGGAGGAATGGTCTTCGCCAATCCTCTATATCGAGACTCTCGCCCCCAGTATTGATGTCATTGACTTCCATCTGGTCGATACTTGGGCGTTTGAGTACTTTGATATTGAGGGTTTGAGATTCTGATTGTCCAGGCATAGCTGTTATGTAAGTGAGGGCGTCTGCGTGTCAGTTTTCTCTTCGAGGGTAATAAGTGATAGTAGATTTTTCAGGAAAACGGTCCATGCGCTATCGAACGAAGATGGCATAGTTAGCCATGCGACCGTTAGCTTAATTTTCTCCTGTATAATGCCTCTGAAAAAGTTGGGAATCTGTGAAAATGACAAGTTTGGGAATACCGAGATCGAGAGCATGGTCGAGGCCATGGATCAAGGCTTTGTGCTCAGCTTCATTATTGGAACATTCGAATGTAAGTTTGACAGCTTTCTCTATTCGATCGTTGGTGGGTGTTACCAAGACAATACCAATTCCTGAGCCATTAGGTCCAGCGGATCCATCTGTGAATAAAGGCCAGCCAGTGTGAGGGTCCCAGGGATCTATTTTTTCAGGTTGGTCTTCTGTTAAGTCATCCTCATGTTCTTTCTAATCAGCATCTTCGACCGGGAAGTCAGCAAGAAAGTCTGCTACTGCTTGACCTTTCTGGGATATCTGCTTCTCGAATGCAATGTCATGTTCCTCAAGGTACACAGACCACTGTTGTACTCGTCTGGATTTTTCTATTTTACTGAGTACTTCTCGAATGGGGTAACTTGTTATAACACGGATGGGGTGGGCTTGAAAATATGGTTTGTGTTTGCGGGCTGAATAGACAAGGGTGAGGAGCAAACACTCAAATTTCCAATATGGAGTTTCTGTGGATGTGAGGGTTTTGCTGATGAAATATACAGGTTTCTCGATGTTAGAGTCAAGTCAAATAAGTATTGAACTGATAGAGCTATTTGTAATAGTAAGATATAAGTAGAGTATTTTGCCTTCGATAGGGGTGCTGATAATGGGTGGTCGGCTAAGATAAGTTTTGAGTTCGAGGAAGGCCTGTTCATATTTGGGTGTCCAGTTGATCTCAGGATTGTTTTTCTTTTTTTCTTTGTGGACGCCTTGGTCGCGTAAAAGGGAAAAGAGCCAAACACATTTGTCTGAGGATTTGGAAATAAAACGGTTAAGGGTTGTTATCTTACCAGCTACTTTTTGAACGTCTTTTTTGGTTTGGGGCGAAGGCATGTCGATGAGGGCTCGAATATGGGTGGGGTCGATCTCGATACCTCGTTTAGTGATAAGGTGGCCCAAAAATTTTCTAGACGAAATGCCAAATTGGCATTTATCTGGGTTGATTTTCATGTTATATGTTCGAAGTATCGAAAAGACTTCGGTTAGGTCTTGGATATAGGTCTATTTCTGGAGGCTCTTGCATAACATGTCGTCGATGTAAACTTTGACCGACTTTCCCAGCAAGGATTTAAACATGGTTGTGACAAGGCATTGGTAAGTGGCTCCCGTATTTTTTAGGCCGAAGGTTATAACGTTAAAACAGTAAAGGCCTTGTTCAATGATAAATGAATTTTTAAGTTGATCTTCTGGGAGGAAGGGTACCTGATTATAACCCGAAGCCACGTCTATCATTGATAGGCGCTCGTGTCCAGCAGTGGCATCGAGAAGTATTGAAATAATCGGTAGGGGGAAGCTGCCCGTCGGTGTGTGTTTGTTGAGATCTATGAAGTCAGCGCAGATTCTGATCTTGCCGTTCTTCTTGGGAACTGCCACAATGTTTCATATCCAGTCAGCATACTTTACTTATCTGATAAAACTTGTGGCTATGAGCTTATCCACTTCAGGGTTCACTGCTTCTCGAAGTTGTGGAGCTAGGTTATGCTTCTTTTGTTTAACTGCTAAAGAATGGGGAATGAGGTCAAGACGATGGCACGCCAGGTTGGGGTCGACACCGGGCATCTCCTGGAATGTCCACGTAAAGACATCTTTGTTTGCTTGAAGGAAATCTGTGAGCTCGAGGCGTTCTGCATCATCGAGAAAAGTTCTGATGAATGTACCTCGGCCAAGACCGTCGAGTTCGATATATATAGTTAGTTTGATGGGTGAAGTGGTATATGTTGAAAGTGTGGGGACGAAAAGAGATAGTAATTGCTATAGGCGGCTTACAAGTTTCTGGGTTTGATCGATCTCCGGGTGCTCGCATGAACGGGCGAGGCGTTAGGAGCCTTTCAACTTCCAAGTACCTTCAAAAGTGGTAAAACGAAGGGTCTGGTGGTAGGTCAAAGGTATGGCGTGCATGGCATGGAGCCAGTCATGCCCGAGGATACCAAGGTATTCTGATTTCTTGTCGATAACAAGGAAGCTGGCTTGAAGGGTAAGAGGGCCTGTGGTAACTCGTAAGCTAATTCGACCAACAATGACTTTTGTGGCCCCATTGAAGCCTTTCAATTCGACATTGGCAACGGTTATGAGGTCGGTTTTCTTCATGGTTTCGATTGTTTATAAAAAAGAACATCAGCTGCACTCCCTGTGTCAATCAGCATTGTGTGGGGGAGGAGGTTTTCGATCTTAATCATGATGACTAAAGGATCGAAATGGGGGAAACTGATGTGTGAAGTGTCATAGTTGATGAAAGAAATACCTTCGAAGCGAGGGCGATAGCTTGATTCTGGTAAGAGGGTGGGAAATTTCTTCTGATTGGTGTGTTTGTAACATTCTTCGACGCGCTTTTATTTTCTTTTGGAATGTCTGATGTCTATATTGTTGACCTCGATGAAGTTTATTATGTTGATATGTACCTCGGCCGGGTCAGCAGTGGGGGTGGATTGAGGTTTGAGGTAAGACCCGTCGAGATAGCTTAGATGATCGGTAATATACTGGTACAGACGACCTGCTCTGAGGAGGAGTTCGAGAGAGCGCTGGAGGGCAAAGCATCTGTTGGTATGGTGATAGTTGTATTTGTTATTGGCGCAATAAGGTTCGCCTTGCCTGAGTTCAATAGGGAAAGGAATGCGCCAGATGGGGTCTGCCTGAATATATGGTAAAAGGGTGCTGAGAGGGCAGTGAGTGCAGGTAATACTGGCCTTGGTCGCTTCTTGCAAGCTTCGACACTGTTATCGAAGTTAGGGTGTTTGTGGCTTTTAGTCTTTGGTGAGACAGGAGTGATCAGGGGTATTAGATTAGAATGTTGGTTTCGTCGAGGTTTATTGAATTGGGTGGTGTTCGAAGGCTGGCTCTATTTACGGGATTCTTGAAGATGCCTGCGATTGATATAACCATTGACCTTCGAGAGCATCTTTTCGAGAGTTTGAAGTTTATGGGGAACTAGGTGTTCTTTTTCTCAACTGCGATCAGGCAGGGAATTCGAGTATGCGGGTATAGCATTCGCGCAGTCAAGGTTCTCTATTTTTCGTGATTCGTCGAGGAATCGTTTGGTGAAGGCTTCGAGTGTCTCATTGCTGGATTTTCTAAAATTGAACAGGGCGTCAACTCTGACTTCTCTGTCCTTGTTAAAGGTAAACTGGGTGATTAAAAGTTGTGATAGTTTCTCGAAGCTTCGTATCGAGCCGTTTGGGAGGTTGTGATACCATCGAAGGGGGTTGCCAGTAAGGCTGGTCAGAAAAAGGTGACATAACAGGTAGTCAGCCGTGGAGTAGAGGCTCAGGGCATTTTAGAATTCGAGAATGTGGGATTTAGGATATGTGTTACGATATTTGCCGAGTTTGGAAGCACAGAAATTGGGGGGGTATTTCGATAGCCAAAAGTTTGGGGCAAATCGGGTTATTGAGGCGGCTCCAAGAGTTGGAGGCTGGGCTCGTACTGACGCGAATAGCTAGTTGTATTTTTTGTTCAAAGTCTTGTTGTGCGACATATGCAGGATGAGGGGGAGATGAGGGAATTTAATGGTTGTGGGTTTGAGTGTGTGGCATGTATTCGGCACTGCATTCATCAAGCCGCTCTGGAGCAGGACGGCGTCTGGGATGTCTGGTGGAGCGGAGGGTGGAGTAAGAAAAATCTTCTTTGGGGTGAATCCCGGGGTGAATAGAGCCGGTTGGGGAATAGTACAAGGAACGCCTTCGGCACCGGTATGAACTGGGGGTATCTCAAGGTTTGGTGGGGGTCCTAGGCGGGTGCTGGCAGATACTCGTGACGGGTCTGGTGCTTGGGATGATCGAGCAGCTTCCAGAGGCTATAGTCTTTGTAGTTCTCGGACGGTGTTGCGCAGCTCATCGATTGCCCAGTTCTGTCTATTTTCGTCGTCCAGGCGGCGATTCCGTTCAGTTTCCAGCGCCAGGCGGTGGTTTTCATGCTCCTGGTTAAGTTGTGCATGGTGGCGCTCCTCGGCTTGAGTGACTAATTGAGATAATAAGGCTGTTTGGGTAGCCACTCCGTCGATGGAGATGCCTGCCTGGGTTGAATTAGAATGGAAGATGGGTACCATTGAAAAGAAGCAGTGGATGTTGAAAACAAAGGGAGAGAAAAAAAGAAAAAGGTACTGGTAGGGTGGGAAGCACAGACGACACCAATTGTAGGGACCTAACTTCTTTCAGAAGAGAAGTCGAGTCTTACAGCTCAGGGGCAACCCTCAATCAGTGGAATATAAGCAGATAATCTAAAGCATGAACAATCTAAAGATAAAATACTTGCATAGAGGCCCGAATGTGACACTCTGCGACCTCTGATGAGGATTTTTAAGAGTATGTTTATTACTGATGAGTAATCGAAGGTTCGAATACTGGGATTTCCAGGGCGGTCGAAGGTAAATTGTAAAAGGTCTGGGGAGAATTTTTTTAACCCTCTCTTGGTTCCCCATCTCTCTTATTTATAGAACATAGGATGAGTTGAGTCGCCAAGGTTAGGTCAGATTACAGGGGTACGGTCCGGACATCCTGGTAGGGGTATGGGCACTGGATATGTCAGAACTGTCACTGTAACAGCTGTGGGAGATGTCTTTGTACTTTGGTACTGTGTCAGTGGTTGGGCCTGTTACTGTAGTTGCAAGGACCAATTACTGTGCCATCTTGTCTGATGAGCTGGCCGCCTGTCCCATCATATTTCGACCATGTGCAGATATGGTCGAAGTGTTTCTGCTGTATTGTATGTAGTCTGTCCTTGAGGCTTATTTAGAGTCGAAGCTTTGTCTTCAGGGGATCTCTGGAGGGCTTGTTTTGAGGATTAAATAGGCTTCGATATATTCGGGTAGGCTGCGAAGTAGCCTTCGAGTGTTTGAGTAGGGTTGAAGGCTGTGAGTAGGATACTACACCAGGCTAGTTTAATATGAGAAAGAAGCTCTCATTCATTTTTACAGATAAACAAAAGCATCTTTGATTGGACTTTTCATGAAATGCCAAAATTTGACCCAACCAGGGCGTGCCATAAATTGAGCATCAATGACAAAACTACAGCAGTGAAACAGAAATAGAGAAGGCTATCACCTCAGTCTCAGAGATATGGTCAATAATAAAATTGATAAGTTGGTCGAGGTCAGATTCATTCGAGAAGTAAAGTACCCGGATTGGATCACAAAAACATATTCGCAGCTTCAAAGAAGAATGGGAAAGTTTGAGTTTACGTAGATTTTACAGATCTAAACAAGCTCACGCCAAAAGTTAATTTTCGTCTTCCCATCATTCATCTAAGTCTTGATTCTTTAGCAGGTCACGAGCTGCTATCTATGATGGATGCTACTTTGGGCTACAACCAGATACCCTTCTTAGACGAAGATCAAAAGAAAACCACTTTCATCACTGAAAGATGGATCTACTGTTATAATGTCATGCCTTTCAGACTGAAGAATACTGGAACAACTTATCAAAGGTTAATTATAACTATGTTCAAAGCACACTTAGGGAAAACTGATGAAGTATATATCAACGATATACTCTTTAAAAGCTTATAGAAATAGAATCATATCACTCATCTCGATAAAGTCTTCAGCTTATTATGATCATACCGGATGAAGCTCAATCCCTACAAATTTTAATTAGGAGTGCACTATGGTAGGTTCCTGGGATATCTCATCAGCAAAAAAGGAATCGAGGCTGATTCAGATTAGATTCGAGCTCTAATCAACATGTCGTCTCTACAAACAAACAAAGATGTACAAAAGCTTGCTGGTAAGATTACAAATAATTCCCTCAGCTCGATTCTCATTCGCCTTGACAAAAAGATTAAGAAGCTAGTATACCTTATAAGCAAAACCTCACACTGGTGAAGATAAGATATTCCAAGATCAAACGCCTCCTCCTAACCCTCATTTATACTTTGTAGAAGCTCAAGTACTACTTTCAAGCTCATTCAGTCAAAGTCATGACGAACTACCCACTTCGGGAAGTTCTATCTAAAAAGGATAAGTCAATACGAGTGCAACAGTGGTCAGTAAGTTTGGGGAAACACGATATCAAGTTCAAACAGAGAACTTCAGAAAAAGGTTAAACAGTGGCTAACTTTTAGCAGACTTCCCAGTAGAAGATCCAGATTGGGAAGAGCACGATCCTGATCTAACAGACAAAATCATAGAAAATTTGCCTACAAAACCCTTTGAAGATCGACCTGAATGGGTTGCACGCAAGGGATGTAGACTTCTTACAGATGGATCAGCAGAACCCGCAGGGTCAGGGATCATAATCATATTGATTTCTTCCTCCAACAATGTTACAGAGTATGAAGCATTAATCCATTGCCTCGACATGGCATTAGAAATCGGCGTTCCTGAGATCTTAGTCTATAATGACTCATTGCTAATATTCCATCACTACTCTAAGAAACACAAGAAGAATGACAAAATGATCGACTATGTGGCCCTAGTCGTTGATAGAATGAGCAGATTTAGTAATGTTGCACTTGATTATTTACCTCATGGAGAGAATCAACACGCTGATTCCTTGGCTAATTTTTCCAGGGTATTAGGTACATAAGAAAATCGAAGTGATTTCAACCCCTAACATTAATCTCCCAATGGTATATGTGATCAACACTGGGGGCGAGAAGAGGAGGAAGATAGATAGAGGAAGCCTTTCATCGCATATCTCGGACCGAAGAACAAATATGATGGGCCCCTTCCAGAAAATCTAAAAGAACGTAGACAGTTGATTGAAAACCCCAAACGTTATACAGTTTAGAAAGGCATCAACCTATATAGAAGGTCAATAACTAGGCCTTATCTCAAGTGCCTCTCGAAAAAATAAGCAGCTAGAATGCTCAAGGATTTACATTAAGAGAGTTATGGCTCCCATGTTGCAGGACGATCTCTGGCAAACAATGCAATCACATAAGGGGTATTCTGGCCAGGAATGGCAAAAATAAGTGGAAGAGTACTCACGCAAATGTGACACATGTCAGAGGCAAGGTCACCAAATACAAGCTCTTGCTTTCAAGCTCCACGCAAGTAAGGTGTTCTGGCCTTTTAAGCGATAGGCACTCGATCTTGTGAAAGAATTTCCTAATACGCCGGTTAATAGAAGGTTCTAACTCATAGCAACAAATTACTTTACAAAGTAGGTCAAAGCAGTTTCCATTTGTCAAACTCGAAAGGAAGAAGATATCTTATTTATCTGGGAGCATATCATCACACGATTTGGTTTCCCCACCTAATTGGTATCGATAACGTCCACTGTTCATTGGAGAAAAAGTAGTGGCATTCCTTAATAAACACAACATCATTCATTCATCTTCCAAGCCATATTACCCCCAAGGCAATGGGCAGGCCAAAATCACAAACAAGACTATCATGGATGGAATCAAGAAGAGACTTACATCAGAGAAGAAGGGAATTTGGATAAGGGAGCTACCACATGTGTTGTGGGCCTACTGTACGACGCTAAGACGGTCAATAGGATGTTCTCCCTTTCTCCTTTCTTATGGAACTGAAGCCGTCGTCCCATCAGGGTATTACCATCCAGTCAAAGATCAAGAGCTAACTGATGACGAGAATGAATTCGAGTTGGCCTGCAACATGAACTGGATCGATGAAACGCGAGCTCGAGCTATAGCTAATTTGAGTCGATACCATCATATGTTAACCAGTTCGTATAATAGAAAAGTACAAAGTCATGAGTACAAAATCGATGACCTAGTCCTCCGTGAAATCCCCGAAAGCAAAAATAGAGTTGAATGTTGGGAAGCTCACAGAGAATTTGGAAGGTCCATTTCTAGTGGTGGGATGAATTGGTCTTGGATCCTACTACCTCTTGACAAAAGGTAGCGTCAAAATACCAAGTCCTTGGAATACTCAACGATTGAAAAAATATTATAGTTAAATCCCTAAATTTCTAAGTACTAGATACATCTACTATCATTCTTTACATTCCAAAAGTGAGATTACAATCTTCAACTGTATGTACATTCTTTTCTCTTTAATAAAAACTTTCAAGTTTTTTTCTCACATTACTCTCTACATTCATATATGTCGTTATCTACTAAATCTCAAGGATTAGAGCAAAGGTAATACTCGCTTTCAATCGATACACATCTATCATCTACTAAATCTCTAAGATTAAAGTAAAGATAATACTGGCTTTCAATCGATACACATCTACTATCTTTATACTCAAAAGATAAAGCAAAGGTAAAACTAGCCTTCATCTATCAAACATCTACTATACAGACGGAAAAAATAGGATACTTCTTTATACAAGTCCATTTTGGAATACATCAGATGAACCTTCCCTGAGATTCGGAGCTCTAGCATATGCAAATTCTTGTACTCTAACAACAACCAGCTCTCTACTTAATTGTACTTATTCCCCCGTAATAGGACCAATGTTGATTTCCATAAGATTCATACAATTACGATGATCTACTTTAGCCTTATAGATACAACCCTTCAAAACTAGGCAGTCATCCAACGTGTCCCTTTCCAACTTGAGCCTCTTTACTTCCTTCACAAAGGAGGCGATTACAGCCATCATCTCTCTCGAATGTACCTCATCCATGGAAAGTCTATTTCAATTCAGTACGGCTAGGTCAATTAAATTAATACGTAATTTTTGAATTTTTTTATCCAGTTTTGCACAGCTAGCCTTGGCTCCCTCCAAGCTTCTCTCCAAATCTTCTACGTGGTCGTTCTTCAATCTGATTTTTCTCTTTATGTTCGGTTAACTCCTGAAATTTACCTCACAATACCAATAACTCCGCCTCCTTTCTCTGTAAAACCTTATTTTCGTTACTTCCACTGAAACAAGAAATCTTCAACATTTTATCATTTCTCCTTAAAAACTTCCTCCAAATCCCTGCGTAAATTAACCTCCCTATTCCTACAATCAGCCAACTCAACCTCCTTATTACTTATCTTCTCATTAGAATTCCTTACAACAACTCGGACGTATTTTAAATCGGCCTCCAGTATCGTTACTTTTTCTATATAAGTTTTCACTTCAAGATTTTTCTTTCCCATTTGTTCCTTAAAACCATCCACCTCACTCTGTTTCCTCTTCAATCTCTCCATCACATCCCTCTTACTACCATGACTACTTGATATGTTAGCCTTTATTTTTTCTAATCGTTTAGGGAGCTTGTCACAATGACTCTGCGTTCTTTGGATACTATCCTCTTTTCTCTTTACAATATTACTTAACTTTTACATATCACTTCAATACTCAGCAAATCAGCTTGCGTTATCACCAATTCGCCCTCCATCTTCCTCAATTGCACCCTCAAGTCATTGAGATACCCTTTTAACTCCATCGCTTCCACCTCTAACGATCTAAAATAATATTGAATGATATTTGTATCTTTGCATTTCCCCTTCAAGTACTCTACCGTGCTCTTCAACTTCTCAACCTTACTTTGAGTGTTCGCTAGCATACCTTGAGTGTTATGCAAATCAGCTTCCTTATTATCGATCTGCTAGCTCAGCTTGCTAACTGTCTTTTTTGACTTAGTCAGCCTAAGCTCCACTTTTACATACTGATCTACACTCTCTTCAAATATCTGGTGGATCCTATCTAACTCGAGCTTAAACTCGTAATTACATTTTAGAGCATCTTCCTCATGTGATTGTGCGACTTCGAGATCGGCCGACACAACAATTCAATTTTGCATTCAATACATTGAAAAAAATCTATATATCTCATATAAATAGTTCAAACATATAACAGTTTACAGACAGCTTTCTATCATAGACCTACCACAACGAACTGATACTTAGCCTTCAAGATATGAAGATTTCTTGCTTTGGTGGCCATACACTCTACAATCTTAGGTTAATACCACCATCAATTATACAACGGTGTTTTTCAAATAGACAAATTTTCCATTGTCTCAAAGATAAAGAGGGGCTGGGATTTATGGAAAAGGGAGAGATGGACGGCCTAGATTTATTTTGCTCTCATACTTTATGGTACTTTGGACAAAACACAGAAAGGGGTAGTTTAGTCTTACTGCTTTTCTTTACCTCTCCCATCTAAGCCCGAATCTTCATCTTTCTCTTTCTTTTTATTTCTCCCAAAGTTGTCTCTTCATTTCTCCCAAAGACGTCTCTCCCATCAGCGCCTCCATCTCTCTCTCTCTCGACCATTGCGCTTCAAGCATCTAGGGTTTTGATTTTACTTATTTTAGTTATACTTGATATTGTTGTTGCTTTTGGCCTGCTGTTGCTATTGATTTCATCTCACCCAAAGATGCTTCTCCCATCAGCGCCTCCATCTCTCTTTCTAAGCAAGGTACCTGTCACACTCTCTTTCTTTCTCTCTCTCTCTATTGGTTATACTTTTTTGGTATAAATGTTATATACTACTTGTTGTTGCTATTATTGTTCTTATTGATCTTGCTTCTTTAAGGTGAATCTGTAAAGACACATTCTATGATGTAACATCCATGTAGCATTCGTGTAAATATTATATACTACTTGCTGTAACATTCATGTAACATTAAAACATATACTCACTTGAGCAAAGTTAGTCTATATTCAGGCTATGTATATAACAAGGTGTATTGACCCTCAATATTACATCGTCATAGGGCGAGGGGGATACCATACGGCCAAGAGATTTCATAAAAAGAACACGATTGAATACTTTTTTTTTCTAACCTTGACCTTGATTGAATACTATTTTTTTCTTTCTTTGTTAATTGTTTTTGGAGAAAGAGAGAAGCAATATGAAGAAAGCGTTTGCAAATATTGATTCTTTATACTCTTAATAATAGAAGTTTCATTGAATTTACAGAAAGTTCCTTTCATTATTCCGTCAAAGGGTTGAAGCAACTACTCTTCATAATGGATGATCCTGAGGTAAGTCACATTATATTATTAGTAATGTACTTAGCTTCATCTCTCTAAATTGTGCTTAGCCTATATTTCCATCTTCCGCAATTGGTTATTTATTTCATCTTTGTTTTCGTAACTTATTAAAATTAGTTACTTAAAATTATAGTCTATGATTTTCCATATTTGACTAATTATAATTTTAAATCTATAAAACACTATAAATTTTAACGATTAACAATATAACCCAATTCTCCTTGAAATTACTAAATAGGAATTCCCACATATTCCTTCTGTCGGCAGAATGGTGATACGATCAACACTTTCAAATGATAATACACCATCAAATAGGGTGTATACAACCAATGATATTACGTCGCGAAGTCTCCTTACTCTTTCAAATGAGAATACCCTCTCAAGAAGAACGTTAGCCCAACGTGGTAGAAGAGAAAGAGAACGCAATAGGCAACTAAGGAAACCAGCAAATCGTCAACAACTAGCACAACACAAACTATCTAAACAATTGGTTGCACAATGTACTAGAAGAGAATACGAGAGGCAGCTAAGGGAAGTTATTATAGTTCATTAATTATTCGATCAAGGAGTTACAAACCATAACTTAGCTTCAACATCTCGAAACTTAGCCGAAGAATTTAATATAGTAGGTTTGTATTCTAAAACTACCCCTATTGAAGGGATTGTAAGTCTTCCCCCAACTGAAAGACAACTTTCTAATTGGTTTATTACACAATGTGCCAAAAAAGAATGTGGACAGCAATAAATAGAAGCAGTGACAAATCGCCAGTTGTTAGATCCAGCGGTTACAAATCATTCATCAGATTCTATTTTTCCCAAACTGACATCCAGAATTTAATAGGGTATCTTCAGAACCTTATCATATCATTCTAAAAGAGTCATCCACTTTACTATCTGATTGTGCCACTATTTTAGAAGAACAACCTTGCACAATACGTTCACCCTACATACCTTATCCAATCATGCGCAACACGTCTAATTTTCCTTCAAGTACATTTGAAATTTGTGAGTCTTCGTCGGCTCGGGCAAACGTATAAGTGCATACTAAATTACTTATTTCCATGATTTTAATATAAACAATTTCAATATAAATAACAGTACTAATTAATCTTCAATTTTCAAATGTAGTGTTCATCATGACGTAGAAGCCGTTTATTATAATCTAATAGAAAGTGATGAACGTAACATTGATAACGAAGGTAACGATAACGTTAATGAAGTGGATGAAGATAATATTAATGTTAATGATGAGGGAGTACAATTAGAATATCATTTCCTTAGCCAAATGAACGTTGTATGTACGTATTGCTCTATACTTTATTAAATGGACGGGCAACTATCAAAATCTTCAATCATCAACCCACTATTTGGTCAATGTTGCCTATAAGGTAAAATTAAGGTCCCAAATCTAGACACATTGCCTAATGAATTTCAAGAATTTAATGATGGTAACGAGCCGCATTCAAGGTCATTTTGAATGTATATGCGAGAATATAATGCAACTAACACATTTATGAGTCTTGGGGTTCATAGGGATAATCGAGTAGCTCATGGGCGAGATCCATCTTCTTTTGTTATCCACGGAGAGTTACACCATCGAATAAGTGCATTGGTTCCAAATGAGGAATAAGAAGCTTCTTATGCACAATTATACATATGCAACCTTCGTGCATCTCTTAATACCCGTCATAAATGGAACCCACACCTAAATAGAGATGTGATAAAAGTTATCCAAGACACATTGGTCAGATGTAACCCATTCAATGAATTATATCGTCATGCATATGAGGTATTACAAGACGCTGCAGGCGATAATGAAAATTTTAATGTGCCAATGTACCTTCATTATAGTGTTTTGATAAATAGTCGTAGATACAATTTACCATCAACTGATGAGATTGCAGTTATACTACTTGGAGAAGGGCTAGAAATCAGTGGCGTGAGAGGCATCATTGTGTATCATAAGGCAAATAAGGGGTTGATGAAAATTAGCGAATGCTATCCTGCATACCTTCTCATGCATTATGTTTTTCTTTTCCCTATTGGACAGCTTAGTTGATCAGTCTACTTATAGCATTGGAACGTTGCAGCTAACGCATGGTATTCAACTAAAAAACTTTCACAATGGGAATATTATTATTATCGCCTATTTCAACGTACAATAGAATATTCACCAATCTTGTGAGGATCAAAGTTATTTCAATAATTTATAGTAGATGCATGGGCCTCGACTGAGCAAAATCGATTAAGATATGTCAGATTAAACCAAAATAATCTTCGATCTGAATTATATGGTGGTTTGACAATACTGTGACAGCTGATTTAGATCCTAATCAAATTAGACAACGTGTGGCTTTACCCTTTTCACATACTGGAAGTTCAAGGAGTATGCAAGAAATTTTTCAAGATTCGTTGGCGATCACACATTTTAATAATCATCCAGATATCTTTCTTACAATAATAGCTAATCCAAAATGGCCTATGATTAACAACACAGTCTTACCTAACCAGTCAGTCTATGATTGACTGAATTTAGTAGCTCGCGTGTTTGAGTTAGAGAAGAAAGCTTTGTTGAAGAAAGTTGTGAATAATTGTGATTTTGGAACATGTGTTGCACATGTGTGGACAATTGAATTTCAAAAGCGTGGTTTACCACATATACATGCATTGTTCTTCCTAAGTCGTGACGATAACATACGAACAATATCACAGTTTGATAATATCGTAAGTGCCAAAATTCCTTATGAAAAGGAACATCCCGCTCTCTTTAGAATCGTAATGAAATATATGATTCATGGACCATGCGGGCCAGCAAACATGAACTCCCCGTGTCTGGATAGTGGCAACTGTACAAAGCGATATCCTAGACAATATACTGAAGAAACAACCATGGGTCTTGATGACTATCATGTTCACAAATGACGACCAACACCTGATAAAACTTAGATCATTAAAGGGAAAATAGTTGATAACAGGAATGTTGTGCCATATAACCCTTACCTGTCTAAACTATTTGACTATCATATCAATGTCAAAATTTGTGTGGGTCTTTAATATGTAAAATATATTCACAAATATATTTACAGGGGTCATGATCGAGTAATTATGGTCATTGCTTGGGTTAAAATACAATAATATCTCGATTCCCGATATATTGGACCTCCAGAAGGAGCATGGCATTTTTTTAGTTTTAATCTTCACCATGTAAAACCGAATATCGTACAACTTGCTTTACAATTACCTCAAATATATCACGTTGTTTTTAACACAAGCGAGACCATGGCATTTATTCGTGCTCGAGCAGCTAATGAAAAAAGATATTTAACTGCCTTTTTTGAATACTTTACTAAAAATGTGTTATCACAAGCGTTTACATACCAACAATTTCCCCCAATATTATGTTTGGCATGGTACTGATGGTAGAAACACTTGGACAAAGAGAGTACAACAACACAAATTTTCTATTGGCCGAATATATTATGCCAACCCAAACTTTGGAGAGAGATACTACTTACGTTTGGTTCTAACTGTAGCGAAAGGTCCAACATTGTTTCAAATTTTGCATACGTACAATGGAATTTTGTATGACACATTCAAAGAAACATGTGTTGCCATGGGACTTCTTGAAGATGATAAAGAATGGGATTATTGTTTAGAAGAAGAAGCCGTGATGGAAACTGGATATCAACTGAGAAGATTATTCAGTATTATTCTATCATAATGTAATCCAATACAGCCAAAAGAGTTATGGAACAAGTTATGGGTAAACATTTGTGATAACCTCGCTTACAAACTTTGTACCCAGTTTAACATTCATAATCCGACTGAGGATCGTGTCAAAGATTATGATTTATATCTATCGGATGAACTGTTATTCAAATCAGGTAAAATTCTATATGATTTTCCTCCAATGCCATTACCAGTAGGAAATTGGCGTTCCGTAAATGGGAATAGACTCATAATGGAACAATGACAATTCCAATATGACATACAATTTATGCATGCTGTAGCTAATGTGAGTCGGTTGAATAGTGCCCAAGCGCAAGCTTATAATACCATTATAAATCTTGTGGCTAATAATAGGGGGAAACTTTTCTTATTGTATGGAGTAGTCGGTACGGGTAAAACATTTATTTTCTTTATTTTCAATACCATTAGCGCTACTTGCCGAAGGGAGGGGAATATCGTTATTATGGTGGCCAACTTGGGGATTGCATCATTGCTTCTTGATGGAGGCAGAACTGTACATTCAAGATTCAAAATACCAATAAATGTGTTGGATAACTTAAAGTGTGGATTTTCTAAGCAATTTATTCATGCAGATTTTTTTAGAGAAACTAATCTTATTATACAGGATGAGGTACTTATGCAACATAAAAACTGTGTTGAGGTAGTTGAACGGACATTACGAGACATTCGTGATGATAATTGACCATTTGGTGGAATTATAGTTGTCCTCGGAGGTGATTTTTGTGAAATAATGCCAGTTGTACCCAAAGGTATACGTGAGCAAATTCTTGTAGCATCGTTAAGATGATCATACCTATTGAGACATGTACGTGTTCTGTCGTTGGTGGATAACAAGAGTTCGGATCATGCAAACCCTGATAATGCATGGTTCAGAGATTATTTGATGGAGGTAACTATTTTGCTAAATTATTTTTACAGTTATTTCTAGCGTATTCAATCAGAATGCTAACATCTTAATTATATTTAATTATTTCAACAATTATTAGATCGGAAGCAGCCCAAAAAAATCAATTCAATTGCCTTCAATAATTCAAAATTATATAAGTGTTTAAGTCCTAATACTTTCGATCTACTCGAACTTGAATATTTCTTACGAAAGATAGCAAGGTTTTCAAACAGAGAAAACAATCTTGTCTACAAGAAACGACGATGTTAGCTCGATTAATGACGAGGCTTTAAGCCTTTTTCTAGAAGAAACAATAGTTTATTTGACAACAGATAAAATTAAGAAAGATGAGTCTGCAAATCGTACGTATAATGATCATTACCCAAATCAGTATCTGAATATCCTTGACCCTCCGAGTTTGCCACCGTTCGAGCTAAAACTGAAAGTAGGATGTCTGGTAATGTTGATTAGAAATCTTGCTCCAAAAGATGGACTATGTAATGGAACTCGACTAATGGTAGTTCGATGTGCGACACGCATAATTGAGGCAAAGATCTTGGGCGGTGATCATTCTAGAAATTTTGTCTTTATTCCAAGAATATCTTTGACACTGTCAACGAGAGAAATGCCCTTTGAAATGATGCGGCGACAGTTCCCTATACGAGTCAAATATGTGGGGATAGATCTGCGGATATAAGTTTTCTCTCATGGACAACTAAATGTGACATTGTCGAGATATAATTCAGCAAACAGAATCACCACACTATTGTCTCTAAATGCTTCGCGTTGTACTACAAACATTGTTTACCCGGAAGTCTCATTGTAATTCTAGTATGTATCTCTTGCTTGCTTTTATAAATCTTAATTTTCTCATATCTTTCATGCTGCTAATTTATATAGCTACTACTTGCTATAGGATTTGCCAGATTTACAAGATTTGTTTCAAGTAGAGTAAAAATTAGCACAGTTAAGACAAATGTTGAATATGGAACCGGTAAGAAACGTTTACATAATTAATTACATAACAATTTTACCCTTCACCTCATAATATTTCAATGGTTTTTTTAATTTGAACAGAAATGGGTCGAGCTTTACCACAAGAATTGTAAGTCTGGTAGCTACTTTAGATTGGACATTAGGACTTATTGTTTACTCAATTTTCAACCAGAATGGATCAAAATAGTCTTCAAGATTTGATTTCTAATCGAATAATGGAATAGACTTAGATTTATTTTTATGTTTTATAATTCCCAATTGCATTAAAACAAAATGCTTCTTTTGATTAAAGTGTTTAGACCAAGGCTCATTGATAAGTTATTATTATTTCCCTTTATATATGATTTTCTTTTACAGTAATTTTTATTATATTTAATTTAAATTTACGCACGATTTACTCTTAAGACTTTCTTCCAATTACTTTTATGGTTGCATAGAATTCTCCATCAAATTTAAGGTTTGCGTCTGATTATCACAAATAATTGTTTTTCAGCTCTTTATATATTTCTAACAGTATATCTTATGTTGCTTTAGTTTTTCCTTAGGTGACTTCCCGGATTAAACTCCCTCCAAAATCTATTATATCTCGAAGACCATGTATCTTCATAGAAGCTATTGGATGTCAGGTAAATCATACATTACTTTGTTTAATTATTTTATGTATGATTTTCTGGACACTTTTCTAAATTATTATGTTTGTATAGGATTTTTAGCGCCGAAGGCGCGTTAATGGATAATTATGAAGCGTCGAAGGTGCATCGATGTAATCGTTGTGGCGAGACACGGGTAGCAGTACTAGTCTTCTAATATTCTAAGGTACACCTCTTTAACCCTCTCTCACTATTTATCTCAACTTCTAAAAGAAGGTCAAATTTTTACGTACCTATACCTGCCTTTTCACTTAAATCTATATATTCTCACCTGCAACTTCGCGCGTGCAGCTATGAGAGAGCTGTTGCATATACATAATTTTTTGCCCTAGTGAGCTTACTCTTTAACGCCTCATTGGTGACGCGCTGCTTGTTTAGCTCCTACACAACAATTTTCCTATCAAACAGTATACCAACATCCATATTTCATACTTAAACAATCAATGCAAATGTTTTCCCTCTTCCGATCCATATTTGATAAAACTATTACATGCATATATTACTCTACCTTTTTAGGATCCTCCCCCAATCCTTGATTATCTAACTCAATACTACTAGAGACCACATTTAAACCTTTTGCAGTCTCACGAGAAGTATTTCCAGCCTCTGGGTCCTCCTCTAGTACAGACTCTTCCATGTCCACAAATCGCCCTTCTATTATAGCGACAACATCGGTCTCAGAGTATCCATCCTCAAAAAGCCTCTGACCGAGCTTGTCTCGAGCAGCGGTCGCTTTCTCTATATTCTTTTTAGCCTCTTGTTCAATAGCCTCTTGTTCAAGCTGGTCCATGGCTACCCAAAATGAATTCTATAAGTTCTCCACCTCTAAGCTCGACCGTGCTTTCTCTTCTATCAACTCTTTCTCTAGCTCAGTGGTTCGCCACAGTGTCGTCCTCCTCTCTACGGCACCAAGGTCGATCCCTTTAAGCATCCAGGATACCTGTACAACAAAAAACTTAACATAATGCTACTTGTAAAATAAATCATAATGAGTATGATTAGTTCTTGACCTACCTTACAAAGCTCCATGCGAACTAATGATCTGAATTTCTCATCGTCCTCCATGACAACGGCTTTAAAATTCTCTTCAATAACAGTCATCTCCACCTCCAATTCCTTTTCCACCTCCTCTTCATACATCTCGTTAACTACCACCAGCGGAGGATTGTCTACTTTTCTTTTTTATTGAAACCATCTCGACCTCCCTACGATCCATGGTCATAAATTTTAGGCCACCACTCTTCATGAGTCTCCTCTTCGTTGTCCTTGGGTTTCCTCTACTAGAGTTCAAAGTTGTACTTTTCGATACCAGAATGATTGGTATAACTTTCACCAAAACTAGCAATTCCTCGATATCCGCAGATGATTGCTTCTGTAGATGGAACAGCTCCAGTCATTTTTTTCTTGTGTGTGATTTCTGAACCTTAGCCAATTTACTATTCACTCTCTTGTGACTGCTTATCTCAAGTTTTCCCAACACAACTTCTAGCTCGAGTCCTTCTCGGGCAGCTACATCAATTAGCGATTCTCCTCTCTTAACTTTAAAATGAGGATCTGCATGAAGAACAAATTATCACCATAAACATACAGGTTACTATAACAAATACAGTTCTAAATATTTAAGATTTACTTACGTTTCTTAAAGGTTTAATATTTATGGGCCAGGGACTCCTTGTTAGCTTGCTGGATACACTCTCCTTTCACCTAAGTCAGATTATCATTCTATACTTTTCCAGCAGAGTTCAGGTCGAGAAATTAGGGTCGGGTCGAACTGGAAGAAAAGTACGTATCCTCGAATGTAGTGCGATATTTCACAGTATAATATTTCAAAACATCTGAGGAAGTTAATCTTTTCTCCTTCCCCTCATGGGCCCAAGTCTTATTTAACTTCTCACGGACGTTTATCATCTCCCACATGTTCCCTTTCAACTGGGCAAGGCACACCATGATCTCGTTCATGATACCTTTTGTTAGGCTGCTTAAAAGCACCACCAACGCATATTCAAACTGGGCCAAATATATCATAAAACCCTGATCCAAATTACCTCCCATAACCCCATCAAAATACTCAAGAGCAATGGACTCTGGTATTTTCCTACGAGTTTTCTCGTACTCCAAATCCAGCAACAAAAAATATGCACTTACACCCCCCTCTCCAGCACATCCCCTAAATAACCTCCCCTCGTACTCCATTACATCCCCCCAAACACCAACTAAACTACTTTTACATTTACAATACTCACTAAACATATTTGATTATACTGGATAGCGATAAAGAGTACCAGGGAAATCTGGGAACTCAAGCTGTTCCTTACCATCCCTCTCCTCTGAGGTGCTCTCCCCCTCATCAACTCAAGCAACCTCATTCGAGCTAGTCTTACTACGCTCACCCCCCCCCCCTACAGATTTCGTGAACTTTAGTCCCACATTTTTGTCCTTAATCGAACGACTTGAGATGGAAGCCTCCATCTTAATTAATAAGCTCAAACAAGGACAAACGTCTACTTCTAACTTCTATCATGAATCTACAGCTACATAAAGGTCCAGGTATTTCCAATCAATTTTGATATATCTCTTTTATTGTAGTTTTTTTTTCTTATCAAACAAAAATAGATATATATACAATATATTACTTTTATCTCTCTACATAACTTCTCGCATACAAAGGAAAATAGATTTCACAAAAAACCAATTTTTCTTCACATCCATTCAAAAGTACACTTTCCCCATATAATCTACACTTCAAAATTTAAATACACAAAACTAGAGGGAAAATTCATTCAAACAACACTGCAGAACTCAAACAACCATACACAACATTCATATCAAACATAATTCAGACAGACACGATGAACACTAACCTTCTACGACGAAAAAGGAATCAGGCACCGTGAACATTTCCTCCTTCACAACAGAATTCTGTAGCAGTAATTTTTTCAACACCCCAACAAAAGCAACTTCCTCTCTCCTTTGAAAAAGATACCTACTCTTTAGGCTCTTTTCTCCAAGATCTCTGCATTCCCATTTTATCTCTCTCTCAAGATTTTTGCCTCTCTATTTATTGTTTTTCTCTCTAACTGCTGGCAGTTTTTGGGACTCATATAAGCTGCCCACGGTTTTGCAACCGATGCGTCTCTTCCACTGTACCTATCAGACAACTTATACCTTTTTGGTTCACACTTCTTTTCATCATTACCCCAAACCCTATAATTAAATGCATCTTTCTCCCTCCTGCTCACCCCTCTTTTACACCTTCCTACATTCATGATGACACAATTAACTTACATGTAATCGAACTGCACCTCCAACATCACTTTCATACTCTTAATTTATATTCTCCTTCTCATGATCCTTACTTATAGCAATTACAACGCCATTCCTGGTGCTCAACATTCAAAATTCAAATATCTTCAACAACATTTACAAAAAAAAGAGCAGATCAGAATATAATATAATTTACTTATATACCATTATATTATTTTAACCTATACAAATAAATGACCTCTCAGAGATGGTTACATCAAAAATAACCAAGGTGCCTTGCAGTGTCACATCTGATCAGTACATCACCAATAATCCCCTTATCTTCAACCGTTATCTCCACCAGTGTAATCACCTTCAAGTAGCTAATCGAGTTTCAGGCTTAATAATTAATTCCCAGAATACCTCACACCAAAAATGACGATCAACCTTATTTTCCAGTTCCCTTGAACTCAACCAATCCAACTGTAGTACAGATTCATGCAAATTGGCATCTTAATCAAGCTGTCCAAATATTCATTCGTGAACTTCAACAACCTTTATCGCTAATCGTCGTTCCACTGTATGTCGAACTCTCTGAGAATGAGTCCTTACCATATTAACTCATGTCACATCTTTACCTACCCTTATTTATAAAAACAAACCATGTCATTAAATCCCATCTTATATTCCTATCAGATACTACCTGATAAACATCACAACTATTATAGGTATACTTATCTCTCTAACCTAGAATGAAGAAGATATACTACTTGGTAAAAAAATTATTTATTTATTTTTTCGAGCAATTCGTTTCTAAAAAATTTCAAGCGTTGCACGCTTATTCTTATTATATATATTTACTCAGTTCGATCTGATTTGTAACATTCAGCACATACATAGTCCAACCAACCTGTTTCTTATAGTTTGACAATTATTTCATATTTCCATCTACCATACTATATTCTGCAGTTCAATATAGTCATTTCTATCTACTAATCCAGAGTTTTAGAAATTTGATGTCACAACAACCTTTTTCATTAGATCGAAACTGCAGATTACAGATTACAGGAAACAATAAGTTACAAATACTTCATATTGATTGTTCTACAGGTTATTATCAAATCTCAGCAAGATCTTTAAGTACGAACACAAGCAGCTTAGTCCACCTCTGAACCTACCAATTCTGCAAGAAAACGAAGATGGTTGAAACAGAAGCATACTTCTGTCACCTCTTAAACCACCACCACCTCTGCAAGAATGTGAAAATGGTTGTAGCAGAGATCTTCTACCACCGCCTCCGCCTACAGTAACCGATTACTCACACGATGACGGCGAGAATTCTCGACACGGACGCCAATATCCTCATCCTCTGCAGTAACAACATTCTCCACAAGAAAGCGAAGATACTACCTACGGCGCTTCCCGATGTATGCATACAGTAGAAGCGGTACATATGGCAATAATCCTCATCAGCCTTTGTTGCCTCCTCATTAGCCATACCTTGGAAGGTAGGCCTGACAGGGGTAAGAATCGGAAGATCAAGGGATTGGGTGCCAAAATAACAGAACTACAGTTCTTACACTTTAGTAATCACTCTAACCTCCCTTGCTTGACTTCTGGTGGTCACCATTGTTTATAGTTACAGCTAGTCTATAGGAGACTTGAAAAAATAGGAGTACTGAAAAGAGAATAACCGAAGGTACAACAATAATAATATTTATACATATACATACATTCAATGTAGGGAAGATTTTCAAAGTAATCATCATTCAAAGACTACTAATGGGACACCAAATACCCAATACCCAATTAAACACAGTCAAAACCCTAACCACATTCTAATTCCCAACAGCCAAACACATCAATCAACTCAATGCCTCAAACGCAATCAATACCACAGCCCAACCTCCAATAAATACTTCACCATTCAAAAACATATCCACGTTAGCAAAATACATTATGTAATTTTTGCAAACCATTCCAAAATTCTAACTTAGAACATCGATGGGAATTACTCAACTAAAGACACCTATGCCTTCAGTTGTGAGGGGGCAATTGTAGCGACCTGTCCCTCGAATTGAGATAAACTCGAACTAATTCAATACCAGACTCACGCAATTACACGTGACATACACCATCAGTAATAACACCTAGACCACAAACTTATGAAGAGTGCGGCTTAAGCACTACAGATAAAATAGGACAAGTCAAATACACATGCCTCCCACGAACTAGCTGTTACTAATCCAATTACCACTTGCCCCCATTTTCAGGGGAATGTGCTTATACACAATAACCAATAGAGAGTGAGGTCAATAAAAAGGATGTGTTCCAGAGGAGAAAGGACCAAGTTTTTCTAACTCAAGAGATCATAACTTGTAATCAAAATATCAGCCTCAAGCAAAAAAATTATAGTTACTAAATCCACAAGCTAAGGTCGGGGTTTTTACCTATTCAAAGGTTTCCACGCTAATCAGCAGTATTATTTTTATATTGGGTTATACTAATTTTTGTCACTGGTACATTTGGTGTAAGAATTATTTCGAGCTATTACAAAATTAGGCCCTTACAATAGTGCTTTCTTCCAATATATTTTATGCAATCAAACAACCATTAGATTACAAATCCATTTTTTTTCTCTGGATTCTACCGATTCAATTTTTTTCTCTAGAATTTTCAGTCAAGATTCTCTAAACCCACACTTTCTCTCATAGGATTCTCACAGAACAATTTTTTCCCCTAAACTTGTTCTCTATGGATTCTTCCAATCTAAATTTTATCTTTATGTTTTATGGCCTCTATTTTCATCCCTAGATTCTCTTAGTGTAATTTTTTTTTTCTCTGGATTCTTACAATCCAAGTTTTTTCACTAGTTTCTTCTAGCCAAATTTTTATTTCTTCTCTAGATTCTCCTAGTCCAAACTTTATTTTACTAGATCCTCTCGAGCCAAATTATTTTCTTTAAATCCTTGCAATTCATAGTTCTTATCTCAAGATTCTTTAAATCATTAATTATGTTGTTGAAGTTATTGCAACTCAATGTAAACATTAATAATTTTAGATAATCAAAATGTAAGACAGATCCTATGTGTAATATGTATGACGTCGTCGGTTGGGAGTTTAACGAGTTTTGCATATGGAGTAGATGTGATGGGCATGACTAATGACAAAGAGTATGTTATATTGTCTAAGGCTCCACTATCTATGATCCATGGTGGATGAGGATGTATAATGGCAGAGTTGCGTGTAGTAAGATTGTTGTAGATGTCTCATTTGGTGTGAGCATGTTCATCAATTGGCGATATTGATTGGACGATAGTCCTTGTGTGGGAGCATCATAATGAGAAGTTGTGGCATCCAGAGTTGCATTGTGGGCAGAGTGCTGAAACATCGACCCCATGCCATTGTTTCAAGAATGATTTTAAGTTGGCAGATAACTAAATAGTTCATAGCATTTGTCTTTAAAGTGCCCAAAAATACCACAATTGTCGCAATACAGTCACCCTCGCCCATGTCCATAGGAATGATTTGATCCTCTCCCTCGCCCCTGTCCATATGAGTTGCAAGCTGTCATGGCCACATTCTTCGATATAACGAATGGGGATATATGGAGGAGGCGTTGCTTCTCTTCTTGGTTGATGTTGGCGTAAATTTTACCGACATTAGGCAAAGACTCCATTACGAGGATCTAACTATGGATAGAAGCATAGGTGTTATTAAGACCTGTGAGAAATTAAAAAACACGTTCTGTTTCTTGCATTTATTGGAGTTCCTTAAGGACTTCACAGGTGCATTTTGGGATTACTCCACAAGTGCAATTTGAGACTGTAATATAAGTTCCCAATTCATCCCAAAGGGATTTGAGATGCAATGCGAAGCTAAAGATTGTTGTTTTCGATGAACATTAGTAATGTCTCTTTTTAATTAAAAATTTTGAAGGTCGTTACTTTGAGAAAATCTTCTCTCAAGGTCAGGCCATACCTCATAAGGAGTAGCAGTATATATAATACTCATTGTAAGGGTTTTGTCGATAGAGTTGAGTATCCACGAGAGAATCATGTTGCTGCACCTTTCCCATACCTTCATCTCAAACGAACAAGTTGATGGTTTGGTGACGCTCCCATCGACAAAACGAAACTTAATTTTTACATTTAAGGCCATTTTCAATGATCTTTTTCATGTTGAATAGTTATCACCATTGAATTGTGCATAAACAAGGATGGCTCCTGGATGATCGGAGCAATGAAGAAAGTATGGGGATGAAACATCGTTGATTAGATTCATTGCAACTTGATTTGCAACAGTCAACTGTACTTTCAACTAAAGGATTGGTCATTGTAAGAAGAAAAAGAGATGCATAGTAAAGAATTGATTAAAATGTGGCTCGCTATGATACCTTAGATAATCAAAATAGAAGAATGGAAGAAGTTTTTTTGTTATTTTGCATTCCCGGTGTACAACTCTATTTATAGAGTTACATGGAGTCTATCATTCCCATTATACATGGGATTTGGTTGTTATACAAGATAGATACAAATTATACTTCAAGAAACTAGAGAAAATGTGATGAGGATGATCTTTATATTCCACGGAGCAAATCGTTGACTTAAGATGCATTAATCACATATGGAAAGGTTAACATGATAATATCATCTTTCGATGTCAACAGTCTTCACGGTGCATGACATCTCATTGCATCATCACTTTCAAATTCATTATCTTTCACTATCTAATCAAGAAAATGAACATAAAATGTTTCAATTCCATCAAAAAGAATAGAAAAATTAGGATAATTTCTACTAAACAATCACGAAAGCATCATCACTTTCAAATTCATCATCTTTCACTATCTAATCAAGAAAATGAACAGAAAATGTTCCAATTCCATTTAAAAACATAGAAAACTTGGATAATTTCTGCCAAACAATCCTGAAAGCCTGAAACTTAATTCAGGTTTTAAATAAACTTAAGAAAAAGTAAGCTGAGAAAGAAGAATACGAGCCCATAGCAATAGAGAGAAAGGGATTGTTAACGCGTAATACACTTAGGGATGGCAATGGGGTAGAATAGAGGTTGGGGAACTCAAACCATCCCCATCCCTGCCTAAGTTCCTCTTTCCCAAACCCGCATAAAAAACTTCTTAATTTTAACGGGAATCCCCGGATCTGCCCCAAATTATAACACTAAATCTCATCCCCGTTCTATTTAACTGTTATTGCATTAAAAAGATCATCTCTATCACAATGAGTACAAAAACCATAACATATACAATTAGTACAAAAACTAAAGCATCATCAAAACAAAACATATACAATAAGTACAAAATCCAAAGCATCATCAAACTAAAACATATACATTAAATACAAAACCCATAACCATAACATATATAAACCATGACCAAGAGGTATATATTATAGGGTATTAGCAAATAGCTAAGTGGGGCGGGGAGGGGAGGAGTCGGGGATTTGCTGGAGCTGTCCAAGACCTGCCCCAATCCTCGATGGATTTTTAAAGGTTTCACCCATACCCAATATAGTCATCCCAAATCCTCCCCATTCGGGGGGGGGGGGGGGGGGGCGGGGCAAATTTCCATCCCTAAATACACTCACGAAAAAAAAAATTGTCTCAATAACATAGAAGAAGGGCGCTCTTGAAGAAAAACATAGCATAACAAGCGCGTGAACACTGAACGAAGTTGAGAATATATTCCCATGCACCAAATAAAGTGTAGTGGAGAAGAAAAAGAAGCACCAAAAGATTAGGGAACTTAAGAAATTAGAGCAATCTTTACTTATTTCAAGATCGCAAGAAGTTATTACATTCGTTTAGTTGGTCCTACCTGTTACAATTTACAAGGCAATTGTTGATGTTAAAGTTTATTATTAACAATTGTTGTTAGTAATTTACAAGGAAATTGTTGATGCTAAAGTTTGTTATTAGTCGAAGAAGCAAGTGTAGAAATAAGAAAATCCTTTTACGTCATTACATAAGTCAATTGTTCATCTTTAGTAGAACCACTGCCTCATGATGTGAACATAATGTTCAAGCAATCAAATTTCTTGGCATCATCCAATTGTTTACGTAAACATTTTGACTGCTACCACAACAAAGGAGGTTCAGCATCTCCATTGAGATAGAGGACCATCTACATGGATATTGAGCCAATTCTAATTTTAGTGAACCCTAAATCACAGTTAATGACCAGCCCTCTTGTAGGGGCCAATTTTTGTTAAGGGGAAACTAGCTCCTGCGCAATAGGGTTATTTTCGTATAAGGGCTTGCAAGCATATAAATCACAATAATAAGATATACTACTGAGACAATACACTTGCGTAGAGGCCTAGAATGGGTTACTCCACGACCTCTAACGAGGATTTTAAGGAGAAATGATATATATATCGAATTAGTCAAGGGAACGAGGAGTAGATTATTTCAGGGTACTCGAAAGTAACCTTGTAGGGCTTTACGGGAGAGATTTTCTAACCCCTTCATAGCGCCTCTTTCCTCCTATTTATAGGATACAGAAAGGGCTGAGTCACAATGGGATGTCAAGTTATATGTATATCCAATGGGGACAACTGACTTGTACCTGGAGTCAATTCTGGCACTGTAGTTGTTAAGTTTGACATTGTAGCTATTGGTTCTGATACTGTAGTTGTTGGCTATGGCACTGTAGTTGTTGGTTCATATACTGTAGTTGTCGAGCAACTTGTTTTACTATTCTGTCTGGTGAGCTGACTGTCTGACGTGTCTGCCTTCATTCATATACGCCCATGGTCGAAGTATTTCTGGTACTGGTACTGAGTTCTGGTGCTGCTCATCTATCTTTGAGTATGGTAGTTAGCTTCGATGATACCTTCGAGTTTCGATTAGTCTCGGAAGGCTTTGTAGATTAGTTACTGTCATGTTGGGTTTCGAGTCTCTAAGTAGGCTTTAATGTAGCCTTCGAGTATTCGACTAGTACTGGAAGGCTGCAAGTAGACTACTACATTCACCCCCTCTCAGCAGGGGCCTCATAAATTGGTGTAGATGGTGCGTACTGAGAAAATTGGTTAGACGTGGGAAGTTGAAAAGTTGACTGTTAAATGTGGGCATTCTCGAGGAAGGTAATTAAGGGTGGTAATTAATGTTAGTGGGTATTAAGGGGGGATTAAATGAATCTTAATTCAGGTATAAAAAGGTAGGTGAGGGGGAGTTTTAAACAACCTTTATCCTTTTCTTCTAGTAAATGAAGCCATGGAAACTGTACCGAACACGAGGTATCAGAAAAGGATGGAAGCAAGAGAATGTCGTATACGGGAGATGACATATGTACTGAAGGAGAAGTTCTTTGGAGATCACGGCCAGGACTGGGAGATGCCAAATTTGGTCGAGCTAGAGCCAATGGAGCCAATCTGTGGTATGTCGTACGCACATTAGTGGAGGGTACTGCATTGGATGAACCTGAGCGCCAATAATTGGTACTTCTTTCTAATGTGTTTGGCCGAGGACTAGGGGGATGCAGAAGACCGAGTCGAAGATGAGTAGGCAGGGCTCTGCAAGAACTGCCCTGTATGCAAATAGGGGGTTCTCTGACAAGTTGTGATGATGGTGGTGGTGGGTTGTTGTTTCTGTTGTTATTGTTTTTTGTTTTTTGTTATTATTATTTTTGTATGCCTAATGGGTTTGTTGCTTTCAAATGAAGAACATGTTGTTGAAGTATGATAGTAGGAATGTGTTAGGGTTGGTAGACGATGATAACGTAGGCGCGATAATGATTGTCGAACTTCAAACGTAAGTAATGAATGCGATTAAGAATGGTAAGTGTAATAGAGTGCTTTCTGGGAGGAAAACCTTTGCCAATACTATTCATAAGGATTGCGTAATAAAGAGCTAAGCAACCAGGATTTTACATAGAAATTCAATAAAGGCTGAGAAAAACCACGACCTCGAGGAGGGTTTGATGCAAAATCTAGTAGATGCTAATTATTACAAGCTTCCAAGGTGTTGCTAGGGTTAAGGAGTTTTAGATAGTAAGAATTACGGTCCTCTAGAATCTATTCTCTACCTATATTTATAGTAGATACAAGCAGTTTTACAAAAAGAAAGAAATAATCTCTTATTCCGGGGGAAGTGGGCAAACTTTACGGATCTCTAACAGTTTTTTCTTAACCAGGCTTCAACGGCTACTTTTGGTAAGTCGTGGACTCATGGAATCTTCTAGAATGCTGAGCTGTCTTCTACTATAAGATGTTGAGCTACCTTTGACTATATAATGTTGAGCTACCTTCGACTACACAATATTGAGCTACCTTTGGCTATATCAAGCTAGCTTATTCTTGTCGAATTTGGGGAATATGTTACTGCAATCACCTCATTCTTGGCAGAATTACTTGTAGTTGTATCCAGAAGAAAATTAGAAGCTGAAGAGGTTACCGAATATTCTCAGAAGTTAGCATATGTCAATACAGAGGTCAAGGTGGACTGTATCTGGTCAGGTGGGTCCTGAGGCATAATTAATGTGGTACTTTAAATATAGTTGTTTGAAATCGGGTATAAATTAGAGGTTATGGAAGGTGGGATGGTGGTGTTTCATGGAATGATGTCGCCCCAAGTATGGTCTATGACGTTGTCTGAGGCTGAAGATGGTGAACGTTCTGATGTGGAAATTTGGTGCAAGCTGATCGGTGAGAAATCCTCATGTGATTGTGTTATAGTGCTAGGGTGGGAACAAGTACAAAACAGAGATGATGTGTATTTGTTGGAAATAGTTGTATCATCATGCGGTTGTGAAGGTAATGGATTGCATCAGTTTTGGGAAGAAGGGATAGCTGCTTGGGCAAATAATGAAGATTTGAGGCTTAGATGGGCATCCAGGGATTTGGCCCAACATGTGAGTTGTCTTACAATTTTATGTTATTTCATTTCTGCTGAAGCATCTCTTAGAAGTTCAGTGACTTGAGATTCGTGGAGCTTCGAGGACTAGATAGAGGCTTTAATGTCTGATTTTGGAGAAAAGCAAACTTTGAAATTAGTTACATGTCGAAGCAAGCATTGCAAAAAGATGGTGAATGTAGGGGAACAATTGTAAGAGAATAAACATCAAGTATAAGAAAGAAAATATAATCGAAAGAGAGAGATATCGAATGTAAGAAACAAGTTATGAAATAAACAAATTTGTGTCTATCAAATTGTTTAGGTTAAGTGTATTTCGTCAAAAATGTGAACTATGAGAACATTTTGATATAATTTTGCTAAATATGTGCCATGTGTATAAAGTCGAAGGTAGTTGACCGTGTGGGGCCAATGACTGATTTTGAGGATGATTAATTTAACTCTGACTGTATAGAGTTCCAAAGCATATGAAATATAGGTAAGTTGGAGTGTTGACTGGAATGAGTATAAATCGAGCTTGTTACCGCGGGGGTGAGGCATTCACGCAAGATGGTGAAGACGAGATCTCAGGCCCGGGATGGGTTTTATAGACGGGTGCAGCCGATGTACTGGGTGTTGCACTACCAATACTTCGATTCGCGGAGCATGGAATGGCATTTTAATGATCCTGAGGAACCGGATTATAAAGGGATGACCGATGCAGAGGTGAAGGAGGCAAAGGAGGAGATTGAGTTTCGTGTAAAACTTCAGTTTTTGCATCCTCCTCACTGTTGTGGTAGCATGTGGGCTCGTGCCACATTGTTGGTGAAGAGGGAAGATGAAGTTACAGCTAGGGGTTTATAAAGTGTAAATGTATGAGATGTAGGCTTTATGTAATGGTTAATTATTTTTGGCTAAATGGAATGTAAGGAATCTTGTCAGGAGGTTTTGTTGGTTAAATGAATTTTTGGTTGTGTTGTCAAATGTAATATGTACTGTTGGAAATATGTGATAAAATGCATTTGACATGTATGCCAGAATGCTGAATTAAACTTTTTATGTGTAGTTTGTCGAAAATTTTGTCCAGATATATAAGAATGTGTTGGTATAGGTTTAAAATAGGGGACTCAACGTGAATTATCAAATGGCAAGATTTGGTCCAATAGGGGAGATCTGGAGGTATAAGGAACAAGATGTAAGTTATTTGTTCGACAAGATAGGAAGTGCTTTGCTGAGTGAGAATGTAGTAGAAGATGCTCTTCGAGATATGGTAGGATTAGAGCAAGAGTGCAAGGGATTTTTGTTGTGGAGGAGACGAAGTATTATAGATTTCGAGAAGAGGAGTATAAGGCATTTCGTTTGAGGAGTTAAACGGTCAAAAAGTGGTGAGAGGAACAGTCGCGTAGGGCCTATAAATAGGTCTGATGTGGGCGACTGTTCATGCTTTTCAAACTCAAAAGTTTTTTTCTCCGGTAACTGTTGTTGTGCACCTCTCGAGTGGCTGTCAACAATTGTGAAGGAGGATATCAGCGTATTGATTGAGAGAGCAAAACTAGCGAAAGAAAGAGACATTGAAGCAGCGCGAAAACAAGGTCGGTAATTTTTGTTTTGTGTTTTTTTTTTTGTCTGGTTTTAGATTAATAAGCAAGATTTAGTAGGCTGAAAGGAATTGTAGAAGGAATTAGGTTTGAACATCAATATAGTATTGGATTTAACAAGTAACATCAGCAGAGTATTGATTTGAACATCAATTGACGTTAATGGAGTTTGTGGCAACTATTAATAGAATTTTGTAGAAGAATGGAGTCGTAGGAGAGATGGGTTTGAGAGATAAGAGGTGGTGAAGAGGATAGGAGAGAGTGATTATGTTGGTGTCGCTGTGGTATTGGCACATTTTGGGTGATCAGTGATGGATACTGCGAGAGTGTCAGGAATTTATGGAGGTTGTTTGGATTATGGCCGGATTTTGTGCCAGAGAAGGTGAGAGAGAGTAATTTTGATCGATAGATTTTTGGCGAGAAAATAGGTGAAGGGTCTTCGAGAAGTTATAGGGTCGCCTGCAAATCGAGATGAATAAAAATAAATTCCAATAAGTTATCGATGTTTGATAAAAATTTATCGATAATTATATGAATAAGATGAGTAAATTTGTTAGTAATCGAAGATATTTATACGACTAGAATCATATTAAGTATATTGAGAACTATATGAAGAACATTAATGATTAGTGATAGTAGCAGATAAAAATGAGAATGATGTGTTGGAGAGTTACTCTCAACAACTTATGATTATGAACATATGAACATATATATGTATCACATATGACATATACTAATTGTGACAAAAATATAAAATCTATTTGAGAGGTTCGTTTAAATGGCTGAATCAACTCATATTGACGATAAAGGGATATACGAGAATCTTAATCCTTTGCAGGTTGATGTAACCATTTGTGCCCAACAACTGGGAGGTAGGTATAGAGTGGGATCTAGTAGTGCGGATGTCGCTGGTCTGGACCAGTTTAGGGTGGTACCCAGGGTTGTCAAATTGTCTGAGGAGGACACCGATACAGATGTAGATCATGAGCCACATGTAAGTGATCGAGAAGCTAACGGTGGAGGGGATGATGATGTTGAAGAGGATGAGGATGTATGCTATTGTGAAGGTCCATAAACAAAGGAGATTATAAGGTTTAAGAAGAAATACGGTATTCCTGTAGATATTAGGTTAGAAGAGTATCAATATGACATGACCGATCGGGAAGTTCCATTGGGGGGTATTCTCGTGCATCGAGAAAAAAATAAGAAAGGGTTGAAGCAGTCCCTTCGAGCTGACCAGAAAAAGTAGATGAACTTTTTTGACGTTGCCCCAGGTCAGTCTAATCTGAATGTGTATGATTTGTTTAGAGTATGTGGGGCGATTAATGGTCGACTTGAGTCTAGAGGGGAGGAATTTATCAGTATCGATGATTTGTGTGTGTACTGCACACTAAAGATAAACCCGGCGAAGTTAGGTTTCCGATACTTGGCGAGGTTTTTGAAAAGACCACTTTTTTATGATATAATCTCAATAGGGGGACGATATAGTAATGAAAGGCTACTTGTGACTGGTAATTATGAGTTCGATAAGAAAGATCCTGGGGAGCCTTTAAAGAGAATATCATTTCATCTAGGTGTGTGGTGAGATAATTTGTAATTGTCGATGTTGTAGATGTAGATATTGTGTATTATGTATAATTTTGTTTGTATTTGTGTGCAGCTTTGAAGGAGGTCGACCAAAATTTGGAAGTGAGAGAAGAACTTTACAGGGTAATGAAGGAGTTTTTTGGTTGGATTGACAATTTGGTTGCCATCAGAAATTTGTGGGTACGCTGTTCAAGAAGGCAAGGTTGAAAAGGTCGAGGGCCAAAGGTGCTGAAATCCCAGTAATTAGTGGGAAAATGTCTGCCATGAACAAGAGAGCTGCAGATAGCAGCCTTCCATTGGAAAATCCTTCTCTGAGAGGTTATAATACTGATACGGAAATAGATGTCATTCTCGGGGTATCTCTGGGTAAGAGGAAAAAGTAGAGGGGAGCAAATGGGGATGTGCCAACCCTGCTTCTACACAAGAGGGCCACTCGGTAGTAAAAAACAGAAGAGGTGGCCAAAACTGTTAAGCCAGCTGTTGCTGTGGATGGGCGTCGTCCAGGAGGTTCAGGAAGTATGGCTCCGATGAAAAAGGCAGATGGAGAGACGTCGAAGAACAAATTTGTGATTGAAAATGAAGTCGAAGTCCAGCAGTCAATGGATGTTTTTATGTCAGGGATGAACATTCTAGGGGCTGAGGTAGATGATTGCTTGGATGGAGCTCAAAGTTTGGTGTCATTTCTGAACGAGGGCAACCGAAACATGTCAAAGGTGAGGAACTTTTCTACTTTGTTACGATTAAAGAAACTGGTATGTCATTCGAATTCTCAATATATAAATATTCTACATATTACAAAGTTACTGACGGAGGCAAACGGGCGTATTATTGGTAGTAGTGACTTGGCCAATCAACTGTTGGCTTACAAAAACATCGAGAAAGACTTGATGAGGGTGAAGGAATTGTTGATTGAAGATATGAACAATTTGAATACAAGGCTTAAAACCTACAAGCTGGATGCAAAAAAGGCGAGGGAGACGGCTATTCGAGACTTGAGGAGGACTTTGGAGAAGGAGAATGTAGAGGCTTTGGCACTACAAAGAGAAAACTTTGAGAAGGATGTATGGGATCAAGTTGCTCAAGCACGAGAAGTAATGCAGCTAGAAGTGTAACAAAGTTCACGACCAATTTTATGGTTAGTATAAGGAGTTGGAGGGGAGGAAAAAGTTGTACAAGACTTTAGCGAAGTCTTGTGGTGGTGAATTCGAATATTTGAGCTCAGATGACGAAGTATCAGGTTCTGGTGATGCATGAGATGAGGCGGGAATGGTTTAGGACGTTGTGATGACAGTGGCCGATGCATCTCAACAAGGTGAAGTAGGTGATGTGCCCGTGGTTGAAGGATCTTTCAATGTGGATAAATTCATATCTTTCCCTCTAGGGTAGAATATTATGAAAGTAGTTATCGAAGTTTGTAAAAAATGGTCAGTGGGACCAAAACAATTTGAATTTGCTGGTTTATAATCAATATTTTTTGTCAAATTTTAAGCGTTTAGTAAAAGTATGTTGACGTTGAGTATTTTATATTTGATAGCATAAATATTAATCGAGAGGGAAAGAGATTGTTAGTCTGGATGCATACTCAATAGGTATGGATTGAGACTAATTTATGTGTAGTAAAGATGTTAGCTTGTCTTGAGGCATGCTTCTAAAGTATGAAGCAAGATCAAGTCGATATGATAAAGATTAGCACTTGTCTCGATGTAACTGTAATGATGGATCGAGATCAAGTAATGAATAGTAAAGATGCGAGCTTGTCTTGAGGCATATGTATAAAGTATGGAACAAGATCAAGTCGATATTTAAAAAGATTAATGCTTGTCTGGATGTAACTGTAAAGTTGGATCGAGATCAAGTCATGAATAGTAAAGATGTGAGCTTGTCTGTAGGCATACTTATAAAGTATGGAACAAGATCAAGTCGATATTAGAAAGATTAATGCTTGTCTAGATGTAATTGTAAAGTTGGATCGAGATCAAGTTATGAATAGTAAAGATATGAGCTTGTTTGTAGGCATACTTATAAAGTATGGAACAAGATCAAGTTAATATTAGAAAGATTAATGCTTGTCTGGATGTAACTGTAAAGTTAGATCAAGATCAAGTCATAAATAGTAAAGATGTGAGCTTTTCTGTAGGTATACTTATAAAGTATGGAGCAAGATCAAGTCGATATTATAAAGATTAATGCTTATCTGGATATAAATGTAAAGTTAGATCGAGATCAAGTCATAAATAGTAAAGATGTGAACTTGTCTTGAGGCATACTTATAAATTATGGAACAAGATCAAGGTGATATTAGAAAGATTAATGCTTGTCTGGATGTAACTGTAAAGTTGGACCGAGATCAAGTCATAAATAGTAAAGATGGTAGTAAATAGTACTTATTTGAAGTATAAAAAAAATTAACTGAGTTGTGTTCCATGGGAATTCGAGGTGGACTTCATTTTCTGTCGTCAACCAATATGTGCTGTTGTTAGCCTTATCGTTGACAATGTACGGCCCTTCCCAATTTTTAGATAACTTGCCAGAATTTTTAAGTCGAGTGTTGTCGACAATTCGTCGGAGGACCAAGTCGCCGATGTTGAATGTTCATGGTCGAACTTTTTTGTTATTGGCTTTTTTCAGGGTATCATAATATCGTCTCAAGTTTGCAATAGCGTGATCATGGGTTTCCTCGATCCAGTTTAGGTTGTAGAGGAGACCAAGCTTGTTGTCTTAATTTGATAAAGTTCTTTGTGCACTAGGGATATCGAGGTCTGAGTGGATAACTGCTTCAGGACTGAAGGCCATCATGAATGGTGTACAACCTGTTAAATTTTGAGAAGTCATTTTATATGTCCAGAGAACACTAAGTAGTTCATCGTCCCATCTGCCTTTTTTGTCATCGAGACGTTTGCGTAGTCCTGATTTGATACTTTTGTTGATGGCTTCAGCTTGTCTGTTTCCTTGAGGGTAGTAGGGTGTAGAGGTGGAGAGTTAGATTTTGTATTTGTGGAAAAATGTAAAGACTTTTTTTACTGATGAATTGCTTTCTGTTGTCAGATCGTATTATCTGTGGGTAGCCAAACAGAGTAATGATGCGCTCCTAAAGGAATTTGATAACTTCCTTCTCGTCTGTATGACAGAGGGGAACTGTTTCAACCCATTTTGTAAAGTAATATGTGGCAAACAGAATGAATCTGCGGTTTCCTGATGTCAGGTAGAAAGGTCTGATGATATTGATCCCCCGGCGTTTAAATGGCCTGAGGACATTACTGACGTGTAAGTTGAGTACTGGGCTTTTGATGTCTTAAGCATGGATTAGGCACTTATAACATTTTCGTACGAAAGCGTCACAATCTTGTAGTATTTTTGTCCAGTACAGACCATAGGTGAAAGCTCTTTGTGCCAAAGATCGTCCTGATATGTGAGGGCCGCAGATACATTTGTAAAGTTCCTAAATCTTTGTACAGGCTTGTTTTTAAAAAATGCATTCGATCAGTGGTCCTCCCCCTGTGATACGATATAAGATCTTATTCTGAACCGTGAATTGGGGGCATCAGGCCAACAGTGAATGGGCTTCTTCTTTGTTACTGGACAGGATGTTGGAGTTGAGGTATAAATAAAATGTTTTCCTCCAATCGTCAGTATCTTTACCTTCTGTAATGGTGATCTGCATTATGGAGTACAAGCAAAGGCAAGAATGTTCAATAATTTCAACGTCCAAAGATTGTCTTTCACTGTCCCTGAGCATGACAGCGATGTAAGCTAAAGCGTCAGCGTGACGATTTTCTTGTCGCGGAAGATAAGATATCGAAGCTTGTTTGAACTTGCTCATCTTGGCTTCGACTAGAGCTGCGTACTCGACCATTTTTTCGTTTGTGCGGAATGTCTTGTCGTAGTAGTTGGCCATGAGTAAAGAATCGGTATAAATTGCTAATTCTTCTGCTCCGAGTGTGAGCGCGAAATAGAGTCCATGGAATATAGCTTCATACTCCATTTCATTGTTAGAAGCATAAAAATTCAGCTTGATGGCTTTCTCTATGCGATGGTTCGAAGGTGTTACGAGGATGATTCTGATTCCTGATCCCTTTGGTCCCGCAGAACCATCGGTAAAGAGTCGTCGTCCAGTACTTTTTGACCATGCATCGGGCTCTGCAATGGAGTCATCTATGAAAATTTCTTCGAGTTCTTCCCAGTCAGGGTCTTCGATAGGGAAATCAACTAAGAAATCAGCAACTGTTTGTCCCTTGATTGATTTTTGTGCTTCAAAGGAAATGTCATATTCCCCAAGGAAAATAGACCATTGTTGAACTCGTCAAGAATTTTCCTATTTTGAGAGTAAGAGTTTGAGGAGGTATTTTATAATAACTTTGATGGGGTGAGCTTGGAAGTATGGACAGAGTTTTTAAGAGTTGTAAACCAAGGCGAGCAATTGTTTCTCGATGGTTGTATATCATTTTTCAGCAGGCATAAGAGGTTTGCTGATAAAGTAAATAAGTTTCCTGATGTCTGCATCTTCTCGAATAAGGACAGTGCTGATGGAATCTTCAGTTGTGGATAAGTACATTGTGAGTTTTCGCCAATGACTGGTGTACTCGTGATAGGAGGATGCCCCAAGTATCGCTTAAGATCATGGAAAGCTAGTTCACAGTTAGAAGTCCAAACGATCTCCTTGTGTTAGTTCTTAGTAACTGTAGTGGGATCACCACGAAGAAGGAGGTAAAGAAGTTTCCATCAATCAAAAGATTTGGAGATGAAGCGATGAAGAGCAGTAATTTTACCTGCAAATTGTTGGACATCTTTTTTTGTTTGGGGAGATGGCACGGCAGTGAGTGCTTTGATTTGTGTTGGATCAATTTCAATTCCTCTTTTGCTGATTAGGTGTCCTAGAAATTTTTCGGACGCAATACCGAATTGGCATTTTTCTGGGTTGAGCTTCATTTTGTATTTGCAAAGAATATCGAAGATGGTTTGGAGGTGTGTGGTATGATCCTCACGCTTTAGGCTTTTGTAGATCATATCATCAATATAGACTTCCATGATTTTTCCGAGGTGGTCTTTGAACAGTTGGGTCACCAGCCGTTGGTAAGTGGCACCAGTACTTTTTAACCCAAAAAGCATGACTGTGTAACAGTAGAGACCTCGTTCAATAACAAAGGTTGTTTTTTCTTTATCATCCTTGGCAAGTGGTACTTGATTGTAACTAGAGGCTGCGTCCATCATTGATAGAAGCTCATGTCCGGCGACGAAATCGAGCAGTTGCAGAATCGGTGGTAGCGGAAATCTATCTTTGAAGTAAATTTGTTTGGTTCTGTATAGTCAACACAAACCCTGATTTTCCAATTTTTCTTTGAGACTGCCACAATGTTAGATACCCATTTGGGATATTTGGCTTCTCGAATGAATCTAACACGAAGAAGTTTATCAATCTCTTCATTTACGGCTTCGCGAAGGCGAGGAGCAGGGTTACGTTGCTTTTGAATGACGACTTTGTTGTCTGGAAAGAGGTTTAGTTTATGACAGGCTATCAAGGGATCGATTCCTAGCATTTCTTTGAAAGTCCAGGCAAAGATGTCGATGTTCTTTTTAAGGAGCTGGATCATGGCTTCTTTTTCATCAGATGATTGTTTGGAGCCGATAAAGGTGTGAAATTCGGGACCATCAAGTTCTATGGCTTCGACTGCTTCAGTGTCATGTTGCTCGAACATGGGGGGTGTCTCCTTCTGTAGTTGTTATGCTTTGAGAAGTTTTACCGTGTAAGGATTTGTGGTCATATTCTCGTACATACGTGCGACTTCTTGACTACCCTTGATTTTATAGACTCTGTGGTCTATTGGAAAACGCAAAGCCAGATGGTACGTGGAGGGTACAGCTTTGATGGAGTATAACCAACTTCATCCCAGAATTCTTAGATATTTTGATTTTGTATTAATGATGAGGAATTTGAGGAATGTAGTTTCAGATCCAACTTGAACTGGTAAAGTAATCTTTCCCATGGCCGATTCCTTCGATCCGTTGAATCCAGTGATTGTTGTTGTCGAAGCTTTAACAGAGTCACTGAGTCCTAAGACTTTGATTGCTTTGCAAAGCAGTACATCTGTGGCGCTTCCTGTATTGATGAGCAGTGTATGGAGATAGTCATGTCTGACTTTGAGCATAATGACAAGAGGATCATCATGGGGGTACTTCACGTAGGTAGTATCACAGTCCCCGAAAGTGATATGGTATGGACGTTTGTATTTGCTTGATGTGGTAAGAAGTTTTGTAGATTTTTCTTAGGAAGTCATTTTATTCCAGGATGTGATCTGATTATCTTATTTTCTTTTCTTCCCTTTCTCAATCTCGATCATGTACAGGTGGCGAGCTTGCCCCTGATTTTGATTTTGCTCGACGTCTCTATTTTTTGCTTCATCTTCTAGAAATTTCTAGATGTCGATGACATAGCCGTGAAGTCTTCCAGCGAATAGGATGCGGTAAAAGATTCGAATGAGAGAATAACAGTTGTCAGTTTCATGGCTATGTACATTGTAGTATTGGCAAAGAGGTTTTGTGGGGATGTTTACAATGGTTTGTGGTGCTCGATAACATTCATCATCCTTGATAATTTGTAAAATAGCTGATAGAGTTGTTGTCATTGGCGGCAAAACTAGGCCTGGCCTGTCTGGCCTACATTCCCATCTTTAATTGTTGTCATTGTTCTTGCCGCGCTGTTTGGGTGCTTCCGTAGTTGCCGATTTTTTAGGTGAAGTTGAAGTTGAATCTCGAGAATGGATGGCAGAAGAGCTTTTCATCTTGTCCTTCTTCGACCGTTCTAATTCGATCTAATTGTTAACTACATCAATCAATTTGGTAACTGTCTGTGGTTTTTGCAGCGTGAGCTCTTTACAAACTTTAAAGTCGATATGCAGAGCTGAGGTAAATGCATGGACAACGATTTTGGGATTAGAGTTCCCAATTTTCCTTGTTTTTTGCAAGAATCGTTTATAGAAACTTGCTAAGGTTTCCTTTGCGCCTGTTCGAAGAAAAATAATGAACCCACAGTTATCTCCTGCTCATTAGCGTAAGCATAATTGGACTCAAACTGGCGCTGTAATTGGCAGAAGGTGGTGATGGATCCCTCTTGGATTGTGTGGAACTATCTAAAAGGTTCTTCTTTCAGGCTCATATTAAATAGCCTGCTGAGCATGTGATCGAGCTTAGAGTATAATCCAACCGCAGCTTTGAAATGCAAAACATGGGTAAATGGGTCAGTGAGGCCTGCATACTGGATGAATTTGGGCATATGGAAATTATCTGGGATGGGCATAAGTTTGAGATGAGGGGATATGGGATTTATTTTGATCATGTCTGGAACAGATCGCATGCCTGGTATATCAGAGTTTATGGCATCGATTCTATTGTTTAGGTCGTCTAATGTGGTAAACTGTTGAGGAGGAATTGATACAACTATGACTTGGGGATTGAAATCTCCTTATCCTTCTGGCCCCAATCGGTCCCTGATTGGTCTTCTTTCCAGTGGTGAGGGAGATTGATGACGAGTGTGTCGACTGCCTTAAGTTGTAGATGCTGAAGATGTGAGTCTAAAATGCCGAGAAATTTCTAGATCTAGATCGAGAAGATCGTAATCGGTATTCTCTTGGTTGATCATCTCTTTGGGTTTATCTGGACCAGTGATCACTTCGGGCTCGTAAAGGTAACGCTTGCCTGACGGTGAGTCTATCCTGAGTCCTTTTTAGTCTATCAATCTCTTTCTGATGTGTCTGACTTTGATGGTCCAACGCTCTTCTTCGTTTGTCTCTCTCCACTTGAAGAGCTTCAGCGTGGATCCTTTGATCTTCTACTCTTTGGGCTTTTTCTGTAGCCATTTGTTTTTGTAGTTTGACCACTGCACTATGAAGGTTGATTGTTCCCGGTATTGGAGTGTTGTTATGATCTCTCACCGTGCCAGATTGGCTTCTGAGATTCATGTTTGTTATTGTAAAGATGATAGATTAAAGTCGATAAAGAAATGTGTGGTTTTTCCCACAAAAGGCGCCAATTGTAATGGTGTGCTTTCCAGGAGGAAAACCTTCACCAATACTATTCATAAGGATTGCATAATAAAGAGCTAAGCAACCAGGATTTTAAGTAGAAAACTCAGTAAAAGCTGAGAAAAACCACGACCTCGAGGAGGGTTTGATGTAAAATCTAGTGGATGCTAATTATTACAAGCTTTCAGGGTGTTGCTAGGGTTAAGGAGTTTTAGATAGTAAGAATTGCGGTCCTTTAGAATCTATTCTCTGCCTGTATTTATAGTAGATGCAGGCAATTTTATAAAAAGAAAGAGATAGTCTCCTATTCTAGGGGAAATGGGCGAACTTCGCTGATCTCTAACAGTTCTTTCTTGACCAGGCTTCAATGGCTACTTTTGGTAAGTTAAAGACTAATGGTATCTTCTAGAATGTTGAGTTGTCTTCTACTATACGATGTTGAGCTACCTTCGACTATACAATGTTGAGCTACCTTCGACTACATCATACTGGCTTATTCTTGTCAAATCTGGGGAATATGCTACTATAGTAAGAAACTTGAGTTAAGCCATATAATCAAAAAATACTGACCCAAGGTTCTAGTATTGAATTTGTATAAGCCAGGGTATGAAGTAGAATGTAGACGATGGCTCACAAATGAAATCGCGAGAGGGCTTGGAAATGTTTGTGGTCGAAGGCATATGTACTTCGACTACAAGATCTGATAGCCGCAATAGCTCTCATATCAGAAGCAGTACTTTTCATAGGGAAGATTGCCCTGTAGGTCATCATGATGTTTCCTCGGTCTATGGGAAAGAATGTGGAAGTGACACATGGGATTGAGTTGACAGCTTCGGGCAGGGTTCCAGAAGGCTCGAGAGATATATAAAGAATTATCTTATACGAGTGCGTGATACGCACGTGTGGGTAGTTGGAGGAAATGTTGTCAAAACACATCTCAGCCAAAAAATAAGGGGGAGTGGAGTAGTGGTAATGACGGTGAGTAGGGAAATTACGGCGGTTTTATTTTTGTAAGGTGGTATTTAAAGGGGTGAGGGAGAAATTTACTATTCCCAATTATTCAATTATAGAAAAAATAGAGGAAGAAGAGAGGAAACACATACTCCATTATTATGGTAGAGCTTGTTGGAGAGGAGAGAAAGATACTTCATTGTTGCTGAGAGATTTGAATCATTCGAACATGTATGTATTCTGACTTCCTTCACAAATAGGTGATTTGTAATGCTACCCTGTCGTTTCTTCTTCTGTATTTGTATTTTGTTTGTACTGTAGGGTAGATGTTGTTAAGGTTTGTGTTTGTAATAATATGATCGAGGAAGGGAGTAACTCGTGCGGCTAGAGGTCTGGCCTATTAGTAAATTGGGGATATTGAGGGGGTGACAGAGGTTATAGTCAAACGTTTGACTATGGGTTGGGCGAGTTGGAGAGGGTAGAACATAATATGATATCGAAACGTGGGAGTCGAATATATTGAGCTAATTGCGTGCCTCTTCTTCTGTAGGGTATAATGCATACCCATCAAACTTCGAGGATGAGGCTGATAGATGAGGAAAACGAAGTAAATGAACCCAGTGTATCTGGTCAAGGTTGAGGGGATGGGAGTAGCACGGTAGAAGTGTTAGAAATTGTAGTAGTCTTCCCATTGGTTGTGGTTGTGCCAGAGGCTGGGCTTTCGACTAGGAGCCACCGGAGGGATCGTGTAGTCGGGGAAAGTGACAAAGAGGAGGTTGAGGAGGGGGAGGGAAGGGGTACGAAGGTAATGTCGAGCCTTTGAGTGATGAGGGGGAGAAGGGAGAAGATGAGCAGAGTGACGATGGGGATAAGTCGAACAATGTTGGAATACCGTCAGGACCAGTCTCGGCTCAGGAAAGGGTGAGATTGAATCTATTCATGGAAAAAAAATGAGTTGTAGAAGGTGGGTGTTATACTGGCTCCTGCAGGGGCAGGTTTCATGTTTAAAGATTCCCCACAGGTTGGTATAATGGCATTCCAAGGTCAGATTTGACTAGGTATACAACTGCCTCTTCAAAAGCTGGTGAAGGAGGTATTAAATTACTGGGATGTTGCTCCCTTCCAGATGAATGGAAATTTTTATGAGATGATGAGGGTGGTCGAAGGGATGAATGTAGATTTGAAATGTGACAAGAGTGGTTTAATATTATATCGTTCTACTCAAGGAAAGCCAATAAGAAGGTGGATACTTATCATATTCAATGTCATGCAGACAAACCATGGCTATTAGATCTTTGTTTGACGGGGCATAGGTGGGATAAGGATTTAGTGGTGGTGAGGGGTAATTATGAGATTGCAGAAGGAGAAGAGGAGTACAAGCTACAAAACAGGGTGTATAATTTAAGTAAGTTGGCAGTCGAAGGCTATTTATTATGTTGACTGAATAGGTTGTTAAACTTGATTTTCTTGTTGTTTTGCAGAGCCCAACAGCAGAACATTGATGAATTCAAAGAGGTATATTGACGAACTGATCAACCATGACGAGGAGTGGGTAAACTAGGTATTTGGCAAGATGGGTATTGTCAGGAAGAGGCAGAAGAAGATAGATACGTTACTTCAAAACGTACCTTTTGTTGTTAGACCAACGAAGAAGAGAAGAGAAGAATGTGCTTCGACAAGGGCCGAAGAGATAGAGAAGGGAAGGTTGACTCAAAAATCAAACTATGTGCTGAGGGAACAGCGAGGAGGATCGGGGACCGTACACCCGAGCGTGCCCAAGGCGGTTCCCGAGGTGTCGAGGCAAGCTAACAAGGGAAAGGGCAATGCCGTTCCTGAAGCATCGACAGTGCAGCAGACAAAGACTATTATGCGTAAGAGGTCTTGGGAGTAGGTGGCTGATGATGTTTCTGTTTCACAGCGGTAAAGTGAGGGATAAGGTCAAGTCGATGGCAGGCTAAGGTGGGGTCGACGCCAGGCATTTTGTGGAAGGTTCAGGCGAAGACATCTTTATTTTCTCGAAGAAAGCTGGTGAGCTTGAGGCTTTCGGCCTCATCCAGAAAAGTACCAATGAAAGTACCTCGACCAGGACCATTAAGTTCGATATAGACAGTAGGTTTGAGGGGTGTGGTAGATGGGATCGAAGGTATGGAGAAAGAGAGAGACATTGATTGCTATGGTTTGACAAGTTTTTGGGTTTTATCAATCTTCAGGTGCTCATATGAGCGGGAAAGGCGTTGAGAGCCTTTTAAGTTCCATATGCCACAAGAGGTAGTGAAACGAAGTATTTGGTGATAAGTCGAAGGTATGTCTCTCATGACATGGAGCCAGTCGCGCCCAAAGATGCCTAGATATTCAGATTTCTTATCGATGACGAGAAAGCTGGTTTGGAGGGTAATTGGTCTTGTAGTGACAGGGAGGCTAATACGACCAACAGGGACTTCGGTGGTGCTATTGAATCCCTTGAGTTCGACATTAGTTGGGGCGATGAGGAATAGTACGTTAGTGAGCATGGTATGGAGGACGAGGTGTTCGACCTTAATCATAATGACCAAAGAATCAGAGTGGGGGAAGCAAACATGAGAAGTATCGCAATCGATAAAGGATATACCCTTGGGTCGAGGGTATTGGCTCAATTCTGGTAGAAGGATGGGTAGATTCTCCTGGTAAGTAAGCTTGCAAAATTCTTCGGCGCGCTTGCGCTTGCTTTTAGTATGGCCGATATAGATATTTTTGACTTCGATGAGATTGAGTTGGAAAATGTCAACCTTGGCTGGGTCGGTAGTTGGGGTAGGTTGAGGCGTGAGATATGACCCGTCGAGGTAGCTGGGAAGATCGGCGATGTATCGATGTAGGTGACCTGCCTTAAAGATCATCTCTAGGGAATGTTGAAGAGCATAACATTTATTGGAAGCGTGGCAGTTGCACTTGCGATTTTGACAGTAAAGCTCGTCTTTCCTAACCTCGATGGGGTAGGGGTTCACCTGATAGGGTCGGCCTACATTTGTGTGAGAAGGGTATTGATGGGACCAGTGAGCTTTGGAATGACCGGCTTGAGTCATTTTTTGTGGATCTCAGCGGGGGTATCATCATAATGAGGGCATTTGCGGCTCTCGGTCTCCTGTGAGACGGGAGTGACCATGGGCGTAGAAGATTGTCGAGGTTAGTTATTGTTGGGGGTCGAGGCTTGCCTCTGACAGTTTGATTCACGGAGGCGTTCGAAGTCGATGTATCCATTAATCTTAGATAACATCTCCTCAAGGGTTTATGGTTTATGAAGCACGATGTACTCCTTGACACGACTGTTATCTGGTAGAGCGTTAGAGTACACGAGAACAACATTCACACAGTTGAGGTTTTCGACTTTGCGCGACTCATCGAGAAACCGCTTGGTGAAAGCTTCAAGCGTTTTATAGGGGGATTTGTGGAATTTGAAGAGAACATCGACCCGGACCTCATGGTCTTTGTTAAAGGCAAACTGGGCGATAATAAGGCTCGATAACTGTTCGAAGCTTTGGATCGAACCATTAGGGAGACTGTGGTACCATTTGAGTAGGCTATCAGTTAAACTGGTGGGGAACATTCGACACAAGATATGGTTGGTTGTGGAATACAGACTCAAAGTGTTATGGAATTCGAAGACATGAGACTGAGGGTCAACGTTGCGGTATTTGCTAATTTTAGTTGTATGGAAATTTGAAGGTACTTCTACCGTGAGAAGTTTGGGGTAGAAAGAGTTGATCAACCGATTCTAAGAGTTCGGTGTGGGGCTCGCGCTGACACGAATAGCGGTGCGGATTTTTTGATCGAGTTCCTGCTGAGTAAGGTATACAGGATGAGGAGGAAATCACTAGGGTCGAGGGGGGTGAGGATGAATGTTCGGCGTGTGTTCAACGCTGCGCTCCCTGAGGTGTTCTCGAGCAAGGCGGCGTGTGGGGTGTCGGGCAGTTCGAAGGATGGAGTTGGAAGAATTCTTCGTGGGGTGTACACCAAGGTGGATCGAGCCAGTAGGTAAATTGATGGGGGCACCTTCGACGCCAAGATAAACTGGGGGAACTTTGACTTGGAGGTGGGGCCCAAGGTGAACGTGTGTTGAAACATGTGAGGCGGTAGGTGCTTGAGAGTGTAGAGGGGCGTCTTGATTTTGAAGTTGTTACAACTCATGAGCCGTATTGCGTAGTTCGTCAAGAGAACACTACTGTCTACATCATCCAAACAGCGCTGCCGTTCAACCTCAAACTCTTGGCGGTGCTCCTCACGCTCAAGGCAGAATTGATTATGGTGTCGTTCCTCAGCTTGAGTGAATTGTTGGGTAATAAGGACGAGCTGAGCGACCACTCCGTCGGCGGAGTTGCCGACAAGGGCGGAAGTGGAACGAAGGGTAGGGGCCATTGAGGATGGCTATGAGGGGCAGAAAGGGAAAGATAAATGAGACAAAGGGAGTTGGGTAGTGTGAGTATAGCACAGATGGTGCCAAATGTAGGGGCCAAGTTTCGTTGTGGGGAAACTAGCTCTTACAGAATGGGGTTATCTTCGTATAGGGGTTTGCAAGCATATAAATCACAATAATAAAATATACTACTGAGACAATACACTTGCATGGAGGCCTAGAATGGGTTACTCCATGACCTCTAACGAGGATTTTAAGGAGAAATGATATATATATCGAGTTAGTCGAGGGATCAAGGAGTAAATTATTACAGGTACTCGAAAGTAACTTTGCAGGGCTTTGGGGGAGAGATTTTTAACCCCTTCTTAGTGCCTCTTCCCTCTTATTTATAGGATATAGAAAGGTCTGAGTCACCATGGGAAGTCAAGTTACATGTACATCCTCTGGGGACAACTAACTTGTACCCGGAGTCAGTTTTCACACTATAGCTGTTGAGTCTGACACTGTAGCTATTGGTTATGATAATGTAGTTGTTGGCTCTGGCACTATAGTTATTGGTTCTGGCACTATAGTTGTCGAGCGGCTTGTTTCACTATTCTGTCTGGTGAGCTGGCTGTCTGACGTGTCTGCCTTCGGCCATGTACACCCATGGTCGAAGTATTTCTGGTACTGGTACTAAGTTTTGACGCTGCTCATCGATCTTCGAGTATGGCAGTTAGCTTCGATGATGCATTTGAGTGTTCGATTAGTCTCGGAAGGCTTCGTGGACTTAGTTACTGTCATATTGGGTTTTGAGTCTCTAAGTAGGCTTCGATGTAGCCTTCGAGTATTCAACTAGTACTGGAAGGCTGTGAGTAGGCTACTACACCTTTTTCAATAGTAAACATTTCCAGATGAGTAGCAGTATTAGGGGTTGTTCTCCCTGTAAAAACATAGGCCAGTTTCCAGCATGGTCTCTCCATAGACCCCCATACCCTCTTTGCTTACTATTAGAGATATTAAGGACAATTTCTCTTGTTCGAGGCAACTTTAAGTGCAGTACTCAGGTTATTTCTTGATGAAGATTGGATTGATGCTCCAGTTGTTGCAGACTTCCCTATTATTGATAGTATCCTCATAATCTTTAAGAGTAATGTTCAATCTATTTGTAATATCATCACATATGTTTTTGAACACTCTTTCAGCATTATAGTCTTCATAATTATCCTGAAGGATTTCGAGATTCCTTGTTTTCCAGATATGAGCAATAAAAACATTGAAGGCCACTGTAATAACTGTACATAATATGTCTTTCTTGGGAAGTGAGCAAATCTACTCAATTTTAATAGCTAAAGAACCACTAATTCTAAAGAGCTTGCTCTTTCTTAAGATATTATCCTACACCCCTTTAGCAAAGATGCAGCTCATGAATAAGTGACTAGAGGTTTCCTCTGCAGTTTTACAAATACAACAAAGAGAGTTAACCAAAATATGCATCTGCACCAGTCAGTTTTGCGTAACTAGAATGTCTTTGCTGAGAAGCATCCAAGTTGAAAAGCCTTGTCTGGGTATGTTAAGCCTTGACCAACACACCCCTCCCTGCCCATCTAACTTCCTCCTTCCATACTCTTGGACTTCTCATGGTCTCATCAATAGTAAAAATGCATTTTGTAGAACCTGTCCAAAAAGTTATCTCTCATTGGGGATTTAGCAATAGGAAGGAGATCTTCAAGAATATTATCAAGGTGCATACGAAGATGATTAGGTAATTCACAATCGAATTGAGATTAACCTAAACGAAAAAATTAAATGAAGAACAAACACAATTGGCAGGAGAATTTCCCTTTAGAGCTTCAATTGCTCAATGAATTGATTTCAATTGAATTACCCTCCAAACCCTCAGTCTCTCTTACAAAAATATAGATTGATCTAAGATAATTTTTATTTTGTCAAGCCTTGCCCCTTTATGAGGGTTACAAGTTTCTAGTTACAAGGTCGGACCATTATGCCCTTGAAACACCTAAAATATTGAAGGAATACGATAGTCGTTCAAACGACTTGCCAAATTAAGCCTAAAAATAGCCTTATCGTGAATTGGTTTCTAGGTCGTTCGAACGAATCCAAATCTCGTTCAAATGACTTGCCTATTTTTCCTGAAAATTACCTCAGCGTAAAATGGTCTTCAAGTCGTTCGAACAACTTGACTATTTTTGCCTAAAAATAGACTTAGCTCGAATGGTCTTCTGGGAAATCTAAGTTAAATAGACTCAGTTCGAATTGATCTAGGTCGTATAGACTCGGCTCGAATTGGTCAAAGTCAAAAAAACTCAGCTCGAATGTATCTTCTGGGAACTCCAGATCGTTCTCGTTCGAACGAGTTGGCATCTTTTGAAGGGGTTCGATCTTCAGATCCTTCTGGATCATTAGCTATGGCCCATTCAAACTTATGAATGATATTACCAACAGTTGCATTAAGGTTGAGAAAAGAATCATACTTGAGAATTTGAGGAAACTTATAAAGTAAGATTCCTTGGGGGTGTCAAGGATCTTTCAGGAATAGAGCGCCACTCCCATCCCCAATAACAATCCTCACATTCCTTGTGTTAATGTTAATTCCCTTATCTATTCTTAGATGTTGCCATGCATTTCTTTCCATTCTAGTGGGGCAAGCTCATATTCATCATACACTAAAACATCACAAAGTTTGTAACTACATTTAATTCATAGGCTTTGTGAGCCAAAATTATTGAATTTAGAATTGGTAGGGGGGCGCCAACTTCTGCAATAGTGCAATACAAAGGTTGAAATTCAATGTGCTCGTATTTAATGTATTTCGATAAATTAGGTCAGGACTATTCCTATCAATCAATGATCTAGGATTTAGAAGAAGCAATCAAAAGTAAAGACAAAGAATTAAAAGACACATGCAATTGTTCACCCTGTGGAAACTCCTTACACAGGAAAAAAACCACAGGTCGTTGTCGATGAAATCAACAACTAAAAATTTACTAATAAAAAAGAGTTTAATCTCAATTATACTTACAGACTTGAAAACCTAGTCTCAAGATTATCTCTCTTCTGACTAAAGCTTCACACCAAGAATCGCTCTTCAATTTTTGCAATACCCTTTTCTTGATTTCACACCAAATCTTCTTCTGTTCTCGCAACAGCCCTTCTTGATCTCACACCAAGAATTTTCTTCAACGATATGTAGAATGTATTGTAAAACTAACTCAACATCAATCTCATGATTAGAAGAGGCTTGATTGATCTTGAATTCACACTCTCTGATAAAAGGAGTTTTGAGCTTTTCAAAAAATAAATGTTTTTTTCAAAAACAAAAGACTAAGAGAGAAAAGGAAACAAGGTTTGCTTAAATAGTAACCATATTTCTCTCGAGAGTCATTCGAACGACAAGAAGTCTCATTCGAATAAAACATTGGCTATGGGCCAAAAACCAGGGGATATGTCAACTCGTTCGAACGACTTGAAAACTCGTTCGAACGACAATTAAATAAAAAGTTTATTCATTTATCATTGAGTTCTACATACCTTTTGTCTAGTGATCTCCATTTTGTCAGTGTCTTCGACTGAAACAACCACGAGACCCCAGACACGAAATAGAACAAATAAAACATTTCAAAGGTGACATTCAAAAGCCTGAATAGCAAGCTATTGTGATGAACTCCCCCAATGAAAAATTAATTTAATATAGTAGGATATTAAACCTGATAAGAACAAATACTACACTTATCTTAGCCAAAAGGCCTAATTTACTGTCGTGTGAACAAATACTACACTTATCTCTTTGCCAAAAGGCCGAGAAAAGTATGAGTTGGACTAGATGTCGAGTCCCTATTTATGAATTACAAGGGAGGTATTAACTTATGTAAACTATTGATGAAGCAAAATAATTGAATTAAGAATTGGTAGGGGTGTGCCAGCCTTTGCAATAGTGCAACACAAAGGCGACAGTCGAGAGCCCCTATAGAAAGATATTGTGGTGGACTCTTCCCTAGTGAAAAATTAATTTAATATCATGTGAGCCATTAGCCCACGTATCAGATATTAAACTGATAAGAACAGATACTACACTTAATCTTAGCCAAAAGGCCGAGAAAGGTATGAGTTGCTTTCGCAGTGGAGTCCATATTTATACCCCAATTCTCAGCTACTATTATTCTTGTAAGCGATGTGGGACTAAGGCGAGAAGCCACATAAAACAGTATATGGTCCGTATGTTCTCTTGCTATGGAAGTTATAAGACCATGTCTGTGGCCTTGTGGGATAGAAAAACTTGAAAGCAAGTACCATTATGATATGTTGCAGCGGAAGAATACTGACAATCTGAATCCTAAGCTAACTCAAGTGGCAGAATATTATGGAAAGGAGAATTAAGCAACTCTAGGGAACATAAAGAGTTACCGAGACTGCTATTGTCATTGACAAGTTCTACATCATCTCAGTGAACCAACTGATGACGTAGTTAAGATACATGTTTTTGTGTCTTCATACTTGTTATCTATCATCTCAGTGAATCGGAGAAGACAGGGCCTTGTACACTGGGTATTGAGTTGCAGTATATTAATCCAAGTACGTAGACACCACATTTACACGAATCCTTTCAACCATGAATTGGGCTATATATTAAGGTGTTTTTGCACCCATACTCCCACTAACAAAGTTATAATCCCTTGTACATAGGCTTAATGTTAAACAGTAACTTAAATTATTGAATTGTAGAGATTACGTTAAAACCCAATATCAATCTTAAATTCTTAATGAAGCTATTAGTTTCACCTTATCGAGCAATAGCTCACAAGAACACCCTCAATGAAGTCAAATCATGAACAGTTGATGAGTAGTGCAGTGAAAGCAGATGGAGTTAGTTTGCGAAATAATAGAGCGGAATTTTTTGACTTAAATCCAAATGTTTATATGGATATTCGACTTAAGTCTCGAGATTTGCTAAAAATGCAATATACGTCCTGGTTTGCAGTTTGGCCCAGGTCAACTGCAGTTGATTTACATTTGACCCAAATCAACAAATTTAAATACAAATTTGTCATTTTTGGTTTAATTTTTTTTTCAAAATAATCAAATAAAAATTGTAGCCTCGAGATACTTACTCTTTAGTGATCAAACGTTCCACAACATCTGACCGTCAGCCTCACGTGATTCGCACGTATTATACATAAAAGTATTTTAGTCTTCGTGATAATGTAATTGGGTCAATTGCAGTTGACCAGGGTCAAACTGCAAATTAAGAACTAATACTGCATTTTAGACAAACATCGAGACTTAAGTCAAATATCCATATTAACATCATGAATTATTAGTCAAAAAAACCCTATTAGAAACTTGCAACACTGAAATCAAACAGTATAACCTTCTCATATCATCAAAACATAAGGAAAAAGATGACAAAAGATGTCACTAAAAATAAACAAATACAAGATCAGTTGGCATTTTTTCTTCTCCATTTTGCTCCATCCATATCATCCCCTTGTTTGCTACCTTTTTGGTCCATGACATACTACCATGGCTTCAGTCTTGACAATCTTGCGGGTGAGATAAGAGTCCCGGTGAACGGAAATGCCTTCAGAAACCAATCGAATCTAGGACGTACCGTGGGAATTTCAACTTCCATCACATTTCCGCTTTCAGGGTTGTAAGAAAACAACTTACCGCTGAAACAAAGCTGCATCAAAATTTCACCATTCTTTCGGTAACATAAGGGCATAACAATGACACTCGAATGCTAATCAGGTATACATATAGCTCAGTATTGTTTGATCCAAGACTCCTTCAAATAGTAATCCTTCATAATCCATATGTCAATGCCATCATATCTTGAACAATCTGCTATTGAAAGACATCCCCCTAGCACTCCAAATTGATGAACATAAACGACTTTTTCAGTGTAGGAGTTGAAAGCTCTTCAATTTCATCATCTTTATCATTCTTTTTACCAATGGCAGGGTTAAATATGAACCTTAGCCGATTCTCATTCTCATATTCTAAGATAACAAGACAGCTACTTGAATCACGCATGCTAAACCAACAATCTTGATTAAAATTAAAATCTATTTTTCTGCCAACAACAAGACTCTCATCTGTGTCTTCTACAAATTAAACGCAAGTCCTCAACATTGGGCATGATAAAATCACTGCAAAAGGGTTTGGTGTATTTCAAAGCAACACCATGGTGCAACTTAGTAAATCGAGAGTCGTTTATAAGAGCGCACAAGTTTTTGTAAACGCAACTGTATCGAAGGACAGGCTTGATTAGAAACTGCGAGAGGATGTTCTCAGTGATCTCCGGTGGATGATAGAGAAAAGACATTGCTGTTTCTACTGTTTGAATCACTTCTTGGTCTCCACAGAAGATAATGTTACCGAAAGGTAGAGTGTAGACTGACTTAAAACCCTAGTTGCTGTAGAGAACATAAACTTGTTATTAGGGTTTCATTGCTCCTTATAATTTTTATTGGATGTTCAGCAGTTGTTAAACAATTTGTGTTCTTTGCCCATTATATTGAGCCCGGTTTAGTAAACTTTTGTGAAATCAAAAGACTTCGAAGGTGTTTGATTTTTGACTTACTGTTTTACTGAATAGCTAATACTAGTAATACCCGTGGCTCGCCACGGCAAAAACGTCGTCTGTGACCAAATCACGGTGAATACGTCTACGTGTATTCGGCGCTACCAACTTCTCTTAATAATTTTCGTGTATCTTATTCACTATGAAATCACAGTTATTTATCAATATTGAGAACTAAGTTTTTTATCATGTGAAAAATACATTATCAGTCTCATACACAATTGCTGCATTCATACGCCTTCGATAGCTTCAACTAATACATCAAGTCATCCATACGCAAATGGACTAAGATTCACTATTGTTTCTGAAGGAAATCAAAAGCACATACATTACTTAAGCTTTTTGCATAAAATTTACATTGCAGAGTGGGCAATATTGGCTATAAAATATGCTCATTATCGCGCATTTGGCACTAAAATTCAATAAAAACATATTTTTGTTCATATTCGAGGACATAATTATGTAGGGAGTCAAATATTTTAAAATTAAGTATAATGTCCAGAAAAAACCTAACATTTCAATATCTCATTTTTGAGTTGCCACCATACTCAGTGGTCGATAATAACTAGAAGCTTGAAACACGACATTGAAATGCCCTTTTTCACAATTTGTGCGTTGCTTCTTTAATGAAAACCTGCAACTCTAATGTGATTTCACTAAAATATGCACTTCATATGATTCCTGCCAAAACGTACAGTTAAAAAAAACTGCATTTCAGATACATGCTTTCGAGATGGGTGTTTATCAATCAAGTGTATAAAAAGTAAATAAAAAATGCACATATCCAAACGAATATTAAACATAAATCTGCATTGATTTGTAATGTCAAATGATAGGTCAAGGAGATAACTAAATGAGGTAAACCCACGACCAAAACAAAACCGATTCTATAAATAATTTGTTCTTGAAAATAATTTGAGTTCTTCTCGATTTAGTTTGTCTAAACCAATTTTATATAGTTTAGTATAGTAGATTCTACAAAGTAAGAAAAAAGAAATACACACGCTAAAAAGAATAAAACCAAAAGTCTGAAAGTCCTATGGTCACCCAATGTATTACAGATTAATAGAATTTTTCATGTATAAGGTGTATAACACACAATATTACTTTCTATCGAGAGCTATATAAATTAGCATTATTGCACCAAACATCAAAACTTAGATTGTCCAAGGCTCCAAGCATCAAACTACAGTGCAGTGCATTTTAGCATAGAAACATGGTATTAACTAAAATTTTGCCCTCTCCAGATTGAAGAAAACCTCATAGAAATAACAAATTTTCATGGTTCCTGATTTGTATTAAACATACAAAGTTTGTTTCAAAGTATTTCGTCATAACTATGGCAATTGCCAAAATGATGGGCAAAAATGATCGATTTAACCATATTTTGTATGCAACTAACAGAGTTCGCTAATTTGGATGCTCTATATGTTAAATATAATCATTAACAATGTTTATCAAAAACTTGAAAAAATATCGACTTTACAAAAAAGATTTTGATCACTGGTTAGTAGTTATTGAATGGTATACCAAATTTCAGGCTCAACTCAAAATTCTCGATGGCCACAACCTCCCTTGGAGTTAAAAACAACAAAGTTTGCTTAATATCGTGAACCTACATGCCTGAATAATCTATCTTAAATTTAAATTAATCTCATGTCCATTCCATCATACTTGAAATTTCAACTATCAGCGCAAATTTCAAATATCCTCCAACTGTAGTATCCAACATAAACTTGTAATAGTATGCGACCACCCATCTGATTGATCATTAATCATTGATATGTTGATGCATAAACACTTAAGAGGATCGAATGGACTCCTGAATTCAACAGTTCAACCTCAAAGAGTGACTCTGATGCTTTTAAGCAAATTCAACAGTAACACAGAAACTACAACAGGTAAGGAGTTCCGATATATTCAAGAATCGGGCTCCATGGGTATTCGTTTTATGAGCGCATAAGCTTCACTCACTTTCTTGGTAGGGTTCATATGATCAAGCGTACATCCATAGCAGTCACGTTTAAATAAGCTGTAGCCCTGAGTACCTACAAAGAGAACTAAAAACGTTATACGATCAAGTCCCCATTCTCTTATATGTTTCGCCCAACAACAGATCCAGAATATGTGAACATCTGCTTCAAATTGATCATAAAATTAACATGAGTTTTTGATATGTACACCTTTTTGATATGTACCCTTTAGTTCTTTTCACTCGACCTCAGAGTCTGAGAGGGCGAAAGTGATACTAACCCCATTCTCCTTGGCGGTTGCACCGAATGCATCAAACAAATAACTTATCTCCAACTTTTCTGCAATATCAAACAAACAAACACAATGTTGCAAATAACAAAAACAAATTTTTTTTAATTCTTTTTACACCCCAAATCAAATTATCAAATACCAAATGTTCATTGAGAATCTGAGTTTAAAAGATCCATGAAATGATGAAATCCCATTGAATCAACTCAAACCAAGAACCCAAATCAATAACAAACTCATTCACAGATTCAAGAAAATACAACAGCAAAAACTACATCAACATTCAAACCCAAATACAGTAAAAATGACAAATTGGGTGAAATCTTACAATGGAGATCGAAATAGACAGATCAAAGATTAGAATCTGCGAAGATGTGTAGTTTTCACAGATATAAAAGTGACAAATAGTTCAAAAAGATTTTTTTCTTTCAGAATCTGAGTTCTCGGTGTTCCAATCATATTTGATTCATAGATGAAAGCTAAAATATTTCTAAAAGCTAAAACAAAGAGAAACCCCGAAAACGAAGATACTAAGACAGAAAGATCAACATGCATGCTTCCTTCATACTTAGTATTAATAGTGACTAACACAATGTAACGAAATGGTCAAAAATATATATATAAGGTTTATCATTAGTATAGCTTTTCAAACAATATTTGGTTCCTTATATGAGTTTTAATAAAAGCTAAAATTATTAAGAAAGAAAACCAGGAAAGCGTTGAAGAAGATAAACATCTTGGATTCAAATGTATGAAACTACTAACCATTAGGATTTGTGAATCCAACAACACTCATTAGGCCATTCCATGGTAAGTCCATGTCAAATGACATAAACAAATATATTAGTGCAGAGTAGAGATGAAAATATGTGTATGTGTTTGTGAGAGAGAGCGAGATAGTTACCATTGATCCAGTTTTAGAGGATTGGAAGTGATAAGAAGTTCTATAAATCTAATTTGTTGAGTTGGACTTAAGGGATTGATGAAGATCACTGTAAAGCTGATGAGAGGCTTCAACTTGAACTCCATACTCAAAGGTCCCAAACAAAGTGTAAAATAGTCCAATGATCCAAAAACCTGAGAATGCCATGATTTTTTATGAGCAAAATGAGACTATCATTATGGCTATAAATTATAGGCCTAAGTGAGGGCCAAAATAAGAAATAATGACAAAAAAATCATCAAATTAAAAAAACCCAAACCTCAAATTAAAAATAAAAATAAAAAATCATCATGGTGAATCCATATGCATTAGGTCTGATTCAACTGAATCTGAGACGCTCGGCTCTGTAAGGGGAAACAAAACCAAAGAAGAACAAAAAAAACTCAAATTGCTTAAAAGGCAACAAACAAACAAACCTTAAAATAAATTAAGAGTTTAATGATCTTACCTGTGTGGATGATATAATATCTCCAAATACCCCTTCCGTCAGTCTTTTCCTGTCATTTTCAGATATCGCTTTAATATCCTCTAAGAGATGATGGATGGGGTTGGTGAATTCCCTTTCCCTTACTCTCAATCCTGCGTATTGAACAAGAGTGATAACCAATCAATTGAATACATATCATCAGAAAGTGATTATTGCTTCAATTTAAAGATCTAAAACATATAAATCCAACACAGACATAAAGACAAATACAAACCTTGATAATAGGGTCAACAATTCGTTTCGAAAAGTGGACAGAGTTGTGTCCAAGTGTTCACGAAGGCTGTGAGAGTGGGTCAGCTTATTTTCAGCCATGTCTTAATTTTCACTAAACTTCAAAATCTTAAGCTACAACACAATATGAATAGTAAACAAACAATTTCTGATAGAACCCCTTATCCTTAATTAACTAACTTTATATAAAAGAGATCATAAAGTCAAATTTGGCATAAAAATCTCTAGAAGGATATACTTTTAGTTTTAGACCTAACAAAAATAGAATAATTAGAGAAAATGAAAATACACCACTGAAAAGAAAGATAGGTCCGTCCAAGGGTTGGAAAGAAAAAAATCTAGACTACCAGCCTATAAAAAATGTTGATATAATTCAGTAGAAAAAGGTTGATACCTCCTATGAAAGACTACCAATCTTACGAACACGCGGTTAGTGGAATAAGGTTGATCTCAATGTAAGAAGTGCCCCTAGCATCCTTATCATCATATATTCTTAACTGAGCAGGGAAGGAGCTAGGGGACATATAAATCTCATCTATTACAGTATGGAAAGAACCCAAAAAATCAACACCCTATGAATACTTTGAATTTCGTGATAAGGCACTAAAACAGCACCTGAAGATCCACTGTAAGCAAGGATGCCAGTATCGTCACTATCCCTAAATATTTCTCCCATACCACCTTTACCAGAGAGAGTATCTTGCAGCTTTTCTCTTGTATGAACCAGTTACCATTCCAGAGCAATCTGTATGAACAAAAGAAGCAGACCATTTTGAAATTTCAGCAATCGAAGTATGTGGAGAATGTTCTGAACTTTTAGAGAAATAGTACAAAGAAAAAGGGTGCATAGGGGTAAATTAGTGTAGTGCTAATGAATAAGGGGTAAATGATCATCCCCATACACATCCAGATCAAGGAAGGTCAAATATGAGCTGAAACGTGGATAGGAATACAATACAGATTTATTATGAGTTATGATACCCCCTTATAACAAATTATTTTGGAAACTTGTTTGTAAGGCCCACACGGGGATGAGTTAAAGACATTGTTGTTTCTACTGTATATTCGGCATATTATCACTACAACAGGTATTATCACTAATATGGTGTAATATTGCAATGTGATTGATCTATTAATATGAACTAATATCTTTTTAACAGATGACGTCAAGTGGCTCATTAATTATTAATTGCTTAGGATACAATCTGCTAGTATTGGATTATCGCTTAATATCTAAATAGATCATGCCAACAAATAAATGTTTGGAAAATAAGACCATACCAGGGAAGTAAATATGCAGACTGTCATTCCCACAATTGTCAATTTCTGTAACCACACCTTCCCACCAACCATCATTCCACCACACATCCACCGCAGCTCCAATGTCAATAGAAAGATTCGTCGAATCCTCAGAGGAAGGGCATGGCCGGATTGTAAGCCGGCGAGGAGATCTCATTCCCAAATTATCAAGAGCCGCAGGTCTAAAGGCAGGAACCCATTCCTAGATATTAAGAAAAAAAACAGGAAAGAAATTGTTATTAACTCCTTTATTTGCAAGAACAGAACCATTCTACGGCAGATGTAGGCAGTATTTGGTTAATGGAAAATGAATTTTCGGAAAATCATTTTCCTTCTGTTTGGTTAGTGATTTTAATCAGGAAAAAAAAGAAGAGTATCCCATTGTATTCCGCATTTGGTTGAAAATGAGGATTAACTTACTTTCAAAAACTTTGGAACTTGATTTTCCCTTTGCTCTTTTCAAAAGTTGCTTTGAAGAGACCTTTTCTAAGAAAATTATTTCTGAAAAAACTAATTTCCAAAATAAATACCAGAAGTTTATTTTTCAGTAAAAACATCCTACTAAAATTTCGGTACCTGGCAAAAATATATATTCGGTATAAAGAATGTTTGGACTAAGAGAACCAAGAAGAAAGAAAGAAGCATTCTCTACCAGTAATATGGAATCTGATAAAACCGCTCCACCATGAAACTCTACCTTGAACTGTAACTACTATTTTTTCTATAAAGATAAGATTAAGATTATGTGGATAGTGGATACACATACCTCGAGATTCCCATATCCATCTTCGTCCATCAAATCAGCATATTGGACTTTTAGTTGCTTCCGAGATACCACCAAAACTGTACACCTAAACCAGCATCCCCGGATTCCACTATCTTGACACAAAATCTCTACATTTTCATTAGCTTTAAAATATGAATTACAATTTCTACTTGTCTTAGCTCCGTGCATAGTGCCTTCTACGTTAAATTTAAATTCTTCTTCCAAACATGACAGGATTGTTTGTTCGAAGTATCCACGCAATTTACTTACATCAAAAGGCTTGCTTAACTTTGTTGCTTCTAAATTCCTTGCAACAAAGATGAACTCTGGCTGAAGAAAGATCAGAGAGGATAGCCAAACATTTACCGTAATGTTCAGGAGTTAAAATAGTGGCAGGTCCATCAACACACTCTGCACTTATAACCTGAGCATAAGGCGTAACGAAGACTTCTCTTGGATGCGGATTTGGTAGGGGAATTACACATTCGACTTCATGATTGTTGTGAAACCACCGTGCTCTAACTTTCTTCTGTCCTTTACGGTCTTCGTACATATCTTCCAAGTATGCGACATAATGATTTTATTCTTGTGCCATGATGAACACAAAGGAATGAATCTGGATATCATAAAAACGACCGTGTTTTGAGGATTTGAGGATGGACATAAAACTGGGACGTGGTGAGCATATCAACGAAAATACATGTATAAAATAATACATAATCAAATTAATAATAGGAGAACTTGAAGGTGCCATACAACATTTTTTGTCTACTTCTAATGTACCCTATTTTCTTTTGGAAACTACGGTGAATTTAAAATTCTAGGGTCTAAGCAAAAAGATGCATCATAAAAGTTGGATCAAAACACGTAACCTTTTCCAGCGACGTCCTTTTTTGATTTTCCAATAAAAATACATAATTCATTTTAAAGTTCTTCTCCGAACACCCGAAACTTGCGAGTAACCCTATTTCAATAAATGTTTGGAGGTATTTCTAGATTTCAAACAAATTGGGTATAAGTAAGAGATATACCACAATGCAAAGGTAGCTGAAAATTACTGGAGCATTTGCTTACAGTTATAGTGGTGCCGTTTCTATAAAATGCTGGGTAATGCTTGAGCTACTTACCACACTTCCACGCATCCCCTGACCACACAATGTCCGAATTATAAATGTTGAACTTTCCTGAAAACTGGCTTTGAAATGGAAAGAAATGACACACTTACAAAAATGATTTGAGAGAAGAAAATGTTAAACATACATCATTACAACAACTGCGACTGTAATAAGATGAAAGAATCGAGAGAGAGAATTACCTTTAGTATCATGATATACTCACTTTCAATACAAACGAAACAAACCCACCAAAGTTCTAGTTGTGGGTCAAAGGATTTATTTACAAATCGTTATTCGCCTTTGAGACTGCGAACAATAACCACTTACAAAAGTTTGATTTAACTGAATTCTCCAAAAATGTTAATATTTGAGAGAGAGAGAGAGAGGTTACCCTTGATTGATGAACCCGTAGAACAACTCTTCACCGATCCTTCATGATCTGTAATTGAATAAGAAAATGATTTCAATCACTAAGGGAGGAAATGAAACCTCTAGAAAACCATCAAACCAAGTACTAAAACAGTAAAAGCGAACTGACATCTCATTTTATAGATACATTAAATCAAAGGGGAAAATATACCTCAATTGATTACAGGAAATTGAAGTGAAAATCCGATCTCAACCAATCATACCGAACCGAAACCTATCAAGGAAACGAATCAAATCAAAACCATCAAAGTAACTACATTTAAAAGGATACCAAACCCATTTAGAACTGCAACCATGAATATGGAACCCTTGAAACCCATACCATATCAATAGAATCCCACATAGAAGCCATAATTTCTGGGGATAAAAATTGAATCATTAATTAATCAAAATCCCCAAACTTGTAAACCCAATGACAATTAAAATCCCTAAATTGGACCAACAAATCAGATTGAAACCCATATCAACTTACAAAAACCCTTGCAGAGATGATTGACCTTGAAACCAAATCAAAGTAAACCCTTAAACCAAATTGTACCTTGAGGAACATAATCAGGATCCTCATGTCTTTCTGTTGCATTCAAATTTCCAGTAGCTTTCCTTATAGAAGCTCGAGCACTCGTCAGACCTACTTCAATTATCTCAAGTTTGTTATATCTCTTCACTTCTTGTTCCATCGGTAATTCTTGTAATGTGGTAGAAACAGATGATTCTTTAGCGGATATATGTTGTGAACTTGAGTCATTAGTGGTGGAGGAATTATAAATAAGTAAACCATTAGGTGTTATCACAAGCACAAACTGATCAGTCTACACTTATATACATATCTGCCATTGTCTCAAAGACCCTGTTATAAGTTGCCGAGCCATATAGAGAACATATATCCGTTATAGGTATTATCACAATATTACACCATATTATAGAGAAAAGACATTGTTGTTTCTACTATTTGAATCACTTCTTGGTCTCCACAGAAGATAACGTTACGAAAAGGTAGAGTGTAGACTGACTTAAAACCCTAGTTGCTGTAGAGAACATAAACTTGTTATTAGGGTTTCATTGCTCCTTATAATTTTTATGGGCTGTTCAGCAGTTGTTAAACAATTTGTGTTCTTTGCCCATTATATTTAGCCCGGTTTAGTAAACTTTTGTGAAATCAAAAGACTTAGAGGGTGTTTGTTTTTTGACTTACTGTTTTACTGAATAGCTTAATATATAGGGGTATTAATTTCTTTTAAGTGGTGTTTCTTTTTTGTCTTCCTAGCCAGTTGCTACTTGCTAGTAAGCCAAAACTATTAAGGTGGCATTTGTTTTTTTACCAAGTCAGACTCAGAGGTCTAAGTCTGAATCTGTTCAGTAATTTGGACTGACTCGTCGTACTTGGAGGTATTCTTTATTTGTACAAACTTAGATATTTTCACTTAAAACTGCCCTCTCCACTCATATTTAATATGCCATATCTGAATATGAGTCTGAGTCTGAGTCTGAGTTTCTTTGTCTTCCCACTCAGACTCAGACTCAGATCAACTCAAAGGCAAAAAAACAAACGGCTTGATTTGACTAGCTTCCTAGATTCATCACTTGTCTTTTATTTTTCCTTTCGCCCCTCATCACCTGCAAAAAATCTCAACAAAGATTTTTTTCTCTCTCTCTCTCTCAAACAAACATATGCCTATTGTGAAAATTATTTGGATTTAGAAATATGTATGTGTGATGATGGTGGTGGTGGTGGTAATTGTAGTATTAATTCAAGTTATTTCGTTTAGAGAGTAATGTTACTACTTGTGTTATTTTTATAACAAGGGTATTTAAGTTATCTATTAACATTCAGCACAACAACACTTTCTGAAAATAAAACACTATAACATTCCGCATTTCAAAACATTTAGCATTCAATACTTCAAATCAACATTCAGCATTCAACATTCAACAATGTGTTTAGCATTCAGCACTTAAAAAACATACACCCCCTTAATGAGAAAGCATACCTATTATTTCGTTCAATTGAAAAGGGTATCGTGTGATTGTGACTACGACACGTATTCTTCTATTTTAATTGCATGACATATTACATGGCATATGACGTAGATTAGTATTGATTAAGACGGCAAGGTATCTTAGGTAGTTAACATTAATTTCAGTTCATAGTGTAGTTTTTGGGTGTTTTGGGAGCTAAAAGCTTAAAATTACGATCAATTGAACCTGTAGATCTTAATGTTGGATCTAAATGCTACACAAACATTTTGAGACAATTAAACTGCGACGGCTACTAGGTCTGTAACCAATGTGATACATGGATGAATGAAAAGGTATTAGGGTATACAATCGAAACATTAAACCAGTGATGGCGTATTAAATCACAAGTTTGTATAAAATAAAATAAAAAATATGACCCTTGTGGCTCTGTAATCAGTTTGTATAAAAATGGCTTAGATCAAATCAGGTCTCCGTTGAGACGTTATTGCACTGTCAACCATCTAAAGTCACGATCGGACCATTATCTACTGCAACAATGTAACCTAGAAGTGAATTTGATTCATAATCCACTCAAAACATAAGTTTAAGTTGGCATCCACATATACTTAAATCAATCAGTAGCAACACTAGCTTCAGAGGATAATTAAGATAGTAGTTGTAAATAAACTGATTCAACTTTACATATAAGATGATATCAACCTACAAAATTATGATTCAAGATTGAAGTAAAGGAGTAAAGGGCCCACCATATAAGTTGCAAATACTCCAATATCAAATTGAACCAAACCAGATTAAACAAAACGGTTCGGTTTTTATGAGATCGGTTTCGGTTTCGGTTTGTAAAACAAGAAACCGACAGAAAACGGATCGGTTTCGGTTTTCCTAAATAGGAACAGGTAAAAACCGAATCGAACAAAACATAACATTGTTGGGATATGATCAATCTAGAACATAATAATACTAAAGCATGAACAAGAGAGAAATAGAGAAAGAAATTTATTGATTATCATAACTGTGTTCTCTGTACATAATACAGTTCTATTTATAGACAACCCAGAAGGATTCCCTATTCTACTCTAACTCTCCCCATAACCCTAATGGGCCTATATGGGTTTGTTAGGAGTCTGTATAGGACACCTCAACCCTGTAGGGTTCCTAACTTGGGCTTGGACCCAACTCCTAACACTCCCCCTTGGGGTGTTCCATACTAGGACGACTTGCCTCATTAAAACCTCTGCCTAGAAAAACCCCTTGGGCAAAAAGCTGTGCAGGGAAAGAGTACAATCATATGCCCTGTATAGGTTGTGGATGCGTATACGTTGCCTCATCAAAACCTTCAGCCAGTAAAACCTCTGAGGATAAAAACTACGCTATCAGGAAAAAGAGTACAACACGCATATGTCCACGTCAGGCTGGGACTACTCCCCCTGATGTCGATCTCCCTGAGATCTATCTCCCTGAGATAATAAATTTTGTAAATTGTGCATGCCGATTCCATGAACTAATCTCTTAAATATAGGATATGCAAGAACCTTCGTGAATAGATCAGTCAGGTTGTCTGCTGAATGGACTTGAACAATGTCGATTTCATTCGCCTTCTGCAACTCGTGTATGTGAAAGAACTTTGGTAAAATAAGCTTCGTTTTGTCATCTTCAATAGATCTGCCTTTGACTTGAACGATATAAGTTGCGCTGTCTTCATAAGGTGTCGTTGGTTTATCTTGAATAGAATTCAGACTGCAACTCCCGTTGATATGGTTGATCATAGAACGCAACCAAAAACATTATCTCCCAGCTTCATGTAATGCAAGAATCTACGTATGGTTTGAGGATGCAGTAACCATCGTCTGCTTCACTGATCTTCATGAAATCACAGTATTTCCATACAATAATACATAACCCGATTGTGATCGGCCTTTATGCGGATCTGACAAATATCCTGCATCGGCATATCCTATAATGTTTTGCTTTCCAAGTTGTGGATAGAACAGACCCCAGTCTTTCATGCCGATGAGATATCTCAGAATGTGCTTGATCTCAATCCAGTGCCTTTGGGTAGGAACGGAACTATGGCAAGCCAAACAGTTCACTACGAGTGAGTCATTGGGTCTAGTATACCCAACTAACTATAGCAAAACACCTTCTAGCTATGGTACCACGGCCCTAGGAGTTTCTCCCCCCATTAAGATGGTGAAAGATGTCGTTGTCCACACCCAAGTGTTTGACGCGCAATAAATGACTTAGCACCGTGTGCTACATCTATATCAAAGTGTTTAGATAACTCTTCTTATATATATATTGCTCGGTGTATAAGTGCCACTATCAAGAAGTTCGATCTACAACTCGAGGCACTCTTGATTTCCCAAGGTCTTGTATGTCGACTTCCTTTCCAAGGTATTCGGCGGCTCTCACGAACTCCCCCGGAGGTCTAATGATATCCAAATCATTTAGCACACTATTATGATGATAATGAAGCTAATTTTTGTATAAGAATGCATAGACAAATAAGGAAATTTACAAAGTCCTTGACCTTCAAATACTCAATCAACTATGTCACATGGGCCCATTGCTTCAAGCCAACAATAACTTTTCCAGTTTTATTACGTACACACCTCGTGTGTCGGGCTTAGTTGCTTCCAGAAGCTTATACCGTCCTGGGTAGCTTCATGTATATATCCGTATCAAGTTTCCCATATAGATGCACAGTATTTACATCAGAAGCATATCTAGCTTATCCCCGACAACTTGACAGACTGATAAGTACTGAAACATAATAGCGTCCATAACCGGGTAATAGGTCACACTGCAATCAATGCCAGATCTCTTAAAAGATTTCCTGGGCAACTAGTCTTGCTTTGACCATATTATCTCTCTAAGTTAATTATGTTTTTGTACCTTTTCCATTTATAACCGAGAGGCTCAATGGTATTATTTTGTATTATGCATAAGTTGAGTTTCGCTTGGATTCCAAATACCTACTTTTGTTAATGTACAACACACAGTCGTTTACAATAAGTAGTTATGAATCCTCATCCTTGATGGCGAGTACAACATCGAATATGAATACATTATAAATGGGTGGTTCCATCCTCGATGAACCCACTACACCATTAGTCATATTTGTCCCTTATTCTGCAGGTCCTCAGCTCAGAATACTTTCTTCTGACGGTGTTTCGCACTAAGTGCGAGCCTTAGATTCGGTTGCGGTACTAATTTCCTTAGAACGTTCTGCTATGTAGGTGTATTACTTGTAGGTACATACACTTACAGTACTTCAATAGTGCCTATGAATGCGTCTAGTAAATCATTTGCGATCTTTTGGAGGTTTGAAATCTGCTGAACCTTATTGTCACCAAACTTATGTATATGGATCTAGATAAGACAGCGATGGTGTTTTCCAAAACCTCTTAGAATTATCCTCAGCATTGACTGTCATTTCTTCCCCCAATGTTGGGAATATCGTTTCATCAAAGTGACAATTATTTGCCCTACAGTATATACGTCGCCAGTGGGTTCAAATATCTAGTGATAAATGTGAATCATATCCCACATAATACCAGGCCGGCGTCGAGGGTCCCATCTTTATACTTTGTGGTGCGATTGGCACCTGTACGGAACATCCAAATGTGCGTCGATGGGCGACACCGGGCTCCGACCCAGTTACTAGTCGTTTTTGGGAAAAAATAATTTGATGATTTGCTAAGGGACGAACCCTAATCAGTGTTGCGGGTGCAAAAATACATTTCCCATACACTAGCTAGAAGCTGTGATCGTAATAACAGTGGCCTAACAATTATCCGAAATTGCTTGATTAGGTTTTCCGCCAATCCCGAGTTGGGTATGGTATGGGGTACTCACGATGCTCAATCATCTATCATATTTAGCTGTAAAATAATCATTAAAAGCCTGTGAGTCCAACTCCTAAGCCTCTGTCAAGTCGTATCGATCGACTTGGATCGATTAATCCAGGAACTGAGCCTGCGATCGAATGATCTAAGTGAAAAGTCGTGCTAGCATTGCATTCTTAGAACCATATCCTAGATACGTCTTGAATGGCCATAAAATATGCAAGTGTGCCACTATGTGGATGGAAATGTCCACATGGGTCTCCATGGATGCGATTGGAGCAAATGCTGGAGATCCCACTCTGCCTTGGTCATAATAGACTTTCCTTGAAAGTAATCGTTACATGCACACTCTCTAGAACTTCTCACCTTTCAAGAAAAGTTAAGATGTAATCCTGATAATCCTCCTCGTTATCATAGCCGGAGGAATGCATTAAAAACTGTTCTAATAGCTTGTTCGAACCTTTAGACATGGAGTGAATGCACAAAACCCTATCTGTCATTTTCCTCGATAGTCATTACGTGATAAGTATTATTATGTATCTCCCTAAACTTAGTAAAATCTAGCTGGACGCACTAGTTTATAAAATGGTCTAGATACCCTGTATCATACCGTGAAAGAGTAATAGTGTGACGCACTCAGTACGTTCTATTATATTAGTCATGCCAATGATATTCGTGTCATCCCGTATGCACAAGGCTAGACAAGAAATATATGTATAGCTCAAAAGGATCGAGTGCGTGGTAATAAATGTCTCTGAGACATATGCCGCCACTCATCCGATTATCGATCATGCTCAATGAGCAGAGAGAGCCATATGCAGGTTGTATGTAGTAGATCAACTATCATACATTGAATTTAACTACTTCCCAAGCAATAAATTCGAGTAATCATAATTTAGAACAAATTGAGAATCTCATGTATGTCACGAGCACTTTATTGAAATATAAATGATATGTTCCCAACAAAATCAAAAATACTGACAACAAAAAATAAATAAAGTCTGCCTAGACAAGAAACTACTAGTGATCTCTCTAATGTGACATCATATGTTGACTGAGATATCATTACAGATTACTCTGCATGTTGATCCATGACGACTTCAGTGTCGTCGAAGAAGTCTGATGCTACAAACTCCAGAGGGGTGGAGTGAGTGTCAACAATTGCCTGGTGGGTTTAAACTCTGTCACCAGTAGCCATCTGTGGTACATGACATTCCCGTGCCCAGTGTCCTAAACCACCACAGTGAAAGTAAGTAGATCCCTGATCAGTCTTCTTTTCCTTCTTCGTATTGCATAGTATCCAGGATTTCTGAAATCCTTTATCGCTCCTAGGGCGAAAGGGTTTTGGGTTCCCACTCATCCTGTATCCCTGATAGCCTCCCCTGCCCCTTCCATATCTTCATCCCCGACGTATAGAGTTGTTTCCCCAAAACTGAACATTATATGACGCAGGCAACAATGCACTCCCAGAGGGCCGCATAACACGATTCTTTATCAGAAGATCATCATTTATGCTCAAAGATGAGCAGTGCCTGAATCAAGACTGCACGAGTCTTCAAGTTCTCTCACCAATATTGCCTATGAATCACAATATTGCGAGCATGAAAGGTTGATATAGTCTTCTCTATCATTTCATTTTCAGTATCAGTGACTGTCTTCTCACACAACTTAGTTGTAGAAGTAATTTTATGGACTGCTGAGTTCTAATCAGTGACCATCCTAAAATCGTGGAACCTAAGAGTATTCTATTGGTATAGTGCTTTTGGGAGCATAATGGTCTTATGAGGACCATAACGCCCCGACAAGCTTTCCCATAAGTCAGCTAGCTCAACCTTGTTGAAGTATTCAGTCTTCAGGTCATCCTGAATATGATGACGGAGGATAAACAAAGCCCTTGCTTTGTTCATGGGATCTTCCTTGTTGCCAATGATGATAGTCTTTTGCAGACCAAGTGACTTCAAGAACAAGTCAGCGTCAATACACCAAGGGAGGTAATTAGCTTCAGTGAGCGACCATGGTGGAAAGTCAACATCTTTTAGTATCGCAGACATCAATAATGCAAGATATATATTGTAATAAGAGACAATACATATCAATTGCATGGAAGACAAATCATAATATTTAGAATAAATCTAAAAAATGATTCCCAATCATATTAAAGGTGAACCCTGTTTATATTCTAAAATGCAAAAAATTCTTCTATAATAGTTAAATTCCAAATTTTACCCTGTAAAAAAAATGACAATTTGAATCTTAAGTGTGTGTTTTAATAGAATCTTAGCCAAGATTGTTATTCAAAACCACCAGATGTGTACGTTCCTTATAAAATCTTTTTGAAGTACATGATCTCCGATCATTACTAAAGGCAATTCATAGTTATAGAAGTCTGTGATTCTCAATCATTATCTATAGGTAAACCTTGTTCATATCCTATGAAGCGCTTAATCACAAATTTACCCTGTAAAATGGTGATCTTAACCTTAAAGTGCATTTTAATAGAGTCTTAGCCAAGACAGCTATTCAAAAACACTAAATGTGTGATTTCCTTATTCTGAGAACTAGGGTGTTCTAAGCCCGTAAGTTCTATAAAGGTAGGTATATTCTAGCCAAATAAACCATTATATGTTTAGCTGACAAGTGGTTCCATCCTGAAGTCAGCTGGGTTCACAAGATAGGTTGATTATGCCTGTCTTTGAACTAACAAACTAGGGTACTATAGGATGCTATTAATGTCTATATACCTCTAAATGTTATGCATGTAACATCTAATTGTACCTAGATACAAAAAATTAGTTCCTCAAACACCAGGTTTTTAGAAATAAGACTAAGTCAATTCCCAATTGAACTCTAGTTATTTGTCCTGCACAAGTAACTATGATTTAGATATGACTTACAGTCATATGCTAAATTAATCTTGGTTTCGTATTATCAGTGATCCCTGATCATGATAATTAGTATCATATGGGCATACCTGTAATATCCTATTAGCTATCGTAAAAATACTTAAATAGGTATTACACTAAGTACTTATATCAAATATAAGTGAGCCAATGCTCCTATACGAGGCACATATACCAAAAAAATAAAATAAAAATTTGCATAAAAAAAACCAAAAAGGGTCCCCTACAGGGTAGGTCCAGTCAATAGGAATTTCTCAAAAATAATTGGGCTTAATTTGACCAAAAATTGGGCTATTTAAAGCCATTTTAGTGTCTTGACCGGTCTGACTCGGTCTGGGTCAAGGTCTGGACTGGTCTGAACCGGTCTGACTCGATTACACGTGGCCCGCACGTGCACCACACGTGTCACACACGTACATAGATCCGGTAAGGCAAAGAATATTTAGTTCACCGGGAAGAATATTCTGGCAACAGTCCGACAAAATTTCTGACCAATATTCCAGCAAGATTCTGGTGTACGGTCGGTCTCCGGCGACTGCCACGTGTTACCTCCGGTAACTATCGCGTGTCGCACCTGTCACGGCATGCCGCATGTGCCAGGGAATACCACACGTGCCACGCACGTGCCATGTCACGTCACCGTGTCATATGTCCTCGACACGTGTTACAACTGACGTCACTATGGATAAGGATGACGTCATAAATAACAAAAAAATTGAAATAAATAAATTGATGATGTCAGCGACCAAAAAACGTCGTTTTTGCCCGTGAAACTGCCTAGTTTCAACGAGCTATTCCTGGCGATTGGGGCATCTCCAAGGGACGTGCCATATATCGTTGGAAAGATCCCGGAGTAGGTTATCCAATCGAATTGGCCTTGTCTCCATCCGATCTCTACAGTGAAAGATATACACATTCGATAACTGCCATTTAACAAGGGTAAAAAAAGAACTAAAAACCCTAGTTTTTAATCCTAAAAAATAGGAAAAAATAGGTTTTTGAAACATGTTGATCTATGATATATTATAGATCTAAATATAGGTATAAAAAAAGGTAAAATACATCTTCTCCTGATCATTTTGTTTCCGTGAAATCTCTGATTTAGACGGAAAATTTGCTCTTCTCGTTCCTAGAGCTTGCGTGCTGATAATGTGTTGGGATATGATCAATCTTGAACATAATAATACTAAAGCATAAATAAGAGAGAAATAGAGAAAGAGATTTATTGATTATCATAACTGTGTTTTATGTACATAGTACAGTTCTATTTATAGACAACCTAGAAGGATTCCCTATTCTACTCTAACTCTCCCCATAACCCTAATGGGCCTATGAGTTTGCTAGGAGTCTGTATAGGATGCCCCAACCCTGTTGAGTTCCTAACTTGGGCTTGGACCCAACTCCTAACAAACATAATATAATATAAACCAAACTGCTAGGACTGCCACGTGTCAGTGACGTATCACCACCGGTTTTGCTAGGTAGAGGTCACACATGGTGGTGATACGTCACGTCACTGTCACAAGTGTCACACACGTCACTATCACGTCACTGTTACGTATCACCACCACCGGAATATTCCCCGGCGGTGATACGTGATAGTAACGTGTGTGACACTTGTGACGTGTGACACGTGTGGCATGTGTGACATGTGTGATACACGTGCAGGGCACGTGTGACTGATTCATTCCGATTCAGACCATGTCAACCCGGTCCAGGCCTTGACCCAAACCGAGTCAGACCGGTCCAGATATTAAAATGGTTATTAATATCCCAATTTTTGGTCAAATTGAGCCCAATTTTTTTTACAAAATTCTTATTGACTGGACCTACCCCGTGGGAGACCTTTTTTTTTATTGTTTTTTTGTAAAAAAAAAATTAATTTTTTTTGGGAAGGGGTGCCTCGTATAGGTACATTTGCTCACTTATATGTGATATTTTTTTTTCAAAATACCTATTTAAGTATCTTACGATAGCTAATAGGTTATTACTGGTATGCCCCTAGGATACTAATTATCATGATCAGGAATCACTGATAATACGAAGCCAAAACTAATTTAGCATACGACTGTGAGTCATATCTAAATCATAGTTAATTGTCAGGGACAAATAACTAGAGCTCAATTAAGAATTAACTTAGTCTTATTTCTAAGTACTTGGTGTCTGAGGAACTAATTTATTGTATCTAGGTACAATTAGATATTACATACATAACATTTAGAGGTATATTAAGCATTAATAGCAACCTAGAGTACCCTAGAATGTTAGTTCAAAGATAGGCCTCATCAACCTATCTTGTGAACCCAGCTGACTTCGGGATGGAACCACTTGTCAGCTAAACATCTAATACCCCTCATATTCGTAGTAAATAAGGTCATTTGGCTAGAATATACTTACATTTATATAACTTAAGGGCTTAGGACACCATTGTTGCTCACTGGAGCTAATTACTTTACTTGGTGCATTGGCGCTGACTTGTTCTTGAAGTCCCTTGGTCTGCAGAAGACCATCGTTATTGGCAACAAGGAAGATCCCATGGACAAAGCCAAGGGCTTTGTTTAACCTCCATCATGATATTCAGGATGACCTGAAGACTTAATACCTCAGCCAGGTTGAGCCAGCTGACTTATGGGCAAGCTTACAGGGGCGTTATGGTTATCAAAATACCATTATGCTCCCAAAACCAATGTACCAATGGAACACCCTTAGGTTCCAAGATTTTAGGACGGTCGCTGATTATAACTTAGCATTCCATAAAATCACTTTAACACTTGAGCTGAGATAAAAGTCACTAATGCTAAAATGATAGAGAAGACTCTATCAACCTTCCATGCTAGCAATATTACGATTCAGAAGCAATATCAGTGAGAGAACTTGAAGACTCGTGCAGTCTTGATTCAGGCATTGCTTCTCTCTGAGCAGAACGATGAACTTCTGATGAAGAATCATGCTATGCGGCCTTCCGGGAGTGCATCGTTGCCTGCGTCAAACAATGTTCAGTTTCGGGGAAACAACCCTGTACGTCGGGGACGAAGATATGGAAGGGGTAGGGGAGGCTACCAGGGATACAGGAAGGGTGGGAACCAGACATCCTTTGGCCCTAGGAGAGGTAAAGGATTTCAAAAATCCTAGATACTAGGCAATGCGAAGAAGGAAAAGAAGACTAATTAGGGATCTACTTGTTTTAACTGTGGTGACATAAGACACTGGGCACGGGAATGCCATACACCACAGGTGGCTGCAGGTGACAGAGTCCACACCCACCAAGCAGTTGATGACACTAACTCCGCTCCTCCGAAGTTTGCAGCGTCAAACTTCTTCGACGGCACGAATACCGTCATGGATTAACATATGGAGTAATCAGTAATGATATCTCAGTAGACATGTGATGTCACATTAGAGAAAGCACTAGTAGTTTCTTTTCTAGATAGACTTGATTTACTTTTTGTTGTCAGTATTTTTGATTTTGTTTGGAACATATCATTTATATTTCAATAAAGTGCTTATGACATACATTAGATTCTCCATTTTTTCTAAATTATGATTACTCAAATTTATTGCTTAGGAAGTAGTTAAATTCAATATATGATAGTTGATCTACTACATACAACCTGCCTATGGATCTATCTGCTCATTGAGCATTACCAATAATTAGATGAGTGGCGACACATGTCTCAGACACATTAGTACCACGCACTCGGTCCTTTTGAAATATACATATATTTTTTGACTAACCTTGTGCATTGGAGATGGCACGAATATCATTGGCACGACCAATATGATAGAACACACTGAGTGCGTCACGCTACTACTCTCTAACGGTATAGTATAGGGTATCTAGTCCATTTTATAAACTAGTAAATCCCACCCGATTTTACTAAGTTTAGGGGGATACATAATAATGTTTATCACGTAATGACTATCAGAGAAAATGACAGACAAAGCTATGTGCTTTCACTCCATGTCTAAAGGTTAGCACACGTTATTGGAATGGTTTCCAATACACTCCTTGGGGATCGGATAACGAGAAGAATTATCAGGATTACATCTCAACTTTCCTTGAAAGGAATGAAGATCCAAAGAGTGTACGTGTAGCAATTGCTTTCAAGGAAAGTTCATTATGACCTAAGGCGGAGTGGGATCTCCAGTATTTTCTCCAACCACATCCATGGAGACCCATGTGGACCTTTCCATCCACATAGTGACACACTTGAATATTTATGGTTATAACAGACGCATCTAGGAGATGGCTCTAGGAATGCAACTTTAGCACGACTTCTCACTTAGATTATTCGATCGCAGACTTAGTTCCTAGATTAACCGATCAAATTCGATCGATACGACTTGACGGGGGCTTGGGAGTTGGACTCACAGGCTTTTGATGATTATTTTACCCTAAAATAGGATAGTTGATTGAGCATTATGAGTTCCCCATACAATACCCATCTCGGGATTGGCGGAGAACCTAATCAAGCGATTTAGGATAATTGTTAGGCCACTGTTATTACGATCACAACTTCCAGCTAGTGTATGGGATATGCATTTATGCTCCCATGACACTGATTAGAGTTCATCCTTTGGAAAATCACCAAATTATTTTTTCCCAAAAGCGACTAGTAATTGGGTCGGAGCCCGGTGTCGCCCATCGACGCACATTTGGATGCTCCGTACAAGTGCCGCTCACACCACAATATATGAAGATGGGACCCTCAATGTCGGCCTGATATTATGTGGGTTATGATTCGCATTTATCACTGGATATTTGGACCTACTAGCGACGTATATCCTGCAGGGCAGATAATTGTCACTTTGATGAGACGATATTCCCAGTATTGGGGGAGGATATGACAGTCAATACTGCGGATGTTTCTAAGTGGTCTTGGAAAACACTATCGTTATCTCATCTAGATCCCTATACATAAGTTAGGTGACAATAAGGTTCAATGGATTACAAACCTCTAATAGGTCATAAATGAATTGCTAGATGCATCCATAGACACTATTGAGGTACCGTAAGTGTATGTACCTGCAAGTAATACACCTACACAGCAGAACGTTCCAGGGGCACTAGTACCGCAGTAGAACGTTCTATGGGAATTAGTACCACAAACGAATCGGAGGCTCGAGCTTAATACGGAGCACCGTTAGAAGAAAGTATTTTGAGCCGGGGTACTACCGAATAAAGAATATATATGACTAATGGTGTAGTCGGTTCAGCGAGGATGGAACAACCCATTGACAAGGTATTCATATTCGTTATTGTGCTCATCATCTAGGATAAGGATTCAAAACCACTAATTGTAAACGACTGTGTGTTATTATACATTAACAAAAGTAGGTGTCAGGAATCCAAGCGGAGCTCAGCTTGTGCATAATGCGAAATGATACCATTGAGCCTGTCGATTATAAATAGGAATGGTACGGAAACATGATTAACTCAGAGAGATAATATGGTCATTACAAGACTAGTTGCCCAAGAAATCTTAAAGAGATCTGGCATCAATTGTAGTGTGACCTATTACCCAGTTATAGACGCTATAAGGCTTCAGTACTTATCAGTTTATCAAGTTGTCGGGAGTAAGCTAGACATGCGTCTGATGTAAATACCATGTATCTATATGGGAAACTAGATACGAATATATACATGAAGCTACCTGAGAAGGTATAAGCTTTTAGAACCAATTAAGCCTGAAGCACGAGGTGTATACGTAATAAAACTGGAAAAATTATGGTTGACTTGAAGCAATCAAGGCCCAAGAAACATAGTAAGTTGATTGAGTATTTGAAGGTCGGGGACTTTGCAAATATCCTTATCTGTCCATACGTTCTTATTTAGAATACAGATATTAGCTTCACTCATCATAACAGTGTATTAAATGATTTGGATATCATTAGACCTTCGGGGAAGATCAAGAGAGCCGCCGAATACCTTGGAAAGTAATTCAAAATACAAGACCTTAGGAAATTACGAGTGTCTCAATTTGTAGATCGAACATCTTGAGACTGGCACTCATACACCAAGCAATATATATCAGAAGAGTTATTTAACACTTAGATATGGATGTAGCACATGGTGCTCAGTCGTTTATTGCACATCCAGCACTTGGGTGTGGACAACGACATCTTTCACCATCTTAATGGGGGGAGAAACACCTAGGGCCATGGTGCCATAGCTTGGAGGTGCTTTGCTATAGTTAGCTGGGTATACTAGACCCAATGACTCATTCACAGTAAACTGTTTGGCTTTCCATAGTTTGGTTCTTACCCCAAGGTATTGGAATGGGATCAAGCACATTCTGAGATATCTTATCTGTATGAAAGACTGGGGTCTATTCTATCCACAACTTGGCAAACGGGAAATTGTAGGATACGCCGATACAAAATATTTGTCAGATCCATATAAAAGCCGATCACAATCGGGTTATGTATTCTTGTATGGAGATACTGCGATTTCATGGAGGTCTATGCAGCAGACAATAGTTACTACATCCTCAAACCATGCGGAGATTCTTGCATTTCATGAAGCCGACAGAGATTGTTTATGGCTGCGGTCTATGATCAACCATATCAACGAAAGTTGTGGTCTGAATTCTATCCAAGATAAACCGACGATACTTTATGAAGACAATACAGCCTGTATCGTTCAAGTCAAAGGCAGATTTATTAAAGGTGACAAAATGATGCATATTTCACCAAAATTCTTCCACATACACGAGTTACAGAAGATGAAAGAGATCGACGTTGTTCAAGTCCATTCAGAAGACAACCTGGCTGATCTATTCACGAAGGCTCTTGCATATCCTACGTTCAAGAGATTAGTCCATGGAATCGGCATGCAAAGTTTACAAGATTTATTATCTCAGGGAGATAAATCTCAAAGAAATTGACGTCAGGGGGAGTAGTCCCTGCCTGACGTGGACGCATGCGTATTGTACTCTTTTTCCTGATAGTGTAGTTTTTATCCTATGAGGTTTTACTGGCTGGAAGTTTTGATGAAGCAACGTATACGCGTCCACAACCCATATAGGGAATATGATTGTACTATTTCCGTGTACAACTTTTTGCCCAAGCTAGGAAGCCAACAGGGTTGGGGTGTTCTATACAGACTCCTAGCAAATACATAGGCCCAATAGGGTTATGGGGAGAGTTAGAGTAGCATAGGGAATCATTCTGGGTGTTGTCTATAAATATCACTGTACTATGTACAGAGAACACAGTTATGATAATCAATAAAAAAAATTTCTCTTTCTCTCTTGTTCATGCTTCAGTATTATTTTGCTATAGATTCATCATATCCTAACAAAAACCTAATTTTTAGTTTTTAGTATCTCTTCTCATCTCCGCCCCTCACAAACACAACCTCCTCCCCTCTTTTGCCTCCTCCAAAATGGAGAGTGCCCTCTCTCATGAATGATTACTTTGAAAGGTATTAACTAACTCTCTCTCTCTCTCTCTCTCTCTCTCTCTCTCTCTCTTTCTCTCTCTCTGAATAGTCTCAACAATGGAGATTGGAAGATAAAAGTGGTTAATGTTCCTGCAACAATGGATAGATCATCATCAATTCATGATCATCTCCGCCTCTCCAGGGTGGTAGTTAATCCACAATACGATTGAGAAGCTTAAGTTAGTAGAAAAGTATGAAGAACACCAAATTGTATGGGAAATATAAGAGATTCAATTGTATTATCCAAATAATTATAATGAATAAACTTTAAACCCTAAGGTTCTTCCTTAGAACTTCTTTCTAGATCTAACATCCAAAAAAAATAAACTAAGTCCCCTTTATATACTAGAGAACTTAAAATACTAAAAGAACGCATCTCGAGGTAAAACACCCCTCAAAAATACAACTAACGCCAAAAAGAAAAAGGCTGAATCGCGCCTCTGTTCAAACAGAATTGTTTATGTTTGAATAAAATAAAATGCATTCGAATAGATTAAAATCTTATTCGAATAAAATACCTCAGACAAAATACCAGAAATCTATTTGAATAGAATAAAAATATATTCGAATAAAACCCTCAGGCAGAAATCTATTCGAATAGAATAAAAATCAATTCGAATAAAGCCCTCAGGCAGAAAAGTATTTGAACATAAATAATTATGTTCGAATAGAATTGCTCAGTATCTTCTTCAGATCCTCCTGGATCATGGTTCCCCCCTTTAGGAGCCTTGAGCTCCTGCTCAAGCTAGAACTGGAGATGTAGGAATGCGGCGATACCTAATTCCCTACTGTACCACTTCGACTTACTCGACAGTGTACCCTTCTTCCCAACTCAGAATGATTCAAGAACACCCAGTCCAGTAGTATGGACCTTCCTCTCTAGAATACCATCATTCGGCAATGGATCTTTTCTTTCTATCTATAAGTCATCAACTGACGATAGACGAGTATCGATTTTAGAGTCTTCATCCAAAAGAGATGGCTCAAACAGCTTCAAATGCTCGGCATTAATCACCCAATACATCTTCATGAAAGGTGGAAAATCCAACTGGAATGTATTGTCACCAATCTTCTTGAGTATCAAAAACGAACCATAACGGATAGGTATGAGCTCTTTACCTTCTCTCTTAAGTCATTCCTTATCCAAATACAACCAAACGGGGTCGCCCTCAAAAAAAGTATACTCAACCCTATACTTGTCGTGGCGAGCCGTATACTTCGCTTGAGTCTTCTTCAACTGAGTTTCAACCACCTCATGAACCTTGTTAATCTTCTCAATGAAATGCTGAGCTTTAACCTATTCCTCTTCCTCCTTCCCTGACACTGCCTTGTCGCCAAGACTAAACGCCAAATCAAAAGGGCTTTGCGGCTAGTACCCCAAACAAACTTCAAAAGGAGACTTCAACGTAGAACCATGAATTGCCCGGTTTAACACAAACTAAAGATACGGTAAACTCTCATCCCAAGTCTTAGGATGCTTAGAATGGAATTCCCGTAATATATGTACCAAAGTGCGATTAATGACCTCTGTTTGCCCGTCTATTTGCAGATGAAAAGAGGTACTTCTCTTCAACTTAGTATCCATCATCCCCTATAACGATCTCCAGAAATGCCCCAAAAAGTGGTTATCCCTATCATAAATAATAGAAGAAGGGAGCCCTAAATATCTCATGACGTGTCTAAAAATAATTGCACTGATCCTTCCCCTGTGACCGTCTTTTGGCATGGAATAAGAACAATCATCTTGCTGAATCGATCTACCACTACAAACAAATAGTCATTCTTACACCTGGTCATGGGAAAACCACCCATAAAATCCATCGAAATACTCTCCCCAGGTCAACTAGGAACTGGCAATGGTAAGTACAGTCATATCTTCCTATTGGAAGGTTTTGATGTGTTGCATAGCATGCAAACATGAACCATACAAGCAACATCCACCTACATCTTCGGCCAATAGACATAACGCCACAAATTTAGAAGAAAGTCTTCTCCACCCCGAAATGACCTGCTACCCGGGAACAATGTGCATTTCGAATCTACTGGAAACGGTCTCCACCCTCAGGAATACATAGTAGATTGCCCCTTTAAATCAAACCATCCTTCAGAACATACTTGCACGTCTTGTCCTGCAATAACTTATTGTAAATAACACTGAGCTCTTTGTCATCGTCATGCCCTGAAACGTACTCAGAAGAAACAATCGGTTATATCTGCATAGCTACCAACAAAGCGGAAATAGTTGGTAATGGCGACCGAGATAACATATCAGCCATCTTGTTGTCCACTCCTTTCTTATACTTGACCAATAAGGTAAACTACTGAAGGTACGACATCCACTTCATATGGCGAGCTTACTGAAGCTTGGACTGCGTAGATAAGAACTGTAACGGTTTGTGATCAGAATGTACCACAACCTCCTTCCCCAATAAGTAACTCCGCCAATGCTTAACTGATTGATATAGCGCGTAGAACTCCTTATCGTAGGTAGGATAGTTGCGTACTGCTCCTATAAACATCTCAAAATGGTAAGCAACCGGCTTCCCATCCTGTAAAAGGATTGCCCCCAATGCATAGTCTGACGCATCTGTCTCGACCTCAAAAGGCCGCTCCAAATTAGGCAATGTTAACACTGGTGCATCCGTAATCTTCTGCTTTAGTAACAAAAAAGTTTTCTCATGGTGTTCTTCCCACACAAACTGTACCCCAGTCTTTGTCAAAGAATACAGCAGTACGACAATTTGTAAAAAATGTCGAATAAATTTCTGTAAGTACTGACAAGAACCCATAAAACTCCTCACTTCCATCACTGTGCGGGGTCTAGCCAATTAGTAATGACCGAGACCTTATCTGGATCGACCTTAAGCTCGCTGCCACCAACAATAAAACCCAAATAGACTAGCTCTTATTTCCCAAACTCGCACTTCTTCCCGTTAAGAAAAAGCTGTTGTGATCGCTACACGCACAACACTTTACGTAAATGCCCAAGGTGCTCCTCCCATGTATGACTATATATCAAGATATCATCCCAATATACAATTACAAAATCATTAATAAACGCATGAAGTACCTCATTCATTAGCCGCATAAACGTCCCCGGAGCATTGCATAACCCAAAAGGTTGTAACCACTCAAATAAGCCCTATTTGGTTTTGAACGATGTCTTCCAAGTATCATCTTCCCGGATTCTAACTTGATGGTAACCCGACTTAAGATCCAACTTGGTAAAAAACTGAGCCGTCTGCAACTCATCTAAAAGCTCGTCAATCCGTGGAAGCGGATAATGATTCTTCACCGTGATCATGTTCAGCGCCCGATAATCCACATACATCCTCCAAGACCCATCCTTCTTTGGCACCAGTAACACCGGCGAACCACAAGGCGAGCAACTCGGATTAATAACTCCTTGCTCTAGGAGTTTATGTACATGTTTCTTGATCTCATCAGACTCAGTAACAGAAGTTTGATATAACCCAATGTTTGGAAGTGGCTCACCATTCACCAAGGTGATATCATGCTCCACATCCCTCTTGTGTGGCATCCCTTCTATGCCCAGAAACAAGTCTTCATACTCCTCTTGCAACTCCCCCATATCGGTTTATTGCTTATGAGACATTGCCAAAATAGACAATACTGTAGCCGACGGACCCTCTTGAACCGGTTACACCAACAATAATACAAATTTGTTGCTTACATTATCCAACCTCTTTGCCTGAGTCGCCGTTACCAAATTACTTGTAGTGATATATTCCTTGCACACATTAATATGAAACTCAGTCCCATCCTTCACCAAACGAAACTTACGAGCACGATGGTAAAGGATTTTATCTCGGTCCTAAAGATAAGAACTACCCAAGATGACTTGACACACGTCCAACAGAACCACCTCACATGTCACTTCGTCAATAAACTTTTCAGTAATCGCAAACTAGAACGTACACTGCTTAGTGATCTTTAACTCCGCGTCTTTCTTAATCCAACCCAAACCATACGGCTTAGGATGAGCCATTGTAGCCAAATCCATCTTCTTCACCGCCGCCTCAAAAATTAAATTCTTCTGACTACCCGGATCAATGATGGCCTCGACTAAGCTCTACTTCACTTGAATGCTGACAAAGAAAAGCTTTTCCCGACTCGCCTCATCGATAACTAGAGGTTGCTTGAATATTAGAGTAAGCTTAGGATTTGGGTTATCTAAATCCGGAAGATCCGTAATCGCTGCGGCTAGTGCACGTTTCTCTTTATTGCCCTTCTCCTACTTCGGCCGAAGCTCCGGGTGAAGTTTCCAACATCTATCGGAATTGTGTCCATTAGCCTTATAATGACTACAGATAGTCCCCTTGAATGAAGACCCATCTCCTTTGGACTCCCCTTTCTGATCCAACTTCCAATTAGCCTTGTATCCCAACTTGTTCTTGTTCTCTTTCTTGTCGCTCTTCAAGTACTTACCATCAATGGCAATTACTTTAACGGTAGCGCCCTCGATATTTTCTACATTGAAAAGCTTTAATTCTCTTTGAATGAACTCCGACAAACCCCCTGTATACTTCATGAACACATCGTACTCCTCCACGTCAATATTCAAAGTCAATGCTTGGTTATGAAACTCTGTAGTGAATTGTTGCACGGATTGCCCAAACCTTTGGCACAAATTGTACCATTTATACCACCGCTCATGTTCATACCCAATCGGATAGAATTACTTCCTCACCAAAACCTTAAATTCCTCCCAACTCAAACTTCCGATATTATGTCATTTCCGATAGGATATCCACCACGTTAGTGAGTAACTTGTGAATTTCAAAGTAGAGAAGCAAATCTTCTGAGCGTTTGAATATTTATCAATAGAAAAATAGGTCTTCAACCTATCTAACCAATTATCTAACTTCTCGGCATCGACGGAACCATCAAAAACTGGAATCTTAATCTTAAAACCAATATGAAGATTACGCATAGGATTCATTGACTTCCCAAAACATTGGCGTTCCTTAACGGAATTGGCATCACTAGAATTACTGGCTATCCCCGCATTATCGATGTCTCCATCCCCCTCCAAAACCCATTTTCCCCTCGAGCGGCCTCGCCGATGAGAACGGCCTCACCGTGTCGCCGAAGTAGAAGTCTTTGCGTGGTTTGTGAGACACAATTATTCAACTAACTCCCCTACAGTAAAAGTTAGGTCGGAATCTATCGTTTACAAAAGCGTGATTCGATCGTTGGCCTCGTCCATCTCCAAATCGTCATTCTTCTTCGAATTAGGTTTACGATGAATCATCAACCGACTCACTAGCTTCTCTTTTGTTTACTTGAGACATTCACGTGTAAAGACCATAAACCACAATCAAACCCCCCGAAAATCGTAGCTGGAAAACTGATACCACTTAATCCACAATACGATAGAGAAGCTTAAGTTAGTAAAAAAGTATGATGGACGCCAAATTGCATGGGAAAAATAAGAGATTCAATTGTATTATCCAAGTAATTACAATGACTAAACTCTAAACCCTAAGCTTCTTCCTTAGAACTTCTCTCTAGATCTAACATCCAAAAGAAATAAACTAAGTCCCCTTTATATACTAGGGAACTTAAAATACTAAAAGAACGCATCTCAAGGTTAAACATTCCTCAAAAATACAACTAACGCCAAAAGAAAAAATGCTGAATCATACCTCTGTTCGAACAAAATTCCTTCTGTTTGAATAAAATAAAATGTATTCGAATATATTAAAATCTTATTCGAATAAAACACCTCAGGCCGAATACCAAAAATCTATTCGAATAGAATAAAAATCTATTCGAATAAAACCCTCAGGCAGAAAAGTATTCGAACAAAAATAATTATGTTTGAATAGAATTGTTCAATATCTTCTTCAGATCCTCCTGGATCAGTAGTGGTGGTGGCTTGCAAAGATGAAAGACCAATGTTTGCTCTGTATTTTTTTTCCTCCTTTGCAAATGGATTTGATGGGCAAAATGAGGGCTTTTTTCTCCTTTGTTTCTGATTTTTTAATAAACCTCAGTTCAGTTAATTGTTTTTGATTTTTTCTCTTGTTTTTTTTTTAATCTCGAATTAGTGATTAAAATAATATATGTTGTCTCTGAGGTTGATTTCAAAATACTTTCGTTCTTCCGAGTTTTATCAATGTGGAAAGAAATTAGAGACCTGAACTGAAGAGACATAACACATTGTTTTTTATTGTAATTTTGAGTATTGCATTCTCCTTCACGGAAAGCACTTAGTTTCAGCCTTGTCTAAAGATATTTGGTGTTGAAAACTATAATTAGTTGTTAGACATTATGTACTGATGATTATAGCCTTATAATATAATCTGGATGGTGGGATAGAAATGTTTCTAGTAAACCAGTAAACTTTTAATAAGTGAACTTTAAATTGATCATAACTTTACTCTTAATTGGTTTTTTGTATGATTAGAGTCAACACTCCTTTGAGGGAATCACAGGGGCAAAGAAGTAAACGTAGTGAGACCGTAACAGTTGATCTACAATCAATCCATGACAATTAGGTATTTTCTCAAATTCTTCATCAAGTTTTTTTAGTTGTGTTTATAACCTGTAGAAATTCATTTGAATTATGTTTGTAAAGTCAAGATGTCTGAATCACTTGTCTCTTTATTACTGATTTGTAGATTGAACAAAATCTTACTCAAGATGGTGAGCAAACAACTCAAGTTGGGCGAGATGGCAAAAATCTGAAACTCAAAAAGAAAAAAGAGAGGTACGAAGCACAAAACATCTAAAACGTAGGATCACTTTACTATCATAGAAGGTACTTATGAGGTTCCGAAAAGATCATAATACAATTATTGTCAAACTAGTATCAGATGTCATTCTAAAAGTAAAGGAACAAGTACTATGTTGAATCACTTGAACAATATTTGTAAAAAGTATCGGTATGGGAAATATGGGAATGTTACAAAAGGTCAGGAAATACTAGCTTTTAAAACAAAAGGAGATGGACAAAATGAGGTTGTGGGAGTTACTTAGAGTGTGGAGGCATGTAGACTAGCATTAGCTAAAATGATCGTTATGGACGAATTACCATTTAGATTTGTAGAAGGTCTTAGGTTTAAACACTTCTACAATGTTATTATTCTGAGGTTTCCCATCCCATCTCGTTTCATGATTGTTAGGGATTGTCTCAAGTTGTATAAAGATGAGAAACAAAGCTTAAAGAAGATTCTTAAGGATCAAAGAATCTATCTTATACCACAGACACATGTACATCTATTCAAGACCTTTGTTATATGTGTCTCATCGAGGGTGAAAGATACATTAATTCATCTCCATGATTGGCATTTTGGGAAATACACTACATTACAGCATCAAAATATCAGTGAATCTTCCCAAGGGTTAAGGAGTGAAGGAGACGATTATGAAGAGGACGATGGTATGTCATTGGCTGATGAGTTTGAAAAGCATTTGGAAGAAGATAATTTAGTGAACAAGTCTGAACTTGAGATATATTTGGCAGAGGTGTGTGAGTCACCAAAGAATGATCACTTTGACATTTTAGATTGGTGGAAAGCTAATTTTTCAAGGTATCGGATTCTTTATTTTGTTACATGGGATGTATTGGCAATTTTCATTTCTTCGGTTGCGTCAGAGTCTGCTTTTAGTACAGGTGGTCATATACTGGATTATTTTTGTAGTTCATTAGCTCCTACCACTGTGGAAGCTCTTATATGTGCACAAGATTGGCTCCGACCATCAATGGTCCCAATTGATCTTCGTGAGTCAATTGATGATGTCGAAAAACTTGAACAAATTGATAAAGGTTGACATATTTACATAGTTATTTTTATCTTGATATTACTTTTTACATTTTTTGCAACTATTTATAACATGTGTTTTCTTCTTATTTGAATTTAGAGATACTTGGAGGATCACTTTTGTATCCTTCTTTTGTTGAGGATTGATGTTTACCCACCAAAAGGTAATCTTATATTTTCCTTTGATTTAACATTTAGAAAGTAATCACCAAAACTTTCTCTCCAAATGTAGTCTTTCTTTCATGTTATAACAGAGTTTCTGTTATATTAGAGTATTTTTCCATTATAAGATATAGTATTGCTAGTGCCTAAATGAGTTTATGAAAAAATCATGAAATCTTAATTGCACAATATGTTTGCTAGTGCACAATATGAGTTTATTAATGTCCATTAGAGGACAACAATAAATTATAAAAAAAATCATGAAATCTTAATTACACAATATGTTTATGATCTATGTTTGATAAATGAGTTTTAATTGAACTAATAAGATAAGCCCTGAAGGCAACTATTAGGGAGTCCGTGAATGACTGTGTTGATTAATTGAATTTAAGGGCTATACCTTATTAGCCTGAAGTTGCACAATATGTTATGATATATGTTTGGTAAATGAGTTTTGATTGAACTATAAAGATTAGGTACTTGAAGTAGTTCTAAGCAGGGTTTATATGGTCAAGGTGTACTTTGAGCAGCTTTTTTACTTTGTGATAATGTTCTATCTTGTTTATATCTGATGGTATCTTCAGTAGGAACTAGGAAATTGTGCTCCAATGTCATCTCTGAAACACAAATGCACCATATATATATATTCTGGTTGTTTGGAAGCTCTCCACGATTTTTTCTTAAAGTTTTCATTGTTTCATCCATCTAATGTGGATGATCCAGAGAAACAGATTTTGTAGGTTACTAGAGCTTCATTTAAAAAAAAAAATTAGCACTAGAGTTTCATTGTTATATCTGATGGATTCTTCCTTATAACCTTAAAAGAGTTGGGAAGGGGGACGTGCAGTAATCATTATTCTTGCTAAAATGAGGGTATGCCTTACTATAGGTTGCACTATATTGATTGCTAACTGTGTGAAGAACGTCATTAGCACTGGCTTTTGTTTTGATTTCATTGAATACAAAGGGCCAAATAATCTTGGATGCCATTAATGTCTTACAATTATTGGAACCAAGTTTTGCACTAGCATTTTCCTAAACATAATTGAATATAAAGGGAAATCTTGGATGCCATTGATGACCTAAGCATAAGAAACAATTACAACATAATGAAACTATTTATAGTTAAGCAAGTACTGCTAGATTCTAGCACCTGGTCTATTCAAAGAAGGTTCAAACTTATAAAGAATGCATAAATAGTTATCTTTTACACAGTTATTTAGCATTTATTAGTAGCATTTAATATAATGAATTAGCACAAGGTTTGACATTACCGATCACACAAAAAATTAACATAAGGTTTATTGAGACCAAATAAAGGCCAATTATATGCCTCTTTACAATCTTCATTTTATTCGATCTTTTACCTGATTTACTAATGCACAACTTCTTCGCATTCTCAGCATATATCTACGACAATTATTAACTTGTAAGTGTGGATGATATAGTTTATTGGACTGATTTTCAGGTAATCATAGTGAGAGAGCTTTTTTTGGAGGATTAGCATTGAAATAGTGTAGACTAGTTTTGCAAGCATATAAACACTCATAACTTGTATTTAAAAATATCATTTATAATATTGTGCTTTACATGTAGGCCTTGATTAATATTTTGGTACTAATACTTATTTTTCATGTTGGCAGTAATAACTATCATCTTGCTCTATGTTGCCGATTAATGGATGATTCGAATTATGAAGAGGGGGTGGTTATTTATTATGTTTCATTAATGTAGTTACATTTTGTGGTTAGTAGTAAGAGTTTGTAAGGAATTAATGTAAGCAAAAAATAGTGAAACTCTAAATATTATTGTGGTCATTATGGATCATTATGCATGTAATTAAATTTGTTATGTTTTCTCTAAATATTATGCAGTTTTATATCATAATTGTAGCAAAAATGTGTAACTGAGTTGAATCGGACCACATACCAGTTAATGTTTAGGGTTTTATTTTCGGTTCGATTCGATTTTTAGTATATTTTGCAATTCAATTTCGGTTTGTCTTTTGCTGCGGGTTACAATTCGATTTCGGCTTGACCTTTGTTGTGAGTTTGGGTTCAATTTCAATTTGACCTTTGTTGCGGGTTGTGGTTCGGTTCTGGTTTCAACCATTTCTCAATCAATTCGGTTCATTTTCGGTTTGATAATTTAAAAACCGATAATTTCAGTTACAGGTTTGGGCATAAACCGACCCAAACCGACCCGTGCTCACCCTAGAAGAAACTACTCGAAAATTGTTTAGATACATGTTTTTGTGTCTTCAAACTGCTGTGTTATTCCGTAACATAAACTAACAAGACTCATCCGTATCCTAATAGTGTGGTGGGCTTTACAAGACCCTGCAGATTCGACTATCTACAACTGCAACCTTGGGAGATGACTCAGAGAACTTCAGTGCTTCAGCAAGTGATAGACGGCGGTTTCTCCAAGTACTCTGCGCCCAACTCTTCATTCTCTCCCCTTCCCCCTTTCTGTTCTGTTGTAGACACAAAATTTCTGCATAACCACCTTCACAATGGCAGCAAACAAAGATCAGAAACATTAATACATAACCATTCCATCAAGAGTTTCATCTTGAATGTCCGAGTACATATAATATTAAAGGAAAACAATGGAAATGACATGTGTATTTAAAATGGTTATTCAACAGGATCTTTTTTTGTGCATGGATTATTAAAGAGAATTACCAATTGAACTGACAAACTCAATAATGTGATGAGTGGTGCAGAGCATCAATGAGTAAGTATGAGTACTCTCAACTTTTCCTGCGTAAGGCGTGAACAGGCAAACAAGTGCCCCTTGGCCACACTCAACCTATAGACTTCACCACTATGAAATGCAAAAAAAATCACAACAGACCAGCTCCTCGCAAAAACTTTGGTTTCTTGCCACCGATAGGAAATCTTTAAGCCTAGCCAATAACTCTTAAGTGAGGAGGTCATGTCTATATTGCTATTTTCAATGAGCTAGCGTGAGGCAGCCTAACCTCCACCTACTTCGAGGCCCAGCAAGAAATTAACGGCCCCGCTAAAGGACTTTCTAAAACTAATGAACCCGGAAGATAAGTGCCCTAAATAAAAGAGGGTGTAGAGCAATCATGTAGCAATGATCGTTTCAGTAATTAAGTGTATATTTAGGCATTAGGCTTGAAATGTGCACATCTAAATTCCCAAGGCAATTCCCAAACACTTTCCTCTTGTGCATAGATATTGACCAAGGACTGGGCCATACATCTATAGGTCACTAATAAATGTCTCATACCATTGGGTGCTGAGGTACCCTCTAAATAGGGTGAGAGAAGGATGTTAATGTTTATATTATTATTTTTTCCACTATGTTCTAACTTCTAAGTCACCTGTGTAGAGTATATATACCAGTATTCTAGTCACTGTGAGAAACGTCTTAAATTTTATTTACTAGTTTCTTTCTTGCATAATATATGAGATCCGTCCTTGTTTTTTTTTCCGTAGGCACACATTATATTGCAGTAAACCCTCAGAGGGGAGGAAACCCTTACAAAAATCCCTGGTCTAGGGAAAACACTTTAGTACATAAGACTCAAACAACTACAAATATACATTCTTCTGTGTAGTTGTGTACAATCCTTATTTCTCTCCTCTTTGTCTTCCAATAATCTCTACACTATTAATGGAATATGATGGTTGCAGAAGTAAATGGCTAACTAAACTCCCTTAGAAACTGTATCTAAGCTCGAATTAGGTCAATTTTGTGGCATACATATATGAAACACTATGTCCGAAACAGTGTTAAGAACAAAGGAAATGCAAATGAGGTGCTTCAGCATACCTCTGGCAAGGGCCACCACATCTCTCCTTTCTCCCTTGGCATCTACACCTGAAACAATTGAAACGGACAAAGCTCGTAGGTTTAGTCAAATTCACATAAAAGCAAGCCCAAAAGCTTCTTTTTTTACACATCAAGGGTAAAAGTTGGCTGATAAGAGTAACTGGTTTACCTTCAGTCTCCAGGGCTGGGGCTTTAAGCAAATCTATCGCTCTTCTATAAAGTCCCTGAGGATGATAATTCCGGTACTCGATTAGAATATATCGCATATACATATAACTCAAACTGCAAATAAAGTAAATGATAAATGAAAAAGTAAACAACACTACTAATAACAGAAATATTCTACACACACTTTTAATTGCTTGTGAGTTGTTCTTATATTCTAATGGCATCGTGATAGTAAGCAGCAGTGATTCCACAACTATAACTATTTTTTCACTAATGGAACCTTAAAAATTGTCAGCTATTAAGGCTTGAGTTATCACAATCAAGCCAAACTTGATCTGGCCTTTAAATAAATGCCAAAGATTTCGCACTTTTGAGGACCGACACATATTTTGGGACTGCGCTGTGGAGTATGCACCAACCTCTTGAATCAAAATCGAACTCGAACGCTCCAACCTCGCTTTGTCCCGATACATGAAAGCTATACAGGTTAAAATGACCCCGACTTTTGGATGATGAGAACCTATATCAAACACAATCCAATTTACATATCCTAAATATTATTTCTTAAATATATATCACATAATACTGTTGAAATTCCTTGTATGAACTGTCATTTAGAAAATTCAGGATTAGGTAACAAACCAAAATGTTCTTCAGCTTTTGTTAATGCCTTTGTTAGCATCTCCTCTGCCTCATGAAAATTCCTGACAAAAACTTGCATGACAACAACAGAGAAGAATACAATAACCATAAAGCTCACTTCTCGACTAACTGGAAGCATACCCTGAATGTGCTTCAAGTTGTCCTAAGGCACAAGTTGCAGCCAACAGAACCTCTGCCAGAACCATATTACAAGCTGCTAAACCAGATAGACCTGCAAACTCTTTGGTACTAGGCACCCCTTGAATTGCTTTCTCATAGAAGCTCTTCGCCAAAGAAAATTTTCCAGAGGCGTGTAATAACTCCCCATGCGAGAGCGCAACATTCCCTGTAACACACCGACTCTCCAATGTTAACAAAAGTCATAATCACTATAATAATATCACAAAGGTCAATAAATCACCATACCAGAACAACCTTCATCACTCTGAGTTTCTTCAAAGCACTTCTCCGCTTAGACACATAAACATTATACCATCAATTATAGCAATAAACATCCAAAATGTAAACTGATACAATACAAACTAGCCATCGAAGTAAATAGGCTTACCCATTTCGATATTCCCACGCACAAGTTCAACAAGTCCCTTAATCCCTTTAGCCCGTACCCGAAGAACCCCATCTTCCGTGTCAGTTTTATCAAGCTCCAAGCATTCATCAGCGAGCATAGATGACAAATCAACATCCTACATACACCACAAAGGGGTCTCTGATTAAACTTTTAAAATACCCATTGTTCTTAAAAACTGGCCAATCATGGTTACAACAACAAACCTGACCCCTTTCCAAGTTGAGCCCAACTAGTGCTTCCATTGCAGCAACTACAACATAGTCAAGTTCAAATCTTTACCACCATTACTCAAAACCCATCTAAGTTAACAACTCAAATTAAACAAACCCCAGAATCAAAACATGACTAAACAAACTAACCTCTAACACCCAAAGAAGAACTCTTCAAATCTCGAATTCTCTCGAGCTTCTCCATCGCTTCGCCGACATCCCCACTGTTAAAGATAAACACAGAAAGAGGTTTTAATGATTCAAAGGGTGTTAAAAATTAGTGATTTGAGACTCAAAGATGAAACCTTTCTGATAGTAAAGTAGACATAGCGAGCAAAACAGTGCCCCTTGTGTTGTCAACAAAGTTATCATCAACCCCTTCGCGTACGTTAGCAGTAGAGAGACATTGTTCAAGTATGAGAAGAGATTGTGCATAGGATTCAGTTGATTTGTTTGAATTTGAGAGACTGAGAGCGTAGTTTATCATTTGGAGTGAGACTGGATCGACATCTGGACCGTTGGCTGAGAAGGATCTGGTGAGTGAAGGAGATTGGGTTGATCGAACGGCTGTGGTTGATGAAGAGAGAAGTTTTTGTGCGATTCGAAACATGGTTTCTTCTCTCTTTGAACTGAAGAAGCTGAGAGAAACTCCAAATGAAGAGCAAAGTGAATCATCCAAACTGAAGATGGATTGGAAAAGAAAAAGGCCAGATACAGTTCCAGTTCCCCTTTCTGGTTGTGGGTTCAATACCAGATCCGGGTTGAGTAAGACTAAACAAGTAAACCACGAAATGGTGGATTCCATCAAACGACCGAGAGATGAGAGAGAGAGAAGAATATATTTAAGATGGAGAAGAGAGAAGAAGGAAGAAAGAAAGAGGTGAATAAGAAACAGAAGAACAAGGCGATGACGGGTGGATGAATTTTTTTGTGACATTTTTAGCTTTTCAATATGCATATTGTAAGATGGAAAAAAGGACATTGGAGAGAATAAAGAAAGAGAGACGGGAAGATGAAGCAGATGACGAAGAATTGGGCGAAGGATGGACAAAATTTGTGACATCTTTTTACTTTATCAGATGAAAATGGGGGAATGAGTGAGAGATATCATACACTGATGCATGATTTTGTGGCAAAATGTAGCTCATCATGTTTATGCAAGTGTTGTATATGCTCGAGTTTCATACGGGTTCACCAAAGCATTAAGACCGAAACCTGATGAAATAAACATGTAGCTTGAGTATTGTTTCTGATGAAACGCGCCTAAGTCATTGACCGACTATATAAGACTTATTATGGCCCACATGAGTAGGAGTCTTTTAGAAATTATGGATTTCTAATTATGATAATCCTGTTAAGTTATGGACTCGAATTATGTTCGAGGTAGTTCAGTTCGAGGATTGAAGACGGATTGAAACGGATTGAAAATAGGATTTCTCAATGTTCATTCCAGCTAGTTCTGTTCGACCTAAAGTTCGAGCTAGTTTTGTTCGACCTGAAGTTCGAGCTGGTTCTATTTCGACCTGGAGTTCCGTTGAAGTCGTTCGAACGAGTTAAAAGGCGTTCAAACGAGATGCTCATTTTCTAGGGTTAGGAACTTGGTTATGTCGAAGTCGTTCGAACGAGTTGAAAGTCGTTCGAACGAGATGACTTGTTTCTAGGGCTAGGAACTTAGTAACGTCGAAGTCGTTCGAATGAGTTGAAAGTCGTTCGAACAAAAAACCACGTAGGCTAGTTTTGTAAGTTTGTTTGGGACGTTGAGTCTGCCTCGAGATCTATTCTGTTTGTAAATAGTCTCCCAAGTATACAAGGGAGACTTAAGTTATTTGTCTCTCTATCTTTCGGTAAGTTTAACACTAGAGAACTAGGCTTTGAGAGACTCCATTAGAAAGCTTGAGTAAGCTTGGAGAGATCATGTGTAACCTATTTGATCATAGTAAATTGTTCATGGGGAGTAATTTTTCATCCGCAAGGGTTTTCCACTTCCCTCCTCTAGGAAAATATTTGTCTTTGTATTGATCTTTGCTTAATTATTTACTTGATCGGCGTATTCTGTATTTTGTTCTTGGCGTAAAAGAGAGAGTAGCTACCTCAATTCTCAATAATTGGTATAAGAGAGCTTGTTACAGGGTTTGTGTGGTGAAGAATGATGGTCGACCAAAAGAAATTAAAGATCACGAAGTTCAATGGCTCGAATTTTGGAGTGTGGAAGATGCAGATAGAAAATTACCTCTATCAGAAGAATCTTGACTTACCACTAGATGGGATTGAGATGAAGCCGGCAGATCATAATACTGCTAAGTGGGCGCGATTGGATCGCAAGGTGCTTGGAACTGTTAGGTTAGCGCTATCATCTCAAATTCTGCATATGATCTCCAAAGTTACGACAATGAAGAATTTGATAGAGACTTTGTCCTCTATGTATTCAGAACCGTACGGGGCAAATAAGGTACATCTTTTACAGAACTTGTTTACATTGAAGATGAAAGATAATGGTAGTGTGCAAGCTTATATTAGTGAGTTCAATACTATTTATGCTCAACTTGAATCTGTAAAAATCACTTTTACCGAGGAGGTGAGAGTATGGGCTCTTCTAGAGAAGATACCTGAGAGGTGGAAAAGGTTTATTATAGCTGTGAGCAATTCATTGGGGAAGGAAGACATTAAATTTGATACTATACTCTAGTTGATTATGAGTGAAAAAATAGGCGTAAAATATTTGAACCCTCTTCAAGTTCAAACAGTAGTGCATCGAACGTCGAGGAAGAAGGGAGGTCTTATAGAAAGGGGCCAAAGTATTGAAGGGGTCGTTCACAGTTAAGAGGAAAGTCTAAGCTGCCCAGTGCGTGTTGGACTTGTGGAAAGAAGGGTCACTTCATGCGAGATTATAATTTTCCTAAGAAAGTTTATAATGAGGAAAAAGAAACAATGAACCTTACTGAGGAGGTTAGTTCTGATGAGGCTCTACTACTTTCGTGTGACGATGTTAATAAATCTTGGATAGTTAATTCGGGTTCCTTATTCCATGCTACTGTAAACGTAGGTTTCATAACCAATATTGTTAAAGGCGACTTCGGTATAGTCTTTCTTGCAGATAAGAGTATACACAATATTACTGGAAAGGGAAACGCTAGGTTGAAGTTGCCTTCGGATGCGACGTTGGCTTTAAAGAATGTGTGACTTGTACCTAAATTGGGGCGTAACCTTATCTCGGTTAGCTAATTGGCGGATGATGGTGGATATGTAAGCACTTGGTGCTACATTCTGAAAGGTTACAAAGAGAGCTATGGTAGTAGCTCGAGGCTTAAGACAAGGAACGTTGTATACACACAAAACATAATTTTTACTATTTGTGCGACCACTCCAGGGATTGATACAAGTACTTGGCAAAAATAGCTCGGTCACATAAGTGAAAAGGGGATGAAGATGATGGTAACAAAGGGAAAGCTAGAGAGTCTTGATGAGGCTGATCTTAAATTTTGTAAAGAGTGTGTTCTTGCGAAGCAGAAGAAGGTTAGTTTCAAAATAACTGGAAGATCAAGGAAACCTAAAAAATTGGATCTTGTTCACACATATGTTTGGGGGCCAACCAAGGTGTATTCTCTTGGTGGTTCTCATTATTACGTTACTTTATCGATGAAGCTACTCGTAAAATGTAAGTCTACTTTGTGAAGAACAAATTAGATGTGTTCGATAAATTTAAGAAGTGGAGGGCTCTAGTTGAAAATAAAACCGGCTTGAAACTGAAGTGTCTTGGGTTGGATAACGGGGGCGAATACTGTAGTAGCGAGTTTGAAGACTTTTACGCGTCAAACAGGATTAGGCGACAGAAGACTATTCCTGGAACACCGCAACAAAATGGTGTTGCAGAATACATGAACCGAACCATAAACGAAAGAGCGAGGAGTATGAGACTCAACGCTAGATTGCCAAAATGTCTTTGGGCGGATGCAGCTAGTACGGCGGCGTACTTGATTAACAGAGATCCTTCAACGACTTTGGACTTTGGACTTCCTAAAGATGCATGGACCGGTAAAGAGGTAAACATTTCTCACTTACGAATATTATAAATGTTTGATAATTCAGATACAAGGACAAAGTTAGATGCAAATTTAATGAAATGCATATTCATTGAATATGGTGGTGATGAGTTTGGGATGCGAAGAATTGAAAAGTCATCTGAAGCCATAATGTTACATTCATTGAGTAAGTTTTGTATAAAGACTTCAAAGTACCTGTGGAAAGGAATTGAAGTGAAGCAGCAGAAAGTGTCGACATTGAATTTAAACCCTCTCGAGAATGAAGAAGTCATGGTTGAGTTTGATGCACTTGATCAAGACGAGGAACCTAATGATCTAGACATTCCAATAACACTTCGAAAGGAGCCGAGAATTGTAAGAGTTCCGGCTAGGTACGTTAACTCCCTATATCACTTGTTACTTACGAATGGTGGTGAACCGAAAAGTTACAAGGAGGCTTTAGATGTAAAAGCCAAGAGTAAGTGGGAGCTTAATATGAATGATGAGATACAATCATTATCAGTAAATCAAACTTGAGATTTAGTTCAGTTACAAAAAGAGAATAAAGCATTGCACAACAAGTAGGTATACAGACTAAAGCAGAAATCTGACGCTTCAAGGAGATTCAAGGCTAGACTTGTGGTAAAAGGATTTCAGCAGAAAGAAGACATTAATTTTGGTGAGATCTTTGCTCCTATTGTGAAAATGTCTACTATTTGGGTTGTGATGAATATAGTTGCAGTTGAAGATTTATATCTTGAGCAGCTTGTTGTCAAGATAACATTTTTTCACGGTAACCTTAATGAAAAAATTTATATGAAGCAACTAGAAGGGTATTCAGTTAAAGGGAAAGAAGATCTTGTGTGTAGGCTCATGAAGAGCTTATATGGCTTGAAACAAGCGCCGAGGCAGTAGTATTTAAAGTTCGAACAATTCATGTCCAGAAATAGTTATTCAAAAAACAATGCGGATCACTGTTGTTTTATTAAAAATACGGGGAACTCATATATCATTCTACTTCTATATGTAGATGATATGTTGATAGTAAGTGCCGACATAGGAGAGATTGTCAAGTTGAAGGAATAGTTATCCCGGGAGTTTTCTATAGAGGACTTGGGTGCTGTAAAACAAATTCTTGGTATGCATGTTACACGAGACAAAAAGTGGTGAGAATTGAAGTTATCTCAAGCTGAGTACATCGGCAAAGTACTTAAACAGTTTAACATGGATGGTTCTAAGGTTGTTAATACACTATTGGGAGGTCACTTTAAATTGTTAAAAGAGTGTTGTCCGAAGACGAAGAAGGATCATGATGAGATGCGGAAGGTTCATTATCAATAAGCGGTTGGTAGCCTTATGCACGTTATGATTTGTGCGAGACTAGATATTGCCCAAGTAGTAGGAGTTGTTAGTAGGTATCAGGTAATAAGCATTAGAGAGCTGTGAAATGGATACTTAGGCATCTAAAGGGGACTCAAGATATGGCATTATGTAATGAGGGTTCTCAGATATGCTTATAGTCTTTTGTTGATTCTGATATGGCGGGTGACATTGATAGGCAGAAGAGCACTAGTGGTTTCGTATTTACATTGGGAAGCGGTGTGGTTACATGGGTTTCTAGGTTATAGAAGATTTTAGCTTTATCTACGACGGAGGCAGAATATGTTGTGGCTATGAAAGCGTGCAAGGATATGGTTTGGCTTAAAGGGTTGATGAAAGATCTTGGTAAAGAACAACATTCTCCTAAGTTGTATAGTGATAGTCAAAGCGTTATACACTTAGCGAATAATACAATTTTTTACTCTAGGGCTAAGCATATTGATATTCAATATCATTATATTCGTTCGCTCCTCGAGGACGGTGTGTTAAAGCTTGTGAAGATTCACATTGATCTGAATTCGGCCTATATGTTTATGAAGGTAGTGATTTTTCAGAAGTTGACGACATGTACAACTTCTATGGGTCTTCATGATTGAAGATCCGGGTGGTGCGAGCAATTCATTTGGAGATCTGGAGATTGGTTACGGTAGATTCAATTTCAAGTGGGAGATTGTTAAGTTATGAACTCGAATTATGTTTGAGGTAGTTCAGTTCGAGGATTGAAGAAAGATTGAAAATGGGATTTTTAATGTTCAGTTCGAGCTGGTTCTGTTTGACCTAAAGTTCGAGTTGGTTCTGTTACCTGAAGTTCGAGCTAGTTCTGTTTGACCTAAAGTTCGAGTTGGTTCTGCTACCTGAAGTTCGAGCTGGTTCTATTTCGACCTGGAGTTCTGTCGAAGTCATTCGAACGAGTTAAATGTCATTCAAAAGAGATGCTCATTTACTAAGGTTAGGAACTTGGTTCCGTCGAAGTCGTTCAAACTAGTTAAAAGTCGTTCGAATGAAAAACTGCATAGGTTGGTTTTATAAGTTTGTTGAGGACGTTGAGTCTGCCATGAGATCTGTTATGTTTGTAAATAGTCTCCCAAGTATATAGAGAGACTTAGGTTATTTGTCTCTCTATCTTTCGGTAAGTTTAACTCTAGAGAATTAGGGTTTGAGAGATTCTATTAGAAAGCTTGAGTAAGCTTGGAGAGATCGTGTGTAACCTATTTGATCATAGTGAATTGTTCATGGGGAATGGTTTTTCATTCGTAAGGGTTTTTTACTTCCCTCCTTTGAGAAAATACTTGACTTTGTATTGATCTTTGCTTGATTGTTTATTTGTTCGGCGTATTCTATATTTCGTTCTTGGCGTAGAAGAGAGAGTAGCTACCTCGATTCTTAACATATCCAAGTCCTAATAGAAAATTAAATCTTATTGGTTCTACTTTGATAGAAAGTAGTCCTTATTGAAATAAGAAACTACGTAATATCTCTACCTTATATAAGTATGCCTAGCCCAACAACTAAAACACTATCTCAAAAAAAAGATTAAGGGAGAGAAAACCTAGTTGTCACCGCTCATCGCCACCGCCGAACACAGAAACATACCTCAATCAATCAAGCTATTGATCAAGGTATGTGATTATATTTCCACATTATCGCTTATTGTGATTATTGTATTAAGTTTTAGATCCTTATTAGATCTTTAGTGTTTATAGATCTTGTTATGATTAACTTGTGTTATCACAGTTTTGTTGAACTTTAGTGATTTTTTAATTATGATTTTTTGTGCTACGTTTCGTTTTTATGTGATCTTGTAATTAACAAATTAACTTTCACAAAATTCTTTTACGGGATTGATCGTCGGATCAAGATTAGGGTTTGTTAAATATATATGATTAAAAGTGTATGTTTAGATCTAACTTATAACAGGTTAATAATTGTTAGTTGAAGAGATTTTTTTGTTGCTCTTCTAATTGTTCAATCACGTGACTATGAGAAAAGATGTATAATAGTTTTTACAACCTCTTACATCAGTTTGTTTTGTGGTCAAAACTAGTTTCGTTACCTTGTAGCATTAACTTCAAACATGATATTTGATTTTATTTAAATATACAATTGGTGTTGGTCAGTTGTGTAAACCAAACCTTTTATAATTATAGACTTTTGTATTGCCACTATAATAACACACTTCACACCATGGTTAATCAATCAAGGTCCTACTATTTAGGAATTTAAGACCTCTTCTATAGGATTGAAGAGTGGAGAAGGTGGCTTAAACTACTATGACTCCTTCTATCTTCAGTGTTGTAACGTCTCAAATTTATAAGGGACTCTCCCTCTTTTGTAGGAACCAACTCTTCTATGTAATGACTATAAATAACTATGTCTATGTATGAATAAAATCAAGGAAAGTATTACAATTCTTTTATGGTATCAAGAGCTTAAAGTCTCGCGACATATTTGTTTTATCTCTTTGATTTTTTTCCCTTTCTCGATGGCTTCTTCTAGGCAAAATTTATTTAACTCAGTCTCGATCAAACTAGATCAAACTAATTTCTTACTATGGTTGGCGCAATTCCTTCCCATTCTCAAGGGGAATGGTCTTTTTGGATATGTTGGTAGAACATTGCCTTGTCCAGCCAAGTACCTGCCAGTACTACCACCCAGAATCGCAACCGAACCCCGGACAATAGATCCAAAATTCGTCGCATGGGAGATACAGGACCAGCTGATTTTGTGTTGAATAAACTCAAGTTTTATCTACAGTCGCTATACTAACCACATCCAAAGGCAAAAATCGGTACTTTAGTCTACTGGGGTCAAAAAACAAAATGAGGGGGTTCAGGGGCATCGCCCCCGAGAAGAAAAAAAATAAGAAAAGAGAAGCATATTAGGGTATTTTAGTATCGCTTATATTAGAACTCATGCCAAGTTAAATATATATATATATAGTCTTAGAAGAGAGTCCTTAATCTAAAAGTTAATTTGAATCAGAAAATGTAAATCGAAGAAGTAAGACTTGATAATTAGTATGGATTTGAACTCTTGTTTAGGTAGTCAAAACCAACGTACTTGTCCACTGGACCAATAGAAATTATATGATTAAAACTGAGTGGGGTAATATATATACAAATTATACATATATGTATCATTTTTAGCTATCTAGTAAATGATTTTTGGCAAATCAAGTGGGATCATTTGAATCCACTGGTCCCCCTAGCTTCGCCCCTGACCACATCCACAGAGGTTTGGCAATCTTTACAGAAACGCTTCGCGTCTCACTCCAAAATATGCCTTATGTAAATGACGTCACAACTCCAAAACACAAAACGAGGTAATCTTTCTATTAGTGATTGCGTCGATAAGATGAACGATATTGCCGGCACTCTTACTAAAGCTAATAAACCCGTAGAAGACAGTGACCTCGTAGACTTAATTCTTAATGGTGTTGGTCCTATGTATGACAGTATCGTAAATTCTATTCAAGCTAATATATTGGATGTTACTCTTGAGGATTTAATATGACTGCTTCTAAATGCTGAGATGCGCTACCTTGAGCAACAAGAGCTCCAACATGTTGATCATACTATGATGGTTTTATATACTCCACTTAACAAAAGGTCCGGCGACTAAAGATCCTTCCAACACCAAAGCTACTGCTTAGTCTTCTTCATTCTCTAGAGGGTTGCAGCCACAATACTCTTTAAGCACTGACCGTAGGATTAAATGCCACATTTGTGGTCATATGGGTCATTCCTTAATTAATTGTTGTCACCGCTTCTACCATTCATACGAGGGACGTGTACCAACTCAAAAGCTACAAGCTATGGTCGCTACTTCTCACAAACCTGGACATGATGATCGATGGATCATGGACACATGGGCTCCTACTCACATCACTTCGGATATTGAAAAACTTGTCCACCCACCAAGAGTATGCCGGTACTGATCAGATTACTGTTGGTAATGGAGCAGGTTTACCCATTACCCACATTGGCTCTTCTACTGTTACGTTTAATTCTTATTCCTTTCATTTACAAAACATCTTTTGCTGCCCTTCAATTTCTGCTAATCTTTTATCAGTTAATCAATTTGCTAAAGATAATGACTGTTGTTTTATCTTTCTCCCTGATGTTTTCTATGTGAAGGATACCAAAATGGGGAAGATGCTTTTCCAAGGAAGGAGTGAAAATGGGCTCTACCCGATGAGTTTCTTAGCAAATAGTTTTCGATCATTTGCTTTCGTTGGTGAATGAGTAGCTGCACCACTATGGCACCAACGCCTCGGCCATCCCTCATCTCTTGTTTTGAGTCATTTAATATCAAATAAGCAATTGCCTTTGCAAGGATCCTTCAAGGATAATAACTTCTGTAATGCTTGTTCAATTGGAAAAAGCACACGTTTACCTTTTAAGTTGTCACCTTCTATTTCAAGTTCTCCTTTGGAATTAATTCACTCAGGCATATGGTGCACTTTCATTCCTTCTATTTGTGGATCCAAATATTATATCGTGTTTGTTGATGATTACTCAAAATATACATAGATTTTTCTGATAAGATTTAAACATGAGGCTTATGACTACTTTCTTAAATTTAAAACTAGAGTTGAAAATCTGTTTTCATGCACCATTAAATCTTTACAAACGGATGGAAGAGGTGAGTATTTGAGTGGCCATTTTCAAAAATTATTATTTACTAGTAGAATAACTCACTGAATTTCTTGCCCTCATACTCCGTAACAAAATGGTGTCTCCGAATGAAAGTACCGTCACATCGTAGATATGGGACTAACATTGGTTGTATAACCTGGGATTCCTCAATCCTTATGGGTTGAAGCTTTTAATTGTGCGGCTTATCTCATAAATAGGCTTCCCATAAAGCAACTAAGTTACATTTCACCATATGAAAAATTGTTCGACAAAATACCTAATTATTCTACCATTCGTATATTTGGTTGCTCATGTTTTTCATATCTTCGTCCATACAATAAAAATAAGCTAGAATTTCATTTGAAACATTGCATGTTTTTTGATTACTCGTTACATCGTTAAGGTTATAGGTGTTAAGATGTAAAAACTGGGTGTGTTTATCTTTCTCGGTATATCATCTTCAATGAATCATTGTTCCCATTTAAGTCATCGCAGGGCCCATATAATTTTCTCTTTTGCACAGATGGTACCAGCATCTTCCTCAGGTCAGGCAACTTCCTTCCCATCCTTACAAATTTTACCTTCCACAGAAAACCCACCCATTGTTATTAATCAAGAACCCAACTCTCCAGCTACAAATCAAAAGAACACCCCATACGAGCCCAATTCACCCATTCTTATTACTCGAGAGCCTACCTCACAAGCAACAACTTCTCAACCTATGCCTCATATTAATGCTCACGAGACCTTCCAAACACCACCTCCAATGCACATGTTTTCTGTAAACCAACTGGTTATTCAACCTGCCTCTCCCACTTCAGATAATGCTGACTGTAAAAGCTTATTTCGCATCTCAGACTCATGCTTCACCCTCGACCTCATCAACATACATGAAACATTACTAAAGGCATATTCAGTATCCCTAAGTTCAAGTTATCACTTTCGACCTCTACACCAACAGTTCGAGTTAAGCAAACGTACAGTCATCCATAAAGCCGTTATACAGCAGCAAAAATCAGAACGTTACACAATCTAGTCAAAGAATAATCAAGCATATATTTCGTAATGTCCATCATTAAGAATCTTAATGGTCGTCAAACGGTCATATTATAAGGCCTATAAGTAGGACCAGAGAATTCGAGATGAGGGACAGAAGAATCCTTACTTTAACATTTCACATACTCAAAATAGTCATTGTAATAAGCTAACAATCTCAATAATATCATCTTCTCTTTCTCAAAATCCTCAAGAGAGGTCATGGTTTTTAACTTATTCAAAGATTTTCTACGCTAAATTATTTTGTTAGTTACTATTCACTATTCTTGAATACTCTAAACACATCTGGTGTAAAGACTAAGTCTGAGTCCCAAAAATAGGCTATTTTATTTGGCACCGTCTGTGAGTATCAAAGTTCTCAAACTTATTATTTTAGAAATGTTGATTATCATTTCTCAGGATGGCACTTCCAGATCAGATCATGCCGATTACTCTAGCAGAAGAAAATGCCGCCCTAGCAGAGTTGAGGGCTAATTTGAACTCCGAAACAAAAATGCGTGTCGCTCTGAAGCAATAGCTAGCAAATGTACAAGATGCACTGAAGGTTCTGCAGGGTCAGCAGATCGCCACCCAGAAGAACAAAGGAGTAGAACCAGAAGTCTCGCGAATTTCCGTTCATGATAGAATTGGACCTCCACCAAAAAGTTATAATTTAGGAGGTGCACTTCGATCCAACCATCATCAATGAGAAATAGAGCCTATCCCAATCCAGGAAATCTACCAAGAAGTAGATGGCAGCCTTGCAGGAGTCAGACAAACTGAAAATCTACCTCGAAGAGTTTGAGTTCCAGTGATAAATCGTATAAGTGAGGGAGTGGCAACTACAATCCTGGAGAAGGACGCATTACACACCTAGCTACTATAACTCGACAATATGTGACTCAGGAACATGTTGATAAGCGAATCAAAGAACTGCTCGAAACTCATACTCAGACCACCAAAGGAATTCAAAATAGGTTACAGAAGAGTTCGATCGCACAGGAGTTATTAGATGGCGAGGTCTCCCCCCCCCCCCCCCGGGTTCCATACTCTGAAGATTCAAAAATACATAGGAACTGATCCAGTAGAGTACGTCCAAGAGTTCTAGGACACTTTAGGCTTACATTCAACATCTAATCACATTCTATGTCGGCTCTTTCCTACCAATTTATTAGGCAAACCCCTGCGATAGTTCCACACGCTACCTGAAGGATCCATTACAACTTTTGAGTAACTGCGAGAACTCTTCATCAAGAATTACTCGCACAATAGAGACAAGAAGGAGAATATATATTCTATTTTTAGCTTTAAGCAAATGCCAGGGAAGAAGCTCAAGACATTCACTAAAAAGTTCCTGGAGTTAGCTCAAAAAGTAGATCAGCTCGATCAGAAGATTACTATTTTCGGCTTTTACCAATGCTTTACTCGTCGATAGATGGGCGAAGGAGTACCTCGTCCTAAGAAAACCTACAACTTTGGAGGACATGATCAAAAAAGTTAACAGATATATTGATCTCGAAAGAATGGTGTCCGACAGACAAAAAACTCAGAAGTCAATATTGACAGCCAGAGATCAATCCACATGCCAAGATTTCAATCGTGCACCTGATCTGGGAGGAGACAGGAAGTGAACAAAGTCTAATGATGAATGACCTCGGAAGGGTAGTAACTTTTCAAAACCCTATCTTCCCAAGATGAATGTTACCGTAGCCAATATTTATCCTATACTTCAGAAGGATAAGTTTTTTTGTAATGCACAGTATCTCTAACCCATTGAGAGCAAACCCTATTGCATTCACCATAAAGTTTGACATTGTGAGATGAAACACTGATTTGCTTTACAACGTCTGTTGGAGTATATTTTTGTGGATGGACAAATGCATGAATACGTTGTGGACATTAAGAGTTACAAGAACGAGAGTTACAAACTTCCAACAGAAGCCGTGCAAATTGAAGAACCGGTAGGGAAAAACATTTATACCATATATTCCTCAGCCACTATATTGTGACTCAGACTATCAACCAATCAAACAGAAGTAAGAGACGACGGGTTGGTCAATGTCACGACTTGTCCATGAAAGATAAAGAAGATCGTTTACTTCCTGTATCCAGCTCCCAATGCACATAAATTTCTTTCGATGACTGTGATGTTCATCATGTCAACTTCCCTCACCATGATGCTTTGGTAATTATGTTAAAAATGAGAAACGTTGTACTTCACACAATGATGATTAATACTGGTAGTACTATTGAGCTACTTTTTTAAAGAACGATTGATCAGATGGGACTGGCTGACAAGGTGCAACTCAGTGACATTGATATTTGTGGATTCAACGGCTCTCGAGAAGAACGTATAGGAAAGATTGTACTTCCTAATACGGTAGGACCAGTAACAATTGACGTTGTATTTTATGTTATCAATACAAAATCCCATTATTTAGGGATAATGGGACGTTGTTGGTTACATAATATGCGGGCCATTCCATCGACCTATCATTTGGTGTTACGATTTGAATGGAATGACAATATTTACGAAATTAAAGAAAGTCAGAAACACGCTCGAGCATATGCAAATTTTGTTACCATCATGCCAGAACCATTAAAGCCACAGCTCAGATTGAAATTATAAAAAATAATATGGAACATTACAGAATACTTTACAATAAACTTTATAGAACACCAACTGCCAAGAGCAAAAATCACAGAGTACATTAAAATCAGCGGGGACAAGTAAGGAATATACATTGGCACTCTTCTGCCCACAGTAGAACGAGATGCTCTTATCCAGTTCCTTAAAAACAACAATGATGTTTTTGATTGGACGTTTCATAAAATGTCTGGTATTGATCCAAATTTGGCCTGCTATAGGCTTAATTTGAAAGATAAAGCTGAAGTTCTCAAATAAAAGCAGATGACTTTAGCAACAAGACTCCGAGAAGAAGTTAATAAGGAGATAGATAAACTAATTGAAGTTGGTTTTATCCAAAAAGCCAATTATACAGAATGGATCTCGAACATTGTTGTTGTACCAAAGAAAAATGGTAAGATCAGAGTGTGCGTGGATTTCACGGACCTCAACAAACATACTACAAAGGATAGTTTTCCACTTCCTATCATAAACCATCAACTCGATTCTATTACGGGACACGAACTCTTATCCATGATGGATGCCGCACCGGGGTACAATCAAATACCTCTACTACCTGATAATCAAGAAATAATAGCTTTCATTATAGAGCATGGCTACTACTGCTATAAGGCTATGTCTTTCAGTCTCAAGAGTACTGGAGCTACTTATCAAATATTGATGACACAGATGTTCAAAGATCACCTTAAGAAAATGATGGAAGTCTACATTGATGATATGTTGTGTAAAAGTCTTAAAAAGGATAACCATATCGCAGATTTACACACAACTTTCAAAATTCTCTGTGTTTTACAAGATGAGACTCAATCCTGACAAGTGCCAGTTTGGGGTTCAGTCAAGCAAATTTTTGGAACATTTGATTAACAAGCAAGGCATAGAAGCTGGTCCAGATCGTATTCGCGCACTGTTATCTATGCCTTCTCCAAAAACAAAGAAAGACGTACAAAAGTTAGCAAGCAAGATTACTGTAATAAATGGTTTTGTCTCGAAGTCTTTAGATCGATGTCGATGGTTATTGGACCTATTGCGTGAAGGAACAACGAAAAAGAAATCTAAGAAGGATCCTGAGATTAAGTGGACAACAGAATATGAAGCAGCATTTCAAGAACTCAAACTTTATTTGGGTAAACCACCAGTTATGAGTACACCTAGTGAAGGAGAAGAACTCACCATCTATCTAGAAGTTACCGACAAATTATTAAGTTCTATTCTAATTTGACTTGATAAAAAGACGGAGATACATGTCTATTTCATCAGCAAAACTCTCACTCCAACAAAATCTTGGTATACCAAGATTGAGAAACTATTCTTAGCTCTTATGTACATATCACAGAAGTTGAAAAAATATTTTCAAGTCCACTCAGTTTGAATAATGAGAAATTATCATTTACGAGAAATCTTATCAGAGTAAGAGAAATCCAGACGAGTATAACAATGGTCGGTAAATCTTGGCCAACATGACATCCATTTTGAGCCACAACATTCTAAAAAAGGTCAAGCAGTAGCAGATTTTTACGCAGACTTCCCAGTAGATGATCCTGACTGGGAAGAAGACAGTACGGATACTAATGAAGAACAATTCGAAGAAAAGTCATACTGGATAACTCAAAAGGGATGGCATCTTTTAACTGATGGGCCTGCTGGACCTGCGGGATCAAGCATCAGAATAAAACTTATCACACCTTTCAATGAAAGGATTGAGAAAGTAATTAGACTTAATTTTAAAGCTACCAACAATGAGGCTGAATATGAGGAAGTAATTCACGGTCTAGATATGGCTCTCGAGATTGGAGCTTCCAAGTTATATATGTATACATACTCTTTACTCATTATGAACTATTATACAGAGAAGTTTCAAAAGAATGGAAAAAAATTTTATTACGCAGCAGCAGTAGCCGACTGAATGCACAGATTCAAGAAGATTACCATTGAACATTTATTACGTGGAGAAAACAAACATTATGATTTCCTTACCTATCTAGCAGGGGTACTAGGCACAGAGGCCCGATATCTCAAGATCGAAGTGATATTCACCCCCAACATTAACTTCATAAGCTCAAATTATGTTAATATTGGGGGCGTTGAAGAGGACGAGGATGATTAAAGATGTCCTTTCCTTACATATATTGGGCCTCAAAGAAAATTTAACGGTGAGCACCCAAAAGATCCTACTGAAAGAAGATGCATGCTTGATAATACTAAGTACTACATCATGGAAAATAATCTCCTTTACAAAGTTTCGGTCACAGGACCATACCTCTAGTGTTTATCGAACAAAGAGGCTCACAAATTCTTGCACGAACTTCACGAAGGCACTTGTGGTTCCTATGCCGTAGGACAATTTTTAGCCAATTGAGCTCTCACTGAAGGAGTCTTTTGGCCTAAAATAAAAGCATAAGCCATTGAACTTACAAGCAAATATGATGTCTGCCAACGACATGGACCCTGTAATGGCTTAATTCCGTAAGCTCGACGTGGCCTGGAATTAGTCATTATACCAATGTACATGTGACTATGATCTAGTAAATAGGAAATGACACAAGTATTTAGCGTGGAAAACCTATGAATAGGTTAAAAAACTACGACCTCATGTTAAGGTTTTTGTAACAGTGACTTTTATTGCTTGAGGATGAAGATATCTTATTACAAGTTATTTCTAAACTTAGAAATATTTGATCTTGTGAATAAGAAGTCTTGAGTGTTTAAGAATTTTAGAAGATATAGCCTTCTTCGTGATTTCTCGCATATTTTTCTGGTCATTGTCTCCTCTGGAACTTTTCCTTAATATAGGACCCTTCCGCAGCTCTTCATCGTGTTGGGGCATGTTCTCTAAACAATGTGGTTAGTGGCTGTTAACTGAGCAACTATTGAGTTCGTGAGAGACAAGTAGTTTTGACTTGTTTAGGTTTTTTTATTTAAGCTCGACCCACATTTTTCATCAGTTCATGGAGTATGTGGCAATGTTAGACTGAGAAGTCATGTGAAGGATGAGCAAGCCTGATATAGAGGTAATTCGAACTGGGGACAGCTCAATTTTAGGTAAAATCGAGGGATATGCCCCTACAATCGCCCCCTCGCAACCAAAGTCACGAGTGGCTTCTGTTGATAAAGAATCCGGGTATATGGGTATTCGGGTTGGAAGTTTGAATTTTGAAAGAAGTAATGACGTTTGTTGACTGTATGGAAAATGCGCATGCCAAAGGAGGATATAAGTGCATTGAATGTTGATGGGACTTGATGGATGTGACAGTTAGGGTTTGAAGAGTTACGTCTTATTCAATGATGATGCTTGGGAAAACATACTTGTACAATAAATGTAAGGTTATATAAAGGGTACCTGCACCGTGGATTGTGACAAAGTACGTTGTGGTTTATTAAAAAATTCTCTGCTAGTTCTGATGATGGTGAAAACTCGTAAGATGGCCCTTGAGGAGTGAATTGCTTCAGAAATGTAGAGGTTAAAGTTGAGATTTTTAGGGATCACTCATTGGAGAATCCAGTTCTTGTTCCTGTTCCTCCGACGTATAGAGGTATGTTGGCAGATGAAGCGGTTGAAGATGAGGAGGATTTTTATTGTAGATGGAGATTTTACCACATTGTCTTAACAGACAAGCAACGTTGGTCTTGTTTCTGTATTCTTGCAGAGGACAAGGTTGGGGAGATAGATGCAGGGATTGACATAACTGCGGTGCACTCGCGCTGATCTTTTGTGTCACAATGGATTCTAAGGTCGGGCCCTTTTCATCTCTACCAACTCCGTAGAGGTGGTAGTTTTAGAGGAAGCAGTGATGGTAATGAAGAAGGGAGACAAACAGTAGATGTCTGCTTCTGCATTTCCATCACTTTCTTACGCTAAGAAGACCTTCAGTTTGAAGAGTTGGCTCCAGTACTGAGTCTTCTGGTTGCATAATTTCCATTTGATGCTCGACTAGACTTCGACCAAACTCATGTGAGGGAAGCTTTTTGCTGTTTCCAATTTCAGCTTTGTATCAGGGTGAAAAATTACTGAAGCAGGATGAACTTAAGGATTTAATGTGTCGAAGTGCCTGAATGACCTGTTACTTGCAAAACCATTGAAAAACTTGTTATCTGTAAAGTACCTGACGTTGGGTGCTGGACAGATTAGGTATCTGTAAAGTATCTGAGATTAATTACTTGAAAGACTTGTTATCTGTAAAAATACGTGTAATCTTTTTCGACATGAATAAAATTTGTTATTTAATTTTTCGTATTGATATATATATAAAATAGTTCTAAGAGATTGAGTTGAAATGTTTTGAAGAATGAATAGAATGAAATTAAATGTATGAGTGCCGAAAGTACAATTAATTGTAACATTCAAACTGAGATATATATGTGTGTGAAAACTTATGTTACGATGCAAATATGACTCGTCTGTGTGCTGGAAAAGTGGGATAGAAAAATTATTAGAAATTTGTAAAGCAAAAATTCAACCTCATAGAGGTCGATAGAAGAATAAATCAGGAAAGAATAAACTTGACCTGAAAAGCTATGGAATCTACTGAGCTCGAGTGAATGATAAGTTATGATAAGTTTTCACAAGATTATGGGTTTCTGCTGCAAGATAAAAGGTCAATATCGCATTTTGGGGGGAATTTGTAATAAAAATGTATAAATAAGGGTAGAATGATTTCTGAATATGGAGAAGAAATAATGATGGTACGGACTCTATCTCAGAGAATACGTCATGCCGCTGAAGGACGATTGGCCATAAAGATCCCTGAAGTACGGGAGAGGATTTTTGGATTGTTTGGTTATGATGCTGAGTTACCAGTGAGGAAGTGTCGGCTCGAAGGATTAGATGCAAGGGGTAGAGAACTTGAGTATGCCCGTTATTTCTATGAGGTATGTTTTCGTGAACTGGTGAGGGATCATGTAGATCGAGAAGAGGTGGTTAGATTGATTGCTGAGGTGGAGATCAAATTTGAAGATATGAGGATTACTGTAGGTGAATTGGTTTGATGTGGTTCCCCAGGTTATCAAGGCAGTTTTCGATGCATCTATAGGTGAGGATCATGAAATGGATGTAAAATAGGGGTGATGGAATATAATTGTGTTGAGTTTGAATAAATTTGAAAGAAATTGTTAAATAGATCATCTATTTGTGTGAATGTTGTTTATTACTGTGGTATAAACATGAATTTGAAAATATTTGAAGCTCTGCTATGGTAGCTTTGGAAATGATGTCATTATTGCTATAAGAGTATAAGAAGAAGCACGTACAGAAAAGTAGGGAGGTTCTGAATTTGTCTCTTATGAGAAGTTGTGAAAATTCGATTGCGTGTAAAGAGTGAGTCATTATGAGTGGGGTGAGGTCAGAGGGTGATTTGGAAAAAATAGATAAAAATATAAGGGGAAAAGTAATGATGGGAAAGCGGTTATACCGAAAAGGTGTAAGATGTCTGACATGGATAGTAGAAAGAACGCCTTGGTTCCAAAACCGAGGAGGGCTCGTACGAGGCTCAATGACTGCCAGCAGCTAGAGAGAGAAAATATAAATACTGTTTCATCTTCCTCAATCAAGCGTTTTTCAACATCTAAAAACTTGAAGAGCAGTGGGAGAGGAAGGGAAAAAAAGGCAAAAATAGTACTGAAACTTGTGTAGATTCAAGCAAGAGGGATCATTAGTCAACGCGTGAGAGAGTTGTTGAATCTGAGTCACAAAGGTGGTTGTACAACAGCGTGGTGTGGGAAGGATACGGTACTGCCTTGGATTCACATTCTGATACAGAAGGTTAGTAGATATATGTATTATGTATATGTGTTTTGAAAATCAATTTTGTATTGTTATGAAAGCGATGAATTACTATTTATAGTAGTAATCTAAGAAAATCAGTCGTATAAGAGATATGAAAGATATTTGAATATGGTTGACGTATATAAATAGAAGATTATAATAGATACCTGGACCTGTGTGTAGGTCGATCGTGAGGAGTGTTGTGTAGAATCAAAATCCTTATTTGTAGTTGAGATGAGGAACTCCCTTGTAAGTGAGGCATCGACCTCTGGTAAAGTGATTGAGTCTTAAATTGAAGTGTCCAGAGGCGAGGAAGAAGTAGGTGTTGATCAATTTCTAGATTTCTCCAGAAGATTGGTATCCTACCTTCCTCGCTTGGATGCATTTAGAGAGTTCTATAAAGCCAAGGCTGCTACAGGAGGTAGATGGGGGAACTGTATTGAGTACGCCGGTAGGCAATTTAGGGGTTGCACCGTTGCAATGGGAGAGGAATACTTTTATTTGCTGGCTGATTTGGGGAAGGAAAAGAGAGATAGGGGTATAGATGAATCGATCTCTTTTGAGTACTTCGATGGGGAGGCTCGGAGTAAACTCTCAGAGGGTTTTCTGCGTTATTTGTCTTAGTTGGATTATGGGTTGAGGCTTGCCCTTAGCAATCTGGCGAAAGGAATTAAGAATCTTATCGGTGCATGTCCTATTCAAATGAATAGGAACAGATGGGAGGTGATAAGTGTTTGTGAAGCCTTGAATTCACAATGGGAAGCACAGGGTAAAAAGGGGAGGATATCCCTTGAGGATGTGCTGCAGTTTTATGGTATAAATTTTTTTGGCTCTAGTGGAGGAGCTTATTTTGTACGAAGGTAACTCGACTTCGCTTCTTCGATCTGAACTCAGCAGGTCGACCTTGGAATGATAACGTGATATGGGTGAAGGGTGACTGCCTTTAGAGAGATGATGAAGAACCCATGGAACTTCTATTTAGAACTGTAAAACAACGTAAGTACAACAATACATAATGTGTAAGATTAATAGTTGAAGATATAAGATGTTTACTGATGCTGATGTCTTGTGTATGACATGTCCCAAATCAAAGGCAGAGAGGAAAGAGTCGTTGTTGGATAAAGTCATTTTAGAGAAGACTGAACTCGAGGCTGTATTAGAAGATTTTGGTATTAACAGGAAGAAATGCGTTAACATCTGAGTTGAAAAGGTTTTGAAATCCCAGTCAACAAGGCTAATGACGATTGCTGATAGCAGCAAAAAGAAGGGGACTGATGGGGAAAGGCAAGCGAGCTTGCTGAAGACCTCAGGAATGGACAAGGGATTACCCGAGTCCATTACATCAAGAAAGTTAGCTCAAATATTCCCCCAAAGACAATAGCTGAAGCGCCCTGCGGCTGCTGGGGCTTCAGGTAGTAGCGCTGCCGCCAAAAAGGTAAAGAAGAGAAGGGTTGAACCTTTTGAAGTATCTGGCGGGAAGATCGTTGAGGACCAACCTGATATGGAAGACGGCTGGAAAGAGGTGAAAGAGAAGGCCAGGTAGGCAGGTCTCCGCGGAGAGGATGAGATGAGCAAAATAGTAGGCTCGTATGCTCGATTTATGTATTTGTGATGGATTTTGTACTATGATTTTAGCTAATCAAATAAGGTCGATTTGTTATTTTGTAGATTGCTCGATTGATAAAGGGAATTTGCCCTGGGGCTGAGGAGGAGAGAGCCGAGCTGAAGAGGAAGAATGCTGAGCTCGAAAGGAATGTAGCTCGGCTGAAAATGATCTGATCAAAGAGAGGAAACGGCTGGAGGCGCTGAAGGCTTCTTAAGTTTTTAAGGTTAACAGGTTGCAAGCAGAGATGAAAGTAGACCTGGAGGAGGTGGGAGCTGAGCGTGATAGGCTTGGGTGTCACCTTATGTCCAAAGGATACTCGGAAGAGGAGATGGATGCCATTAGGGCTGACACCTATGTGGAGGAAGAGGATGAAAAGTTTAAAGATGATATCATTGGGGTGGTTGATGGGCTGGATGGTCTATCTCCTAAAACGGCAAGGAATAGCCAAGGGGACGATAATGAGCGCTCGGAGAATGAAATTGAGAAGGTAGGATAGTATAATTGTACTGTGATTTCTACGAATATGTAGATGTTTGTAAACTGGTTGGACATATTTTGGATCGAATTCTACAGGCTAAGTTGCTTTCTGTAAACGTTGTTGTAGGAACTTAAGGACATGCGCCTCAGAATAAAAGAGTTAGAGGCTGAGTTTTCTAAAGAGAGAGAGACCTCAATGTCTCTGTTATCTTTGCAAGCAGAGCTGCAGGTTAGAATAGAGCAAGAAATTTTGATTTGTATGCTGTATTAGTATAGAGTTAAGAGTAATGAATAGAATGTAGAGACAAATCAACAACTCATTACCGATTTAGGTGTAAACGGCATTGGAATGGGGCTAGACATAAAAAAAAATTAGATTTTTTGCATACTCAAGTATAGAGAATGCGTACCTTAGACTTGCGAATATATATTATGGAGCATCCACCCGAGATTACACTTTGACCTTAAGTTTAGAAGTAGTTGTACACACTAAATGTTTAAAAAATAGATAACTCATTAGACATGAGGAATGCAGTATTGGATGTTCTAAATCAAACTGATATAATATATCTGTAGTGTGCAGGTCAAACTGCAGTCAGTTCGCCTTCGTGAAGATGAAGCTCTCTAATGCAACCAAGAATTTGCAGAAGAGTTTAATAGGATGAGAAAGGTGAATGAAGATCGAGAAGATCAATACGTGAAGGTGCATTTCAAATTTGTTGAGGCGATGCAGACCATTGTCAACCTATCTTGGCAGATCGATGTCAAGGATGCCAAAATAGAGAAAGGGCAAAAAAAGATCGAGGAATTAAAAGAACATGTAGCGAAACTCAAAAACCGGAATGATGCATTGTTGGTAAAGAGCAAAGAGGCAGACATAGCCCGTTACCGTGTGCAGGCTTTAAAAAGATCAGAGGATGATTTGAATCGATTGGTGGCTGGTTTGAGAATGGACCTAGCCAGGAAGACGCATGATCAGGAGAAAATTCAATCTGATTTGGCGAATGGAAAGAACGAGCTGGGGCGATTTAAGAAGAAATTAGTCGATAAAGATAACGACATAAAGAGAGCTCAAAATGATCTAACTACGTCTGAATTAGCAGCTGAGAAATTGATTACAGCTTTTTCTGTGAAGGATATGGAATTGCGATCAGTTCAGCGGAGATGCAATGAGTTGAATGAAAGGGTGGCACACCTGAAGGCCGAATTGGGTCAGGTCAACTTGCGTGCCAGGAATGCTGAGGCTAGGGAGCGCTCGAAAGGGAAGAAAAATGATGGCAAAAACTCTCCAATTCAAGGCGATGTTATTACCTTATCATCTCGAATAAGGGGGCTGGAGGGGGATATCGCTCGGCTTCAAGGGAATGTGCGCAGAGGGGTGGAGCAATTACTGGTGTATAAAGGTAAATTGGACGCTGCTCTTACCAGGGAGAGAGAGTTAGAGAGTGTTATGAGATCGTAGGAGATCGTGATAAGGGACAAAGATGAATTATTAAAGAAAGTTCCCGATACGAGCGAACTGAAGAAGGAAATCGAGACACTTCGTGTTCAAGTCGTTGAATTGGAGGCGATTAATCAAGCTGAGTCGGCAAATGCTAATAAAAAATCTGCAGAGAACTTGGCATTTATAGATTAGGTAGACAAAGAACTGGAGAGTCACAAAGCTAAGTACAAAAGGTTAGGAGATCACCTTCAGAGGGAAAGAACGTCTTCATCACACTCAGTTGTAACTCAAGCCTTGCATTCAGATTTGTTAAGATCTATGATTGCTTATTTTGTAAAAGAGATTAAAAGAATTGAGCTAGAGAGAGATACCTTGTTTAACTGTATGTCAGGAAAGACATGTATTTGCAGGGTTAACATAGATCAAGGAGATTACATTAGCTCCATAAGAACGGATCTGGGCCCTCGAACTGCTAAATTGATGGAGGAGGGCAGGACTGTTGTCATTGTTAAAGCTCAAGAATTTATGTTTAGTCGACCTCCTGTTGTGGGGGTAAGCGAAGCTGACACCCCCACAACATAAAAAACGTCATTGTAGTGGTTGTATATAAACCTGAAAAAGAAATAATATGTGTTGCAGACATGTTGAGAGATGAAAGCTAGTTTTACCTTTGCTTTATCTTATGTCTTGTTAAGCTCTTCGATCAAAAACTAGTATTACCTTTGTTTTAATCTAGGAGTTGAATAGATGCAGTCGACACAAGCATAACATTGATCAAACCGATAAAATATTGCAGACATAGTAAAAGAGATGATAGCTGGTATGACCTTTGCTTTATCTTATGTCTGGTAGAGTTCTTTGATTGAAAACAAGTTCTACCTTGCTCTAACCGCAGGAGATTTAGTAGAATCAGCCAAACCAAGTGTATTCTTAATTTAACTGATGTGATGTGGCAGACATATTAAAAGAGATGAAAGTCAGGATTACCTTTGCTTTGTCTTATGTCTAGTAGAGTCCATTGATTGAAAACAAGTACTACCTTGCTCTAATCGCAGAAGATTTAGTAGAACCAGCCAAACCAAGTATATTCTTGATTTAACTGTTGGATGTCGATTGAAAGCTAGTATTATCTATGCTTTAATCTATATATTGTCTACAAAGTAGAGAGATGTAGAAAGTAAACTTGCAAGTTTCATTGATTTCAGAAAAAGGATGTACATTGGATGAAGATAGAAATCTTACTTCTGGAATGAAAAAAAATTGAAATAGAGAGTAGTGAGGAACTTAACGATAATATCATTTCAGTCACCTAGTATTCCAAGGACTCGAGATGTGGATGCCCTCTTCTGTCATGAGATAATATGATCCTAGGCCTGAGAGACCTGTGATAATGAATTGACCCTCCCAATTGTTTGCTAGTTTCCCAGCATGAGACTTTTTGCGGTGTTGAGGTATTTCACGGAGGACGAGATCATCGATTTGAAAAGTATAGCTTCTGGCTCGTTTGTTGTACGAACTGGCTAGCATATGGCGATATCGACCTAGGTTAGAGATGACGCATTCCCTAGTTTCATCAATCCAATTCGAACTCCTTTTCCTCGTCAGTTAGCTCGTGATCTTTGACTGGATGAAGGTATTCAGAAGGAATAATGGCCTCAGTGCCATAGACAATGAGGAATGGAGCGCAGCCGGTTGACTATCGTGGTGTGGTACGACATGCCCATAAAACATGAGGGAGCTCTCGAACCCAATTCCCTTTATTTTAAGAGTGTAGTCTTTTCTTGAGCTCATTGACGAAGGTTTTGTTGGTGATTTTGGCTTGGCCATTGCCTTGAGGATAGTAGGGGTTCGATGGTGAGTGAATGATGTTGTGTTGGTTGAGAAAAGCTGCGACCTTTTCTCCAATAAATTGGGACCCGTTATCAATACGAATTAGGTGGGGGTACCCAAATTGAGTGACGATGTGTTCCCATATAAAAGAGATGACCTCTTCTTCTCTGGTTTGACAGAGAGGAATTGCTTCTACCCATTTTGTAAAATAATTAGTAGCTACGAGGAGGTGGCGACGGTTACTTAGAGAATTAGGAAATTCACCGACCAGATCGAGTGCCCATCTTTTGAATGGCCAAAACACCTTACTTGTATGGAGTTCGAGCGCAGGGGCGCATATCATTTTTCCATGTCGCTGACATGCATCACATTTACGTGAGTACTCTTCTGCTTGCTTGCGCATGCTGGGCCAGAATATCCCTTGTGTTATGGCTCTATTTGCTAGTGATCGACATGCGATATGAGAGCCACAAGTTCATTCATGTAAATCGCGGAGTAGCTCATCTACTTTCTATTTGAAGAGGCACTTAAGGTAAGTTCCCGTGACTGATTGGCGGTACAGGGTACCGTTTTGATTGGTGTAGCGCTTCGAGTTGTTTATTAGCTGTCGGCGCTTATTTGGATCTCTTAGAAGTGGTCCTTCACATTTTTTGTCGATACTGAGATAAACTAAGAAAGGCTTTCGCCAATCGTCGTCTCCCCATTTATCGCCCCCAATGTTGATCGTGCATACAAAAATGCGATCAATACTGGGGGTTAAAATTACTTCGATCTAGAGATATCGAGCTTCTGTGCCTAAAACCCCGGCTAGATATGCCAAGGAATCGGCGTATCTATTTTTGCCTCGATGAAGATAATTAAGAGTTGCTTGCGCAAACTTTCTCATCCTACCTGCGATGAGGGCTGCATATTCGATCATCTTACCATTTTTCTTGTATTGCTTAGAGTAATGGTGGATGATAAGTAGTGAATCTGTGTAAACAGAGAGTTCGGGGACACCAAGCTCGAGGGCGAGGTTGAGTCTGTGAATGAAGGCTTTGTACTCAGTGACATTATTTGAGGCCTTAAAATTCAGGCGGATTGATTTCTCAATTCTGTCATTAGAAAGGGTAATCAATACGATTCAAATTTCTGACCCTGCAGGTCCTGCTGATCCACCTGTTAAAAGTCTTCACCCCTTCCTTGTAATCTATTCAGCTCGCTCATCAAATAATTTTGGGGGTGGATCCTCTGTAGGTTCTTCTGAAAGGTCAGGATCTTGCTCTTCCCACTATGGATCTTCCACTGGAAAATTCGTGAAGAAATCGGCCATGGCCGGCCCCTTTTCAGAATAACGTTGTTCGAACTTGATATCATGTTCCCCCAAACTGACTGACCATTGTTGTACTCTTCTTGATTTTTCTTTCTTGGATAGAACTTCTCGAATGGGGTAGTTCGTCATGACATTGACTGAATGAGCTTGGAAGTAGTGCTTGAGCTTCTGTGAAGTATAAACAAGAGTGAGAAGAAGCTTCTCAATTTTAGAGTACCTCGTTTCTGCTAGAGTAAGGCTTTTGCTGATGAAGTAGACTGGCCCCTCAATTTTTATTTCAAGTCAAATCAGAACCGAGCTGAGTAAAGTATCTATAACTGCGAGATAGATAATCAGTTCCTCTTTATCTATTGGGGTGCTCATGATGGGAGACTTCTCCAAATAGGTTTTGAGATCTTGAAAAGCTGCTTCGCATTCTGATGTCCATTGAACCTCTGCATTTGGCTGAATTTTTCCTCATTTAGTATAACCGCAGAGTAATAGGAACAGCCAACGACAGCGGTCTAAGGATTTTGAAATGAAACGGTTGATTGTGGTAATCTTGCCGACAAGTTTCTGAACGTCGTTTGTTTTTTTTGGATATGGCATGTTGATGAGAGCCCAAATCTAATCTAGACCAGCCTCAATCCCCTTCTTGCTGATGAGGTGGCCTAGAAATTGACCTGAATGTACTTCGAATTGACACTTATCAGGATTAAGATGTATCCTATAAGATCGAAGTATGTTGAATATTGTGTTGAGATCTAAAATGTGATTAATGGACTGTGGACTGTAAGCTCTTGCATAAGAGATTGTCAATGTAGACTTTCACGACTTTCCCGAGATGTGCTTTGAATGTAGTAGTCATCAATCGTTGATAAGTTGTACCTGCGTTCTTGAGTCCGAAAGGCATGACTTTATAGCAATAAAGTCATCTTTCAGTGATGAAAGTGGCATTTTCTTGATCTTTATCCAAGAGTAGAATCTGATTGTATCCTGAAGCAGCGTCCATCATAGATAGGAGTTCATGACCTGCTGTGGAATGAAAGATCTTATAAATGTTGGGAAGAGGAAAATTATCCTTTGGAGTATGTTTGTTGAGATCGGTGAAATCTACACAAACGCGGACCTTTCCATTCTTTTTTGGGATAACAACGATATTGAATATCTAGTCTGGATACTTGGATTCTCGAATGAACCCCACTTTGATTAATTTCTCGATCTCTATGTTAACTTCATCTTGAAGTCATGGTGATAGGCATCGCTGTTTCTGTTTGACTGTGGTAGCATTGATGTTGATTACCAATTTGTGACATGCCTTGGTCGGATCGACTCCAGGCATTTCTTCGAAAGACCACGCAAAAACATCTCTATTTAGTAGTAAGAACTGAATGAGAGTATATTTCTCGTGTTGAACCATCTTAGTACCGATGAAAGTACCTCTGCCTGGTCCATTAATATCAATGTATTCGGTGGCCTCCTCCGTGGATGGCTGATCAACTGAGCAATCAGCTTGCTATAATTTTTATGCAGCAAATTTGTCAGAGGCATATAAAATTGTAGAGACGGTATTTTTGCAAGCTTGAGAAAGATTTTGACTACCCCTAATTTCATAAATACCATAGTCGTGTTTAAAACGAAGTGCTTGATGATAGGTGGAAGCGATTTATTCCATATTATGAATCCAACAACGTCCCATAATCCCGAGATATCAAGATTTAACGTTAATCACATAGAAGATGACATCGATGGCGGCTGGTCTTGCGGTAATAGGTAAAGTGATCTTCCCAACTTTCTCTTCTTTAAAACCATTAAATCCGCTGATATTGGTATTCTAAATGACTTGATCGGCCAATCTCATTTGGTCGATAGTGCTCTAAAAGAGGATCTCAATACCGCTGCCACTATCGATCATTATTGTGTGCATGACAAACATTTTCATCTTGAGCATTATGACTAACGCATCATGATGTGGAAACTTGACATGGCTAGTATCCTAATTTTCGAAGGATATTTCGAGTTGGCGATTACTCGACTCTGGCAGAAGTTTGGCTTCTTTATCTTGAGGTGTGAGATCGCAGTATTCTGACAATCTCCTGTGCTTGAATCTGTTAGAGTTGGTGATCTGATTGATCTCGATCATGTTATTGTGGTGCATATGGTAAATATGCCTCTCCTCAGTTTGATCTTCGACCTGGACAATTTCAAGCTGCTTCTTATAGCTGCCATCCCTGTATGATTCCAGGCTGACAATATATTCGAGCATCCGTCCCTCCTTGAAAATGAATTCGAGCAACCTCTGTAAAGTAAAGCAATTGTCAGTAGAATAATGTTTTACCTTATGGTACATACAGTACGATCGGCTCTCGATTGGTTCTAATAGATGGAAGAGGCGGTATAGCTTATCTTTTGTGAGAATTAAAAAAATGGTAGAGATTCAAACATTCATCTTTGGGAGGACAGGTTTAACTTGCGGCCTACCTTTCTGAGGGTTGCCAGTGTTTCCCTTGGCGCACTTCTGGTCACCCTGGTCCTCCTTAGGTTCTGTATTCCGATCAGTAGAGGGTCCTTTTGTGGTAAGGATGGATTTAGTAGGTTTCTATCTTTCGGACATCATCATTTCCAGGTCGACGTAATTATTGACCTTGGTGATCATATCCTCCAAGGTCACAGGTTTGTTGAGGAAGAGATACTCTTTGGTTTTGTAGTCCAGTTGGAGTGCATTGATAAAAGCAACAACAACGGTCTTCTGATCAAGATTGTCCACTTTATGTGTGAGTTCCAAGAACTTCTTTACAAATGCTTCGAGATTCTCTCCGTTGGATTGTTTGAGACTGATAAAAGAATACATATTTTCTTTTTTGTCTTTGTTGTGACCATGTCTTGATGAATTGTTTCTGCAGCTGGTCGAATGTGCATATAGAGTCTTTAGGCAGATAATAGAACCATCGGAGTGGTTCCTCCTGCAGACTTGTGGCAAACAGATGGCAGAAAATGTGGTTGATATTAGAGTACAACCCCAATGAATCACGGTACTGCTGAATTTACTCTTTGGGATCGGTACCCATGTATTTGCAAATTTTCAGAGTATGGAAACCTTTCGAAATATCCATATCAAGTAGTTCTTTAGCAAGTGGACTTCCTTGTAACTTGGTAAGGTTGTTGGTTGTGCCCATAAATTGTGATTCGATCAACACCTTAATCTGCTGGTCCATATATTCTTGTGTGACGTAGTAACGTATCTGTTGAGCAGCTTGACGAGGAGGTTGCGGATTATGAGCGGCTTCACTCAAACGATCTCACGATAGAACTCGAGGCGGAGGTCTCTGTTCTTCCTCTTAACGGATGGAACATCGGTGACCACGGCTGATTTCAGATTGAATCTCCCCTCCCAAATGAACGGAAGGTTATGGTTCATTCCGAATATGTCTGGAAATAGCCTTGCTGATGGCTCCTTGAGGTCCCAATCCTTCCCGCACAGAAATCTAGGAGGCTTCTGGCACCTGATCACGATCTTGTGGTGGAAGAGCCTGCTAAATGTTCTGCAGAGCTTGTAAGGCAGTCTGCATTGTTGTCATTTGATCTTCGTGTCATTTGAGTGCTATCAAATGAGCTTGTCATTCAGTATCAAGCTCTTTCTCACGGAGCTCTCGGTCGTGAGTCAATTGTTGTTCGAGCTCATTGCGCTTCTCTGTTTTAGTATTGAGATTTGCTTGGAGCTCTAAAAGTTATTCCGGCTCAATTGAGAGATCGAGCTGGACTCCGGGAATTGATCGCCTGAATATGACCATGATTGAAACGTTGTAGTAGAGTGATTGAATGTCTTAGGATACCATGGAAATAATTTCTTTCCCACAGACGGCGCCAAATGTAATGGCCTAATTCTGTGAGCTCAACGTGGCTTGGAATTAGTCCTTACACTAATGTACCTGTGACTACAATCTAGTAAACAGGAAATGCCACAAGTATTTACTGTGGATAACCTATAAATATGTTAAAAAACTATGACCTCGTGTTGAAGGTTTTGTAATAGTGACTTTTATTGCTGAGGCTGACGATATCTTATTAGAAGTTATTTCTAAACTTATAAATATTTGATCTTGTGAATAAGAAGTCTTGAGTATTTTAGAATTTTAGAAGATATAGCCTTCTTCGTGATTTCTCGTATATTTTTTTGGCCCTTGTCTCTTCTGGAACTTTTTCTTTATATTGTCCCCTCTCGCAACTCTTTATCATGCTGGAGCACGTTTTCCAAACAATGTGGTTAGTGGCTGTTGACTAAGCAACTGTTGAGTTCATGAGAGACATGTGGTTTTGACTTGTTTAGGTCTTTTGGTTTAAGCTTGACCACATTTTTCATCAGTTCGTGGAGTATGTGGCAATGTTTGACTGAGAAGTCATGTAGAGGATGTATGAGCCTAATATGGAGGTAATTAGAACTGGGGACAGCTCAATTTTAGGTGAGATCGAGGGATTGACCCCTACAGACCCTAAATTCGAGCTCCAGCCTTGGAACTCTATTCCAGCAACGTTATTTGGTCGTTAAAAAGATGGGCCCTTGACCTCGTAAGAGAATTCCCTACTACACCAGGCAAAAAGAAGCACCTCCTAGTAGTAACGGATTACTTCACTAAATGGGTAGAAGCAATCCCTCTGTGTCGCACACGAGAGGACGAAGTCATCAAGTTTATATGGGAAACCATCATCATTCAGTTTGGCTGCCCCCATCTTATCAGAATCAACAATGGACCTCAATTAGTTGGCTCCAGAGTCGTTGATTTCCTCAACCAACACAATATCATCCACTCTCCCTCCAATCCATATTACCCATAAGGAAATGGTCAAGCCAAAATTACTAATCGCACCATCGTGGATGAAATTAAAAAAATGCTTGACAGAGAAGAAGGGGTAGGTCCAAGAATTACCACATGTATTATGGGCTTATCGCACAACACCTCGAGTATCGACTAGATGCACGCCATTCCTATTAGCATATGGTACTGAGGCAATAATCCCCACTCAATATCATCACCAATTGCGTGAACATACCATGACAAATGAAGAAAATGAATTCCAGTTGGCATGTAATATGAACTGGATCAAGGAAACTAGAGACAGAGCAATCATGAACTTAGGAATATACCACCAGGCTCTAGCCCAATCTTATAATAAACGGGTTCGTCATAGAGAGTTCGAAATAGAAGATCTCGTCCTTCGCAAAATCCCAAAAAAAAAAATGCTAGAAAATTGGCCGAAAATTGGGAAGGTCCTTTCGTCATTACTGGAAATAGTGGCCTTGGCTCTTATGATCTCGCTACTGAAAGTGGGGAACGAGTACCTAATCCTTGGAACACAAGAAGATTGAAGCTATATCAACGCTGATAATCTATCGTAATATACTTTTCTAAATAAATCTATTATCTTGTATGCCGATCTTACATCAATGAAATACTTATGTTTGATCACCATATATCTGAGTACTTTCTACTATTTCATACAATACTCCATCTAACATTTTTTGTTTGTCAATCTTTCAACAATAAAATACTTGTGTCTGATTGCCCTACATAACAGTACTTTTCTAATATATCATACAAGTACTTTTATATAAAAAAGTGTTGCTTCAGCCAATTCGATCTTCTAAATGCATTACAGGTCGCTTATTGGTTAATCCTAATTCGATCAACCCATCTAATACATTATAGGTCGATAATTTATTTTCCCAATGCGGCCAAATAGATCACATACATTACAGGTCGCTTATTGGTTAATCCCAATTTGACCAACCCATCTAATACATTGCAGATCGATAATTGGCGCGTCCAATACGACCAAAAAGATCACATATTACAGGTCGCTTATTGGTTAATCCCAATTCGACCAACCCATCTAATAGGTCATTACCCAATCAATAATATGGTATGTCCAATGTCAATCGTTTGTTGCTTCAGCCAAACTGATCATCTATAACATTACATATCATTTGTTGCTTCAACCAAACTGATCATCTATAACATTACAGATTGTTTGTTGCTTTAGCCAACCTGATCATCTATAACATTACAGATCATTTGTTGATTCAGCCAAACTGATCCTCTATTACATTCCAGATCGTTTGTGGCTTCAGCCAAACTGATCTTCTATGTTCTTCAACGCTTGTTGCATCAGCAAAACCAACCATCTACTATACCAAAGCCTTTAGAGTCATTCTATAAAACAGATATCCAACTCATGCATCATAGTTGGTTTATCACAAGGTTAGTACAAATTATTCTTTTTGTCAATAGTCCTATTTTTATACACTCTATCTACTATATTTTAATTTGTTTAGTACGAATCATCCCTCCTAAATACATACTACGCCTCATTGCTCACTCGAGCTATCACTTGAACTATCAGCTGAAGGCCTCCCAGCAGTACGTAAACTTTCCCCATATAGACGAACACGCATAAACTATGGCATTCTCCCAATAACAATTTGTTTTCCTTCCCTAATCATACTTTTTTCAAAACTTCAATTCTCGCCACCATGGGATCTAGGCACTCCGAGCGAACCAACCTCATTTCACACTTCACAACTTTGGCAATTAAACTGTCATATACAGTTCTACTTTATGTTTCCAATCTATTGAACTCTTATACAAAAAACGAAATAATTGTTGTTATATCCTTCTCGTATACATCACCTGCTTCACTTTTCTCCTTTTTCGAAAGAATAAGCTCACTAAGTTTTCCTTGAGTTTCCTTCAGTATAGCTTCCAAACTTTGGCAGCATTCATCCACTTTTCATTTTTACTAAATGTCACAGCATTCCGAGATTCCAACACTGTCATGAATTCGTCCATATGACAAACCATAGACATTGATCCTTCCACTTCATCCTCGCGGTAATTTCTATTTACCTTACTTTCGTCAAGACTTATCTCAGCCTTATAGAGATCTGCATCCAACTTAGTATTCGCATCACACAATTTCCCATTTTCTGATTGATACTCCAAGATGTCTAACCCCAACAACTGTATGGTATACTCTATAGTAGATACCTTGTTCCAAGCTTTATTTATGCTTTTGTTCTGTTTATTATGGGCATCTTCCATCTTTCTTATAACAGCATCATCAACCAACCACAAGACCTCGTATTTTCGAGCACGATCTTTTGCCTCTATAACAGTTACTCGCATGCCAGCTATCTCCGCCTCCAGCATATTTACCTAAGATTGCAAGCCTTTCACATTATTTCCTTCCTCCTCTAAACCTGCCAACAATTCTATAATTTGAGTTCGAGAGGATATCAACTCCGCCCCTTGTTGACTAATTTGTCCCGAAATACCCAACAATTCAACATCCTTTTTCTTTATAACTTCCTTTAGTCCCTCTATCATTTCCAGTAGACTGGCTAGTTTAGCCTCTTTCTGTTGCAGTTTGTCAGTCAAGCAAATTACTGTATTCCACTTTTCTGATATTTCACCTTCACGTTTTCTTCTAATTCAGTAGCACTCTTTAGTGCCCCCAGACATAAATTTAGTTCAGTGTTCAATTATTCATTTCGAGCACGCAATGCGTCACATTGACTTTGGACATCTATCAGTTCTACCTGTCATGACAGTTCACATTTATAATAGTTCGTATATACAGACATATTACATATCACAGTTAACAAGTTTAATCAGGAACATGATATCTGAGTAATATCGATACATCGTTCTACTTATCATCACAAGAACATATTTCATTTATCATTAAAAAAATAGTATACGAAGATTTATCACATATGCAAGGCCGGTACAAAAACTGGAATACCCTATTTTTGCTTCTTCGAGATATGAGATGACTGCCATTTATTTCTCAAACTCTTTATATTTGTTACTTGAACATCTATAGGAGCAATAAAGGTCACCACCTCCTGCTGGCATCGTTTGAGCCGTGATCGGGGTATCAGACTCTCGACCTCCTCCTCATCCTCTTCTGACGACAATTCCCTTGATTTAGGAATAGGTTTTTCACCAACAATTTCCTCTTCTTCTTTGGTAAGCCACATATTTTAAGCCTTGGCATTCTCAACATCAAAATCTTTCCCACATTCCGTTACGAACTTCCTAAATTTGTTCTCTACCCACGCCAGTTCTCCTCCATAAAAAGCAATAACATTTTTTATATGACGCTCATGTTCTGCTCGAGCTGAGACTTGTGCTCGCGACGGATGCAGATACTCCTTCAGTTGCATCTGCGCTTTATGCAACCGCTAGTGCATTTCTTTTTGCAATATACCTAAAGCCCTCAAATCAGCTTCTACTTTCATTCGGATAGTCACTTCTTTTGATAATCGCGTCGCTAAAGACATTTTTTGCTTATTATGTTACGATACTACATCCTGCAACTCATTTAACTCACCCTCTAATTGTTGTTGAACCTCTATTTGCTCTTTCTTATCCTAAAAAATACAAGTCTCATGGCCCTTCGATTCTACATAAAGCCAAACACGTCAGATAAAGACTCAACATCACCCCATATCACAGATACGCCAGCTCGAGCTGAACATTTTCTCGCCTCAAAATTATGACAATTACGTGCTTCTTGAGCAAAAAACATAACTCGAGCTGGGTCCAGAACCACACCTCTTTCCTACAAAAGCTCTACATAAGCTTCTTTTAAACCCCATTCACTATCTACTTCTACCTCGAAATACAATGTCAAAGCTATTAGCATACTTTGACATCTAGCCTTATCACTCGGGTAGTTAAAACAGGTCAACTCTTTTGGCTTTCGAACTAATATCCCCTTTTCCTCTTCCTTTCTTAACACCTCATCCATTTTCTATTTTTATCTTAGCATATATACACTAGAGGTCATATAACTCTTTAAAAGTTTTCTCTGAATTGAATTTAAATTGCCTTCTCTCATATTCAGTTTTATTAAGTACCTATTGAATATGAGCCACAGAATCCCTCGCCTTACTCAACGCTCTCTCCAGTTCAAAATTAGTTTTTCTGAATCACTCTACCTCCTACACAGATTATAAATATCTTGTTATCATACAAATATTCAAAAAGAGTATACTAAACAATATCTATCAAAGTTAACAGTTTACGATCACACAGAATACACTCCCATCATATTTAAAATGATCTATATAGTTCGAAGACAAAGCATCACCGATTGGTTAAGGGGTTTTGCTGATTTCAACCTCAGAGAGAGGATTTAACATCTTTTCAGCTACTATAGTTGGTTCAGGTGGTGTAACAGATATATTGGCCGGTTTAGCAATATCAGCCTCAACTTCACTATCTACCTCAGCAGGAAAATTTATCTCATCGTATTTCCCAGATCAACCCAGTTCCACGTCAGCTTTAGTCAATCCAAAATTATAATAAGATTGGACAAAGTGATATCTTTCCACTTTCAGTGCCTTGACTGAATTTGACATAACGTCATCATGCTCCGCCAATACTCTATATTTTTTTACGAACTCTGCAGCTACCTTAGTATCTTCAGCTCTCTTATCTTTCTCTAGCTCGAGCTCATCTTTGAGCTCCTTAATACAAGCTGATTGAGTATCAAACTTCAGAGTAAGATCCCCGAACTCTTGGCCCCTCTTATCAAGACATTTTGTTGCCCCCTTCAGCAACATAGAGAGTTGCCAGTACAAAACATACAAAAACACAAGTTCAGAACAACAACTATTAGTTCGAATATAAGACAGTTACAGATTTTAAACACATACCACGAAAGTATGTTCCTGATACTCGTCTTCAACTTGCTTCGGATCGGTCGTAGCCATCAAGCAATATTTCTGCTTCAGCTCTCACATCTTGGCAACCGCATGAGGATTAGTACGAGAGCTACCCTCGTCCTCATGTCGTTTCCTCTTTAACAAGTTCTTCTCAGCCTCTGCAGGAGTAACCACAATCACTTCTTATCTCTCCTCCACATCTCTAGAAATAGATTTTACAATCTTTTGTTCTGTGGTTACCACCGTAGTAGCAGACGTACTCTGCAGATCTGACTTTTTTTACCTCCGAGTAGTCTGTTTCATGTTTTCAGGTGCAGGAGGGGGAAGACTAGTGACATCACCAACAATCAACCGAGCTTTCTTCTCAGCCATAGCTCAATTCTCGTGAGCTCGCCGAACCTTGGGTACTATGGAATCTACCCTCTTATCCCTACAAATACCTAGCTCACCAAGTACCTGCTTTAACTCATCCTAATCTTGAGCATTGTAGTCGAACAAGCTAGTATTATTAGGCACCGATAAAGGATTGGATTCTGCCAAAATAAGGAGCATAACATTATATAACAGCTCGAAAACATAATAATGGTTAGTCGAAGATTAATCAATGTTACTTACTCGGGTTATAATATTTATAGTTCAGAATGAGCGATGGCTCATCTGGAACCTGCATACAGTTACCCCCTACCCAAACAAGGTGGTTATTCCATGGTCTACCCGCAGATTCAAAGTTAAAAAATTTCGGCCTAGATGAATCACTATACAGGTACCCACTACTTCGACCTTTGACATATTTCCATTTATAAAATTTCAACTCATCATTGGCTTTAAATTGATTGGCAGTCCCTTCCATTCTCCATTTCTCATTCAATGCCTCACATACCCTCATCATCTCATATATATTCTCATTCAACTGGGCAGGGCAACACTGCAATACATTCATGACCCCTTTTTGAAAGAAGGTTAGAGGAATCTTAAGGTCATACATGACCTAATTCAAATAACATAAAAACCCATCACTCGGGTCTGATAGCCCGAGGCCATTATAGTACGAGAGATTCACATCCTCACTAATCTATCTCTCCTTTTTCCACTTCCCCAAACAAAGGACGTGGTAGTATACCGCCTTCTCCCCTTTTCCTGTGACATAGGCCCTAAACCAGCGACCTTGGTCCAACAAATAACTTCCCCATTCTCCCTGTAATTTCTTTTTATATTTCAAAAATTCATTTCCTACGTCTACTCCCTATGGGTATATGACAAACAATTTATCTTTATCTTTTGCATCCTCTTTATCTGCCACCTTCTCTATGTTACTGGTTTCCCTAACTTCTACAGTCACATCTACACTATTTACAGTTTTTTCCCTGATACTACACTCGTCCTCCCTTCCCGACGACGATTTTTCTTTTGAACTTGAGGATACTACAAATTTACTCATAGGAATACTAGGTTTGGAATGCATAGTGGACCTACAGATACACAAAATATTTTATCATTATCTCTACTTTACATATTAAACCCCACATACAGTAAAAATAGCCTCACCCATATTTCTACCCAGTCAACATATTTATTTTTTAATTTCCTAAACAAAAACCAATCATTTCAAGTTTCCCTCTTCTTCTCCAAACTAGCATTTTCTCTCTCTATAGTTTATTCATATACCAAAGTTTATACACTACAAAACTCTCTCATTAATTACTCAAAAATCTTAAAACCCCTACATTATCAAACTTCAGTATCCCTCAATCTAAAAGAATAACCATACAATTTCATACAGATTACTAGTAACAACAAATCATACAAACAGAGACGTATATCACCAACCTGTATTTAAAGAATAACAATCTTCTGCTTTACCCGACCGTCTTACCGAAAATGATTGCTCTCGTCACTTTTCCAATGGTTTTATCTCACCCAATGAACCTTTCTCTCTTAGATCACACTCAGAACTCAAACATTTCCTCTCTTTGGAGATAGGATTGGTACAACTTTTCTCTCTCTCTACAACTGTTGATAATTTATGAGGGAGAGAGATACGAGTTGTTATACTCTCCCTCAGTTTTTGAAATGACGGCTCCTTCAGACACATGTCAATCACCCCTACTGTCTCTACAGGCATGTCTTTTCATTTAAAAGTATTATCATTACTTTTGTGATAACATCTACTGTCATCACGTCTGTCTCTATTGTCTGCCATTAAAAAATTATGTACCTCTTCCCTACCACAGTACAAACATCAAATCACCTTACTTTTATACTCTACCAAGTCGTATAACATTCCTAAAATAGTTTAATATTCAAAATTTGATGATATCTATACAGTTGTTAAAATCTTACAGCTGCCATCCACAATATCCACACACAAATAGTAAAATAGAATACTTTATTCTTATTAATTTCTGATCGATGCATTAACTATGCCTCGTCTTACATTTATTGGAATACCAACACAGAATACTAAAAATAGATTACTTATTACAAGCTCTTACATCTCAAGCTTACCGATCTCTATAGTTACATTTGAAATAGCCTGGATGGTCCACATCCCCACATGGAATTATATCTCATCTTACGGACTTGCATCCTCTTCAACAAGTTTGTCAGATGCGAGCTGTCGAACAGTTATTTCTCGTACCGTAGCATCCAGAATAGACTTACAAAACATATTACACCAGAAAAAATGATCATACTCTGCACGCTTGCCTTCATCATCTAAACCGATCAAATTCAATGGTCATTCCGGTAACACAACATCATAAGGCAGTCGACAAAAATATCTCTCACAAAGTTCAGCAGCCTTGATATAAAACCTACCATCTGCTACTTGATGAGCACGCATCCTCCCCATGGTTACTCGCACTACCTCCACAACAAATTAATCCTGCAGAAGATACAAGACATAACAGCCAAGAATCACCACTTTATATAGTCACCAGGAAGATCTTTGCAAATCCAGATCACCCCACAGATTTTGTTGAAGGATATATTTTCTAAAAAAATTTTTGGGGCAGTAGAATATCAACAGTAAATCCAGAATATTGTGACAGGCATTCTTTCCACATTATGAAATATCTCCTCAGATTTTACACACCCAGATATGAAGATGGTAACATACAAAATCAAGAAAGTCCAGCAGTAGCACCTACAGATCAATATCATTTCTTTTTAACTGTTTGAAATATTTTTTAGCCAGTTCGAATACATAGATAGCAGAAAACCATATACCTTTACATCTACCCTGTCATCTCATAGAAATTCTCTACTTCCTACCATCACATTTTTGAGCCCCTCTAATTTTTCAAATCATACCTATCACTACCATTTACCAATATCTACATTAAAATCCTTACAGTTCGCTTTTCCCCATCATACTCCATGATAAACTAACATCTATTTACAGACATCTATTTTTTAACAGAAAGTTGCATAAATAAGCTCGAAGCACAGTATCAAGATAACAGAACGATAATATTTCATTGGTTCGAAAATTTTCTTATAGATTACTTTACAGATACACTATCACTCTAGACAACATACAGATTACTTTCTAAGTTACATCAAATAACAGTTCAAAATGCCTATCTGCAGTCAAGAAGGAAGAAGATGAAAAATTGAAGTAACTTCTAAACTCTTGTCCCATGCTGCAAGGTGCAAAAAGAAGTGGAACCAAAAATTACAGATGAAAGATCTTCTTCATGGCCAATATCTATGGTCTATGAAAAAAAAATAACCTCCTTCATCATCGCCACCTCTCCCCCCATAACCCCTACCTCCCCGCATGCTAGAGACAGATAGAAGGTCTTATTTCTTAGAAAGGACCCACTCACTAGTGGGATACCGGCGAGACTCCCTCGGACGAATGCTTGCTACTTTATCTTCAGTTGTCACAGCCTCCTCCGCTAGCAACCGAAGCCTATTTCGGTGTTCCACCTCAAACGTCAACAGATAGTGGAAATGCACCATCTGATAATAATCATCCCCCGTCTTCATCACCTCTTCATATGACATACAGTGATAGGTAGGTGACACAGGAATTGGAGTTGGCAAATGTAAAGGTTGGTATCCAAAATGCCTGATGCTCAGTTTTTCCATCATTCTATGAATCCTAGACTCCCGAGATTGGTTCCTTGTAGTCACCATAATATTAACAGTTATAAGATTTCAAGGACAGATACAAAAATAGAGGAAAAATAGTTCAGAGATGAAGACTTGGTTTATCACACACACCTCATAGTGCTCTTTATACTGTGATCAACATTTAAGCTGACTCTTCAGACTCCCAGCATTAAAAGAATTTCCCATGCAAACAACATTGACTAAAACCATTGGTTCTAGGAAACCCAAAAGATACCAGCCAATATTCATGAATATACATTGGAAATGATTCTCGGATATTAACTACAGCATTAATGATACTTCTCGCCCACAATGTTTCTCATATTGTTGGCTGAGAGGGGGCAGTTGTAGTAGCTTATTCTGCATCTCGGACTCATGCATCATCTTCGACCAACATACGAACTTTCGGCCTCATCAACAGAGTACGTGGCACAATCATAATCAAGACAACAACATCAGGAAATAGTTACAGCACGAGTTTCTCAACCAGTACTACTCGCCCATAATGTTCCTCGTACTCTTGGTGGAGAGCCGTCTTGTAAAAACTTATTTCGCATCTCTGACTCATGCTTATCCCTCGACCTCATCAACATACATGAAACTCTACTAAAGACATATTCAGTATCCCTAAGTTCTAGTCATCACTTCGACCTCTACATTAACAGTTCGAGTTAAGCAAACGTATAGTCATCCATAAAACCATTATGTTGCAATAAATATTAGAACGTTACACAATCTGGTCAAAGAATAATCAAACATATATTTTGTAACGTCCATCATTAAGAATCTTAAGGACCAGAGAATTCGAGATGAGGGATGGAGGAATTCTCACTTTAATATTCTACATACTCAGAGCGGTCATTGCAATAAGCTAGCAATCTCAATAATATCATCTTCTTTTTCTTAAAATCCTCAAGAGGGCTCGTGGTTTTTAACCTATTCAAAAGTTTTCCACGCTAAATTGTCTTGTTAGTTATTATTCACTATTCTTGAATGTTCTAAACACATCTGGTGTAAAGGCAAAGTCTGAGTCTCAGAATTAGGCTATTACAGTGACCATATCTCTTACATCCAGTAATACGAGTTACACCATGGTTACTTGCGGTAAGGACTGTATTTTTAAGCCAAATTTGAAGTACGCTCTTCATGTTACTAACATTAAAAAAATTGTTGAGCCTACATCTTTTACACATGCAAATAAATGTCAAGAATGGCGAAAGGCTATGGAAGCAGAGTTTCAAGCGCTTCAACATACAGGAACATGGAAGCTTATATCATCTCATCAATCCATGCATGTTTTGCCTTATAAATGGGTTTATAAACTTAAATGTCGAGCCGACGGTTCCGTTAAATGTCATAAAGCACGACTCACTGCAAACGGGTTTTACCAAAAGGAAGGAATTGATTTTGATGAAACCTTAAGTCCAATTGCGAAGCATCAAACAATACGGATAATTTTGATAATTGTGTAAGTCTAAATTGGCCCGTCCATCAACTAGATGTTCAAAATGTGTTCTTGCATGGATTTTTAACATAAGAAGTGTATATGCGTCAACCAAAAAGCTTCGAAGACTCCAACTATCCAAATCATGTTTGTAAGTTGCAACGATCCCTTTACGACCTCAAACAAGCCCCTCGGGCATGGTTTAAGAGATTTTCAGATTTTTTGGAGGAATTAAGTTTTGATGAGTCATTTTTTGATTACTCCTTATTTATTTATACTCGCCATGGTAAAATCCTAATCCTCCTGGTTTATGTGGATGACATCCTCGTCACCGAGAATTGCACAACCTCAGTTAATTTCCTAATCAAAAAGCTTGGGTCCACTTTTGCAATGAAAGATTTGGAAATTACATTATTTCCTTGGTTTGGAAAATTACTATTCATCTCATGGTTTGTACCTAACACAACCAAGTATAGTGTTGATCTCCTTGCCCGACTCAAGATGACCGATGTGAAGCCATATCCGACTCCAGCAATTACCGGCTCCGAAATGGAACCCACTGATGACGAGCCTCTTCTCGACCCTTCAAAGTATCGCAGTGTGGTTGGCGCTCTTCAATATTTGACATTAACAAGACCAAATTTGTCATATGCAGTGAATTAAGTTTGCCAATTTTTACACTTACCAACAACCGTTTACTGGGCAGTGGTAAATCGTATTTTGCGATTTATCAAGGGTACGATCACCGATGGTCTTCTATTCAAACCGAGACCTTTTCATCTACAAGCATTTAGTGATGCCGATTATGCTGGATGTCTAATTAGTCGGTGATTCACTGGAGGTTATTGTATTTGTATGGGTTCAAACATAATTTTTTGGAGTTCTAAGAAATAACCAACTATTTATTCGTCTAGCACCGAGTCCGAATACCGACAACTAGCTCACACAGTTGCCGAAATCTCATGGTTACGCAAATTATTTTGTAATTTAAGTCTGTTTATCACAATTTCACCTTTGATTTGGTGCGATATTATTAGCTCAATTTGCATTGCAAAAAATCTGGTCCACCATGCTCAGATGAAATATTTGGAAGTCGATTATCACTATGTTCGTCAAAAAGTGGTAAACAATGAACTTGTTATTCAATTTGTTTCCACTGCTGACCAATTAGCCAATGTTTCCACCAAGGGACTCTCTTCGGGCCACTTCAAATTTTTATGATGCAAGCTTATGGTTCGTACACCTCAGCTTGCGGGGGAGTAATAGCACACCTCATACCATGGTTAATCCAGGTCCTACTATTTAGAAATTCAATACCTCTTTTACAGGACTGAAGAGTGGAGAAGGTGGTTGTAACTACTAGAACTCCTTCTACCTTCAGTGCTGTAACATCCCAGATTTATAAGGGCTTGTAGGAACCAACTCTTCTATGTAATGACTATAAATAACTATGTATGTGTATGAATAAAATCAAGGAAAGTATTACAATGTTTTTACATGCTTGACATTAATAGAAGATTATGTACGTGTTATTATCAACTAGCATATGTTTGTTGAAGTTTTTGATATTTATGGTTCAGTTGGATCACTAGTTCAAGAAAGTAGTGTTTTGCGATTATGTTCCACTATTAGCACTTACAATGTTAGCATGTGTTCACCTTTAATTTTAATTTTCTTCACATCTTAATTATGATATCACTTTTACAATTATATGTTTTGACTATATCTTTATATCGATTTGAGATTCATGATTTAGGTCGGCTGGAAGTCACCAAAGTGACCCAACTATAATAATGCATTGATATCAAACCGAATACATAATACGATTTATTTATCTCAAAATATTATAAATTTTCCCACAGGCGAATCAACTTTCGTGAGATTAATATATCGAAATAGGGTAATAAGTATGTACTCTAATTTGTGTTTGAAACTAATAACCCAGAGGTGAAGGACCTTAAGATTTTGGCGTACATGTTTATTAGCTTTATTATATAATTGTTATAATTATTTGTGTGAACACTTTATATGTCACGGTATAGACCCAAAGGTTGAATTGCAATGATATTATTAGTTAATCATCGAAATATAATTTAGTTTTAATTTCTTATATTCTGACTCATGTTTATTATCTATAAATCATAGCATTAATATTTTTCGAGTTTTTTAATTATTCTGCAGTACCGAACCATGTTTCGCTACATTTGCATGCTTCGTCTGTTCCAATTCTCAATGAAATTAATATTTCAGACTAGAGTGAACAAATTTAGTTTACTTAAGTGTTATGCATATTGATTTAGCACTCTTGGCTGAAATGCCCATTGATCTTTCTGATGAGAGCGGTGTGGATAAGAAGACTTTCCATAAAGCTTGGGAAATGTCGAACAGACTAGGCATTATATTTATGCGGATGACCATATAATGACTAATATCAAGTCTTCACTTCCTAAGTCTTATAGACTCTGCCTATTTTACTACATTTTAGTTGGTTTTAATCGTAGTTTTAGGAGAATTACAACTCTTAGGTGGGACCATCTCTCTCTTTCTTTTCTTTACATGGCAGTTGGATTATTATTGTAGGTTTTCTGGGGAAGTCAAATGAAAACAACACATAAGTTTGCAAGCGTAGCTTTTTGACTTTACAATTAACGCCTAAAACATAATGAACCTATAACAATGATGATCGAGGGCTTGCTCATTTGATAGGACTAGTGCTTGGAAAATGAAAACTAGGAGGTCTTGGGATCAATTTCCACAAGTAACTTCCAACTAAATAAAAATAAAAATGATGGTGATTGAAGTTCACAATAGTGCCCTAAAAGTCGTGAACACCCCCAAATTCTTAAAAAAATGATGATCAAGTTCTCATATTCTCCATGGCATGGGCCAAAAAGGCAGTTTTGAGGCTTTGTTGGAGCACTTTCGTTGATGTGACATGTGGGACTTATGTCAGGTAGCAAGGCATTCTTGGAGATGGTTTAAGATCATCTCTAATAATGCTAGGTGGAAGACCTTAAACTCCCTACGTGAAAAGAAAAACCACTCAAAAAGGTGAGAAGCTCATAAGTATTATGCGGCTCTTCCAATTTTAGGTGAGACGCATAACAATAAGTTCAAGGCACCCAATCTGCATCATTATACTAAAAATAAAGGGGGTCAACAAAGTCGCGTTCTAGGGTCTTAAACGTCCACCGCGCTCTGAACAATTGGTCTCCGGTTAAGTCTTCATCCTTACTGCCTATACTACAAAATCCATGAGGTCTTCGTCCACACATCTCATATCACACAATCCTGTCATGCCACCATTTCGCCTCTCACGCCACAACCGTACCACATAATTCATAACAACCAACCAAACACATCCACGTGGATTCAAACCTGGTGAATGCTCTCTGATACTAAATGATGCAAACCTTTGCGCCAAAACCTTAAAAAGGCAGAATGAACTCGCATATCAGGGTCTCAACAGGTTTTCCTGACATAGAACTCCCCCTCTCAAGACTAGTTTGAGCACCAACTCCAGGCACTATTGGAAATGGTATATTAGCTATTTCACTAGAATTGGGGTGAGGGACAGAGGGTTGAGTGGGCGAAAGGAGAGAGAAAAAGAAAAAGGGAGATCCAAAATCCCAAACAGAGCCTCCCTCTTCCCTTATCTCTCTCTCTCTCTCTCTCTTTGAATCTTCGCCCCCCATGGCGTTCTGCGCTCCGGGGCAGCTTCTAGCCCCTAATCTCAACCCCTCAATTCGCATCCGGCGCAGAATAGCAAACACCACCAAACCCTCTCTCCCTCGTCCCTCATCATCCGCCATTAAATCCACCTTAAACCCATCCTCCATTTCCACCTCATCTTCAACCCCACACAACCCAAACCCTAAATCCCCAACCCCAATTCGATGGAAACTAAGCAACCCCTTTGCTTCTCTCAATCTCCCTAAAACCCTAAACCCCTCTTCACTCGCCAAAACCATCGCTATCTCCGCCGCGTCGGGTCTCCTCTTCCACATTGCCCTCAACCCATCTGCTCTCGATGGTATCGGTATCGGTATCGGAAGCGGAGGAGGAGGTGGTGGTGGAGGCGGAGGTTGGGGCGGTGGTAATGGTGGCGGAAATGGAAATGGGAGTGGGGGTTTCTGGTTGCAGTTGTTTTCTCCTTCGGCAAATGCCAAAGACGATGATGCCCCTGGGAAAGAATGGGATTCTCATGGTCTTTCGGGCAACATTGTGGTTCAGCTCAACAAGCTTAGTGGGTTCAAACGATACAAAGTCTCTGAGATTAAGTTCTACGACCGGATTCGACGGACAATAGTTGGGGCGGAAGATTCCTTCTTCGAAATGGTGTCTCTTCAACCAGGAGGTATTTATACTAAAGCTAATTTTCAACAAGAACTAGAGACGTTAGAGACTTGTGGTATGTTTGAGAAGGTTGATTTAGAAGGGAGAACAAACCCCGATGGAACATTAGCTCTCACGATTTTGTTTAATGAGAGTATGTGGCAATCGGCTGATTCGTTTAAGTGCATCAATGTGGGGTTAATGAAACAATCGAAAGCTATTGAGATGGACCCTGATATGACTGATAAGGAGAAGTATGAGTACTTTAAGAGCCAAGAGAAGGATTACAAGAGGAGAATTGAGAGAGCAAGGCCGTGTTTGTTGCCTGTTCCGGTTCACTCTGAGATTTTGACAATGCTTAGGGAAAGAGGGAAGGTTAGTGCGAGGTTGTTGCAGAAGATTAGGGACCGGGTTCAGAAATGGTATAATGATGAAGGGTATGCTTGTGCGCAAGTTGTTAATTTTGGGAACTTAAATACGAAACAAGTGGTGTGCGAGGTGGTCGAGGGCGATATAACAAAATTGGATATACAGTTTCAAGATAAGCTTGGGAATATTTGCGAGGGGAACACCAATCTTGCTGTTATTAGGAGAGAATTGCCTAAACAGGTAAGTTACGTTTCGTTTTTAATTTACCCTTGACTTCCATCATAGGACAGGAACTATATGTACAACTTGCAAGTGAAAATCTGGGAATATGTTTAATTTTCCTTCGATATAAGATTGCTGAACTTGCACCTCCAAAATTTGCTACCATGAGTCGAGGAATGGGGTATGTCCAAATTTGGAAACTTTAAGGCGTAATCAAACTTGATGATTAGGCTTATAGAAAATATCCATTTTATTTTCAAAGTCATTTGTCCCAGCTTTTGTTTTCCTGATTAAAACTAATTTGGCTGATTGGGTGTACTTGCAGCTCCGACAAGGCCATGTGTTTAACATAGAGGCAGGAAAACAAGCTCTGAGGAATATAAACTCGCTTGCTTTGTTTTCGAACATTGAAGTCAATCCTCGCCCTGATGAGAAAAATGACGGAGGTATTATAGTTGAGCTAAAGCTTAAAGAACTTGAACAAAAGTCAGCTGAAGTCAGTACAGAATGGAGCATTGTACCAGGCCGACAAGGTCGCCCTACGCTAGTAAGTATTTGTAAATACTATATTAGTTGTTTTAAGTTATCTAGGATCCTAATGTTATAAGATGAGAAATATAATGTACTTTATCTCCAGGCTTCAATCCAACCTTCTGGAACAGTTACAATTGAGCATCGGAACATCAAAGGGCTTAATAGGTCCGTTATTGGTTCGATAACTACTAATAATTTTCTCGATCCTCAGGTAACATGCACGATGCACACATAGTATCATTCTCGTGATTGAATTTTAATTCAAGTTTTGAGTATCTGTATTCAAAAGTACTCACGTGGAACTTCCTTTTGTAGGACGATCTTTCGTTCAAGTTTGAGTATGTACATCCATATGTTGATGGAGTGCATAATCCTCGTAATCGAACCTTTCGTTCAAGCGCCTTCAATAGTCGCAAATTGAGTCCAGTTTTCACAGGAGGATCAGAGACGGAGGAAGTTCCGCCTATATGGGTCGACCGGGCAGGCATAAAAGCTAATATCACAGAGGTGGGTAGTGATTCTTCCAATGTATGTTCTTTCTTATTTTGTGTGCCTGTTGTAGGGAGCTTGATAGCTATATGCATTGTTTGTATATTCTCTCTATATCCAATACATCGGAGGATGAGACCGATGTCTGAATAAAAGCTGACAGATACAGTATGATGGTAGAAGATGTCAAATATATATAGAATGTGTGGATATATCGGTTATTGATGGCTTTTAGTATTCTTTTTTGTAAAATAAAAAGAAAGATGTGGCATTAATATAGTAGATTGATCATGATATATACTGAGAATTTCAGCTCATAAGATTTGTTTTCTCTTGATACATGGGCTAATTTTTATTAGGGCTCTATGTGTAAGCTTTTCACTGACCTTGGTTAATATGTATGATATGCAGAACTTCACCCGTCAGAGCAAATTCACTTATGGACTAGTTGCAGAAAAAATCACAACACTCGATGAGAGCAGCAACATTTCTCTGAATGGTCAGCGGCAGTTGCCAAATGGAGGAATTAGTGCAGACGGGCCTCCAACAACTCTAAGTGGGACTGGTGTTGACCAAATGGTTTTCGGTCAGGCAAATATTACTCGCGATAACACCAAATTCGTCAATGGAACAATTGTTGGTGAAAGGGACGTCTTTCAGGTAAATCTCACATACTAATGCTGTGTTGTCAATCTTTTGTATTGTCACACTACTACTTGGCATCTCCCTTTTGATAGTGCGACCCAAATCGCTATTACTTCAAACAAAACTAAAAGTTACAAAGATATTGGTAGAAATTGTCTGTTATTTGGCATTAAGGCTTTTTCCTACATACGCAGGATTGTAATGCAGTTGGAATATACAAAATTAGTCACTCAACTTACAGGAATCCAGTTACTTTTCTTATAAAGAGAAATTTAAATCTGCATTGGAATAGTCTGTCCCTTATCACATCTATATATCAGAGCTTTGAATTTCTTGAGACAAAAAATGGACTCAAGTTCTGAATTGGATTTTATTTGGATCTTCTTAATTTTTTCTTATTTTCTTTGTCATAATACAAAAAATGTGATGCAAATACTATATCACTTGGACTTGAACCACATTTACTCTTGGCCAGTGTTGGTCAAGAATCTATGTATGAGGGTTTCCATAATCATTCTCTCAACCCTACGTGTTGAGAATGTTCTTCGTCATGAGTAGATCATTCTCTCAAATCTGACTCTTGAAAATGTTCTCAATCATCAGTAGATCTTTCTCACACGTTTGGTTGTTGAGAATGTTCTCCATCTTAATAAATCATTTTCTCAAAGCTTGATTGCATTCTGAAAGTTTTAACTCTGAAATCACAACTTAAGTTAATAGTGAAAATTGAATTTGTACCGTCAACTTGAGTTGGAAAATTCTGAGAGTTGGAAGCTATGTAACATTGGCACGGGTACGTGTGTCGGACACGGCGGTTTCAAAATAAGTGAAAACGCGGACACGGCCTTATATCTAATAAGATAGTATCATTTTTCACGTTTCCTATATTGTGTCCTATTGTATGTGAATATATTATGAATATATAATTACGATAGTAGCTTATGGGTCAATTTACAACTTATAACAAATATAAAATAGTGATAGTAGTTAGTAGGGTTAAATAACATGTATAAGAATTGGAAACTTTCTAAGAGTAATGTCAAAAAGTTAATGATTTAAGCAAGAAGTGTCCGTTAGAGTGTCCACAAAAGTGTTGGTGTGTCTGAGTGTTCGGCACGTTTGGATACGGAATTTTTTAGGAATATGGGGTGTCCATGTTACATAGGTTGGAAGTAACGGGATACAATTGAAACTTTGTGAGGATGATTTCTTCATGATGGAGAACACTCTTAATGATCAGATTTGTATTCCTTAACTTCTAACCTATTTTTTTAGGAATATGGAGTGTCCATGTTACATTGGTTGTAGGTTGGAAGTAACGGAATACAATTGAAACTTTGCGAGGATGGTCTATTCATGATGGAGAACACTCTTAACGATCAGATTTGTATTCCTTAACTTCTAACCTATGTATTCCAACAATTGAAAAGTGTTGTCATTTATCTGTTGTCTCTGGGTCTCTCCCCTTCAAAAGTTCAGTAGTAAAAATAAATTTGTATCTTATGTTCATTGATATATCTTCAATGCTTGTGAATGTTTGCTATTTCTTTTACTTCTGATTTTTGGATTTACATGTCATCTTATCCCATTAATTAGTAGTTACTAGTTAGTACTACTGGTTTTAATTCTTTTGAATGTCAATTGTCCTGGTTAAAGAGACAAAATGTTTTATTTCCACTGCTAACGTGCAAACTCTTTTTACAGCTGGACCAAGGCCTTGGCATCGGCAGCAAGTTCCCGTTCTTCAACCGCCACCAGCTAACAATGACCCGGTTCATCCAGTTGAAAAAGGTCGAAGAAGGGGCTGGCAAGCCACCACCTCCTGTGCTAGTATTGCACAGTCACTATGGTGGTTGTGTCGGAGACCTTCCGAGCTACGACGCCTTTACTCTCGGAGGGCCCTATTCTGTGAGAGGTTACAATATGGGGGAGCTTGGAGCTTGCAGAAATATCCTTGAGGTAGGCATTATTGGATAAAACTAATACTGCTTTTGCAATTATTGTCACCATAATATCATAGATCATTTATTAAAAAATCAGTTAGCAATAAGAAGGTTATGTATTTCACTAGAACACCGCAATAAAAAGGCTTACTAGAACACCACAATAAGAAGGCTCTGTATTTTTACTAGAACGCTGAATGTTATGCTAAAGTCAAATAAATGATAATAAAAGGGTTAAAAACCCTTTCCAGTATGGTAACCTTGGGAAAATGTCCAAATATAGGAGCAATGTTACATTCCACCCCTTGGGCTATAAGTGTGGTCAAATGTACAAAAGCGTAAACCATGTGGTTTAACGTTCGGAGAAATCTCTATACCCGATTTGGTCAAGTTTTTCTGGTTTTTCCAACATTAGGAAAAATTTGTTCATCAAATCTTGTTGTGTAGAAAACCGTTATGAAAGGACGTAAAAGATTTAGAAACCTCTGTTAAAGATCGAGGTATTGTGAATAATTTTCAAGATAGAGTAAAGATTGTACTGAATCTAATATCGTGTTTACTAATTCATTATGCAGCTTGCTGCTGAGCTCCGAATCCCTGTGAAGAACACACATGTATATGCATTTGCTGAACATGGAAATGATTTACGAAGCTCAAAGGATGTAAAGGGTAATCCAACAGAGTTCTACCGAAGGCTAGGTCATGGCTCTTCTTATGGTATGGGAATAAAGTTAGGCTTAGTACGAGCTGAGTATGCTGTCGATCATAACGCTGGGACTGGAGCTGTATTTTTACGGTTCGGAGAGAGATTTTAAGACAGTACGGTCATATTTTAGTTTAGGATCAACTCTTTTTCTTATTTAATTCTGTTAATGTGAAGGGGGGACAACTTTTGGTGTTGTTCTAGGCTTTAAAAGATGCATAATTGAGTTGTTTAGAAAACTAGAAATGCGGGTTTGCAATCATTTTAATAAAATTCATTCCTCTATGTTTTATCATTCTATAAAATGTAGTATTTCAATAGCATGAGAGATTTTGAGAAGCATGGTAACCCAACTAAGCTATCCAAATTCCAATCATATTGGTAAACAGTCTTGCCTGAAGTTTAAGCTAACTTGTGTGATAGTATGGGAATTTGATGCTTGTTAGCGGAACCTATGCAGTGGTTTTTGCTTTATTTCTCTATTCTTTTTTGAAGGAGATGAATCAAAACACTAGGTTCATGGCTAGGTATATGAGCCTAAAAATCATCACGGTAACTAGGAACACTTCGAAAAAATATTTTTGAGTGGTACATACATTTCACAATAACCAATGGTTACTGTGAGCATCAGTTTAGCAACATTGTACAGCTATTTTGCCTGTTGATACATCTCTGTATTTTCCAGCAAACAGGCTATGCTGAGTGATCATCAGTTCATAGAGTTTTTCTCTGATAAGAACTTTATTCTCAACCTGTAAACATAATAGCCAAAGAAAAAACCTGTAAAAATAATATTGACTATGAGAATGTTCGTAATTACAAAGCCTGCAACGACACCTCGAGAACTCTTGTCGTAACCAGGAAACAAACATGAATAATAACTCAAAGTAATCCTAATCTAGTAAATTTCCAAGACTACTATGAATTATAATTATACAGTTTACACTACACCGGGACATGTTGCACCACCCCAAAATCTCTAACAGGAGCCATTTAAGATGTTCAAGTCAGCACCTTGTATGTCTCACTATAACCCCAATTCTCTTTTCAATTTAGCAAGGGTGGCTTCAACCTCATCAATGCTGTCTTCAATGGTTCCCTCCTTGCTAACTTCATTTCGAAGATCGGATCCTTGTCCTTCCGACCTAGTGTTGGAATATGTGTTTCCCTTCACAGGCCCTTCATTGTTATTTTCTTCTTTGAGATTTGGATCAGTAATGTTCAGTTCTTTCTCTAGAAACTCTACAAATTCTTCACCGATGTCCTGCAAAAGAAAGAAGAAAACCTTAGTTCATTCTCTTTATTCGCCTCTCTGGGACGGAATATAAAAAGTTCTGCCTTTAACAATTAAAAAGGAAGTAAATAACAGATCTTTACCGCCAATTCCTCCCACAAGCTCTTCGGCTTCCCTTGAGAACCACTCTGGAATTCGGCTTGTAGGTCTCTGAACAAGTCCTCTGCCATACCACCAATATTCACATTACGCTAGGATCACGGGAAAAAGATAAAATGCTTGACAGAGATGAAATCTAATCTTTTCATTCCCAAGCAATCTCACAAATCGAAAAATTCTACCTATTGTTATCTGAACATCCTTCACAAAATTACCTGCAGAATAAACCCATTTATTTATAAGAACTCCAGAGAAGTCTGGCATCAATCATTTGATGCGTCCTAATTAAACATTTTCAATACTACAAATCTGCCAAACTTGACGACCACATTCCTTCATCTTCTAATGATTGCCATACATTCAACAAAAACGGGAGGAATAACAAATCTCTGCACTGCTAACAACATGTTTGTTTAGACACTTGAACGGGTTTAATGAATTGGGAAAAGGTTATCAAAGAGCATCTCCAAGTTCTAATGCCAATCTCTTAGAAAATGTAAAACAGCTGAAGATGCTTGAGTACAACCAAGTTTTTCCAACGTTCAAGTTGTGGGGAAAAGGTAAAAACATATAGTAAAAACAAGTATTTTGAGTAGATGCCAACATGATTGATGCCTGCTCTTGGGCTGGGGATACCAATGGCCAAGTAGTCTTCTTTTACAAAATAATAGTTGAATGCCAATTCGATTGGTGTGAATGCAAAAATATTTGGTGTGAGAACCCTATCTATGTGATTCCCTCCTAATTTTACAGCCCAGGACAGGACCCCCGCTTGAGAACTAGGATATATACATCTTAATTGTTCTTTTTAACATTTGAGATCATATTTGCAAACATGAAGCACAAAAAAAAGACCTTTTTTACTCTAGACTTGCAAATATGGAGCTCCACTAGAGATGTTCTAATCATTCTGTTTTCACACTGGAGCTCTAATCATTCTGTTTAAGCTCAAGACGTAGTACCTTAAGCTACTTGCATGAGAAACTTTACTTTATAACCTCGTTTAGGAGTAACTAAGAACACTGTAACGCAATACGTTGAACATGTAAGACGAGAACAAAATCTGAGAAGATCCAATGAATATCTTAATGGATATACGTACCAAATCCATAGAACTCTTCCTCTTCTTGTGCACTTCTGCTTTGGGTTCTTTCAGTAGAATAGGAGTAATTAGATCTTTGACGAGGTCCTGGATTCATCAATGCATTATATGCATGTTTTATTCGCATGAATTTTTCCTGGGCATTAACCTGCACATGCAACAGCTCATACATAAAAACTTTGGACATAAGGTAAAATTAATATATCTGACTATTGGAGTTATGGGTGGGAGTGTTGAAAAACAACCCGTAAACATAGGGACATGACTCAAAACAACTCTGTTTTAGACTTTTAGTTTAGACAAGTTTTTTTTATATAAAAAAAAAGCAAATGAAACTATCATGGAGTAGCCTATCTTAAAGTCGATAACTGGAACACCAAAAGACTTGTTCTAATATGAATATGTGCATGAATCATATATTGCATATTATGCTAAGGCTAGAAAATATTGTTTCTTCTATAACAACTAGGGCTGTAGATGAAAGCCGCCAACCTGGGAAATCGACAGACCCTTGTTAGTAATTTGAAATTCGGGAATTATTCGGTTCGGCAATAATGCGAGTTTTAATCGGTTGCCAACCTTTTCAATTCGGTCAATAAATCGCAATACGAGAAGAATACGCATAATAAAAAATACGAGTTTACGTTTGGTTCCAATTATTCGGAGATTAAAAATACGGTGATTATATAGGGCATGTGTACAAGTTTCTAGTTTTTACCTTAAATTAGACATACTTTTAAGTTATCTCATGCATAATAAGATTTCTTATTATTTTTTCATAGGAACTATATATTGCTTATTAATGTTTTTATTTACAAATTATAGGAACTATTTATTGCTTATTAATGTTTTCATTAATAGGTCAATAATTTTTTTTTACTTTTCCTTCAATATATTGGAGTACTTTTAGGAAAGATTTTTTTGAAAAATAAAAAATTCGTGTTTTAAACGTTTTGACTTTAAAATTCGCGTTTGAAAAATATTACCCTTTTAATTCGGCTCATCGATAAAACGAAAAATTCGCGAATTAAACGGGAATAATTCAGCGAATTGCTAACAAGGACTCGAACCAATCCGAGCCGACCGGTTTGGTCCATTTTTGAAGACAACCCGGGTCAGTTTCGGTTTAGGATATAAAGACCCGGTTATTATCGGATCGGTTTTGATTTTCAGGTATGGTAACCGAGTTAATCTCGAACCGACTTTGTGTTTCCTTATCTCTTAACACATAACTCAACCCACTAGCCGACCCCTCTTTCTCTCCTCCCTCCATGGGAATCCAATGATCTACTACTCTCTCTCTCTCTAGAGACCTCTTTTGACTACCTTTGACCGACCTATCTCAAATCCCATTCTTCTTTCTTTTTCTTTTCGATCAATTGGTACCTAATGTGGTCAGTACCAATCGTGTTCGGGCAACGAAGGATGATAATGATTTGAAGTTGTGGGATTTGGAGTTTGTGAAGACCGATCAGGAGACGTTGTTCGGGTTGATTAACGCGGTAGACTATTTGAATATCAAGGGATTGCTTGATTTGGGGTGTCAAACGGTGGCGGATTTGATTAAGGGTAAGAGTCCAAAGGAGGTGAGGTGAGGAGGATTTTTAACATTGATGAGGTTATGACGGAGGCCGAGGAGAACAAGATTAAGGCGGAGAATCAGTGGACGTTTGACTAAGATGGTAAAATTAGGGTTTGTTGGGGAGAGAGGGAGATAGAGAAGTGTGTCCTCTGCTTGATTGCTCTTTCTTTGTTGTTATTAGTTCTGATGTTTGAGATAGGTCTGTAATGGTGATTAGGTAGGAAGCTTGCGGAAAATCAATTGGCACCTCATCAAAACCCTAAGCTCTTATGTTTGATTTGTGTGTTTTGGTGGTGTATTGGCTTGTAATGGTGATTAGGTGGGAAGCTTGTGTACCAGAAGACCAAGAAGATAGCAAGTGGTTCTAAGTGTCCTGTAACTGGGAAGAGAATCCAAGGGATTCCTCACTTGAGACCTGCTAAGTGTTGAATACAAGAGGTCTAGATCATCTTTCTTGTCCAACACAAAACACCAACGTTGTGACGCCCAGGCTTTGTATATAGGTTCCTTAGGTTGTAAAAGAGCATTGTACAAATTTTCATTTATTTTTGTAAATGTTAGCTTAGGAAAATGGGGGAGTACGCTTTGTCTCCACTTTTGATGTTTCCTTTTAGAACTTAGCTGTTTTCCAATTTCATATATATGTAGAGGACTAGTCTTCTACACCCAAGAAGGAATTTAAGCTTGTAATAGTGCTTTGTAATAGTTGTTGATATTTGAATGAAATGATGCCTTCAAAGACCCTTTGTTCAGTGTTTGTGATGCGTTGAGATTATGTGATGCTAAATAATTGATAGAGAAGAGTAATTAGGCTTACTTGGGACAGGTGTCTCGAGTGCCGCACGTGCCAAGCTTGATTTTAAGTTGGTCCGTGTTAGTTGGTATCAGAGCGATCTAGTTGAAAGCGATCTAGTTGCGATGGCGGAGGGTCCGAATGCTACTGACCCCGCCCAGGTCCTTGCCCAGCAGGTGGGAGGACCATCCGTTAATCCCCGGCCCTTGAATACCCGAACGCGGTTGGACCAGTTAGAGGATAAGATGCTAGCTCTAAGTGGGATTATAGATCAAGTGACGACTCTGGAGGAACGACTGGACGGTTTCTCAGACGATCAGGCCCATGTGGGCGAACGTCTTGTTACGTTGGAGGGAGTGGTTGAAGGGAATATGGCTACTCTTCTGGATCAGGTGGCTGAACTTTCCTCGAAAGTAAATCTCCTAGTAAAGGTTGTTGGAAATGGAGATCCAGCACCTTCGGGCGGCGGTATAGACCGGCCCAGGATCAAGGTCCCCGAGCCCAAGGCGTATGAGGGAGCGAGGGACGCCAAGGAAGTAGAGAACTTCCTTTTTGATATGGAGGCGTACTTCAATGTGGTTAGGCCTGATAGCGAGGGTTCAAAGGTGTCGATGGCAACCATGTACCTCGCCGGTGATGCTAAACTATGGTGGCGCACCAAATATGCTGAGATCCAGAGCGGTCACTGTACTATTGGAACGTGGGATGACTTGAAGAGAGAGCTGAAGAATCAGTTTTTACCCGAGAATGTTGAGTTCATTGCTCGGAGAAGCTTGAGGCAACTGAAGCAGACAGGCAACATCCGGGAGTACGTGAAGCGGTTCTCAGCCTTGATGTTAGATATCCGCGACATGTCTGAAAAGGATAAGTTGTTTTGTTTCTTAGAAGGTCTGAAGCCATGGATCCAAAATGAATTACAGAGGCAACGGGTTCAAGATTTGACTTCCGCAATGGCCTCCGCTGAGCGTATCAACGACTACACCCCCATGTTGGGTGAGCGTCGACCGGCTCCGTCTCAGTCAAGTTCCCAGTCGCAACAAAGAGCGGGATCCTCCAATAATTACAATAAGGGAAAGAATGGAGGGTACCAAGCTAGAAGTGGTGGAGACCAAGGTCATGGCCAGAACAGAAGTGGGGGAGCAAGTGCAGGTGGTGCCTCGAGTTCCAATTCTGGGAGGGAGTACCACAGGCCGCGTAACAATGGCGGCGCTTCCTCTTCGTCCAGGTTTCAAGGACGTCCCGGGAACTTGAAGTGTTTCCTTTGTGGAGGGAATCACAAAGCCTATCAGTGTCCTCAGAAGACGGCCCTGAATGCGCTAATGGCATCGCACGGGGGCCAAGCCGATGACACCACTCAGGAAAATGATGGTGGTGAAACTCATATGGGTTCTCTTTACTTGCTCAATGCCGTGACCACTCAGTTGCCAGAGGTCAAGCCGAATAAGGGACTCATGTATGTGGACCTTAGTATTAATGGGCAGAGTACTTTGGCGATGGTTGATACCGGTGCTACCCACAGCTTTATTGCCATTCAGGAGGCGAATCGTCTGGGACTGTGTTTGGTGAAAGATTCTAGCCGGATGAAGGCTGTAAACTCTGCCGCAATGCCGATACATGGTGTTGCCAAGTTGGTTCCAGTTAAGATGGGACAGTGGAGTGGAAAGGTTAACCTTCTCGCTGTGACGTTGGATGATTTTAAGATTATATTGGGAATGGACTTTCTCCGTTACCACAAGGCAGTGCCGATGCCGTTCGTTAACTCCTTAGGGATTTTTGGTGACAATCCCTCAATCATTCAGATGTCCACGCAGAAAGATGAGGGCAGACTATTATCAGCGCTTCAGTTGGAGAAGGGACTGAGGCGAGGGGAGCTGACTTACCTTGCAACCTTAAGGTTAAAGCCAGATGATCAGGATCATGATGCCTTGCCGGCGGAAGTCTCCCGGGTACTTACAGAATTCAGGATGTGATGCCGAAAGAATTACCAAAGGTGTTACCTCCACGAAGGCCTATCGATCATCAGATTGAGTTAGTCCCTGGAACCAAGCCTCCTGCGAAAGGGCCATATAGAATGAGTCCGCCTGAACTAGCAGAGCTACGGAGACAGCTTGATGGACTATTGGAATCGGGCTTTATTCGCCCCTCAAAGGCGCCATACGGTGCCCCGGTCTTATTTCAGAAGAAACAAGATGGAAGCTTGCGATTGTGTGTCGACTATCGAGCCCTGAACAAGGTAACGGTGAAGAATAAGTATCCCATACCGCTCATTGCCGACTTATTTGACCAGCTTACGTCTGCGAAGTACTTCTCTAAACTTGATTTGAGATCGGGTTACTATCAAGTCAGGATCGTTGCCGGAGATGAACCAAAGACGACTTGTTCCACTCGGTATGGGGCATATGAATTTCTTGTCATGCCATTCGGCCTGACCAATGCTCCTGCAACTTTCTGTACTCTTATGAATGAGCTCTTCCGAAAATATATCGACAAGTTTGTGGTGGTGTACCTGGATGATATTGTCATATACAGCCGCACTATGGAAGAGCACCTTGAACATCTTCGCCTTGTATTCCAAGTCTTGCGACTGAACCAGTTATATGTCAAGTTGGAGAAATGCTCGTTCGCGCAGGAACAAGTTATGTTTCTTGGACATGTCATTGGCGGAGGACAGATCCGGATGGATATGGAAAAGGTCCGCGCTATTGAGGAGTGGAGAGCTCCTACGGAGGTTACAGAAGTGCGTTCCTTTCTTGGCCTTGTGAACTACTACCGCAAGTTCGTTGAAGGGTATTCGAAACGCGCGGCACCCCTTACGGATCTTCTCAAAAAAGACTTCTCTTGGTCTTGGTCCGAGAAGTGTCAAGCAGCATTTGACGATCTGAAGCATGCGGTGATTAGCAATCCGGTCTTAGCCTTGCCAGATATTACCAAGCCGTTTGAGGTACATACTGATGCGTCTGATTTTGCTATCGGTGGGGTATTGTTACAAGAGGGACATCCCGTGGCATACGAAAGCAGGAAGCTGAACGATACCGAGAGGAGGTATTCATCCCAGCAGAAGGAACTCCTTGCTATTGTGCATTGCCTACGAGTATGGCGACACTATTTGTTGGGAATGAAGGTTTTGGTGAAGACCGATAACCGTGCGGCAAGCCATTTCCTTACACAGAAGAAGTTGACCTCGATGCAGGCCCGTTGGCAAGAGTTTCTAGCTGAGTTTGATTTAGATCTCGAGCACAAGCCAGGGAGGATGAACAATGTGCCGGATGCATTAAGCCGTAAGGCTGAACTTGCGGCCACCTCTACAGCTGCCGAACAGTCTCACTCTTATGTTACCAGTGCCCTCCATGATAGGATCCGCGAAGGATTAGCGGCGGATCCTCAGACCCAGGCCATGATTAACTTGGTGAAACAGGGGAAGACAAGACGGTTCTGGGTGGAAGATGGTCTTTTATACACGAAGGGACAACGACTTTATGTTCCTCGGTTCGCAGGATTAAGGCGGGAGCTAATCAAGGAGTGCCATGATACTCTTTGGGCAGGCCATCCGGGCTGGCGGAGAACACTATCCTTGCTACACAGGGGGTACTATTGGCCAAATGATCAGAATGAAGTGATGGATTATACGCGGACTTGTCACATTTGCCAGCAAGACAAAGTTGACCGGGATTTGCCACTTGGATTGCTGGAACCACTTCCCGTGCCGACTAGACCTTGGGAAAGCGTCTCTATGGACTTTATCTCTGGGTTACCCAAGACGAAAGGGTATGGTTCCATACTCGTGATCATCGACCGGTTCTCTAAGTATGCAACATTCATTCCGACTCCAATTGTTTGTACGGCAGAGAAAACCGCGCGTCTCTTTGTGAAGCATGTTGTGAAGTATTGGGGCGTGCCAAAGGACATTGTCAGTGATAGAGATCCGAGATTTACTGGGAAGTTTTGGAGGGAAGTATTTAGATTACTGGGATCCACTCTCAACTTCTCAACCAGTTACCATCCACAGTCAGATGGTCAGACAGAACGCTTCAATGCAATGTTAGAAGAGTACCTCCGACACTTTGTCAGGGTGAACAAGAAGGACTGGGCCGAACTTTTGGATGTAGCACAGTTTTGCTTTAATCTGCAGAAGAGTTCCTCCACCAACAAGAGTCCTTCCGAGATACTGTTAGGACAGCAGCCCCACGCGCCGCACACGGTGACCGCCGATTACAAGGGAAGTGTTCCGAGAGCCTACCAGTTTGCAAAAGAATGGCAGAGAAATACAGATATTGCCCGGGCCTCTCTAGAGAAAGCGTCAGCCAGAATGAAGAAGTGGGCCGACCAGAAGAGACGACCAGATTCTTTTCAAGTTGGGGACCTCGTTCTGATCAAGAGATCCCACCTCAAGCAGCGAGGTGACAGAATACACCAAGGGCTAGTATCCAAGTACATTGGTCCGGTGCAAATCATTGGTAAAGTTGGGAAGGTTTCCTACAAGCTTCAATTACCTTCCCACCTTCGCTTCATCCATCCAGTGTTTCATGCCAGTACTCTGAAGCCTTACCACCAAGATACAGAAGATCCCAGCAGAACTACCGTCAGGCCTCATGTTCCGCTCAAGCCAGTACGCTCTAGCGAAGTTCCAGAGAGCGTTCTTGATCACCGAGTCACCCATGTTGATCCGGACACCAAAGAGGAAGTTTATGAGTACCTAGTGAAGTGGAAGGATCTGCCAGATACTGAAGCCAGCTGGGAGCACCAAGATTCTCATCCCCTCCTGGTCCGACTAAGGAAGACTGAGTCCAAGCAAGAGAGGAAAGAGAACAGACAGATGTGGAGCAGAAGAAAAAGTCGACGAGGGCGTCTCCAAATTGAGTGGGAGAGAGTGTGACGCCCAGGCTTTGTATATAGGTTCCTTAGGTTGTAAAAGAGCATTGTACAAATTTTCATTTATTTTTGTAAAGGTTAGCTTAGGAAAATGGGGGAGTACGCTTCGTCTCCACTTTTGATGTTTCCTTTTAGAACTTAGCTGTTTTCCAATTTCATATATATGTAGAGGACTAGTCTTCTACACCCAAGAAGGAATTTAAGCTTGTAATAGTGCTTTGTAATAGTTGTTGATATTTGAATGAAATGATGCCTTCAAAGACCCTTTGTTCAGTGTTTGTGATGCGTTGAGATTATGTGATGCTAAATAATTGATAGAGAAGAGTAATTAGGCTTACTTGGGACAGGTGTCTCGAGTGCCGCACGTGCCAAGCTTGATTTTAAGTTGGTCCGTGTCAAACGTGAAGAAGGTTTTGAAGATACAGAAGACCAAGGAGAAAGCCTCAAAGGCCTGAAAACTCAAAGGAGTGTTGTTCAAAGCTTAAGAATTTTCAAGTTGGGTTTTGGGCTTTTTTGGTTTTGTTTTTGGTTTTTTAACAATAAATAAATTAAGTTTAAGATTTGTTTTATGTTAAGAAAACCCAAGTTAGGACCCGGTCCAACCCGATTAGTCCGGCTCGGTTTTGGTCTGGGTTTTGGATCTGGGTTTTGGATCTGATCGGTTTGGGTCCGGGATCAAAATTGAGTAACCCGATTGACCCGGGTCAGATCAGGCCAGGCCTGAACCCGGACCGACCCGACTTGTGTACAGCCTTAATAACAATTATTTTTGGCTCTTTGCATGCATTTACATCTCTTTGTTTCATTTTCGGGCTAGTCTTGAAATTGCATTCCTCAATAAACAAAAGAGAAAGCCTTCCCTTCAAATTATCTAAGAATTCCATAAAGACTCCCGGATCACATGAGGAGTCAACTCCAAATGATCTTTAATCTTACTCTTGATTGCACGCAACGCTATCCCGCAATGACTGTTAACCACTCCAATAATCAAAAGAGACAAAAAAGCCACTTAGCAACACATTTTGGACAAGAAAGATGATCTAAAAGATCCATCTCCAGTTCTTCTTCTTTTTTGAGGAAGAAGTTGCGGCTAAGGCAGACCCCCGCCAGGTTTTATTACTTTACAAATATTTACATCTTAGGGTATTTTGTGCAAGTAGCATTAGCTATACAGAGGTTCACAAGTATTTGAGGAAATTCACAAAAGAATATTAGATAATTTTCTGATATGTCCACCAGATTTGCTGTAATGTGGTCTGCAGGCTTGGTCTCATCCCTCTGCTTGTAGAGTGCATCAACATCTTCCATTTCAGATATGATCTTCCATGCTATTCTGAGTTCTGTTTCTTTAAACTTTAACTACATAGATGGAATCAGACATGATGCATAAACTCTTGAATCCCAGCTTCATTGCAATAATAAGCCCTTCACATATTGCCAAAGTTTCAATTATTCCAATTCCCACATCTATATCAAAGGTTCTATTGAAAGCTGCAATGGGGATTCCATTTGGGAGTCTGAATATTCCACCATAAGTCTTTCTGGATTCTCTCAAGCATCCATCAGCATTTAGTATTATTTGCTGCTCCCATACTTGTTTCCAGCATATCCATTGTATAGGTCTTGGATTTTTGATGATTGAATTTAACCCCCAGTTCTTTATGTATTCTTGATTGTTTTGCCTATACCAGAATCTGCAGTCTGATTTGGAGCACTTATATGAAACTTCAAAGAAGAATCCTCTAAAGACAATCTCAGTTTCTATACTCTCCTGTTGGAAATGTCTAGAGTTCCTTTCAATCCATATGTGATACACGATAGCACAGAAAACTATTTTGAGAATCTTTCCTCTGTTAAAATCTACTGCAGCTTTGTGTTACTTGAATTCAGAATCCCACCCTTCAACTGCTTTAACATACCCCCAACTTTTGGAGAGCCTTAGATCGTACATATGAAGAGAATAGACCTTTGAAGTAAAAGTGGTCTCTATTTTCCTCTATGGCATCACATAGAAGCAATATACTGATTCAATTTTCCCTAGGGAAGGACTTATCGCTTTAGAGTTTGAAGAAAATGTTTCGGGTTGGATTTGGGAGCAGAGCCCCGAAAAGAAAAAAAAAAGGCTATCCAGGAGTAATTAAGTAATTTCATGTCTTTTTTTAATAGGGTTTCATATAAATACATTTTATATATCAAATGCCCATAACATGTACTAATGCATATCATATGTTTAATTAGTCGAAATATCCTACGAGAATATTATAAAAGCACAAGTTAACCTTGACATAATTATTTAGAAAAAAATATAGATTAGATCATCATATTAACTTCGATAAAACATCATCCCCACATAGTTCATGAAAATCGCGACTTCCATATTTTAAAGTTAGAGAGCGGGAGTTTGAGCTTCTTTTTGTGCTTTTTATAAAATTCATTTAAGGTTAGAGAGAGAAAGGTCGGGAGGGGTAGAGAGGCTGGTCTTAGATATTTTAATGGTTGGGAGGGTTGGGTCGGGCTTGTAAGTTAGCTTTATGTATAGTTTTATTTTTCTTTTTTGAGTAGGGATGGCAATTTGACCCGCCCCGTTGGGGATCCACCCCGCCCCACCCAAAACGGGGCGAGTATGGGAAGTATAACACAAATCCGTGGGGAAGCGAGGAGAATTTGGGATTGCCTCAAAAAATCCGTGCCTGCCGTGCCCCGGCCCATTTAAATAATTTATTGCTATTACCCTTAAATATATGAATAAAAAACTATATAAAAGAGTTTATTAAAAAAAATAGTTTTATTAGTTAAATGGGGGTGGAAATGGGATTTAGTTTTGCAATGTGGGGGTGGGGATGAGGATCCCCGTTTAACTTAAATAGGTTTGGGGGAGGGGATGGGAGTGGGGAACTTAGGCGGGGTTGGGGATGGGGATGGGGATGGGGATGGGGATGGGATTAGCTCCCCCGCCCAATAACATGTATACAGTATTTAGAGCTATGTCTCTCTTCCTCAACAAAGACCTCCATCCTTATGAACAATCTGCAGGGATAGTTACTGTCCAGAAAGATTCATCCTTCAAATATTTATTTTTGGTCCATGCAGCCCACAAATTACTCTTCTCAGAAATAAGGTTCAAACATCTCCAGTTCTACAAAGCAAACCCAATATATTAGCATCCACACCTATTCTCTTAAAATTGTCTTTTATAAGCTCGCAACGCCAAAACACATGACACCACGAAGAGAAGAAGAAAAACACCTTAAATTATATCTTTACACCAGACTTGAAGTCTGGGAAATTGATAAATATGTAATTGCACACCCTCCTAGTGCTGCAATTAAATAGCTAGGAAAGAGAGAAACAAGATAAACATTTGACTACTACCTCCACTGCCATTTATCTTCACCAGGAATGCTAGAAATCGTTCTTTCATTAGGAGCCCTTCTAGCATTATGTTTCATCCCACGCCAAAACTATATCTAGCAGGATCTCAAAAACATCCCTTTCGTTAAACTCCAAAGAGCATATAAACTCGCAAAAAGCTCCAAGAGGGCTTACCACCAAACAACTATTGGACAAAATACGACTCTTGATGCAAGTTCCAACTTGTGTACAATGTCTCCTTTAAACATTAAGCCCATAAGTAATAATAGACATCTGGGAAGCCTATAAAAAAAGTCTCTAGCCAGTAGTTAACCTTCACCACCTAAATCCATTAGCAATTACCTTCAACTCCAAATCTCCATATCGACGGACCACAAAGAGATACATTAATTTATCTACGGAATATCAACCTCAACCACGATCCTTTTTAAGTCCATATTTACTCCTTGTCCTTTGTGCTCCTTTCGATCATGGAGAATGTGACATGGACACAGTTTCTCTCATCTTCCCTCAGTTATCTCAATTGTCATGTACACATCATATCATTACGTACTCATACTTGTTTCTAAATCTTTCTTATTTACTCATCTCTTTGTTTATATTTGTTATTTCTTTCTTTTCTTATATCCTCTTTCTTTTTTCACTTTCTTCTTATAGAGATACCTTCACTCTAGCTCCTTGCCACCTGTGCTAGGTAAAATGTTAGAGGAGGATGCTAGGGGCAAAGTATATCCAAGGATGTAATTTTTCTATCTTTTAATTTTGGATGGCCCATAGGGTGCCCAAATATCTTTGACTGTCATTTCCACTTGTAAACCTTGCAGGTTACAAACTGGCAAGCCACACAATCACAATAATTTAATCAACAAAAAAATGTTTAACACAGTGGCAACTGGCAATTCAAGCCTACTGGAGAGGAGATTTTATTTGCTCCCCAATATTGTAATCATCAAAAATCAAAATCCCCATTAGCCAAATGTGATATCCGGTTGTTCTCACAAAAAACATTAGTTTGATTTTTTAAGGGTACGTAAGGATCCCCGCCGCAACAAAGAGTGTTGAACCCATCTCAATGATGATAATTATGGCCCCTAGGTCTCATAGATTTAAGAGGAAGTGTAATTAGGTTTCCACAACTAACGCTAGAGTTGCTCATAAGTTTGCTAATTATGAAACTCAGGTAACTGTCAAAATGCACAACATCTTATACACAAACTCAGAAGTTGGATATCTTCTCTTGCTGCATTATGGACCTGTTTCGCGATATTATCAAAACCCTTTATTAGTAATCAAAATTGAGCAAATGGGTATCCAAGCAAACTATAAATGAGCTAAAGTACACATAATAAGATACATATCTAAATTACAAATAAATTTGAAGAAACAACAAAAAAAGGGTGTTTGTGTATGTTTATAAATACCTCTTTGTTGACATCTGGGTGTAATTTAAGAGCAAGTTTTCGATAAGCTTTCTTGATTTCATCAGGAGTGGCAGAGGGAGAAACACCCAATAACTCATAAGGAGATTCTCTACGAGTTGCTCTCAAAAGAGATGATGACCCTTTCTTCTTCTTCGTCCAATTCAAACGGGAAGAGAAGGAGAGAAGCTTGAGGTCACTCTCATGGCTATATCTGTAAATGAGTATCGATGAATTGGAGTGTTTTCGAAGGTAGAGAGGGCAACAATGGAGGATTTGAAGAGATGGGGCAATGGGGTTTGAGAGATTTGTTGTTGTTGAAGTTAGAGGGAGAGAGAATCGCGAGAGAGACGATCTCATCTCATTGAAAGCTTCGATTTTTATTTATTTCTCTCGAATAATTTATTTTTATCTTGGAGAAGATGAGATGATTTTTGGTGGTTGAATTCGTGGCCTTCGTTTCTTCACTTTCAGATTTGGCGGTTTTGTGTTTTGTACTGTTGGCATGTGCAACACCCAGCATAAGGTAAACTATCAAAGTGTAGTAGTGTACTATAGGGCGGTCTCCGAACGACCTGAGATAGTTGCCGACCGCAGTGATAGTTGCAGCAGTGAAGATTGAGAAACATAAGGAATAGATAAAGATTTAAAAGAGTAAACCAAAAATTAAAAATTTGTTGAGACTCGTCATCACAAGAGGCGACCCCGGTCTATTAACAAACAACCTAGGAGTCTTTGAATTTGAAGATTTCAGGCGGTTTGGGTATGCAAATTAACAGGTTCACCGCTTTTAGATGCATTTTAAAGTCGGGTATGTTTAATAACTAGTACTACCCGTGGCTTGCCACGGCAACAACGTCAACGCGTCTTCGGCACTACAAAATAGTCTATTAACGCGCCTTCGGCACTAAAACTACCGCTCATGAAAATAATGGATATCTTAAGATGATTAGGGTGATGCATAGTCTTAAAAACACTTACATAGTTCAATATAAGCTTGATAACAGTTTTCCTTCTTTATAACAGTCCTCCCTTCTTAATAAATGAAACGGCTTGTGAAGATGATTCCCTACCTATTGAGTATTGGTGACTAAGGTTCTATTTGGTAAGCTGGGAATACCTCAACAAATGAAGGAATTTCTTTTATTTCCTTTGATTCAATTCAATGGTTAACAACGATTGGATCAAGAAAAATAAACAAAAATCCTTCATTCGTGGGAGTATTCCCAATACCAAACTGGGCCTAAATGCAATGTTTTAGATATTTATGATTTCTTTAAAATAACATTGGCATGGAAACTTGCCCTAAAAAGGGTCATAGAAGCGAATTATTTACTAGTTGTAAATTGTATTATTTTGTATCTATATCTGTAATGTAACTAATAATCCCAATACAGTGTCTCCTGAACTCAACCTACCAAAAACAAACCAACTACATTGCGCTTTAGTAGTGATAGAAGGGTAACACCTACTAGGAGGTCAAGGGTTTGAATCTTACCTCTTTGTAGGGTTTGAGGTTGGCATGAGCACGTCGGCTTGTAGGGGTGGCAATGGGGCGGGTTTGGGGCGGGTGGAGTAATATCATCCCCATACCCGCCAAATTACCATACCCCGTTTAAATTTTCTAATACCAAACCCGGCCCATCACCCATTTAACACCCGTTTATCCAAAGTGGGGATCCCCAAACCCGCCCCATTTATGAAATTTTACAAAAAAAATAGAAATCACCTGTAAAAAAAAAAAAAAAAAAAAACTAAACTAAATCAGGTGCATAGTGCACACACACACAATAAAAGATCATGCAATGTGCTACATTGCAGTAAGAACAAGCATCATAGAGTATGTTGCACTGCAATAGTTATATTCTTATCTTATTAATCACTTGAAATGGATCAAATCAGAATTAAGGTTAAAAATGTTGAGACTAATCTTAGTAACTTGTAAACGTTGAGACTTAATTGGTGTTTCAAGCTTCTGGATTGTTGGAGACTTGGAGGAGTTACCTGAATCGATTAGTAATCTCTATAATTTGCAAATGTTATATACTTCCTAAAATAGATCAGTGATGTAAATGTTGTTCCAATCGATTGCTAATCTATCCAATCTTCGTAAACTTCTCAATGAATGATGTAGAGGTTGAATTATAAAATAATCGCAGACTTAATTGTTGTTTGAATCTTCGTAACCTTGAATTTGGAGGATGAAGGTTGAAATGATTCAAATGGAAATGAAGATTGAAATGAATTTGGTAATTGGTACAGACAGATGTTTGATTACAAAGGTTGAAATAAATTTATAGAGGTTGTGGAGGTTGAACTTGAAGGAAGTAAGAGAGGAGGAAAGAAGTGATTAAGTTAATTAGGTTACTCATATTCTCATAACTCATAAAGGTATTTAGGACATATCATATATAATTAGGTCGGGTGACGGGCCCGGTCTATTTAAGGCTAAAACCAGACCCGCCCCAATTAATAAATGGATATTTTTTTTTTACCAAACCCGCCCCATACCCGCTATAGTCATACCATACCCGCCTCATTAAGGGCGGGGCGGGCTAAATTGCCAGCCCTATCGGCTTGTCCGTTTGTGTGGTTTGCGGGCTACTGCACGAGTCCGAAAGGATCTAGTCCGAAATTGATCAGTGGCTCGGATACCTCTAATTGAATAAATAAAAAACCTACAGAAAAACTAAAAAACAGGGAATCTAAACAACCCCAATGTTCAAACAAGCCCCAGTAGTAGTAAAATAAGAAATGTGGTTCATGTACCTCACGAACCACGATCATAACATACTTCTGTCTCCGTTTCGAACGCATCTTTCAAACCTTTAGCACATGAACTACAACCCAAACACCAATTTTGTTGGCGATCAAACTTAAAACAACTATAATCATCGTTGTATTAGCGCTTACCGCAACTTGAGAATACATGAGCAGGATTATAAGATAGTCCTTGGTGTACATGATACCAAAACAAATGCTGAAAAAATAAAATGAAAAGAAGCAAGTGGAGATGCACCTTTTTATCAAAATAATAAACCGTTCTCATGTCATGTATTTAGCAGTTGTTTTAATTTCAAACTTCAAATTTGAGACTGAAATCATCCTTTCTCTCAAAGAAAATTTTTCTCACAAAATGCAAACTTTCTCATCAGTCATGATCTTCTTCTTCTTCATTTACGGCTTTTGTACCATTTGTGCAGATGGAACACAACTCATAGTAGTAAACAACTGCAAAGAAACCATATGGCCCGGTATCCTCGGAACAACAGAACACCCGTCTCTTAACGAAGGTGGTTTCCGTCTCAAATCTAACGAGCAAATAGTCATCAACACACCAGACAAATGGTCAGGAAGAATATGGGGACGTCAAGGTTGTTGTTTCAATCAGAACGGTAAAGGGTCATGTGAAACCGGTGATTGCGCGGGTTTATTACATTGTAGGGGCACGGGCGGTGTCCCACCAGCAACGGTAGTGGAAATGACGTTAGGGACTGTAAAATCTACATTGCATTACTATGATGTAAGTTTGGTTGATGGGTTTAATTTGCCCGTGTCTATGGTTCCGGTGGGAGGCGGTGTTGGGTGCGGTGTGGCCGGGTGTGAGAATGATTTGAACATATGTTGCCCGTCAGCATTGGAGGTTAAAAAGGCCGGGAAAGTTGTGGGGTGCAAGAGTGCTTGTTTGGCTACAAAGTCGCCTAAGTACTGTTGTACAGGTGATTATGCAACACCTAAGAGTTGTAAGCCTACGATTTTTACTCATCTTTTTAAAGCGATATGTCCACGGGCTTATAGTTATGCTTATGATGATTCTTCCAGCCTTCGTATGTGTAGGGCGCCTCGATATGTTATCACATTTTGTCCTCCCAAATATTGATCTTAAGCCTTAATTATAGATGCAAATGCAAATGCAAATGCAAATGCATGCTTGGTATTTTATGACTACTTTTGTTCATAGTGTTTGTAATAAAATTAAGATGAGTGCTTAAACTGGCTCTTCTTGTTCATTTGGTCTCCCACTACATTGTGGGTTTCAATAGATAATATAAACATTTTGCACATTATAAAGTTCGCATTTTAAAACCCTGTGTGGTGTCACTCTCGGCGTACCATTATTATTAGAAAAGCATAAATAATATACTATCTAGGGTGGGAAAATTGAATGTTCAAGCTCATCGAAGGAAGGCGGTACATTAATCATATTGTTGAATTGGTTCAGAACACGCCATTTACCTTACTTGGGTAGCTTGATAGTCCTAAACATTCTTTACCACGCCTCTCTATTTGCTAGCTCCATTTTCTTTGTATTAGTAGAAATTATAACTTTGGTGCCTCGTCTAACACGGAAAATGTCATTTTGTTCTTATCCCATTATTCAGCACCGCCACCATTTGAAAATTTCTTGTCACTTGAGACTAACCAATTTCGATTAATTTAGGTCTAAAACAATAGCTCCGAATTTCTTTGAATTAACGGTCTAACCTTAATCTAATTCAAATTGATTCGATTAACTAATGTCAATAAGCAATTGGAAATTAAACACTAAGGCCAAAGATTTTTAACCCTTTGAAAAATCTTTCTTAGGAGAAAAACTCATAGGTCGCTGTCGAATCACCCGACAGCTAAACAATCCACAATTGAAAACGAATTACAAGAGTTTAATTACTTACAGACTCGATAAGTACATCTCATGGTTACATTTCTTCTAATCAAACTTCTTGCAATCGATTCCACATTCTCGCAACGCCTCGCTTCAATCTCTCGTCGAAGCTTTCAATCTTGAATCCCACAAGTTTTTCAAATCATGATTTGGGTTTCTTGATCAATGATTGAATCAAGTTTGAGTTGTTAGTTCTCTCTTGAATCTTTCAAAAAAATCTTTTTTCAAAAAATTGAGTTATGAAAAAAGAAAAAAAATTGTCTTATATAGAAAAACAGAAAACCCGAACTCTGTTTGAAATGGAAACAAAATCTATTCGAATAGAACAATTATTATTCGAATACACCAAAAATGTATTCGAACAAATAAAGGTCTGATGCAATTTGTCTGAATAGAGAAAAAATTTATTCGAACATAGTAAAAACTTATTTGAACAACTAAGTTCCCAGAAAAAGTATTCGAACAAAGAAATAATCTATTCGAATAAATATTGTTCTGAGAGAGAATATTCGAATAGATACTAAATTTTATTCGAACAAGGTCTTATTCGAACAGAACAAAAGCCTGTTCTCGAATAGAGACCTGTTTTTTCTCAAATAAGACATCACTTTCTTTTTATATTTTGTAAAATACTACGGGCTTGACACTCACTTACCTGTTCAGTGTCAGCCCAGCTGTAGTCGCTCCATGTGCATTCGTTGACGACGAATAACTACGTGCTGACACATATTCTAGACACTAAATGAAACAAACTCCAAATGGATGTTTCACCATTAACACCGTCTGTCTATGGTCGTTTACACCGCGATCACTATACTAAAGTACCTATATTGATGTAAGTTACACTAATGCCACTAAAGATTGTCCCAGAATTACATAATTTCCCACACTAGTAAATCATGGCCTCCCTCTGCCATATTTATCTTCAAATCACGCCGTACTGTTTCTTTTCGGCGAATTCCCTGAGAGATCCCACCAGTATTATACAAAGTGCTCATGTAACAGGACCTGGTAGCTCAAAGCCTCATTTAGGACAAGTGCCGCAAGAGACCTGTTTCAAAATGTTTGAGGAAAGACCTCAACGAATACTTACGTCTAGGAAAAATTCAAATACTACTGAATGTATTGATGAACCAAAAATGGGTATGCCAAGTACAAGTGATTTCAGAGAACCCTACAATGTTTACGATCCAAATAGGTGTTTGGAGTTGGACATGCTGAGTATGCCTTCTTTAGTGGCGAGCTTACCAGACCGGGTTTCAATAATCAGTGCTTTGAGTAACTGTAGTAGTACGGGGAATCTTGATGTTGGTCGAATGTACCATGCTTTAGCTTTTAAGACTGGATATATTGGGAATAAATTTGTCGCGACTAGCTTAGTGGATATGTATGTCAAATGTGGAAACATGGAACATGCGCGAAAAACCTTTGAAGGGTTGTCTGATTTGGATATCGTTTCATTTAATAGCTTGATTTCTGGGTATCCAAGTAATGGGTTGTCAGGACGAGCTTTGGATATATTTATGGAAGCTCAAAGTGCAGAAATTGGACCAAATGAGTACACGTTTTCGATATTGTTTACTGTTTGTGGGACTATCTTAGCAGTCGAAGAAGGAAAACAACTACATGCCCAAGCTGTAAAAATGGAGTATTTCAGCAACATAGCAGTTGGGAATTCGCTTTTGACAATGTACAGTAAGTTTGGGATGATGGACGAAGTTGAAATTTTGTTTGAAAATCTCCCAAACAGAAACCATATTTCATGGACTGTGGTTATAACTGGGTTTTACAAGCAAGAGCGATTTGAGATGGCTTTGAAGCAGTTTAACTGTATGAGGCACAACAGTGGAATAGAACCGAACGAGTACACCTTTACTGTTATCTTTGCCTGTTCCAGTGGCATGAAAGAACGTAATTACGGTATGACACTTCATGCTCAAGCTATTAAAAACGGGATGGCGTCAGATGTTTTTGTGGGGACTGCAATTATAGACATGTACTCGGGATTCGGAGAAATAGTGTATGCAGAGAAAATGTTCAAGGAGTTGGGGAGTCTGGCATCTGATGTTTCATGGAATGCTTTAATTGCAGGATATGTTCGTAATGAGAAGTGCGAAGAGGCAATGGAAACATTACATAAAATGATCATGAATGGTGTAACATGTGATCAGTTCACGTACTCGAACATTCTGAAAGCTTGTTCTGCGTTACCCTCTCTTACAATGGGCGAGCAGATCCATTCTCGGGTTATCAAAGCCAACTACAAATCAAATATTCAAGTAGGGAGTTCTTTACTAGAGATGTATGCAAAGTGTGGCAGTTTAGTAGACGCAGAACACATTTTTAATCAGATAAAATGCAGAGATGTGGTATTATGGAACACGATGATTAAAGCTTACTCACAGTATGGGTATCTAAAAAAGGCCATCTTTCTGTTTAATAACATGGTTGAAGAAGGAACAATGCCAACCTCAGCTACATTCCTTGCGCTTTTCTCCGCTTGCAGCCATTCAGGATTACTTGAAGAAGGCCAAGAGCTGTTCCAATCTATGATCGTAGATTACGGAATCATTCCAGAGGAGAACCATTATAGCTGTATGGTTGATCTACTAGGTCGAGCTGGCCAACTCGAAAAGGCAAGAGAGTTTATAAAAGGTTTACCCATTAAGCCAACTAGTGCAATATGGAGACCCTTACTTGCATCTTGCCGATACCACAGGAACTTTAAACTGGCAGAATTTGTAGCACGGCGTATCTTAGAGACAGACCCAGATGATGCAACAGTTTACATCACCCTCTCTAACATGTATGCGGAAGCAGGAAGATGGGGCGATGTTGAAAAACAGAGGGCACTAATGGAACTCAAAGGGGTGAAGAAAGAACCTGGATGTAGTTGGATTGAAGTGAACAACAAGTTACATAAGTTTTACTCAGGGGACATGAGACACCCCAAGATGTCAAAAATATATGAGAAGTTAAGAGAACTAGTGAGGCAAACAAAGAACATGGGCTATGTTCCTGATACAAACTTTGTACTTCATCAAGGAGTGGGAGTTTCAAAGGAAGAACAAATTTTATGTCACAGTGAAAAGCTCGCTGTTTGTTTCGGACTTCTAAGCTTGCCTCCGGGAAGACCAATTCGAGTATTCAAAAACTTACGGGTTTGTGCTGATTGTCATTCTGCTATGAAATACATATCAAGATTAACGAATCGAGATATAGTACTAAAAGATAATTATCGGTTCCATCACTTCAAGCGAGGTTGTTGTTCATGTGGTGACTATTGGTAAGGGCATATGATGATGTTCATGAGTATGCAATGATGATGTTGATATCTAAACGGACGTTACGCTGGTCAGGTCGTTCTCAACACGGTTAAGGTATATGAGTGAGTGTTATAGATTTCTTCTCAGTTCTCACCAGAGCAATATTGTTTTAATTTTTCTCACCAAATGAGCCTTAATCACCACCATAGATTGAGATCATCTTCCGATTATTATGCACATTACATTGAGATATACGGCCGAGATCGAGCGTTACAATCAGGCAGAAAGCTACATGCTTACCTTATCATCAATGCCTTGTTGCATTCAACCTATCTCTCTTTCAAGCTCATAGGTTTCTATACTCAATGTAGACAATTATTCGATGCAAGAAACTTGTTCAACAAGATTCCCATTTCCAATATTGGCCGTTGGGTCGTACTAATTGGGGCATATTCGCGTCAAGGCTTTTATCAAGAGACGTTAAGTCTCTTAGCAGAAATGCAGAGGGAAGGGCTAAAGCCCAACAACTATATTATCCCCAGTGTCATCAAAGCTAGCGCGAATCTCCCCGATCGACGAACCGGGGAGATAATACATGGTGTGGCTATCCGTTCTTTGTTTGATGGTGATTCCTACATTGATAGTTCGTTGGTTGATATGTACTCGAAGTGCGGTCGAGTAGTTAAGGCGCGTAATGTGTTCGATAGAATGGCTGAGAAAGATTTAGTGGCGTGGAATTCTATGGTTTCAGGTTATGCTCAACAGGGATTTGCAAGGGAAGCATTGGGTTTAGTGGAAGAAATGAAAATAAATGGAGAAAACCCCAATATACTAACATGGAATGCTCTAATTGCCGGGTTTGCTCAAGTGGGTGATGAGGTGATGGTTTTAGACCTGTTTCGAACGATGCGGGACAATGGGGTTCAACCCGATGTCTATTCTTGGACCTCGGTTATATCTGGGTTTGTACAAAACTTCCGTAATAATCAAGCGTTCGACATGTTTAAGCAGATGGTGAGTGCTGGTATCAGGCCTAACTCGTATACAATCAGTGGTTTGTTGCCTGCCTGTGCGACTGTGGCAGATTTGATACGCGGAAAGGAGATTCATGGATATGCATTGGTTTCAGGAATCGAAGAAGATGTATTTGTAAGTAGTGCTTTCATTGACATGTATTCGAAGTGCAGTGCTATATTTGAAGCTGAGATATTGTTCAAGAAGATGAGCACTAAAAATACCGTAACATGGAACTCTATGATATTTGGATATGCAAATCATGGGTATAGCATTAAAGCAATCGAGTTATTCAATGAGATGACGGAGAAGAAGGGATGTAAACCAGATCACTTAACGTTCACAGCAGTTCTCACTGCTTGCTGTCATGCTGGAATGGTTGATGTTGGACAGTGTATTTTCCATTTGATGAGTGAAGAGCATGGGATTGAACCAAGGTTGGAACACTACGCATGCTTGGTGGATCTTATAGGTCGAGCAGGTGAGCTCGTTGAGGCTTACGAATTGATCAAAAACATGCCCATCAAGCCTGACTCGTTTGTGTGGGGAGCATTGTTAGGGGCATGTAGAAACCATGGAAATGTTGAGCTTGCAGAAATAACAGCGAAGCATGTGTCTGAGCTCGAGCCTAAGAGTGCTGGGAGTTCCTTGCTGATGTCGAGTTTATACGCAGATAATGGTAACTGGGGAGACGTTGAAAGGTTAAAGAAGGTGACGAAGAAGAAGAGGTTAAGAAGAAATGTGGGGTGCAGTTGGATTGGCATTACTACATAAGATGTGCAGAGATCTTTTCTAGCATGGATGCATAGATCTTTGGAACGATGTTGAGGAGCTCTGACTCCCAATTTTTTCTGGGGGATAGCACACATTTATAAGCTTACGTTGAATAGATTTCGCATCCTAGGGCGGTTTCGACCATGTGTTTACTGTCTCTTTAAGGAAGCTCCTTATAAAACGGTAACTGGTAAAGGATTGGGCGGACAGTTTCATTGAGTTCATCTTTATTTTTCCACTGTTTCTCTCAGAAGAAAGCAGGTGCATTTGGGGTTTTGGCACAAGGTTGCTGGTGTTAGCCAGTAAAGAAAGCTGGATTCAGACACTTAAGGGAGTGTCTTAGATAAGATTTTGGGAGGATCGTTGGTGTTGAAGTATAAATGTATACCCAGGTATGATGCTCATAGTATGTTCTGTACTTTTAACATCAAGAAACGTTTAGTACTTACAGGTATGTTGCTCATAATATGTTCTGTACTTTTAACATCAAGAAGCATTTAGTACTTTAATCACACTTATTTATACAATATCCAGCGATCTGCATGCTGCACTAAACCCTTTCTTCTTCTTCTTCTTCTTCTTCTTTGTTATTCTAAACTAAGTCTCATGAAAACGATCTTGTATGAAATATTATCCATCAATGATACTTTATTCATCTAGTTACAAGGATACTGGAAGCGATGATAATATATCTTAAAGTTGATCTAAACAAATCTTATTTGATGATAATGATTTAGCATATGGAGTTAACCCAACAAGGCATACCTTGTAATTTAATTTCAATATAGTGTAGACGCTGATGTCTTTTCAGAATAAACCATGAACAACTTGATGATTTGACGAGTGAGATCTTTGGACGCTATTTTAAGCAGCCTATTTTTAGGGGATTGTTCAGCTTGAATGACAATTAAACATTTGTAGCCCAGCATTGATGAATATCATAGACGAAGTTATCGAGCTATCGATTGCAGGGACCCAAACTGAGACTGAAATGCACTTTTTCTTTAACTGCATTTGTATATAAGGTCGTGAACATTATGGACATATAACTTAGAAGATGGCAGAAGTCTTCCCCTCACACAAAGAGGAGAGAGCAGTACACAAAAACATGACCTCAAAACTAAGGTAATCAACTTCATACTTCCGTCTCTTTTATAATCAGAAACAAAGAGCAATTTTATACAAACTTCTTTGATGAATGGTATCATTGGTTAATATGGCTAAGCATGAAGATCCAAGGATTTAACTATGTGTTCAAGGAAACCCAGAACCATATAATACAACTTAGATTTACTGATGTAATCGAAAAGATGCTAGGAAAGATCAGAGTACAAAAATACAAATGAGTTAAAGTGCCAGTATGCAAGAACTTCCAATGAATATCTGCATAGAAGTTACTTAATCAAAGTACAACGCCTTTACAAAATGAAAAATAACATAACTCGTGGGACAAAACAAGGACTCCGGATTATCTTTGAAGTAAAAAAGAACAAGTACTAACGTCGACCACAAAAATGATTGATTATCTTTGACATATTTGATCCCCAGAGAATGAGGTCTCTGCCTCCACTTCAGTAGGGTCTTCAATCGAACCAGATCAATATATACCTTTAAAGCACACTTCTCTGGGATTATTGACTTCGCTATCATCAATGTTACTCTTCAAGCTGACGTAAGTATTTAGTATAGATTTTTAATAGGAAGCCAATGTAAAACGTCGAAGTTTCTGCCACAATGTAATTTAAGCACAGTTAGTACGGTAACTAACACATGTGATCCATCAAAAGAGTTTTGACGGAGTTCCCACATCAAGTATTCAGGGGTCTGTCTTGGAGTCAATGAATAAGCAAGGACTGTTTCCTAACAGATAATAACCCTAGAAATAACTATCACCTTAGTAATAAGAGGGAGAAAGGCTTTCAAGCAAGATAAAATAGATGCTTGAATAAGAATGTTGCCTCCAAGTTGTTAGTTTTAGAGACAGGTGATCAGCAGTACCTACACAACGAACTAAACTTATCAAGAATAAACTTTTTAAATCAAGTAGCCCAGTGAGACATAAGATAGGGGTTTAGCGTATCCATCAACATGTCCTAAGAGTGACTTCCTCGAAGTGTATAAAGAACTGGTTTACGGAATATGGTGTTGTGTAATCGTTGATCTCTTACTCATAGCAAATGGATATGTATTAGGGAGTAAAAGGTGACAGCCTCTTCATGCCAACACGTACAAACAGAATGAAACCAGTGAGTCTACATGAGGGTGGTAAAACATTGCTAAATTTGTTACTAAAGTATATGAGCAAGACATGCGAAGAAATAAATTGAGGGATATGCCAAACGGGAATTGTGAATCAAAGGTAAAAAGGGGGTAAAGGTGCACCACAAATCCACAATGCAGTTATAGACGTATTAGTGCGTAAAATTTCAATGTGATTAGCCTCCGAAATTGCTGGTGCTTTCTGGTATCATAAATTGCACAGTGTTCTTCATTAAATCCTCTTGGAAAAGGCAAGTCTAGTCCTTAGGATACGGCCAGTTATTATAGATTACCACAAGTCCTCAAGATCTAGTTCGTACGTTGTATTTGGTAAACTAACTACTGACTGACTGTTACCAGTTAGTAAACATGTCTTCTTTAAGCTAGTTAGTAAACATGTCATTTCGAACACACTTCTCTTATAACCGGAACTATTTTATCCAAATATTTTTTATTTGGTAAAACACATTTCAGAGTACGCATTAACTTTTCCATTCTCTTCAAGCAGTTGAGTATCTGTCGTACAAAACTAATATTGAGTTTCATATATAAAATGTGAAGGAAATCCACCGCAAGAATAAGCAAAGGGCATTCAAACTTTATAAGAGAACCGTAACTAAACAAAATGATCAAAGTGGTCTAGACAATATACCTAACGGATGTCAATGGACCTCCGAGAATTTCACTTATCACTCGAACCATGAGAAAACGGCACCACAGAACCATACTTATTACCAGACCAATCTCTCTGTTGCTCCCTCATCATATTATTATACGCATGAAATTCAAACCCATACTGCATAGGTATCATGGGCAGTCCTGCCCCATATTGCATCAGTTGCGGCGGAGGCATATTCCCATTCGCCCCTGAATCACGCAAGCTCTGCGGAACAGGAGTCGACGCAAATAACTGATCAGACGCAGACGGTCCCTCATTCGATAACCCCTGCATCCTCTTCAAGTACAGCCTATACTTCTGAAGATGACTCGCAACGTTCTCTCTAGTCAACCCCTCCACATTCATCAACTGCATAATCGTCTTGGGCACCGCGTTCTTAATATCCAAATGATGCACAACTTCCACAAACCGTTTGTGCAGCTGCGGCGTCCACACCAATCTAGGCTTCTTCAACGCCTGTGACCCCGAATCCGCCTCCTCCCCTACATTCTCCAACTTCCGCTTCTCTGATCCCTCCTGGGTCAATTCCCTCGGATCGTCTCCATCTCCAAGCACATGTTCATGGTCAAATTCTTGGTCACCACCTTCGAGGATCAACGGATCTCCACTTCGATCCTCCATAAAAGAATTCAAAGACTTCATATTGCTCGCCGAAACCCCAGAATTCTGCCTTCTAATACTCAATAAAGTACTCTGCGAAGCTCGATTCACATCGCCCATGCTTCGAAAAGGCTCCGCTGTTATACTAAAAGCCGAGGCAAGCTCAGGTGGGATCAAAGCCTGAGACAAAGGGGTCAAATCATTCAAACTAGGTAACCCAGCTTCCCACTCTGATACCCTTTCATCATCTTCATCTCCACAAGTTATCATCCTCACTTCCTTCTCCATGAATGATGGATGAAAGATAAAAGATGGATTCAACTCAAATCAAGGTCCACAATTGAGAACGAAATTGGGGTCTTTAGGGGTCCAATTTCAAAGGGTATGAAGAAATCTGAGATTGTTGATGAAATTTGGTGAAATTAGGGTTTTGTTGAAAGAGATGTGTTTTGGGAGATATTTTTGTGGAGATATTCGGAATATTTTAAAACCTGAAAGTGGATAAAAGTGCAAATATCCGATTCCTGATTGCTCCTGTTTAGAAAAGCAAAGCAGACGTGGAGTTACTTTTGGTACGCTTTTTGCTGGTTTTCTTTCTATCTTTGTTTGAGATGCCAAACCGGTTGTCCATCCAATTTTTGATGGTTTGGTTGGACTACGATTCAATTAGGTTCAGTGGCGGTTCACTTAGTTGGAGAGTAAGCAATTGGTTTCAATGTTAGGGCATAAGGTGAAATCTCTTTTTTTATCCAAGGGACTTGAGTTTGTAATTTATTACCATTTGCATGATTACGTGAAATCTTTGTAGACACATACAGAATAAGTGATGATAAATCCTGATGAGTGCTTGCAAAAGGTGTAGGTCAGATTCTTCACGTTAAACATTTTTCTGCTTTAAGAATTTTTACCGTCAATAAACTCTTACTGCTCTAGTTTCGTTGGTTTGGTGGTTACAATAAGAAAATGGAGCTTCTAAACCTTAAGTAAAATGATTTGTTGATGCTAAATTTCCGGTCGGGCCGGTTCAACTTTAATTGCGGTTCGGTTTAAACAAATTGATTTAAAGTGGGACCACAAAATTGGATCGCTATTTCTTTTGTTTGGTAGCTTTTTGTGGAGAACAGCTGGTGTGCAGGTGGTTGTTTATTAGCCGTTTATATGCCTAGAGTGACACAAAAGCGACGAGATTGAAGTCAAACAAGAAAGTGGTGGTGGGAACAGATAAAGCCATTTTTGGCTACTTTTAGATTTCTGTGGATTCGCAAAAGGTCGGCATCAAAACCGACGTTTTGATTGGCTCAATTAGATTTTCATGAGCTTAGATCAAATGAATCCGGGACTACTTGTGATGTGGATTTTATTCAATCAAAAAATATATATATTATGTTTGATATTACTTCTAAAATTCAAAAATCTAAATTTTACATATAAACAAACTCCTATCTCTATCGATTAAACTTGGGTAGCCATGCTAGAATTGTAGCATCTAATTACCTATAAGTATATATATCTGCAACTAATTTCATAAAGTTATTCTTTCGATGATAAATTAAACTTATTTGCTCTTACGTGCTATACTAAAGAATTTAGTATACACCAATATCTCAACTCAGCCATGTAACAATGCAAGATCCCTATCAAAATGGCGTGAAAAAAAAACACAATGTAGAAAAATACTTATTAATTTATTTATTTTGAAAGAATTGTTACTTATCAGGTATCACTACCCTCTATATATCATGAGCATATAAACACTAGTTCCATTTCACATTCACCCATCTCATGTGACCTTAGCAGTTATACAACTCACATTTGCAAATACTAAAATTGTCACCCAATAAAGGTTTGTTTTGGTTTTGGTACATCAAACATTTATCGGTATGGTTGTGTTACACTGCCCATCTCGATGTCAATCTACAAGATGAAGGTTAAGTCAAGGTTCAGCAATCAGAACCGCCATTTCTTCTTCAAATAAAGGTGACTTAATACTTTTATCAGTATGGTTACTGGTATTGTTACGTAACCGTGACCTGTGCTACCCATGAAACCTGACCGGCAAGTATCTAGGGATTCCAATGAAGGATTTGTACCAATAATTAAATTGCTAAAAGAAACGGAACTAAGTTATGTCCCTTAGCTAGTCGCCGCTTTATTTCATATAGTTCCCGCGTTTTCACAGGCTTGTAATAAACAGAAACATGTATTACACCTGAGAACAAGTAGAATAGCAATTACTGGTTACCAAATGTTAGCAATTCAGCACAGGAACTCAGGAAGGCATAGCCTTTGCTCGTAAACAGAGAAGCTCGGCCTAATTTAGTTCCTATCAGAACCACACTAATGGCAGGTCTTAGGTTAATAATTTGAGACCTGCGAGTCTATCAAAACATAATAACTTTGAGACCAGGCAAAACATAACATACACTTCCCTCAAAATTCAACCAAAATGAAAACTTGTTAAAATAAAAAACATATTGTAAACTTATACATTCAGGAAAATACATATAACAAGCAGATGGATCCCAAAGTTGACACTACCCTAGCAGCAATGGAGTTGCTTTTTTTTTAGTACTTGAGTTGTCACTTGTAGCGGGATTTGCAGCGGCCCACGCTCTTAGTGGTGGTTCGAACATTGCACTTGCAACATCGGGCACAGGTGCATCATCACCTGGAACAAAGAGGAGACCCTTTTCGCGAAGAGAGGACGGCTCATCAAAACAAACACTCCAAAGAGAATCTACAAGATGTCTCTCTTCCATGGCAGCTCCAAGATCATCAAGAGGCATCTCGCTGATTCTATTGATGCGATCCTGTAGTATCTGTTTCAGTTTTTCTCTATCTTCTGCCAAACCACAGTTACCACTCTTGTCTTGGGCAAGCTCGAATAAGCCCCGCAACGCAGCTTCTCGAACAACAGCGTCCTCACTTGAAGCAAGATGATGCATCATTATACGAGGAAAACCTAACTTGGTTACCACATCGCAATCAGCACAGTTCTCTTGTAGTAAATAATGAACCAAGTTGAGTGCTTTTCTGCAATAGTTTAACACATAATAAAAGTCAAAATCATTCACATAACACATGATAAGAGCCAAAATTATTCACATAAGTAGCAAGTATATGGTTCCATACCTTTGAAATCTGACATTATCCGAATTCAATGCATCCCTCAATGATGCATAGCCATTTGCCAGACGAAATGCAACAAATGCAGGTTTATTTTGGCGTATCAGAGCTGAAACATAGGACAGGGGAAAAGGTTAAGACTTAGTTTAACTAAAAACTTAATGCACCAGACTGCCATAACATTTCACAAACACGCTGGAGGTTATGTAGTAGATGTGGTTACTTACAGGCTAGTGCTCCAAGTGCCTTGGTTTGAACAGTTACATCAGGGTCCAACGAGAAACTAGCCATGAGAAGTTCTAGGCCATTCGCTTCCATTACAAGTTGTTGACTCCTAGGATTATTCTGAACGATAGTTGTTACAACTTCTGCAGCCTTTGCTCGAATGCCAGCATGGGAGTTTTTGAGGTAACCAAGTAGAGGGACCAAACCTCCAATAGAATTAAGATCTACAGCAATGAAGTCATCAATCAAAATACTTGTTCCAATAGCAGAAACAAATAAGCAATTACTTGGTCTAAGCTTAAGATGAATAACTGACTGCAATTTACTTACCATTGGCCATGTCAATGGACTCCACATGCTCTTGTAGCTCATCTAGCAAATCTATTAAGAGGAAGACAGATCGGTATTTAAACTTCGATAATGAAAATAATATCAACTGCAATGATTTAAACGAGAAATATAACAAGATTTATTAATTTTGTAATACCTTCAATATCAGCTGATGTAACGCCATGATCCTCCAATACTTGCTCTGGAGTTTGCATAACAATGGTGATTTCTTTCATCCGTTTAATAACATCAACAGTCTGGGCTTGCATAGCTTCCATAAACCATTTTCGGTCCTCCTCACTTCAAAAAATATAAAAATTAACTCAACCATTCAAAATCAAATTACCCCAGTTTTAGAACATGAAATGTACCCAACCTGCTAATATGATTATATTTCTGTACTTGAGTTTACTTTGTTAGGGTGTTTTTTAGCACTGTAGATACAATCATTCGTAAGTACGTACACAAACAAAGAGAAGTTCACATGCGAAACAACTTTAACTAGTATCAAAAGAATACTAGTACTCCGCCAATTTTAGAGTGAAGAGTTTAGCTTTGACCCAATACGCCAACTTTAGTTTGGGTTAGACGTTGGCCACTCCACTTTGAAGTTTAAACTAACTTCCTAAGATCCCATAAAGCATGTGTTAAGGTGCAGTTGAAAAATGTAGCACAGAATGTACCAAACATTTATTCATGCCGACTAATCCAAACCAAAGAAAATAAAAAAAGATGGTGGATGAAAACCAAGATATGTTAGGTAGAAAAATTGTTCCGGTATAGATTAGGCAACCAAACCAAGATATGCCAACTAATCCTTCATCATTTAATTTTTCCTAGAAGCCTTCCCTCTCACATATTATCTCTTTCTAGAATTTTTCTCTGTAAATTAATTCCATCATTTTCTCACTACATTTTACATGTCTCAGTATTATAACTCTCTCAACAACAACCTTTTAACTCCCAATTTTTTATTTTGTTTTCACAAGCTTTCGCCCCACAAAGTATTTCTTTCTAGTTCTCCCACACTCCATATGTCTCAATCTCCTCTAATTTGCTATAATTAGTCCAGTCTTCTCCAATTTTGTGATCAGAGAGTCCTCTAACTCAACTCCATGTTTAAGAAAGAGAGAACCAACATCTCAATTCATAAGAAGTAGCAAAATTTACACCTTTCGAATCGACTATGAAAAAACAAACTTCATTCCCAAATAAAGCAAACAAAACCTCATTTTCTCATTTTTATTTATTTATTTATCAATTCCTTTGTTTCCATGAACCCCAAACACACCCTTATAAAAAATTTCGCAATGGTAATCCTAAATCAATCCATCTTCCACCAATGATAATTTTCGACAACTTATGAACCTGTTCTAGATTTCCTCAATGCTTCAAAACCCAAATAAACACTTAGATCCCTAAGTATTTGGGGAACAATAATATGTTAATTGGGGGCAAAGCAATGGAATTATAACTACTATAGACGATTATTACACTTAAAAGGGACCTAACATGTAGGATTCAAACACAGAGAGAGGTAAGAGAAGTACCTGAGATTGCGAGAAGACGCAGTTCCATCAGCATGAGCTAGACTCCATTTCAACAAACCTTGCCAGTTTGGTCCTGAATCCGCCATTACTGTAACCCTAGAGAGATTCAGAGAGAGAGAAATTTGTGATTTTTGGACTTTGGAGATTGAAGTTTGTATTTATGGGAGAGAAACCGCGAAGTGTGAGTTTATTCTAGAGTGTTCATGAACTTTCTCTCTCTTTCTATTTTCACACCTAGGTACTCTGGGAGTGAAGTTTTTAGGCGCCTATCATGAGAGCGCGTGCTATCGCGACAGAGGCACGCCTGTACAACAGCTGCCTTAGAACTGAGTCCAATCACTTATGAAAATCCTATTCGCCCACAACAATCTTTCGACACACAAAATCCTCATTTTCCTCATTTATTTATGTTACTGAATTTCAATTTCAATAACATAATTGCATTAACTTGAATTATATTAGTACATAATTCAAACCATAAAATGTTTTCCGCCGTTAATCTCCAAAACCCCCACCTAACTAATAAACTCATAATCTCTCGTTATCAAAGTTACCCGCTTGGTTAGCCAAAAGACTATCCAAATCACTCGAAGAGTTACGAACGCCACCACTAACGCTAGATGAAGAACTTTGACCACGAATTCATGCTTCTATTTTTGCAAGAATTTCACTTTTCATTAAGTCATAATATCACGTATTTTTAGGGTCCATAATAGATGTGTCAATGGGCATGACTTGCATCTCGTGCTTCCTTATCTCATTTTATGCATGCTCTTTCTAAATGCGTAAACTCTCCAACTTTGGTCGTGCATGTTAGGATTACGGCTCAAAACAGGGGAAAGTCGTTCGAACGAGTCATGAGGTCGTTCGAACGAAAAATGCTCTATTTATTTGTTTCTAAGTTCGTTTTGAAGGGGATTTAATCCAAAGCGATGGTTTATCTCATGATGCGTACTTCGGAGATGACCTAATAGAGAGTCTATAAATATAGAGTGTAGGTTCAAAGCCTCTTACCATAGTGTGTGAGTTAAAAAGCCTCTGTGTAAGAAACTTGAGATCTAGAAGAGATGTAGCCTCTGTGGTAGACCTTATAAAGAGTTGATCTTTACAAGGAAGAATGTAAAGGGTGTTGTTCTCTTGGGTTTTGATGGTGAGAGGAGAAGTACCTCTTGGTTGCTAAGAAGAGAAATTAAGGTAGAGAGAAGATTGAAGGGTTTCAAGAAGAAGGTATGCAACATGGTTTTTGTTGAGGTAATCTTCGATGTTCTTGATGGATTTCTAATATTTCTTTTATCTCTTGTAAATCTATGTGAGGATTATTGCGAGATTAGGGATTTCCATGTTTGTTGGAATCCTTTAAGTGCTTGTAATTGAATTTAGATACATAGTGAATTTCTAGCTTGGTGGGGGGAGTAACCTTATGGTGAACCTCTGGCAAATATTGTGCTTTGTGTGCATATTAATTTCGTATCTAGTTTCGTGGTAGATTATTTGTATGCCATGAGGATAACGGAGAAAACTAAATTGCGCGAGGGTGATGTATTCCGCACATTCACCCCCAACAGTGCAAGCCCATCTTTAGTCTCTCCGCGGGATTTCTCATATGTTTTCTTCTCTTTTTTCTTCATAGTGACCGATTCATTGAAACTCTCCGAGATTTTGGTAGTCGCATTCATAACTTGATCGAAAGAGGTATTTAAACTCCGCCTTTTCTTATCCATCCTTTGGCCCGTAAGATGGTTACCATCTATGGATTGAGCATAAAGTGGTATTGCATTTCCGTCTTCACATTCACCTTCACCGTCTTCACCTTCGAAATTCATACCTAACGAAGACCCCGAGCTTGAATTTTTTTTTCAGTTTTTTTGGCCTTGCTACTTGGTTCGCCCAATGTTTTTTCTGTGAAATCCATCAACTTTGGATGTTTGGACAAGATTTTTCATGTATGAAAAAAAGTAAATGGACGTCGATGTTTCTTTTTTAGTTCGAAAGTCGCCTTAAGCAATTCATTTGCACAAGATTCCTACAATATGGTTAAACGAAAATTAAAACATAATGTATAAAGCAATATTGTTAAACAAAATTCAATAAATGAGACAAACCACATCTTTCTCGCCAATGCCTTCTTCTTCGCTCTTAACCGCGCCAAACACTTTAGACTTCATTGATGAGATATGAATGGTGGATTTGTTGATCGCTTTCATGTGCACTTTAAGCGAGAATATGGTTCGTACAGGACCGGTTGATTGCTTGGTGAATTCTTCCAATATTATACCCTAAAAAATATGGCTTTTTTTAGAATTCTTGGTTTAAGCATTCACCGAGACATTCAACCACAATATGGCAAGAATGATGTCTTCAACATCCGTCCAATTCTTTGATTTTGCCTCCACTATTTTCGGTATGTAATTGGTTTGTTGGGTTGATGGAACAAAAATTCCAAATGAGTTTTGAAATTTCATAAGGTAAGAGAGTGCGCGGGTTGAGGGATGAGAGATTGAGAAATTAAGAGTTTGAAGAAAAGAGATTCTGTTACGAGTTTTGGGAGCTTGAGAGTTGAGAGAATAAATAATTGAGGTTTTAAAAAGTTTAGAAAAACTAGCCGTTTGGCTATTAGAATGAGAAAATGAGACTCGGTTCTGAGACGTCTGTCGCGAAGGCGTGCACCTTTACTGTAGGCGCGCAGTGGAGTGCCGTTTGAGTTTAGGCGTGGAAGTTTTTTACTTAGGCGCCTTCACCACAAGCACCTAAGTCGATTACCAATTTTTTTCCCAAAATGTGTGAATTCTCAAAAAAAATTTGCGAGTGGGAGTAAAAATTGTCATTTCCACTTGCCTATTGAAGGGGACTTAAGGGGTGAGTATGAGGATTCCCACTCCCATACCCTTCTATTGGAGATGTTCTTACCTAGCTACTAGCTAGATAAGTTACAACTTATATGAGACTATATATATCTAGCAGTGCCTTGAGAGCTGGTACTCGAACTCGTCCTATAGATTTACACACATAGGTGAAAACATTTAGCGGATGTCTGGAGCTTGATGTTTTTGCCATTGTGTTTGCACCTCTGAACTCCCATCAGCTAAGAGCATAGAACTATTGTTTGGTGTGCATAAGAGTTATGTGTTTCTCAATATTTTTTAATATGTTAGGAGTTGGGTCCAGCCCAAGCTAGGGGCCCAACTGGGTTGGGGTGTCCTATTGAACTTCTAACAAGCCCATATGCCTTTAGGATTTATGGGGAGAGTTTGAGTAGGTTTGGTAACCTATATTATAGGATTATCTGTTTTATATTACGTATAGAGAATAGGTGCCTTGTATAGGAACAGGGCCCATTTTTAATTTTATAAAAAATATTTTTAAAATATTTTTAGGAACAGGTGCCTTGTATAGGAATAATAACTCACTCATATAGGATTTACACTAATTGATTAATACATATTTAAGTATCTTACAATAACTATTAGGATATTAATGGTATGCCCCTAGGATACTAATTATTATGATCTGAGGATCATATATAATACGAAAACAAGACTAATTTAGGATACGAGTAGGAGTCATATCTAAATCAGAATTAATTGTCAATGACAAATAATTAGAGCTCAATTAAGAATTGATTTAGTCTTATTTCTAAAAACTTGGTGTCTGATGAACCAATTTTTTATATCTAGGTGCAATTAGATGTTACATGATAACATTTAAAAGTATATAGGCACTGGTAACAACCTATAATACCCTAGAATGTTACTTCAAAGACAGGCATAATCAACTTATCTTACAAATCCAGCAGACTTTGGGGTAGGACCACTTGTCAGCTAAACATCTAATACCCCTCATATTTGTAGTAAATATGGTTATTTGGCTAGAATATACAGACCTTTATAAAACTTGAAGGCTTAAAACACTATAGTTCTCAGAATAAGGAACACACACATCTAGTGGTTTTAAATAGCAATCTTGGCTAAGATTCTATTAAAATGCATACCTAAAATTAAGATCATCATTTTTAAGGGGTAAAATTTGGGATTTAATTATTATAAAATAATTTTACGAGTTTTAGAATATGAACAGGGTTCAACTATAATATGATTAGGAATCATTTATTTCTTGTTATTCTAAGTACTATGATCTATTTTTAATGCATTTGATATGTTTATCAAGAATTGTCACTGATTACAATCTATATTTTGCATAAACAGATCGTCTGCAAAACTTAAAAATGTTGAATTTCTACCATTACTGCTCACTGGAGCCAATTACCTTACTTTGTGCATTGACGCTGACTTATTCTTGAAGTCTCTCGGTCTGTAAAAGACCATCGTCATTGGCAACAATGAAGATCCCATGAAAAAAATAAAGACTTTGTTTAACCTCCGCCATCATATTCAGGATGAGCTGAAGACTGAATACCTCAACAAGGTTGAGCTAGCTAACTTATGGGAAAGCATAAAGGGACGTTATGGTCAGCAAAAGACAATTATGTTCCCAAAGGCGATGCACCAATAAAACAACCTTAGGTTTCAAGACTTTAGGACGGTCATTGATTATAACTCAGCAGTTCATAAAATTACTTCTACACTTGAGTTGTGTGAGAAGAAAGTCACTAATGCTAAAATGGTAGAGAAGACTCTATCAACTTTCTATGTTAGTAATATTACGCTTCATAGGCAATATCGGTGAGAGAACATGATAACTCATGAAGTCTTGATTCAAGCACTATTCCCCTCTGAGTAGAACGATGAACTTCTGATAAAGAATCATATTATGCGGCCTTCTGGGAGTGCGTCGTTGCTTGTATCAAATAATGTTTAGTTTCGGGGAAACAACTCTGCACCTTAGGGACAAAGATATGGAAGGGGTAGGGGAGGATACCAGGGATACTAAAAGGGTGGGAACCAGAAACCCTTTAACCCTAGGAGAGGTAAAGGATTTAAGAAATCTGGGACATCATGTATTGTGAAGAAGGAGAAGAAGAAAGATTAGGGATCTACTTACTTTAACTGTGGTGGTACAGGACATTGGGCACGGGAATTCCATGCACCACGGGTGGCTACAGATAACAGAGTCTGGACCCACTATGCAGTTGTTGACACTAATTATGCCCCTGCAGAGTTTACAGTGTCAAACTTCTTCGGCGATACGGATGTCGGCTTGGATCAACATACAGAGTAATCCGTAACGATTCCTCAGTAGACATGTGATATCACATTTGAGAGAACACTAGTAGTTTCTATTCTAGTACAGACTTGATTTACTCTTTTTGTCAGTATTTTTGATTTTGCTGGGAACATATCATTTATATTTCAATAAAGTACTCCTGACATATACGAGATTTTTAATTTGTTCTAAATTCTTATTATTCAAATTTATTGCTTGAGAAGTAATTAAATTCTATGTATGATAGTTGATTTACTATATACAACCCGCCTATGGATCTATCTGCTCATTGAGCATGATCGATAATCGGATGAGTGACGGCATATGTCTAAGAGATATTAATACCACGCACTCGATCATTGGAAAACACCATCGTTGTCTCATCTAGATCCCTATATATAAGTTAGGTGACAATAAGGTTCAACGGATTACAAACCTCCAATAGATCATAAATGAATTACCAGACACATTCATAGACACTATTAAAGTACCATAAGTGTATATACCTGCAAGTAATACACCTACACAGCAAAACGTTCTGGGGGAAGTATTACCGTAACTGAACGTTCCAGGGAAATTAGTATGGCAACAAATTTGAGGCTCATGCTTAGTGTGGAGTACCGTTGGAAGAAACTGTTCTGAGCTGGGAAGCTGCAGAATATGGGACAAATATGACTAATGGTGTAGTCAGTTTATCGAGAATGAAACCACCCATCGAGGAGGCAATAGAAGCTACGAGACCAGTTGATGCATTATGAGACTAGCCCAGAGTGGCACATACGTATGATAATAATGAGATCTCGATCTATTAAAAGTCTGTAATAAGCACAAGGTAGGATCGTCCAATAGAGATTTGTCGATAAGATATTCATATTCGTTATTGTGCTCGCCATCAACGATGATGATTCAGAACCACTTATTGTAAATAACTGTGTGCTATTGTACACTGACCAAAGTGGACATCTGAAAAAGATACGGAAACATGATTATCTCAGAAAAATAATTTGGTCAAGGCAAGACTAGTTACCCAGGAAATCTTTAAGAGATCTGGCATCGATTGCAGTGTGACCTATTACCTGGTTATGGACGCTATAACGTTTCGGTACTGATTAGTTTGTCAAGTTGTCGAGGATAAGCTAGACATACGTCTAATGTAAATACCGCGTATCTATATGGGAAACTAGATACATATATCTACATGAAGCTACCTGGGAAGGTATAAGCTTCTGGAAACAACTAAGCCCGATGCACGAGGTCTGTACATAATAAAACTGGAAAAGTTATTATTGACTTGAAGTAATTAGGGCCCATGAGATATAGTAAGTTGACTGAGTATTTGAAGGTCGGGGATTTTGCAAATATCCTTATCTATCCATGCATTCTTATTTAGAACACATATATTAACTTTACTCATCATAATATTGTACTAAACGATTTGGATATCATTAGAACTCTGGGGGAAATCGTGAGAGCCGCCGAATACCTTGAGAAAGAATTCAAAACACAAGACCTTGGGAAATCAAGTAGTGTTTCGATTTACAAATCGAACATCTTGATAGTGACATACTCATACACCAAGCAATATATATCGGAAAAGTTATCTAACACTTCGGTATGGATGTAGCACACAGTGCTAAGTCGTTTATTGTGTGTCCATCACTTGGGTGTGGACAACGATATCTTCCACCATCCTAAATGGGGGGAGAAACTCCTAGGGTCGTGGTGTCATAGCTAGGAGGTGTTTTGTTATAGTTAGCTGGGTATACTAGACCCAATAACTCATTCACAGTGAACTGTTTGGCTTGCCATAATTATATTCTTACCCAAAGACTCTAGATTGAGATCAGGCGTATTCTGAGGTATCTGATCGGTATGAAAGACTGGGGTCTGTTCTACTCGAAATGGTAAACATAAAAGTATAGAGTGCACCGATACAAAATACTTCTCAAATCGATAAAGCAGACGGCTGTAACTATACCTCAAACCACGAAGATTCTTTTACTTCATAAAGCTGACAGAGAATGCTTCTGGTTGCGGTCTATGATTAGCCACATTAATGGGAGTTACGGTTTGAGTTCTATTCAAGATAAATCGATGAATTTTTATGAAGATAACACAACTTGTATTGTTCAAGTCAAGGGTAGATTTATTAAAGGTGACAGAACGAAACACATTTCACCAAAGTTTTTCCACATACATGAGTTACAGAAGATGAATGAGATCAACGCTGTTCAAGTCCATTTCAGAAGACATCTTTGCAAATCCATTCACAAAAACTTTTGCACCACTTACGTTCAAGCAGCTAGTACACGGAATCGGTTTGCAGAATATTTATTTATCAATATCTCAGGGAGATAGATCTCAGGGAGATCGGCGTCAGGAGGAGTAGTCTCAGCCTAACGTAGACACATGCGTGTTGTACTTTTTTTTTTTTTTTCTGATAGTGCAGTTTTTGTCTTAGGAGGTTTTACTGATTGGAGGTTTTGATGAGGCAACGTATACGTGTCCACAACCCATACAAAGCATAGCATTGTGTTCTTTCCTTGCACAACTTTTTGCCCAAGGGGGTTTTACTCGACAGAGGTTTTGATGATGCAAGTCGTCCTGGTATGGAACACCCCAAAGGGGAGTGTTAGGAGTTGGGTCCAGCCCAAGCTAAGAGCTTAACTGAGTTAGGGCGTCCTATCTAACTCCTAACAAGCCCATAGGCCTTTAAAGTTTATAGGGAGAGTTTGAGTAGGTTTGGTAACCTATATTGTAGGGTTATTGATTTTGAATATTGTTTTGGTATGTCCTACTATAGAGTCTAAGCTCTTCCACCAAACACCGTTACACCATTGAGTGGGAGCTGGTGGTTGCTCTGAATCCCAGCCACCAACACCAACACACTTGCTGAGAATCATCTTTTATCAGCATTTACCAAGCATACATTCACCGAGACAATAGTATATTATCATGCAAAAAGCATATAAATATACTTCCGATGAGTATCTCGGGGACAACGGACTATGACGACAGCAGACAGTGAATGTCACTTACTGCCTACTTGAAGATACAGTGGATAGCATTTTTAGCATACCATACAGCAGCCTGGCAAATGAAGAAGTGCTGAAAAAGAGAGGAACAAATGATAGTAAGCATTGCAGCATCATCCATGACTCTATCTCCACCACCACCACATCTCACTTCCACCATTTTCTCCAAATCAAAACCTCCCATTTTCCTTCACCTCCCCAACTCATCTCTCAAATTCACCACACCCCACTATAAAAACCCAATCTTCAACCCACACCCATCTTCACAATCTCCAAACAAAAACACCCCCATTTGGAGAATCTCAGCTATAACAACTGATGTTCTACCCCCAGACACCACAATTGAAAACACCCAACAGATAGTTTCCTCTGACGATGGAGCTGGTGTGTTCACCATTATCTCTGCTCTTCTCTTCATTGCCTTTGTTGGTCTCTCTATCCTCACTATTGGGGTAAGAACAAAAATGAAAATAATTTTTTTTTTGGTGATTTTTATTTTGAGCTTATTTGATTTTAGAACTAAAAATGTGAAGTTGGGGTGTGGGGTGTTGTTGAATTTGGAGTGCAGGTTGTGTACATAGGTGTGACAGATTTTTTGCAGAAAAGGGAGTCAAAGAAGTTTCAGGAAGAAGAGGCAGCTAAGAAGAGTAAGAAGAAAGGGAAGAATAGAGTTGTGAGATCTAGGACTGGTCCAAAAGGTTTTGGGCAAAAGGTTGTTGAATTTGAGGATGATGATGACTTATAAATAGTAAGTACTCATGTAAATATGCTACTCCCTCTGTATTATTATGATTTTGTTGCTGCAGAGATTATTTTTTTAAGGATTATGGGGTGTTGTTTTTGGTTCTTATAAAAGAAAGATATTGGATTTCGTGCTTTAGATAACCACTGCATTTATCTCTTCTAAACTCGATTGTAAGGAATAATTTTGATTATTAGAGCATCTCGTTGTTAAGGTTTTTTCATACTTTTGCAAAAACCCCTTCCAACAGGAGTATGGGGTTCAATATACTCACCCCCATACCCCTCCAAAGTATGCGAATCCGGAACTTGGAGAGTGGTATGTGCATACTACTTTTGTGGGTCATCTACAACTATTTCTTTTTTCTTTCTTTTTTCTCTCTCTAATCAAAGAATATTGTGGGTCCCAATTTTAATATAAAAAACTAAATTTGGAGATAAATCTGTTGGAGCAAAGTGGTATGCTATTCTGGATACTAGTATCCAAAACCGAAATAGCATACCGTCTTTGTTGGAGATGCTCCACCTCCAAGAGTATGGTATGTTAAGGTTTTCACATACTCTTGCAAACCCTTCCAACAGGGGTATGGGGTTCAGCATACCCACCCCCATACCCCTCCTAGCCCTCCAAAGTATGGAAAACCTGAACCTGAGAGCACCTCCAACATAAAGGTATGCGATTCCGGTTTACCATACCGGTATCTCAGAATCGCATACTATTTTCGTCCAACAACAAAGCTACGTTTTTTTATACGCGCGTTGTTATGTTAAGCGCCTAACAAAAAATGCCAAATAAATTGTTATATTAATACTGGGCGTTGAACCGAAAGGTGCCTACCATCTGTAAGAACGCCTCCGACAGAAGAGTATGCGATTCTAGTTTACCATACCGGTATTCCAGAATCGCATACTGTTTTTGTCTAACGGAGAATTACGATTTTAAGAGAGAAGTTGTGATGGGAGAGAGAAATGTCATGTGTATTAAAAAGTTTTCAGCGCGCTCAACAGTTCAGCGCCTAGGTGGTATGCAGATACTCATCACCAAGTTCAGGGTTTGCATACTTTGGAGGGTATGGGGGAGAGGGAGAGATGCCAAGTGTATTAAAAAAATTTCGACGGGCTCAACGGTTTAGCGCCTAGGCGTTATGCAGATACTTTTTGTCAAGTTCAGGTTTTGCATACTTTGGAGGGGTATGGGGGTGAGTATGTTGAACCTCATATCCCTATTGGATGAATATTTTTGCAAAAGTATAGGAAAACTTTGCAGCATACTCTTCTGTTGGAAGTACTCTAAATGTTATTCACATCATTTCTCCATTTCCCTCTCATTCAAATAACTTCACCATCGAACGCCTGCACCCAAACGCTCCAACACCACGACTTTAATTCTTCACCTAACCCATAATCAAGCAAGTGCATTACACCGACAAATTAGTCGATAGAAAATTTTAATCACATTGCCCAACGCCAAAATCGCAAGACGGTAATAGAGATATTTACCGCGCACGACCACGAACCTGCACACCCACCTCTATCCCTCGGTATTCGTCTTGATAACATGATGAGCGTGGTTGTGCTGCCGGAGGGTAAAAGTTATATATCAAAGAAAATTTGCGATAATCACGGTGAAGAAAAAACTAAAATTTCATAGATTTTTTTGACCTTTAGCCGTGTTTGATGAAATGTTTAAAAAAATGTTTTGATGTTTAACAATGTGTTTGATGAAATGTCATATTGGTGATGATGTAGGGGGATACTTATGATTATGAAGACCTACGACAAGTTGCATAAAAAACAAAAGGCTTGGCTAACGAATTTGCCATTCAGCGGTTTGCCAGGTGTAGTTAAAAGTTGGCATGCGTTTAACGGTTCAGCGCATACGTTGTATCCCCATACTCATCCTCAAGTTCAAGTTTCGCATACTTTGGAAGGGTATGGGGGTGGGTATGCTGAACCCCATACCACTGTTGGAGGGTTTTTGCAAGAGTATGTGAAAATCGTAGCAACATACCATGCTATTGGAGGTGCTCTGAGGAGTATGAGGATACCACGAAGGCGCTGAACCGTTTAGTGCCCGCCAACTTTTAAATATACTTGGCAAGCCACTGAATGGTTAAGCGTGCGTAAGGTCAAAAAATCTATGAAATTTTTGTTTTTCTTTTTCGCTGTGATTGTCGCAATTTTATTTAATATATGACTTTTACCTTTCGGCAATACAACCACGCTTCTCATGTTATCAAGACGAATATTGAGGGGTGGAGGTGGGTGTGCGGGTCATTGCTCATGCAAGACAAATCTCTCCATTACCATTTTGCGATTTTGGCTTCGGGCGGTGTGATTATAATTTTTCATCGATTAAATTGTCGGTGTAATGCTCTTGCTTGATTATGGGTTGGTTGAAGAATTAGGGTCGTGGTGTTGGAGTGTTTGGGTGTAGGTGTTCGATAGTAGAGGTGATTGAATGAGGGGGGAATGAGGAAATGAGGTGAATAACATTTACATATGGTAGGCGTTCAGTACCCAATACTAATATGATAATTTATTTGGCGTTTTTGGTTAGGCGCCTAATAGAATAGCGCGCGTCAAAAAAGCTTAACTTTGCTTTTGGACGAAAACAGTATGCGATTTTGGGATACCCGTATGGTAAATTGGAATCGCATACCTTTCTGTTGTTGGAGGTGCTCTTAAAGCAAAATATCATTCCTCTTTGAAATGCCAATATACAGACATTTACTTTTCTTGAAGTTATCGAATAAAAAGAGGTTAGGAAAATTATTTGTGAGCATTTATTGCTGACGAGTTCGAAATCCTGCATGTTAACCCACTTTCTGATAGATAATAGCCAATCATAACTTGTCTTACAAAAGGAGGCAAAGAGGAAGTAACTTCTTTCTTCTTTCATTTGGCAGCTCCAATTTGGAACCAGCAATATCTTGTAAGTTTTTTACTTGGTAACCTGAATTGGATATAGGATTAGGATAATGATCTGACCTGTGAAAACAGATTAAACTTCTGGTTCGAAATATGCAATTTTTGATTTCATCTTTTTATTAGTGGAATTTCTTGTTTTTCTCTTATTAGGTGATTTTGGCAGTAGAATTTTCCTGTATATCTCCTTCTGGAGTGATAAAACTATGGTGATTAACTGATTATAATTTATAAGCATGCCATCTATCTGAATTGTGGCGACCATAGAAGCTGTAAAAGCTTGTTTGTAAACTCCTCTACAAAATAGGTGGGCAGAGATATTCTTAGCTGTACGAAATTCTTATAAGAAGATTTTTTTTAGAGACTTAGGCTCAGTTTGGTTCGCTGCAACTAAGATATAATGCAACTCCAATGCATTTACAATGATTTACATTGCAATAAAAGTTGAGGGAATTTGCTCAATAAAGGCAAGAATGCAATCAAAAGTGCTTGCATTTGCATCATATTTGCAGCGAACCAAACTGAGTTTTATTGTATATTATAGTTTACTACGTCCTCCAAGTGTTATGAAAGCATTAAACCAATTTGCAATGCATTTTATCAAATAACAAGCAACTACCCTTTCGCTAGTATAGTTTCTATTCTTTCCAAAAAAATAATATGGAAATTATGATAATAAATACTAGTTTTTGTCATCTTTACAAAATTAGACCCAGAGAACAATAAATTCTAAAATCGATAGTGGTAAGAGAAAAAACTATATTTGCCCCCACTAAAGTTTCAATATTATAGCAGACAACCGCCTGTTTTTGGGCTCCACAAATACAAATGTCACATCCGGCCTAATAAAAAATTATAATTTTTTTAACTCATTTAAAACTATTATATCAAGTCACGTGTACGAGGAATGCTGACTTTGTCACCATCTCATGAACTACTTGTCATTTGTTGTAGTATATTTTGTCATACCTTTGACCAGATTTATTATTTATAAGAAAACAAACTCTTTTACCAATTATGTTACTATTTCTCATCGTTTATGGTTAGGTATCACCTGCAGTTTATAGGAGTTCGTATAGTTTTTAGAGCCAAAAGTGATCCCGATTCATCGAACAATTTCTTCTTCTTACTCAACCGAAAACCGTCCCGATTATTTGTCACAAACCGTCTGTGTGACTGCTGCCTAGTAAGTGTTTGATTAAAGACTAGTACTTTACTCCTTGGGCATGGAGGAAATTATGGTACTCTGCTATACTCAACTCGTGGAACAAACGATGGGAAATCGTCTGCGCGGCTGCTGCAAACCAAAATATGTCATTTATTTAGTTTAACTCTAGCATTTTTTCAGATATTTATGTTATTTCTTAACAGCTTGTTGTCATTTGTGTTATATAACATTTCCATTTGTTCAATCTTCTTTGTCATTTGTTTTATACAATTTTGCCATTTGTTCTGAAAATATCAGCTGCTTGAACATTAAAGTAGGTTTCTAGGCAGTGGGTTTTACAAGTAAGGCAACAAGTAAGGTCGTGGGCTCCACTAGTTTAAATGTCACTTTATAATTAATAAAAAAAAATTAAATCATTTAAAAATAATATTATCACGTCACGTGTCCAATTTTAATCGTTCCTCGATCTATACGTATTATTACTATTTCGAGACGTGTAAGGCAGACCTTGTTACCATTACCTGCATTTGTTGTCATTTGTTGAAACCAATTTGTCATGCGTTTAAACATCAATTATATTGGCTCATGCAGACTCTGTCACCATCAGTTATATTATTTGGCATTTGTTTACTGTTCTTTAAGCTTAGGTAACACGTGCGATTCACACGAGTTCGTCTGCCTTTTGGCGCCAAAAACCATTCTCATTCTTCAAACACTTTCTTCTTACACGACTACTGCAAAGACCGCAAAAATTGTCCCGTTTCTGCAAATTGTGTTTGTGATTGACAACCGTAAAAACTATCCCGGTCGAACAAACCGTTTTCTCTAAAATTTACGTGATTTTACCCATCGTGCGTGTGTGTGATTTTAGTGTTATATCAGTGGCAAATCATCTGTGTGACTACTGCTTACCAGATGTTTGATTAAAGTTTATTTTTTTTCTTCTTCTACCACAATGAAGTCTAATAGAGAAGTGAACGAGCAATTTGTGGAGGAGAACCAAACGCATGAGAGTGGAGCTAAGAAGGGAACCTCTAATGCCAACAATTACACCTCTCGGTGTACAGGTTTGGGACTTCACAAAATATTTGCAGCTCTGCCTGAAGAGGAGAATGGTGTTCTTCGTAACACCTGCTTTACACCGTTACTGTTGATTGATCCAATAACGACGATGTCGACGTTGGTTGTGGAAATATTCGATCGTCATCTCGGTGATATGAAGTTCCAATTTGGGAGGACGATAATTCAGATGAAACCTATTCATGTTTGCCTGATTTTGGGGCTACGTGTCTCTCTTATTACAAATAAGTTTTTATTTGTTGATCTTAAGCATATGAAGAATTTCAGAATGAGGCGATTCCCCAAGAAGAAGAATACATATGGGTTGAAGGAAAATTGAAAAGACGTGAGGGTAAGACTCTAATTTGTCATTTGTTTTGTCTTATTTATCATCGTTCTTCATTGTATTTCCCACCCCTTCAATATTTGTATTGTATTTGCGATTTTTGGCTCATTATATTCTAAGGTTTTTATCATTACATTGTATTGTGTTATTTCGTTTTGCAGAAGATGTTTATCGATTAAATTTGTTAAAAATTATATTATCCTTTCTACTCCTGAACAAGGGGATAAATATTTGGATGAAGTATGTTGATCTGGTAGATAATCTAGATCAGTTCAACAGATTCCTCTGGGGTGAGCAAGTCTATAATTTCTTGTGGAGTCAAATATTGGAGTTTTCCCATTATCGATCGACCGTTGGTAAAAATTTTGATAAAACTTTATCACTGCACGGATGTACCTGGGTGTTGATGATATGGACTTTCCTTTCTATTCCTAGCCTGAAGTTTCCAAGAATGGAGGAATCCATACATTTGTTCCCTAAGCTACAAGGATGGAGGATGACATCTTTTAAGCGTCGCCAAATTGTGACATTTAAAAAGTTTTTTGTTAACCCCAAATTGCTGGTAATAGTTATGAAGCCGTTTGAGACTGACATGCAGCAAGGTCTTGTGCAAGAGGCCATGGTAATCTTCCATTCTTTGCATGATTGATTCATTTTATTGTTTTTTTGTCATTTAATTTATGTTTCGTATCATTTTATTTGTTTAGATTTGGCATTTTTTATTCTCTTCTCGTCATTTGTTTGATTTTTCTGTCATTATAAAGTCATTTTTTGTCATTTGTTGTATGCCTATTATCATTATTAGAGTATTTTTTGTCATTTCTAAGTTTTCCTTTGTCATCGTCACCTATTTGAATATTTCAAAGAAATCAAATCGAAGCACCTGCAATTGGTGCACCTGCAGTCGGTGCACCTGCAGTCGGTTCACTTACAGTCATTACACTTGCAGTCGATGGCAATAGGTAGCAGTTCTTCTGCCACTGAGATTAGAGCTGTAGTGGTTAAGGTATACTCCCAGTTGGAAGAGCATGGTAAAATATTGTATAACCATGGTAAAATGTTAGAACAAATTTCGATGTCTGCAGTGGGGGACAATACTCTACCACTTTGAGATACTCCACTCCTTGGGCTGTACCAGTTCTCTACTCATAAGAAAACTGAGAAACGCAAGCGAGAAGGAGGTAATGAGAAAGAAGATGGGAAAATGAAGAAGGCAGAGTCGTGAACCTGGGAAAGAGATTTCCAACAAAAAAATCAAAAAATTGAAGAAAAGAAAAAAGGTAAGGGAGAATGGCAGAATAAGACGAATGCCAACAAGAAGAATAATAAGGCAGAAGAAGTTGATGTGCCTTTGAAGAAAAAGGTTGAAGGCACGAAGAAAGAAGCTTTCACTGATGAACAATTTGATCATGTCCCATTGATCCAATTGAAAACCTTAATCCTTAAGATCCCCAAGAAGGGCTTGGCTAATAAAGTGCCAAGGAAGAGACGGGCGGAATTCCCATAACTTGAGAATATTCAATTAACTACAGAAAATTTGTTTCAGCAAGTTGCGCCCGGTGAGGGATTGGAGGTGGTAAAAGATTTCATGGTAGATGATGATGTTGAAGTTGGGAGAGAAGTAAATTTTAAAGCGATATCGTCAGAATATGGTGGTGATCTTCTAGAGGTATTATCAGTTTGCTACTTCTTATCATTTATATAATTTTATTTGACATTTGCGTTTTAAAATATTGACATTTACTTTATGCAATTTGCCATTTCTTCAGAAGTCTGTCATTTGTTTATAATATTTTGGCATTTGTGAGGTTGCCTTTGTCATTATCTTTTCAAGAACTTTCATTTCTTCTGATGTCTTTGTTCATTTTATTTGTTGTATGTGAAGTGGAAGAAGGGTGACGAAAAAGATAATGATGATAAGAAAAATGTCGAGGAGAAAGTTAAATCTGAAGAAGAACAACCTCAAGTTGCTGAAGAAGAGGATTCAGACCCACCAACTGTAGTGGTATATTATAATGGAAAAAAAGATGTACAACATACTAATAAGGTATTTGCTGAAGAAGAGGATTTATAACCTCAAGTTACTAATATTTGTTTGTATTGAGCTATCTATACCATTTTTTAAAATTTGTTTCTTCTTTAACCTTTGTTGCAGACTATGGTGGTTGCAGAGGTAGCAAAAATTGATATAGTATTCTTCAACCAGGAGGAAGTTGTTGGTGAAGCTTATCAGGTAACTTATCATTTGTTTGTTGTTGACTTCTCATTTGCTTCTTTTGTTTTATCATATCTTGTATCACTTTTATCATTTGTAGTTTGTTTATTTATAAGCTAGTGTTAACCAAACAACTGTTGTATCTGTCGAGGAACAGACTCTGGAGGTTGAAAAAATTGAAGATGAAGCTAGCCAGGTAACTTATTTGTTCTTTGCTGGTAATTTCTCATTTTCTTCTTTTATTTTCCCATATCTTGTATCACTTTTATCATTTGTAGTATATTTATTTATAAGCTAGTGCAGACCAAACAACTTCTGTATCTGTCGAGGAACAGACTATAGAGGTTGCACAAACTGAAGTAGTAATCTCTCGCCAGGAGGAAGATATTGGTGAAGCTAGTCAGGTAACTTGTCATCTCTTTGCTGGTAACTTCTTATTTTCTTCTTTTATTTTCTCATATCTTGTATCACTCTTATCATTTGTAGTATATTTATTTACATAGTAAATAAAGTAAAGAGGAGGTAGAACATAATAAAGAGAAGGCGGTTGAAGGCAAGGATGATGATGATGATGGAAATTCACAAAATAAACCAGACCCTGAGCAAGTAATAAAAGAAATGGTTGTTGACCAGACCAATGTATAAAGTGTTTTTAAACCAAACAACTTGTTTATTACTCAATCTCATGTAATAAACACATTTATATTTAATTTTCTTATTTTGACATATCTGTTCTAGCTTTTTAATAGAGTCAAAAGTGGATGTCACCGTAAAGAAGAGGCATGCACTAACTGAGGTTGAAATGAATGAAAGAGCCTTCAAAATGGCTTGTCGAATAAACCAGTTGGATGTTCAGCTTGACAAGCTTCTTCCGGGAGTGTTATTCGAATCTTTTATTCAAAGACCCATCTCCCAGGATAAGAAAAACCAGGTGGTCCAAGTTTGGTCACTGAGGAAGGATAAATTATCTCGTGAAGCTTAGTAGGACAACATGAGTACCTATATGATGATAGGTGAAGAAATTGTTTGCCTTAACGCTCTCTACACCTTATATCCATAGTAATAGTTGGACAATGAGATATTTATATCATTTATTTCTTTTCCTCTGTCATTTGTACAAGAGTCTCTACCATTTGTACTTTATCATTAGTTTTGCCTTTGTTGTCATTTGTAATATTGAACTTTATCATTTTTGTTATCTAATTTGTCATTTTCTTTTTCTGTTCAGGTCATTGATGTGTACATTAAAACCTTGATTCAATATTTTAACAGACAACATCGTGCCCGCCCAGATAAAAAAAGGATTGTGCTGGCAGATGTTTTTGCCTGTCAATATATGGGCAGGGCTTTCAATGTCTTGACTCGTAATATGTCCTCTCCGGAAGGTGTGAAATTGAAGAAGAAATCAATTTGGGAACAAATTACATCTTTGCAATGGGATGGTAAAGTTTATAATTGCATTCATCGAGGAGATTTTAAAGTAGTCAATTCGAAATTAATACTCATTCCCTGGAATATCAACGACAACCACCGGGTCTTTTGTGTTGAGTCCATTAAGGCAAGAAAAATATGCATCTACGATTCAATGGTGGATGCAAAAATTATAAATGCACGGAAGAAGAAGTTATCTCCTAGACACCAGCTTTTTGAAGATCAGATATCAACGATCCTCCCGAAAATGTTGATATGGAGAGATTTTGCCGATCGCAGTAGTCGACCTACTGGTTCAAAGGTAAAGAATTATGGTCTAAACTCCAAATGGACAACTCGTTTTGGGAAATATCCAATACGACCAAATGGTTATGACTGCGGGGTCTATATGCTTGACTTTATGGACAATATCTTAAGGGGAATTAAATTTATGGATCTGATAGACGGTAAAGAATGCCATTACACAATTACTTATGATATACTGAGGCTGGGAGTTGAGCCGGAGGAGATTTAAAATCTTTGACAACCATTTTTCTGTAATGTTTAATTTCTATAATTTTGTAAAGTTATAAACAAGTAATATCATTCATTTATATGATCTTCTTTGTCATGTGTGTAAGGGCTTATTTCTAATCCTCATACTCAGCCCGATATTCGAGCTCACATAGTTCGTATAAACATACTGATAACGAACTATGGATTGAAAGCAAACATATCACAATACAGACTTCCTCACCTACAGTTCGAGGATATTGGAGCGACCAATAACATCGCACTGCAGAAGATACTCAGTCGACCATCAACAGTTCGTATACATACCAACATCGTTTGAGATCGTATCTTCATTAACAGTTCGAAGTTACAGCTAAGGTCATCAATAGATCCGTTACAGATCAACAAGTATCAAGACGTTACAAAAGACCACATAATGACTCATCAAATACGGACGACCAAAACGTACGTCATCAATGTAACCAACGGTCATATTATAAGGCCTATAAAAAGAGACCTGGAGATCAGAATCAAGGAGGGTTATTATCATCTACATAACTCTTAGAGAAAGTAATCCCTTCCAAAACTCAGATATCCAATTTCTTTCTCTGTGTAATAGCCAATATCTATATAAACACCATTCTTTCAAAAATCCTCAAGAGAGGTCATGGTTTTTAACCCATTCAAGGGTTTTCCATGCTAAAACTTGTGTTAATTGCTTCTAGTTCCTAGTTAATATTCTATATTTCAAGGGTGTAAGGCATTATCTTCATCCAACACGAAAATAGGCTATTTTATTTGGCGCCGTCTGTGGGAACGAAGCATACATTCAGCGTTCTCCGATCCAGTTTTTCCGTATTCATTTTTTTAAGGATGGCAAATCAAGACAAATCACACCACGTCCTGCCTGACGCTGCTGAAGGAGTGACGGATTTGCGAACAACTGTGCAAGCAGAAGCCGAACTACGAATAGAACTAGAGAAACAGTTTGCCAGCATGCAAAACACAATCAGAGCACTTCAAGCTTAAATAAAAGAAAATCCAAGACAGTAGAACGTTCTGCCTGCAACCTCTAGGATATCAGTCCATGATCGCTTGGGGCATCGAGGCCAAAATCTAGCACTTCCCCAAATTCAGCAAGAGCTAATCCCACCTCCAGGTCACGTCAATCCACAATTACCCACTGGAGCAATAATCGATCTGCAACAACAAGAGGAATAAAATAGAGAAAAACCTCAAATTTTGGTCTATGATCGCATGGACGAAGCAACAGGAGAACATAATCCACCAGAAGGACATATCTCGACAACATCTCACTCCAGAACAGGTCGACAAATGCATCCAGGAGCTGTTAGACGCTTAAATACTCATTGGAAAAAACAGCTATACTAAATTACAGAAGAGCCCGCTCGCATAAGAGTTGCTGGATGAGGAAGTACCCACCAGTTTTCACACTTCAAAGATCCAAAAATACAAGGGAGGAGATCATGTGGAGCACGTCCAAGAATTTCAGGATTCTTTGGGGCTACATTCAACATCCAATCAGATCCTCTGTCGTCTTTTCCCGACCAGTTTAAAGGGAAAACCTCTATGATGGTTTCACACGCTCAGCGAAGGATATATCTTCACTTTCGAACAACTTCGCAAACTGTTTGTCAAAAACTATTTGCACAATAAAGATAAGGAGGAGAGTCTTTACTCTTTGTTCAGCCTCAAATAGGCACCAGACAAAAAATTAGAGACATTTACCAGGAAATTTTTTGGACTAGCTTAGAAAATTGACAACCTCGACAAGAAGATCACAATCTCCGCTTTCACCAATGCACTGCTCGTAGATGGAGGATTCAAGGAGCACCTGGTTCTCAACAAGCCACTGATGTTGGAGGATATGATTGAGAAGGTTAACAACTTTATCGACCTCAAGCGACTGACAACTGAGAAGCCAAGACCTCAACGTATCACCCTACCAACCAAAGGCCATCCCGATGAACGGGCTCATAACAACAATAAAGACTATAGGGGTGATAAGAAGCGATTCAAGTCCAATGAAAATCAAGGACGCCAAGGACAAAGGAAGCCAATTCCGTGCATACCACAATTAACAACTACTCATGCGGACTTATACTCGCTGATACAAAAAGATGAATTCTTCAGAAATGCCAATACTCTTCCGCCCATACCAGGAAAGCCATACTGCATTCACCACCAGATTCAACATCATGACATGGAGCGGTGTTTCGCACTGATATTTCTTCTCCATAGTATATTTGCACAGGGTCGAATGCTTGAGTATATTGTTGACATCGAAAGTTATAAGGATTGAAGCTACAAGACTGACGCCAAGATCGTCCAAGCTAACGAAACAAATGAAGAAAAAAATTATACTTTATCGAGACTCAGACAATTAGCAACTCCAACAGATCCTAGCATAGGTGCGTCAGACAATGCCATGATCTGACAATGATAGATAAAGAAGCTTGCTTGTTGCTAGAATCCAACAATAAACGAGCTGGGATTTCTTTCAAAGACTGTGACGTTCGTCACGTCAACTTTCCGCACCATGATACACTTGTGATCATGTTAAAAATAAAGAACATAGTTCTACATACGTTGATGGTAGATGCCGGCAGCATCATCGAACTAATTTTCCAGAGCACAATCGACCAAATGGGTTTAGCAGACAATGTCGAACCAAGTGACATCAATGTCTTTGGATTTAACGGATCTATGGAAGAACGCGTGGGGAAAATCACACTTCCCATCACAGCCGGGCCAGTCACACTTGACGTAGTCTTTTAGGTCATCAAGGCCAAATCCTGTTACTTGGGCATCATGGGGCGACCATGGTTGCATAACATGAAAGTATTCCCTCTACATATCATCAGGCGTTACAATTCGACTGGAAAAGAGGGATCTACGAAATCAAAGGAAGCGAGAAATTGGCTCGAGCTTGCGATAACACTATTTCCATTAAAGCTAAGCCAAGTACAACAACTCCTGCATTGCAATTACAGAAGTCAATTCCAGCAGAACCTCAGTTACCAAACATCGAACCAATAGAGTACATCGAGATCAGTGTCACACAAAGATGAACTCACATTGGAACTCTTTTGAGCATAGAAAAGCGCTCAAATCTCATAGAATTCCTCACATATATCAGTGACGCCTTTGCATGGACATTTCATGAAATGTCAGGGATCAATCCAGCTATAGCATGCCACAAGCTAGGATTGAAAGATAAAGCAGAAGCGGTCAAACAAAATTAGCAAACTCTAGCACAAAAACTGCGAGACGAAGTGAATAAAGAAATCGACAAATTGATCGAGGTCAGTTTTATTCGCAAAGCTATTTACCCAGACTGGATCTCGAACATTGTCGCAGTCCCAAAGAAGAATTGCAAAATCAGAGTCTGTGTTGATTTCACGGATCTCAACCGACACACCCCGAAAGATAGCTTTCCACTTCTAATCATCAATCATCTGCTAGATTCTACGGCAGGGCACGAACTCCTCTCAATCATAGATGCTGCATCAGGATATAATCAGATACCATTTCTTCCAGAAGATCAAGACAAGACTGCATTCATCACTGAACAAGGTCTATATTGCTACAACGTCATGCCTTTCGGCCTGAAAAACCCCAGCGCTACCTATCAATATTTGATGACACAGATGTTGAAAGACCATCTCAGCAAAACAATGGAGGTCTACATTGACGATATGCCCTACAAAAGTCTCAAGAGAGAGGACTATCTTACAGATTTGCGTGCAACTTTCAAGATTTTGCGATCTTATACGATGTGTTTGAATCCCAATAAGTGACAGTTCGGCGTTCAATTCAGAAAAAATTTGGGCCATCTAATAAGCAAAAGAGGGATTGAAGCCGATCTGTCAAACATACAAGCTCTCTTAGCTATGCCTTCACCAAAGACAAAGAAGGGCGTTCAGAAGCTAGCCGGGAAGATTGCAGCACTAAGCAGATTGGTACATCACAAGGAAAATCAAAGAAAGATCTTGCGATCGAATGGACAGACCAATGCGAAGCAGTTTTCCTCGAACTCAAACGTTATTTAGGCAAACCACCAGTTATGAGCACACCAGCATATGGAGAAGAACTCACAGTATACCTAGCTGTCACGGATACATCTCTCAACTCTGTTCTTCCCCGACTCGAAGAAAGGACTGAGAAACCAGTCTATTTTATCAGCAAAACTCTAGCTCCTGCTGAAACGAGATACACCAAAATCGAGAAGCTTTTACTCGTTCTCCTCTATACATCCCAAAAATTAAAACAATACTTCCAAGCTCAAACTATTCGTGTTTTGACGAACTATCCACTCCGCGAAATCTTATCCAAGCGCAAAAAATCTCGACGTATCCAATAATAGTCAGTAACCCTCGGGGAGCACGATATACATTTCAAGCCACGTCATTCCTAAATAGGTCAAGCTGTAGCAAATTTTCTAGCAGATTTTCCAGTAGAGGATCCTGATTGGGAAGAAGATTTTATTGGTCAAAAAGATGAATCGCTCACGGACCAGTCAGAAGATAAATCTGATTGGGTAACAAAGAAAGGTTGGCGACTTTTGACCGATGGCTTCGTCGGACCAGCCGGATCAGGAATTGGGATTGTCATTATTACTCCTTCCAATGATCGGCTTGAAAAATCCATTCGCCTCAATTTTGAAGCATCCAATAATGAGGCAGAATATGTGGCATTAATTCATGGCTTGGACATGACACTCAGGCTGGGTATAATAGAGCTTTCTGTCTACATAGATTCGTTACTAATCGTCAACCATTACACAGGCGTAAATCAGACCAATGGAAGAATGGTCGACTATGCTGTTGCAGTGGTCGAGCGAATGAGCAAATTTTAGACAATTTCTTTGGAGCATTTTCCAAGGGGGGATAATAGACATGCAGATGCACTCGCTTACATTGCTGGTGTCCTTGAATCAGAAGCTCGTTACTTAAAAATCGACATCATTTCTAACCCCATCATTAGCACCATCGTGTTCAACACCATTAATACTGGGGGCAGCGAGGAGGTCGAAGATTATTGGAGATAACCTTTCATTACATACATCGAACCTCAAAATAAATTTGACGGTCCACTGCCCGAGGATCCTATAGAGCGGCAGAGATTAATTGACAATGCTCAAAGATACACTATTCAGGACAATCTCCTATACAAAATTTCGGTCACTGGTCCATACCTCATTTGTCTATCTGACAAAGCGGCACAATAATTCTTGTACGATTTACACGAAGGCACGTGCGGATCCCATGCAGCAGGATGATCTCTTACAAACAAAGCTTTAACTCAATGAAAGTTTTGGCCTAAGATGAAATCATAGGCAATCGAATATGCTCGTAAGTATGACGCTTGTCAGCGGCATAGACCTAAAATACGAGTTCCAGTACTCGAACTATACTCGAGCCAAGTCACTTGGCCATTTAGACGATGGGCCCTCGATCTCGTAGGAAAGTTTCCTACAACACCAAGAAAACAAAAATATTTGTTGGTCGCCACAGATTACTTCACTAAATGGGTAGAAGCAGTCCCGCTGTGCCGAACCCGAGAAGACGAAGTCATCAGATTTATTTGGGATAACATTATTATCCAATTCGGCAGACCACACCTCACCAGAATTGATAATGGACCGCAGTTCGTTGGCTCCAAAATAGTCACATTCCTTAATGAACACAACATCATTCATTCCCCATCCAATCCTTATTATCCATAGGGAAACGGACAAGCTGAGATTACTAATCGAACTATTGTTGATGACATCAAGAAGCGTTTAGATGACAAAAAGGGGAACTGGGTGAACGAGTTACCACATGTACTTTGGGCCTACCGAACAACTCCCAGAATAACAACAGGCTGTACTCTATTTTTACTGGCTTACGGAACTGAAGCCATCATTCCCACTCAATATCATCATCCAATACGCGATCACGAGATGACGGATGAAGAAAATGAATTTCAGATTGCATGCAATCTGAATTTGATCGAAGAAACACATGATAGAGCTCTTATTAATCTTAGAAGATATCAGCTTGCGTTGTCCAGATCCTATAACAAGCGTGTTCGACACCGAAAATTCAAAGTGAAAGACCTCGTTCTTAGAGAAATCCCACAACACCGCAAAACATCTAATGCTGGAAAGCTAGCAAATAATTGGGAAGGTTCGTTTATCGTAACTGGCACAAGTGGTTTAGGATCCTACAATCTCAGTACATATGAAGGTGTACCTATTCCTAATCTGTAGAATACCCGTCGATTGAAGCTGTATCGAAGATAAACATGCTGTAATATCCGATATTATTCAATAAAGTTCCTTTTTCACCATTTTGCAAGTCTACTCAGTTCAAGCATTTCTACCTATATACCGGAGAATTACTACTACATAGCTATTCAAATATACACACTCTCCGAGGGTCGCTTATTGAGTCAATCAATTCGATCTGGCAGAGATGCACTATACAGTTATGCCATATTCAATACATCTCATTACAGTCGCTTATTGATACGCTCAATTTGGCCAGTAACTAAGACCTACAACATAGCTATTCAAATATACACACTCTCCGAGGGTCGCTTATTGAGTCAATCAATTCGATATGGCAGAGATCCACTATACAGCTATGCCATATTCAATACAACTCATTACAGTTACTTATTGATACTCTCAATTCGACCAGTAGCTGAGACCTACTACATAACTATTCAAATATATACGCTCTCCGAAGGTCGCCTATTGAGTCAATCAATTCGATCTGGCAGAGATGCACTATACAGCTATGCCATATTCAATGCATCTCATTACAGTCGCTTATTGATACGTTCAATTCGATCAGTAGCTGAGACCTACTACATAGTTATCCAAATATACACGCTCTCCGAGGGTCGCTCATTGAGTCAATCAATTCAATCTGGAAGAAATGCACTATACAGCTATGCCATATTCAATACATCTCATTACAACCACTTATTGATACGCTCAATTTGACCTGTAACTGAGATCTGCAATATAACTCTTCTAGTATACACTCTCTCCCAAGGGTCGCTTATTGAGTCAATCAATTCGACCTAGTCGATACGTTATACAACTATTTAACATTCAATGCATCTCTTTACGGTTGCTTAATGACTTGTTCAATTTGACCTATAAAAAATAGAATACAACATCGCTCCAGTCATATATCTCTACATGGTCGTTTATTGGTTCACCCAATTCGACAATTCATAAAGATAACAGAAACAAAAAACATTTGTTTACTCAATGTTTGACATTTTTTTTCTTTAACAAAGACTTATTTATACTCTGTCTAATTACAGTTAACTATTTTTCTCGCTTCGGGCATACAACATTCAAACTTTCCCCAGGCCCAGACGAAAGTAAGGCTGGGAAAGGTATAGCAGTATCAACTACAGCTGAAGATGTATTCAACAGCTCCGTAACTCTCGGCATCAGATTATCTATATAAGATAGTCGTGCTAGCTGCATGTCATACTCCATACCATGTTCAGTCAAAGCTGCCAAGATCGAATCATGCTCTTGCCGCAATGTCTTTACATCTGCATGCAACATAGCAATAGTACGCAATGAAACATTATCTGCAGTCATTAGCATAACTTCAAACAGCTCGGTCTTCACTTTGTTTAGCCCGTCGTCAAGATCCTTGCATCGATCCACCAGAGACTCTTTTTCCTTCAATAACAAACCCCTATATTGCTTCGTTACATGTATACTATGACTCATCTCCTACTTCATGCGTTGCAACTTCTCACGCAACTCCTTACACTCGCTATCATTGTCCGCTTCCTCCACCAACTGTTGCGACTCCTTTTACTTCACATGGAGCTCCTCGTAAACCTCATTACCTTGCATACACTCTAGAATCAAGGCCTGCTTTGCCCGGTCAAGAACGGTGATCCGTGTGTTACACTTATTAATGGTTTCATTCAGCTCTTGATCTCTCTTGGAACATGTTTCCTCATGGATTTTGGTACGGTCACTTTTTCTCTAACAAGAGTCTTAAGCTTCACGCAAATCCCAGCTTATCTATTTCAGACGATCTCGCATATTACGAAGTTTAGCATCCTGCTTCTTTAACAGATTAACATTATCTGTCACTGTCGATTGATAATACAACAGATCGTTCTTCTATTTTTCAATCGTACTCGACAGATCCAAGACTTGTTGATTTGCAGTCATGGTTTCCAATTTTTTCTTCTTTAAAGACTTTTTCCACAACTTGGCTTTATTATGGGCAGTCAATATCTATGCATCCTTACTTGACAACTTTACAGGCACAACATTCAGCCGACTCTGAACCTCTAATATATCAGCCTCCAACTTTGAGTTCAACAAGGTCGTATTTACAACCGCCAATGAGCACTGCTGCAATTCTGCGGTCAATTCTTTATTTGAAGCAGAGAGTTCGTCCTGCTCATCGACACCGGCCTAAAATAACAAATTACAAATGGCATACATCTATCATTAAATTTTCATGCAAGCAAGACATATCATTCAACAACATTTATTACAACATCAAGCTATGATACACAAATCAACTACATTATGCATAGCACAATTATAGGCCACAGTTTAGTTGGCTTATGATTGAACCCTACTACTACTCGCATCTACTTGCAAAGGTTCATTGAGGACGGGTCTTATGCCGTGTGTGAGGTAACAGATCTTCGAGGTTGAAGCTCGCAGTTTCGAGGTTGAAGCTCCTCCACTCTCATTACCTTTTGCAAACCACATATTTTTAACCTTATCATTCTCTACCTCAACATCTTTACCACAGCTCAATATATAGCATCTAAATTCATTTTCTACTCTCTCGAGCTTTCCCCCATAAAACGCAATCACATCGGCTATCTAACGTTCATGATCTATATTACCAGCACATTTCCCCCGCTTTGGAGTAAGGCACTTCTTCAAACGCGATTGGGAGACTTGCAGACGTTTCTGCATATCTAGTAAACGCACTTCTAACAACTTTACCCTCTTGTCCAAACTCTGTAACAACTTATCACACTCCACATTTTCCTTCTCCAGACAAACATTACGTTCTTTACATTGCTCCAGTTTGTCACCAGCATGCTTCAGATCGTTTTCTAATTGTGCATGGACCCTTCTATCTTCCTTCTTTATATTGAAGAAAAGGATCCTCATCATTCTTCACCCCTACAAAATTCAAGCTCATCAGGCAATGGACCTGCACCACACCATATGATACACCAGCCCGAGCTGAACATCTTTTCGCCTCTATACTATGGCAATTACACGCTTCTTGCGCTAAGAATTTCACCTGAGCTAGGTTTGGCACTATGCCTCTCTCAGTTAGCAGTTCTAAATAAGCCTCATTCAAGCCCCGCTCACTATCAACTTCGACCTCAAAATAAAGTGTCAAAGACAATAACGACCTTTGACACTCTAACTTATCACTCACACCTATGAACTGCTTATCCTTAAGGGATTTTTGGAGTAAAACGAACCTATCGCTCTCTTTTTGCAAAACCTCATCACTATCAATTTTTATCTTCCCATATCTACATTGAAGCTCAAATAACTCCTTAAAGGTGTTATCAAAATTGGACTTATGTAGACGTCCCTCATATTCAAGTTTATTGTGTACCTGTTGAGTGTGATTGATAGAATCCCTTGCTCGAATCAAGGCCTTCTCCATCTCGATCATTTTTCTCCTCAAACGAACTACCTCCTACATGCAAATTATACATTCACCATCAAACAAAATATACCAACAGTAACAGAAAAAAGATTCAATTCTCAGCAAAAAAGATTTATCACCACTACAAGGGACAAGTTCGACCAGACACTTTAAAAACTATTTTACAGTTACATAATCAAGGAATAGCTCCTACTACCTCCTTGGTCGTATCATCAACCACTAAAGAAGCCGGTATCTGCTCAGAAGGTCGATCAACTGCTGGAGAGGCTTCTTCGTCTAGGAAAACTATCTTACTATACTTCCCAGTGATAGCAATAGCGACATCATCTTGAGTCAACCCCCATTGGTAGAAGGCTTTAACAAGATTATTTTGACCAACCACCACAGTATCGATAGTCTTCTTCGTAGCATCTTCAATCTCCTTCTTCAAGATAACAGTTTCTGCCTTGAACTGCTCCTTCAACACAACAGTCTCTGCCTCGAACTGCTCCTTCAGCATAGTTTTCTTATTTTCCATCCGGTCCTTCAACTCCTCAGACAGTGCAGTTTGCTCTTTATCGAACTGCTTCCTCAGTACAGCTTTCTCTGCATCATGTTGCTGAACTAGGCCAGCACGGTCCTCAGCATCTGCCCTCAACACCTCGAAGGCCGAATACCACGCAACAGATAACTGTACCACAAGAACAACATAGCAGAGTTATCAGTCAGATCACTTCTCAAAACTAGATAATCATACAAAAAAATATACATACCTGTGTAATACTGGACTTAATCTCAGTATTCAGACGTGGTGGATCATGTTTAGCCAGGTCGTGCGATATATGCGACGTCTGCCCCACCACACCGAAATCATGGTTTTTCAAGGTCGTTTTCTTAGTTTTGCCTTCTTGCCTCTGCTTCTTCGCAGGAGGCACCATATCTAGAGCATCATCTACTACCTTGACCTCCACCTGTGAAGCCTTCCCAGACGTTGTTTGCTCCGAAGCTGATAACACCCATTTTCCTCTAGGTCATTGACTTTTCAAGGTCAAAGTACCCGTATCACAGACAGGAATCTCCATCCCATCAAAAGTAGACCCATAAGTCGCCATAGCTCAATTTTGATGAGCTCATTGAAGTTTTGGAACTACAGAGTTCAGCCGTTTCTCTCTACGGAAACTTAACTCTCCAAGTACTTGGTTCAGATCGGTTCCTTCCCGAGATACGATGTCAAACAAGCTCGATGTATCAGCAACACCTTTCGGATTAGGTTCTGCCAAATCAACAACAAATTATGTTAGCAGTTTACAAGAAGTTAAAAGACGAAATGTAGACAGAATGAAGACACTTACTCTCGCTAAAATTCATATATAATAGCTCGAGCGCCGAATCCCGAGGCACTTGCATACAATTACCCCTCACCATTACAAGATGGTCGCACCAGGGTCTCCCAGCAGATTCAAAGTCAAAGAATTTTGGCCTCGCCGAATCACTAAACAAGTATCCACTCTTTCAATCTTTCATATATTTAAATTTATAGTATTTCAAGACATCGTCCGTAACGAACTATCTCGCAATACCACCATCTCTCCATCTCTTGTTAAGGGCTTCACATACCTTCATCATCTCAAAGACATTACCATTTAATTGGCCAGGGCCGCTCTTTAAAGCATTCATTACCCCCTTTTAGAAAAAGGTTAGGGGAATGCTCAACCCATATACGACCTGGTTCAGGTAACAAATGAATCCTTCCTCTACGACCTCTGCACCAGTCCCGTTGTAATAAGAGATATCTATATCATCTCCTATATCCATATTTCTCTTCCACTGATCCAGGGAAGGCACCTGATAGTGCTCTATTTTACCACCTGGTCTCACCAGAGCCCTTAACCACAACCCCGCAATTATTACATAATGCCTCCATTTTCCATCTAAATCTTTTTTATACTGCCAAAATTTCTTCGCTACGTCTACATTCTCGGGATACCAAAAAAATTGCCCAATCTCAATCTCTACATGCAATTCCCCATCCTCCCCAGAATGAACAACTAGTATATCAACAGCAATGGTACCACTCTCCTCTACATTATCTATAGTCCTACCAGACGATGATGGTTCCTCACTGGAGGATACAACCATTTTACTATTGGGTTTCAAATTTTTGACACGCATCTAACACATACAAGAAAAGTCTATTCAGTGCTTTGTAATCAAACAGGTTTTATCCCTCAGCCATACCCAACAAGTCATCAATCTAGCAAGCAAGCAACTACAATCTAATATGGCATTCAACAGACACACTATCTACCGCAACAAAAAAGAGGGAAGCAGAGGTTCTGACTTGTACTACAAGAGCAACAGTCGTCGACTCTGGTCACCACTTGTACCTCAGACGGAAAAAATTTGTTCTTTTTAGCAAGATCACACAACAATGGAGGACTTCGTTCAAAGTTTGAAGACTTTCTCTCTCTAGAAATGCACTTTCCTCTCTCTACAAATGAATGTGGTCTATGGGAGAGAGAAATATGAGTTTTATATTATCACTCAGTTTCTGAAATAACAGTTCTTTGGGACACACGCTAGCATCCTCTCTCCTAACAGGCACATCTTTTTGCTTGTTTTCATCATGATTTCTAGAGTAATGTGTTCTGTTATCAAATCTGTCTCTGTCCTCTGCCATTATTAAATATAAGGACTCACTACCCAAGAAGATTTTTCCAGATCATGTAGCACAATTTCTTACGTACAACAACAACCTTCTGCGGCTGCGCGAACCTGCTATGCCTTTTATCACATGATTCCAGTTTAAAACACTAGTACAATTTTTACAGCTGTCACTTACCTTACTTTTGATCAAACAGAAGCAGAAAATCCCCCACAAATCGTGCTACAATTATATTTCATTCAATCTATCTCACAGATACAGAAAGTGCTGACAAAGCAACCTCAATACAAACAAGTCATTTTAATATGGTCACGCATCCGACCTTGCATATTATTATAGACGGATGGTTCTCTTCATCACATGGGCTGATTTCCCGACCAGCAGCTCTCTCATTCTCTTTAATAACCTTATCCAGTACAATTTCTTAAACTACTGCCCCACGCAAAAGTTTGCAAAACACACCACATCAGAAATAACGTTCAGCAACCATGATAGCAAGCCTACCTTCACTGGCATATTCAAGGAACTGCGACCAAGTTCTCAAAATGATCAACAGTTATTCAAGTTTACTATGACAATACTCCCACAACGAGACCCTATATGGAGATCATAGGATATCATGAATTTATCATCATAACAGACATGACAGCAATATATCTCAACAAGGCAACAAATATATAGCACAATCTACACAGTTCAAATACGCTTCATCCAACTCAACAACAATTCAATTTACATATTTTTGACCTATGTCATCTTTGACTGGTTCGATAATTATTCCACGGTGTCCTTCAACACTTCATTCAAGTAGTTTCAAACACTTACAAGACAAGATAATAAAGTTCGAATTTATTCAAGACAAATAATTTACAAGGACGAATACTTCAGTTAGTTCAAAAATCAAGATTACAAGTTCTACTGACAAATATTTCTTTTACAAAGAATAGCCCACTTTACACATGACAATACAATACTTGAGCAGAAACAATGGCGGGCCCTGCAGAAGAACTCAAAGCCCAAGAAGTGGAATTGGAGTGAGGTAGAGGACAAAGTTAATCCCACCACCCCTCTGTAATCCCTACCATCTCCGTAACCACTGAAGACGAAGGACCACCTCCACCATTACAAAACCCTGTCCTTCGCAGGGTATCGACAGTACTTCTCAGACGACTTCCCGACCTTCTCATCTTCCGCTGCCACCGTATCCTCTGCAAGCATCCGCAGATAGGCCCGACGGTGAGCAGCAAACAAGACCATGTAGTGGAAGCGCCACATTTGATGATAATCATCCTCTGCCTCCTCTACTTCTTCCAACATCATCACATAAAAAGTTGGAGGAACAGGGATTAGAGTTGGCAGAGAAAGACTTTGGTTACCAAAATAACGAGTCTGAAGACTCATCATCTTGCTCTGAACTTTCTCCTCATAAGCTTGACGATGAGTAACCACCATCACTATTACTTATGCAAATCCAGACAAATGACAGAATAAACCAAGGTGAACAGTGGAAACAACTGGTCACCATTTTTTATATAGCAACATCATTTAAATGCAAGCCACCACTTCCAAGAAAGTCTTTATCACAAGCACACATCTCCAGCAGCATTTTTAGAAGACACAACAGTCAAAACAGTTATTCCTCCAGATACCTAAGAAACCATCAATGCAGCATTTAAAACGACCAGACTTCTCAACCAACACCACTCGCTATATATGCTTCTCCTACAATTGGCTGAGAGGGGGCAGTTCTAAGGGCTTATTTCTAATCCTCATACTCAGCCCGATATTCGAGCTCACATAGTTCGTATAAACATACTGATAACCAACTAAGGATTGAAAGCAAGCATATCACAATACAGACTTCCTCACCTATAGTTCGAGGATACTGGAGTGACCAGTAACATCGCACTGCAGAAGATACTCAGTTGACCATCAGCAGTTCGTATACATACCAACATCATTTGAGACCGTATCATCATTAACAGTTTGAAGTTATAACTAAGGTCATCAAAAGATCCGTTACAGATCAACAAGTATCAAGACGTTACAAAAAACCTCATAAAGACTCATCAAATACGGACGACCAAAACATACGTCATCAATGTAACCAACGGTCATATTATAAGGCCTATAAAAAGAGACTTGGAGATCATAATAAATGAGGGTTATTATCATCTACAGAACTCTTAGAGAAAGTAATCCCTACCAAAACTCAGATATCTAATTTCTTTCTCTGTGTAATAGCTAGCATCTATATAAATACCATTCTTTCAAAAATCCTCAGGAGAGGTTATGGTTTTTAACCCATTCAAGGGTTTTTCACGCTAAAACTTGTGTTAATTGCTTATAGTTCCTAATCAATATTATATATTTCATAGGTGTAAGGCATTATCTTCGTCCAACATGAAAATAGGCTATTACAATGTGTATACTACATATTTGTTATAAAGGCATTTTGTATAATTGGATTATTATTAATTTTTCATTTCTTATGTATGATTTGGCATTTGTTATCATAGGCTTGTTATTTATTACATATGATTTGTCATTTGTTATCGGAGATTTGTCATTTGTTATCTATGATATATCATTTGTTATATATGATTTGACATTTGTTATCAAAGATTCGTCATTTGTTATTAGAGATTTGTCATTTGTTATTTATGATATATCATTTGTTATGTATAATTTGGCATTTGTTATCAGGGATTTGTTATTTGTTATTTATGATATATCATTCGTTATATATTATTTGGCATTTATTATCAGAGATTTGTTATTTGTTATCTATGATATATCATTCGTTATATATTATTTGTTTTGTAGATATACAACATTTGATGTAAACATTTGATGTAAGTGAATGATCGATTTGGTTCAAATGAATTGTGATTATTTGTAAGTAGACAACATGTTTTCTTAAAAACACGATTATTCATTGGTTATACAGGATTTTTCATTTGTTGACTATGATTTGTCATTTATTAACTATGATTTGTCATTTGTTTTATATGATTTGGCATTTGTTAACAATGATTTGTCATTTGTTATCAATAATTTATCATTGTTTAACTATCAATGGTGTATTTGGTTCTTTGAACATTTGTATTGTGTTTGTTTATTAGTAGACAACATTTATACTTAAAAAAATGATTTGTCATTTGTTGACTTTGATTTGCCATTTGTTACCAATGATTTGTCATTTGTTAACTAACAATGGTCTATTTGGTTCTTTAAACATTTAAATTGTGTTTGTATGATAGTAGACAACATTTGTACTTAAAAAAATGATTTGTCATTTGTTAATTAACAATGGTCTATTTGGTTCTTTGAACATTTGAATTGTGTTTGTATGATAGTAGACAACATTCATTTGTACTTAAAAAAATGATTTGTCATTTGTTAACTAACAATGGTCTATTTGGTTCTTTGAACATTTGAATTGTGTTTGTATGATAGTAGACAACATATGTACTTAACAAAATGATTTATCATTTGTTAACTAACAATGGTCTATTTGGTTCTTTGAACATTTGTATTGTGTTTGCATGATAGTATACAACATTTGTACTTAAAAAAATAATTTGTCATTTGTTAACTAACAACGGTCTATTTGGTTCTTTGAACATTTGTATTGTATTTGTTTGTTAGTTGACATCATTTGGACTTAAAAAATATTATTATCTATAATTTGTCATTTGTTAACTATGATTTGTCATTTGTTAACTAACAATGGTCTATTTGGTTCTTTGAACATTTGTATTGTGTTTGTTTGTTAGTAGACATCATTAGAACTTTAAAAAAAATTGGCATCTATAATTTGTCATTTATTGACTATGATTTGTCATTTGTTACAAATAATTTGTTATTTGTTAACTATCAGTGGTCTATTTGGCTCGTTAATATAATGCATTGTGCTTGTTTGTTAGTAGATATCATTTGAACTTAAAAAAATTAGTTATCTATAATTTGTCATTTGTTAACTATAATTTGTCATTTGTTACAAATAATTTGTCATTTGTTAACTATCAGTGCTCTATTTGGTTCTTTGATATAATGTATTATGTTTGTTTGTTAGTAGACATCATTTGAACTTAAAAAAATTAGTTATCTATAATTTGTCATTTGCTGACTATGATTTGTCATTTGTTAACTATTAGTGGTCTATTTGGTTCTTTGATATAATGTATTGTGTTTGTTTATTAGTATACATCATTTGAACTTAAAAAAATTAGTTATCTATAATTTGTCATTTGTTAACTATGATTTGTCATTTGTTACAAATAATTTGTCCTTTGTTAACTAACAATGGTCTATTTGGTTCTTTGATATAATCTATTATATTTGTTTTTTAGTAGACATCATTTGAACTTAAAAAAATTAATTATCTATAATTTGTAATTTGTTACCAATAATTTGTCATTTGTTAACTATTAGTGGTCTATTTGGTTCTTTGATATAATATATTATGTTTATTTGTTAGTAAACATCATTTGAACTTAAAAAAATTAGTTATCTATAATTTTTTATTTGTTGACTATGATTTATCATTTGTTACCAATAATTTTTCATTTGTTAACTATCAGTGTCTATTTGGTTCTTTGATATCATAAATTGTGTTTGTTTATTTGTTTGTAAGTCATGTTGTCTATCTATAAAACAAATAGAGTTTAGACCATTGATAGTTAGCAAATGACAAATCATAGTCAACAAATGACAAATTATAGATAACTAATTTTTTTAAGTTCAAATGATGTCTACTAACAAACAAACACAATACATTATATCAAAGAACTAAATAGACCATTGATAGTTAACAAATAACAAATCATAGTCAACAAATAACAAATTATAGATAACTAATTTTTTTAAGTTCAAATAATGTTTACTAACAAACAAACATAATACATTATATCAAAGAACCAAATAGACCACTGATAGATAACAAATGACAAATCATAGTCAACAAATAAAAAATTATAAATAACTAATTTTTTAACTTCAAATGATGTCTACTAACAAACAAACATAATACATTATATCAAATAACCAAATAGGCCACTGATAGTTAACAAATGACAAATTATTTATAATAAATGACAAATCATAGTCAACAAATGACAAATTATAGATAACTAATTTTTTTAAGTTCAAATGATGTCTACTAACAAATAAACACAATACATTATATCAAAGAACCAAATAGACCACTGATAGTTAACAAATAACAAATCATAGTCAATAAATGACAAATTATAAATAACAAATTTTTTTAAGTTCAAATGATGTCTACTAACAAACAAACACAATACAAATGTTCAAAGAACCAAATAGACCATTGTTAGTTAACAAATGGTAAATTATTTGTAACAAATTACAAATCATAGTCAACAAATGACAAATTATAGATAGCAAATTTTCTTAAGTTCAAATGATGTCTGCTAACAAACAAACACAATTCATTATATCAAAGAACAAAATAGACCATTGACTTCATCCGCCACTATAACAGCATCCTCAGCCAGAAGACGGAGACCAATTCTCTGCCCCTGCTCCGACATCACCATATAGTGAAAGCGGAGCATTTGATAATAATCGTTATCCGCCTCTTCCACCTGTTCATACGTCATCCCATAGAAGGTAGGACGCAATGGAATAGGAGTAGGAAGTTCAAGGGACTGGGTCCCAAAGTATTAAAGTTTAGGGGTTCAAGTTCTATATCCGCTTCTTGGAAGATTAACTTTATGCTCTAAAGTTTGACCGGGATGAGCACAAGAAACTGTGGGAGGAGTAGGCTTAAAAAATTAGCTGTCTCGAGCAGAAGATCACGGCTATGGAAAGTGATCAGAATTCCTCAAGTGAGGAGTTGTGAACATTTGTGTTGTTTTTAGTTTTTTTTTGTTATTATTGCTTCCCTTGTATAAATATTTGTTTTGTTTCGTTTTGGTTTTTCGCTTTCAAATAGTGATATAAAGGAAGTTCCATCAGAAATAAATGATATAAGGGAACTAAACCAATGATAAAGACTCCATGAACAATGGTAGATAAATGTTAAACTTAAAAAAACTGGTGATAACATTTTAACAGACAAATGATAAATTATCGTTAAACAATGATAGTTCATGAAAGAGATAATGATATATAGCATAAAAACAAATGCAAACTTATCTTCAACATATGACAAACCGATGTGACAAGTAATGATAATTGATTAAACAATTCAGTTTAAATACTTATCTATGTTGTCAGAGGCGGGGCGGGGAGCAAGGCGGGGCGGAGCGCTAGGCAGGAGAATGTAAATTTGTAATATGTGTAATGTGTAAATTTGTAAATTTATAAATTTGTAAATTTGTAATGTGTGTAATATGTATAAATTTGTAAATTTGTATAATTAATTAATTTAAAGTATCAAACATGACTCAATGTATTTTTTTCCCATAATGTATATTATATATATATATATATTACAATGACTCAATGTATTATTTTATTTTTTTGTTATATATTATTGTAATATGTCAATAACATAAAAGATAAATCCCAAATTGCAAGCAATGAAGCAAACATTAAAATAGATTAATAGAAGATCAATTCAACATAAAATAAAATCTTAGCATATCCAAAATAAAATCCAACCTCATCATCCAAAATGTGCAAAACCAAAATAAAAACATCTAGCTAAAATAATGAAACCAAATGTCCTCATCGGATCCCGAGTCAATGCCATCATCATCTCCATCACCCATACCGTAGTTCGCATCAACATCGTAATCATCATCGTTGGAAGAATCTTGAAGATGACGCGTTGTCGATTGTGAGCTTGATGCCCCTCCTTGTGAACAATGTGAAGCGGTGTTCGTGCGAGAAGTACGAGTCAACGGGGGGTCATCAAATACATCTTCGGCGTCCTCAAGCATACCATAAGTCATGTCCATCCCTAAAACAATGTCGTCTCTCGCATCGTCCGGAACTAACCACTCCGCACATTCATCGAAGGACTTCAACACAATTGGGTCTATCTCTTTTCCAGAAATGCGTTCTTCATAACGCTTTTTAAGCCTCCTATTGTATTGAATATATGCAAGATCCCTCAGCCGATCATGCTCCAAACAATTCCTCTTTTTAGTATGGATCTACAATAGTAAAATAAATAAATAAAAACTTAGAGAAATAAACTTTAACCTATAAGATAAATTGGTAGTGTATTTTGTTACAAATACTAAAAGCAACTTACATTGTCAAATGTACTCCAAATCCTTTCACAAGGAGAAGCCGCACTAGTAAGCCCAAGAACTCTTTTAGCAAATCTTTGCAAGGCGGGAACTTCACTTCCAAAAGTGATCCACCACCCCACTATATTAAAAATCATAAAATTTAGAAATCAAAAGAATAAAAACAAAAAAAATTTAAAATTACTAAACACTAAAAAAAAGTAACTTAAAGCAATACTAAGTTACTAACCCGGAGCAATTGTTTTCACACAAGCTTGAGCACCCCTATTTCCCAACCTTCCAGCCTTGATACGATATACAATCAGATCTTGTAAGATTTAGCTTTCATCTTCCTCATCCAAAGCAAGTTTTGCTATGCAATCTAACAGGCCCTCTTTAAGTTTAGTATTTGATTCCATCTCATCTGAGCTTGTAAGAGTTGCATAATAATACTGAGGGTTAAGATAATGAGCCGCCGCGTGCAAAGGCTTTTGAAGCATACCAGACCACCTACGATCAAGAATTCTTTCCATCTTTTTCCATAATTCGCAGTCATCATCGTTTTGGTCTCCCAAATTAGTTTTTACCTTAAGTTTGCAATCCTCAATCGCCGAATAAATATAAGCCATAGAAGGTTTCTCCTCGGTATCCACCATTCGAATCACAACCACCAAAGGAGCCATAATTTTTAGGCAAGTATGCATATTGTTCCAAAATGTATTACTCTTAACTTTTTTCACAATTTCTTTTCCAATAGGGTGCTTTGGCCACTTGTTGTTTCTCCACTCAACAGTATGAAACATGTCTCTTAGTTCTTGTCTCTTTTCATACATACTATGCACAAACATAAAAAAGTGGTAGCAAATCGAGTCACTGCCGGCCTTACAATTTCTCTACCCTTTGTTTGCTTCCTCATCAAATGGAGCACGTGTTTGTGATTGTAGATGAAAAGAGAAATCTTTTTCGCATCTTTAACCGTTTCATCCACCAAATGCATCTTGCTCACATCTCCAAGCATTAAATTTATACAATGTGCCGCACATGGCATCTAATAAATCTTTGATTCCGCCATAATCCATTCACCCGCTAGTACATAATTACTTGCATTATCCGTGCATATCTAGTGAAAAAGTATACAAAAATTCAAATATGTATAAAGTCTAAGCAAAACAACAAAGATAGGAAAAAACATAAATACTCAAGACTTACTTGAATAACATTCTTCCCTCCAACCTCTTCTATCACATCTTTCAACATTTTATAAATGAGTTCCGTATCATGAATATGTGCGGATCCATCAATAGACTTTAGGAAGACCGTTCCTTTCGGACAATTCATAAGAAAGTTAATAAGTGTTCTACCCTTGCCATCGGTCTACCAATCGATCATGATGGTTACTCCATAAGTTTCCCAATGAACTTTAAAATTATCTACCCAATTTGAGGTCTCTTCCTTCTTCTTCTTCAAGATCTTAACTCCCAAGTCATTATATGAGGGTGGCTTGAAAGCTACAAATTAAATTTAAAACTAAAAAGATTTAGAGTGTATTTGACAATTTTCTTTAACTTGTATTGTAAAAAATAATTTGTAAGATAAAAGACTTACTCGATGGATCATTGTATTGGAAAATTGTTTGCATCATCTTGAAATAACTATCCGATCTTGCACAATTAAATGATATGCTATTTTCATAAAAGAAGTCGATAATGTTACCATGGATGTTCTCTAAAGCTTTTTTGTTTTCGTTTGAATTAGGAGCTCTAGGGCGGAAATCCACATCAATAGGGGCTATAAAAGCATCCATAGTTCCTTTCCTCTTCTTAGAAATTTGAATCTCAACTTCTTCAACCTCGTCATCATCATTTCCATACACATTGACGTTTCTAATCATCTCGTCTTTCTTATTTTGTTTCTCTTCGGTTATTTTTTGTTTTCCTCCATAAAGCTTCTAAGTACATCAACAACATCTTGTGGAACTTTATCACATTTCCTAACGTCTTTGTACATAGTCCCTTTATACGAAGCTTTCACAAGATGTTGTTTTAACCTCTTAATCCTCCCTTTCGACACATGACCACAAAAGTCGCACTTAACGTGATCTCTATTTCCATCTACCGGTTGACCATAGTCCCACCCCGGATCATTCGAATTAGTCGGTCTATACCGACCAGTACTTCCCTGGGAACCTTCCACCGATATTACAAACCCCAAGAGATCGTAGTATCCCAAGAGAGAGAGACGCAGCAACCAGCAAGAACGCCGAGAAAGAGAGAGACGAAAGAGACACAACAACCAGTATAGAGTACTCTGAAGTCTGAACAATATAGGGTACTCTTAATAACATATATCATCCAAATTATATCGTCCAAAATCCAAATTATACGCATCCAAATTATATCATCAAAAGCATTTAAGTCTGAGGTATAAATGAAAAGAAGAAAAATTAATGTCAAGAAGTAAAAAATTGTTTTCAGTATTAAAATCTAAGTTGTAACTCATACCACCGGAGATGAAAGCAGGTAAACTGATATCAAGAAATCACGGTTAGTTCCAGGATGATGATTTGGCTTATGTCAAGAAATCACAGTATTAAACAGAGCAGGAACAATGCTGGCCCCGTCGTTAGCAGATGTCAAGAAATCACAGTATTAAAAATATATGTATCTTCTTCAAATTTATTTTAAGGCTAACAATGTCCTCCTGGCATTTGCAGTTTTACTGACGCAAAGGAAGAACAAGTGTTGAGTTCAGAAAAGTTACAGAAGTTGGGATGGAATTACAGGTCACTAGAACAGACCTTGATTGACTCTGTTCAGACTCTATTTAATCGTTTAAACAAAGGAGTACCCGTCGTTAGCTTGAAGAACGTCGAGGCCTGAGAGAGAGAGAGACAGAGTAATTACGGCTAGTTCCAGGAACAATTAACAATATTATACCACCGGAGATGAGTGCAAGACGCAGGTGCAGTGAATGTGGATCAATAATCCAAGATGAATGAGAGAGACGCAGGTGTAGTGCTCACGCAGGAAGAATTGCAAATTGATTTGTGTTTTTTTTTGTTAAACACAAACTTAAATGAGCCAAATCATTTGGCAGTTTGAGTTTTTATTTTTATTTTTATTTTTAACAAAATAAGCCATATCATTTGGCAGTTTTCAAAAAAAAAAAAAAAAAAAAAATGCCATATCATAAGGCGCCCCGCCTCAGCGCCGCCTTGTTCTCTGAAGCGCCTAGGGCGCTAAAATGTTACGGAGAGGCGGTTGGTTCAAATTTGGGCTCCCCGACACCGCCCCGTAGCGCCCCGGCGGCGCCCCTGACAGCATAGATACTTATATTACTTACGTGTACAGCAAGAAATGACGGCACCGAACCGAAGTAATAATAACTTTTACCCTAAACATCGAGTAATCCCTGACACGCGTCCCTTCTCAATGTATTAAACTCCCCTTATAAAAGCCATAATCTCAAATAAACTATTCTCAACTCTTCAACTATTCAAACCCTAAACTCTTTTGAACTTCTGAAGAAAAATGTCGCACTTCACTCGAGTTAGCCGTGTCTCTTCGAACACTCTATACAATTGGTTTGAGTCGCTAGAGATGCAGGAAGATCAGTGTGATCAACATCTCTACAAACTGAATAGACTATGCCTGATAGAGAAGGATATCTTTGGTGAGAAGGCATAAATGCAGAAAGAGCATTACGAAGACTTCAGGGAGAAATTAGAGGCGCTCGATGTAATCCGGGATGAACTATATCAAGTTATAGCAAAGAGAGATCAACATTTTGAAGAGTTCAAGTTCCATATGCGCTTCTTGGAAGATCAACTCTGTACCGTAAAGTTGGACAGGGATGAGCATAAGAAACTCTGGGAAGAGTCAGTTTCTAAGATTAGTTGTCTCGAGCAGAAGATCCAGGCTTTGGAGCGTGATCTGGAATGTGCGGAATGTGATCCGGAGTTTTAAACTTTGTTTTTTTGGTGTTTTGTTTTTTTTTTTTTTGTGGTAACTAGTACTTTGCTTTTGTATGATTAAAAATATGTTTTGTTTGGTGCTATTTTGTTTGCTTTTTGCTGTTAAGTAGTGGTTTCTGTTTGATATGTGGCAAACAAAACAATCATAGTTCTCTAAAAAAATAATGATAATATAGGGGGTACAAGTTTAATGATGAACTTAACAAAACTGAAGATAAAAATTCAGCAGACAATGAAAAATTCTTTCCGCGCAATAATATAATAGAAACCAGCAAATACAAAATTCTTTGAGAACAAATGACAGTTCCAAAGAAAACAATGATATCATGGAAATAAACATATGAGAAAGTTGTCATCCACAAATGACACTTCAGAAGTGAATAATGATATCATACAAACAAACAAATGAAAATTTTAATGTGCACAAATGACAGTTCGGTGCTAAATAATTATATAATGGAAACAGATAAATGAGAAATTCTTTTTTAACAAATGACAGTTACATAAACACAAATGATGAATTTTCATAACACTGACGATAAAGATCATACAAACAAATGATACATACAGTGCCCAAAATCATCAATGTAAACTGATTGCAACATCTTCATCTGGGATGACAGGTGGCTCAGTGCTTATCCTAAAAGACGGTGCCATTATCGGACGTGTATTATCGTCGGATGGGATTGGCAGAAGCTTAAAAGAACGACGATTGTGTCCATTTTTTCGACACCTACTGCAAAATCTTAGTTTGGTCACAAGACCTGGCATTTTTTGCCTTCTCTTCCTTTACGTGCGAGGACGACCGGCTCGAACTGTTGGAATAGGAGCACAAACACGTGGATCAGTTTTTAAAATTTTCCACTGCTCAATTCCTCTTATAGGAATCCATATAGGTTCATAAACAACCTTATATATATTATTTGTGAAGTACTCAGAGACACGTGTAGTTGGATCAACATAAGCAAGACCCAGAGCGCATACTCCGTGTTCGCAAGGTATACCCATCGTTTACCACCAACGATAAGAACAAGTACCATCTTCAATATTTACAGAATCGGTTCTGCCATAACTAGTCATCTGAAAATGGTGACGTAATGTACGAACCCTGCAGGTTAGTGAATCTTCCACAAACTTTCTGCTCTCACAGTGATCTGTAGCCCATGGCGTTAAGCGAGCTTGACTCTTCTCAGCTTCCTCCTTATACGTGTAGGACATTTCCGAACATATTTCACGCAATTCCTCAATAAACACATGGATAGGGGGATCTGTTACTTTCAAAATAACGTTATTCCAACTCTCAACATAATTTGTGTAAGCGACTCCGTATCTGTACAAATAGCAAACAATAGAAATCAAATGTCAAATGAGCATAAAGAGATAACAAATGGGATCATACAACTGTAAAAGGAATAATAAGAACTGATGAGAAATAATGACAAAAATATAACAAATAATAAGAATGTAAATGGAGTTATAATGATTAATTTTCATATAACAAATGATAAGTTGAGCAATACAAAGTGACAACGTACCTACTCATTGGAATGTATAGATTAAACCATGTTACCTTGAGAATACATAGTATGTATTGGAGACCCACTGGATCTGTATTCTGGATAACATTCATGTGTTTATCGAAATCAATGCTGGTTAGGGCCTCTGTTGTCATCCTAAATGCGATCCTCGTGCTTTCGAGGGTGGTTTTAATGTTCTTCGATATGTGGAAGGCGCAAAACGTATGGATTGCAAATGGAAACACCTTAGGTATAACATTAATAATTCTGGGGTTCCTGTCAGAGATGACAACAAATCTAGTATCATAACCGTGAAAATTAGACCCAAACATCTCCAAGAAGTATGTCCAACTTTCGGTGGTCTCCGAGTCTGTTATCGAAAATGCAAGTGGAAAAATATGATTACTTGGGTCAATGGCGATGGTTGTTAGTAGAATCCCACGATATCTCCCTTTTAAAAAAGTTCCGTCAATCACAAAAACTGGTCTCAATAGTTTATAAGATTTTTGGGGGGACCAAAATACCAAAAACACCTTGCGAATCTCTTATCCTTGCAACTCATAGTTTGTATGTCAAATACAAAATCTGGGGTCAACCAACCTCACTTCCGCAAAGTAGCTCGTAAGTAGTTGGTATGCGTGGTCAATGCTGCCTCGCATCTGAAATAATTACGTAGATCAAATGATATTGCGTAGTAGACAAATGATAAACATCATAGTGGAAATGACACAGGTAGTCGACCAAATGACATGTGAAAAAATGATAAGCATTGTTGTACAAATGACTTGTATGGGGAAACAAATGACATATAGGGTGATGATACCTCTGCGTGGGCTTTTTCTTTCGCACGCTAGGCAGGATTGTATGTTACATCAATATTGTGATAAATTTGTTTATCATCAATAATTTTGGAAGGTTTGTAGTTTGGGTCTTTTCATAGTTTTTGCTTAATTATAGAAGCAACCTATCTACTAGACGCTGCCTTATACGCGTTCCCACCTTCAGTTTCTACTCAGATCCATGTATGCACGGAGCAATAAATACTTACTCTAAATAGGGCAGAACCGAGCAATCTTGTCGTATAAATCTGCTAAGAGCATTTATGACCTTTGTAACGTACCACGATTTTATATTTGTTGCTCAGAACATGTTTGAGATTGAACTTGTTTACAACTACATATGCTCATATGTGATTCTTGAGTTCAATCATATCTCGATATAGATCACTAATGTTAAACTCTTTAGTGAAGTCATAGGGATCCTCCGTGTACGCAGCAGATTTGAACTGAAAATCCTTGAGGTCTTTCACCTGTTCGGGCTATGGAGCTAAACAAATGAGAAATATTCTACTTAGCATGATAAAAAGTGGATAAGAAATGTTAAAACACAACACACAAATGACAAATTTTGTGAACTTACTTGAAGTTTTAGTTTATCCAATGATAGGTTCGGGTTCAATTGAAAGGGGAACATTAGTTAACATAGGTTCATTTGAAGGAAAAACATTAGTTAATACATGTTCATTTGAGAGATGAATATTTGATTGAGATATACAAGGTTTATTTGAGGGATGAACATCAGTAGGGATAGTTTGAAAAGGTTCATTTGATTGATGAACATTAGTTAACACAGATTCATTTTAGAGATGAACATTTGATTGAGGAATACTAGGTTCATTTGAGGGAGGAACATCAATACAGATAATTTTGAAAAATTCATTTGATTGAGGAATATCATTATCATCATCCACTAAAGGTCCAAACATGCGTGGATCAAGCCCTCTGCCGTTTATTTCAGGGTAACCCTTGTATTCATGTTCAAGATCAGGAAATGAGTTATGCCGCAAAGGTCCCCTCACTTTGGTGGTGGACAAGCCTCTACCTGAACCAGTATCTTTGGTGGTGGACAACCCTTTACCCGAAGAACAGAAATCATAAATAAAGTTTTAGGAGTTTTAGGAAGGTACCCTAAACTCATTAACAATCCATATGCGAAAGGGTGTGCCGGGATTGGTTTTATGCATATTAATCATTACGGTAAAGTCCTGGACCGATGAAATTGTGCATGCACAATAATGGACGAAGTTGTACAGCTTACAGTCTTCACAACGGATTTCGCTTGTTTCTTCAAGGAGTGTAACAAAATCTTCGTATGACAAGTGCGCTCTTAATGAGGTAAGTTTTGTACTTCCACCCACATAACTAACGATTGATCAAATCTTTAGACGTAAGATATCCCCACCAAAATGAACAATGGTATAAAGCTGAACTCCATTCATCCCTAAAACAAATGATATAAATAAACAATTCCAGTGATAAAGTAGTAAACACAAATGATAAAAAAAATGATAGGAATCCCAAAATAAATGATATCCTTGAAAAATTCTGGTGATATAGTAGCAGATAATAAATGCTAAAAATGACACAAGAAAAATAACAAATGATAAAGTAGCTGAAGACAAATGATTAAAGCGCCAAAGAAAAATGATTATGTTCAAATTGTATCGTCTTCCATAGCATTTTTCTTAAGAAAAAAAGCTTCAAATCATGATGCGGATACACAGTGAGAGATGGTGGATACAGTACTTAGAGATGATATTTACTGCAACGGTTACTTCAACGGTCGAAGAGAAGGATAACAACGGTCTTTGGCAGTGAGAATAACCTATGATAACATCAATTTTTTCCTCCCCAATGGCCTCTGTGTGAGGACTTTAGCGAATGCAGAATGATAGTTGGAAGACTTAGCCCATGAAGGAGACAAACAATACATCAAGAAGAATCTGCTTTGATTTTTGTAGAAGCTTTGTAGAAGAAGAAGAAGCTTTGATTTTTAAAATTGGTAGTGTATTTAGGGGAGAATCTTCTATTTTATTACTGTAGCAGATTAGACTACTCAACAACTTCAGTGGGATAGTTTCTAATTTTTTTCTGCATTATTTATCATTTCTTATGCGAGAATTTTGTTATTTGATGTGTATATCTTTGTAATTGTTTTGATATAGTTTTGTCATTTGTTAAGTAATCTTTGTGAGTTGGTAGATTTATTACTGTAGCAGATTAGGCTACCTATCAACATTTAATGTTAGAGAATAGGGTGGCAGCTAGGGGGTAGTAGGTGGGATCATTATCGATTTGTTAATTTTAGTATCGATTTTGGAAGAGGCTTGCCAAAGTATCGATTTTGTAAATATTATTAGTTTTTGCCATCCATCCCCCAAAATTCATATGCTTGATGCCATCCATCCCAAATGCCATATATCAATATGAAGGATCGGAACTAAGCCATAACATGAAAGTTGGATTGAAGTAAAGGGAATATATGAATCAATGTTTATGAGTATTGGCAAATTGAGTCATGGCCTTCTGGATATAAATTTAGTCGATTAGACCATAGTTTCTCAATGTCGTAATTCATTGAATACTCGTCGTGCCTGTATGAGAAATTAGGATGAAAAATACGTGACAAACTCGCAATTAGCTACTTGGGTCTTCGGAAGTCCATCAATTCGCATCATGTATTTTCATTCAGGCGTACACTTTGCTCTCTGTTTTTTTGTCCAATTTTTAACAATCCAAACTAATGAATCTGTTAGCGCTTTTAGAGAGAGGAAAATGCGACTGACAAGGGATTAGATTGAATCATTTTTTCACAGAGAAGTAATTTCTGATAACCAGTGAAGATTAGACGACTCCTTTAAACCACTGAATATGAGCTACTATTTTTATGTGAGAAGTATTGGATATGAAATACATTAATCTAATGACGACAGAGTGCCGACGACCAACCAGGACAAGACATAAACGCAATTGCAGGCATTCGAGCCAAATTTACTAATCTTGGTCATATCCAATATCCATCTACTTACACGCTTTAACTTTTCAATGGGATTATCGGAGAGCAACTTTAGACGAATACATGTAAAAGATTGGCAATTGAATTAACCAAGAGTTTCGTTTCATTTTGCAAGTCTTGATCAAGAGAAGATAAAAGTACCATTTGGCTCTTGGCCCAGTGGTGGTTCTACTTCTCCACCTAGAAAGGGGTCGTGGGTTGGAAACCTCAGAGCACCCACAACAACTAGGTACACCCTGACGTGGCGGGTAGATTTTGAAATCCACCCTCTTTTTCACCCAAAGCGTCTCCCAGCAGCTAGGTGAATACCTGACGTTGGCACCAAGAAAATTCATCCAAGGGTGGATTTGGGGTGAATTCACGCCGCGCAGTTCTGAAGCGCGTATATATATAACTTTTAAGATTATAGCACGTAGCTCCCATCCAATGGCTCTCATTGCGCGCGTAGACTTTAATATTATTAGTTACGCGCGGTTTTGAAGTGCGCTGGGACTTTGATAGTTTAAATTGAGACACGTGGACGTATCTGAGATATACATTTCAAGCGCGCGGTTCAGAAGTGCGTGGGGTGAATTCACCTTGGGGGTGGGGTGAATTGGATTTACCCTACTTTTAGGCGAATCCGTCCACCCAACTGCTGTGGATACTCTCATGGGGTTGAAAACCTCAGGGTTACGGATCCCTATATAAAACCGGTTTGCCTTGCCAAAAAAGAAATAAAAAATAAATAAAAGTAAACTCCGAGCATGAGCTACAACTGAAAGCACTTGGATGGAATGCAATTTAGGAATCTCATACTAATCTGTTATTACTTATTAATTAGTAGGCAATTCTAACAGCTTTATTTCTACCTGACCAATTGGTTGCAACTTCAAATGGCCTTCTTGAGAAAACTCCGTTTACCCTTGGGTTGATTAGCTAAACAATAGTTGAATGATACAGTAGCCACTAAAAGAAAATTTAATGGTGACACCCTTTGAAAAGTTCTAAGGATGCAACACATCTATTTTTTGAGTCGATCGTCTTTTACAGCTTCATAGGGCTAACAAATTAGCTTTCAGAATTATCTTGACTAAACCTGGATGTGGGTTGTCGGGGTTATCACGTGCCCCAGGAATTAGTCGGGTAAATAGTGATAAATTATGAACCCCATCACCCTGGATTAAAAAAAAAAAAACTTTTAACTAAAAGTTTACCCTAATGCATTATGCATTCATAAGCTTCACTACAAGAGAGAGGATTCGTCTACACTCTCCCTTTGCTACACTCTCTTCCCACCTCACATTTTGCCAACTCAGCTGGCCACTCAGCTCTCCCTCTCTCCCACTCAGCTGAACAAAAAAGAAAAAAAGAAAAAAAACTCACTCTCTCTCTCACTCGCCGAAACTCACTCACTCAGTCTCTCTCTCTCTCTCACTCACTCAGTCTCGAGCTCACTCACCGTGTCTCTCTCTCCACTAAGCTCAACAACGTACTCTCTGTCGACTTACTCTCTCTGTCGCTCAGTTGCTGTCACTCACTCCGTGTAGTCCTCCAACAACTCCTCGCTCTCACTCACTCACTCTCTCTCTCTCTCTCTCTCTTACGGTGGTGACCAATTGTTTTGTCTCACAGTCAGCATTCCCTTTGTTCTACGGGCATTTAAAAAGTGAATATTGGCATAATAAATTCTTAGAGGAGTTGGGAGAAAGTCGGGAGTCATCTTCCGAAGAATCTGATTGAAGGGAATATGTTTGGGATTGGAGACCTATATATAGAGGAATTTGTATCATGGATATTGTCGATTTTCCCAATACATCGATAATTAATTGTCGAAGTTTAACACATTCAACAATTTATCGTCGAGACAAGAGAAATTTTCGACAATTAATTTGTCGAGTACATAACTCACACCTCAAAAATATGGCATAGTGTTGAAAGGAATCATAGACTTGTAATAATAAGTGGGTTTCCTAGGTCGAGCAAGCTCATGCACCCAAGCTAGTTTGCACACATGGGTCGCACATGCGCGTGTGACCCACCAACTCTCACACACATCACAACAAGTTAAGTGGTAGATTTACTAATATAGTAGAGTTGAGTTTCCCTCATATCCAATGTGGGACTAAAAACACTTAATTTCATCATTCAAACAAAAAGAAAACCAAATACCATTTGTATTTTCAACACTTAGTCGTTTTTTGGGTTTGAGAACTTCTCTTGTCTCGACAATAAATTGTTGAATGTGTTAAAGTTCGACAATTAATTGTCGACGACAATTAATTGTCAAATTTCTATACATTCGATAATTTATTGTCGATGTATTAGGAAAATCGACAATATCCATTATACAAATTCCTCTATATATAGGTCCCAAACATATTCTCTTCAATCAGATTCTTTGGAAGATGACTCCCGACTTTCTCCCAACTCCTCTAAGAATTTATTATGCCAATATTCACTTTTTAAATGTCCGTAAAACAAAGGGAATGTCGACTGTGAGACAGAACAATTGGTCACCACCATAAGAAAGAGAGAGAGAGACTGAGTGAAAGCGACTGAGTAAGTACGTTGTTGATCGTGAAATCAACAAAGAGTGTAAGTCGACAGAGACTACGTTGTCGTCACTCAGGGGAGAGAGAGAGACACGGTGAGTGAGCTCGAGACTGAGTGAGTGAGAGAGAGAGCGAAGAGTTGTCAGGGATGATCGAGAGAGAGAGAGAGTGAGTTTTTTTTTGCTTTGTTTTTTTTTTTTTTTTTGGTGAGCTAAGTGGGAAAGAGGGAGAGCTGAGTGGTCAGCTGAGTTGTTGAAATGAGTGGAGAGGAGAGAGTGTAGCATTATGTAGAGTGTAGGGGAATCCTCCCCCTCAGTATAAGGGAGGGACCTACCCTACTCTTAACTGATTCTACCTGAGATTTTTGGCCAGGACATGTGAGTCACAACGGATACCTGTAATCATTAGTACTGTTCATAATCGTCCTAGAAGTGGTTGAACTTGTCACAAGACCTACCTGCTAAGTTCGAGCAGTTCTCGTAACACATTCATCTCACATGTATTAAAGGGATATTCAGACCAATAGAGTTGGTGCTATATTGGCAACAATCCTTCAGAAGGAAATTTTGAAGTATAAGAACTCCGACCATCACAACATTGAGAACATTATGAAAGAAAGGGGAGAGACGGCTCAGACAGATTATGGATGAGAAGAGATATTAGCAATCTTCAGGCACCAACCATCTCAAAGATAAAAGCTTTAACAAAGCTCATTATCTCAGATTGATAGTGAGAAAAACTAACCAAGGTCATTGTACTATCAACCATAGGAGAACAGGAACGATGTTTAGGAGCATAGGGAGAGCTAAGGAGAAAATGTAAAGGAAGAAGGGGCAGGACTAACTACAATCGCACCGTAAGGACAGATGGATGAAAGTGTGGGCTCAGTGATCTGTGACTAGAATTGTATTTTGCTCATACCACAAATCGAGGATAAGAGAGCCCTCTTCACAAACTTATATAAACCGGGTTCTGGGGAGGCAAAACTTGCTATTATCTTTAACAAAATTAAATACCAGAATTAAAACCCTAAACAAGTAGCACAGATAAAAATAAATAAATACGCGACCCACCTTAAATCATGAAATAAGTTAAATCCCAAAGTTACAAAAATAAAGACTTTGTTCTCAAAACATGGATCTAGCGATCAGCACAAAAATGTTATTAACTCAAAATAAATCCCAAAGATACAAAAATTCTGGTCTAACCTAAGCATAAAAGGCTTTCCACATGGCCACATTTGTACAGTCATGATAACATATTCACTACCTCCTTTTTTTTCTTTTTTACACTCTTAAACTTGTACATTTCACTTTTATCTCCTCTGCAGGGGCATCAGGCGTATAAACCATCTGAGGCCCACCTTGCCTGATCCTAGCTAGGTATATCCTCAAACTAAACAATGTACAATTTTCAGTACAAGCAACCTTTTTATTCTAAACAGCTATCCACTTGGATAGATATAGTGCTAACTAAATACGGAAAAAAGAGAGATCAGAGAGGGAGCTCACAGTTGCTTCAGTTAGCTGTACAACAACTTTCCTTCTATCCCATTGAAGTCTGATATGGATAATGAAAAGGGATCCTCCTCTCTACAAGCAACAAAGACTCGTTAGAGAGCTTCTAAATATGAAAACTAGCAGACAACATACTAGAAGCACACTGTTAAGTATATAGGTAGGGAGACATACCCCCAGCTGCAACAAGCTTCTCTACACGCGCAACAATATGCTTCCCATAAGTGTACTTCTTCAGAGCATTCAAGTGAACCTTTATTCGCGAGAGGATCATTTCACGTTGCTGGTCATCAGAAGTCTCCAGCACTTTCTGTACAACGTAGTTTCCAAACTGATCCTTCATCATTGCCTGGAGCCACAAGGGGAAATGGTAAAAAGAATTAGAAGAGAGCAATTCGTTATAATCAGACCAGATAATATTCATATGATACATGTACTATAACCAAACATTTAAGGTAGACATAAAATAACCAAAATCAATAAAATAGGTTCTTCAATGGTCTTTGTCTATATCAAAAACTGACAGAGAGCTCATTGTGTGGCTAAATCAATGTAAAAACTGCATGCCATGTTTGCTGGATCAAAACGATATCCTCAATGAAGATAGGGAATTTCCAAGGCACGAAAAATGTAAGCAACTTAAAGTTGAAATGTTAATGTAGGAGTTGTAAATAGTCTTGCTAGTGGCTAATACCATTGTAGCCACTATAAACCTAGAACGTGATCACCAGCGAGGTGGTCAATAATGAAAACTTTATCAAGGTAAACACACAAAGGAGGAAACTTTTGTCTGTTTTCCCATTTACTCGACCATACGAACCAAAAAAAACTCAACAAAAAAATTCCCTCTATTATATATGTACTCAGGCGGAGGTCCAGTCCATTAGTCTCGAGAGTCTTGATATCACAAGACACATCTTGTGATAAGGAAATCGCCGTACCCGTTGAGTCTCATTACTTGCCAACAAATCCCAATTATACTGATTTTAACTACCCTCTTTGCCCCTCTACTTGCCCCGCATTACTTCAAGAATCTGAATAGATTCAAATTATAACAAGATTGGTATTATTTTCTCCCGTCTTTCTCTTTGTTCAAAAATATGAACTACAAAAGATTACGAGATTTAATTTCACTATCTTATTCAGTATACAAAGTACACTTGTTGGAGAAGTAAACCTAAGGCCCCATTTGTTATGTTAGTCGTAGCGCACCATTTGGTAAAAAAATAATCCAACCCATCTCAGTCTTCTCCCCATAATAGTTGAAGCAAAAAATATTTTTCAAAAAAGATGTTTGCCGTTAACTAACTGGGGGAGACGACAAAAATCAGTTGAATTATTATTTTAAATTTTTAAATGATGCACTGCGATTAACACAATGATAAAACACCCAATTCCCAGAAAGTACATGACGGGTGATAGCTTGTTGTGAAAGTGACCTTTTTTTGGCTTCTCATTCTAACTATATAAGCTATTGTCAAAGTTAAAGGTTATCTTCATTTGGGACTTGACCAGAAATTAACAGCTAATGACTCAAAAATAAAAAAATAGAAAATGACCTGATAAATAAAATGCCCTCATTCCAGTACTCTTACTTGTTGTTCAAGCTGTCTCCAACATGGTCATGAGATCATCAAGGTGATGTACAAGGGGTAATGGAAAAGAAGAAGTTGGGGGTAACAATAGAAGAAGATGGGAGAAAACATCTCATTGGCATGAGCTAGAACTCTTGAAGGGATGTGGCAGGTAAAGGGGGCAGTTTAGATTATCAATAGTTGGGATACGGTGGCAAGTAATGAGACTCAAACAGGGCGGTTAATGTCTCAAGTTTTAGAACTGAGATACAGAAGTCTGGGGGTTAAGCTCTCAACGCATTAGTCTCCTAGCAAGACAAATTTCAACAAGTAAATCTGTCAAACAGTCATAGCATGATGTGTAGAATTTTTATTTCCACTACTTGGCACCATTTAAAGGGTTTTGTAATAGGTGCTAAAACATCTCATTGGCATGAACTAGAACTCTTGAAGTGATGTGGCAGGTAAAGGGCAGTTTAGATTATCAATAGTTGGGATACGGTGGCAAGTAATGAGGCTCAAACAAGGCGGTTAATATCTCAAGTTTTAGAACTGAAATATAGAAGTCTGGTGCTTAAGCTCTCAACACACTAGTCTCCTAGCAAGACATATTTCAACAAGTAAATCTGTCCAACAGTCATGGCATGACGGGTAGAATTTTTATTTCCAATATATGGCACCATTTAAAGGGTTTTGTAATAGGTGCTAGAATAAAAAATTACACATTTAAAAAATATCTAAAATTTCTCATTTCCCTACTGCAACGTATAAAGATAGCTACCTAAAGATCTAGGCAATAAATTTAAACGTGAAATAAGAATCTACAATAAATAAAGAACAAAATCGTGAATTCTACAGCCCTAATTAGATCACGAAAGTACCTGTAGAGGCTCATTTTCATCAGTGGTTCCAAGCATCTCATTCACCAAGATCTGGCGTTCTGCAGGACCACCAAAGCTTAAGCATTTCTCAACAACATTAGAAGCATACTTCTCCTGGCTCATTTGAACTATCTGCCCAGCTAATTTCTTGATTATACAAGAACGCTCGTTTGGCTTTCCATGTTGCAATACATGCTGTCACCCAAAAAACAGCATACAAGGCATAGATTAAATGCGGCTCAAGATGTGGAGTTTCTCATTAAATGTTACAATTTGACTTGCAGAAAAATAGCATAAACGTAAATGCTAAAGTAAAATTTAAGATTCTTGTTTAAGAGGAACAGAATATACAATGCAGTATAGATACCCATTTGACATCAAAACAAACTAAAAGTAAGTATAGATCTAGAAGAGACGCAATGTCACATTTGACATTAAATAAGTAAATGCTAAGATGTTTCTTTAAGAGAAACAAACTATACAATGCAGTATAGAGATACCCATTTAGAAAAGACGCAATACCTCAATTGACATTAAAAATAAAATAGAGGCATCTTAGATCCTTATTTGTCATTGAAGTTATGAAACTACTACAAATAACATATCTTTACAAGAGGTTTATAGTGAGAAACGATGCCGAGACTCTTAAGCTCCATGAAACACATTTATAATCAACACTCATCATTTCTTAAACAATGAACTTATGATAATGATTTGAATTAGTGAAAATAAAACGTGTCCGACACCTTGACACTTGGACACACATGTCCAACACTATTTTATGCCGTTACCGACACCCATATCCATGTCGTTACCTAGAGGACAGGTAAATTTCCTTTAAAGAGGAGTCAAGCAACCAACGATCCTCCAAAATCTCACCATATTATCAATACCAACCCTGATCCTAATTCTTCCCTGAAAAAATTCCTTAAATTCGTAATCTTGCGCCAAACCCCACAACCGCAACTCACCACTACCTTGTTGCTTGCTACTCCACCCAAAATTTCCAATATAAACCTAGATTATTATATATAATCTCTTTCCATAAACTTTGATCCTCCAGGCCAAATCTTCGTAACCACTTACCTAACAATGCCTTATTAATGTGCTAAAAACAAAACAAACAAGGGCAAAGATGTAGTTTCATTTATCTAGACTGGTAAATGTACCGTAGATGGAGGGAAAAGTTCCATTTTCAATTTACAAATGAAAGAAGAAAATTGAATAAGGTGGGGTCGTTTTCACGCACGTCAAACGGCTACTCCCTATTTTAGTAATTATGTTTTATTCTATTTTAGTAATTCCTATTAGGAGTCTTATTAGGGTTTCTATTTTATGCTAGGTCTCTTCTCCTATAAAAGAGAGCCTAAAGCTTAATTTATTTCTTATGTTGGTTTTAGTGAGAGAAGGCTTAGCGTTAGACAGTTATGTAGAGTTTGGAGTAAAACCCATAAACCCTAGGTTTCTTACCTTTATTTGTAAGCAATAAAGTGAATTTAATTCAAAGGCGAGTTTTAGGTTAGTTTAATTGTGAATTAGATTGTTGCTTCCGCGTAGTTTTTAACAAATTGGCATCAGAGTGACGTTTGTTCCTTATTTTTCCTTCACCGACTGCTACTGGTATATGCTACAGCTACAATAATGTCTACGTGTTACTACAATGATTTCTGCTAAAGTGATGTTAAGCCAAGAAGATTTAGAAGGATTATGGGACAAGTTTGGGTGGGAAGACTGCGAAGTAGAAACTACATAGAAAATTGGATAGAACAAAGACTCAAAAAGGACAAAAACATACTTCTACGAAAAGAAGCCAATGAAGTATGGATTCCGAATCGTCATGGATCGCAAATGTTTTTTATGTTTAAAAAAAGATCGACAAGAAAGGCACTTCAGATGCTCAAGAACTCAAATGTCAGAAAAGATGAGTTTCGGACGAGTGTAAGAGTTGAAATCGATATAGATGGCTTGAAGATTAACCACCACGATGTACCGACGGATAGAGAGGTTCCCCGTGCGACCGATTTCATGGGTGGGGTAGGCGAAGATGCGTTGGAGAGTTCATGGTCATTGTCCTATGAAGGGGCCGCGATTATGGCGCGCGAAGTCCGCCCAATCAAAGTTACCAATCAAAATTTCCAATTGAAAGACAACACCGCCAAATCGAGGAAACCCTGGAAAGAGGATGGAGAATTCGTCGGTTCAATCACCGAAGTCCAGTGGACCTCCTCAATCAAGGATAGGACTGGAAGGCACGAGCAAAACAATCGACTACAAACGGCGACCAAGAATGGTGTAGGCAACGAATAAGGATACTAGCGGAGCCCTAGTTGACACCCAAATACCAACCATTACTGATTTGGAAAAGGGAAGCTTGACAGCAACGTAGTTAATGATGGAACCATCAAGAGTTCTTTCACACTTCTTTACTGGAACTCGGGTTCTTATGGGATGTCAAACTTGGGAGAAAAGGAATCGTGAGTCTTCGACCCTGGAGATTCTACTTCATTAAACCTTGTTCTTAGACAAGAAAGAGGTACGTCTCCAACATGTAGCAAAGAGCAAATAATTGATGGGGGACCATCAGGGTTCGAGACAAGGTGGGCAATCCTCCTTGAGAAGACTCGTCGGACTATGAGACTCTTCCGCTAGTTAATAAGGATAAACCTCTAATAATTGCAGTCTCCAGAAAAGGTATTTAATTTACAATTTATTAATTCACTTTTTCATACGATTGAAGACCGTCCAAACCATAATGTTAATCAATATTTGGGGATTTAAGACGAAGTCACACAAGTTTTTAGACAAAATGTTCAATGTTACTCCTGTCTTCAAAATTTGTGGTTGACAAAAGAAATAACTCTGAGCATAGGACAACTACAAATCCTTCCACGGTAAAGTAACTATTGATGTCCCCAAAATTTTGTGTTTAACTTCATCCTAAGTCCCCCAAAAATTATTTAAAATTCTGACGTGAACGGTCTTTAAAATCTTGTAAAAACACATCAACAAACTTTGAAGGAATTACCTCTTCCGAAGACTCGTCAAAGATCGAGGGTTTAACAAAATCAATTAATGGGAGATTCTCAAAATTCTGCGACAATGTATGATCCTCAAAATCTAAGAAAGATTCATTACGGAAATCACGACTCGACTCCTGAATTTGTTGGACTAGGAGTATTAGTTTTGGGGTGGTGTTAGATTTCTTCGATTGGACTTCATGATGATCGAAAACGTCAATCAGGTGAACTTCACGCATCAAAGTGCGACCCAATCGAGGAACTTTGATCGAGAACTTTTCAACACGTCTACGTCTTCCCCACCTACAACATCAATCATACGGTGATCCCCCTCTCCGTCATCTCCTTGTAGTGGTTCATCTTCAAGCATACTCCATCAAATCTCATCGAATCCTCCGTCACAACACTTGCCTCTAACCTTGTGATTTCAAAAATCTTCTTCTCTCCTACTTCTACTTCATCTTTAATAGCATCAGCAAATCTTTCGCCACCATCGTAACTCGCTAGAGCACGCAATTGGTAAGCATCGCCTCAAGTTGCTTAGACATCGTCGTGTTCGATGTCGTAAGCTCCTTGTTAAACTCCATAAGCAACTTGGTAGACTCTTATACCATTTTCAATTGTTCGCCTTGCGTTTGCTTCTTTGGCATTTTCTTCCCCATTGTTGCTGAAAAAATTCTCCGCCAAAATCTTTATAGCTCCGCAAAAATCACTGTAACAGTCGGTGTAAAAAAACCGTAGAATCTTGCTAGCTCTGGTACCAAGTTTCTACGTATGTGGAAGCACTTACTCAACACAATTAAACTAACCTAAAACTCGTCTTTGAATTAAACTCACTTAATCGTATAAAATAAAGGTCAAAAGACCTAAGGTTTATGAGATTTACCTCAAACTCTACATCTCTCTAAGGCTAAGTTTTTCTCTCTCACTCAAACAAACATAAGAAATAAACTAAGCTTAGGCTCCCTTTTATGGGAGAAGAGACCTAACACAAATAGAACCCCTAGCTAGACTCTAATTAGGAGACTTCTCCTAATTATAATGCAAATTGTAAGGAGTTGGGTCAGGCCCAAGGTGGGAACCCGACTGGATTGGGGTGTCCTACGGACTCCTAACAAGCCCATATAACATTAAGGTTTATAGGTAGAGTTTGAGACAGAGTATATAACCCTATTAAGGGTTTAGCATTTGTAGTCACAGAGAAACACAAGCAACCTATCAATAATAACTCTCTACTTTTCTCTCATATTATGTGTATGATTGTTCAGTAGAATAGATTATCCAACACAAATCAAATAAACTAATTAGAAATAACTAAAATAGAGTGGCCATGCAAGGTAGAGACAATCGCCTGTGTGGGTATTGTGACGACTACGTGACTTATCAAGTATAGTAGTTGTAAATTACAAAATATTTAACGGTTTTACGGGCCCACAAAACAAACAAAAAAGTATAGATATGGCTGAAAACCCGCCGTCGACTCTTTTTGTCACGTAAGGCACGTAAGTCTATATTTGGTGGCATTCCACGAAGAGTAAACTGGTCTAAAAAATATCACCAAAGTCTACATACATGACATATATGAAGTAGTAGGAATGTGAATTTACAAATTGCTGTAACAATTAATGACTTCTTTAAGAAAGCAAGTGGCATTTGACAGATATTAATAAAAGATGACAACATATTTATTTTATATATAGAAAGCAAAATGTCGGGAAGTTATAACAAACCTGAACAACATAATTCCCATACTGGTCGTGACCCAACATGCAAACAGAATTCATAATCTCATCCATCATTATTTGCTGTGTTTTAGGATCGCTACAATGCTCTAAAACTCTCTACAAAACAGAAACGTGAATCCTTTCGCATATTAAACAGATGAATGCAGCTCCTTGAACACAGAAAGAAAAAACCAGGAAATAAAATTGATAAAAATAAATAAATACGAACTTGTATAACACGGCAGCCATATGGATGGGTTGATAATGTCACAACTTGATTATAGAAGGTTGATATGATAAACTGAATTTCTTCTTGAGGAATGCATTCAATACACTTTTGAATCACGTGGTTCCCATTCTGATCACGTACACACCTCATGATATGACCATCAAGCTCTGCAACCATTTTTGTCTGCTGGTCCAAGTCTACAACTTCTATTGCCTGCATATTTTCAAGTACTCAATTTCTTCTCAAATAAAACTTATAACCAGCTGAGACATTCCTAGTAACCCAAATTTTTAATATATTAGTGTACTAGACGTTTTGAGCAAGTGGTCGAGTTTGAAAATTTTGTGTCAAAACTCAACCCAATACGTTCACCAACTCCAAAATGATGTCTGAAATGCCGTAATATGCGAGATATGTACCTTCTGGATCACCCGACAACCATACATTTGAAGGCTAAGTGCCAGCACATTTCCATTGAGAACATTTGCCAGTTCTCGTGTCTGAGATGAGGTCCCATGCTCAAAAAACTGCACAAAGAGCCAAAATAAGGAACAGCTATAATATAGTTACAAGAACTGAATCCTTATAGTATCTTCCATAAAGGGTTTGTACCTTTTGGATTACATAGTTACCAAAAACGTCAGTCATCAGTGAGAATGCTTGAGGCATGATTTCTTCGAAAACCATGTTCTTCTCCTCCACTGTGGCTGTTTCAAGCTTTTGCTGAATGAACCGACTTCCATATTGATCAGAACTGCTCATGGAATAAGCTGAATGAGACAAATCTGGTGCTTAAATTATGCAGTGGCACAAAGAGCATATCCATAAAGATTTTCTAAAAAACACACAAGATTTTATGTGTTTTGTTACAGCTTTAAAGTCCTTACAGTTATCAAATAAAGGGGGCTAAAACAGCAAACATAAATAATCCAACAGCCGGCTCTTGTTTTTTGGGTCAGGAGTCAAGAGCCTGTTCACTAGTCCAAAAATCCCTATTTATAAGTAATTAAAAAAAAACAGTAGGTGGGTCAGGAGTCAAGAGCCTGTTCACTTGTCCAAAAATCCCCATTTATAAGTAATTAAAAAAAACAGTAGGTCAGGCAATGCCGTCCAATATCTAATGCAGTTCTATGCCATTTGGGGAATATTATATCACCATTAGAAGGAAAGGGTAATTTTTGCCCTTATAAGAACTTAATAGTAAAAATGGAGATGTCGTAGTAGTTCTGCGAGCAGTGTGCACCTGAATTCACCAACATAACCGGCAATTTCTGAAAGTTCAAAACATCTGGTTTTGTTGCTTTTAAATTCTTCAAGTAGTGACGAGGGAAAGCTCTCAGCGCCAGCTTCCGAGTGCCAGGATCCCATCACACCTAAGTTTTTCATTCCAGAAGGAAATCGCATATTACGCTCATTATGCCTCATCGGGCTACCAGGACCAACAGGAGAATTTGGTCCAACAGGACTTCCCGGATAAGATCCAAGACCAAATGTGGGATTCCCATAGTAACCAGGATTTAAAGCAAGAGATTTTCCTAGAAAGGGGACACCATACGGTGATTTCTGAGGTGAAAGTGCTGCAATATAGGCTTTCTGAAGCTCCAATAGGTCCACATTTGAATTTCCCATGTAGCTTCTATCAATAGAAGGGTCATTAACAGCAGCAAAATGTGCTAAGTACTGAAGATACATAGGATCCATTACTGGCACCGTTTGATTCCCAATTCTCTGAAGATTCTGCAATTCCACGGCCCCAGATAAATTTGTTCCCAAAGGCAAACCGCCATAGAATGCCCTGGAGTCTATGCCGTTGGCTACCATTACAGATGCGGCAGCAACGTTTTCGTATAGAGGAGGCAAATTACTGTTTCCAAATTGACTAGCCATCATAGATGGCAGAGCCTGATTTACAGGATGTGCATTTAACCCGTAATTCGCAAACCCCGGATTAGTACCATCACTATAGTGATAGTGAGAAGGTGAACCAGTGGCTCCATTCAAGTAAAAGTGGGCAGATTGCTCATGGTTGATCTGCTCTACCCCAAGGTCCCCAACTACATTGAGGGCTTTAGTTGATCCAAAATTACCCGAATTAGATTTTGTTAGATATAGGTTTTGTTTGATATGGCTTTGACCACTAGGCAGGTTGAAAAGAAAATTTTGATGATCATCAATTTGCTGCTGAATCTGAGATTGCTGATGCATTTCACCATCGCCAGCATTCGCTGACAAACTCATGCCTGACAAAGCAGCTACAAGATCGGTGGAGTCACTCATACCAGAAGAAATACCATTGAATGACTTTAGTCCATTGTTAATTCTCTTATTCGCTCCCACTGGAGGAAGACCGGGACTAGGGGCCCTAGAAATAAGTTGAGGATGAGGGGTGGTACTTCCTGAGAGAGAGGGAGATAAAGAAGACGGAAAGGCGTGAGAAGCTGATGCACCAATGGTTTGGGCTGACGACAGTCCTGGAACACTTCCAGATAATAAAGCATCCGGGAATGCCAATTCATGATGCAATTGAGCAAGCTGAGCTTCAACAGAACCCATTGTATCAACATCATTACTGAAAGCATTGCGGCTAGCTGGACGAGAAGGGTGGTGCACTGGGATAGGAGATGTACGCCCCATATCATCCTGCATGGAAACCAAAATCTTAATACCCCAAAGAATTATTGAGGTCAAATTAACTGAGAAGAGAAAGAGAGGGAAGAAGAATGAAGTATTCAAAAAAGCCATTAATTTAAACCAAACAGAGTAAAAATAAGATCACATGCAACTTGACAGGAATAAAAAGAACTAATAATACAGAGTCGCTAGTCAACGAATCTTTGGTAACAAAACTGGGAGAAGCTTCATGCATGTAAATTGGTATTTTTTTGCAATGAATTATGAAAACATACATGACAATCACAAAAGCTGTAAAAAGTAAGCACAAGTAAAAGTCAAATCTACGGAAAATCCAAAAGAACCCACCATTTTTTACAACTACATGATTCAAATTTAACTTCAATTTTAGATAATATTAAACTCAAGAGTGGGAAATTTGTGACTCTTTTGGAAAGAATCTTTGGACAATAGAACATTAATTTTGACTTCTTTTCAAGCAATTTTATAAGCAATTTTAGAGGGATTGGGATGAATTTTCCAGAATTGTTCATTTGAGAAGTTAAGTTTTGTTCTTGTTTAGTTAGTAGAATCGAAGACAAAACGCAATTCTAGCGATTGTATTTTCTATACATTTTAAGATTCCCTAACAGCAAGTTAAGTTACAACGGAGTAGTTTGAAGAACTCGCTCATACGTTTTTTTAATTGTGAGTCAAACATTAAATAAACTGCTTTAAGAAGATGAAGGTTTGCTACACAGTACATAGTTATAATCATTTTTGCATTTAAAATAAAAATCACAAATCTCAATTGATGATCCCGTAACAAAGTAGCGAGCTTTCCTACTACACCTACAATATCGTCACAAACAAGAAACTTGTATTAAGGTATTATTCATCAACTTTATCGAACATAATATCTCACCTGAAAGATATCAGCAAGGCTCTTCTTTTTGTTCCCCAGTCCAATCCCAGAAAAGCCAATGAGACCATCACTTCCCCACTCCGCTGAAGATTGCAGTTGTCTCGAATCAAGCTCACCTTCTTCTTTCTGTGAATTAAAACCAGGTTGTGACGAGAACAACGATCTATTTCCCCCTTCACCCACATGATTATTATTACTAACCCTCCTTCTATCTCCAATTCCACCTAAACCCGACCTCTGCGCAACCCGCCAATCCTCCTTCGACAACAACGGTGGTGGAAGGCGAGGGTTTAGATTCCCATTAGAGTAGTAATAAGAAAGGTAGGCCGGATCAGACCTTATCTCATCGTCCGTAAGAGAAGAATTGACACCGCTCTGTCCCCCACCACCAAACAACCCTCCAACAGCCGCCAACGACCCTTGGACTGTCGGAGGTGCAGAGCCACTCCTATAAACATTCAACTCACGCTCCCGATCATTCGCCTCTTGCCACCTCTGCTCTCGCCTCAACATTCCTAACTCCTTCCCTAAATCCTCCCCAAACGATCCCATTTCAGACAACATCTTCGCCAGCAACAACTAAATAACCCTAAAACTTCACCAAAAAATCACCTTTTTTACCCCCAAAAGCTCACTCAGCTGAAACAACACTCTCTCAAATGTAAAAAACTTAAGAAAAAATAATATTTCCCCTTTAAACACTGATCAAACACTTATATCTCAATCCAAAACTTCAAAATCACCTAAACCAACCTAAACCCTAAATCAAAATCACAACACAATAATAATCTCCGATTCACCTATAAACAGTACTCAAAACAGTAAATTAACCTCAACTGAGTTCGAATTTACCAATGAATCGAAACCCCAAACACGCAAATGAGAGCTACCTCTGGTTTCAAAACCCTAATTTCAACGATCGGTGATTGATTCCGCCATTTTTACTGCTCAAAGATCAAAACTTTTTTGTATTTGAGAGAAAGAAATAAAAGGTGAGTAGTAGGAGAAGAGAAAAAGAGTGTGTAAGTGAGAATGATAAGCACGAGAGAGGGGGAGTTATCGAGACCGTTGGATTTACACGTGGACGTTGGAGATTTATCCGGCCAAAATTTCTCTTGCAAGAACCCTTTAGGGTTTTATTTTTTCACTTAGAGGTGAATTACCAACGGGACATTTGTGTCATATTTTTGTAAATTTGTTTGAGACATTTGATTAAGGGATTTATTAAGCTTGAACTCTCTTTTAAGGTTAGAGTTTAGGGTGGGTCCATTGATTTTGTAGGGAGATAATGATGTTTTCTCTTTAGATTCTTGTCACTCATCTTGTTTAGAGTCGATCGCTATCGCTCTGCTCTCTGAGGCTAACCCTTGTAGAGGTATCTATGAGATTCCATCTTACTCGTATGCACAATTATAATGCAGTTATATTGGTTTCAAAGATATGATCATACAGTGACAGAAGTTATGAGGAAGATAAGTATTTTGATGCAAGGTCTCGCAATAGATAAGTAATGCCATAAATCGATCAATAGTAGTAAACTACTGAAGAATAGTATGGTATCAGAGTTATTCTTGACAGCTGCCTTAATTGAGGGTCGAGTCATTATTTTATGAAGGTTTGAGGTAATGTAACAGTGTTACGTTCTGTTGTAGTAATTGTTTTAAAAGCCCAAACTTTGCCAATTTTTGAAATAAATAATAATACATGTGATGCTTCCAATATTATAGTTATTTGCGGGTCTTAGTAGCTAATTTCCTTTTATTGAGGAGTGTTAAATATCAAGTGGGTCCCATACGAAATCTGTTATCACCTCGTATCTCTATACTGTTACTAATTTAAGAGGTTCTGTTGAGATTTGTCGTGCTTGTGCAGGTAGTAAACTATGTAACTTCTCATTTATTTGGTTATCTTAAACATTTTTGTATGGATACTATTTTATTAAGCTGCCTTGCTAAACATGGAAAATGACATTCTAATGATAATATTCATTGGTAGTACTATAAAATATGGCAGAAGTGGCAACAATGTCATAACTAGGGTTGTCAATGGGCCTATATCTGATATGGTCTGATTCATTAACAAAGGATCAGGATCGGGAAAAAAATGATCATCCACGACCCGATCCGTTAATGATCCTACCATTTTAGTTAGCGGATCAGGTTAGGATTCACCATGACCCGATCCGTTAAGGGTATTTGAGTAATGTATTATTTATATATATATATACATATTATAAATATATATATAAAAAAAGAGTAGTAGAGATGGTTTAGGGCAGACAAGAGTTAGAATTAGGCTTGCATCTCCTATTCTCCACCATCATTGAATTTCAATACTCAAGACTTTACCTCACTCTGTCTCTCTTAAAATAGAAATGTACTTGAGAGATAAGGATGGTTGATGATGTACTTTAATGGGGTTCGTGTATTATCACATCTAAAGAACCTCTCTTCTGGATTCGAAAGGTAAAACATCTAATGCACTATTTGGGATTGCTTTCATTGCCCTCATTTTGAACTTAATTTTTTACTTCCTATTACAGTTTTTTTTTCTCTCTCTTGAGAGATAGATGTCTTGAGAGAAAGATATTTATCCATTGATTCTCTCTCTCTCAAGCTATGTTCTTCAACTCTCAAAAATTGGATGATCATTCATGGTCAAGACCTTTCCTTTTATAGATGAAGGAGAGGGTTACATGTTTAGTAAGATATTATTATCACCAAATCAAATATAATTGCAGTAACAGATTCCCCATATTCGACAAGAATAAGCCAGCATGATATAGTCAAAGGTAGCTCAACATTGTATAGTCAAAGACAGCTCAGCATTCTAGAAGATACTATGAGTCCTCGACTTACAAAAAGTAGTCGTTGAAGCCTGGTCAAGAGAGAACTGTTAGAGATCCGTGAAGTTCGCCCACTTCCCCCAGAATAGGAGAATATTTATTTCTTTTTATAAACTGCATGTATCTACTATAAATACAGGTAGAGAATAGATTCTAAAGGACCCCACAATTCTTACGATCTACACTCCTTAACCCAAGCAACACTCCAAAAGCTTGTAATAATTAACATCTACTAGATCTTACATCAAACCCTCCTCGAGGTCGTGGTTTTTCTCAATTTTTACTGAGTTTTCCATGTAAAATCCTGGTTGCTTAGCTCTTTATACGCAATCCTTACAAATAGTATTGGTAAAGGTTTTCCTTCCGTAAAACACGTCATTACAATTGGCTTCGTCTGTGGGAAAAACTATACATTTCTTTACCAACTCTAATCTATCATCATTACAATGACCAACATGAATCTCATAAGCTAATCCAGCACGGTGAGAGATCATGACAATAATTCGATATCGGGAACAGTCGACCATCATAGTGCAGTGGTCAAACTCCAAAAACAAATGGCTGCAGAAAAAGCCCAAAGAGTAGAAGATCAACGAATCCACACCGAAGCTCTTCAAGTGGAGAGAGATGAACGAAGAAGAGCGCTGGACCATCAAAGTCAGACACATCAAAAAGAGATAGATAGACTAAGAAGGACTCAGGATAGACTCACGGTCAGGCAAGCGTCACATCTATGAGCCCGAAGTATTCATTGGTCCAGAGAAACCCAAAGAGATGATCAACCAAGAGAAGATCGATTGCGATCTTCTTGATCTAGATCTAGAAATCCAGATAGAGTTTCTCGGTATTTTGGACTCACATCTTCAGCATCAACAACTCAAGGTAGTCGACGCACTCGTCATCAAACTCCCCCACCACATGAAAGAAGACTAATCAGGGATCGATTGGGACTAGAATGACAAGAAGATTTTGATCCCCAAATCGTAGCTCTACCAATTCCTCCTCAATAGTTTATCACATTAGATGACCTAAACAACATAATCAATGCCATAAACTCTTATATACCAGGCTTCAACAAAATCATGGAAGTCTATATCGACGATATGATTTGTAAAAGCCTAAAGCACGAGAATCACACCGCAAACCTCCAAATCATCTTCGATATCCTTCGCAAATACAAAATGAAGCTCAACCTAGAAAAATGCTTATTTGGTGTTGCATCTGGAAAATTTCTGGGACACCTAGTTAGCAAAAGAGGAATCAAATCGATCCGGCACAAATCGAAGCACTCGCTGCAATGCCATCTCCCCGAACAAAAAAAGATGTCCAGTAATTTGCAGGCAAAATCGATGTTCTTCATCGCTAAATCTTCTGATCGGTGTAAACTTCTTTACCTCCTTCTTCGTGGTGATCCCACTACAGTTATAAAGAAATAGCACAAGGAGATCGTTTGGACTCCTGACTGTGAACTAGCTTTCCAAGATCTTAAACGATACTTGGGGCTTCCTCCTATCATGAGTACACCAGTTGATGGCGAAACACTCATAATGTACATATCCACAACAGAAGATTCCATCAGCTCTGCCCTTATTCGAGAAGACGCAGGCATCGATAAACCTATTTACTTTATCAGCAAAACTTTTACGCCTACTGAGAAACGATATACAACCACAGAGAAGCAATTGCTCGCCTTGGTTTACAGCTCTCAAAAACTCTGTCCATACTTTCAAGCTCACCCCATCAAAGTCATCACAAAATACCTCCTCAAACTCGTACTCTCAAAAAAGGAAAAATCTCGACGAGTTCAACAATGGTTTATTTTCCTTGGGGAATATGACATTTCCTTCGAGGCACAAATATCGATCAAGGGACAAGCAGTTGCTGAATTCTTAGCTGATTTCCCTGTCGAAGACCCTGATTGGGAAGAACTCGAAGAAATTTTTATAGATGACTCCATCGCAGAGCCTAACGCATGGTTGAAAAGTATTGGATGACGACTTACCGATGGCTCTGCTGGACGAAAGGGATCAGGAATTAAAATCATCCTCGTAACACCTTCAAACCATCGCATAAAGAAAGCCATCAAGCTTAACTTTTATGCTTCCAACAACGAAACGAGTATGAAGCTATACTCCATGGACTCAATCTCGCACTCGCACTCGGAGCAGAAGAATTAACAGTCTACGTCGATTCTTTACTCGTGGCCAACCACTACAACAGGACATTCTGCACAACTGGAAAAATGGCTGAGTACGCAGCTATAGTTAAAGCAAAGATGAGCAAGTTCAAACAAGGTTCAATATCTTATCTACCGTGACAAGAAAATCACCACGCTGACGCTTTAGCATACATCGCTGCCATGCTCGGAGATGGTGAAAGACAATCTTTAGACATCGAAATCATCGAACATTCTAGCCTCAACGTACAATCCACATTACAGATCACCGTAACAGAAGACGAAGATACTGACGACTGGAGGAAGCCATTTTATTTATACCTCAACTCCAACATCCTGCCCAGTAACAAAGGAGAAGCCCGTTCACTGTTGGCCCGATGCCTTAGATTTACAGTTCAGAATAAGATCTTATATTGTATCACAGGGGGATGACCACTGATCGAATGCATTTCACAAAAACAAGCCCATACAAAGATTCAAGAACTTCATAAAGGTATCTGCGGCGCTCACATATCAGGACGATCTTTGGCACAGAGAACTTTCAACCAAGGTCTATACTGGCTAAAAATGCCACAAGATTGTGAAACTTTCGTACAGAAATGTTATAAGTGCCAGATTCATGTTCAAGACATCAAAAGCCCAATACTTAACTTACACATCAGTAATGTCCTCTGGCCATTTAAACGCTAGGGGATCGACATCATCGAACCTTTATACCCTGCATCAGGAAACTGTAGATTCGTTCTTGTTGTCATAGATTACTTCACAAAATGGGTCAAAGTTATTCCCCTCTATTATATAGATGAGAACGAAGTTATCAAATTCCTATGGGAACACATTATTACTAGGTTTGGCTACCCACAAATGATACGATCTGACAATGGAGAGCAATTCATCAGTAGAAAAGTCCTCGCATTCCTCCACAAATACAAAATCTAACTCTCCACCTCCACACCCTACTACCCTCAAGGAAACGGACAAGCTGAAGCCATCAACAAAAACATCAAATCAGAACTGCGCAAACGTCTCGATGACAAAAAAGAAAGATGGGTCGATGAACTACTTAGTGTTCTCTGGGCATACAGAATGACTTATCGAACTTCAGCAGGTTGCACACCGTTCATGATGGCCTTCAGAACTGAAGCAGTTATCCAGACCTTGATCTCCCTAGTGCACGAAGAACCTTATCAGATGAAGATAACGAGTTCGGTCTCCTCTGTAACCTAAATTGGATCGAGGAAACCCGAAACCACGTTATTGCAAACTTGGGATGATATCATGATACCCTGAAAAAGGCCTATAACAAAAAAGTTTGACCACGAACATTCGGCATCGGCGACTTGGTCCTTCGATGAATTGTAACCAATACTCGACCTAAAAATTACGGTAAGTTATCTATAAATTGGGAAGGGACGTACATCGTCAACGATAAGACAGATAACGACACATATTGGCTGATGACAGAAGATGAAGTCCACCTCGAATTCCCATAGAACGCAGCTCAGCTAAATTTTTATACAGATAACTATTTGTACCAACTTTCACTACTTCAAATAAACACTCTTTACTACCATCTTTACTATTCATGACTTGATATCGATCCAACTTTACAGTTACATCACAATCATTAATCTTTCTGATATCGACTTGATCTTGTTCCATACTTTAACGTATGCCTCAAGACAAACTCACGTCTTTACTATTCACAACTTGATCTCGATCCAACTTTACAGTTACATCCAGACAAACATTAATCTTTCTAATATCGACTTGATCTTGTTCCATACTTTATACGCATGCCTCAAGATAAGCTCACATCTTTACTATTTACGACTTGATCTTGATTAAACTTTACAGTTACATCCAGACAATCATTAATCTTTCTAATATCGACTTGATCTTATTCTATACTTTATACGTATGCCACAAGACAAGCTCACATATTTACTATTCATGGCTTGATCTCGATCCAACTTTATAGTTACATCCAAACAAACATTAATCTTTCTAATATTGACTTGATCTTGTTATATACCTTATATGTATGCCTCAAGACAAGCTCACATCTTTACTATGATTAACTTAATCTCGATCTAACTTTACAGTTACATCTAGACAAACATTAATCTTTCTAATATCGACTAGATCTTGTTTCATACTTTATACGTATACCTCAAGACAAACTCACATCTTTACTATTCATGACCTGATCTCGATCCAACTTTACAGTTACATCCAGATAAACATTAATATTTTAAATATTGACTTGATTTTGTTCTATACTTTATATGTATGCCTCAAGACAAGCTCACATCTTTACTATTCATGACTTGATCATGATCCAACTTTACAGTTACATCCAGACAAGCATTAATCTTTCTAATATCGACTTGAGCTTGTTCCATACTTTATAAGTATGCCTCAAGATAAGCTTGTATCTTTATTATTTATAAATAGGTTTTAATCAATACCTATTGAGTATGCATCCAAGCTAGTAATCTATTTACCTCTCGATTAATATTTATGTTATCAAATATAAATACTTAACGTCAACATACTTTAGCAAAATGTTTAAAATTCGATAAAGAGTACTGATTCTAAACCAAAAAATTCAAATTGTTTCGGTCCCACTGACCATTTTTACAGCCTTCAATAAACTACTTCCATAATGTTCTACTCTACAGGGGAAGATATGACTTCATCCACATTGAAGGATCCTTCCACCATGGGCACATCCCCTACTTCGCCTTGACAAAATGCATCAGCCTCTGTCATCACAGCGTCCTAAACCATTCCCGCCTCATCTCGAGCATCACCAGAACCTGACTCTTTATCATCTGAGCTTGAATATTTACATACACCACCACAAAACTTTGTTAAACTCTTGTACAACTTTTTCCTCCCCTCCAACTCCTTATACTGATCATAAAAATGGTCGTGGATCTTCTTACATTTATTGAGCTTATCAACATTCACCTCGTCAAGAATCTTGGCATGCTCTAGCTGCATTGCTTCTCGTGCTTGAGTAACTTGGTCATTTACATCCTTCTCAAAGTTTGCTCTTTGCAGTGCCAAAGCCTCCACATTCTCCTTCTCCAAAGTCTTCCTCAAGTCTCGAATAGCAGCGTCCCTTGCCTTTTTCACATCCAGCTTGTAGGTGTTGAGCCTTGTATTCAAATCCTTCTTATCTTCTATCAATAATTCCTTCTCCCTCGTCAAGTCTTTCTCGGTGTTTTTATATGCCAACAGTTGATTGGCCAAGTCACTACTACCAACAATACACCCTTTGGCCCCCGTCAGTAACTTTATAATCTGCAGAACATTCATTTATTGAGTATTCGAATGACATACCAATTTCTTTAATCGTAACCAAGCAAACAAATTCCTTACCCTTGACATGTTCCGGCTGCCCTCGTTAAGAAATGACACCAAACTTTGAGCCCCAACCAAGCAATCATCTACCTCAGCCTCTAGAATGTCTGTCCCCGACATGAAAACATTCATTGACTGCTGGACTTCGACCTTATTTTCTACCACAAATTTATTCTTCGACGTCTCTCCACCCACTTTTTCTTCGGAGCCACACTTCCCAAACCTCGTAGAGGACGCCCGTCCACAACAACAACTGGCTTAACAGTTTTAGCCACCTCTTCTGTTATCGATTGCCTAGTGGCCTTCTTGTGCAAAAGTAGGGATGACACATCCTTACTTGTTCCCCTCTATTTTTTCCTCTTACCCAGAGAGGCCCCGAGAATGGCATTTATTTCTGTATCAGTATTATAACCTGCCAGCGAAGGATTTTCCAATGGAAGGCTGCTATCTACAGCTCTCTTATTCTTGGCAGACATTTTCCTGTCGATTACTGTGATTTCAGCACCTTTGGTCCTCGATCTTTTCAACCCTGCCTCTTCGAACAGCTTACCCACACACTTCTGGTTGACAACCAAATTGTCATTCCGGCCAAAAAAACCCTTCCTTACCCTGTAAAGTTCTTCTCTCACTTCTGAATTTTTGTCGACCTCCTTCAAAGCTGCACACAAATACAAACAAAATTACACACAATACACAATATCCACATCTACAACATCAACAATTACAAATTATCTCACCACACACCTAGATGAAATGTTTTTCTTTTTAAAGGCTCACCAAGATCTTTCTTATCGAACACATAATTACCAGTCACAAATAGCCTTTTATCACTATATCGTCCCCCTGTTGAAACTATATCATAAAAAATGCTCTTTTCAAGAACCTCGCCAAGTATCGGTAACCTAACTTCGTCAGGTTCATCTTTATTGTGTAGTACACACACAAATCATCGACACTAATCAACTCCTCCCCCCTGGACTCAAGTCGACCATTAATCGCCCCTCATACTCTAAACAAATCATACACATTCGGATTAAACTGACCAGGTACAACGTCAAAAAAGTTTTTCAACTTTTTCTGGTCAGCTCGAAGGGGAAGCTTCAACCCTTTCTTAATTTGTTCTCGATGCACGAGAATACCCCCCAATGGAACATCCTGATCAGTTATGTCATATTGATACTCTTCTAACCTAATATCTACAGGAATACCATATTTCTTCTTAAATCTCACAATTTCCTTTGTTTCTAAACCCTTACCATAACCTACATCCTCACCCTCCTCAACAACATCATCCCCACCATCGCTACCTTCTCGATTACTTGCTTGTGGCTCATGATCTACATCTGTATCGGTGTCCTCCTCAGACAATTCGACAACCCTGGGTACCACCCTAAATTGGTCCAAACTAGCGGCATCCACACTACTGGATCCCACTATATACCTACCTCCCAATTGTTGGGCACATATAGTTACATCAACCTGCAATGGCTCAAGATTCTCGTATATCCCCTTATCATCGATATGAGTTGGTTCAGCCATTTTAACGGACCTGTTAAACAGATTCCATATTCTTATCATAGTTAGTATCTATCACATGTGATACATATATATATTCATAGGTTCATATGTTCATAATCATAAGTTGTCGAGAATAACTCTCAAACACATCATTCTCTTTTTTATTTGCTACTATCACTAATCATTAATGTTCTTCCTATAGTTCTCAATACACTTAATATGATTCTAGTCATATAAATATCTTCAATTACTAACAAATATGCTCACCTTATTCATATAATTCTCGATATATTTTTATCAAACATCGATAACTTATTAAAATTTATTTTTATTCATGTCTATTTTTCAGGAGACTCTACAGCTTCTCAAAGATCCTTCACCTATTTTCCCACCAAAAAACCATCGTTCAAAATTGCTCTCTCTCACCTTCTCTGGCACAAAATCTGGCCACAATCCCAACAACCTGCACAAATTCCTGACACTCTCACAGTATCCATAACCGATTATCCAAAATACGCCATAACCACAGCGCCACCAACAAAATTGCTCTCTCCCATCCTCTCTTATATCTTTATCCCCCAAACCCGTCTATAACCCCTTACGACTCCATTCTTCTACCAAACTCCATTAACAGTCGCCATAAACTCTATTCACGTCAACACCCTAATAATATTACTTGTTAAACCTAACACTTTATTGATATTAAATTTAATTCCTTCTACAATTCTTTTAAACCTACTTAAACTGTTTATTAATCATGAAATAAAAAATAATAAAAACACACACACACACAAACTACGAATTACCTATCTTGTTTTCGCGCTGCTTCAGTATCCCTTTCTTTCGCTCGCTTTGCTATCTCAATCAACATGCTGATCTCCTCCTTTGCAATTGTAGACAGCCACTCGAGATACGCACAACAACAGTTACCAGAGATTTTTTTTTCTGAGTTTGAAAAGTATGAACAGTCGCCCACATCATACCTATTTATAGGCCCCACGCGACTGTTCCTCTCACTACTTCGCGACCGTTCAACTCGAACGAAATGCCATATACTCCTCTTCTCAAAATCTATAATACTTTGCCTTCTCCACAACAACAATCCCTTACACTCTTACTCTAATCCTACCATATCTCGAAGAGTATCTTCTGCTATATTCCCATGCAACAAAGCACTTCCTATCTTGTCGAACAAAATTTTTTCATCTTGTTCCTTATACCTCCAGATCTCCCCTATTGGACTACATCTTGCCATTTAATAATTCACGTTGAGTCCCATATTTAAAACCTCTACCTACACATTCTTATATATCTGGACAAAATCTTTGACAAACTATACATAAACGTTTAATTTAACATTCTGGCATACATGTCAAATGCATTTTATCACATATTTCCAACAAGTACATGTTACATTCAACACCACAACAAAATTTTTATTTAACCAACAAAACCTCCTGACAAGATTCATTACATTCTATTTTTCCAAAACATTTAAACATTACGTAAAGCCTACATCTCAAACATTTACACTTTATAAACCCCTAGCTGCAGTTTTATCTTCCCTCTTCATCAACAATGTGGCACGAGTCCACAACGTTTAGGATGACGCTAAAGCTGAAATTTCACACGAAACTCAAATTCCTCCTCAGCTTTCTTCGCCTCTGCCTCACTCATCCCTTCATAATTCAGTTCCTCGGGATCATCAAAATGCCATTCCATGCTCCGCAAACTGAAGTATCAGTAGTACAACACCCAATACATCACCTGCACCCATCTGTACACCCCATCCCAGGCCTAAGATCTCGTCTTCACCATCTTGCGTGAATGCCTCACCTCTGTAGCAACAAGCTTATTTTATAATCCTTCCAGTCAAAACTCCAACTTACATGTATTTAATATGCTTTGGAACTTTACACAGTCATAGTCAAATTAATCATCCCCGAAATCAGTCATTGGCCCTACACGGTCAACTACCTTCGACTATATACACATGGCAAATATTTGGCAAAACTATATCAAAATGTTCTCATAATACACAGTCCTCGACGAAATACACATAAACAAATAAATTAGATAAAAGCAAATTTATTTATTTCATAACTTGTTTCTTACATTTAATATCTCTCTCATTCGAATACATTCTCATTTCTTACATTCGACATCAATCTCTTTCGATTACATTTCATTTCTTATACTTGATGTTTATTCTTTTACAACTGTTCCCCTACGTTCACCATCTTTTCGCCTGAATCTGACAATGTATTCGAATGAATCTGACATTGTATAGTCGAAGAGATTGACATGTAAAGCTCAATACACATAAAGCTTAACATTGTATAGTCGAAGACATCTTAATATTCTAGAAGATATCATAAGTCCTCGACTTACCAAAAGTTGTCGTTGAAGCCTGGTCAAGAGAGAACTGTTAGAGATCCGCGAAGTTCGCCCATTTCTCCCAGAATAGAAGAATATTTATTTCTTTTTATAAACTGCATGTATCTACTATAAATACAGGCAGATAATAGATTCTAAAGGACCCCTCAATTCTTACTATCTACACTCCTTAACCCTAGCAACACTCCAAAAACTTGTAATAATTAACATCTACTAGATTTTACATCAAACCATCCTCGAGGTCGTAGTTTTTCTAAGCTTTTACTGAGTTTTCCATATAAAATCCTGGTTGCTTAGCTCTTTATTATGCAATCCTTACGAATAGTATTGGCGAAGGTTTTCCTCCCGAAAAATACACCGTTACAATAATCAAATTTTAGAATTTATTTAAAAATATATACTTAGTATAAAAATATGAAAAAATTCCATAAAATATCCTCATATATTGACAACTTCTCCAAAGAGTTTCAAAAATTTTGAGCGAATATAAACCTGCCTGCTAGTCGCATCTCCACAGCTACTATTTTCTTGAAGATTTTATTCTCAGTGAAATATTCATTATACTCAATAAAATCTTTCTAGTCATAATAAAATATCCTCAATATGTTAAATATTCTCTTGATTTGTTCTTGAAATTGGTTTTCTATTGGAGATGCTCTGAGTTATAGCTTAGATATGTGGTATTATTTAACAGTAGCAGCTTTAACACTCAAATTCAGCTTTTTGTACACTCTTATCTAACATAACCTGAAACAATAATAAATTAATAATTAATCTTTTAGTAATAAAATGAATCCTAGAACACTTAAATAAGTAGGGTAAAAATGCCCATCAAACACCCCCAAACTTAAAGTTTGCTTGTCCTCGAGCAAAAAAATAAAATAAAAATATAACATTTTCATGGTTAAGACGATTACATTTAGCATATGCAACAAGCCGTTAAACCTATAAAGTTACCCATATAAGTTGAGTTTTGTCTCGTGAGGGTTTATAATGACTATACCCACAAAAGTCAATAAATGCATTCTAGTAGTTTAGATACTTACTAGGTCATTTCAGCGAACTTATTGATATCTTATAATAATAAAAATATTAAGAAGGTGAACCCCTTAAAATTTAATTCTTTCACATACATATAACTAGAGATTTTGGAGAATTATCTGAAATTAGAAATATTACCTAATAATTAAATAAGATTTTACATATTTTTCTAATATCCTCAAGTGTTGTGAAAATAGTTATTGCACTTACAACTTTATTTAAGGCTTTTAAGTCAATATCCAGTCATTTTGTATTTTGTGAAACAAATCCAGCGATAAGTTTGACAAGTGTCATAGTCAATTCGAATCCTGTTATTGATTTTGGGGAATAACTATAAGCCTTTTTATTTTGGTACTTGTTTCCTTATTGAAGCCTCCATAATATAAGTCTTTGGTCGACAATCCCAGCCAGTTGGCTTAGGTTGAAAATCTATGTGCTCGTATTTAATGTATTTATAGAAATTAGGTCAAAACAATTCTTATCAATCAATGATTCTAGGATTAAATAGAAACAATCAAAAGTAAAGACAAGGAATTAAACGGCACAAGCAATTGTTCACCCTGTGGAAACTCCTTACTCGAGAGAAAAACCACAGGTCATTGTCGATGAACACGACAACAAAAAATCCACTAATTAATAAAAAGTTTAATATGAATTATACTTACAGACTTGATAACCCCGTCTCGTAATTATCTTTCTTCTGATCCAAGCATTACGCCCTATCGCTTTCGTTCTCGCAACGACTCTTCTTTGTTCTTGCAATAACTCTTCTTAGTTCCCGTAACGACTCTTCTTCGTTCTCTCAATGACTCTCCTTGAACTCGCATCAAGGAACACCCTTCTTGAATCACTCTAAAATAATATGTAGGAAGTAGGATCAACCTCAAGGTTTTCAGGTTTTGATTGATGTCAAATTGTCTCTCTGATAAAATAATATTTGTTCTCACGAAAATAACTTGTTGCCAAAGAAAAGAGAAAAAGAGAGTCAGTGAGAAGAGAGGCAACGTTTCCTTTAAATAGATGTTCAGCTTTTCTCGAGACTCGTTAGAACGACATCCAAGCTCGTTCGAACGACTTTGCGACAATTAATCTTCAACCCTATAAACATGACCATTCGTTCAAACAACATCCAAGCTCGTTCGAATGACTTTAACAATATCAGTCTTCGACAATTCTATTCTTCAGCCCTAGATCATCTTTCTTGGTTCATTCTGTCACTGTCTTCGACTAAGATAACCATGGACCTTTATAAACACGAAATAAAACAAACCAAAACCTTTCAATCTCCCCATTTGGTTCATTTCGTGACAAAATAAAAATTAAGACTTAAACATCACTATGTAGTACTTCCCAAATACAGAGACAGCCTAGACCTTAAAAAGATACCATCCCTTTCTTTAACAGGTTTAATTTCTGGACCTCTTCTACGGATGACGTCTTTTACACTCTAAAATGTATCAACCAGCTGTTATTTAATATCTGCACACTCGGCAAACTAGTTTATGATACGGATGGAAAGAACTTACAAAAATCTCTAACAGCTGAAAGACATGATCAGAAATGTATCATAAAAGTATCAAACAAGAAAAGCATGATCAAATATTCTTTCTTTGTGCTATCCTGTCAAGGATACTCATTTCTCCCCAATTTTTGTCACAAAAGAAACAAAACACACTCTAATACACAACTTAAAGCCACAGAGTCGTCAACAGCAAACTCCACCATCTACAAAATCAATTACCAACAACATAAACCAACAATCACAGGAACTCACACCAACCTAATCACCACTTAACCCCAAGGTGCATCTTTGGGAAACCTTGAATGAAACTGCCACAAATTGCTTAGGAAAATTTATATAATCAAACCCCAAACATAAGGAACATCAAGTGCAAGTAGCAGCAAACTCAAACATTTTCTCAATTAAAACCAAATGATCAATAGATAGAAAGAAAAAAACACAGTAGGAGGTGAAGACAAGAATGAGACAAACAGATAAACCAAAACAGAAAGGAACTTTGAATTTTTTTGAAAAAATTAAAAAGTCGTTCGAATGACAAGAAACCTCGTTCGAATGAAATAATGGAAATAGGTAAACACACCAAAATATACCAAAATAACCAAGTAATCAGTAAGCATCGATAGGAAACATAATCCATAGGAAACTTAAGATAAGACACAAGACTTGCAAGATAAACTAAAGACTACCAAACATACTCCCCCTCAAAATATGCAGAGTCAAATCTATAAGCACAACAGATACATGATATAGAAAATATTATTGATCTATAAACAAAATAATGTAAAAGAACTTGGTGTGTGTGTGTGTAGTCCAATCAAGGTCCTGACAGTTAGACATATGAAGATCACTATATTGGAAATATGTTTCAACTTAGGTCTCTCATGGTTGGTCACTCAAAATCACTGAGAATTTACTAGATATCACTCTGAAGAAATATGAATATGAATAAACTAGAGTTAAAAATTTACAATCTAAAAAAAACAATGTTATTTTACTGAAAGATCTCATGGAAGGAAAATCAATTATTTTAGATGGTGTCAAGTTAACTAATTGAAAATCCCTATCTTTCATCTCCACTAAACTGACTGTGCTAAACTCAAGATTAAACAGGTCTTGAAAATGTTATAATATAGGGAAGGGAAGGGACATGACGGATTATATATTTTACTTGCATTCTGAGACGTTAGATTATACTTTCTCCCCCTCTTTCATCACATTGAGTACACATTGAATAAAATACTTCTTCCCCAAATTTCCCTTTATATACTAGAGAAACTCGTTACATTTGCTCATATCTCGAGGCAAGGGAGTTGTTTTAAAACCATAAACAAGAATAGAGTTTTCAGATTTCGTTCAAACAAAAAATGTAGGCGTTCGAACAAAATGACCTCTTGGACCAAAATTCCAGTGGGGTGTAATATGATCGCTCGACCATTTTTTTTTTCATGTCGTCTTCGTCTCCTTCTTTTTCTAGCAAGAACAGGGTTGTCCTTCCTTACATCACTTAGATTTTACTGAACTGTCTTAGAACATATAGGCTAAAAGGAGTTAGATAGAAAATGAATAACATATTTTAAGGCACAAAAGGGCGACAAACGGATAAAATTTTGGGTCAGCATAGACGAAGGCCAAAAAGGTGTAACAATAAGAAGCATGTTATGATATCTTCGGTCTCACATAGTATCTTTTTTGTCTTGAATCAAGTATAGGGAATGGTCTATTAAACTAACTAGATGTCACCACCGGCAATTGACAAATACATAAAATAATGAGATCAGAAACAAAGAGAGATTTTGCAGGAAATAATTCATTTAATAACACTCAAAGCTTGCACAAAAGGTTAGATCCTCACATAATGCTAGGTAACAAAGTCTCTACATTTGTCCTCAAGGTTTCTACTTACGACTAGAGTCAGGAACAGTTGGAACCAGTGATGAATAAGTGATACCAAGTAGCTTAAGCATTAGATGAATATATGATAAATAAATAAATCCTAAATATGCACATGCATAGCTAAGATAGACTGTAATGCATAAATCAGGGGAAATAACCAAAAAGAATTAGAGAATGACACATACCTGACGATGTTCACAAAATAGCGACACAAACATTCAGGATGACTGAAACGATTTACTTAATGGAACATATACCAATGGTGCTAATCCAGGACTCATCAGATAAAATATTTTTCATTACTGATATCACCGTCTCATAGCACACACTCTTCACCATCTCGTTTTGAGCCATTACTGCAATATTGCATCGTAATTGTGGTAGAAGATCCTTCTTCTAAACTCAAATGGATCTCACTTTCTTTCATTTTTCTGTCGCTTGAGTCAAATTCCTGAAACCATAACAAAAAATTTGGACAAAAAAAAGAATTAGCAAACGTTTGGGCATATGATCGATAGAGTTTCCCTCTTTCCCTGGAAAATTCATTCATATCATAGAATTCAGGAACATATCTGCAATAAGGAGCAAGATGACCCTTTCGACCACAAACCTGACAATAAAACATACGAAAGACAAAAGGCTTCTTAGTCTGCCTATGAGGAGCATTAGTAACACTTTATTTGGGCAAAGATGGTACTAGAGTAGCTTTGACAAACTTGGTGATTTGAGGTATAGTAAACTTAGTATTTTGCTCATCAAATCCAAGTCCTCTTTTGTCAGTACCATTTTTGCTCATACTTAACATTTTGTCAATATTTTTTTCTCCATAGAGAAGAACTTCAAGTTTCTGCTTAGTGGAAGTCAAGACAAGTTTAAGCTTCTTAAGTTCAGTTTCAGTCAATTTTAACTTCCCCACAACAGTATGTTTTTCTTTTTTACAAATATCAAGTTTGACATTAAGAACATCTTTCTCATTCTTAAGTTTCTCAAGCTGAGAAACAACTTGAGAATACAAATCTTCAAACTTGAGTTCTTCATTATTATCACTTTCATAACTACTCTGATCTTCAGTAGAGTTTTCTAGCTCAAAAGGGTCTGAATAATTATTACTGGAGTTTATTATAGTAGAAAACGCACAATAGTTATCATTTTCATATTCTTGGGGATAATCATTATTAGCATCAAATTCATCATTATCATCATCCCAAGTAACTTTAATATTCATGGCTTTATGGTTACTATTAGAACTCTTAGTGGGACAGCTGTGAGCATAGTGACCAAACTTGTGACACCTATAACATTCAACGTTATTTAAGTCTTGTTCAAGATTGGTCTGTTTGCCATACGACTTAGCACGGTCATGAGGACGTGACTTGTAATTCATATTTTGCCCTTGTTTCTCAAATTACTATTTTTTTAGGAGTTTTCTAAACTGTTGGCTTATAATAGCAATCTGTGAATCAAAGTCCAATTCCTCATTATCGTCAGAGGCACATAAGTTGTCAACTTATCTGGTTCCCTGAGAAGACGAAGAGTTGGAGGAAGACTTAAAATCCAAACTCTTATTCTTTTTAGGGTTTTCCATTTCCATCTCGATTTCAAATGTTTACAATTTTCCAGCAAGTGTGTTAGGTTTCATAGTTTTAAGATTTTGTACTTCCTCTATATCATTACATCAACCTCAATGTTTTACATTTTTGATTGATGTCAAATTGTCTCTCTGATAAACGAATTTTTGCTCTCACAAAAATAACTTGTTGCCAAAGAAAAGAGAAAAATAGAGTTAGTGAGAAGAGAGGCAAAGTTTCCTTTAAATTGATGTTTAACTTTTCTTGAGACTCGTTCGAACGGCATCCAAGCTTGTTCAAACGACTTCGACAATATCAGTCTTCGATAATTCTATTCTTTAGCCCTAGATCATCCTTCTTGGTTTATCCTGTCACTGTCTTCGACTGAGATAACCATTAACCTTTATATACGCGAAATGAAGCAAACCAAAACCTTTCATAGGTTATCGGGGTTTAGTACCCCTTTTTGACCTAGGCTCTGGATTCTCACATGTTGACATTTTTCCTTGCTCCTTTTACATAGTTCATGGCTATACTCGAGATTTGTGATATTTATTCATCTTTCAGTTCTAATCATGCGAGTATGCCTTGCATTGTAAAAGTTTGTAGAGTTATTTTGGCTTATAGAAATCCTTATTATATTACTTTAAGATCGAACTTATTCTTAGGCAGTTGTTTCCCTTGTAATAGATCATTCCTACCTCAAATACTAGATTCCCTTTAATTGGTCAAAATTCTAGCAAAAGTAATAAATGCAACATTACCGTGAAGTGCATTTGCTTCGAGAAATACCGGTCAACATGAAATATCTTATAATTAAATGGTGGTACATCTAACTTAAGATAGTGTTCCAAAAATTTCTAAGCATGTATTTGATGAAAATTTAAATTTTACAGTTTTTACGATCAAAATATTTAGACCATAACCAAATAGTTCCGAGCTTTCAAAAACTTGCTAAAGAATTCTGTAAATTACCATAATGACCTATCTTTTATCTAAAATGAGTGAAAAATGTTAACAATTTTACCCCACCACCAAAATAGAAAGAAATATTACCCTAATGTTTGAGTATATACCTTAAAAGAAGGGAAAAAGAAAATCAGAACATTGTACCTGATATAACATGGGTTGCCTCCCATATAGCACTAAGTTTATTATCTTCAGCTGGACGAAATGAGGAACCCCCAAACTGAGTGAAAGCTAGGTGAAAAAGATATGGATGTCACTCATCATATACTGGGTCCAGGAGCTTCAAGTCTTCATTGGTGAAGCTAAAATGTTCATAATATGGCTTAAGCCGTTGACCGTTCACATTATGCATTTTGCCAGTGCTAGGTTCTGTAACCTCAATTGTACCATGTGGATAAGCTATTTTGACAATGAGAGGGCCGGTTCATAGAGATTGAAGTTTTCCAGGAAACAAATACAACCGAGAAGAGTACAATAAGACTTTTTGATTAGGTTCAAAAGATTTTCGCAAAAGATTTTTATCATAAAATGCTTTCATGTGTTCTTTGCAAGTCTTTGCTAATTGGTATGCATCATTCCGTAGTTCTTCAAACTCATCGAGTTAAAGCTTGTGATATAAACCGGTTTTCCCAATATCAAAATTTAATGCTTTTATTGCCCAATAGGCGCGATGTTCCAATTCAACAGGGATGTGATATGCTTTTCCATAGACTAATCGGTATGGAGACATTCCAATAGGTGTCTTAAAAGTTGTACGGTAAGCCCAAAGAGCATCAGTTAGTCGAGTTGACCAATCTTTATGGTTTGCGTTTATCGTCTTTTGGAGAATATTTTTGATATCTCTATTGCAAACCTCCACTTGCACACTAGTCTGTGGATGGCAAGGTGTAGCTACCTTATGTGTTACTCCATATTTTTTTATTAAGTTCGTAAACATTCTAGTGTTGAAATGCGACCCTCCATCACTAATGATCGTCCTCGGTGTACCAAAATGGGAGAAAATGTTCTCTTTAAGAAACTTGACAACAACTGAACTATCATTGGTTTTGGTAGGAATGGCCTCTACCCACTTAGTTACATAGTCAACTGCTAACAAGATGTATGCATACCCTGAAGATGGTATAAATGTACCCATGAAGTCGATGCCCCAAACGTCGAAGGATTCAATAATCAAAATAGGGTTTAGGGGCATCATATTTTGACGAGACAAAGCTCCCATTCTCTGGCATCTATCATAAGCTTTGCAAAATTCGTGAACATCACGAAATAAGGTTGGCCAATAAAAACCACATTGTAAAATTTTTGCAGAGGTTTTTTTTGAACTGAACTGTTGTAAATCTATTACTGTTATATGAATTAAATTGCTGTTGTTGTATCCCTGTTACTCATGATGTTATCTGTTGAATTGAATTACTGTTGATGTTGTTGTTGCTGTTATATTGAATTGTTGTTGAATTGAATTGATGTTATCTATTGCTGTTGTACCCCTATTTTACAACTTATGCCCTGTTTGCTATTTATTGTTATGTTGTGTTTACTGTTTGATAATTTAGAGTTCCAAATTAATGTTGTGTTAAGAATTTGGGGCATCCCCTCTCTAGTAGCATATTCCCCAGTTTTAACAAGAGTAAGCCAGTTAAGCGTAGTCAAAGACAAATAACATTTGAGAAGATACCTCAAGTCCTCGACCTATTAAAGGTAGATGTTATGCCTGGTCAAGAAAGAACTGTTAGAGATCCGCGAAGTTTGCCCACTCCTCCCGGAATAGGAGACTATTTCATCTTTTTTTTAAACTGCCTGTATCTACTATAAATACAGGCAGAGAATAGATTGATCAAAGACCAGAATCTGCAACTTTACTATCCTTACTTCTTAATCCCTACTACCACTTCCAAAAACTTGTAACAACTAGCAATATACTGGATTTTACATCAAAATCCTCACAAAGGTCGTGGTTTTTCTCAGTTTTTACTGAGTTTTTTCGCATAAAATCTTATCCGTTTAGCTTTTTATTGCATTCCCCTTACGAATAAGTATTGGCAAAGATTATCCTTCCAAAAAATATACCACTACAATTGGCACCGTCTGTGAGAATTACCACACTTTTCTTTACTACGACTGATATAAAAATCTTCCCATGACAAACATGAACCTGAGAAGCCATTCCAGCATCGTGAGAGACCAAAAAATTATGGATCCATACTATCAAGATGATGGATAGATTGTGGATCCATACTATCAAGATGCGTATGCATCAGAATGTTAAACCGTCTATACAATCTTTGATTGATCTCGATCCATACTTTATAAGTATGCATCCATACTATCATTCAATTTATGCGAATACTATAAGAATACAAGATATTCTACTTCACATTCCTTACTTATCTAACAAACTATAAACAACTCTGGTTTTTCTCGAATCTAAATCCAGATACCCGTCTAAAAATAGACATCTGGTACTCTTTCTCATTACTTGCCATTTCATGGCCATCGGTTACTTGTCACACCAACAAGCGTTGCTTCCTTATCTAATCGATCTACAATCACTTTCGACAATATCAATTTGCCGATTTTGCTACCTATCATAATTCACAAAATATATGCAACAGTTGTCATAAAACATTTTCTCTAAAAAAAAATCCATCATTCAACATACCATATGCATAAAATTGTTTTGATCCCACCGACTATTTTTACATACTTCCACACATATAATACTGCTTATACAAAAATTTTATGCTACAAGAGAAGATATTACTTCATCCACATTCAGAAAACCTTCGGGTACAAGAAGATATGCTAGCTCCCTAGGATATGAGACATCAACTTCCATCATCACCACATCCTCGACGACTTCTATCTCTCCACGAACTTCGAGAGTCTCTGACACTTCGTCTTCTGAACTTGAATCATCGAAGACAACACTACATGACTTCACCAACCCCTTATAAAAAAATTTCCTCACCTCCAACTCCGCACACTGCCTTACAAAATGGGCCCTCACTTCCTTATATCTCTCCAACTTCTCTATATTCAACTGAGCCTTAACCTTATCAAGAACCTTGCCCTGCTCCAGCTCTATCGCCTTTCATGCATCGGGAACCTACTCCCTTACATCCTTCTCAAAGTTTGCTTTATGCAACGCCAAAGCCTCCAATTTTTCTTTTTCCAAAATTTTCTTCGCTTCACGAAGCGTAGCATCCCTCGCCTTTTTGCATCCAGCTTTGCATTTAGCCCATCCTTCTCCTCGATCAAATCTTTCTTTAAATTTTTATATGCCAGAACTTGATTTGCCAGATCACTGCTGCCAACAATGCGATCTTTGGCTTTTGTCAGCAACTTCTTGATCTGCATTACATTCATAAATTAAGTATTCGAATGACTTACCAGTTTATTTAATCGAAGCAAAACAGTAAAATTTCTCACCTTTGACATATTTCACTGGCCCTCGCCAAGAAATGTAATCAAGCTCTCAGCCTCCACCAAACAGTCATCCAACTCCACCTTCAACGCATCCGTCCTAGACATATACGAGTCCATTGTCTGCTGAACTTCAATCTCAGACTCCTCAACAAACTTATTCTTCGACGCCTCACCACTCCCTTTCTTCTTCGGGAGCACACTCCCCGCACCCCATGAAGGACGCCCATCTACCATAACAACAGGATTAACGATACCAGCTACCTCCTTCATTGTCACTGTCGAGTAGTCCTCTTGTGAGGAAGTACCGGATGAACAGCTTGGCTCGCAACCCTTTTCTTCTTGCTCTTTTCCAGAGATTATCTAAACATGGCATCTATCTCTATATCAGTATTGTACCCAGCTAGGGAATGATTTTCTAAAGGCAGACTAGCCACTGCAGCCCTCTTGTTCTTCGTCGATATCTTACCGTTGATAACAGAAACTTTAACACCTTTGGTCCTCGACCTCTTTAACCTGGCCTCTCAGAATAGGGTGCCCACTTGATCTTGGTCGATGACCAGATTATCGATCCTACCAAAGAATCCTTTCATGATCTTTTACAACTCTTCTTTAACTTTAGAGCTCCTATCGACCTCCTTCAAAGCTGCACATACATAATAATACAGGTACAATAAATTCACATACAATCACTACTTGCAACATCGACAATTTAGTTACCTAACCATAAACCTAGATAAAAGGTCTTTCTCTTTAAGGGCTCCCCAGGGTCCTTCCTGTCAAACTTATAGTTTCCAGAGACAAGTAAACGTTCGTCGCTGTATCGCCCTCCGGTTGATACCATGTCATAAAATAACGGTCTTTTAAGAAACCTCGCTAAGTAACGATAACCTAGTTTCTTCGGGTTCATCTTCAGTGTGTAGTACACACATAAATTATCGACTGCTATCAACTCCTCCCCCCTGGCCTTGATTCGACCATTTATTACCCCACATACCCTAAACAGATCATATACATTTAGATTGAACTGACCAGGTGCTACATCGAAGAAGTTTATCAACTTTTTCTGGTCAGCTCGAAAAAAACTTCAACCCTTTCTTAATTTGTTCTCGATGAGCCAGAATCCCATCCAAGAGTATTTCCTGGTCAATCATATCATACTGGTACTCCTCTAGCCTAATATCTCCAAGAATACTGTATTTTTTCTTGAACCTCAAATTTTCTTTCGTCTTCGGATCATCTCCGTAACAGGCCTCCTCACCTTCCTGTATATCTTCCTCCCCACCCCCACTACTTTCCCGATCACTCACTTGTGGCTTGTGATCCATGTATGTTTCAGCGGCCTCCTCGTCAGACACTTCGACAACCCTAGATACTACCCTAAACTAGTCGATGCTAGCTAAACCAGCACTACTCGAACCCACCCTATATCTACTTCCCAACTATTGCGTACAGATAGACACATCAATCATCAGAGGCCCTACATCTTGGAGATTCTCATATATCTCTTTATCATCAATTTGATTTGTTTTAGCCATTTTTAAGAACTTGTAAATCAGATTCCATATTTTTACCACAGTTAGTATCTATCATATTTGATACATATATATGTTCATAGGTTCATATGTTCATATTTATAAGAGATGAGGAGATTACTCTCCAACACATCATTCTCATATAAATCAATTCGATCTACTATTGTTACTTACAGTTACATCTTACTACGTTCAGTTCTCAATGAAATTTTATTTATTTTTTTTCTAAATAATATACATCGATTACTATATTAATTATAATTTTGGTCGAGTTACAGGAATATCTCTAGTTCTCGAAGATGCTACACCTATTTCCCGCCAAAACACTCTCATTCAAAATACGGATATCATTTTCTCCGGCACAAATTCCGGCATATCTAAACTACTTTAACGAAAAAATCCCCAACAATCTCGTCGAAACCCAACAATTCCCCTACAGTTGCGCAGTCCTCACCGCGTCAACAACCATACTCTATCTACCCCTCATCACCAATTACACGAATATCTCATACCCCAATCCCTTTATTAACCATTACGACTCCATTGCCACCAATAAAACCACCTACAATGATCACAATTACGATTTCTAGATAAAACCCTAACACATTTAAATCTTCCCTACCAACCAATCCATTTATTTTCCTTCAAATTCAATCTACAAATACCTTAACAATACCTAATGCTATAGAGTTAAGTAAACATTTAATCACAGAATAATACAAAACATTAAAACTATTAACCTTGTTTACGCGCTGCTTCCATATCCCTCTCTTTAGCCCGCTTTGCTCTTTTGATCAGCACGACAATCTCCTCCTTCCCAATTGTTGGCAATGATCCAAGTGACGAGCACAGTGAATTCGCATTGGATAATTTTTTTTTGGAGTTTGTAAAATACGAACAGTCGCCCACCTCTGAAATATTTATAGACCCCACGCGACTGTTCACCATCCCACTTCGCGACCGTTCGAGTAATCAATCATAATGCCTTATACGTCTCTTCTAGAAGTCTTTGACTCTTCGCCTTCTTAACACCAATAAACCCCTATACTGTACCTCCAAACCTTTCATATCTCGAAGAACTTCCTCCGAGACATCCGTACTCAACAATGTACACCCCATTTTATTGTAAAGATACTGCACATCATTTTCTTTATACTTCAAAATTTCATCCAAAGGAACACACCTTGCTATAATTAATTACTCCCATCTCCTCCCCCTAATTTCTATTTAATCTACAAATCCTTATATCTAGGGCACACGTTCGTCAAAAACTCAAATTCAAATTTCAATCAACATTACAATTACAATACTAGTCATTCTTACCTTCAAGAATTTACCAACTCTAAAATTTATTCAACAAAAACTTCCACAACAAAACATCGACAACATCATTATAGCAATAAAGTCTAATCTCATTTCATTTTAAACTGCAAATTCAACCAATACATCTTCTACTTACAAATTTAAAATTACAAACTCCTAACTACAACGTCATCTTCTTTCTTAATCAGCATCTTTGCACGAGTCCACATATAACTTACACGTTCAGGAGGTCTTCAATATTGTAACTGGCATCGAAACTGGAAATCCTCTTCAGCATCCTTCGCCTTTGCCTCGCTCATACCTTCATAGTTCGGTTCCACAGGATCCTCCAAGTGAACATTGGCATTCCGGAAGCCGATGTACCAGTTAAATAATTTTTAATACTTCGCTTGAACATGACTAAACACTTCTTTACGCACCTGAGATCTCGTCTTTACCATTTCTTCTAACAATCACAACTCTCACATCTAATAACAGAGGATACTTATAGTCCTCCAAAGTCAAAGTTAACTAACCAACATTTAATTCACCTCGGAACTATACATTTTTAACAGTCACATCAATCAACCTCGCAATCTGTTCCTAGACCCACTCAGTCAACTATACTTCGAGTTGTTTAGACAATCCAACACTCACTTTACTTACATTTTACATCGACAAAAATTAGATATACATAGTTGACAAAGACACATATAAACACGAACAAAAGTTGAAGAAAATATCTTTATTTAATAGACAAACTGTGACATATTACATTTGACAAACTGTATCCTTCGATTATAGTACATCAAACTACACTGCTATCTTTACATTCGATATGAGGGACTAATTACTCTTTGCTTCTTTTTACCAAGATCTGATATTATTGCATCTTTTCACCAGAATCTGGCATTATTTATGGCACCAGGAGCAACGATATCTTAAAAAACTCAATGAATCTCAAGTCACTGAACTTATAAAAGTTGCCTCAACAGATGTAAGGCAGCAACAAATTATAGGAAGCCTCTTTCGTTCGGCAAGATCCCTGGACTCCCACCAGCCAATACATCCTTGCCTTCACTACAAACAATAACCCCTTCTCCCCCAATTTGATACCCTTTCTTGCCTTCAATATTGCATAATGACCCCCATGGAACCCGTGCATGCATACATTCACTGACTTTAACTCCTCCCATCCTCTACACCATAACAAAATCAATTGAAGAATTACTAAGAACCAGTTTGGGATAGAGCTTTACCTCAGGTTGTTCACCGTCTTTATCCTCAGATGACGCGTTATGTTACACTTGGGGCGGCATCCTTATAATCCCCCACCGTAACACCCTCCTTGAAACTGTCTATTTATACCCAACTTGAATCTGCCAGGTCTAATGTACCGTATTAATTGCTCCTCTGGAAATAGATGACCTGATACAGTTCACCTTGACCTCAAAAATAACAATCTGACGACTCGTGATAAAATTCGGCAACCTCTTCAGCTTCCAACTTCTTCTCGACACAACCACAAGTACTTATGTCGAGAATGGGGCGATTATAGTAGCATATTCCCCAGATTCGATAAGAGTAAGCCAGCAAAGCTTAGTCAAAGACAACCATACATGATTGAAGACAGATAACATTCAAGAAGATACCTCAAGTCCTCAACCTACTAAAAGTAGTCATTGTGCCTGGTCAAGAAAGAGTTGTTAGAAATCCACAAAGTTTGCCCACTCCCCCCCGGAATAGGAGACTATTTCTTTCTTTTTGTAAATTGTCTGTATCTACTATAAATACAGACAGAGAATAGATTGTTCAAAGACCAGAATCTATAACTTTACTATCCTTACTTCCTAATCCCTACTATCAGTCCCAAAAACTTGTAATAACTAGCAATATACTGGATTTTACATCAAAATCCTCCCCGAGGTCATAGTTTTTCTCAACTTTTACTGAGCTTTCCATGTAAAATCTTGTTCGTTTAGCCTTTTATTGCATTCACCTTACGAATAAGTATTGGCGAAGATTCTCCTTCTGAAAAATATGCCACTACACCCTCTTTGATAGGACTTACTCATCCCCTCTGTTTCATCACATGAAGTTCCATGTTGAGAATTTGGGTCATCCCCTGAAGAAACTTGGTTATGGGGTATAAGAAATTTGGGTCAACAGACTGTTATTGTGAGCTCTAAAAGAACTTTATAGTTAAAACACTTATTAGTATAAGAACTTTAAAGCTCAAAATATATCGTTAGATCATCACCTACGGGATACAACAAATAATATCAATCATATTTTAAGTAAATAATCTTAATAGGAAGTGAAGTTGGATAGACCTGTTCTTTGCAAGGATCATCTTGATCATAATAAACTGTTATGTTTCATTTGACTAATTCATATGATTTGGCTATAACTACGTATCTCATGCAAGTATTAAACAATCAATCCAACCTCTTATTCTTAGTTTCAATCTTCAAAATCTTATAGCTTCTTCTGTCTTAGTGTTTTTATTGTTTCTTGTCTTTGGTAGCGTAAAGCACTCTCTACTATTCAAATTGTAGTAAAATCTGCAGTTTCTAAGGAACGTAGAATGGGTGTATCTTTTCTATGTCTCCATTTCCACAACTCGTTAATGCAAGTGACCCCTCTTTCTTTAGCCCCGTATATATGCATTATGCAGCTAGCAACTCACTTGAATACTTGCTTAAATACAACATTGCTAGCAAGTTTTTTTTTTCTTTCAGAACTTGGTTTGCAGTGCTGATGTTTTTCAACATTTTTGAAGTGTTATTTTAAGCATTGCTCTATTAATTTTATTTTAAGCTACCCCGACATCACTTTCGTGTTATAATACATCCAACCTTGATGCTCACGTCCCTGTGTTTGTACATGTATCTAACATTAGGCCTGATTAATACCGGGGTGCTATATTTTGACAAGACAGTGTTTGTGTTTAACAGGGTTGTGATGCATCTCATATTTTATTTGAAATTTGATATTCGAGGGAAATCTGATTTTGTATGAAGAGCAATTGTCTTATACGGTCATCGTCATCGATCAAGATGCAAGGATGAATGATAACTTCGCGTTTGTTGATTCAATAATTACACATGCTGTCAATGTCAGTCACATGCAGATTAAGCATCAAATTTTGTTCGATGATTACGCTCATATTTCGTTCGATGATTACGCCCTTATTTGTTGAAGTTGTCCCTAATCATGGTTCCACTAGACTATGGATCGAACTAAAGATCCTTACATCGTCGATAGGTAGCAAGGGATTTATTCCATGTAATTTGCTTTGATATTATAGATTTTCTTTGTCGATCTAAGTCATCATAGCATTTTACAATGTTGTAAACTATGATAAAAATTTCATAATAGGATAATGCATGTGAATACAAGTATTGCTATTTGGAGTTTCTTTCTTTTTACTGGGTTATTTTCTTATTCTTGGAACTTACTGAGTGATTTTATCTATTAGTTGAGTTGTTGTGTTGGTAATGTTGTTAACAACAGGGTTTCGATTTCACCTTGCAATTTGTTCGAGTAATGTAAAATAAGCTAACATGTAATTCAATTGTACCTTGCATTTTCTTTAGGAAAGGTAAAATAAGCTAGCATGTAATCCTAATACGATCCATAAACACCCCATAGGCATATATATATATATATATATATATATATATATATAGGGAGGGATGTGTAATCATGATAATTGTAGGTTCAAAAAAATGTCAAACCATGAAATGTAGCACTATAGTTGCGACTAGAAGTAGTGTCGAATTCTATTATGGAAAATATGAAACCAGAAGTATAGCCTAGTATCGTACATTTGAGGTTAATTCAACAAATATGAAACCAAAAGTAACGACGCCTAATGGGAAACCATATATTACAGTTGACGTTATTGCTATGCCTTAGGTACTCTTTCTCATTTGGTATTCTCAGGTCGTGTTTGGAGTAGGGAAAAATGGATAACGTCGAAGACTCGCCTTTGTAACATATCGGTTAGATAGATAGTGCCGAAGGCGCGTCGACGTTGTTCATCGTGGCGAGCCACGGGTAGTACTAGTTTTAGACAAGAAATAATAATTCAAACCCCAGACTTACAACAAAGTAATTTTGCGTATAATACCAAACTCGAGTCTACACGTATATGACCGATATCAGCTCTATTATTTACCGTATAATACCTAAAATATTAAACTATTTGAAAACATAGGTAAGGATTTTACAAATAATTGTAGGCTACCAGACTGCTATTAAAGATATAAAAGTACATGGTTGTTTAATGGTAACTAAATAGGTAAATCCCCTTTGTGGGTCCCAATAATTAATTTGTTTTCATTAAGGGGTGTAAACAGTAAAAGGTTACGTGGGTTTCGTACAAAATTTAAGTATTGCTTCAGTTCTGTTCGTAATGCTACTCATTTAAGAAAGATGTTGTGTGGGGAGCTGTCGTGTTTGTGTAGTTAGTAAGTTGTGTAAATTTTAATTTGTTTAATTAGTTATCTTAAACATGTTAATTTGTCTTGATATTCTTTGAATGAGTTACCTTACTGAACATAATAAGCGAGGTTCCACTGATGATATTCATTGTCAGTAGTATAACAATGGCATAAGCTGCATCAACGTCTAACCACAAAAGTGAAACTCCTGGATTTAAGGTTTTACAGTAAGTATAGGTGAAGTGATATAAATACTAAATATGATCATATCTTACAGTTACAATATGATATAATACTCTAGAAGGATAGTTTTATACATTTGTAGAGCAATTGAGAGAGAGAGTATTCTTATTGATATTTGAGAACTGTAAAACTGTACGTAATACAAAAGGAGATAACCCTATTGAATAGGTTACCTAACCATCTCAAACTCTCCCCATAACCCAAAGGCTTATAGCTTTGTTAGGAGTCCTATAAGACACCCGAACCCTCTTGGGCATAACCCTATTGAATAGGTAACCCTATTGAATAGGTTACCTAACCATCTCAAACTCTCCCCATAACCTAAAGGCCTATAGCTTTGTTAGGTGTTCTATAAGACACCCGAACCCTGTTGGGCTACTAGCAATTACCATATTTAGTCACGACAATTGTCATAATTTATTTTATGAAGGTTTCAATCATTTCGAACTGAACGCATTACTTTTTCTTGCAGTAACTGGTTAACGAGCCTAACTTTGTCATTTTCATAAAGAGATAAGAATACGTAGGGTGTGACTGATATGGATATTTGTGGGAAGATACCAGTCTCCCCCTTGTAACATATGATGCCATTCTCGATCTTGACCAGCGGCACAAATACCTTTGAAGGCTTAAGTGTAACGACTTTTCGTAGGGCACGAAGCTGTCCAAGATGCTCTAGATGACCTAAAATGATCTCGCCCAATCCACGTGTTTTGATATTGGCCGTTGAATATATGACGGTTTCTGAAGGCAAAGGCCGCCATAGGGGAGGTTTTAGAACCCAAAGCTAGAAAAAATGCATGCCCCCTGGTGGGTTGAACAAAACCGGTTTTGGGGGGGCATTTTGTTTTTACGAATACACCCTCTTGATGATGCTCTAAATGTTTCTAGTTAATGAGTATCATAAGGTCAGTAGTCCAAGCCACTTTAAAGCGAACAAGAAAGAAAATGTTTATTTGGTCAAACAAGTAGGCTCTAGAATACTTCGGTGGTTTAGTTTGTAACAACACACCCTTGGAGTTGATAACATTTAAATAAATACTTCTCTGATTAATGGATAAGGCCTAAGCCCAATAATAATTAAGAGATCTTAAAACCAATTGAATCGAGCTATATCTCAAATTAAGAAAATTTTGAAGCCCACTCTTGACCGCCGTTACGTCAGTACCTCTCATAGACTTCTCTCAAATCTCATGCCTATTTAACAACGCAATTTTGTAAGATCAAGGTTTCATCCGGGAGGAATGCAAATGACGGGTCTGAGTGCATTTCCTTTGCTCCGATACTAAGTGTATACACCAGACCGTCAATTTCTGACTAGATCCTCTAGAGCCGTCCAGTGGCCTGCAAACCACGCAGATTGGGCACGTTGGTACAAGGCCATGGGAACTTAATACCACTGGAGCAATAGTTAGTTGGTCTAACTAGCTTTGTTTAGTCACCTACAAAACTAATTAGTAAAGGCTGGCACATATTTAGGTCCTAATTAAAAGGTTAAAAAATAAAGTTGTTGAAGTTAAGTGAGCAATCTTTGGATCTTAGAGTAACGTAAGTTCTTGTTTTGGTAGTTGTGACAGTTAAACTGATAACCCTAACCCCAAAACCTTATAACCCTAATCAGTTTGTTAAACAAAATCATAAACAAACAACAAATGAAGTCTCACAATCCCAAAAAACTCCTAACAGAGTTGTCTATCTCATCTCAATTCGAAGGAACGCTCTTGAAAACCCACGACACATTCTCGTACTTCATGTTAGTAGCTTTTGAAGCTTCGGGTTTGATCCGATTCGCGTTATTATTATCTGTATGGCCCGTAGTTCGACTCCTAGACATGTTCCAAATGAGGGACGCGCTAATGATATTCGTAGCGGTTGCGGTTGTAAGGGAATGTGAGATAAAATCGGTTGCACGGGCCGTGTTGCCTAAGTTTTATATGGATGATGTAGATTTGGAGGCATGGAGGGTGTTTAGTAATTCTGATAAGAGGGTTGTAGTGACGGATTGCCCGACCATAATGGTGGAAATATTTGTGAAGGAGCATTTACGGGCGGATGAAGTAATTGGAAAAGATCTTGTGGTGAACCGATTTGGGTTTGCTACCGGGTTTATTAAAGACAACGTTGATTTGAATGAGGATCGGATTGAGGCTTCGTTTAAGGGCGAAAAAGCTCAAATGAAGTTAGGAAAGCGCGGTTTAGATTTCTTATCTTTGTGTAAGGTGAGTTCAAGTACTGCAACCCTAAGATATTCATCAAGTAACGATTCACTTTTCTTTTAATAAAATTTTTCCGTGGAATCAACGAATTCCGTTGTATCTTTGTACAAAAAAATTGGCGAAAACTATTGGGCATTAAAAATTCCTTATTTACAATGCTTTACAAAATTTCTCATAAAGTTTTGTGTATGTGATATGATCATATCATGTGAAATAATTTCACGTTGATTTTCTTACGACATTTCTTCTCACGCAGGAACAACGACATCCACCTTTTACCAAGAATGACAAGCATGAAGATCAACTCATACGCCCAGTTCCGGTTGTCTTCCACGATGGCCGTCTAGTAAATCGTCCCACACCGTTTATGGCATTACTCATCATTTTATGGATCCCTTTGGGTGTCATTCTTGCTATAGTACGCATAACACTCGTCACGGTCCTTCCCATGTGGATAATCCCTTACACAACTCGAATATTCGGTGGTGTGATTGTCGTTAAAGGCAAACCACCACCACCACCGTCAAAATCCAACAAAGGCGTCCTCTTTGTATGCACACATCGAACCCTAATGGACCCAGTCATCCTCTCCGTTGTACTCAAACGTAAAACCCCAGCTGTTACATACTCTATTTCTCGTCTATCAGAGATCATCTCTCCTATACCAACTCCCCGACTGACTAGAATACGACACGTTGACGCGGGCATGATCAAGGGAGAACTAATGAAAGGTGACCTAGTGGTGTGCCCCGAGGGTACCACATGTAGGGAACCCTTTCTATTAAGATTTAGCGCGCTTTTTGCGGAGCTAACGGACCGGATAGTCCCTGTAGCCATGGATTATCGGGTAAGTTTTTTTCATGCAACTACAGCTAGGGGTTGGAAAGGATTGGATCCGATTTTTTTCTTTATGAACCCTAGGCCTATTTATGAGGTTACGTTCTTGAATCAGTTACCCGTGGAGGCAACCTGTTCAGCCGGTAGGAGTCCACATGACGTGGCGAATTACGTACAGAGGATCTTAGCTGCTACATTAGGGTTTGAGTGTACAAACTTGACTAGGAAGGATAAGTACCAAGTGCTCGCTGGGAACGATGGAAACGTTTCGTGCACGTCGTGGGATGATCGTGTTAAGATGATCGTTAGAGCTTTTAAGCCATTTATTTCATAGAAAAATTTGTACAATCTTAACAACTATACGATTATTATTTATTTGTAAACATTTTTTGTAAAATATGATTATACGATTACTGTTGTTAGTTCTTCAATTTTGGAATTTAGATTTGGCAAATTAACTGTGGGGATCGCCCAAACGTTTATTTTCAAAAAAACTTGATCATAAAATTAAAATTTAGGTTATGCTTCTAGAATATTAAATTGTAATACCAAGTCTATTTTTAATTTTCTCCCCAAATAATTTAAATACCATAACTTGTTGAATGGAGCTTGACTTCAAAAGTAGGTTTTCAGACCTAACTCTAACCAACTTGATCATTGTCAAAATAATACCATATTATTTATTGACATGGTCATGTTAAAATTTCTACAACGTAATCATTTACGTGTTAGTCGTTTCATTAGAAAGATGAAATGTGAAAATCAAACTATGGTAGTTAGTCAATGAGTTGGTAATTGTTATAAAGACCTTAATCGAACAATTGCGACATCAAACATATATTAATGTGACCCCTTTGCAAGTTTCTTGTACCCCAAGTGCTAACATAAGTCTTCATTTCTTACAACGGCACTGGCACTGTCATTATCGTATTTTCAGGTCATTGGTCATATTAAATATTTGGCATAAGCATCACCTAGTTCGAAAGAACGATGCGATAAAGAAGACTCAAGAAAGGGCAATACTTAGATTAGCATCAAAGAATATTGTTCTTTATATGCAAACATGTATGCAATTAAAGAATTCATGTCTTTTTTCTTCTTTTTAGATACATTGTCAAGGCTTTAGTACTATAAGGAGGCAGTGAGCAAGGCGGATAATATTATTACTTATAAGCATTGTGGACGAGCTCCCCAAAGAAGGAAGGACTAATGAGCCTTGGAAACTCAGATGCCTATATGTTTACGTCCCTCGACTAAAATTCTTGTAAAGATGCGTACAGTAACGAGTCACTAGCTAGAAATTTATTAAATATATAATACCAAGTGATGTGCATTATACGATTAAAAATCACTGAAGCCATCATGTACTCTCCAATGTCAATTTATTTGATCAATACTTGACATCAAGTTAAAGTCGGAATACAAGCTGTCATACGAGTCAAAGTTCTCATGTAGAGCGCCTTTAACATATGATATTCAAGAAGCCATTTGTTACCATTGCAAACTGAAAAATAAACGACATTGATAAAGTAGTCAATGGCTTGATAATTGTGATTAATTAAGACCTAATCAAATATGCATGAGATCAACCACATAATTGTGTCCCCTTTAATTTGCAATTCCTTGGACCCCAAGTGCAATTGGTATTACTTTCTCACGAGTGCACTGTAGTTTTCAATTTATTTAGGTCTTCCGTCAAATATTTTGGCATGAGGTTCCAAATGATATCTTGATAGGTTGCTTTAGAGTTGTTTAGTTTTGCTTGCTCGACACACACGCAGGAATAAATTAAGCTAGTTATCTAAAAAGTATATATGAAGCTTAAAGAGAAAGGAGTCTGAACTTAAATTATTTTTTCCAGTTCTATCTATGGAAAGAGCTTTTTAAAGATAAAAAGAACAGTAAGACCACATTGGATGCTTAGATTAGCATCAAAGAATATTTTCTTTACATGCAGACAGACTACAAGCAGTTTTTTGAGGGTAACTAGCAGCTTAATAAGAGAACATATAGACCTGATATATATGAGAACGTCGCATTTTTTTTTCCCAGTCTGCAGTGCCTGATATATGCTAACAGGGTCTTTGTTTCTAACAAGGGTACTGTCAATTTCGTATTTACATTTAGGTCATTGGTCCTGTATGACAGGTCGTAAGGTTCAAACTATAAGTTTCTCTAGATTAGTTTGATTCAGGTTATATCTAAAAAACATATGAAGCTTAATTACAGAAGAAGAATAGTCTTAAAGTAGAGATTTTCTTCTTTTTCTCATGAGAATATATAGCTTTATTTGGAAAGACAAGTAGAATGAGTCAAAGTGAATCATCCATCACTAGTTCGAAAGGCTCAAAGATGGCATAAAGAACACTCAAGAAAGGTCACACTAGATGCAATTTGCTAGCATCAAAGAATATTTTCATTTAATGTCTTTTTCTATTTTTTAAAGCCATTGTCATTTGTCAAGGCTTTAATTGCTACTATACAAAAATGTTAAGATGCTAATTGGGGAGAGAATATTTGAAATAACTTTGGAAGAGCTCCCCCAAGAAAGATTAAGGAACCTTGGAAACTCAGACGCTTTGATGTTCCCCTCTATTTGAAGTACGACGTGCCCGCTCTCGAGTAAAATTTTTATAAAGAGGCGGCGAGTCATTATGAAGGCGTATTATATAGTTAGGTTGCACTCATACTTCAATGGTAGGAGCTAACTCCCAACCAACTTATTGATTAATAGCTCATTTGATTATTGCGAAGATAATACAAGTTTATTCATTGACAAGGTCAAGTTAAATTCGTTGTGTTCCTTATGAATACACATGGAATACAGTCAAAGTTCTCATGTTGCACACGAGTGTCATATATCGTCACTCTCGTTACATTGATTTGTAAGACTAGAAATACTCAGTGGTATGTAGTCATGAGTTGATAATTATGATAAAGCATTAAATCTGACTTCATAACTTCTGTTATTTGTCAAAAATATATGTTAGTGTCACGCTAGCACAATTGCAAATTGGTTTGCTTTCGCACAAGTGCATTGTCATTTTCATTCTATTTATGTCTTTGGTCAAATATTTTGGGCATGAGGTTCTAAATGATACTAATATATATGGTTCCTTTAGAGTTTAATTATTTTAGCTTTCGAAGTTATCTAGTGTGCTCATTCGTGACAGACGCAATAATAAAGTGATATGAAAAAAATGTATTATGAAGCTTAAAAAAGAGAAAGGAGTCTGCACTTAAATTCTTCTTTCTCTTTTTTTTTTTTTTTTTTCCAGTTCTCACTATGAAAAGAGCTTTAAGTATTTGGAAAAGACTTCGAAGAAAGAAAAAGAATACTAAGACCACATTGGATGCCAAAGTATTTTGATTAGCATCAAAGAATATTTTCTTTATATCCGAACAACATGCAGTTTTTAAACTTAAGGGCAACTAGGAGTTTAAGAGAACATATAGGCGGGTATGAGAACTGCATTAGGAAAATTTGTTTGAAATGGTAATTTATATATGCCAACTTCCAAACAATCTGCCTAGTTTTAGATCCAAGTCATCCAACCGCTAAGTACAGTATTCGATAAATGTAAGCTTGTTAAGTTCCTTACTTACGAACGAATTAAAATTGAAAAACTTGTCAGAAGATCAACTTTTGCAAAAGAGAACTCCAAAGTGAAAAGAAAAAAAAAAAAGGAAAGGAAATAAACCATGCACTAAAGCATGTGCAATGGTGAAACTTTTGCCAATTCCCCCCCTCTTCAAGTACTAAAGCTAATGTCAAATCTTTTTCTTATGAACATGTTAAAATGTCATATAGAGAAAATATTGATAAACATTAATTTGAAAGAACAATCTTTGAAGAATTACATGCACTAAAAAACTTTCGAAACCTAGATGCGTATTTGATTTTTCAACAACCAGAAATAAATATATTCAAAGAGTATAACTTAGTCTTGAGGGTAAAGTTAAATTAATTTTTATAGATAAGAAGAGTAGTAGTCGAAACTGATTAACATCAAACGGTTTCCGGATGCCAAAAAACAAAACCATTTAGGGGGACGAAGACACGTAACATATATATACAAAATTTCAATGATCTATATTTTGTCGACGTATAATTGTTGGAGATCTTCATGAAGACAACAAAACCAATCCTATGATGAGAAAGATGCAATTCTTTATCACCTTTAAAGCTCTATCTTTGATTACTAGATAGGATTGGCGCATGCAACGCAGGCACAAACTGTAACCAAATTAATAATGCTTTGATAATGACTTGCTACTAATAGAAGAAGAGCCATGCTTCGTTTTTTATGGATTTTTTAGTGTTTGCCAGCTTATATATAGATGCTCTGAATGATCCATTTACGGTTCCGCTCTGGCGCGCCAAACATGCGTTTATCACGCTAGATTCTCTTCAAATGCTTGATTATTATAGTCTTAGTGGGATTATGAGGTCATCTGTTCTAACTTTAGGATTGTTAAAATCGGTGGATCAAAGTTATTCCAAGATTGGGTAGAAGACGTAGTTCACACAAGAATATAAGTAGATACAAACTATTAAATTGCACTGACGCCTTTTAAGAATAAAACCCCATACCCCAGTTTTGACCCAAACTAGGTGGTAAAGGTAGATGGACAATATCGGTGCAATGGGGGCTGTGGCCTTAATAAATGGTATCAAAGCCGATGGTTTGGTTGAACGTATATTAACGTTTCGGCACGTCTTTCTAATCGTTTGAGGACCTCACGTTCTCTCTCCGTAAAAGCTCAAAATGAGCGATTATTCTGGCATAGATGCGCAGTGGTGGTGGACGGTTATCGTTCGAGGTGGAGCTCATGTTCACTTCCGTGAAACTCAAAATGAACGGTTGCCAACTTACGGTATTTTGATCAAAGGTGAAGACTGTTAAGATCGGTAGATCAAATTAGTTAGTCCCACATCGGGGTAGAAGATGTAGTTCCACATATATAGGGAGATACAGACTATTAGATTGCACTGAGGTCTTTTAAAAACAAAACCCTACACCTAGGCTGGTACAGGTGGGGACAATATCGGTGCAATGGGGGCTTCGGGACCTAACAAGGATTTGACGAAAACCACCCCCAAAGATTTGGTATTTGTTTTGTTTAGTTTTTTAAAATGCAAGTTGAAATGTAAAAATAATGTTTAGTTTTACACCGTAAAACATAACTTTAGAGGAAAGCTTAGAGCATGATAATGATAGCTCACCCTCTAGTCTTAATCAAGAATGTTTTTGCAAGATGCGGAGCATCAAACACCAATCGTTATTAGGATGAAATATATTGCCTTCCGATGTTGCACATTAATTTTTTTTAGAATTTGTACTCAATTAATTATAAATTAGGCAATTTAGCTTTACTTGGGTTTTTGACATTTTCGTGTGAATAAATGATAGGGGCAACTGGCAAGACTTTAGTTTTGATAGAATCAAATGTCATTGTTGTTATAATTCATCTGTTATGAGAAAAGTTTGTTTTTCTCAAAACAAAGAATATTAAACCACGATCTCGAAACATAAATGACTGATTCAATACCCCTTTTTCTCCCTCTGAGACATATTACAAAGAAAAGGCTGAGCGCTATCATCATTATTACAAGTTGAATCCAATTTTGCTGAACGCCCTAATTAGAAGATGCGAAAACAAACATGTATAACTAAATCAAATACCAACAAAAACAATTAGTTTTTATCAATTTCTTAGCACGTAATTCACACGTGTAAGCAATACATGAGACCTCTCCCAAAAAAAAACCTATCAAAAATTTACATCTTTATCGATGCTATTGCTTTGCACACCGTAGCGATTCTCAAATATATCACTTTCATCTAATAACAAGGTTCGATCAACGGTGGAGAATGAAACCAGCTATTTCGCAAAAAAGCCACGATAATAAAGCATAATGCCGAATTATTGAAAAGGACGGTGAAAACGACCTACTTTTTTCGTCGACTCAGCAAAGTCCAAGTTTACATGCGGTTCGTACTCGTCACAGTTCACTTCCAAGCAACTTCGGTTGACGAAAGTTAACGGTCTTTGTTCACATTTCCGTTAAAGATAACGAGTTACGAGTGAGACTGTGATAACGTTGACGGCGTTAGTTTAGTCATTTTCTTGGTGAGCGTTAAGGACACGCCAACAAAGTGACGCGTTTTCGCCGTTAAAACTTCAACGCTGAGAGTTAAAACCTTCAAAGCTTCGATTTCAATTCCTCTCCTTCGTCTCTCTCTCTCTCTACTCGGATCTCGAGAAGATCCAACGGTTCAATTTCATCTCAACTTGAAAGATTTGGGGAAATCTGAAATCTCTACTCTCGAGATCTTGGGTTTCGATTTCCGTTTCTGGGAACCTAATTCGAGGTATTGGGTGTAAAAGGGTATCTTTAGATTTTGTTACAAACGATTTGAATCGAAAAAGAATCGATTTTTAGGGTTTAGATCTGTAATTTGGAGGATTTCTTCTGAGATGGCATCGAATGGATCGTCTTATTGGTGTTACAGATGTAGTAGGTTTGTTAGGGTTTCGACGAGGGATGACAACTTAGCTTGTCCTGATTGCGATGGCGGATTCCTCGAAGAAGTCGAGAACCCGCCTCGTAGTGGTGCCGAGGGTAGGCGAAGGCGATTCCCAGCTGCGGCGATGTATATGCTTGGAAATCGTCAGAATTCGGAGAATGCGAGTGCGGGGATTCGAAGGAGTCGAAGAAATGGTGGCGATCGATCGCCTTTTAATCCTGTTATCGTTCTTCGGGGCTCCGCGGAAGCTAATGGTGCTGGTGCTGGGGGTGAAAATGGTGGCGTGGGTGTCGGTGGGGCTGAAAGAGGTGGAAGTTTTGAGCTTTATTACGATGATGGAGCTGGATCGGGTCTTCGGCCATTGCCCGCGAGCATGTCGGACTTCTTGATGGGGTCTGGGTTCGATAGGTTACTCGAACAGCTAGCTCAGATTGAGATAAATGGTGTCGGGCGCTGTGAACATCCGCCAGCATCGAAATCAGCTGTGGAGTCGATGCCGACTATCGAGATTGTGTCGAGTCATGTTGTTGTTGAATCCCACTGCGCTGTTTGTAAAGAAGCGTTTGAGCTTGGGTCTGAGGCGAGGGAGATGCCTTGTAAACATATCTACCATACTGATTGTATCCTCCCTTGGTTGTCGCTTCGGAATTCCTGCCCGGTTTGTCGCCATGAATTACCTACAGATGTCCGGGGCGGAACTGCAGCTGTAAACGTAAATGCGAATGTGAATTCCCCGAATTCGCCCGGGTCTGAAGTGAGTCAAGATGAGCAAAGTTCAGCAGCAGCTATTACTGAGGAAGATACTGTTGGTTTGACGATTTGGCGACTCCCTGGTGGAGGGTTTGCAGTTGGGAGGTTTTCAGGTGGGAGACGTCCCGGTGAGAGAGAGCTACCCGTTGTTTACACTGAAATGGATGGTGGTTTCAATACTGGGGGTGCTCCAAGGAGAATTTCGTGGACTTCGAGAGGGAGTAGGTCGAGAGAAAGCGGTGGAATTGGTGGGTTCTTCCGCAATGTGTTTTCAATATTTAGGAGGAATAGGTCATCATCTTCTCATTCGATATCGGAATCTTCGGTTTCAAGTAGAAACCGGTCAAGTTCAGTATTTAGTAGAGCCTCGCGAAGGCGTACAAGAGAGCTTGGCATTTGGTAGATGGTAGTTCTATGTCAAGATGGAGAATTTGGGAGGAAAAAATAGGCGGAACATGTAGAAGGCGGTGTTTTTATTCAATGTAAATAGCGAGGGAACTTCCCTAGTTAATTGTTGCCCTAAATTCAACTTCAAGATTGAATATTTTTATGAAGAAGACAATGTAGATGAAGGGGCAAAGACAGTTTGTACTATTTTTGGATGACCTTCAAGAGTTATAAAGGTACAATCCTTCATGTATACACCATTTGTGCTGTGCTAGATATGGTTTAATGCATTCATTAGTTTTACATTGACATCTCTATATGAATCTTAGCATTTCTCGTTAGTTCTGTAATCTGTTTATTGCTTCATTTGGAGTGCATGATGTGTTTTATGTTGTGTTTCTCGGTTATAAGATTTTTGTGGACATGTTGAGGCTACAAGTCCCTACCTTATGATATCAAGGGTCTTACTATGTGTGGGGATGTTACCACTATTATACTTTAGACTTGTGATGTGTTTGCTCACGGAAATTCATTGCATTTGTATTGTTTGCTTATAATCATTCTTTAGACACTTGAATTGCTATTGTTTGTTATTTACGTCATTCTCGCTATTGTTTGTCGTTTATGTCATTCTTTCCGTTGAACATGATTTTGTTTCCGAATGGCATTGCACCTTCTTTTGTTGGGGATTGGAGGGTTTTGTATCCTCACAACCACCATGTAAACAACGGGATGAGGTTTGAGTCCAGGAATAGAGTGGATGAGGTTTTGAAAAGGGTTAAAGAAAATGTGAATTTGACTTCATCAAACTTCACTAATCTAGATAGACAAAAAAGAAAAGGAAAAGAGGGAAGTGAGTAAATAAAAAGGAAATGAGGGAGAAAAGCAGGAAGATAATGAAAAGGAGAAACAAACAAAAGAAATAACACGAGGACGTTACATCATCCTAAAACTGTTTCCTTCAATAGATACCTCATGGCATGGCTCTCAAAGAAAATGCTCCTAACATCTGTAGGCGACGACAAACTGATTTCCCCTTGTAATATTATCTTGGATAAATATGGCTTTCTTTGGTTTCAGATTTATCACACAAATGCTCCTAACATCTCACATCTGTAGGCGGGATGACAAACTGATTTCCCCTTGTAATATGATCTTGAGTAAACTTGGTTTTCTTTGGTCAAAGATTTCCCACACGACATTTAAGCTGTGAACAATTTGTAGTTCGACATCCATGTTCTGAATATATGAGAAATTGAAGTCAACTATGCAATATATATAGTTATAAAGGTTACTACTTTTAAAAGCCAAGTATAATTCTTAGGTCATCATTAAATTGGAATTCTCCATCTTCTACTTTGGATGCCATACTACAATACTGCCATATCACCTTGGGAAAGTATCTAAAGCATGCTTCCACTTCTTTTTCTTAAACCTTAGTTGTTGGCTCTCTTTTATTTTGTTTTATGGTCATTGGCTTCACTGCAAAGCCATTTATATGGTGGTCACGCCTTCATCGACATTTAATTGCTTTCATTTCTTTGTCTTTCACAACTCTCCTATCCTTTAGTTATCTTGGCTTTCACTGAAATATGATATTGAGGGCACAGTAGTGGTGGCCCAGAGAGACTTGGTGGTGGAATTTGGCTATAAAAGTAAGTAGAAAGTGGTGATTGATACCATCTTATAACTTGTCGTAGATGCCATTTCCCTCTTTTCACATCAAAAGGGTCTTCTAGGTTTGAGGATGCCATTAACTTTTATATTTTAGACTTGTGAGGTTTCTCCAGAGAAATTCATTGCAAATGTACTTGTTTGGTTTTATAATACACAGTTTTGTGTGTCCAAATTCTTCTTTAGACACTTGACTTGTAGTTGGACAATGCTCTGGTTTGTTATTTACACGTTCTCTCCCTTGGATAAAGAGGATTTGATTTCTAAATCATATGAAACTCGTCATTAGGGATATTTGTCTCTCACAATTACATAAGAACTGATTAGGATGGAGAAAAAAAAGCAATTGTGAGAAAGGGTTTTACGAGTTGAAAAGATCGGATGCTGTATTGTCAAGATTAGAGGAATCGCAAGTTTGCCATAATTGTAGTTTTGACATTACTAATACTACAATAGTATAGACAATGAAGAACAGAAAAGAGGGAAGACATAAATACAGAAGAATATTGAAAAAGAGGGTAGACAGTTTGGAAGGAAAAACTAAAAACAGAGATAAGCAAACAATAGAACTAGTTCTGACAGAGTTTCTTCCAAAGTCTGCATCCCTCGATTAAAATGCTCCTCAGATCAGCAAGTGAATGGCAAATTTATCTTCTTCGTAATATGAAGTTGTGCTAACATGTTTCAAGTTTTTTGTGTTACACTTGAGCAAATTTCTCTGAAATGACGGTGGGTGAATATGATTCAAGTATCTTGGATAACGTAGATTTCCCTGGAATATGGTGTTGGGAATTATCCCGTGTAGTGAAGTTCTGAACAAATTGCAGTTATGAGGTTTGAAGTCAGTTGTGCGAGGATGAGTCCTAAGGTTTGTGCTTTCGAAAGGCTTGTCAGTAAATTTCTTAGCATCATGGCGAAAGTGAAGATCTCCATCTACTTCGGAGGGCATTCACAATTATCTCTCAGATTACCTTGAGTAAATAGCTACAATGTGCTTGGCACCTATTAACATACTTCCACTTTCTTTTTTTCTTTCTTTTTTGCTGCTGACTCTCTTTTATCACGCCATATGTTCATTGGCTTCACTAGAAAGCCGTATATAGTGGATTAGTCCTCACACTCTTTGTTCACCATTGTTCCGCCCCTTTATTTTTCGGTCTTTCACAGGTCTGTTAGTCTTTCATACTTTCCCCAAGGAATACGCAAAACGCGGGATTACTTTCCTCAGTTTTCACTAAACATTAAGTATTGGCGGTCCAGAGAGTTTGCAGGAGATATGGTTTTCTGAAAAGAGGTATAGATAGTGGTAATTGATACCATCTGAAAAAAAGTCTTGTTCAGCTGGTGTTCTTTCTTCCTTTTTATCTTCAGCATCTCTAGTTCCTGATGCATGGTTGTATGACAACCTTGCCCATTGTGCCCGTACCAGTTTTTTGTAGTCTGCTAGTTAGCGGTTGCCTCAAGACAATGGGCCAATATATCCTTTGAGAACACTGTCTGAGAGATTTCAAAATTCGAAAAGAGGGCCCTGTCTTATCTGCCAAGTCTTCACAAGAATATCTCAGTTCTGACGTGGGCTTATCTATTTGTCAACCTCTCATACAAAAAATACCTATGTATTCTCTCTTGATCCTTACTTATTAGAGGAAGAAAGTCAGATTTCACAATCTAAAGATAGTAATCGAAAGAATGGCCTTAATAGCTCCTCTTCTGGCTGTCGTCAGTACACGATCCATGGTTGCCTGTTCGTCCAACTCGTCAAGCTTCTTTATGCAGCCTGCACCTGTTGGTTTAGTAGTTTCAAAGGAGCAGATAAGGAAAAAGAGGTCGTTGACAGTGGTTTCAGCAGTTGGAGATGTATCGGCTGATGGAACAGTATATTTGATTGCAGGTGCAGCTACAATAGCTTTGCTTGGAACTGCATTTCCCGCTTTCTTCTCCCGGAAAGATCTGTAAGTATTCTTTCCCATCTCTCCCTCTTTCTCAATTATCAATTTTATTAGAGAAGTGTAATGTTGTATGAAGAGTATGATTTTGCTTATCGTGGATTGCTTAATTGAAGTGTATATATTTATAAAATGACGTTGTTTGTGTATAGGTGCCCAGAGTGTGACGGAGCAGGATTTGTGAGAGAGTCAGGTTCAACCTTACAGGCAAATGCAGCTCGGAAAGACCAAGCTCAGATCGTATGCATTCGATGCAATGGCCTTGGGAAGCTTGGCCAGATCGATAAGTAGACAAGTATGCCAGCATCCTCAGAGACACAGCTACTGCAATCTTTGCTTTAAATTTGTAATTATTCTCATATTATAGTCGAATTTGCATTTTGTACTTTCTCATTCCGTTGCATGAAAAATAATACCGATTGAAAGCAGTACAAGAATGCGGATTGAAAGCAGTACAAGAATGCGGATTTCATTATCTTTTCGTTAATAACACTTTCAGAACCCGAACAAAATAGTTCGTTTTTAAGGCTTCGATTTCGGTTCTTAAGAACTGAAAATATTCAGTTTCTCCACGGAAGGAACTGACAAAAACCAAACCGAACTGAGAATAAACATTATTAGTAAAACAAAACTCTAAACGTATCTCAACATTTTATTATTTTGTATATTTTTCATGTATTAAAAATACCAAAATGTAATAGTAAATGTTTAACTTAAACAATAACTTCATTAATTTTGATGGAATGTAAATCGAGAAACTGAACCGAAATAGATTAGTTCGGTTTATATAGTGTGGTTGGTAGTGTATTACATAGTCCTGCAAGAAAAATGGGATCGTTGTTGTCACGACATAACAGATGGAGTGAGAGGTAATGGTGAAGTAGATCCAGCGAATGTCTTGAGAGGTTGAATATAAAAATCTATAAACAAGAACTAATTTGGAGAGACTGCATCATTTTTAATTTTTTTGCAAAACAGGGTGATCCGGGTTCATAATTGATCATCATTTGCCGAACTAATCCCTGAGGGCAAACCAGGCCTTAATAAGTTGAGATCCTTGTAGACACACATGTCAGGATAAATCCTCACAATTGGTGGTGGATCTTGACTGGAACCTTTTGGTTTGTTTGCCGGAATCTGAATCAGATCTGGAACGATTTAGTCTGGTTCCACTTTCCAGTATCAGCCTGCAAATAATTTAGTCCGATGCGATATATCAAATTTATCGTGACTGTCAACCTTACTTTGCGGTACAAATATTGACCTTATTTGCTTAGTTTTGACTTAAATTAGGGTTTGAGAGGAAAAAGGTCAACCAATAAGACCAATCCCAACCCTTTATTTTTCCGAAAAATACGTCACTCTTTCCGAGAAGAAACACCAAACTTTTTCCATTGTTGTGTTTTTCAGAGAGAGAGAGATAGAGATATGAAGGCAGACGAGGAAATGGGGCGTGGTCGTCGTGTAGAGTTCGGAGAGACAGACGATGAAGATAACCAAGCAGAGACAGTTGGAAGTGAAGAGGATTATGAGTCAGAATTGAGTTTATCGTCGCGGCATCCTTCGTTGGATTACGACCGTGATTTCCCTCCATGGCCTCAAAGCTACAGGTACTTTATATCTCTCTCCTTTCAAAAGAGTTCGTACAAAGAAACCTAGAAGCCCTCTTTTGCATGTTCTATGATTAATAATGAGAGATAATGTCAGCCAATCCCCTTTTTTTTTTGTGGCCTCGCCCTAATAACTTCGTCCATGAACTACTAAAAAGAGATTGAGGATTTCAGTATTACAAATATTAAGACTTTTAGTTAAAGCAATATAGTCCTATATTGGGCTACTCCTTTCATGCCAATTGGTTTTGAGATGAAACCTCAAAACATTAATGATAAAGTTAGGATTTATGATAAATTATATGTGAAAGAATTACAGAAGTACATACAAAAATTGTTTATTGAAACCCGATTTACGAAGCATATTTTGATTGTTTTAGCTCTAATCCAAATTTTAGTGGAACAAACTTACTTCTTGCAATTGTTCCAATGATCATAAAGTTTCATGGCATCATTGGCATGTCATCTTCTCTTCAATTAAACAGTCCTAACTTTCTTATAATGGTTTTCGAGGATGACATTTAGAGAAACATTGATGATAATACTAACTTCTATATGTAGATAAAACACTAGCAACATAATGGTATTGCATGTGATATAAACTCAAACACAGAAAGGGCTTAGGAGTTGAGATGAACAACAGAGAGATAAGTCATTATTTATTTTAGAGTTTCTTTAGTCCAATACTTTATGCTCAAAACAGTAATGATTTATTTGCACTGGGAAGGGAGAGATGCCTCACATTTACAAATTTTCTAAGAGTAGAGTTTCTATTCTAGTAGACGATTAATTCCTAAAAATAAACCCCAACATGTTCTCCTTACTAGAATAATTCCTAGAAGCAAGTTAAACCTCTAGAAAAGGGAAAGAGATGGAAAGATATAAAGAAAAATGTTAGTAATGGAGGTGTGAAAAAAAAGAGAGACCCTTATGGGGAAGCGAATGACCAATCACGTAAATATATTTGCATACAGTAAGGTTACATACACAATTTTTAAATGTAATACCAAATACATTTTATAGGGGCATTAGGAATTGCGGAAAAGTTTCATAATCAGTGAGGATTTTATAGCATAGGTAGGTAATTGCTGCATTTTGGACCATCAACTAATTTTAATATACTGAATCAACATTTATTAAGATCAAAGTTTTATGACATGCCATTGATAGTTTCTTTGGCAGAAGGAACCCTCTCCAATTGCTTTTGAAAGTAGTATACTGATTATCTCGAAAGTATGTATAATTTCTGCGCACGTAAAACCTTTCCCTTTATGTATAAATGTACTTGTTTAATGACAAATTTGTACATGTGATCAATGCCATGGAATAGAATGCTACGTTAGTTTATCACCTCTAAAGCACTCCAAAACACGTAAGTTTACTCTTGTGATCCTGAAAATCTATCCCTGATTATATCCCTAGAAATTGGAGACTTTGTGGATATAGTGAAAGTATACTATACTTTTTAAGATTAAAATTTAGCTTTTGTTCGAAATGAAAATGTTTTATATGAAGGATTTTCTTTACATTTTAATTAATGTATTTGTGCATTCTTTTTCAGGCAGTCGATGGACATGTATACGAGCTTTACACCTCCTAACGTTGGCTTCCTAGCAGGTTCAAGTTTGGGAATTGGTAGTTCCTTCTTAACTTCATCCCTATACAGGAGACCTAGTACTGTAGAAAATGATTCTTCATTGATTAAACCATTAATTCCTGCACCAAGTTTGGAAAAAGATGAACTTCCCCCACCAACACCAAGGCGTCATCCATCCCAAGGGTTCTCTTATCCTGACCTGCCGCCACCAACCCAACAATGTTCTTATGCGCAAGCAGTCCTTAATGGTAAACCCCCAAACTTTGAAGATCTCAAAGATCGTTCTGATATCTAATATTGTTGCAATGTTCTTTCTTATGTTTATAAGGTATTTTCCGATGTGTATCTTTCTATCCTTCCCCGTTAGTTTTTTCTTCAAGTGGTTGAAGTATTTATGTACCAAGACAAAATATTGCATTTACTTCCTTCCATATAATCGAAACAAATTATTTTCAGTAGGCATTGATATTCTCATATAATGCATTTTCCTGTCATTAAGTTCGGCCAAACATTTGAAACTAATGATTATGTTTTTCGTTAGGGATTAATGTTCTTTGCGGAGTAGGAATCCTAACAGTTCCCTACGCAATCAAACAAGGAGGTTGGATGAGTCTATCGATACTACTTATATTTGGTATTACTTCATGTTATACGGGAATTTTGTTGAAAAGATGTTTGGATAGCTCTCCTGGACTCCAAACATACCCTGACATTGGACAGGCCGCATTTGGCTCGGCTGGTCGTCTCACTATAGCGGTAACTATGTTTCCTTAGTAAATCGTGGATTGTCTATGTGATATATAAGGAAGTCTAACTATATCTTTTTATTGTTCAATGCAGATAATACTATATGTGGAACTATATGTAAGTGCATAACTCTTATTTAACATGTTTTCTTCTTAAACTTCGTTGTTTATATGAGACCCATATACTAATAGTTACTCTTCAGATTTGTTGTGTAGAATACATAACTCTAATGAGTGATAACTTGTCGTCATTGTTTCCCGATGCCCACCTGAATTTCTCTGGGATTCATCTAAATTCCGAGTACCTTTTTGCTTTAACAACAACACTCACTGTTCTTCCAACTGTTTGGCTTCGGAACCTTAGTTTACTTTCATATCTTTCAGGTCTGCACCTCGATACTTTTCTTAGAAACTCATATTTCGATTTAATGATTTTCAATTTTATCCCATCTTATTGCAAACTTGGGGGTCACAGGAATTTAGATTACATAGTAGGGCATAATCAAAATATACCGCTCTTGTTTGATTGTCATTAAAATGGAGTTATAATTATGGTACATTTCTATTCAGCTGGAGGAGTGGTTGCATCACTGGTGGTGGTGGTCTGTTTGTTGTGGGTTGGGGTGGTCGACAAAGTCGGATTTCATCCAAGCGGGACTGCCTTGGACCTTTCAAACCTTCCTGTTTCCCTTGGGCTATATGGATTTTGCTATGCTGGGCATTCTGTATTTCCAAACATTTATTCTTCTATGAAGAATCCATCACAATTTCCCACAGTTCTTGTGGTCAGGTAAATTGCTTACATTATTTCAAAAAAAATAAAAAAATTTGTAAAACTTTATCAGATTTTGTAATGAATTATTTATGCATCGGGGATGCCTATGTAACCGTTTGTGTTTATCTTTCCTCTTGCGAAGCTTCTCGTTATGTTTTTTCCTATATACGGGTGTAGCAATATGCGGCTTTATGATGTTTGGTGAAGCCGTAAAGTCTCAGTTTACTCTAAACATGCCTCATGAGTTTGTCGCTTCAAAGGTTGCAGCTTGGACAACTGTAAGTAACAAAATCTAATGCTCACATTTTCCCTCTGTTTTCAGCAATTTCTGGTACCAAACATAATTTTTCAGAAATTTCTAAGTAAAGTACAAATCTAATGCTGATATTTTCCCTCGTTTTACAGCAATTTCTACTGTTTTGTAAAGACTTCTAGTGGTGCAAATAATGGTTTAAATTCATAATTTTAATAGGCCTAGTATGTGTAATCTAACCTGAGCGATTAATGTTATTCTATTGTTCATGTTGTAATGAATTTTCTTTCCTTTTTAGGTTGTGAACCCACTTTCCAAGTATGCTTTGACAATTACTCCAGTTGCTCTAAGTATAGAGGAACTCTTGCCCTCGTCTCAGCAAAAATCTCACTTGGTTTCAGTACTTATCAGAACACTGGTGGTGTTCTCTACATTAATCGTGGCACTCACGATCCCATTTTTTGGTGTGACGTCTTCGTCCATTCTTCTTATGACATGCATGTTGTTCTTGTTATTAGTTTAGTTCACTCGTTACCTTTTTGAATGCATAATATCTTGATTCTTAATCCAATCAAATTGCAGGTTTCGTTATGGCACTTATCGGGTCATTTCTTACGATGCTTGTAGTAAGTTTCTCATAACTTATCATTAACTCTTATACAGTTGTGCAATACTAACAATGAATTACTAGTTAATGTGCGATATTCTTCGAACAGGCTCTCATCTTCCCATGTGCTTGCTATCTCAGCATCCTTCGTGGTAAATTGAGTTCTTTGGAGGTAAGAAAATTACTACAGTACTCAAAGTCTCCCCTGCGCGATTTCCCTTTATTTTTACGGTCATTTCATTTTATGAAATATTGGGGTTCCAAAGTAACAGGTAAGAAGTAGAATTTTGGCAAATTCTGTAGGTTATTACCAATTACTATGGTGAGACTTGTTAAGTTTGAACTGATGGCCATTGTGAATTTGCTTCTTATTTTGGGAATTTCAGACTGCGTCTTGCATTTGTATAATTATCATCGGAGTGGTGTGTTCCGTGATTGGAACGTATTCGGCAGTTTCCAGAATAGCTGATCAACTAGGCTGACAGCAGTAATACGGGAAAGCTATAGCTAAGCAAAAATTTATGTTGGATAGGTCCTCCTCATTCCCACAGAAAATATTCTTTAGAAACTAACAACATCGAAGATAATGAAGCCACAGTATTTTTGTGTGTAAATTTGTATTGATATACATCTGAATCAGACCTCTCATAGATGCTCAATTTGTGCACATCGACGTTGTTAAACTTGTAAAAATTCATCCCCCCTGTTGTTCCTGTTCCTTGGGTAGCTTCACTTTAAGTTAACGGGGGTGTGTACACTTTTAACATGTAATTCAACCATATAGTTTTGGAATACGTTCCCCGAAAAACAACGCATTACACAAATCAGATACAGTTATGTCGCATCCCTTAATTCCTTGGCAAGTGACCTTAATTTATTATTTTATTTTTTTTTGAAGGGATAACAAAAACAAACACAAATAGAACATTAGATGCAACAAGCATCAGTGAACACTGAAGCAGAAGGAAGATCTATCCTTCAGATGAATAAATAACTCACTAGAGCAGTCCCTTTGGTCTGTAGTGTCACTAGCTATGCAGTTAACAACTGAAGCCTCAGAATAAACTCCACTGCTGTTATATATACCATCTCTTGCCAGATGCAGTTTATGGTTTCCGAACTGTTTTGAGTGCGACTTAAGTTATGTAGTAGACAAGGACAATGTTTTCCTCTGCAATCATTTTAAGATTTTCAGGTAGGTTGTGACCTTAAACGTTTCTCCAAGCCTAAGTGGATATCAAGATTGGAAGAACCAAGAAGTGGATCAAATATGAAATGAAAGAAGAAATATATTTTGGGTATCATTCTTTTATCGATTTTCCCAGGATTTTGTAGGGATGAAACCTTAAGGTATACCAACCTAATAAGTGTGATATTTAACTTCCAACTGTTAGGAGTTGGGTTCGACCAAGGTGGGAACCAATTGGGTTGAGGTGTCATACTGGGCTCCTAACAAGCCCATGTAAGATAGGGCTTACGGGGAGAGTTTATAGAGAGTATATATAACCCAAAAGGGCCTTAAAAAACTTATCAATGAAATCAAGCTCTCTCTTTCTCTCGTATGCTTATTGTTAGACTATTGTGTATGATTGCTTAGTCTAGAATAGCTTGATATCTAACACGTTATCGTTATCAGCACACTTAGAGCCAATTGGAGAGTATTTTGGAATCACTCTTTTGATTATTAAGCTTTAGGGGGGGGGGGGACCCCCACTTTTTTTCCCCTCTTATATAGTTATATATATATATATACCACATAAAAAAATAAAAAAAATAAAAACCTCTCTCTTTGGTTGCAATATCAGATTTCCATCATCTCTTTATCACTCTCTCTTCATCAAACATAAACCATCGACCTTCACGGCTTCACCGCTCTAATTTCAGATTGTCCAATTTGAGGGCTGGTTAATTTCAACAATTGATATTGCTCTTGAATTTTTATAAAAATACCCCTTAAATTTCTATAATTTTTTTTTCCAGGGGATCTGAACCCCCGGCACCCCCACAACTAAATCTCTCACTCCACCCCTATGCCTAGGGTTCTGATATATTATTTACGTGTAAAAAATCAATTTTTTGGAAAAAAAAGCCCCGAATTTTTACCCTTGTAAAAGGACTGTTGTGAACGGGATTTTTAAGGATGATTTTGACATCGGAATTGCATAATATTATTTTTGTGGCAATCCTTGCAGTCCCACCTTTCCGGTGGTACATTGTATGTCTCAGAGAGATGTACGGATTGTTACCAGCGAAGCGATGAAGCTAGGCAGTTTATCACGGCCTAGGTGTCCATCAGACCCAATCTTACCCTCTACGTCATGGTGATGTCATCATTAGGGTTAGACCTGATGACGTCGCCCCACATCACTAAAACAGATTTAAAAAAAATAAAATTGATCCAGGTTATTTAATAAGTTATTTATTTATTTTTAAATTTTTTATAAAGGAAATGACACGTAGCAAAGCTCACAGAGTCACAGTAACAAGTGGTAAGGCTACGTGGCATGTGGGACCCACACGTGCTAACGTATTAGGGACACGTGACATGTGGGACCCATACGTGATGACGTGGCAGAACACATGACATGTGATGACGTGTTAGTGACACGTGACTCACTGTAGCAATGACACGCGTTACCACAGGGTGATGACCCGTGACAGTCACTGTAGCTTGACATGTGTCTGACCAAGTCAAATCGGTCCAGACCGGTTAACCCGATCCAGGCCTTGACGCAGACCAAGTTAGATTGGTTCAAACTCTTACAATTGGCTTTTAGAGCCTAATTTTTTTTGTCAAATTTAGTCATTTTTAAAAAAGTCCTTATTGACTGGACCTACCCCTGGGGGGGCCCCTTTATATATATATTATAATTTATTTTTTTAAGGAACGGGTGCTTTGTATAGGAAAACTGACTAACTTATATGTGATATTATAATATATATTAATACCTACTTAAGTATTGAATATTAATGGTATGCCCCTAGAATATTAATTGTCCTGACTAGGGATCAGAGATAATACAAAAACCAAGACTAATTTAGAATATGGCTGAGAGTCATATCTAAATCACGGTTAAATGTCAAGGACAATAATTAGAGTTTAATTGAGAATTGACTTAGTCTTATTTTCTAAAAACTTGGTGTCTGAGAAATCAATTTTATGTATCTAGGTGCAATTAGATATTATTTGATAACATTTAGAGGTATATATGCACTAATAACAACCTATAGTACCCTAGAATATTAGTTCAAAGACATGACTAATCTACTTATCTTGTAAACTCAACAGACTTCGGGGTGTGACCACTTATCAGCTAAACATCTAATACCCATCATATTCCTAGCAAATAGGGTTATTTGGCGAGAATATACAAACCTTATAGAACTATAGGTATTAGAACACCCTAGTTGTTAGAATAAGGATTACACTTGTCAGCTAAACATCTAATACCTCTCATATTCCTAGCAAATAGGGTTATTTGGCGAGAATATACAAACCTTATAGAACTATAGGGATTAGAATACCCTAGTTGTGAGAATAAGGATTACAACATCTAGTAGTTTTGAACAACTGTCTTGGTTAAGACTCTATTAAAACGTACTTTAAGGTTGGGATCATCATTTTACGGGGTAAAATCAGGATTTAACGCTTAAAATGATCTCATTAGTATAAAACAATGAATAAGGTTCACTTGCAAATAATGATTGGGAATCATTACTTTATTACGCTATATACTATGAATCACAAGTAATGATTAAAAATCGTATACCTAATAGGATTTTATGAGTAATATGACATGAACAAGGTTCAACTACAACTACTGATTGAGAATCATTGACTTAAATACTATGAAATGCCTTTATGCAAGAAATGTTCATCAAGTACTACTATTGGTATTGATTTACATGTATAGCAGATGTTGACGACACTCAAAATATTGAGTACCTCCCATTCTACAATTATATTTCCGTACCAATAAATTTGACTTGTTTGGATACTAAAATCCATCTGCTATTACAAAATTTGGAAAAAGGTTATTGTTGAGAACAATGAGTCTCTAATTAACAAAGTAGGAGCTTTGTTTGCACTCTCTCCCCTATATTCAGGAAGACCTGATAATGTATTACCCTACTATTCTAGTAATCTATGACTGCGACAATTTTTTTAATTTGGCAGTATAACTTTACTATGATGTTACGCGGGAAAATAGTTGAGGTAAACATAAATATTATGAATATTCTATTAAACTTTCTATACTTCAAATATTGTGTTTCCAAGGCAACATTTGATAGTTCACTATGCACGTAGACCTAATTCAAGTTTTCCTCATTTCTAAGCAAAACAATAAGTTACTGGTTAAGAACCTCAAGCTTATGCCTATTATGAGTAAGCATGTGCTTGGGTCGCACAATGTTGGGTTTGGTGACAGGGGAAACTGCAGATAGGGTCGTAACTGTGGATAGACGAGAGGTGGTACTAACGACAGGATTAAATTTCCATCCATCAATAACTTGAGGCAAGGGGAACAAGAAGTTCATCAATGGACCAAAATGGAAAAAGAAGAATTCTAAACTAGATACGAGATAGTCGGGCACTAGGCTCAGGATTACAAGGTAAGCCTGATGATCCAGGGAGATCATCCTCGAACTTATCATTTGATTGTAGCTGACGTAGACTATGCTACAGCAAAGTCTCTGGCCTTAAATTTTTCCCATGATACCAATACAGCTTTGGATCAAGTTCTAAGAATGAACAATAACAAATTCTCAATAGATGAATGATGTCACCTAAAGAACATTGCCAAGTAGTAAGTTTACTTATTACATAGTAGTAGTTTTGCTTTATTAGTACTATCAGCAGTTGGGAACTTTTCACTCGTAAGTTTAATAGAATACTCGTGACATGCACTGGTTTGGTATCATATGTATAAGATTGTTCTTTAATTTTTTTGTGAATTTATTACTTGGGAAGTAATTAAAATTCCATGTATGATAGTTGATCTAATTTATACAGCCCGATCTATGGATCTATCTTCTTATTGAGCATTACCGATAATCAGATTAGTGGCGACACATGTCTAAGAGACATTAGTACCACGCACTCGATCCTTTTGAGATATTAACATATTTCTTGTCTCTAACCTTGTGCATCGAGGATGTCACAGATATTATTGGCATGACCAACATGATAGAACGTACTGAGTTCGTCGCATTATTACTCATTAATGGTACGATACGGGAGTCCACATTATACACTTTTAAATCCAGCCATATTTTACTAAGTTTTAGGAAGATACATGATAATGCTTATCACGTAAAGACGATCGAAGAAAATGATAGACAAGGTTTTATACATTTCCTCTATGTTAAAGGTTAAAACATGTTATTGGAACGGTTTCTAATATACTACTCCGGGCTAGGATAATGAGGATGATTATTGGGAATACATTTCTACTTTCCTTAAAAGGACAGAAGATCCAGAGAGTGTACGTGTAATGAATGTTTTCAAAGAAAGTTTATTATTCGTCTTACTATGATGACCATGGTGGAGTGGAATCTCCAGCCTTTGCTCTAAACGCATCCATGAAGATACATGTAGACCTATCCATCCACCTAGTGACCCACTTGAGTATTTATGGTCATAATATAAGCATCTTGGAGATGGTCTTTCGTTTGCTTGTTATTAACAACTAGGAATGCAACGTTAGCACGACTTCTCACTTAGATCATTCGATCACAGGCTCAATTCTTGGATTAACCGATCAAGTCGATCGATATGACTTGACGGAGGCTTGTGAGTTCAACTCACAGGATTTTGATTATTATTTTACCGATAAATAGGATAGAAGATTGAGCATCGTGAGTACCCCATATCATACTCAACTCGGGATTGGCGGAGAAACCTAATCAAATGATTTAGGCTAATCGTTGGGCTATTGTCATTACGATCCCAACTTTTGGCTAGTGTGTGGGCTATACACTTTTGCTCCCACAATACTAATTAGCATTCGTTCTTTAGCAAATCATGAAAGCTTTCCCAAAGCAACTAGTAACTGGGTCGGAGCCCGGTGTCACCCATCGACAAATATTTGAATGTTCTGTACATGTGCCAATCGCACCACCACAACGTACAAAGATGGAACCTCCAATATCGATTCGGTATCTATGTGGGTTACGATTCACCATCTATTATTTGATATTTGGAACCCATTATCAGCGATGTATTTACTGTGAGATTCACAGATTATCACTTTAATGATATAATATTCCCCACAATATTGGGGGGAGATATTACAGTCAATGTTGTGGATATTTCCAAGATTAGCTGGAGAATACCATCGCTGTCTCATCTAGATCCTTTTCCATAAGTTAAGCGATAATAAGGTTTAATGGATTACAAACTTGCAATAGGTCGCGAGACACATTCATAAACATTGTTGAAGTATCATAGGTATATGAACCTATAAGTAATGTACCTACATAGCTGAACGTTTCAGGGTAATTAGTACCGTAAATGAATTTGAGACTCACGCTTAGTGCGGAGCATCATTGGAAATAAATATTATGAGTCAGGGTGCTGCAGAATAAGGGACAAATATGACTAATGGTACAATCGATTCATCGAGGATGGAACCACACATCAACAAGGCAATAATAGCCACGTGACGAGTTGATACATTATGAGACAAGCCGGGGGTGGTATATATGTATGATAATAAGGAGATCTCAATCTATTAAAAATTTGTAATGGCACAACGAAGGATTGTTCAATAGTAATTTATCGATAATGTATTCATATTCGATGTTGTGCTCGCCATCAAGAATGAGGATTCAAAACCACTTGTTATAAACGACTGTGTGTTGTTATACATTGACCAAAGTGGGTATCTAGAATCCAAGTGGAGTTCATCTTGCTAGCATAATGTGAAGTGATGCCATAGAGCTTATCGATTACAAATGGGAATTGTAGGGACCTATTCCTCGATCTAACCCAATTCAAATTATTTCCAATTTGAACTACCTCCATATCAGACTCATGCATTTTACACGTGACATAAATAGTCAACATTGACACCTACACCACGAATTGATGAAGAACGTGGGTCGAGCACAACAAAAAAGCATGAACAAGTCAAAGACACCTGTCTCTCATGAACTCAACAGTTATTCAGTCAACTACTACTTACCACATTATTCAGAGAACGTGCTTCAGCATGATAACGAACTGCGGACAAGGCCTATATAAGGAAAAAGTTTCAGAAGAGACAAGAACTAGAAAAATATACGAGAAATTACCAAGAAAACCATATTTTTTAGATTCTCAAGCACCAAATTTATAATTTACATGATCAAGTATTTATAGTTCGAGAGATCACTTGTAATAAGCTATCAGCCTCAAGCAATAAAAGTTACTGTTACTAAAACCCTCAACTCGAGGTCGTAGTTTTTTACCTATTCAGAGGTTTTCCACGCTAAATTACCTGTGTCATTTATTACTTTACATTAGTTTTTATCACAAGAACATTGGTGTAAGAGCTAATTCTGAGCCGTCTCAAGTTTACAGAATTAGGCCATTACATTTGGCGCCGTCTGTGGGAAAAAAGATATTTCTACAATATCCTAAGACATACATTCACACTATTATCAATTTCAATCATGGTTACTTCCAGACGACCAGCAACCGGAATTCAGCTCGATCTTTTAGTTGAGCCGGAGCAGCTTACAGAATTACGGGTGAATCTCCACACCAAAATAGAGAAACATAATGAACTCGAATGTCAGTTAACTCTTGACCGAGAGCTCTGTGAGAATGGGCTTAAAACTGAGCGACAAACTCGTTTGACAGTGTTCAAATGACATAAAGACCATATAACAACCATGCAGACTGTAGTACAAGCTCTCCAGCCTTGACATTTTTGACATCACCTTTATTCTTCCCCGAACGCTCTCCAGCCTTAACATTTTTAACGTGTGAATTGGCCTGAGCTAAATTGGTCTTCAATTATGCCACCCTCTCATTCAACTCATCACATTTATAATGTTCCAACCGAAACTTTATATCTTTAGCAGGTAAAACTGCAGTCAACTGCTCAACCGCAATTTTAGAGTTAGATAGGTCATCTCGAGCTCTCTTCAACTTGCATCTTTCTTAATCATTTTATTCTTCAATCGCTCTAGTTCGCTCCTGGTACTCACTAAATCAGCTCGAGTATGCTCTTGTTTCTTTATTTTACTAATTATTTGGTCCTTCAGACTGGCCACAACATGGCGTAACTCTTTCTCTGATGTTTCTCCCACAAAATGACGGTATCAAGCCATGTCAGCTTCCTTACTCTTTACCATCAATGCATCATTATGGCTTTTGAGTTTTACTATTTTTTCTTTCGTCTCCGCGAGCTCTTTTTGCCCCTTACTAATTTTGGCATCCTTCTCCTTGATCTTCCACGTGAGGTCATCAACGGTTTGTGTTGACTCGACGAACTTGAAATGTACCTTTATGTGTTGATCCTCCCTATCTTCATTTGCCTCTCTCATTCTATCAAACTCTGCCATAAACTCTTGGTTACATTGGCGTATCTCTTCTTCACTCAAACGAGCTGACTCCAATTTGACCTACACATCATAGATACAATACATCAATTCGATTCAGGATACTCACTCAATACATACATCTTATTTCTAACGAAATTTCTATTTTTTAACATCTACTGTGTGAAATTGCTTCTAAACTTAAGGTCAAAGTATGATCCCAATTCGATGAACAATAACATATACTTCCAATTCTAAGGTACACATTCTCTATATTATAACTTTTTCAACATTTTAATATTACCTATACATAGTTGAGTACCATTGCCCCTAAATTGTTAGTGACTTTTTGGTTTGTCTCTATGCTATAATTTTTACTTTGTAACTCTAGAGTAATGAAGCATAGAGTTAAATATTTTTTCATCTTTTCTAATCTGTAGCTCCGCTTACGATATCAATAGGGACGCTGAGACATCTTTCTCCTTAGCAAGTTCATTTTCTAATTCTTTTATTCTGAGGCACATATCTATACGTTCCTACAAACAAGGTTTACAAACATAACTTAGCCTACATAAATTTATCCTACATTGATCCATACAGTTACAGTTCACAAACCCCTCATAATCACACAACCAAATAATCAATAATTCTATTCTACCTTCTCATTCACATTCTTTGGATTGACGTCATCCTCCCATTCGTTCTCCTGCACAGTCTGAGGAGAAACTCCATTTAATCCTCTCACAACGTCATCCCCATCATCCTCAACCTCCTCCTCTTCAACATAGGTATCCTCTATAATGCCATTCACCTCAGTTTTGGAGTACCCCATTTTTAGAATGTGGCATTCAAGTCTATCATGTTGGACTACTACCTCTTCTAAATTCTTCCTCGCTTTTACTGTCAACTCGATGATCTCAATCTCTTGCACAACCTTCACAGAAATCAGTCGCTTCCCCTCCCGAACCAAGTTGGATTTCAATCGAGCTACCTCCTTCTTGAGTTCTGCCTTCCCACTCTTGAGTTTGACTTTCTCCTCCTCCATCCCGAGGTAGATCCCCTTCATCAAACGGGCAACCTGCAAGCAAACAAAAAAGCAAATCAAGCACATTTTTGGAGATATATCACTATACATAATTCAGAGGAAACTCAAATCATCAAACTTACCGCTTTTCTCATCTCCTTCACACCCTTGCGAGCTGCAAGCGTCGCCCTATCTTCCATAGCTTTCTAATCATCTTCCATTCCAGGTCGATTCTCTGTGATCTTTGCCCCAATCAGTTCAGTAGAAGGATCTACTCTTATCTTCTTCTCCTCTCCCTCGACCTCACCACTCCCCGTAGTACCAGAGGTTGAGCCACACTTCAACATCTTCTTCTTCAAAAATGCCCGAGCTAGCTTGCTCGACGTGGTAGTCTCTGACATATTCACAAAATCTAATGCAGAGGCCTTTGGCAAAGACGCTCGTCTCTCTCCATTAGCTCCCCTCTTCTTGTTGCCGCCAACACCCGTCATAAGTCTCATTGCTTGAGACTTTTGAACTTTCTCGGACCTGCTGTTAGCACGTTTATTTCAATTTATACCAATATCTTTCAGCACTGCCTCAACCTCAACCCCTTCTTGAGTAACAATATCTAACAGGGACTTCTTCTTCACCTTCGATGAAGGACCTGTCAAACAACAACCCATTATCAATAACATAACAATATTTAATTTCAGTAATTCAATACTATACATTATTATACTTAGTTTGCTTCACAGTTCTATACAGAAGTTCTATGGGTTCTTCATCATCTCTCTGAAGGCAATTACCTTTCACCCAGATGACATTATCATTCCACATTCGACCTGTTAAATTTAGATCGAAGAAAAGAGGCCAAGACGAGCTCGTAAAAGAATATACCCCTCCACTTACAGAATAATTATTCACTCCATAAAACTACAATATATCTTCAAGAGATATTCTCCTCTCCACCTACTTTTCCTCCCACAATTTATTCAAGTGTTCACACACATTTATTACCTCCCACATATTCCTGTTCAGTTCGGAAGAATAGGCCCTAATGATATTCATTACCTCTTTCGCAAGATTGCTCATAGGCAGATTCAGCCCATACCCTAACTGAGACAGGTAACACATAAAACCCTCTTCCAGGTCACCTTGGACATTCCCATCATAATACTCATCGATTTATCTATTATCATGTTCAATTTCTCCTTCTATAAATTCACCAACAGGAAGAAATACTCTTTCCCAGATCCTATTATACATCTTCTAAACTGCCTACCTGCATGTTCTACAAAATTTAACCATCTTCCCCCTATAAGAGCCTTGGATTTATAAAACTCTCTAAATACATTAGAGTTCGGAGGATATGATATCAATTATCCAGGGAAATCTGGAAATTGAACCACTCCATCATTCTCCCTATCATACTCTATATTTTCAGACTCAACCGAATGACCAGAGGTCGAGGCCTTCATAACAGGTGAAGTCTCCATATCAATTATGACACTAATAAGGTATGACTCTATACAAATAATCCTCACACTCGAATTACATCAGGTCCAGGTATTCTATCATTATCTTCTCCACATATATTATACATATATCATTCACACATATATGTATATATACACACACACATATATCAAATGGATTTTTATAAATTACTATAAATAGTAATCTTTCGAAATTTGAAAAGCATAAAATCTTTTACAAGCACACGTCAACGATATCACAAAAAACTTTTATTGACCTTCAACGTCTAAAAATAAATCTAACTCAGAGTCAAATCTTTCCTTCACAACGCTGCTATATAACCACCTTCACGACTCGGGCTCTCCAACCTTCTCTCGCCTTAATTGCAGATCATTCTAGTCTAATCTCTCACAAGAATCTCTACTATTTTTTCTCTTTCCTCTCTCTCTGTTTGTTAATTTTTCAGAAGTTGATAAACGTTTCAATGAAGGAGATGTAACATTATTTATAGTTTCTCTCTCTAATTGCTGGTAGTTATTAGGCCTCGCATGAGCCACCATCAGTTTTGGAATTTAGGTCTCCTTTTTATAATTAATGTAAGACATTTTACACATTTTCAGTAAAAATACCTTCCCATCATTGCCCCATATTTTATTATATTCTCATCTCTATTACCCAAATCATCCTCTGACCTCCCCACACTCATGATGACTCAACACTTACATGCAATTGAAATTTCCCTATAATAATACAATAAACAAAAAATAAAGCTACATACTTTTTCTATTATGGCTTCTACTACTTATAGAAGTGCTTACATCATTTCCAAAGCTCTAAATATTTCAAAAAAAAATTAAATTCTTTATTCAAGACAGTTACTACAACATTTGCAATAAAATGGGACAGATTCAAACTTCATTCTAATTACATGTCCTTGGGAATTATTTGACTTCATACAATTCACTTCCTCACATATAATTACACCTGAAACATCTTAGATGTCTAGGGGAGCCACACCTAATCAGTTCACCTCCAACAATCCTCACATCTTCCAATACGATCTCTTCTTCAGTAATTAGTATCACAACTTTTTTTCGAGCTGAAGGTTCTACAATCTCTTTTCATCAAAGCTCCTCGTGGAAATGACGTCCTAACTCAAGTTCCCTACCCATCTAATCCAAACCTTTAAACTAATACTCAGACACTGGCAAGTCGGCATCATAATCTAGCAAACCAAAGATTCGTTCTCGCACTTCAGCTATCTTAATCACCAATCGTCCCTCAACAGCATAATAATTTTTTTCTGATCGAGTTCACACCATCTTCTATGTCTTACTCCTGCCTACACACATTTCCCCCTATCTTATGCATATTTTATAGATTACTTCAAATTCCTCACATTCCGTATCCATACATTCTATAAATTCATAACAGAAAACCCTAGTATCCTGAGTAGAAATTATTTGAACTTATCTATCCACATCAACCTCAGTGATTTTAGACTACTTCATCTTGAACTTATTTTTTCCAAATCCAATATTTTAGAGCGACCTCCCCGAGCTTGAATTTCCACTTCCTACATATTCTAAATCCACAGTTATCTCCCCCAATAATTCTAAGTTATTCAGCTCAAAAAATAAAATCTTACACATCTTTCATTTTTACAAACACATTTTTTACAGTTTGATTGCTATCATATACTTTCTAGTTCGATTATATATGTTACATTTTGTCCTCTATTCACACGTCTTTAAATTACTCATAGCTCAATTTTAATCACAAGAGTTATTCTATATATCGATACAAAGTTTGAATAACCATTTTTTATTAAGCTTGAATATAAATTACAGGTACTTTACATATAACAAGTCTTTTAGGTACTTTACAAATAACAAGTATTTTAGGTACTCTACAGATAACAAGTCTTTCAGGTACTCTGAAATAACAAATCCTTTAGTTTATCTGACTTCAGTGATGTTTTACTCCAAAAATCTTTTAAAGCAAAACAGGCATTGAAAATCACCAGACGTCCTTCTACCTTCACACCATATTACTCTGACCAAAAACTGGGTTTGGAGGAAGTCTGGACATGAAAGTAGAAAGAGTCAGTGCTTGAACAAACTCTTCAAACAGAAAGTCTTCTTAGAGCCAAAAAATGATGATGGTGCAGAAGCAGACTTCCAATCTTTGTCTCCCTTCTCCACTACCACCGTCGCCTCCTATATAGCCACTACCATCAGAGAGTTGATGGAGATGAAGAAAGCCCGACCTTAGAATCCAATCCTATGCAAGATACCAGCAAAACTGCTCTACAATTATATCGACCACTACATCTGCCTTCTTAACCTTATCCTTTGCAAAAATGCCGAGACACCTCTAACGTTGCTCGCATGTCAAGAAAACGTAATGAAATCTCCCCATACAGTAAAAATCTTCTTCAGCTTTAGCCATTTCTTCTTCCGACATACCCTGATACGTCGGTAGAATGGGAATGGGGGTGGGCATCTCCAATGACTGGTCACCGAAATATCCCAACTTGAATTTTTGTATCTCCGCATAAACTCTCTCTTCATAAACTATTCTCTGGGTCTTCACCATTATCAATCCAAACTTTCAGAGAATTTTTCAACATGCAGTGTACTTTGCCAGAATCCTTGGTACAGGTACTATTTATATAACTTCGTATTCAATACGTAGGTACATTTCTAAAGCAGTCATTATTCAATATAGAGCCACTCTTAGAACCCCAAGCATCGCATACATCAATACTTCCAACATCATTCAATACAGATACATTCCACAACATAAAACAAATAACCATTTTTCATGCCAGTCAAATCAACATTAATACATCATTTCTTTTCACCTTCTACAACACAACTCCACAGATTCTTTCTCAACCAAAGCCACTAGTGACTTTAGTTGCGAATGGCCAATTGTAGGGACCTATCCCTTGATCTAATCCAATTTAAACTATTTCCAATTTGAACTACCTCCATATTAGACTTGCACATTTTACACGCAACATAAAAAGCCAGCATTGACACCTACACCACGAACTGATGAAGAATGTGGGTCAAGTAAAACAAAAAATCATGAACAAGTAAAAAACACCTGTCTCTCACGAACTTAATAAATATTCAGTCAACCGCCACTTACCATATTATTCAGAGAACGTGCTTCAGTATGATAAAGATTTACGGACAAGGCCTATATAAGGAAAAAGTTCCAGAAGAGACAAGGACCAGAAAAATATACGAGAAATCACCAAGAAAACCATATTTTCTAGATTTTTAAATACTAAATTTATTATTTATAAGATCAAGTATTTCTAGTTTGAGAGATCACTTGTAATAAGATATCAGCCTCAAGCTATAAAAGTCACTGTTACTAAAACCTCAACCCAAGGTCATAGTTTTTTTACCTATTCGAAGGTTTTCAATGCTAAATCACCTGTGTCATTTCATACTTTACATTAGTTTTTGTCACATGGACATTGGTGTAATAGAAAATTCTAAGCCATCTTGAGCTTACAGAATTAGGTCATTACAGGAATGGTATGAAAACATGATTAACTCGGAGAGATAATTAGGTTAAGGTAAAATTAGTTGCCCAAGAATTTTTTAAGATACCTAACATCGATTGCAATGAGATCTATTATCCAGTTATGAATGTTATAATGTTTTGATACTGATCAGTTTGTCAGCTGTCAAGGACAAGCTAGAGACGCGTCTTATGTAATCACCACATATTTATATGAAAAACTAGATACAGATATCTACATGAAGCCATCTGGGGAGGTATAAGCTTCTAGAAGCAATTAAGCCTAACTCTCACGAGGTGTGTACGTAATACAATTGGATAAGTTATTATTGACTTGTAATAATCAGGGCCCATGTGACATAGTAAGTTGAATGAGTATTTGAAGGTCGGGGACTTTACAAATAGTCTTATCTGTCCATGTGCTCTCATTAAGAATACATAAATTGATTTAAGTCATCATAAAAGTGTACTAAATGATTTAGATATCATTAGAAATCTGGGGGTGATCCTAAGAGCACCGAATACCTTAGAAAGGAATTCAAAATAAAAGACCTTAGGGAAACCAAGTATTGTCTCAATTTGTTGATCAAATATCTTGGTAGTGGCATACTCGTACACCGAACGATACATATCGGAAGAGTTATCTTACACTTTGTTATGGATGCAACACACACTGTTAGGTCGCTTATCTAAGTTTATTCCATTATTTGATTAGTCATCAAATCTTGAAGACCACTTTGCTCCACGTTGCCCAACGTGGTAGAATAGAAAGAGAATGTGATGGGCAACTAAGGGAACCTACAAATCTTCAACAACCATCATAACAACAACTATCTAAGCAATCAATTACATAATGTGGTAGAAGAGAACGCGAGAGGCAGCTAAGGGAAGTTACAACAGTTCCTCAGCTATTTGACTAAGGAGTTGCAAAGCATAACTTAGCTTCAACATCTCGAAACTTGGATGAAGAATTTAATATAGTAGGCTCGCGTTCTGAAACTACCCTTATTGAAGGTCTTGTAAGTCTTCCCCCAACTAAAAGACAAATTTTTAATTGGTCTATTGCTTAAAGTGTTAGAAGAGAACGTGAACGACAACAAAAAGAAGCAGTGATAGATTACAAGTTGTTAGATCCTACGGTTACTAATCATTCATCAGATTCCATTTTCCCAAACTTACATCCAGAATTTAATAGGGTATCTTCACAACCTCCTCATATCATTCTAGAAGAGTCATTCACTTTATTACCTGGTAGCTAGTATCATTATTTTAGAAGAACAACATTGCACAATGCGTTCGCCCAACATACCTTATCTAATCATGCGCACTATGTATAATTTTTCTTCAAGTACATTTGAAATTGTAGAGTCTTCGTCAGCTCGGGAAAACGTGTAAGTGCATACTAAATTACTTATTTCCAATATTTTAATATAAACAACGGTACTAATTAATCTTAAATTTTTAAATGCAGTGTTCATCATGACGTAAAAGCCATTTATTATAATCCAATCGAAAGTGATGATAAACGTAATATTGATGACGAAGGTAATGATAATGTTAATAAAGTGGATAAATGTAACATTAACAGTAATGACGAGGATGTGCAATTAGGACGTTATTTTCTTGGCCAAATGGACGTTGGATGTACGTATTGCTCTGTACTTCATTGGAAGGATAAACAACTATTAAAATCTTTATTTATCAACCCACCATTTGGTCAATGTTGTATACAAGGTAAAATTAAGGTCCCAAATCTCGACGCATTGCCTAATGCATTTTAAGAATTATATGAGGGTAATAGCCCACATTTAAGGTCATTTTGAAGGTATATGCGAGAATACAATGCAGCTAACACATTTACAAGTCTTGGGGTTCATAAGGATGATCGAGTTTCTCATAGGCGTGGCCCATTGCTATCCACAGAAGGTTACACCATTGAATAGGTGCATTGGTTCCAAATGGGGAACAAAAAGCTTCTTATGCACAGTTATACATCCACAACCCTGGTGTATCTCTTAATACCCATCATAAAAGGAACCCACACCAAAATAGAGATGTACAAAAAGTTATCCAAGATATATTGGTCCGATGTAACCTAGTCAGTGAATTATATTGTCATGCATATGAGGTATTAGAAGACGCTACAGGCTATAATGAAAATTTCAATGTGCCAGCGTACCTTCATTACAGTGTTTTAACATATCATCATAGATAAAATTTACCATCAAATGATGAGATTGCAGTTATACTACCCAGAGATGGGTCTGAAATAAGTGGCGTGAGAGATATCATTGTGTATCGTAAGGAAAATCTGGGGTTGATACAAATTAGTGAGTGCCATCCTGCTTACCTTCCCAAGCATTATGTTGTTATTTTTCCAACTGGACAGCTTGGCTGGTTAGTCTACTTAAAGCATTGGAACATTACAGGTAGCGCATGGTATTTAACTAAAGAACTTTTATAATGGGAATACAATTCTTATCGCCCATTTCAACATACAACAAAATATTCACCAATCTTGCAAGAATTAAAATTATTATAATAATTTATAGTAAACGCATGGGACTCGACTGAGCAAAATTGATTAAGATATGTCAGGCTAAGCCAAAACAATCTTTGTTATGAATTATATGGTGGTTTGACAGATATTGTAACAGCTGATTTTGATCCTAATCAAATTGGACAATGTATTGTTTTACCCTCTTCACATACTGGAAATGTAAGGTGTATGTATGAAATTAATCAAGATTCCTTGTCATTCATCTTGATTGGTTAGGGTTTTGATTTCTACTGGTTATGGGAAAAAGATAGTCGGGCTTAGTTGTTGAGAGATAGAGATGCACTAAGGCTATAAAGTACCCTTTTTTTATGTTTTGTCTAATATACCCTTGATGTACCAAAAGTTAAAAGATCTCGTCCGTCGATCTAGATCTTTCCCATAAATCTCAACCCCTCTTGTCTTCGGGACAATGACAGACTTGTCTATTTAAAAAGCACCGTTCTCTAATTTATAATACTAGGTTATGCGCCCGTGCTACACACAAATACTTAAGTTCAAAATGCTAGGAATCCAAAAATGAGGAATACAATAAGTAGTTAAGTCTCTCCCAACTATGATGAATAATCAAATAAAATGGCAAAACAAAAGTTTGTCTTAGTGTTGAAACTCACGGAGGAAGACTTTATTCAATCTAAGCACCCATAAAGTCTACTTGATATGGATGAAGTTGCGATGTCTAGTAATTAACTGTTCATATCTTATATATGGAGAAGTTGAATTGCATCTACGAAAATGGACGAATGTAGAATACCTTACATAATGCAAATATTATTATTATTTGGAAAATGATCGCTTGTTGGGTACCTTGCTACACTCAAAGGTCATCAATGACAACAATTAAAATCAATTCTTAAACGATACACTTCTATGGATGCTAAAATTCTTTATAGCAATACTGACATACTTGTATTGTTATCGTACTTGTATTTTTTTTTTTTAGATTATAGGATCTTGATGGTTTTTAACATGTGGTTTTAAATAACCGTTATAACAACTGTTATAACGCCGTTATAATTGTAATGCCTTGAGCTCGTTCCGTTATATGCCTTGTTCTATTCTAAAAAATAACACTCGTTATTTCCTGTTACATACCATTATTTTACGCCATAACGGTTGTTGTTACCGCTATAACAACGTGTTATTTTTAGTATTCTCTTTTACATTTTTTTACCAAAGTTATATACCGTTAGAACGGTGTTATAACACTGCTATTTGTAGGATAACAGCCGTTCTAATTGAAAACTAATACTAAATTTGAGAAAATAAATGACAATGACGTAATGTCTACTACTTTAATGGTGGAGGTCGAGTTAAGTACCCCATAAAACTTTGATATGGAAATACATAAGTATTATTACTGTTTTTGAATGTTAAACAATTTAACTATCCTTGACTTGTTATTTGGCTTTTGAAAATGTAACACTGTTATAACACCGTTATAACGGTAACGACCTCTACTCGTTATACCGTTATACGTACTATTTTAAACATTGGTTTTGAGCCAGCATCTCTTAAAATATTACTACTCGTACTCTAATTCCAAAACGCTCATCCATTTGAGTTAAAGATTCATTATAAATAACAAATAAGGAGAAAATTCCTCTTAACATAAATTATAGATGCCCAACAAAGAAGCAGAGAAAAAAGGCCCACCATTGGTTTTTTTAAGTAGGCTCAAGAACTTCATACATGAGAAGGTACATAAGAAAGATGACCACCATTTAATAATGGACCATAAGTTTGAAAAGAGGCGCAAGGAAAAGTGCAAGGTTGTAGCTAATGCAAACATGTAAATCAAAATGTCTAAGAAAATGCATTGCTTCTTTTCTAATCTGAAAAATTGGCATGAGTTTCCTTCTAAATGCACTAGAGAATTCATTACCATCCTCAATATTTGAAAAGAAAGAACTTTATATGCTTCATTGAATTTATGTGACTGTTTAGGAGTTTGCCAAAGGAGGAGAGAGTTATTCATTGTTGATTCCAATGTTATTTTTACCTATGAACTTAATGTATGTGGCAGAAGTCATTGTAGGGCAAGTCTTAAGGTAATGTGAATGCTAAGGCACCATTGAATATTGAGTGTTTAATAGATGATAAATATATCAAAGGATTTATTAGAAGGGAGGACTTTGAAAACCTTTCGTCGGGTATGCTGGAAAGAGTTAGAGTTCCTTGTAATTAGTCATTGGCTGATACTCGTTTAACAGTGGAGAAGATTAAATCGGCTGAGCCTGCAAGATTTGAGTTTTGTGTACCATTTAGTCAGAAAATGTATGCTTCTTTATTTAAAAGAGAGCTTAGTTGTACTGTGAATGCAAGTGAGTGTGTGGCATGTGGGTGTGCTCTTCATTCTTCAATATGCTATGCTTTAGCCCAATATTCTAGGTTAGAGATTAGGAGTTCCAAGACTCATTCTCTTTCTCCAAGGATTCTCAACAGAGGAAGGTCCAATATTTCAAAGTAATACGTACATTCAGTTTAAAAGCATTTTACGATAATCAAAGTGAAGTGTCTTCTGGAATTTTCCCCAACAATAATTATTTCATATTTGAGCCTTTCCAAGCTTCCCATGCTGATAACGCTCAAGTTTAAGTTAGAGTTCAACTAAACCTCCACAACATAGTTTCTCTAAAGTCGGTACGATATCTCTGATAGAAGATTAAGTGAGAATCATTTCAATTGTAAACAAATGAAGTTTGATATGGTGGTAAATTGATGCAGGGCCTTTAAATGATTAAGCCCAAAGGCTGATGATTTTAATCTCATTAGGTTTAATTTTCTTTCTAGTTTTATTTCTTTCTAGATTAAGCTTATGTCTAAATAATATGATTATTCTAATATGAGAATCTTCTAGCTCTATGTTTAATTTGTTTCTAGATTAAGCTTATGTCTAAATAATAGGATCCTTTTAATATGGGAATCCTCTAGCTCTATTATAAATAGGCATGCAATAGTTGAGAGATGCATTCAACCAAGATCAATAAAATTTCTCTCTTTAATATTTTTTTCCTTGTAATCTCTTTTATTTTATGGATTCAAATCGCTTCCGCTACGTGTTCTCTATTATAAATCCTTTTGAGAAAACTAATTTTTGAGAAGCTCGGAGAAAGAACTTCAGTTGGTACAACATGACAAACTTATGAAGCAAACCAAATAAAGGAATAATGCCCTTGAAGCTTATGTTTATGAGATGTGTTGTAAGCTTGCTAACATGTATCAAAGGCTTAAAACTGATTTGGAGAAAGATGGGATCTCAAGAAGCTTACAAGAGAATGGTTTCAGGAAGATGGAGATGATTAGTCTGTAACAGTAGCAAACTGGAAGATCCTTGAAAGTTAGTGGATCCCATTAAATACGGTTATAAAGATGAAGAAGCTAGGGTAATAGCTATAAGGGATATGTTGAAGTGCATAGTGGATTATCGGATGGGAGTAGAATCACTTTCAACCAGTGGCAAAGATGCGATCATTAAAAAAATGCATAAAGCAGGCAATGACTCATTCTTTTCATTTTATATCTTTGTAGCACTCCAATAAGGGATTGGCAATAATAACTACAATTAGGGCACCTAATATAGATATCCCTAGGGCAGACACACTCTCAAGAAGTCTAATTAAATCTTTTTACTTAACAAAAGCATATGGTAGACAGATGACCTCAATGAACCCTTAAAAAAATACGACCCCAACGAACAAATTAAATATCGAAATAGGGCATGTAAAGTGCATATTGCTGGTATTAATGTCTTTTAAAATGAGCTCCCAAGAATAAGAATCTCATAAGTAATAAAGAAAACTATTCGTAGAAGTTTACCTTTACAAAGGAGGGATGACTATGATGAAGAGTGAGAATGAGCCATATGGCTTTGAAACACCTTGATTTATTCCTCTTCAAACCCTGAAATTCAAAAAATGACTATGGTGATTTCAAGTGAACATGCCCCCTTTTCTAAAAATAACTATGCATATCTTTTTCTATTTTAATGAAAGACGTATTTGCGCTCATTAAGAGCAGGGGAAAATACTAAGCTAAAATTATTTAGGTTAGGATTTTGCTATCTCATATAGCTAGTGAAGTAAGAAAGGAGAACAAGAGTACCCAAGTATAATGCCATGATTGAGATGGGAGTCGTCTCCTTCGCCTTTGAAATCCTAACCCTAGCCGCCTTTTCTCGCTAGGGTTTTCACCTTTTTGACCCATCCTATGTACTAAATCTTATATTTATTACCTCAAATTTACTGTTCCTCTCCTCTCCATCTCTCATCTAGATTGATTTCATCATCTTTTGGTTTTCTTTTGCCAACTCTTGATGTATGGCTTCAAGTTACCTTTCTAACACACATTCTCTCCCTCATCCTTCCACCCCATTTGAAAATCCCTGTAACAATATCATCATCCCCACATCTACATCTGCTGCTATTTTTCAACCCGACCCCAAGGCATTCTTGGGTTCTCAAACCTCATTTTTGCAGTGTGATATTGCAACGATTATCAAACCCTCCTTCGCTAGTATAGCCACAGTGAAAACAATCAAACTGGTGCTTGAGGAGTTCAAGCTGGATATAAAGATTTTATTTAAAGATGGTATGCTGGTGATTTTATTCTCACCATCTGATCTGAAAAAAGCTACTGCAGCTTTTAACACACTACAAGAAAATAGGGTAGTTGCCACAGAGGACTTTTAGTTTTTGCTACAACTTTATCAGTGCCAAACTACCACAGTTAATACCGTGGCTATTGGACTAAAACAGTGGCTAAAGCTTAAAAAAAAAACACTATTGATTTGGGCACGGATTGAACAAAACCGTGGGTGAAGAGGCGAAACTGTGGCAAAAAAACAAGCACTCAAACTATTTTTGCTCCCGCCTTGTTTTCCCGCACACTCTAATTCAATTTTGGCTATCCAATTAGAGGAGAAATATCTTTATTCTCTCATCTCTCTGCTCAGTACTTCACAATTTTGAGTTTTTGATTTTCACTCTCTCGCTCTCTCTCTCTCTCTTTCGATTTGTTGTGAGCCTTGGTTTCATTAATTATGAGTTATTTGATTTGTTGCGAGCCTTGGTTTGATTCACAGGTACTTCACAAGCCACCTACACTACAAATTCTCTGCTCGATACCTGTTTTGATTTACAGGTACTTCACAAACCGCCTTGGTTTATGTAATTATAGTTTGTTTTGCTCTCTAATGTTTCATTATTTGATTTGTTCCAGTTTCAATTAAGGTTTCATTAACAATAACAAGTCATTCCTCAATTAAAAGGTACAATTTCTTTTACCCTAATTTTCATCTATTATTGATTTTGTATCTTCTAATTGTGAGATAAATCCCATCCCCAAATCCCAATTATGAGTTATATGATTCTTCTTTGACATTTTTATTGAGAGTAAAGTTGGGATTAGGCAGACCCTCATCTGTATATTAAGTAAATCCCAATTTTATTTATTTATAATCTTTATATAAAAGAACTAGTGCAATATGAATTTATTGAAATTTAAGATCTTTTTTGCTAGGATAGTATTTTAACTTTCTCATACTACAAAGGATTCTCCTGGTTCAAACCTCTTCCTTTATGAGGCTCACATGTGCATTGTGTTTTTCAAATCCGGCAAATATAACATATTTTTCATATTTATCAATTTTTACCTAATCTATTCAACCACTATAAGTTTCGTGAAGTCTAGTTTTAATAAAATAGATATCTAGGCGTGGGTCATTTCGAGATAATGAATATATTAAATTGTGAATTAGGTTTTCAGAATTGGGAACTAAGTTTGGACAAATTGGATGTGAATGATTTATCTAGTGTTTGAATGAGGGTTCGGGCAATGTTGGAGATTTGTGATGTTAGTGAATAATTGGGGATTTTTAATGTTTGAGTGATGATTTGATATGGGTTTTTGATTTCCAGAACTGGGTGTTGTTTATTTTGGGGGGAATTCTTTTGGTTAAGAATCAAGATCATTTCTTTAGGGGTTGATTAGTTGGCATTTCAAGAAGAATCTAAATGGGAGAGTTTGGGCAACTGGTTTGTGGTTTGTAAGATTTGATCTTTGGTTGTTTATTTTGATCGGTCGAAAGAGAAAGCGAAGGGAGGGACTTATTTTGATAAACATGATTTGTATATATGGAGTTCGCCGAGGATGATTATGATGAGGAGACAGAGCTTATGAGTAATATCAAGTAGATAAGCATAAAAAAACATTCATTGGGCCAATTCATTCCTGAACACTTTATTGTTTCTGCACTTCAAAATGTGGTAGAGAAAATAATTAAAGGCAGTACACATTACCTTATTGCTGATAGAACTAACTACTGAGTTACAGATCTACTCTATCTCATTCTCCGAAGTAGTAATGTTTCTGCCGATGTGGCTGAATCTACTGCTAACTAGAACAAGAGTAATTACACCCCATGAATAGGTGACCAATGCTTTAACTGTTGGAGGCACAAAGAGAGCAGCTAGAACTTTGGAGAGCTCTTCTAGTAACTAGATAAACGTGATTAGGCAGACAACCCCTTAAGAGCTTCCCTGTAAAAAATCATTGCTTGAAAATAACATATGGAGACCAATACATAACATACTGTCTTCCATGTCTTCCAGTAAGTCTTAACTCTTTTCGGTTTCAACAGTGAGGCAGTGGTGTAGTTCCCCATAGCATAAAAAGTCCAAACAATTTTATCTCTCAGCAGAGCACGAGGATATTTGAGGCAGATTGGTGAAGATAACTCCCAAGGAATCTTGCAGGTGACAAGGCACACCATTTCCCATTATTAATCGGATTTGATACTTTGACTAATGTCAAAGTATTAAGGTTGAGGAAAGAGTTGTGAATAAGCTGGGGGGTGAATCTCTCTTTCAAAATACCAAGTTTGTGCCAAGGAACTTTATAGAATAGTAGACCTAGCATATCATCTAAGATGCATAGTGAAGCCCGTGGCCTTTTTCGTTTGGTATTTTCATCTCCCAAAAAAATTTCATTTTGATCTTATAAGCTTGAATCCATTTAGCCCTAGGACCCTCATGTTTCGCAACTATCTTGGAGGTTTGCCTCATTATAGCAGCATGATTCCAACTTTCCAGTTTCCCTCATTATAAGAAAGGAACAGTTCTCTTCTTGGTGTTGTGGCCATGCCACAAAATGCTAGAGCAAACAACTTGAATCTTGTTGATAACCAACTTAGGCAACATAAAGGAGTTGATCCAGTAAACTTGAATGCTATGAAGCACTGATTTGATCAATTGAAGCCTCCCTGCAAATGTAAGAAATCTATTGGTCCAAGTTTACAATCTAACAACCATTTTTCAATCAGAGTGTTACAATTTTCCGAAGTGAGCCGTGTGGAAATAAGAGGGAGACCCAAGTAGTTAAAAGGCAAAGTATCTTCAAAGAATCCAAGACATATCATATCTCTTTCTTCCTCAGTAACCCCAGAGAAATCGATAGAGAATCCTCCACAGGATTTACTCTCAGGGAAGCACATTATTATAGAACACATTTTCCCGGTGCCGTGTGAAAAAAGGCATACAGATTTGATGGTTCAAGAAGATATTTTAATAAAGAATGGGATCTAACAGAAGGTAGTGGTAGGGGTTTTTGTTGGTATCATGTAGAGCTTCCAAGAGGTAATCAGAAGCTCTCATTATCTGCACAATATTGTTGATGGTAATGCTTTGCTGTTCAAGCCCAACAATAATATTAAGCGACTCTTAGACGTGGGCATCAGAAGCTTTGTTGCATGGCCCAAAAGCATTATTAGTTTTTAGAATATGAACTTTTTTAGTTAATTAGATCTTGTCAGTTTTCCTTTTTGTAAACATGGGACAGTGTTAATTACTTTTGTATAGACGTAACTAGCTTTTGATGCTTATAATCATGTTTCTTAGTTTATTTTCTATTGAAAGATATGAATGTCAAGTATTAACATGTATTAAATTACCTATTTTACGCAATTAGGTAAACCTTTTTTAACTCCGCCTATGTAAAGTTGTTAAAGTTTTGCATAGCCGGTTCCAAGCCTGGGTAAAGGAGGAGGGAAAGAGGTGAGATTATATACTTGTGACTGGCCATATGTAAACTATTTATTCATATTGATTACTATGTGTTTTAATATATGTGCTCATTTCATTATAATTTATGAAGGTTAGAAATAAAATAAACATCAGAGGGAACTTAGGAAGCCCCAGCCCTGGTCTGGTTGAAGCTCGAGGTTATGCCAGAGATGAAGATGGTACACCATTTGAGGAGCTTCAGGCATAAGACTGAAGTCCAACACATGAAAACATTGCTTGAAAATTATATAGAACTCGTAGGTTAACTAACTTTATCTTAATTAGATTCTCGGGCACAAAATTTTGGTTTTGGATGCAAGCAATATGGATCTACATTGGGATCTTCAAGAACGCCAAGTAAGTTGTGAATATCTATCACAGCGTGCTGTCGAGGCTCAAGTATGCTATTTTTCTATCATACTTGATAACGAGTCTTACAAATTAATGTATACTGCTTTCTTTTAGCAACTCATCCACATATTGTTTTTCTTGGCTGTATCTGTTGGTAACTTCTTGAAACCGTGCCAATGCCTTTCGGTACTCTGTCTCAAATGGTGTAGCTCATTTCTCTTCCTCAAAATTTGAGCCTCAAGCTTTTTAAGCTTTACTGTAGTATCCTCAAATGTTTTTGCACATAGAGCCTCAATGGTGCAAAACAGGTTAGCTCAATTTTTTGCTTTGTATTTAATATGTTTATGCTTGTGACCATTTGTACTCTTCAAAATGAAACTTATTCCTATTTTTGATTCTATTTGATAGACTTTCTAAACTTTCTTTTTCAGGATTACGATCTGGTGATGTTGTACGTGTCCAAAATTTAAGGACTCGAAGGTGAACTGTTGCGTTTGCAAAGCTTGAACAACAACACACATTGCAATGATTTTCTTGATTGCATTGATATGGAGGATGATGCACTCCGCTCATGAAATGCATATCATCATTTTTCATCTGGTTGTGATGCTAAAGCTGTGGACTCTACTGGTACACTTTTTATTGCATGCTTTTATTACATAAATCCTCTATTAACATATCTATAAATATTTTAAGAGCTCTTTTAGTATCTTATTATCTTAATCCATGTTAAAACTGCATGACTAAGTATGACGTAACCTAAGATAACGGTCACACATACTGCTTCCCTACAAGTTTTGTGCTAGTAACAAATGTTGTCCACGAGGTTAGTTGGCATTGTTAGCTTTGGTGAGTGTTAGCATTCAGAATGATATTTATTTATTTATATTTTCTAGGTGTCTCGTGTCTCTTTTTTTTTTTTCTTTTTCTGATGCTACTCTATTCCAACATTACTTAAGATAAAAAAGTATGACATGTAGTCAGGGAGAAATTAAACTAGTCCAGAGATGCTAACATTTTTTTTATGGGGTTAGAGATGTTAGTAGGATTTTTTAAATCATTTTTTTTTGTTGAATTGTCTAAACACAAATTTTGATTTCTTTAGCGGTTTTTAATGCAGGTGATGTTGAAGAAGTCGAAAAGGAGTTGGAACATTCTTCTCTCCAAGATAAAATGGACAAGGAGCTTCAAGAATTGGATAAAGCAAGAATCGGAGCAATTCAGAATGTGGAAGGCTTCACAGGAAAAGGAAGTTCTCCAGGTAAAGTATACTTATAAATAGCACATATCTAATTACTTACATTGTTAATGTTGACCATCAAGGTTGTATCGTGGACTCTTGTTCAAAGTTTGGATCAAGAGTTAAATATTCCAATCAACACTCTGTTAAAGAGAACAGAGTTCAATTCAAAGCTTGTTGTTGTACTTTCTTTGATGAATGAATGCTTCATGCCTACATTTGATCGGCAAAGTGGTATTAATATGATACAGAGTGTTTTATATAACTGCGGGTAGGTATTTTACTAGAACTTGCTTGATCTTTTTTTTGGGATAACTTATAAATCATTGTTAATGTATCTGTATGATCCCGTAGAACCTTCAAATGTTCATAGAATTTGAACCACATTGTCACAAATAATATGGAGAAGTTGCTGCTCTGTAAAATTAAATTTTCAGATTGGAGGTTTTCTTATTGCCTAATTTTAATATGTCCTTATGTTAGTAGATAAATGCCCAATGCTTATAGGGTAACTAGAGGGGTGGGGGAAACATTGGTATATATAGAGCATATAGGTACACTTTAGGCATGGAAAGAAAAATTATGTTTATCAAACTCGTACGCTATTTTAAATCTTCTTTGCCACTGCACACTATTTCTCAATAAGGCTTTTAAGTGATATTTTTTTCTTTCTTGTAGATCGAACTTTAACCAGCTCAATTACCGTGGCTTCTACACCGCAATTTTGGAGAGGGGTGATGAAATCATCTCTGCAGCATCTATCAGGTAGATTCTCTCTCATGGGTGCCCATCTAGTGCTTTTGTTGGTAATACTAATTCTACTTGTCTCAACCAAATTTATCCAACTCCTAAATTTTTCCTTCTACTCCATCTGGGTTACCACACTCTTTCCTCCCAGGCATTCTTTATAATTTCCTGCAACCATCAACGTCAATCCATAAATTAAAACTATTTGAAAGAAATTTTACAGTTTCTAGGATTTTGAGTGAGATTAACCATCATAAAGCTATTTCTGAAATACCGCAGTTGTGAACTCACACTCAGTGCTGGAATCTGGGAAATTGTTTATCTAGCTTTCATTAATCAAGGCCTATCAATCTTAGTCATGATCCCATCCTGGGTACATTGTTTGTTTAACCATGTGTACTTACGCAAACTGTATCTCATGTCCATCGTGTTGATATCACTCAAGTAACTTTGATGCTTTACGAAAGTTTCAGTAGCAACTGGCCTTCCTCCCTACTTATCATCATTACAAAAAAAACTGAATTGAAGTCCCTGCTAATAGCCAAGGTTTGTTGTAAAACCTGTTGATGTGTTAGAGATGTTTCCACTCCCTGCGACACTATTAGAGCCATACACAGCAGAAATGAGTGTACTCGTTTGGGAGCTCTCTACTATGCAATGCATAACTTGAGGAAAGACTCCTGTAATAGTTACATCACAAATCAGGGATCCCAGTAGACCAAAATTCTACCGGTATTAGTACTTTCTGCATTACTAACACTTTGCCGGGTGGGGTAGATTTTGCTAATAACAGTTCTCACATTAACCTTTTTATGTTTGGCTCCACTAACCCAAGAAAGGGCACTTTACGAAGGCTCAATATATTTTGAACTTCTCCCATGGTTTTGTTCTAGACTTAGTCAAGCTCACCTTACTTGTGATGTAGTGGGACAGACTGATATGTTGATCCACCCAGTAATGCAGGATAACTGTATTCCAATCTGGAAGAAGAACAAAGTCATAAGTCAAAATACTCCTTCTCCCTATACCAGTAGCTACTTAAAATTATGTTTCTTTCTTTGTGAAATTTATTTTTATGACCTGGGATGTCTGGTAATGAAAACCATTCAGGAAATTTGTTGAATCCAGAATTAGGCAATTAGCCAACCATTATTCATTATTTTGATCATGTATCTTTTTATATATTTATCAGTTTGTAAAACATCAATCCCTGAGCTTTTGCAATCCATGGAAAAAGCTATTGATGGTCTACGTAGCCGTTATGGTATCCTTTCAGCTTGAATGTAACAACTACTCTGTGAGTATTACTTATTATAGTTTTCTCTGTTACTTTTTTGTGTGGAATTACTATCATAGATTAATAGTATGAAATTTTTGCGTTTCTGCTTTCCTAGTTTATGTCAACTTTCGTACTTAATTTATATATGTGATTTTCTAGGCTCTATTCGGTTATATGTCATAGTAGAATTGTTAAAATCCTAGTTTCCATTTTTGTGTAATGCGAGAACATATTTCAGTTTTTTATAGTGTACAAGGTAAAAGTGAAACCACTTGTAGGTCACATTTTAGTTTGCAGGGATACAAAGCTAGCCTTAGATGGTGATGAGAAAATGGGTAATATGGTTGCCCATGATGTTCAAGATATAACTAAGGAAGATGGTGAGATAATTGAAGCAGTTGAACATTTAAAGGTTGATACCATTGTCCCTGCATAAAAAAACACTTAGCAAGCAAAGGATGTGTAGGCTCATCAAGCTGGTCTCATGGAACAAAAGGCACAAGAAGGGTCTGTGAATGTTGTGAATGCAGATTTACCTACATCTGAGGACGATACTGATACTGGGTATGTCTCAGACCTGGATTCAGGCTTTTATTCTGATATTAGGCATTATGTAAGTGCTTGTGCTACTCCAGTAAAGAAACCAAGGGTAAGGGTCACATCACGAATGACTATAACGGTTAATAAAATCATTAGAATATGTGATCAATTAATTTTGACGGGGCCATATGGCGCAGCTGTTCAAGATCATGTGAAGTATGATATTATTGTGTTAATTAGGCTTGGGATAGGAGCAACACCTTTTATTAGTGTTATCAGAGATATCCTTCACGGGTTACAGCTTACGGTATGTGATTTTGTACTTCTCCCAATTCTTTTTACATTTCCTAAATACTATTTTCTTAACCGGGATTTGTACTTTTTTTATTTTTGAGATAATTGATGAAGAATCTGGCGATACCTGATGTCCATCAAAAGTGTATTTTTATTAGGTTACAAGAGAACAAAGCTCCTTTGAATGGTTTATAGATGTCATGAAGGAAATATTAGAGACAACCCCAAGGCAGGTAAATCCTTCTAGATGATAACATTATCTTTCACCATTATCGCCTCCAATTGATGATGAAGATTTCAGTGACGACCTATTTTAGAATCCAGAAATAGGTTATTCAAAGATGTTTAGCAGGTTCGTCACATCTATAACATGACCTTTACTTACTGTAGTTTGTGAAGGTTTTTCTTTGATCAACCACCAAAGCTTTAGATATAAACTCCGTACAATCATCTTATTATGCTGTATTACCCTTGTTTTTTGTAGCGGATTCGCCGAACAAAAAATGAATAACAAACAAGTTGCACATTTTGTTTCTTTTTATCATGAATTTATGTTTATGCTTGAAAGTTCAGTTGCTTTACTTTAACGTCTCTAGAGATGTGAAAACCCTACTTTCTAGTTTCTTTTGTGTGGTTCATGTTATTGAGGTGCGTATCATGGTTTTCTGTGGCAAAAAAAAGTTATAATTTATTTATTATATGTTTTTGCCACGGATTTTGTAGTGGTAAAAGTAGGTTTTTGCCACGAATTTTTCTGTGCTAAAAAAATTATAATAATAATAATAATTATTTATTATATGTTTTTGCCACAGATTTTATAGTAGTAAAAGTAGGCTTTTGCCACGGATTTTGTAGTGGTAAAAGTATGCTTTTGTCACGGATATTTCTGTGGCAAAAAAAGTTTCTCATTTGCCGCAGATTTTTCAGCGGCAAAAAATTACTTTTTGCCACGGTAAAAATAGTTCCAAAGCTTTAGCCACCATATCAACGCCACGGTAAAAACGGTGGCAAAAACCCTTTTACCACAAATATTTTGGTGGCAAATACCCTTTATTCTTGTAGTGACAACTCTTGTTATGAGTTTCCTTGCTGGCAAGCCTAAATTTGAGGTAATTGAGAATTGTAGGGGCCAAGTTTCGTATGAAGGGAAACTGGCTATTACACGATGGGGTTAATATTCAACTAGGGGTCTGCAAGTATATAATTTCAATAATAAAAAATACTATTGAGACAATACACTTGTGCGGAGGCCTAAAATGGGTTACTCTACAAGCTCTGGTAAGGATTTTAAGGAGAAATGATATATATATATATATATATATTGAGTTAGTCGAAGGATCGAGGAGTGGGCTGTTACAGGGTATTCGAAGGTAATCTTGTAAGGTTTTGTGAGAGAGATTTTTTAACCCCTTCATCGTGCATCTTCCATCCTATTTATAGACTATAGAAAGGGCTGAGTCACCATGGGAGGTCAAGTTACATGTATATCCTCTGGGGATAACTGACTTGTACACGAAGTCAGTTCTGATACCGTAGCTGTTGGTTCTGGCACTGTAGTTGTTGGTTCTGACACTGTAGTTGTTGGTTATGGCATTGTAGTTATCGAGCGGCTTATTTCTCTATTATGTTTGGTGAGTTGGCTGTCTGACGTGTCTGACTTCACCATGTACGTCTATGGTCGAAGTATTTCTGGTACTGGTACTGAGTTCTGGCACTGCTCTTCTATCTTTGATTAAAGCAATTAGCTTTGATGATTCCTTCGAGTGTTCGATTAGTCTCGGAAATCTTCATAGACTTAGTTAATGTCTTGTTAGGCTTCGAGTCTATAGGTAGGCTTCGATGTAGCACTCGATTATTTGACTTGTGCGAGAAGGCTGTGAGTAGGCTATTATATTCGCCCCCTCTTAGCAGGGCCCTCAAAAATTAGCATAGATGGCGCGTGTTGAGAAAATAGTTAGGCATGAGAAGTTGGAGAGTTGACTGGTTGAACGTGTCTAATTCCGAGGGGAGTAATTAAGAGAGGAATTGATTAAGAAGTAATTAATGACCCTTAATCCCTGTATAAATAGAGGGTGTGAGGGGAAGTTATAGGCTATCTCCATCTTTTACTTTGCAAAACCGAAACCATGGAAACTACCCCAAATATGCAGTACCAGAAAAGGATGGATACCTGAGAGTGTCAGATAGAAGAGAAGACGGCGGTGTTGAAGGAGAAGTTCTTCAACGATTACAGTCTGGACTGGGTGGTGCCAGACTTAGCCGAGCTGGAGCCAGAGGAGCCAATCGGCGGGATGCCATATACACATTGGTGGAGAGTGATGCAGTGGATGAACCCGAGCGCCAGCAATTGGTATTTCTTTCTGAAGTGCATGACCGAGGACGAGGTCAATGCAAAAGACCAAGTTGAGGACGAGGAGGTAGGGATCTGCAAGAATTGCCCCGTATGCAAATATGAGAGTCTTAGTTTTGGTATTGGCATTGGTGTTGGTGTTGGGAGGTGGGAGAGGAAGTTGTTGTGTTTTACTGCTGATGTTTTCTATCTCTGTTTGTTTGTTTTTTTTTTTTTTTGGTATGGTGATGTATTCGAATGAAATAGTACTATTTTGAAGTATAACATCGTAATTGCGACAGGCACAGTAGACAAAAATAATATAGGCGCGATAGCATTTTGTCGAAGGTTGAACTTTAGGAATCGAACACTAGAAAATGGTAAGAACTTGAGTAATATCGAAAAAGACTGACCGACAGTTCGAGTACTTAATATGTATGGAGGAATGGGCAATGTAGAATGTAAACGATGGTTGGCAAACGAGATTAGGAGCGGTTTGAAAATATTCGATTTCGAAGGCATAAAAGCTTCGACTGCAAAACCTGATAGCTGTAGCAGTTGATATGTCAGAGGCTGTACTGTTCCTAGGGCAGAGTGCCCTGCAGGTCATCATGATGTTTTTCTCAATTTATGGAAAAAGGTGGAAGTGACGGGTAGGTTTGAGGGGACAACTTTGGGCAGGGTACCAAAAGGTTCGAGATACTTACATTTTTTTGAAGGGCGCGCATCACGCGCACATGCGAGCAGTTGAGGGTAAAATTGTAAATACCCATCTCAGCCAAAAAATGAGGGGGAGTGGAGTAGTGGTAATGATGGTGAGTAAGGAAATTGAGGCAGTTTTATTTGTCTGAGGTGGTATTTAAAGGGAAGAGGGAAAAATTTACTGTTTCCCAAATAATTAATCATAAAGAGAAAGAGAGAGAAAGAGAGAAAAACATATGCCATTTTAGAGGTAGAGCTTATTGGAGAGGAGAAAAGGAAATATCGTTGTTGCTGAGAGAGCTGAACCATTCGAATAGGTATTTCTTCTAATTTCCTTCGTAAATAGGTGATTTGTAGTTATGCTCTGTAGTTTCTTTTGTTGTATTTGTATGTTATTTGTATTGTGGGGTAGGTGTTGTTAGGGTTTTGGTTGGTAAGGGCCTGGCCGAGGAAGGGGGTAACCCAAGTGGTTGGAGATACGACCCAGTAGTAAATTGAGGATATTAAGGTGGCGACCAGGGTTATAGTCGAATATTCGACTTTGGGTTGCACGAGTTAGAGAGGGTAGGAAAAAAAATATGATATCGAAGCGTGGTAGTCAAATATATCGATCTAATTGCATACCTCTTCTTCTGTAGGGTAAAATACATACCCGTCAAGCTTCGAGGATGAGACTGATAGATGAGGAGGCCAAAGTAAATGAGCCGAGTATATCTGGTTGAGGCTAAAGGGGTGAGAGTAGAGACGTAGAAGTATTAGATATTGCAACAAACGCCCTATTAATTGTGGTAGTACAAGAAGTTGAAGCTTCGAGTCAGAGCCGCCGTAGGGCTTGAGTGATCGAGGAGAGTGATGAAGAGGAGACTAAGGAAGGGGAGGGAAGGGAAATGAAGGTAGTGTCGAGCCTTCGGGGGGATGGAAGGGAGGAGGGGGAAGGGGAGCGGAGCGATAATAGTGATAGTTCAGATGGTTCGAGGAAAGCAGCGGGGCCAGTCTCGACTCAGGAAAAAGCGAGACTGGATTGATTCATGGTCAAACATGAGTTGTCGAAGGTAGGTGTTGAGTTAATGCCAGTAGGAGCCAAATTTACATTCAAGGATATTCCTTGGGAGGGTTTCATGGCTTTCAAGGGCCAGATTCGACTAGGGATGCAATTGCCCCTTCGAAAGCTGGTGAACAAGGTATTGAACTACTGGGATGTGGCTCCTTGCTAGATGAATGAAAATTTCTACGAGATGATGAGGGTGGTCGCGGGGATGAATATAAAGTTGAAACATGAGAAAAGATGGTTGATCGAGTGGTTTGATATTGTATCGTTCTACTCGAGGAAAACCAATAAGAAGACAGATACTTGCCACATCCATTGTCATGCTGTGATAAACTATGGCTATTCGATTTGTGTTCGATGAGGCGTGGGTGGGATAAGGATTTAGTGGTGGTAAAGGGTAATTATGAGAATGCAGAAGGGGAAGAGGTGTACAAGCTGCAACACAGGGTGTACAATCCAAGTAAGTTGACAGTCGAAGGCTGTTGGTTAAGTGGTTCGAATAAGTTATTTAATCTTGTCTTTTGTTGTTTTGCAGAACCCAGTAGCAAAACATTGTCGAATCCGAAGATGTATATAGGCGAACTGATCGACCACGATGAGGCGTGGGTAAATTGGGTATTTGGTAAGCTGGGTATTGTGAGGAAAAGGTAGAAGAAGACAAATACATTGCTTCGAAGTGTATATGTTGTTGCTAGACCGGCAAGGAAGAGAATGGAAGAAGGTGCTTTGACAGGGGCCGTAGAGATGGAGAAGGGTAGGTTGACTCGAAATTTAAACTATGTGTCGAGGGATCGGTGAGGGGGGCTGGAGATCGTACATCCGATTGTGCTCGAGGTCATACTCAATGTATTGCGGCAGGCTAGCAAAGGTAAGGGCAAGGTTGTCACCGAAGCTTCGACAATGCATCAGACAAAGACTATTCAGCATATGAAATCTCGTGAGCAAGTGGTTGATGACGTAGATAACGCGAACGAGGCGTGACGCGAAGCTGAATTGGAGGAGCAGGCTCGAACCACGGCCGCGTCGATGGAAACCCTCTACGGAAATGACCCAGATGAGGCAGAAAAGCAGATGAATTAGGCTCTACATCAGGTAACTATTTTTTGAGATTGTGAAATTATGTAAAAAGGGTGACAATGTTTTGAGAACTATTGACGGGTCTAATATTCTAGTAGGTGCATGCTTGGGCCCAAACTTTTACCAAAGCCCAGAAGGTAACAACTAAGCAGCTAAAACAGGCGAGGGATAGTCTAGGGCTTGCTTGAGGGACCTTGATGTTGCTGGGAACCGTGATTAATGTGTTAAAGCGAGAAAAGTTGCGGATTAGAGCCGATTGTGTGAGGGAACTCAAGACTGCGGCTGACAACAGTAATCAACTGCGAAAAATGTTGGAGGCGAAGCTGACTAAAAAAGAAGAGCACCTGGAGGAATAAAGAGCAAGTTACCAGGCGCAATATGATGTGGAATGCACAATGGCCACTGCTCTGAAGAATTTTATTGATGATTTCGGGTATAATCCCGAGACTTTGGAGCACTTTCCATCAACCACAAAATCTGCCCCTATCAAAGATGGGGCGCATGCAATGGGGATAAAAGTTGATCCTGCTGGTGGAGGTATTGGAGATAATGCGGTGGCTTCTGCGGTCGAAGGGGATGGTGTTGGTACAAGTGTAATCGCAGAAGATGCTGTTGTTGGTGGTGGTGTAGGCACTGTAGGACTCAACCCTATTGTTGAGGGTACTGAAGATGTTACTATTGAAGAACCTGTAGGAAGAGTTAGTGCGGCCACTCCTGCATGAGTGGAGTGCTGGTAGAATGGTATGTTCTTGTTGTCTATTTACTGTAACAAACTCTTTTCTTTTATCTTGCTATAATGTTTAAACTTGATTGATGTGGCGTTTGAATTGAATGTACTGGATGGGCAGTACTCAAATAATGTGTAACGTATTTGAACTTGCTAATTGTTTGTATGTGGCTGATTTGAATTGCTTGTGTGTATTGAACTTGAATTTCGGGTATATCTGTATGCTTGTGTCCGTGTGTATGATTCGAAGTATAGAATGCTAGTATCAGGGTTTGAGCTGGAACCTTGAAGAGTATCGAGGTTGTACCCGAGTATCAGTTGAATCGAAGGGTTTGCTCGACCATACATGCCCCTCGAGTTTGGTTGAAGTGGAAACTTAAAAAACTTTGAGGTCGCCCCCAAGTATCAGTTGGGTCGAAGGGTTAACCTTATACTTAGGTTAGACCAAAAAATTTACTGGACTTCGAAGGTCACCTTCGGGTCTGTCCGCAGGATTGAGCCTAAACAAAGCATTATGTGGTCGCCCCCAATACATTCCTGAGGGTCTGGTCTGTCGACCATTCATGCCCCTTAAGTTTGTTTGAATTGGAAACTTGAAAAACTTTGAAGTCGCCCCCAAGTATCCGTCGGGTCGAAGGGTTGACATGATACTTAGGTTAGACCAAAAAATTTACTAGACTTCGAAGGTCGCTCCCGGGTCTGTCTGCGAGATTGAGCCTAAGCAAAGCATTATGTGGTCGCCCCCAATGCATTCTCGAGGGTCCGGTCAGTTGACTATTCATGCCCCTCGAGTTTGCTCGAATTAGAAACTTGAAAAACTTTGAGGTTACCCCCAAGTATCAATCGAGTTGAAGGTTTGACGTGATATTTAGGTTAGACTAAGAAATTCATTGGAAGACAGGACATGAAGCTCAGAGGGTAAAAAATATGTTCATTGATTATATTGTATTTACATCAGTCTAACATGGTGTTGGCCGAGGCCTGTTGTATGAGACTAACTGTATTGTGTTCCATGGGTTAGCTAGAGGCTCATCCGCTTCTTTCATTAAATAATAGGACCCCTTGTCGGTTTTGTCATACACGACATAAAGTCCTTCCCAGGACTCGGCTTACTTGCCGGCATTCCGAGGCTTCAAAGATGGTGTGACTCGTTGGAGTACCAAATTTCCTCTATTGAAATTGCGTGGTTGAACTCTTTTGTTGTATGACTTCTGGAGAAAGAGATGGTAACGGCCAAGGTTTGCTATGGCTCAGTCCCTGGTTTCGTCGATCCATAACATATTGCACCCAAGTTTGAACTCATTAGCTTCGTCGGGTAGGTTAGGATCGTGTGTTGGAACTTTGAACTGGGTAGGTAGCACATCTTCGGTACCATAAGCCAGGAGGAAGGTAGTGCAGCCCGTTGCCTTTCTTGGTGTCGTACGATAGGCCCAAAGTACATGTTATAATTCTTAAACCTATCGACCTTTCTTCTCATCGACGCGCTTCTTGAGACCGTCGGCTAATGTTTTATTGATTGCTTCAACCTGGCCATTCCCCTGAGGGTAATAAGGTGTGAAAGAGGAGAGAGGATAATGTTGCACTTCTTGAGGATATTGTGGACTTTACTCCCAACAAACTGTGAACCATTATCGCATCGAATCATGTGAGGGCAGCCAAAATGTGTGATGATATTTTTCTATAAGAACTTGATGAATTCTTCTTCTCTGGTTCGACACAAAGGTACAGCTTTGACCCATTTAGTAAAGTAATCTGTGGCCACTAGGAGGTGTTCTTGTTTGCCCAAAGCTTTGGGAAAAGGGCCCACTAGATCAATCGCCCATTGTTTAAAGGGCCAAGCGACTTGGCTGCAATAGAGGTCTTGTGAAGGACTTCGAATGTCATGAGCATGACGTTAGCATTTGTCACAATGCTTTGCGTACTCTTCGGCTTGTTTCTTTATATTAGGCCAGAATAAACCTTGTGTTATGTTCGAGCCATAGAACGACCAGCAGTGTGAGCATCGCAGGTACCTTCGTGGAGTTCAGTGAGTATGGTATTAGCTTCGTTTTGGGAGACGCAATGGAGGTGTACACCGTTCGGGGATTTACGGTATAAACTGCCTTTAAGAATGGTGTATCTGCGGCAATTTTCTAGTAACGAACGTTTGGCTTTAGGATCTTCTGGGAGAGTAGAACTATTAAAATAAGCAAGAAATGGTATTTGCCAGTCATTTGGATTGAGACTTTCGCCCCCAGTATTGATGACATAGACTTCCATCTGGTCGATACTTGAGCTTTCGAGTACTTTGATATGGAGGGTTCGTGATTTGGGTTGGCCTAACATGGCTGCTATGTAGATGAAGGCATCAACATGTTTATTTTTGCCTCGAGGATAATGTATAATAGAAAACTTATCAAGAAAATGATCCATGCGCTGGCGGACGAGAGCAGCATACTCAGCCATGCGACCGTTTGCCTGATTATTACCGGTGTACTGCCTCTGAACAAGTTAAGAATCGGTAAATACTATAAGTTTTGGAATACCAAGTTCGTGGGCGAGATCGAGGCCATGTATTAGGGCTTCATACTCAACCTCGTTATTAGAACATTCAAAGTTTAACTTGACAGCCTTTTCGATTCTGTCATTAGAGGGGGTAACCAGAACCATACCAATCCCAGAACCGTTAGGTCCAGTGGATCCATCTGTAAAAGGACGCCAACCCGTATTAGGGTTCCAAGGGTCATTATGTTCGGGCTGGTCTTCCTAGTCGATGTCTTCGACAGGGACGTCGGCAAGAAAATCTGTGACTGCTTGGCCTTTCTGAGATATCTATTTTTTAAAGGTGATGTCATGTTCACCGAGATAGACGAACCACTTTTTTACCCGTCTATATTTATCTTTCTTGCTGAGGATCTCTCGAATGGGGTAGCTGGTGATAACACGTATAGGGTTTGGTTGAAAGTACGGTTTGAGCTTTCGAGCAGTGTAAACGAGGGTTAGGAGCAATCGTTCGAGCTTTGAATATCATATTTTAGTAGGTTTCGGAGTTTTGCTGATAAAGTACACGGGTTTCTCGATGCTAGATTCGATTCGAATAAGAACTGAACTGATAGAAGTGTATGTAATTGCCAGGTATAAAGAAAACATCTCACCTTCGATGGGGGTACTAATAATGGGTGGTCGACCAAGGTATGCTTTGAGTTTGAGGAAGGCCTATTCACAATCGGGTGTCTAATTAATTTTGGGGTTGTTCTTCTTTTTGGCCTTGTGGATGCCTTGATTATGTAAGAGGGAGAAAAACTAAACACAACGGTCAGAGGATTTCGAAATAAAATGGTTGAGGGTAGCTATCTTGCCAGCAACCTTTTGGACATCTTTTTTGGTTCGAGGCGAAGGCATATCGATGAGGGCGCGGATATGAGTGGGATCGATCTCGATACCTTATTTGCTGATGAGGTAGCTTAAGAATTTATCAAAAGAAATGCCAAATTTGAATTTGTCTGGGTTTAGCTTCATATTATATGTTCGAAGTATCCAGAAGACTTCGGTTAGGTTCTGAATGTGGGTGCATTTTTTAAGGCTTTTGCATAACATGTCATCGATGTAAACTTCAACTAACTTGCCAAGTAAAGGTTTAAACTTGGTGGTAACAAGCCATTGGTAAGTGGCACCCGTATTTGTAAGGCTAAAGGGCATGGCGTTAAAATAGTAAATGCCTTATTCAGTGATAAAAGAAGTTTTAAGTTGATCCTCGGGGAGAAGGGGTGCCTGATTGTAACCCGAAGCTGCGTCCATCATCAATAATCATTCATGATCGGCTGTGGCATCCTGGAGGACTGAAATGATTGGGAGAGGAAAATTGTTCTTCGATATATGCTTATTGAGGTCAGTGAAGTCAATACAAATTCGGATCTTGACGTTCTTCTTGGGGACAACAACAATGATCAAAATCTAGTTAGCGTACTTGACTTCTCTAATGAAACCCGCAGCTAGGAGTTTATAAACTTTGAGGTTTACAGCTTCTCGAAGTTGCGGGGCCAACGTACGCTTCTTCTGCTTTACAACGGTAGTGTGAGAGATGAGGTCAAGTCGTTGGAAGGCTAAAGTGGGGACGACACCGGGCATCTCATGGAATGTCCAGGCGAAGACGTCTTTATTTGCTCGAAGAAAGTTGGTGAGTTCGAGGCTTTCGGCCTCATCCAGAAAAGTACCAATGAGTATACCTCGACCAGAACTATCGAGTTTGATATAGACAGTAGGTTCGATGGGTGTGGTAGATGGGATTGAAGGTAAAGGGAAAGAGAAAGACATTGATTGCTATGGTTTGACAAGTTTTCGGGTTTGATCAATATCTGGGTACTTGCAAGAGCGGGCAAGGCGTTGAGAACCTTGTAAGTTCCACATGCCATAAAGGGTAGTGAAACAAAGTGTTTGGTGGTAAGTCGAAGGTATGGCTCTCATGGCATGAAGCCTGTCGCGCCCAAGGATGCTGAGATATTCAGACTTCTTGTCAATGACAAGAAAGCTGGTTTGGAGGGTAACTGGTCCTGTAGTGACAGGGAGGCTAATGCGACTGACAGAGACTTCATTGGCGCCATTGAAACCCTTGAGTTCGACATTAGCCGGGGTGATAAGGTCAGTTTTTTGCATGGCTCGAACAGTCTGGAGGAACAGTACATCAGCGGTACTGCCCGTATCAATGAGCATGGTATGGAGGATGAGGTGTTCGACCTTGATCATAATGACCAAGGGATCGGAGTGGGGGAAGCGAACATGAGAATTATCATAATTGATAAATGATATACCCTCGAGTCGAGGGTATTGGCTCGATTATGGTAGAAGGATGGGTAGTTTTTCATGGTAGGTAAGCTTGCAGCATTCTTCGACATATTTGCGCTTACTTTTAGTACGGCCGCTGTCGATATTGTTGACTTCAATAAGATATAGTTGGAAAATGTGTACCTCGGCTGGGTCGGTTGCTGGGGCGGGTTGAGGCGTGAGATATGACCCGTCGAGGTAGCTGGGAAGATCGGCGATATATTAATGTAGACGGCCTGCTTTAAAGATCATCTCCAGAGAACATTGAAGAGCATAACATTTATTGGTAGTGTGGTAGTTGCACTTGTGGTTTTGGCAGTAAGGCTCGTACTTCCTGACCTCGATGGGGTAGGGGGGTACCCCAGATAGGGTTGGCCTAAATTTGTGGGAGAAGGGTGCTGATGGGAGCAGTGTACTTGGGAAAGACCGGCTTGGGTCATTTTTTGCGGGCCTCAGTAGTGGTATCATTGGAGTTAGGGCGTTTGCGACTCTTAGTCTCCAGTAAGACGGAAGCGACTATAGGTGTAGAGGGTTGTCGAGGTTCGTTGTTGTTGGTGGTCGAAGCTTGCCCCTGGCGATTGGATTCGCGAAGGTGATTGAGGTCAATGTATCCGCTAACCTTAGATAACACCTCCTCAAGGGTTCGTGCTTTATGAAGCACGATGTACTCTTTGACACGACTATGATTTGGTAGAGCGTTAAATATGCGAGGACAACATTCAGACAGTCGAGGTTTTTGACTTTGCGTGGCTCATCGAGAAACCGCTTGGTGAAAGCTTCAAGCGTTTCGTTGCTGGATTTACAGAAGTTGAAGAGGGCATCGATTTTGACCTCGCGGTCTTTGTTAAAAGCAAACTGGGTGATAAAAGGCTTAACAATTGTTCAAAGCTTCGAATCAAACCATCAAGGAGGTTATAATACCATTTGAGAGGGCTATCAGTGAGACTGGTGGGGAACATGCAATACAAAATATGGTTGGCTATTGAATATAGACTCAAGGCGTTTTAAAATTCGAGGACATGAAACTAAGGGTCGGTATTGCGGTATTTGCTGATTTTAGGTGTATGGAAATTGGGGGGCACTTCGATCGTGAGAAGTTTGGAGCAGATAAGGTTGTTTAGCCAACTCCAAGAGGTCAGTGTTGGGCTCGCGCTGACGCCTATAGTGGCACAGATTTTCTGATCGAGTTCCTGCTAAGTGAGGTAAGCAGGGTGAGGGGGAGAACACTGAGGTGGAGGGGGAAGAGGTCGAAGGTTCGAAGTGTATTCAGCGCTATACTCCCTGAGACGTTCTAGAGTAGGGCGGCATTTGGGGTATCGGGTAGTTCGAAGAATGGAGTCGGAATAATCCTCCGTGGGGTGTACACCAAGGTGAATTTAATCGGCAGGTAAAATGGCGGGAGCACCCTTGGTGCCAAGGTGGACCGGGGGAACTTTGACTTGGGGGTGGGGCCCGAGGCGACTGTGGGCTGAAGCGCGAGAAGGGGCAGGGGCCTGGGATCGCGGTGAAGAGTCCTGGGTGTGAACCTGCTGAAGCTCTCAAGCGATGTGGCGCAGTTCGTCGGGAGCACGATGTTGGCGCTCATTGTCATCCAAACGACGCTGCTATTCGGCCTCGAGTTCGCTGCATCTATCTTCACGTTCGAGACGTAGTTGATTAGAATGGCGCTCTTCAGCTTGGGCAAACTATTGGTTGATCAGAGCGAGTTGGGCGGCTATGCTGTTGGTGGAATATCCAACAATAGCAGAGGTAGAGCAAAGGATGAGGGCCAATGAGGCTGGTTGTGAGTTGCAGAAAGAGGATGAGAGAAAAGTTGAAGGGTGTTGGGTAGGGTGGGTATAGCACAGACGACGCCAAATATAAGGGCCAAGTTTTATTTGAAGGGAAACCGACTTTTACACGATGGGTTTAATCTTCGACTAGGGGTCTGTAAGCATATAATTACAATAATGAGAAATACTACTGAGACAATACACTTACGTGGAGGCCTGAAATGGGTTACTCTATGACCTCTGGTGAGGATTTTAAAGAGAAATAATATATATATCGAGTTAGTCGAAGGATCGAGGAGTGGACTGTTACAGGGTATTCGAAGGTAATCTTGTAAGGTTTTGCGGGAAAGAATTTCTAACCCCTTCATCGTGCCTCTTCCTTCCTATTTATAGGATATAGAAAGGGTTGAGTCACCATGGGAGGTTAAGTTACATGTATATCCTCTGGGGATAATTGACTTGTACCCGGAGTTGGTTCTGACACTGTAGTTGTTGGTTCTAGCACTGTAGTTGTCGAGCGGCTTGTTTCTCTATGTTGTCTAGTGAGTTGGCTATCTAACGTGTCTGACTTCAACCATGTACGTCCATGGTCGAAATATTTATGGTACTGGTACTAAGTTCTGGCGCAGCTCTTCTATCTTCGATTAAGGAAATTAGCTTCGATGATTCCTTCGAGTGTTCGATTAGTCTTAGAAGGCTTCGTTGACTTAGTTAATGTCTTGTTGGGCTTCGAGTCTCTAGGTAGGCTTCGATGTAGCCTTTGATTATTCGACTTGTGCTAGAAGGCTGCGAGTAGGCTACTACAACAGTAACATCAACTCCCACTGGGGTCTCATGGCTGAACCGAAGGTGGCAGTGCTCAATTTTGAGCATATTATGGTAATGTTAATGGCAGAGAAAGATGTCATAAGTACCCTCTCTAGAGAGTCAAGGCAAATCAAGGGATTTTTTTACAAGCTAGCTCGTTGGACTGTCGAATTTGATCCCATAAAGGACTCACCTTTTGCTCCTGTTTGGATACAATTTCCTGGTTTGATGCTTCATCTCCAAAACAATGGGATAGTCAAAGAATTGGCCGGTCTTGTTGGGAAATATTTGATCACGGATATATCAACACTCAGCCTGAGTAGACCTAACTCGGTTCAGGCTTGTGTGGAGGTTAATTTCATGAAGGAACTACCAGCTAAAGTGGGACATGCCTTCAACAAATCTTTCACCATGGAGCAAACTGTTTTGAATGAGAGACTTCTGAGGTACTGTACAAACTGTGTTCTTCAAGGGCACAACAATGCAAATTGTACTAGACTTCATCCAATTATGGTAATAGATAAAAGGGAGGGGAATAAACATGGGAAAGTTTTAACAATGGGGAAATCAGTCCATACAAATAGTAATGATTTACAACTTCAGACGACAGAGATTTTGGCAGTAGATTATGGGCACATAACAGCAGCAACTGAGCCACATTTAGTGAGGCAGAAAACAATGATCACAGTGGGGCAGAAATCAGTGAATACAACAGAAACTGAGCTTCACTCTGCATGGCAGAAGACAATGAGTATAACAAATAACATCAGCGAAGCAGTGGTGAACAACGGAGGAGCTAAAGCAACAAGGCACACCAAGAATCGACAAATTTTAGATGGTGTGCTATAGGACTTGGGGAGTGGATGTCAATCAGACATTGAGTATTATGGATAGGGAGATGCACCAGATTGGACTTTATTCAAAAAGAGCTGATCTAAATCACAAAGAATCCTACTCAGCATGGTCACAAGGAGCAAGGGTGCTCTCATATCCAAGTTCAAGTAACTTAAATGGTGTTAGGTTCATTACTCATTTGGAATTGCAGGGGTATTGGCAATGCCAAAATAATAAGCCATCTCAAAAAAGATTATCAAACAACACCATATCTCAATTGTGGCTTTGCTTGAACCTTTTCTAGATGCATCACTATGGAATAGTATTGGTAGAAGAATAAACTGTGCCTCTTTTATGTCTAGCCAACACATGGGGGGAAAATTTGGGTATTGTAGAAACAAGACTATGAGGTTGAATTTGTTTATGCATCTAATTAAATGTTGCATTGTAAAATAAGTTATAATAATCAATGGAGTTCTTTTGTGTCTATCGTCTATCCCAAATATGGCATCATTGAAAGAAGAATACTATGGGAGGACATTAAAACAATATCAATGACAATGATTTCTCCATGGTGTACTATAGGTGATTTCAATATAGTGTGACATCACTCAGAAAGGCTTGGGGCAGATGATCCTCAAATAGATCCTTGCTAGAATTTGAAGACATGATTAAGTCAACCAGCCTAATGGAGACTTTGTTTTCTGGATCCAGCTACACATAGTGCAATAATCATTAAGCGAATTCTAGACAATATGCACGATTGGATAGAATGTTGGTGAACTCTAGCTTTATGGCATCATTTCCTATTAACAAAATCTCACATTTAGAAAGATTCTATTATGATCATTCTCTACTGCTTCTATCGTTCACCAATAATCTTTATCAAGGTCTCCGACCATTATGTTTCTTAAAAATGTGGGCGTCTCATGCTAGCTTTCCAACCTTGGTATGCAATAACTAGCCTAGTGGTGTCTTCAGAAACTATTTATCTTCTTTTGCCTATAGGCTTAAGAAAGTTAAATTTGCAATCAAGGAATGGAATACAAATGTGTTTGGCAATGTAACTCAGAATATCGATACTCTCCAGGATAGACTAGTGCATCTGGATCACATACTAAAGAACAGTTGGGATGAGCAGATTGGTACCGAGCTAGGCACTGTACAAAGAGAACATGCAGCCATGTTACACAACGAAAAGGTGTTTTGGAGAGAACAGTCAAGAGTCAAGTGGGTAGCGGCAGGCGATGCCAATACAAAATTCTTTCATACTGTAACACAAGTTAACCGAAAGAAAACTTTTGTGACTGACTTTACTCTCCCTGATGGAACTGATACAGTTGAAGCAGATGTCATTCATGAAGCTGCGGTGGGTTATTTTAGGGATGTGCTGCAAGCCATAAACACTAATGTAAATGCAGACTTACTTGAGTGCATTCTTAATGTTATCACTGCAGACGAAGAATCCAGTCTAACATGCATCCCAACATTAGAAGAATTATAAGCCAGTGTGTTCCAGATCCCCAGTGACAGCGCTATGGGCAACGATGGTTTCACATCGGTCTTCATTACTTCATATTGGGACATTATCAAGGACGATCTACATGGTACTACCAAAGAATTTTTTAATGGTTCCCTACTCTCAAGGTGCTATACTTCTTCGTTTCTCACACTAATATCTAAAGTGGATACCCCAACATCATTGGGTGATTACAGACCTATCAGTTTGTGCTTTGTCGTATACAAAATTTTTTCTTCGATAATTGTAAACAGATTAAGCAAACTTCTCCACAAATTAATATCAGGCAATCAAGGAGCTTACATTCAGGGCAAGGACATTAGTGAGACCATAACATTAGCTCAGGAAATGGTTGGGGATTTGCACAGAAAGGTTAGAGGCACAAATGTTATGATCAAGATTGACATGGAAAATGCTTATGATAGGTTGGATTGGAGGTTCTTACGACAGGTTCTGTACAAATTTGGTTTCTCCAACAGATGTGTTTTACTCATAGCGTAATGTCTTGAAACTCCATGGTTCTCGGTAGCCCTACAAGGAGTCTTCACGGGCTACTTCAAATCTTCACGAGGTTTATGGCAAGGAGATCCTCTATCTCCATTGATTTTTATAATTCCAGAAGAAGTACTATCCAGAGGGTTATCGAAATGTTTTGTGGAGGGAAAAATTAGGTTATTCCATACAGCCAGAGGTTGTTTACCCAACACTCTTCTCTTATATGCGGATGATTCCCTTGTTTTCTTAAACGGAAGTCGACAATCTATCTCAGGGTTAATGCACTTCTTAGCAAGATATGAAAACTTCTCTGACCAATTAATCAATAAAGCTAAAAGTGGCTTGTATGTACACCAAAATGTTTTTACAGCGAGAAACAGGTCATTCATAATGCCTGTGGGTTTCAACATAGAGCCTTTTCAATGATCTACTTAGGAGCTCCCATAAGTTATGGTCGGGTACTTCTTACTCACTTTGAACAGTTGCTCACTAAAATTTAACATCGTATAGAAGGGTGGCAAGGAAAGATTTTATCACAGGGAGGTAAATTAGTGATGATTAATCATGTTCTTAATTCGATGCCTATCCCTCTCCTATCATGCATTTCGGTTCCTAATGGTGTGATAAGCAAGATCGAGATTATGTTTTCCAACTTTTTTTGGGGCAGTTTTAACGGGCAAAACATGAGACACTGGGTTATATGGGATATACTATGTCTTCCAAAAATGAAGGTAGACTTGGAATACGGCGACTCATGGATTTCAAGTTTAGTCTCTTGCTTAAAAAGTGCTAGAATTTTATGTACAACAACTCTACATGGGCATCCGTCTTCAGGAACAAATACACCATTAATGGAGAGAATACTAGATTGTGCTGTAGAGATTCAGTACTCTGGAAACTGATATAAGGCATCTTACAAACTATGAAAGCTAACACTACTTGGTGTATCGGCAAGGAAAATAGGAGCTTTTGGTTTGACGACTAAACCGGGGAAGGTAAATTAATAGATGTTCTAGAACTAGACTATACGCAAGAAATCATGGTGAAAGACGTTATTATGAATGATAATAACTGGAAATGGGAGCTCCTTGAGCCTGAGATTCCATCTCATTGGAAGTACACACTATCACACAAGTTCTTCCTCAATGATGATGGCGACATTCTACACTGGGGTCCGTCAAACAAAGGCGATTTCACCATTAAATTTACTTGAAAATTTTAGCGCAGCGAGGAAGAAAATTTGAGTCGTATGCGATGGATTTGGCATTCCACTATACCGGCAAAAATATAGATTTTCAGATGGAAAGCTTGGAAAGAAATTATGACTGTGGACGTCTTTATACAACGCAAAATTCCTTATGTATCTAGGTGTTGTTGCAGCGATATTGGAGAGGCAGAAACACTGAATCATATGCTCGTTCAGGACAACGTTGCTGTGAGGGTCAGGGATTTCTATGTTAATGCTTGCGGTGTCCGACAGGGGGTAAACGATAACTGGTGGATTAGACATGGTTTATGGTTTCAGGCAGCTAATACGAGTACTCAAATGGGTATAATAAAAGGTGTATTTCCTGCTTACATCGTATGGGAGATATGGAAAGTACGTTGCATCGTTCGGTTTTAGGAAAGGCATCTTTCGGCCTTAGAAATCATCAAAAAAATTAGCAAAGCTCTGCAAGAGAGCATGCCCAAACTAAAGATCATGCGAAGCAGTAATTTTAGTGACCTCATTTCACTTCAGGTCTTACAACTAGTCAAGTAATCGGTGCATACCAAAAGACATGTTCTTGTCAGATGGACATATCCGCCTCTTGGTTACTTCAAACTAAACAGTGATGGTTCAACACTTGCTTCAGGAATGAGTAGTGCAGGAGGTATTATTAGAAAGAATCTTGGTAAACTTCAGTTTGGATACAACGTAGTACTTGGTCATGGAAAAAATGCATCTGCAGAAATGTTCGCTTTACTTCATGGTTTAATGCACTGCAAAAGATAAGGCTGGCTTCCTCTCATTGTTGAAGTGGATGTTAAACTTCTGGTAAACGGGTATAGGTGCAAGCATACTTGTCCTGCAAAGTACAATGTGACTTGGAAGCTTCTTACTCAGCTTGGAAGGGAGCTACATATTATCATGATACACACTTATAGAGAAGGCAATGGAATAGATGATGGACTCTCTAAACCTGATAGCTTCCAACATTCACAACTATTTTGGAATGCGTCCACGATTTCAAGGCAGATTCGAGCAACTTACTTCATGGATAGAATAAGAATAACTACAATTAAGCAATAAACTAGTGGCCAGGCTTTATGTTTTCCACATGTAATATTCCTTTGCTAAATAAATAAAACACAAATTCGATCAAAAAAAGAAAAACGAAAAGAAAAGAAAGTAAGGATATGTCAATGAATTTGTTTTAAACCCCCTCTTCAGAGCAAACATGTTAGACTAATAGGCCTTTTACAATATTCCTAAAAATTTCAATCAACTAAGAATTTATTATTTGAATAACTTAGTGATATTACATAGTTTCTTCAAATACTTTCTGTGGCAAAAGAATAAACGTGCATAGAGAGATCGAGAAACCTAAGATTCAAAATTGTTTGCAAATGCTTTAGAACTCTGACACCGTCATTATGTCATAAAAAGAATAAGTTAATTTCTACAAAAATGAAATGTTTGCACACATAAGAATATGTACATTGGAGAAGAACATAATAATGGTAAATGGACCTTGTGAAAGAGAAAGCTTAGGAATGAAGTTCTTAATAACTGATTAGTTAAGTCCATTGATATTTATTTATTTATGAAGTAAAAAACATGGGTAACAAAAACTAAGAAACAAAAATAATTTATTCCTAATATTGTAATTACTCGCTACTTTTCAAGCGATAAAGGAAGTTAACAAGAGTTCTTATAAAAATACAGGGTCATGAAAAGAAAGTTCGGATCTCCGTATCTTTGTTCTCTAGCATAACTTGGCCTATTCTTTTTAATGTTTTTAACGAATCAAAAAGTGCATTTTTCAAGTTCCACCTTATATACCTGAAACATGTCTCACCAATAATCCTAAGATTTCTTTAAACATAGCCTCGAATTTCCTATATGAAGACAGTATTGACAGATATTGGTAGGTTCGAATAAATTTTCATTCTCAAACACTCCACCATTTGGGCTAAGTATCCAGATATGTTGCAATTCACTACAATAGAGGAGACCTTTTGCAGCGCCAGATGGCATTGCCAAAAGTACCAAATAACGCTGCTATTGACTAGTAGCGACGCCTACAATGGCGTTGCAGAATTGCTACAAAAAAGTGGGTCTCAACAGATCAATTACAGCGATACAATTGGCATTGCAAAAGATCCTACACTGTTGCGACACATATGATGCTGCTAAAACACTTTTCGGCGTCGCTACTTTTTGTATTAAAATTAATTGTTTTTGAAAATATTTTAAACCTTTTGCAGCGGATGGCATTGCAATAGATTGTTTGTAGCAGTACCCTCCGACATTGCTAAAGGGCCACTTTTAACCGCTCTCTAAGTATTGTAATAGTTCAAATTTAACTGTGCTAAAGTGTTACTTTTAACCACGCTCTAAGCATTGCAAGAGTTCAATTTTAACCACGCCTTAAGCGTTGCAAAAGCTTCACTTTTAACAAACACCTTTGGCGTCACAAATAATATTCTTTCACAGCAGTACCTCTATTTTACGCATTATTTGAAATTTTTTGCCTATTACAATTTCTGTAATCACATTAACCTCAAATGAATTCACAATCGTTAATAACAAAATATCTTTCATTAACTAAGATAATCCACTTCAAAAGTGTTTGAAGCATCCAAAAAATGTTCACGGCTTAAGATAATCCACTTCAAAAGTGTTCGAAGCATCCAAAAAAGATTAGTCTTTGTGAATACATCAAATCACATAACAATGTTCACAGCCATGAAATAGGCAAATTCTTCAAAATCCAAATTCTAGCATAATTCATTGTCATCCACCTTAGTTTTCTTCAATGATCCACCCGCAATCGATTTGGCCAATCTGGTTCAATGAATTAAAAAAAATACATAAGTAAACTTATCCAAACATTAATAAAGCTAAAATGCACTAAAGTAAGCAATACACATGAAAATATTTTTACCAAGACTGTCATATATATATAGAGCTAGTATACCACTACATCTTGCCCACAGTCAAAAACATGAAATAAGCTTGAAAAAAGTTACAACTTCTGATTCCCTAAAATGCACATGAAAATATTAATACCAAGCCTATCATATATGGACATAATATAGCACTACATCCTGCCCATTGTCGAAAGCATGAAATAAACTTGAAAAAAGTTACAACTTCTGATTCCTTAAGGTACGAGCAATATATGAATCAATTAGCTTCTAATTACTGTCAAGGAACTAATGTGTAAGATAAATGAATATTGGGGATGCGTACTTGAGTACAAAACATTGGAGTCAATAAATTTTTGGTGGCAATAAAAGCTTTAATGCAAAATGCAGTACAATAACTTTTTATGTGTTGAAGCTAATATCTATTACCTACTTTCTCCAGATATGTGACTACCCATGATGGCCACAAATCAATATGGGTTACATTAAAAGAAGACATACAAACTAATAGCAAAGGCAAATAAAACTACTTGGCTTAAATTCAACAAATCCACATCCCAATGACTAGTAAATAATCAGGCATGCATGCAACTAATCAATTTTAATAAAAAAAATTCATACATACCATGAAGATCAGGCATTGAATTGCAGCATCCAGGCCTCGAACCTCACTTGAAGAGCATCTATCTCTTATATTTTTTTCTCTGAGATACCATTTCAGTCGTGAGCTCCTCATTACGCTTTTCAGCTTCCTCGCCCCTTATCCTTTGAAATTTCTCTTCGTCCCTCCTCCTTTGTACTTTTTCCTCTAATTGAATAGATGACACCCTTTTAGATAATTGTGGCAGGACCTCATGCCCAAGGCCTTTGGAATATCCAGATTGTACACCCAATACTGTATTAAGAATTTCATCATTTGCCTTTGGCATAACACCCTCTACTTCTGACTCATCTTTAAGTTGTTGCATTCAGTTCTGTGAGTTTAAATTCAGCATATAAGTACATCATATTAAACTACATTTCCATTAACGAGAAATAAATCAATTTACTAACATAGTTTTCTTCAACAACAAGACTAGTCCATCTCTTACTTCTAAAGTGGGTTTGACAATATAATTTGATCATTCCAACAGGGTGTTGAGTCTCAGAGTCACGCTGTTCAATATTTAAAAACATATAACGATGGAAATAGTATCAAATAGCTAGAAAGTAACCCAACATAGTATGTAAATAAAAAATAGTGCATACAGATTCCTCCAAGTATTTTACGAATGGCTTTGAACCACTGCAATGGTTTGTTGGGAGCTTTTGACGATTACTTGAATTTTGCTTACTGATTTTTCGCAGTTAAATGAATATTTTAGTATAAGAAAATTGAACATAACTATTTTAATAGAAGCAAAAACAAATGATTTATTAGTGAGCAGATAGAATGATATTCAAAGTTACACAGATAGAACAGAATTAGACCACACAAAAGACAAATGATTTATTAACTAGTTAAGTATATAACTACCTTGAATTCTTCCCTTCCAAACCAATCACAACAAGCATCCCATTTATATTATGCCAGGCCACCGTAAGGGTATCATTGTGCCACTCCATCATTTCCAAATTTCTTATAATGTGAGTTAAGAATACACCAGAAACCTCTTAAGCGCTCTCCTAATATTTTATCTACAATGTACTTCACATGTGGAAGGTGCATATTAATATCAAACTTATCCTGCAAGAAATGCATTACAAGGTTAACAAGAAATCAATATAGTATGCAATGTAGCTACAATATAAAACTTAATTACCATAACATGGTCACGTAATGATCCTCTCATATCACATCTTCAACTTTACTCCAATCATGGCCTGTAAGAGGCCCATGTTGACGTGCGACTAGCCCAACCTCCCTACTCCATAACAAATTGAGAACTCCACCTCCCTATTAGTCTTGCATATTTTGGGTGGATCTCTATCTTTGGCTTCTGACCAGTAATAGATTTTCAATCAATAACTTATTTATTCACAACCTTTCCCCTTTTCCTCTTACATGCAGCTATTAACAAAAGCATTTTTTTAAATAAAACAATATTAGATTCTTAGTCTCCTTATTTAAACAAACCCAACAAAAAAATAAGAAAACTTCAATGCTCAATCTTACCAGCACTTGAATCATTTCATGTATTAACCGTAAGTTGTGAAGTAGATTGTGCCCTCAAACATCGACTTGTTGTACCTAGTGCCATATCTATATGCGAAAGTAACACTTATACAAACTAAAGTAGAATATAATTAGATGATATGCTTTCAAGCTTTATGCAACACTCAATTGAAAAAACTATATAACGCATAAGATAACTATCAATTCAGTAACAAAATGGATTGTACAAACTAATACACTTATAGCTAGATGTCATACTTTTAAGCTTTATGCAACACTCAATTGAAAAAAACTATATAACACATAAGATAGCTATCAATTCAATAACAAAATGGATAATGAAGTTTTTTATAAACATTCAGTCAATGTCTGTATCATCATCACTAGATACGACATGCTCTTCTTCTGATTAATACTCCATTAATGTATTATCCACTGGCTGACTTTCCATTGCGGCCACAACCAGATTAGCATAAACTTCGTTTGGGTCCAAATCTCCCCTATCTAGTCGTATGGGTGTGAGTAATAAATTTTGAGCCCCGCTGCTACTTGATTCATGAGTTTGATCAAGTTGGACATTGTCGATGTAGGGGCCTAACCTCGTGTGGAGGGGAAGTTGGCTCTTATACCACGAGTTTATCTTTTATCAAAGGATTCAAACATATAATCTATAGTACGAATAACCTATTGACAATATACTTGCGTGGAGGCCTAGAATGGGCCTCTCCACGACCTTTCATGAGAATTTTAAAGAGATTGTATATTACTTTTGAGTAGTCAAAGGTTCGAGTACTGTGTGTTTTACAGGTACGTCAAAGGTATACTGCAAGGGTTCAAGGAAGAGGTTTTTTGCCAAACCTCCTTGATTCCCCTTTCCTCCTATTTATGGAACATAGAAAGGGATGAGTCATCAAGGTAGGTCACAATATAAGTGTACCCTCCGAGTATCGGGCGGGTATCTAGGAGTTGGTGTTGACGCCAGAAATATCGTGTCTGAAACTGTTCTCTGATACTGTAGCTGTTATTGGTTCTGCCATTATAGCTGCAATGACCAGCAACAATGCCATTATTGTCTGGTGAGTTGGCTATCTGATACGTCTGCAAAGTGTTTCTAATATTGATGTGGAGTCGAGGCTTCATCTTCGAAGCCTTTGATGCTGATGTGGAGTTCTTCTTCGAGGTTTGTTCAGAGTCGAGGCTTCGTCTTCGAAGAATCATCTTCGTGTATTCTTGGAAAGCTTGTTTATGGATTGAATGGGCTTCGAGGTTTGCATATAGGCTTCGTTGAAGTCTTCGAGTGTTTGACTGGGGTAGGAGGTTGTGAGTAGGCTACTACATTTTCCCCCTCTTAGCAGGGGCCTCAAAAATAGGTATAAATGCATTTGCTGAGAAAGACTGTTGGTTATTGGAAGTTGGAAGATTGACTGTGACTTGCTAGAATTCTAAGGGTGGTAATAAAGGAAGGTAGTTAAGGAGTTGTGGTGATTTCAGAGTAATAAAGGAGGTTAATCAAGGTATAAATATGGGTTAAGAGTGGGTAAACACTATACACTCTTTGCCTTCATTCTCTTATTCTATTTTCTATAAAAAGTCCATGGATACTACTCCGAATACTCGTTATTAACAAAGAATGGGGTTTGCTAAGGATCGTCGCATAAGGCAAAAAACTGTTGAGTTGAAGTTGAAGTTCTCCGGTGACAGAGAACTGGACTGGGATATGCCAGACCTGGTGGAGGTGGAACCTTGGGAAACAATCTTCGGGCACTCTTATGCATACCAGTGGGGAATGCTGCAACGGAATTTTTCTGTGCCGGAGGAGAGTTATCTATTCTTGAAAGGTTTGGCCGAGCGTCTCGTACAAGCAGAAGATCGTCTGATGGAGGAGCAGGTTTCTGCAGGAGGATCTGGCCCATCTAACATAAATAGGGCGGGTTCTTCTTAAAGTGGTGGCAAGGTGGTGGTGATGGTTTTTTTTGAAGGACTGTATTTGATGGTTTCTGTTATTTTTATTATTTTTATGTATCTTGGAACTTGGAAGCTTCTGTTTCTGCTGTTATAATCTCCGGAATGGAATGAAAATAACACTTTACTGCAATTTTGTGTTATTGTATCTGGTAGATATGGTAATCGAATAGATTTGTAGGCGCGATATCGAATATAACTCTTCGAATGTTGACATGTAGAAATGATAACCTTCAGGGGAAAATTGAATTCGAAGCATAATAAGATGGTCGAAGGCCTTGGTCAATATTCGGCCTTAGGGAAAAATTGACTATGTATTGTCAAAATTTGATGAAAAAGGTGTGAGATGATGTATAAAAGGGGTCGATGGTTCGAGGCTGGGGATGCGTCGACTATAAAATCTTGGAAATAGGTGTTGGGTGCGCATACTGATAAAATGGTTGAGTCTGGGAATTTGGAAAGGCTTGACTATTGAGTTTCCGAGGGAAACACTTGAAGACTGCTATTACGGTTCTGATTATGGAGGGGTTAAATGTACCTATTGTCCAGTATAAATAGGGTGTTTTTGGTCAAAATTTACACATCTTTTTTTTCTTCTCCGAGCACAATGTCTGTGTCCTCATCCCAAAGAAACGGAAACGCTCCTTGCACCAAGTACCAGAACCGGGTGGTGACAAGGATCCCTCGTATGCGGGAGAAGACCCTGGAATTGATACAGAGGTTTTTTGATGATCGAGGCCTGGATTGGGAGATGTCGGACTTGTTTGATGTAGAGTCAGGGGAACCCGTTAGTGGGATTCCCTATGCATACTGGTGGGGGGTACTACAAATGATGGATCCCATCACCAGTGACCGGCTAGCTCTCTTGGAGGATTTGGTCGAGGGTGTAGTGGACATGGATGATGCTGAGGCTGGGTGAGAGAAGAAGTGTCCCGTCAATAAATAGGGCTTCTTTAACGTGGTAAAAGTATTTGTATAGGATGGTATGTAAGGGTGCTTGTATTTTTTTTGCTGATCTTGACTGTTTTGTTAAGTGTTTTGTGAAAGGGTGTCTATCCGAATAAAATTGGAAGTTTATAAGATAACTGTCGAAGTAAAATTATGAACTTTTTGTAAGTAGGACAAATATAGTACTCGAAGGTAATTTAGGCGCAAGAAACATCTTGCCGAATGTCAAAGATGAAAACAATTGTATGATTGACATATTTTGAAATTGAATATCAGGTTGTTTGAGGACGAGTGTTCAAGACACGATATAGGCGATTACTCATGTACGAGAAGAAGGAATGTCGAAGGTCTGTTGGCTTCGATTGACAAAACTAACAGCCAAACAGCTAGCCTGTCAGAACGGTAATGCTCATGAGGCAGAATGCCATGCAGGTCATCATGATATTTCTTTGATTTTTAATAAAAGGTTGATTTGATGTAAGGATCTAATTTGACAGCTTTGAGTAGGGACTAGAAGGTTCGACTTGGATGGCAGAAGGAGTTATATATAAATGTTAGCGTGGAACACGCACGTATGGGCAATGAAGGGTAAAATTGACTAAACATGTCTTAGCTGAAAAGCAGGGGTAGTGGGGTAGTGGTAATGATAGTTGTTTGGTGAATCGAGGCTGTTTTTTGGTATTCTGAGGAGGTATATATAGTTGTAAGGGCATGGTTTCTGTTCCCATTTAACCACTTATAGAAAAACCAGAGAGTGAGGGAATGGGAAACATACTCCATTGTTCCATAGAGCTCGGTAGTTGCTGTGAGATTATCTGAATTGCTAAAAGGAGGGAGATATATTTTGCACAAACAGGTATGTCCTTCTTACTACTATCTTGTTGCTTCGCCCTCTGTTTCTGTATGCTGAGTACATAGTAGTATAAAGTCTGCTGTGGTTTATTTTTATGAGGATATGGTCGAGGACAGGAGAAATACATTTGTTTAGGGGTTTAGCCCATTTGGGATTCAGAGGGAATTGATGGTATGACCGGGATTGGGGTCAAGTACTCAACTCTGTTTGAATCAGTTGAAGAAGGTAGCTTAAAATAAGTTATTGACACGTAATAGTCGAATATATCGATCTAATTGCGTACCTCTTCTTCTGTAGGGTAAGATGTGTACCCGTCGATTTTTGAGAATGAGGCTGATAGATGAAGAAATCAAAGAAGATAAGGCAAGTGTGTATGGTCGTGCTCCCATGTATGAGGGTAATGACGTAGAGGTACTGGATGTTGTAACCAATGCCCTTTTAGCTGTGGTAGTGCTAACAGGTAGGATTTTTAGTAGTAGACGTCGTAAGACGGTAGTGACCGAGGAGAGTGATGAGGAAGAGATGGAGGGAGGAGACAGGGAGAGATGAAGGTAGTTTCGAGCCTTCGGGTGATAAAAGGGAAGAAGGGGATCATTGTGATCATAGTGAGGAGGAGTCGACTGAGTCGGAGGAGTTCGCGGGTTCTGTCTAGGCTAGCTAGAAGTCGAGACTAAATCGATTTGCTGCAAAATTGGGTTTGTCAAAGGTAGGAGTGGTGTTAATGCAACGAGAACAGGGTCTACTTTCAAGTCGAAACCACGAGAGTTTGTAATGGCGTATAGAGGCCAAATTCGACTGGGAATGTAACTACATCCTCGAAGGCTAGTGAAGGAGGTGTTAAACTTTTGGGAAGTTGCCCCGATTCAAATGAATGGAAATTTTTACGAGATGATGAAGGTAATCGAGGGCATGAATGTGAAATTGGGGAGTGAGGGAAGGAGCTTAATCGAATGGTACGATGTTGTAACATTATCTTTGAGGATGGCAAACCAAAATGTGGGCACCTACCACATCCAGTATCATACAGATAATCCCTGATTGTTTGATTTGTGCTCGACGGGTCGAGGGAGAAATAAAGACTTAGTTGTAGTATGGGGTAGTTATGAGAATGTCGAAGGAGAGGATTCTTATAGGTTATAACATAAGGATTATAATCTAAGTAAGTTTTTTACCAAAGGTTCTTTGCTCTACTGATCAAATAGACTGATAACCGTGTCTCTGTTTGTTCTGCAGGTCCCACCGTCGGAACTTGGGCTAATCCGAAGGATTTTATTGATGCCTTAATCGACTCGGACAAGGAGTGGGTGAACTCTGTCTTCAAGAAGTTTGGTATCAAGAGGAAGAGGTAGAAAATGACTAATTCCCTGTTTTACAACGTACTCGTTACGCCGAAGCCATGAAAGATAAAGAAGAAGGGAGGCGAAGGTACTTCGAAAGTGGTCTAAGGCATAGAGAAAAAGAGATTGACAAGGAAGGTAAAGTTTTTCCAAAGGGACAATAGGCGCTGAAGCAGGCAGCCACAGTGCCTGAAGTTGCTTATAATGCTTCGAGATAGAGGCCAAAGCAGGCATTAATACAAACTGAGAAAGGGAAGGGGAAGGTCTTTCCCGAGTCTCCGTGGGCACAACAACCGAAGGCGAGCCACTGCAAAAGGTGTAGGGCACTGGGGGAAGATGATAAGGGGGATATGAATGAAGAACTGACCATCTCCGAATGGGAGGAGCAGGCTCGAGCTAAGGCTGCTTCGATGGTGGAACTCTGTGGCACTGATCCGGACGAGGCTTTGAGACGGATGAAGAAGAGTATGCATCAGGTAACTATTTATATTTTTTTGTGAAATTCTGAAATTTTCTTAAGTGCGGCATGCTTCGAGAGATACTGACGGCTTAAATATTCTAGCAGATAGATGCTTGGGTGCAGGCTTTCAACAAGGCGCAGAAGGTAGCAATAAGGAAGTTAAAAGAGGCTATTGACAATCTAGAGCTTGCTCGAGGTACCGAAGCATCGCTGGCTTTAGAAATTGGCGTTTTGAGGTGAGATCTGGGGACTATCAAGGATGAATACGAGAGGAGACTTGAAACTCAGCATTACAATCATACGCGGGTGCTAGAGGCAAAAATGACTGAAAAGGATAGGGTTGTTGCGGAACAGAAGAAAAACTTCCAAGGGCTGTATGATGATGAATGTGCTGATAATGTCAGGCTGAAGGAGCTCATAGAGGATTTGGGGTATGATATCATGAAACTTTGCAACGTTTCCCCACTACCTAAGATCCTGTTGCTAACGATGCTGCCCAAGCCAATGGGGTAGGAAGAGATGTTGTTGCTGCAGGTTTGGGAGGTGTCTTGGAGACTCCAGCGATTGAAGAAACTGCTATTGGGAATGTGAAGGATATGGTCGTAGATGTTACTGGTTCGAATCCTTCGGCTGGGGGTTTTGGACATGTTGGCGAGGAGTTTGTAGGAGGAAATGGTGTAGCCACTCCGATATGAGGTAATAAACTGGGCATTTCGGAGTATTTATTTATTTATTTATTTGTTGGGTTGTAAAATGTGAACAATGTTGAGCTTGTTTTGCACTTGATCTTTGGACTTGTGAATACTTTGAATTGCTGATGTAGACTGTATTAAAACTTGTTTGTGTTAACTTTATTTATACTGAATTGCTGTTCTAGATTCCTGATGTATGCTCTGAACTTGATTTGAATTAATTTTTGTTAAACCTGATTCTCTGGTATATACAGTACTGAAATGTCTTATTGAATTTTTTGTATGCTTGTATCTGCATATACTGTAAGTGTAGAATGATTGTAAAGTGATCGAACCTTGAAGGGCTTCGAGATGGTATCCCGGGAGTTCGAGGAATTAACTAGACTTCAAACCTTGTAAATGGGTTAAAATTGAATGTGGTCGCTCCCAATGCATTCTCGAAGGTCCAGTCTCTTGACAATTTGTGCCCCTTGAGTTTGCTCGAATATTGGAGACTTGAAAATTTTCAAGGTTGCCCTCAAGTATCAGTCGGGTCGAGGGTTGACATGATACTTAGAGTAAATCAGGAAATTTACTGTACTTCGAAGGCCTGAGCCTAATCAAAGTAGAACGTGTTCGCCTTCAATGCATTCCCGAGGATCCGGTCTATCGACCATCCTTGCCCCTCGAGTTTGCTCGAAATTGGGAGTTTGAAAAATTTCAAGGTCGCCCCCAAGTATCAGTCGGGTCGAGGGTTGACATGATACTTGTAGTAAACCAGGAAATTCACTGGACTTCGAAGGCCTGAGCTTAATTAAACTAGAACGTGTTCACCCCCAATACATTCCTGCGGGTCCGGTCTATCGACCATCCTTTCCCCTCAAGTTTGCTCGAATATTGGAGACTTGAAAAATTTTAAGGTCACCCCCAAGTATCAGTCCGGTCGAGGGTTGATAAGATACTTAGAGTAAACCTGGAAATTTACTGGACTTCGAAGGCCTGAGCCTAATCGAAGTAGAACGTGTTCATCCTCAATGCATTCCTGAGGGTCTGGTCTATCAACTATCCTTGCCCCTCGAGTTTGCTCAAAATTGGGAGTTTGAAATTTTTTAAGGTTGCCCCTAATAATGATGGCATTGACTTCCATCTGGTCGATACTTGGGTGCTCGAGTACTTCGATATGGAGGGTTCGGGATTCGGATTGGCCTAACATAGCTACTATATAGGCGATAATATCGGTGTGTCTATTTTTACCACAAGGGTAGTGTGTGATAGAAGATTTTTTAGGGAAATGGTCCATGCGCTGGCGGACGGGGATATAATTTTTGGCCAAGTGACCGTTGGCTTGGTTTTCACCAGAGTATTGTCTTTGAATAAGTTGGGAATCTGTGAAAACTGCAAGTTTTGGGATGCCAAGGTCGAGTGTGAGGTCGAGGCCATGGATCAAAGCTTCATACTCAGCCTCGTTGTTGGTGCATTTAAAGTTTAACTTAACTACCTTCTCTATTTGATCATTGGTAGGTGTAACCAGGATGATACTTATCCCTGAACCATTAGGTCCAGCGAATCCATCTGCGAAAAGTAGCCAGACTGTGTTAGGGTTCCATGGGTCTGTTGGTTCGGGATGGTCTTCTGGTAGGTTATCTTTGTGTTCCTCCCAGTCGATATCTTCAACCAGGAAGTCAGCTAGGAAATCGGCAACTGCTTGGCCTTTCTGGGATATCTACTTCTCAAATGTGATGTCTTGTTCGCCAAGATAAATAGATCATTGTTGAACTCGTCGAGATTTGTCTTTTTTGCTGAGTACTTCTCGGGGGGGGGGGGGATAACTTGTTATAACATAGATGAGGTGAGCTTGAAAATATGGTTTGAGTTTGCGAGCCGAATAGACAAAGGTGAGGGGCAAACGCTCAAGTTTCGTGCATTGAGTTTCTGCAGGTGTTAGAGTTTTACTGATAAAATATGCAGGTTTCTCGATGTTGATTCGAGTCGAATGAGGACCGAATTGATAGAGGTATCGGTGACTGTGAGGTATAAGGAGAGTGTTTTCCCTTCGATAGGGGGTGCTAGTAATGGGTGGTCGACCAAGGTATGCTTTGAGCTCGAGAAAGGCCTGCTCACAGTCGGGTGTCCAATTAATCTTAGGGTCATTTTTCTTTTTTGCTTTGTGGACGCCTTGGTCGCGTAAGAGAGAAAAGAGCCAAGCACAACAGTCTGAGGATTTGGAAATGAAACGGTTGAGGGCCCTATTTTACCAGCCACTTTTTAGAGATCTTTTTTGGTTCGGGGCGAAGGCATGTCGATAAGGGCTCAAATATGGGTAGGGTTGATCTTGATACCTCGTTTGCTGATAAGATGGCCTAAATTTTTTCCAGAGCAAACACCAAATTGGTATTTGTCTGGGTTAATTTTCATGCTATATGTTTGAAGTATCGAAAAGACTTCGGTTAAGTCCTGGACGTGGGTCTGTTTTTGGAGGTTCTTGCATAACATGTCGTAGATGCAAACTTCAATCGACTTGCCAAGTAAGGGTTTAAACATGGTTGTTACGAGGCGTTGGTAGGTGGGACCGACATTTTTAAGGTCGAAGGGCATGACATTAAAATAGTAAAGTCCTTGTTCAGTGATGAAAGAAGTTTTAAGTTGATCCTCAGGGAGGAGGGGTACCTGATTGTAACCTGAAGCTGTGTCCATCATTGACAGGCGCTCGTGTCTAGCAGTAGCATCGTGGAGTACTGAAATGATCGAGACGGGGAAGCTATGCTTCAGTGTGCGCTTGTTAAGATCTGTGAAGTCAACGCAGATTTAGATCTTGCCATTCTTTTTAGGGACTGCAAACTTGTTTAATATCCAATCAGTATACTTAACCTCTCTGATGAAACCTGTGGCTATGAGGTTGTCGACTTTGAGGTTTATAGCTTCTCGAAGTCTCGGGGATAATGTGCGCTTCTTCTACTTTACCGCTGTAGAGTGGGGGATGAGGTTGAGGCGGTGACATGCTAAACTGGGGTTAACACCTGGCATCTCTTGGAATGTCCATGCAAAAACGTCTTTGTTTGCTCGAAGGAAGTCTGTAAGTTCGAGGCATTTCGCCTCGTCTAGAAAAGTTCTAATGAATGTACCTCGAGCAGGACCGTCAAGTTTGATATAAACAGTTGGTTCGATGGCAGGTGTCGATGGTATGGAGACAGAAGGAGGCAGTGATTGCTATGAGTCTGATGAGTTTCCGGGTCTGATCGATTTCCGGATGCTCACATGAACGGGCGAGGAGTTGAGAGCCTTTTAAATTCCATGTACCACTGGGGGTAGTGAAACGAAGGGTCTGATGATAGGTCAAAGGTATAGCACGCATGGCATGAAGCTAGTCGCGTCCAAGGATACCAAGGTATTCAGACTTCTTATCGATATTAAGAAAGCTGGTTTGAAGTGTGGCAGGGCCGGCGGTGACTGGGAGGTTAATCCGACCAATAACAACTTTTGTGTCCCCATTAAAACCTTTTAGTTTGACATTGGCGGCAGTGATGAGGTCTATTTTGTTCATGACTTAGATGGTCTGTAGGAAGAGTACATCGGCTGCACTTCTTGTATCGATAAGCATGGTGTGGAGGACGAGGTGTTCGGCCTTAATCATGATGACTAAAGGGTCAGAATGGGGAAAACGAACATGCGATGTATCGCAGTCGATGAAAGAGATACCTTCGGGTCGAGGATAAAGGCTTGATTCTGGCAGGAGGGCGGGCTGTTTCTCCTGGTAAGTGAGTTTGTTGCATTCTTCGACACGCTTGCGCTTGTTCTTAGAATGGCCGTTGTTGATAATATTTACGTTAATGAAATGATGTTGGTAGATATGGACCTCGGCTGGGTCGGCCAAAGGGGCGGGTTAAGGTTTGAGGTATGACCCGTCAAGGTAGTTTGGAAGGTCGGCAACAAACTGATGTAGATGGCCCGCCTTGAGTATTATTTTGAGAGAGCGCTGCAAAGTGTAGCATTTATTGGTGTAGTGACTGTTACACTTGTGGTTAGCGCTGTAAGGTTCACCTAGTTTGACCTTGATGGGGAATGGGATACGCCATATGGGGTCTGCTTGTATCTATGGTAGAAGAGTATTGATGGGGGCAGTGAGTCTAGGTAAAAATGGCTTTGGCCATTTCTTGTGACCTTCTGCGGTGTTATCAGAGTGAGGGTATTTGCAGCTCTCAGTCTCCTGTAAGACGGGAGCGATCAGGGGTGTAGGAGTAGAAAAAGGGTATTGTCGAGGTTGATTTGGGTTGGTAGTCGAAGGTTGCCCCTGTTTATGTGATTCCTGGAGTCCCTCAAGGTTGATATAACCATTGACTTTTGATAGCATCTCCTCGAGGGTTCGATGTTTGTGGAGGACTAGGTACTCTTTGACACGACTATTATATGGCAAGGCATTCGAGTACGTGATTACGGTATTCGTGCATTCGAGGTTTTTGACTTTGCACGACTCATCGAGAAACCTCTTAGTGAAGGCCTCAAGTGTTTCACTGGGGGATTTTTTGAAATTGAAGAAGGCATCGACTCTTACCTCTCTGTCTTTGTTGAAGGCAAATTGGGTAATGAAAAGATGAGATAGTTGTTCGAAACTTCAAATAGGGCCACTGGGAAGGTTATGGTACTATCGAATAGGGTTACCTTTGAGGTTTGTAGGAAAAAGGTAACACATCAGGTGGTCAGCTGTGGGGTAAAGGCTTAGGACATTTTTGAATTCAAGGATGTGGGATTGGGGATCGGTATTACGGTATTTACTGATTTTTGGGGTTCATAAATTAGGAGGGACCTCGATAGCAAGGAGCTTTGGACAGAGGGGGTTATTCAGCCTACTCCATGAGTTTGGAGTTGGGCTAGCGCTGACGCGAATGATTGGTTGGATTTTGTAGTCAAGTTCTGCTGTGCACAATAGGCAAGATGAGGGGAGGGGGGGGGATCGATGGGCTCGAGGGTGATGAGACTGAGTGTTCGATATGTTTTCGGCGCTGCGCTCCCCGAGACGTTCTCGAGCAGGGTGACGTTTGGGGTATCTAGAGGAGCGAAGGGTGGAGTCAGAGGAATCCTCTGTGGGGTAGATGTCAAGATGGATGGAGCCAGTAGGGGGAACAGTAGGGGCAGCACCTTCGGCAGGAAGATGGACCGGAGGTGCCTGGGTATGCTGTAGGGGTCCCAATCGGTCTCGAGCAGAGACGCGTGATGGGGAATGTGCTCGGGATGGTAGAGGAGCGTCTAGAGGCTATAGTCGTTGCAGCTCTCGGACTGTGTTGTTCAAATCATTGATGGTACGGTTTTGTCTGTCGCCATCATCCAAATGGCGATGCCGTTCGGCTTTAAACTCTTGCCGGTGCTTTTCGCGTTCCTGGTGCAGTTATATTTGGTGTTGCTCTTCGGCTTGAGCAAATTTCTGGGAATGTAGGGCGAGTTGGGTGGCCACTCCATCGACGGAGTTGCCGGCATGGGTAGAAGTAGAACGGAGGGTGGGGGCAATTGTGAATAATTTGTAGGAGTTTGAAAAGGGAGAAAATGAACAAGGGAGATTGGTAGGGTGGGCAACCACAGACGGTGCCAAATGTAGGGGCCGAACCTTGTGCGGAGGGGAAGTTGGCTCTTACACCACGAGTTTATCTTCTATCAAAGGATTCAAGCATATAATCTATAATACGAATAACCTATTGACAATATACTTGCGTGGAGGCCTAGAATAGGTCTATCCACGACCTTTCATGAGGATTTTTAAGAGATTGTATATTACTGTCAAGTAGTCGAAGGTTTGAGTATTGTGTTTTATAGGTAGGTCGAAGGTATACTGCAAGGGTTCAAGGGATAAATTTTTTGTCAAACCTCCTTGATTCCCCTTCCCTCCAATCGTAGGGGCCTAACCTCGTGCGGAGGGGAAGTTGGCTCTTATACAACGGGTTTATCTAATATTAAAGGATTCAAGCATATAATCTATAGTACTAATAACCTATTGATAATATACTTACGTGGAGGCCTAGAATTGGTCTCTGCACGACCTCTGATGAGAATTTTTTAGAGATTGTATATTACTATCAAGTAGTGAAAGGTTTGAGTACTGTGTATTTTACGGAATGTTAAAGGTAAACTGCAAGGGCTCTGGGATCAGATTTCGTAACCCTTCCTTAATTCCCCTTCCCTCCTATTTAAAGAACATAGGAAGGGCTGAGTCATCAAGGTAGGTCACATTACAAGTGTACCCTCTGTGTATCGGGCGGGTGTCCTGGAGTTGGTGTTGACGCAGGAAATGTTGGGTCTGGAACTGTGCTCTGACACTGTAGTTGTTGTTGGCTATGTCACTGTAGCTGCAAGGACTAACAACAGGGTCGTTCTTGTCTGGTGAGCTGGCTGTCTGACACTTCTACGAAGTATTTCTGATGTTGATGTGGAGTAGAGGCTTCGCCTTCAAAGCCTTTGATGCTGATGTGGAGTTCGTCTTCGAGGCTTCGTCTTCGAAGCATCATCTTCGTGTATTCTTGGAAAGCATGTTTATGGATTGAATGGGCTTCGAGGTTTGCATGTAGGCTTCGATGTAGCCTTCGAGTATTCGACTGGGGTAGGAGGCTGCGAGTAGGCTACTATATTTTCCTCCTCTCAGTAGGGGCCTCAGAAACAGGTGTAGAGGCATTTGCTAAGAAAGACTATTAGTTATTGGAAGTTGGAAGGTTGACTGTGACTTATTGGAATTCTGAGGGAGGTAATAAAGGAAGTTAGTTAAGGAGTTGTGGTGACTTCGGAGTAATAAAGGAGGTTAATCAGGGTATAAATATGGGTTAAGAGTGGGTAAACACTATACACTCTTCGTCTTCATTCCCTTCTTCTATTTTATGTGAAAAGTCCATGGATACTTCTTTGAATATTCGTTATCAGCAAAGAATGGGTTTGCAAGGGATCGTCTCATAGGGCAAAAGCTGCTAAGTTGAAGTTGAAGTTCTTCGATGACAGAGAACTGGACTGGGATATGCCGGACCTGGTGGAGGTGGAACCTGGGGAGCCAATCTGCGGGTACTCTTATGCGTACCTGTGGGGAATGCTACAATGGAATTTTTTTGTGCCGGTGGAGCGTTATCTTTTTTTATTAGGTTTGGCAGAGAGCATCTTCTGCATGCAGAGGATCAGTTGGTGAAGGTGCAGGGTTCTGTAGGAGGATCTGGCCCATCTGAAAATAGGGCAGGTTCTTCTTTGAGTGGTGGAAAGTGGTGGTGATGAGTTTTTTTTTGTGTGTGGGACTATGTTGTTTTTGTTTTAATGTATGTCTGTAGACTTTTGCATGACTGAACTCTTGTTGTAATCTGCGAAATGGAATGAGAATAACACTTTTATGTAATCATGTGTTTTTTTATCTAGTAGACATGGTAGGCGAATAGATTTACAGGTGCGGTATCGAATATATCTTTTTGAATTTTGACATGTTGAAACGGTTACCTTCGGGGGAAAATTGACTTCGAAGTATAGTAAGATGGTCGAAGGCGTTGGCTCAATATTCGGCCTTAACGGAATAATTAACTCTGTATTGTCGAAATTCGATGATAAAGGTGTGAGACGATGTATAAAAGGGGTCGATGGTTCGAGGCTGGGGATGTGTCTATTGTAATAATTTGGAAATAGGTGTTGGGTGCATATGCTGATAAAACGGTTGAGTCTGGGAATTTGGAAAGGTTTGACTGTTGAGCTTCTGAGGGAAACGTTTGAAGACTGTTATTTATGCGGTCCTGATTAATGAGGGGTTAACTGTACATGCGTTCCAGTATAAATAGATTGTTTTTGGGAGAACTTCATACATCTATTCCTTCTTCTCTGAGTACAATGTCTGCGTCTTTGTCCCAAAGCAACGGAAATGCTCCTGACACCAAGTACCAGAACCGGGTGGCGATAAGGGTCCTTCGTACGCAGGAGAAGACCCTGGAGTTGATACAAAAGTTTTTTGGTGATCGAGGCCTGGATTGGGAGATGTCAGACTTGTTTGAAGTGGAGCTAGGGGAACCCATTAGTGGGATGCCCTATGCATACTGGTGGGTGGTGCTATAAATGATGGGCCCTGTCCCTAGCAATCGGTTAGCTCTGTTGGAGGATTTGGTGGAGGAGGTGGTAGACAGGGAAGATGCTGAGGCTGGGTGAGAGAAGAAGTTCCCCATCAATAAATAGGGTCTTCTTTAACGTGGTAAAAGTATTTGAATAGGATGGTATGTAGGGGTGCTTGCATTTTTCTGTTGATCTTGATTGTTTTGTTAAGTGTTTTGCGAAAGGGCATCTGCCCGAATGAAATTGGAAGTTTATAAGATAACTTTCGAAGTACAATAATGAACTATTTGTAAGTAGGACAAATATAGTACTTGAAGGTAATTTAGGCGCGAAAAACATCTTGCCGAATGTCGAAAATGAAAGCAATCGAATGATTGGCATATTTTGAAATCAAATATCATGTTGTGCGCGGATGAATGTTCGAGACATGATATCGACGATTTCTCGTGTACGAGAAGAATGAATGTTGAGGGTCTGTTAGCTTCTACTGGACGAATTGACAGCCAAATAGCTAGTATGTTAAAACGGTACTCTTTATGGGGTAAAGTATCATGCAGGTCATCATGATGCTTCCCTAATTTACGGAAAAAGGTTGGTTTGATGTAAGGGTCTGATTTGACAGCTTCGAATAGGGATTAGAAGGTTCGACTTGGATGATATAAAGATTTATATAGATGTTGGCGTGGTACTCGTACATGCGGGTAATTAAGGGTAAAATGGATAAAACGCATCTCAGCCGAAAAGCAGGGGTAGTGGTAATGATAGTTGTTTGGGGAATCGAGGCAGTTTTTTGGTATTCCGAAAAGGTATTTATAGTTGTAAGAGCATGATTACTGTTCCCATTTAATCACTTATAGAAAATCTAGAGAGTGAGGGAAAGGGAAACATACTCCATTGTTTTATAGAGCTCGGTAATTATTGTGGGATTATTTGAATTGCTGAAGGGAGGGAGAGGTACTTTGCCCAAATAGGTATGTCCTTCTTGCTTCTATCTTGTTGCTTCGCCCTTTGTTTTTGTATGTTGAGTACATAGTAGTATAAAGTTTGCTAGGGTTTATAGTTGTGAGGATATGGTCGAGGACAGGGGAAAACCATGTGTCTGTGGGTCTAGCCCATTTAGGATTATGAGGGTATTGATGGTATGATCAGGATTGGGGTCAAGTGTTCGACTGTGTTTGTATCAGATGGAGTGGGTAGATGAAAATGAGTTATTGAGGCGTAATAGTCGAATGTATCAATCTAATTGTGTACCTCTTCTTTTGTAGAGTAAGTTGCGTACCCGTCGATCTTCGGGAATAAGGCTGATAGATGAAGAAATCTAATTGTGTGCCTCTTCTTCTGTAGCATACTTGACCTCTCTGATGAAACCCACGGCTATGAGCTTGTCGACTTTGAGGTTTACAGCTTCTCAAAGTCATGGGGCCAATGTGCGCTTCTTCTGCTTTACCGCTATAGAGTGAGGGAAGAGATCGAGGCGGTGACATGCTAAACTGGGGTCGATACCTGGCATCTCCTGGAACGTCCATGGAAAAACGTCTTTGTTTGCTCGAAGTAAGTCTGTAAGTTTGAGGAGTTCCGCCTCGTCTAGAAAAGTTCTAATGAATGTACCTCGACCAGAACCGTCGTGTTTGATGGGTGAGATGGTGGGTGCCGATGGTATGGAGACTGAAGGAGGCAGTGATTGCTATGGGAGTCTAACAAGTTTCTGGGTCTGATCGATCTCCGAATGCTCACATGAACAAGCAAGGCGTTGAGAGCCTTTTAAATTTCATGTACCACAGGGGGTAGTAAAACGAAGGGTCTGACGATAGGTCAAAGGTATGGCACGCATGTCATAGAGCCAGTCGCGCCCAAGGATACCAAGGTATTCAGACTTCTTATCGATGATAAGAAAGATGGTTTGTAGTGTGACAGGGCCGGTGGTGACTGAGAGGCTAATTCGACCAACGAATCTTTTGTGGCCCCATTAAAACCTTTTAGTTCAACATTGGCTGCAGTAATAAGGTCTGTATTGTTCATAGCTTGGACGGTCTGCAAGAAGAGTACATCGGTTGCACTTCTTGTATCGATAAGCATGGTGTGGTGGACGAGGTATTCGACCTTAATCATGATGACTAAAGGGTCAGAATGGGGGAAACGAACATACGATGTATAACAGTCAATGAAAGAGATGCCTTCGGGTCAAGGATAAATGCTTGATTATGGCAGGAGGGTGAACAGCTTCTCCTGGTAAGTGAGTTTGTAGCATTCTTCGATACGCTTGCGCTTGCTCTTGGAACGGCCATTTTCAATATTATTTACTTCAATGAATTGAAGTTGATAAATGTTAACCTCGGCTGGGTGGCCGAAGGGGCATGTTGAGGTTTGAGGTACGACCCGTCAAGGTAGCTTGGAAGGCCGACAATAAACTAATGTAGACGACCTGCCTTGAGTATTATTTCGAGAGAGCGCTGCAAAGCAAAACATTTATTGGTGTGGTGACAGTTACACTTGTGGTTGGCGCAGTAAGGTTTGCCTGGTTTGACCTTGATGGGGAAAGGGATACGCCATATGGGGTCTGCCTGTATTTGTGGTAGAAGGGTGCTGATGGGGAAGTGAGTCTATGTAGGACTAGCTTTGGCCATTTCTTTCGACCTTCTGTGGTGTTATCAATGTGAGGGCATTTGTGGCTCTCAGTCTTCTGTGAGACTGGAGCGATATGAGGTGTAGAAGTAGAGGGTGGGCCTTGCTGAGGTCTATTTGGGTTGGTGGTCAAAGGCTGCCCTTATTTATGTGATTCTCGGTGGCGTTCAAGGTCGATTTAGCCATTGAACTTGGAAAATATCTCCTCGAGGATTCGAGGTTTGTGGAGGACCAGGTACTCTTTGACATGGCTATTATCTGGTAAAGCGTTTGAATACGCGAGTACGGCATTCGCACAGTCGAGGTTTTTAACTTTGCGTGACTCATCGAGGAACCTCTTAGTGAAGGTTTCAAGAGTTTCACTGGGGGATTTTCTAAAATTGAAGAGGGAATCGACCCTGAACTCTCTGTCTTTATTGAAGGCAAATTGGGCGATGAAAAGATAGGATAGTTACTCAAAACTTTGAATAGGGCCACTGGGAAGATTATGGTACCATCGAAGAAGGCTATCTGTTAGGCTGGTTGGAAAAAGGTGATATATTAGGTGGTCGGCCTTAGAGTAAAGGCTTAAAGCATTATAAAATTTGAGGATGTAGGATTGGGGATTGGTGTTGCGGTATTTACTGATTATTGGGGCTCGAAAATTAGGAGACACCTCGATAGTGAGGAGCTTGGGACAGAGGGGGTTATTCAGCCGACTCCATGAGTTTGGAATTGGGCTCGCGCTGACATGAATGACAGGTTGGATTTTGTAGTCAAAGTCTTACTATACACAATAGGCAGGATGAGGTGGGGGGGGGGGATCATGGGATTCGAGGGTGATGAGGCTGAGGGTTTGATATGTGTTCGGTGCTGCGCTCCCTGGGACGCTTTCAGGCAGGGTGGCACTTAAGGTGTATGAAGGGGCGAAGGGTGGAGTCAGAGGAATCCTCCATGGGCCGGATGCCACGATGGATGGAGCTGGTGGGAAGAATAGTAGGGGGAACACCCTCGACACCGATATGGACTGGGGATATTTTTTGATATGGTAGGGGCCCCAGTCTAGCGCAGGCCGATACGCGTGACGGGGCTGGTGCTCAAAATGTTAGAGGAGCATCTAGAGGCTGTAGTCATTGCAGCTAGTATTGCGTAGATCGTCGATTACACGGTTTTATCTATCTGCATCATCCAAATGGCGATGCCGTTTGGCTTCAAACTTTTGTCTGTGCTTCTCTCGTTCCTGGTGCAGTTGTGTTTGGTGTCACTCCTCATCTTGAGCGAATTGCTGGGAAAGTGTATTGAGATGGGCGTCCACTCTGTCGATAGAGTTGCCGGCATAGGTGGAAGTAGAACGGAGGGTTGGTGCTATTGAGAATGATCTGTAGGAGTTGGAAAAGGGAGAAAATGAGGTAAGGGAGATTGGTAGGGTGGGCAGGCACAGACGACGCCAATTGTAGGGGCCTAACCTTGTACGGAGTGGAAGCTGGCTCTTACACCATGGATTTATCTAATATCAAAGGATTCAAACATATAATCTATAGTACGAATAACCTATTGACAATATACTTGCGTGGAGGCCTAGAATGGGTCTCTCCATGACCTCTGATGAAGATTTTTAAGAGATTGTATATTACTGTCAAGTAGTCGAAGATTCAAGTACTGTGTATTTTACAGGAAGGTTGAAGGTAAACTACAAGGGCTTTGGGATTAGATTTCGTAACCCCTCCTAAATTTACCTTCCCTCCTATTTAAAGAACATAGGAAGGGCTGAGTCATCGAGGTGTAGGTCATATTACAAGTGTACCCTCTGGGTATCGGGCGGGTATCCCAGAGTTGGTGTTAACACCAGAAATGTCGGGTCTGGAACTGTGCTCTGACATTGTAGCTGTTATTGGTTATGTCACTATAGCTGCAAGGACCAACAACAACGCCGTTCTTGTCTGGTGAGGTAGCTATCTAATGCGTCTGCGAAGTGTTTCTGATGCTGATATGGAGTCGAGGCTTCACCTTTGAAGCCTTTGATGCTGATGTAGAGTTTGTCTTTGAGGTTTGTTCAGTGTCGAGGCTTTGTCTTAGAAGCATCATCTTTGTGTATTTGTGGAACGCTTGTTTATGGATTGAATGGGCTTCGAGGTTTGAATGTAGGCTTCAATGTAGCCTTCGAGTGTTCGACTGGGGTAGGAGTCTGCGAGTAGGCTACTACACCTATTTATAGAACATAGGAAGGGCTGAGTCATCACGGTAGGTCACATTACAAGTGTACCCTCCGTGTATCGGGCGGGTATCCCAGAGTTGGTGTCGACGCCAGAAGTGCCGGGTCTGGAATTGTGTTCTGACACTGTAGCTTTTGTTGGTTCTATCATTATAGCTGCAAGGACCAACAACAGCACCATTCTTGTCTGGTAAGGTAGCTATCTAATGCGTCTGCAAAGTATTTATGATGCTGATGTGGAGTCGAGGCTTCGTCTTCAAAGCCTTTGATGTTGATGTAGAGTTTTTCTTCGAGGTTTGTTCAGAGTCGAGGCTTCGTCTTCCTAGCATCATCTTCGTGTATTCTTGGAAAGCTTGTTTATGGATTGAATGGGCTTCGAGGCTTGCATGTAGGCTTCGATGTAGTCTTCAAGTGTTCAACTGGGGTAAGAGGCTGCGAGTAGGCTATTGTAGTCAATATTCACCCCAACCTGCCCCTTTTGTTGATATGCCTCATCAATACTTGTTTCTTTAATATCTTCTTTCTCTAAAACATCAAAATTTTTTAGGCTTTAGCTTTTGCACAACTTTCCAACCACCACCTAATTTGGTATCATCGACTTAAAAGACTTGACTTGCTTGTGTGGCTAAGACAAACTGGTCATCCTTATACCACATCTCAGAGGCATTAATACTAGTGAAATGACGGTCCGTTTGTATCCACGTTCTTATGTTACCAACATCATACCAATCACATTTAAAAAGATAAACTTTATTTCCTAATAGATAATTAACCCCAAAAACATTTGTTAACACACTGTAAAAGTCAACCTCTTTTCCTTGGTGTCCCCTTTTACAACAACACCACTATTTTGGGTTTGGAATTTTTTTTTCAGTCCTTGGTGTGAAACCTAATCCCATCAACAATGCATCCACTATATTGTTTCAAATATTTATCAGGCCCACATGCCAATGAATACAATTCATCAGTAGCTTCAGGAGACTTCTCACTGCGCAATACTTGCATCTACTCATAAAGTTGGTACGCCAAATCAGTAAAACTTAATTAACACAATATCTGAGTTCATAACTATTGCATAGAATGAAGCAATATGAGCACTTAAACGTTTTTAAAACCAACCAGGAAACAACTTTTCTTGTCTCTCAGGTAAGTTGTGTGAGCTTTGCATTTGAAGCTCTATCATGTGTTGACTGCGTGCATATCAAATATATATAAACTTAATGTATAAAATAGAATCGGTAAGTTAAATGTAATAGAACTTACTCTATATATGTCGATAATTCTTTAGAATTATTTAACACATAGTAATGAGCCTTGGCACAGTCCTTTGGATCAAGAATAGTACTTGTTTAAGCTCCTAAAGGTCGAACATTCTGTGTGAAAACATGAAATCCAGTTTTCTGATTTTCATTACCACCATCGTAGTTTCTTTCTTCACGATTGAACTGATTTTTAACTTTCAACTTCTTGAAGATACATGGAGCAGAACGTGAGACATTCAATGTCTCCATACGCTTCAGCAATTGAATCTTCGGGGCGAGCTTTATTTCGAACATATTGTTTTAGAGTGTGTAGATACTTGTTTACATATCACACACAGCACATATATATTAGATAAAACTTTAACACATTAATTTTAAATTAAATGAATTGTAAGCCATAAGTTTCACATTTTAATAGGATACATCCATCTATACTGTACTGGCTCTCCAAGTATCACTTCATGTGGCAAGTGAATAGCCAAATGTACCATTACATCGAAAAATGCAAGAGGAAATATTTGCTCGAGCTTACAAAGTATCACAACAATGAATTTTTCCATCTTCTCAAATACTTCAAATTTTAAAGTCTTGCAACATAACTCTTTGAAGAACAATCCCAACTCAACCAATGTAATTATGACATCATTGGGCACGAAACCACGTATTGCAATTAGGAGAAGTTTTTGCAAGAGCACATGACAGTCATGACTTTTCATTCCAGTTACCTTACCATCATTAGCATTTGCACATCGAAAAATGTTAGATGCATAACCATCAGGAAATTTTACCGACTTCAACCACTCGCAAAAAGATTTTTTCTCTGAAGATGACAATATGTAGTATGTTGATGGTATTACAAACTTATCACCTCTAGGAATTTGATGCAACTCTTTTCTTAAACCCAGTTTGGCCAAATCTAATCGAGCTTTTACTGAATCTTTTGTTTTGCTATCTATGTCTAGCAATGACCCCACAATATTGCCACATATGTTCTTCTCAACATGGATAAAATCAAGGTTGTGTCACAACTTAAGAGTAGCCCAATACGGTAACTAAAATAATATGCTCTTTTTTGTCTAGTTCAACTCAGCCTCAGTACACTTTCTCTTCTTTTTAGTTGGTGGCTTTCCAAATTTCTTAGCTTCCACATAGTCCAGCTATGATAACAATTCATCACTAGACAACTCTTTAGGTGGCAACCTATTCTCACTATTTCTATTAAATAATTGTTTGCCATGAGTTCTCCAAGGATGCCTTGGTTGCAGAAAACGGCGATTGGTCATATAACGCAACTTTTAGCCATTATTTAAATACGTGAAAAATGTATTCTTGTTACAATTAGAGCAAGTCAGTTTTCCCCTGGTGCTCCAGCCAGACAAATTACCATATGCGAGAAAATCATTTATAGTCCATAACAATGCAGCATGTAACCAAAATGTTTTCTTTACCACTACATCATATGTCTCTTCCCCATCTTTCCATAACTCATTTAGTTCATCAATCAAAGGTCGTAAATAGACATCTATATCGTTATCAGGTAATGTAGGTCCTAGGATAAGTAGACACATGAAGGTGAATGGTTCTTTCATACACTTCCACAGTGGTAAATTATACATCATAACCAATACCGGCCACATATTGTATTGGTTGCTCATATTGCCAAACGGGTTAAATCCATCGCTTGCAAGACCAAGGCAAAAATTGTGAGGATCATTGGCAAACCACTCATGTTCCTTGTCAAAATTGCCCTAAGCTTCAGAATCTGCTGGGTACCTCAGTACGCTATCCTACTTTAGATGTTTTTCTTTGTGCCATCTAATATATGTAGCAGTAACCCTTGACATGAACAACCTCTTGAGCCTTGGTTTAAGTGGAAAGTAGCACAATACTTTTTGTGGTATTTTTTTAGTCATGCCTTCGAAGACTTGATACCCCGGCTCACCACATTCTGGACAATTTTGAAGATTTTTTTTCTTTTCCAAAATAACACACAATCATACTTGCAAGTATGTATGGGGATATAACCAAGTCCCAGGTTATGCATTAATTCTTTTGCCTCGTAATTGAACTTTGGAAGTGTCTCACCTTTAGGCAATGCTACTTTAATCAGCTGTAGAGTCATAGTGAATGATTTGTTACTCTAGCGATTGATTATCTTCAAATGAAGCAACTTCACAAGATATTCTAACTTTGAAAATTTACAACCCTGATAAAAATGCTGACGTGTTTCACTGAAAAGTTTATCGAATGGATATATATTTTCTCTACTATTATTAGAGCCACCTTCACCATCTGTCGCATTTGATGCATTATTAACTTTTGATTCCCCATGTTCCACATGACGCGCCTGGTTATCACTGTGCATTGGAGCTTGTAAATCTTCAAACATGTCATGTAGTCTATCAAACGATACCCCTTCATCATCATCATCGCCACTTTATTCCTCATATTCTTCTACATGAAACACCCAATGGGTATAATTCTTGTCCATGCCATAAGTTTCCAAATCATAGCTTACCTCGTCGATGTGCTTGTAATTCCTATTTTTACACTCTTTGCATGGACACCTTGTACTGCCTGTTTTGTCTATATGACCATGAACAATCTCAACAATATCTCTAATTCCTTTTATACAGCCTAGCCAAAACCTATTCGGCAATTGCATCCAACTCTTATCCATTTCTAGTAATCAAAGAATAAAAGCATGAATCAAGATTAGGATCACTACAAGGAAATACTTATGGCATGCAATTAGCAGGACATCCTCATCTGTGTATATATATATAACATATTAAGCACAATAAATTCAACAAATATTGAAGGGACCTATCCCTCGACCTAACCCAATTCTAATTACCTCCGTATCAGGCTCACCTATTTTACGCGTGATATTAGTCAGTCAGCATTGACACCTATCCCACAAACTGATAAAGAACATGGACTGGGCACAACAGAAGAATATGAACAAGTCAAAGATACTTATCTCCCACGAACATAATAGTTACCCAGTCAACCACAACTTACCTCATTGTTCAGAGAATGTGCTTCAGCACGATAACGAGTTGCGGGTAAGGCCTATATAAAGAAAAAGTTCCAGAAGTGACAGAGGCCAAAAAAAGAATACAAAAAAGACCACAAAGAAAAATGTCTTATTTAAAAGATCAAGTATTTCTAGTTCGAGAGATCACTTGTAATAAGATATCAGCCTTAAGCAATAAAAGTTATTGTTACTAAAACCTTCAACTTGAGGTCGTGGTTTTTTACCTATTTAATGGTTTTCCATGCTAAATTACCTGTGTCATTTTTTCTTTACATTAGATTTAGTTATAGGTATATTGGTGTAAGAGAGCCATTTCGAGTAAACAAAATTAGGCCATTACATTTGGTGCCGTGTGTAGGAAAGAAGACATTTCAACAATATCTTAAGGCATACATTCATTCTACTATCAATCTCCAATCGTGGTCACTTCCAGACGACCAGCAACCGGAATCCAGCTCAATCTATTAGTTGAGTCGGAATAGCTTACTGAACTATAGGCGAATCTCCATGCAAAAGCAAAAAAACGTAATAAGCTCGAATGTCAGTTAACTCTTGACCGAGAGCTCCAAGAGAAGGTGCTTGTAGCCGAGCGATAAGCTCGTTTGAAAGCGTTCAAACGATATGAGGACCAGATGATAACTATGTAGACTGCGTTACAGGCTCTGCAAGATACTTAACAAGCTCCTAAAACCAGAGATCGTGATCAAATGCCAGAGACCTCTCTGGTTTCTACGCGGGAAAGATTGGGACCTCGAGGTGCCACCAGCAAAGCTTTTTTTAGAAATGTTCAGCAGGAACCTTAGCCTTTCTTTCATTTGGGCGGTGAAGCTCAATCTGATATCAGTAGAGGTCTCCGACTTTCCAAACATCACGAGGAAGAACAGTGACCTTAACCTCAAATTCCATCACGTGATCACTTGAGTGAGGGCACTGACACTCATAATCCTCAACCACCTCGCTAAGCCACTCAAGCCACATGTCAATACGTTACACAAAAGCATATGGATCAGGGTATCAAGGAGGTGATTGAAGCTCAAACTCTAGGACATAAAGACGACCTTACCAAGTTGCAAGGTAGTCCGATTGCCAAAGAGTTATTCGATGTGGAAGTGTCAAAAGGTTTCTACACTTTGAAGATATGTAAATACAAGGGCACCAATCCAAAGGAACACATTCAACAATACTGTGATTCATTGGAATTATACTCTAATATCAACTACATTCTCTATCGTCTGTTCGCAACAAGTCTATAAGGAGAACCGCCCCGATGGTTCCACTCTCTACCCAAAGATTTCATCATCTCATTTGATCAACTACAGGAGAAATTCATCAAGACATATGCTCACAAAGATAAGGAAGTGAATTTATATTATCTTATTAGTCTTAAACAATCATAAGGAGATAAGCTTAAGGCATTTTCCAAGAAGATTTTGGAGCTCGCGCGAAAAGTAAATAATCTTGATAAAAAAACTGCTATTATTGCTTTCACCAACACGTTCCAGCTCAACTACAAGGCTAAAGAACACATCTTCCTCAATAAATCTACGACCTTGGAGGATATGATCACCAAAGTCAATGGGTATGTCGACCTGGAAATGATGATGTTCAAAAGGCATAAATCTACTAAATTTGTCCTAACCACCAAAGGTCTACCTACAGAATGAAGCATTGATTTAAAGGAGGATCAGGGTAATCAAAAGCATTCCAAGGGTAATACTGGCAATACTTGGAAAGGCGGTACATTACCCAAACCAATCCTTCTCAAGATGAATGTCCCCATCTCTACAATTTTTCTAATTCTATCCAAGGATAAGCTTTACCGTCCATCTTAACCACTAGAACCAATCGAAAGCCGCCCGTACTACATGCATCATAAGGTAAATCATCATGCTACTGACAACTGCAATGCTTTACAGAGGTTGCTAGAATTTATCTTCAAAGAAAGGTGGATGTACGAATACATTATCGACCTGGAATATTATAAGGATGGCAGCTATAAGAAGTAGTTTGAGGTAGTCCAGGTCAAAGATCAAGTTGAGAAAAAACATCCCTACAACATGTACCATAAAAACATGATCGAGATTTATCAGATCAACAACTCATGAAGATTCAAGAGCAGGAGACTATCAGAATGTTACGATCTCAAACCTCAAGATAAAGAGGCCAAATTTCTACCTGAGTCGAGCAATCTCTGGCTTAAGATCTTAGTCAAAGATTACAACATTAGTCATGTAAAATTTCCACATCATGATGCATTAGTGATAATTCTAAAGATAAAGAAGTTTGACATCCATACAATGATGACCGATACTTGAAGCAGTATTGAGATTCTCTTTCAAAGTGCAATCGACCAGATGGGATTGGCCGATCAAGTTAGTCCGAGCGACACCGATATTAACGGATTTAATGGTTCCAAAGAAGAGCGAGTAGGGAAGATCATCTTACCTATCACAGCTAAACCAACCACTATCAACGTCATTTTCTACGTTATCAATGCCAAATCTCGTTATCTCGGGATTATGGGTTGCTGTTAGATTTACAACATGGAAGCAACCGCTTCCACTTATCATCAAGCACTCCATTTAGAAGACAATGATGGTATCTATGAAATCAAAGGCAGTCAGAAGCTTTCTTGAGCTTGCGAGAATACCATCTCTGCTATTCTAGATACCTTAAATAGATACGTTGTATATCAATTATAGAAAGTTGGTCACTTCGATGATCAACCCTCCATAGAAGAGCCTACAGAATGCATCAACATTGATGGACCTAGCAGAGGTACTTTCATCGATACCAAGCTGGTCCAACATGATAAAGACGCTCTCATTCAGTTAATACGATTGAATCGAGACATCTTTGTATGGACTTTTGAAGAAATTTTTGGGGTCGATCCAACCATGGCATATCACAAATTGGCCATCAACATCAATGCGAAGACAGTCAAACAGAGATGCCTCTTACATCGTCTTCGAGATGAAGTCAATATTGAGATTGAGAAATTGATCAAAGTGGGATTCATTCGAGAAGCTAAGTATCCAGATTGGATATGCAACATCGTCGATGTTCCAAAGAAGAATGGAAAAGTTTAAGTTTGTATAGATTTCAGCGATCTAAACAAACATACTCCAAATGAAAGTTTCCCTCTTCCCATCATCTATCAAATTTTTGATTCTATGGCAGGTTACGAACTCCTATCTATGATAGATACTACTTCTGGATACAATCAAATTCCTATCTTGGAAGAAGATCAAGAAAATACAACTTTTATCACTGAAAGAGAACTTTACTGCTATAAAGTCATGCCCTTTGGACTTAGAAACATAAGAGCAACTTATCAGCGGTTGATGACTACTATGTTCAAAGCAAATATTAGAAAATCGTGGAAGTTTGCAATGATGATCTCATGTGCAAGAGCATACAGTCAAACAACCATATCATAGATTTTACCAAAATATTTAACATTCATCGATCTTACTGGATGCGACTCAATCCTGATAAGTATCAATTCAGAGTGCATTTAGGCCAATTTCTCAGCCATCTCATTAGTAAAAAAGGGATTGAGGCCAATCTAGATCAAATTCAAGCTCTCCTCAACATGCCATCTTTAAAAATAATAAAAGACGTATAAAAACTTGCAGGCAAGATCCCCACTATTAACTGATTCGTTTCTAAATCTTCAGATCGTTGTCGTTGGTTGTTCCTTCTATTATAAGGTTATACCAAATGAGGAAAAGTTTAACTTAATACAGAGATCCAATGGACATCAGAATGTGAGGTAGCCTTTTACGAACTCAAAATCTATTTGGGAAAGATTCCCATCATGAGCACCTCGGTAGATAATGAGGAACTGACCATCTACCTGGCAGTTACATATACTTCGGTTCTCATTCGACTTGAAGGGAAGATCAAAAAGCCAGTCTATTTCTTCAGTAAAACCTTCTCTTCAGTGGAAACGAGGTATTCTATAATCGATAGACACCTTCTAACTCTTGTTTACACTTTACAGAAACTTAAACACTACTTTCAAGCTCATTCAGTCAAAGTCATAGAAAACTACCCACTTTGGGAAGTGTTGTTCATAAAAGAAAAATCCAGGCAAGTACAACAATGGTCAGTCAGTTTGGGAGAACATAATATCAAGTTCAAAATACGATATTCAAAAAAGGGTTAGGCCATTGCTAATTTTTTTGTAGATTTTCTAGTAGAAGATCACGAGTGGGAAGAGCATGATCTTGACGTTACAGAAGAAATTATAGAAGATTCACCCACCAACACATTTGACGAATTAGCTGAATGGGTTACAAGGAAAGGGTAGAGACTTCTTACAGATGGCTCAGCAGGACCCGCAGAGCCAGGAATCAAAGTCATATTAATTACCCCTTACAACAATAAAATTAAGAAATCAATCCGCTTGGATTATGAAGCCTCCAACAATGTCATAGAATACGAAGCTCTCATTCATGGACTCGACCTCACTCTCGAGCTGAGCGTCCCAAAGCTCTCAATCTGCACAGATTATCTACTCATTATTTACCATTACTCTGAATAATACAAGAAGAATGGTAAGATGATCGAGTATGCAGCCCTCGTTGCCGATAAGATGAGAAGATTTGCAAACACAACTCTCGACTATCTACCTCGAGGTGAAAATAGACATGGAAGTTCCTTGGCTTATATAGCTGGGGTCTTTGGTATAGAAGCAAGATATCTTAACATCGAAGTGATATCAACCTCCAACATTGATTGCCATTCTGTATGCACGATTAATACTAGGGGTGGTGAGGAGGAAGACAACAATTGGTAAAAACCCTTTATTGCCTACCTCGGCCTAAAGAACGAATGCGATGGGCCCCTTCTAACAGATCTGAAAGAGCGCCGACAGTTGATCGAGAACTCAAAGTGCTATGCAGTTCAAAATGGTTTTTTATAACGCCATTCAGTCATGGGGCCTTACCTCAAGTGCTTCTCTAGGAAGAAAGCAGACGGAATGTTCAAAGATTTACATGAAGGGACTTGTAGCTCTCACGCCACAGGTTGATCACTTGTTAACAGAACAATTACACAAGGAATATTCTGGCCAGGCATGCACAAACAAGCAGAAGAGTACTCACACAAATATGACACATGTTAGTGACATGGATACATGATCTGCGGTACTACACTCGAACTACATGTAAGCAAGGTGTTCTGGCCATTCAAGCGGTGGGCGCTCGATCTCGTTAGAGAATTTCCTAATACTTTAGGTAACCGATGATTCCAACTCGTAGCAACAAGTTATTTTACATAATGGATAAAAGCAATTCCACTCTGTCGAACTAGAGAAGAAAAGGTCATCACTTTTATCTGGGAACACATCATCACACGGTTTGGATGCCCTCCACCTAATTCAGATCAATAATGGGCCCCAGTTCATTGGTGAGAAAATCGTAGCCTTCCTCAACAAACACAACATCATCCACTCACCATCCAATCCCTACTGCCCTCAAGGCAATGACCAAGCCAAAATTACCAATAAAACCATCATAGATGGACTCAAGAAAAGGCTTCAATCACAGAAAAAAGGCAATTGGATACGAGAGCTTCCTTGTACACCATTCCTCATCACCTATGACTCAGTGTCTGTAACTTTTTCTTGCCTTGTCAGTTAATCACTCTCGTCAAATCTCTCACGTGAATCTATGCTATTTTTTCTCTTTCCACTCTTACTATTCTTAAATTTTTTAGAAGTTGATAAACGTTTAAATGAGAAAGATAAAATATTATTTATAATTTATCTTTATAACTGTTGGCAGTTATTGGGCCTCGCACGAGCCACCCTCGATTTTGGAATTGAGGCATCTATTTCACAATTAATATTAAACGCTTTGCACCTTTTCGGTGAAAATGTATTCCCATCATTGCCCTATGCCCTATATTTTAATATATTCTTATCTCTCCTACCCAAATCTCTCTCTGACCTCCCCTCACTTATAATGACTAGACACATACAGGCAATCAGACTTTCCCTACACTAATACTAGAGACAAAAATTAAAGCTACCTATTTTTTCTATTCTTACTTCTACTACTTATAGAACTGCTGACGTCATTTACCAAGCTCTCCCATTTCAATTTTTTTTTATTCACAGCAGTCACAAACAATATTTGCAACAAAAGAAGACAAATTCAAAACATCATTTTAACTACATTTATATTACCATTATTCGACCTTATACAATCTACTCACTCACATATAATTACACATAAAACATCCCAGATGTCCTGGGGAGCCACACCTAATCAGTTCACCTTCAGTAATCCTCACATCTTCCAACTCAATCTCTTCCTCAACAATTTGCCTCATAGCCCTTTTTTAAGCTGAAGGCTCCAAAATAACTTCCCAGAATAGCTCCTCATAGAAGCGACGTCTTAACTTAAATTCCCTAGCCCTCAAATCTAAGTCATCAAACTAATATTTGGACTCTGGCAAATCCAAATCATAATCTAGAAATCTAAAAATTCTCTCTCGCACTTTAGCTATTTATCACCAATCGTCTCTCAGCAGCATAAGGAATTATCTTAGATCGAGTCTACATCATATTATATTTCTTCCTTCTCTTTAAATCATATTTATCTATATTTATGCAATTTTCTAGATCACTTCAAATCCCAGATATTCCGTATGTGTATTATATTTTTCTATAAAAGGAACCCTGAGATCCTGATAATAAAGTTATTCAAACTTATATATCTACATCGACCTCTTTAAATTCGTCTTATCTCATTTTGAACTTATCTGCCCCCCAATACAATATTTCTAGAGAGATCTCTCTAAGCTAAAATTTCTAATTTCTACAAATTCTATATCTTCTGCAATATTCTCCCTCCATAACTCTAAGTTATTCAGTTCAAAACGCATTTTCTATTTTTACAGACGCATTTTTTATATAGCTTGATTGCTGAATATACTTTCAAATTCGATCTCCAATATTATATTTCGTCCTTTAATCATACATATCTGTATTTCTTAAAGCTCGATTTCAATCACAAGAGCTAATTCTATCTATCAACACAGAGTTTGAATGCACATTTTTATTAAGCTTGAATATCAATTATTGGTACTTTACAAATAACAAGTCTTTCAGGTACTTTACAGATAGTAAGTCTTTCAGGTACTTTGCAAATAACAAGTCTTTCAGGTAGTTAAAGATAACAAATCCTTCAGTTCATTCTCAAAATCATATTAGATTTTAGTGATGTTTCACTCCAAGAATCTTCTGAAGCAAAGCAGGAACTGGAAATTACTGAGCATCCAACTTCATTATGCTATTTTTTTCAACAAAAAACTGAGTTTGATCGAAGTCTAGACATAGAAACAAGGACATCAGTGCTTGAACTAACTCTTTAAATAGATGGCATTCTCAGCACTAAGAGACTATAATTGTGTAGTGGCAAAACTTCCAATCTCCACCTCCCTCCTACACCACCATTGCCTCCTCCTCCGTAACCCCCATCAACAAAGAGTTAATTGAGACAAAATGGAGTATTACATTAGAATCCAGTCATTCATAAGATACTGCTGATACTACCACGCCGTTATACTGGCCCCCACATCTGTCTCCTCAGCCTTGTCCTCTGCAAGGATATAAAAGCACCTCCAACGTGCCTCGCCTATCAAGATCGCATAATAAAATCTCTACATACTGTAATAGTCTTCCTCAGCTTCAGCCGCTTCTTCTTCTGACATACCGTGATATGTCAGTGGAACGGGAATTGGGGTGGGCATCTCCACAGATTAATACTTGAAATATCTCAGTTTGAATCTTTGCATTTCAGCGGCAACTCTCTCTTCATACCCCATTCTCTGGGTCTTCACCATTATCACTCGCAAATTCTAAAGGATTTTTTAACAACAACGTACTTTGCCAGAGTCTACAGAATAGGTACTATATATAATACTCGTATTTAATGCACAGGAACATTTCGAAAGTAGTCATCATCAAAATAGAATCACTCTCGGAACCCCAAGCGTCTATTACATCAATACTTTATATCGTTATTCAATGCAGAAACCTCCCTCCATACAAAACAAATACCCATTTCCATATCGGTCAAATCAACATTAAATATGTCATTTCCTTTTAAATTCCAACACCGCAAATATATAGGGTTTTTCTCAACCAAAGACACTCGTACCTTCAGTTGCGAGGGGGCGATTGTAGGGACCTATCCCTCGAGCTAACCTAATTTGGGCTACCTCTATATCAGGCTCACACATTTCATACGGGATATAAATAGTCAGCATTAACACCTATACCACGAATTGAAAAAGAACGTGGATCGAGCACAACAGAAGAACAGGAACAAGTTAAAGATACATGTCTCCCACAATCTCAATAGTTACTTAGTCAAGCACCACTTACCTCATTGTTCGAAAAACGTGCTTTAGCATGATGATGAGCTGCGTGTAAGGCCTATATAAAGAAAAAGTTCCAGAAGAGACAGGGACAAGAAAAAAACCATAAAGAAAAGCTTAATATATCAGTTCGAGAGATCACTTAATATATGAGCCTCACACAATAAAAGTTACTATTACAAAAATCCTCAACTGGAGGTCGTGGTTTTTTACCTAATCAAAGATTTTCCACGCTAAATTACCTTTGTCATTTTGTTGATTTACATTAATTTTTGTCACAGGCACATTGGTGTAAGAGCTAATTCTGAGTCATTTCAAGCTAACGGGATTAGGCCATTATAGCAGAGACATTTATTTTAATTGGAATAAGTAATGCGACTATGATTGGATTATGATATGAGGAATGTATGTGAGTGAGACTAATATGAGCAAGTTTGATTGAAAGAGAAAAAAATTTGGTTATCTGATTATATGATTCTTATTTTGTTTTCCCAACCATATTGCTTATGAGCTCGATTTGCAACCTGTTTGGCAATGTCACGTTGGTCCCGAGCGCTTAGCGGTATACTAGTATAGAGTAAACACAATATTTTTCCCTTGTATGTCGCCGTCACAGGCAGGGATGAAAAACTGCTCTGGGGAATTTTCTTTTGATCATAGAAAGACGATAATATGTCGGGAAAACTTGCATTATTGTTAAGATGTTTGCAGTAATGTACCACTCATGTATCATGATATTCAGGGGCGAACCTATCGTTTTAGAGTATGGGGGCCGTATTATGAATATGTTTCGAGTTGGATTCATGGGGTTTGGGGGCTTCGCCTCTAAATATTTTTTGTGGCTATTAAGGAGTATTTAAGTAATTTTATGTCTTTTTTTAAATAAGGTTTCATATATAAATACATTTTGTATTTCAAATGCCCATAACATGTACTATTGCAAATCATACGTTTAATTAGTTGAAATATACTATGAGAATATTACATAAGCACAAGTTAACCTTGACATAATTGTTTAGAGAAAATATAGATCATCATATTAACATCGTCGACTAAACACCATCTGCGCATAGTTCATAAAAATTACAACTTTCATATTTTAAGGTTAGAGAGCATGAGTTTGAGCTTTTTTTGTGCTTTTTATAAAATTTAATTAAGGTCATAAAGAGAAAGGTGGGGGAGGGTAGAGAGGGTTAGGTGTTTTAAAATTTTTGACTGGGGGGAGGGATAGGGAAGGCTGGATCGAGCATCTTGGTTAACTTTATGTAGGGACCTATCCCTCGACCTAGTCTAAACTCGAACTACCTCAATATCAAACTCACGCATTATACACGTGACATGTACAATAAGCATTGACACCTAGACCACGAACTGATAAAAAATATAGATCATGCACTACAACAAAATATAAACAAGTTAAAGATACCTGCCTCCCACGAACTAACAGTTACCCATTCAACTACCACTTACCTCATTATATAAAAAATGAGTTCTAGAGGAGAAAAAACCAATAATTTTATCCTCCAAGATCAAGAATTTTTAACTCGAGATCACTTGTAATAAGATATCAGCCTCAAGCAATAAAAGTTACAGTTACTAAACCTTTAACTCGAGGTCGTGATTTTTACCTATTCAAAGGTTTTCCATGCTAAATTACATGTGTCATTTCTTGTATCACACTAATTTTTGTCATAGGTACATTTGGTGTAAGATCTAATTTGATCTATTTCGAGCTACGAAATTAGGCCATTACATTTGGTGTGTCATCTGTGGGAAAGAAGACATTTCCACAATATTCTAAGGTATACATTTACTCCATTATCCATTTCTAATCATGGTTACTTCCATGTGACTATCAATAGGAGTCTAGCTCGATCTTTTAGTGGAACCAGAATAGGTTGCTAAACTATGGGTGAATCTTCATGCTGAGACAGAGAAGCGCAATGAGCTCGAGGGTTAGTTAGTTCTTGATTGTGAGCTCTACGACAAAGAGCTTGAAAGCGAGCGTCAAGCTTTTCTAAAAGCATTCAAGAGGCGTGATGAAATGATGACAATTATGCAGACCGTATTGCAATCTTTGTAATATACTAAACATGCTCTCCATACCATAGAACGTGATCAAGTGCCAACTAACTCTCGAGTTTATACACGCGAAAGATTAGGACCTCGAGGAGCAACCAGAAAAGCCATTTCCAAAAATCTTCAGCACAAACCACAAGCTTTAATTCATTTGGGAAGAGAAACTCAGTCTGATATCAATAGAGGTCTCTGGCCTTCCAAGCATCAGGAGGAGGAGAACGACATCAACCCTGAATTTTAGCACGAGAACGCTTGAGCGAGGAGACATGTACTTATAATCCTCGACCAGCTCGCCAAGTCACTCAAACAACACGTCAGTACATCACACAAGAACACATGGATCAATGTATCAAGAAGTTGATTGAAGCTTAAGCTCTAAACAGTAAGGACGATTTAACCAAGTTGCAAGGTAGTCCGATTGCCAAAGAGTTATTTGATATGAAAGTACCAACATGTTTTCATACTCCAAAGATACGTAAATATAAGGGCACTGATCCGAAGGAGCACATTCAGCAATTCTGTGATTCAATTGTATTGTACTCAAATCTTAACCATATTCAATGCCATCTGTTCGCAACAAGTCAACAGGGAGAACTGTTACGTTGGTTCTATTCTCTACCTAAAGATTCCATCCTCACATTCGACCAACTACAAAAGAATTTAGTCAAGACTTATGGTCACAATAAGGACATGGAAGAAAATTTATATTCTCTTATTAGTCTGAAACAGTCTCAAGGAGAAAAACTTGAGGTATTTACAAAGAAGTTTTAGGAGCTCACACGAAAAGTTAATTATCTCGATCAGAAAATAACTGTTACTGCTTTTCCAAATGCGCTGCAACTCAATTACAAAGCAAATGAGCATTTCTTCTTAAACGTGACCTTGGAGGATATGATTACCAAGGTCAATGGATATGTCAACTTAGAAATGATGATGACCGAAAGGCATAAATTTACTTAATCTGTCATAACCACTAAAGGTTAAAATACAGAATGTAATAGTATACCAAAGGAAGACCAAGGTGATCAAAAGCATTCTAAGGCAAACATGGGCAAACCTCGAAAAGACAATTTATTACCCAAGCCGGTCCTCCCCAAGATGAATGTGCAGATCTTATCAATTTTTCCCATGTTGGCGAATGACAAATTCTACCATGTATTCCAACCACTGGAACCGATTGAAGGCAAACCGTACTATATGCATCATTAGGTAAATCATTATAAAGCTGACAACAACTATGTTTTTCAGAGGTTGGTAGAATATATTTTCAAAGATGCAAGAATGCACGAGTACATTATTAATCTGGAATCATACAAGAATGGTAGCAACAAGACGCAGGTCAAAATGGTCCTGGTCAAAGATCAAGCTGAGGAAAAGTACTTAAACCATATGTACCACAACAACATGATCGAGATCCATCAGATTAATAACTCTTCTCAATTCAAGAGACGGAGATTATCAGAGTGCTGCGATCTCACTGCTAAACATAAAGAAGTAAAACTTCTTCCTGAATCAAGCAATCGCCGACTTAGGATTTTATTCGAGGATTGTAATATTAGTCATGTCAAGTTTCCTCCTCATGATGTACTAGTTATCATGCTAAAGATGAATAAATTTGTCATGCATACAATGATGAGTGATACTGGTAGTAGCATTGAAATTCTCTTTCAGAACACGATCGAACAGATGGGATTGGTCGATCAAGTTATTCCCAGTGACATCGATATCAGTGGCTTTAATGGCTCAAAGGAAGAACGTGTAAGCAAGATCATCTTACCTATCACCGCTGAACCTGCCATAATTGATATCATATTCTGCATCATCAATACCAAATCACATTATTTAGGGATTATGGGTTGTCGTTGGATCCACAACATGGAAGCAATCGCTTCCACGTATCATTAAGTACTTCGCTTCAAGCTTAACGATGGTATCTACGAAATTAAAGGTAGTCAAAAGCAATCCTGAGCTTGTGAAAATACCATTTCTGCCATTCTCGACACATCTGACAGATACGCTGCATAGCTATTACAGAAAGTTGGTCACATCGATGAATATCCTTCATCAAAAGAACCTTCAGAGTACATAGACATTGATGGACCTAAAAGGAAGCATGACAAGGAGGCCCTCGTTCACTTCTTATGAATGAATTGAGAGATCTTTGTTTGGACATTCGAAGAAATACCCAAAATCGATCTATCTAAGGCATGCCACAGATTGAGCATCAACAACAACGCCACGGCGGTCAAATAAAAACAACCAAGACTATCACCTCGCCTTTAAAATGAAGTCATCAATGAAATCGATAAGTTGATCAATGTCGAATTCATTTAAGAATCTAAGTACCTGGATTGGATCTCCAACATTATCGCAGTTCCAAAGAAGAATTAGAAAGTTTGAGCTTGCGTAGATTTTGCCGATCTAAACAAACAGACTCTGAAGGGCAGTTTCCCTCTTCCAAGCAATCATCAAATTCTTGACTCCACGATAGGCTACGACCTCTTATCTGTGATGGATGCTACTTCTAGATATAATCAAATACCTCTCTTAGATATCGATAAGGAAAATACCACTTTTATCATTAAAATGGGACTTTACTGCAACAAAGTTATACCTTTTGGATTGAAGAATGCCGGCGTAACTTATCAACGGTTAATGATAACAATGTTCAAAGCACACTTGGGTAAAATCATTAAAGTCTACATCGATGATCTCCTATGCAAAATCTTACAGTCCAAGGACCATATCATAGATCTCTCCACGATCTTCCATATTATACGCTCATACAGAATGCGGCTCAATCCTGATAAATGTCAATTAAGAGTATACTCAGGAAAGTTCCTCAACCATCGCATCAGTAAGAAGGGGATTAAAGTTGACTCATATCAAATTCGTGCTTTCCTAAATATGTCCTCTCCAAAAATAAAGGAGGACGCACAAAAACTCATGAGCAAGATTGTTGCTATTAATCAATTCGTCTCTAAGTCTTCAGATTGATGTTGGTGGCTATTCTTACTACTCTTAGGGTTTACCAAACAAGGAAAAGTTTAGCCCAATGAAGAGATCCAGTAGACAGAAGAATGCGAGGCAGCTTTCAAAGAACTTAAAACCTATCTGGGGAAGTCTTCCATCATGGGCATCCTGGCAGATAATGAAGAACTGATCATTTACCTCGCAGTTATAAACAATTCTATCAGCTCGACCCTCATTAGACTTGAGGGAAGGGTTGAAAAGCTAGATTATTTTATAAGTAAAAGCCTCACTCTAGTAGAAATAGGATATTCTAAGATTGAACGACTCCTTCTAACTCTCGTTTATACTTTATAAAAACTTAAGTACTACTTCCAATCTCATTCAGTCAAAGTTATGACAAACTACCTACTCTAGGAAGTTTTGTCTAAGAAAGAAAAATCACGAAGAGTGCAACAATAGTCGGTCAGTTTGGGAGAACATAATATCAAGTTCGAACACTGCCATTTAGAAAAAGGTCAGGCCGTTGCCAATTTTTTCACAGATTCTCCTGTGGTAGATCCCGATTGGGAGAAGCACGATCCTGACCTTGTATTAGAAATTACAAAAGATCTACCTGTCAAGCCATTTGACGAACGAGCTAAATGAATTACAAGGAAAGGTTGGAGGTTTCTCATAGGTGGTTTAGCAGGACCCGCAAGGTCAGAGATTTTAATCTTAATTATTTCCCCGTCCAACAACATAATCGAGAAATTAATCCTCTTAGATTTTAAAGCTTTCAATAATGTCACAGTGTACGAAGCTTTAATTTATGGGTTCGACTTAGTACTCAAGCTTGGCATCCCCGAGCTATCAGTATGTACAGATTCTTTACCCATCGTCTACCATTACTCAAAACAGTACAATAAAAATAGCAAGATGATCGAATATCTAACCCTCGTTGCCAAGAGGATGAACAAATTTGCGAAAGCAACTCTCGACTATTTACCTCGAGGCGAGAATAAACATATCAATTCCTTAGTTTATTTGGCCACGGATTTGGGTACAAAAGCATGATATCTGCAAATCAAAGTGATGTTCACCCCAACATTGATCTCTATTTTGTATGCACGATCAACATTGGGGGCAATGAAGACAAAGACGGCGATTGGCAGAAGCCCTTTATCGCCTACCTCGGCCCGAAGAACAAATTTTACGGTCCCCTTCCAAATAATCCAAAAGAATGCCGATAGTTGATCGAAAACTTGAAGCGTTATATAGTTCAGAATGGACGCTTATATTACCGATCGGTGACAGGGCCTTATCTCAAGTGCCTCTCCAAGAAGAAAGCCGATGGAATGCTCAAAAAATTACATGAAGGAACTTGTGGCTCTTACGCCGTAGGTCGGTCACTTGTAAATAGAACCATTATACAAGGAGTATTTTGGCTGGGACTGTGCAAGAAAGCGGAAGAGTATTCACGAAGATGCAACACATGTCAACGACATGGACACATGATACGAGCTCGTACACTCAAACTCTATGCAAACATGGTATTCTGGCCCTTCAAGCGGTGGGCGCTCGGTCTCGTGGGAGAATTTCCCCAAATGCCAGGCAACTGACGTTTCCTACTCGTGGTGACAAATTACTTTACGAAATGGGTAGATGTAGTTTCTCTTTGTCAAACTAGGGAAGAAGAAGTCATCTCTTTTATCTGGGAATACATTATTACATGGTTTGGATGCCCCCACTTAATTCAGATCGATAACGGGCTACAGTTTATTGGAGAAAAGATCATGGCCTTCCTCAACAAACACAACATAATTCATTCCCTATCCAATCCATACTACCGGAAAGAAAATGGATAGGCCGAAATCACCAACAAAATAATAGTGGATGGACTTACGAAATGGCATCAATCACAGAAGAAAGGCATATGTTGGCCTTAGATCATATAACACCATATGCTCGAGCTATTGATAACCTAGGTCAATATCACCATATGCTGGCCAACTCGTATAATAGAAGAGTCCGAAGCCGTGAGTTCCAAATCAAAGATCTCATCCTCAAAGAAATCCTATAGATAGAAAAGAAGCAAATGCTGGAAAACTCACAGAAAATTGGGAAGGTCCTTTCCTCATTGTTGGCCGCACTGGCCTTGGATCATACTACCTCATGACAGATAAAGGCATCCAAATCCCAAATCCTTGGAATACTAGACGATTAAAATGATATTATGGTTAAATCCCTAGTTTCTCCATTACATATTACTCCATTCTCATTCTTTACATTCCAAAAGTGAGATTATAAACTCTAACAGTGTACATTCTATTCTACTAAATGAAAAATTCCTAATTTTTTCCTATATTACTCTCTACTAATGTAGAATCTACTAAATCTCATAAATTAAAGTAATGGTAATACTAGATTTCAATCGACCCATTTATACATATATTAAAGCAAAGGTAATACTAGTTTTCAATTTAACATTTATACAAAGATTAAAGCAAAGGTCATACTAGCTTTCAATCGCCCATCTATACATATATCAACAATTAAAACAAAGGTACTACAAGTTTTTAATCAATGATCTCTATTATTTATAAGACACAAGATAAAACAAAAGTAAAACTAGCTATTATCTTTCTGCATGTCTATAAATATAGAAACCATAGTTTACTTTTACAGGCTTTGGTTTATGGGAGGTCAGCTACGCTTTCCCCTACGAAGGAAGTCGCATAGCCATAAACTCAGAAGCTCAAGCAGTTATAACATTTCTTCCTTGATCTACTAGTTCTGCAGGTCGGGAACCTAGCTCCATTTCCATGTTGTTCAGACAATTTCCTCGACCTATGTCGGCATTACAGATATATCCTTGGAGTTCCACACTGTCATGTAAGGTATCCCTTTCGAACTCAATCCTCTTTACTTCTTCCACAAAACAAGTAATGATAGCCATTAGCTCCCTCGAGTGCACCTCTTCCGGGCCAATCTTCTCTCAATCAAGCATGACTAGCTCGACAAACTGCTTTCTTAGTCTCTGATGACGTTGTCCTTGTGTAGAGTGCCATCCTACTCTGTGCGTTACCCTAGGAGTCTTATCACCTCAGTTTTTTATACTATTATCTCCGCTGCTTTATCCAGCTCAAATTTATTCATAGTCCTCCGCTCCTCCACTTGAGCAAAGTACCACCAACTCCCATTCATTTACATCACCTCCCGTAATACGAGCTTTATTCAGTAGCTCATCATTCCTCTTGATCACCCCCTTTAACTCTTTCTCTCTACGAAGAGTAACATCTAACTTATAATCATTCTCTCTTAAACGTTTGTTTCCCTTCCATACATGAGCTTGAACACGAACAAGATCAGCCTCCAGCTCTTTAATTTGAACTGATGGGTTAACCATATCACCTTTGGCAGTTGAGACCTCAACATTATTCTTTTTATTCTTTGACTGCTCTCTAGCCTCGGCTTCTTGGTATACGAATTGGCCATGACCAAATCTGCCTTCAACCTTGCAACCCTCTCATTCAGTTCGTCATACCATTTTCGGGCCATCCGAAGATCAATATCTTTAGCAGGCATGACCTCACTTAACTGCTCGACTACCCTTTTAGAAGAAGCTCGATCATCTCGAGCCTTCACAAGTTCATTTTCCTTATGGGCCAATTGACCCTTTAAACTTGCCATATTTTCTTGCAACTCATTTTTTGTCGCCTCTAATGACTTGATATGGTATTGAGCGACTCCCGCCTCTTTACCTTTCATTATCAACAAATCTATCATACTACTTAGCTTCGCTAATTCATTTTGCGCACTCACGAGCTCTCCCTCCAGTTTTCCTTTTTTAGCATCTTTATTGTCGATCTGTTGAGTTAATTTGGTTACAGCTCTCTTCGCATCCGCAAGCTGGATCTAAACTTTTACATACTGATCCTCCATATCTTCATATGCTTCGTTCGTCCTATCAAATTTGTCCCCAAATTGATGATTGTATTGAAGCGCCTTTTGTTCGCTCAAATGGACAGTCTTTAGCTCGACCTGCATTATCAAGCTCGATTCAATGATTCATCATAGATAACATCAATACAAAATACAGATAAATTTATAGATTTCTAACAGATTTCTGTTTCTGACATGCCAACAAGCTGGGATTATACTTCGCCCTCAAGTTAAGAAGTTATCCCACACTAATGGTAATAACATCTACATCCTATTTTAAGTTATACATTTTCTATGTTCCAATTTTCTAACGCTCCAAAATAGTCTGAACATACTTGGTAATTATCATTCATTATGATCTATATCTTCCTTCTGACTTTACTTTGTAGCTCTAAAGTTGCGAAGCATACAAGTCAAATATTTCGAGCATTTTTCTAACCTGTAGCTCCGTTTGCGAAGTCAACAGAGTTGCCGAAACATTTTGCTCCTTAGCGAGCTCTTTCTCTAAGTCCTTAATTCTGAGGCACATACCTTTAAGTTCCTACAAATCAAATTTTACAAACATCACTTAGACAATTTCAAATTTTTCCTCAGAACATACACCATACAATTATAAATTTCTAACTTACATAATCAAAGATAAAAAACAAATTCCAAAAGGTTTTTACTCTACCTTGTCTTCTTCTTCCCCGCGGTTCTCTATATCAGTTCTAAGGGAAACCGCATTTAACCCTGCCACAACACCTTGAAAAGGGTAGCCTTCAATATCAAGCTCATCAGCTTCAGCCTGTTCAACATAGCAACCAGTTATGTTAGCTTCGATATCACCCGCAGAGTATCCCACAGCAGAGTATCCCACTTCGAGGAGCTTCTGCCTAAGGATGTCATGAGCAGCTGCAGGTTCCTCGATATTCTTCTTTACCTCCTCAACAAGTTCAAGCATCATCACCCAGTGTGAATCCTTCGCAGAGATCGAGCTCTCCCTTTCCAAAACCAAATCCGCCTCGAGTTGAGCCACCCTCATCTCGAGCTCGTCTCTCCCTCTCTCGAGATCATCCCTTCCATCCTCGAGCCCAAAACAAATTACCTTCAGCATTTATGCAGCCTACAACAATAACATTACTCATTTAAGCTTGAAGATAAATACAACATGAGAGTAGCACAAATAATATCAACATACTCTACTCAGCTTCAACTGCGCGGAAAAGTTTAGTTCTTCAACACCTACTCGAGCTACCGCCCTAAGCTTGTTCTCCATGGCTAGCAGCTCGTTCTCCATAGTAGGACCACTCTCTACCTCCTTCGCCCCGCTCCCTCTGGCAGAAGTGTTCAACTTCCTCCTTTTTATACTCACCTCGATCTCTACCCTCTCCGTGGTCACTAAGGTCGAGACACCCTTGAAAACCATCCTTTTTGAGTACCTTTGAGCTAACTGGCTCGACGTAGCACCCCCATCACCTACCTTCAATGACATTGGAGCAGCTTTCGCTAATACTCACTGTTCTTCACAGTCCGCTGCTACTTTCTTTCTAGCTCTAGTTCCTGTCATTTATCTCTTGGCTTGAGACTTTTCTACTTTCTCCAACTTTCTAATAGCTCTTTTGTATCTACTAATCTCGAGCTCAAAACCTTCTCGAGCTATAGTATCTATCATAGATTTTCTTCTCGCCACCTGCGATTGAGGACCTACAAAATAACAAAGCACATTGTTAAACAGATAGAACATACCTTTAACTACAACAGTTTGATATCACAAACTATTACGTACTTTTCTTCAGAGTTTTATATATAAGGTCCATGGGTTTCTCGTCTATTATCAAGAGACAATCACCTTTCACCCATATTATATTATCATTTAAACTCGCCATGTAGAATTTAGATTGAAGAACAGAGGTCGCGATGAACTAGAACAAAAATATGCGCCTCCAGTTGCCATACAATATTTTATAGTATAATACTGTAAAACATCTACAGGATTTATTCTTCTCTCAACATCATTCTCAGCCCAAAATCTATTCAAATTATCATAGACATTTATCACCTCCCACATATTCCTATTCAGTTGGGCATGACAGGCCTTATGGTGCTCAAAATACCTTTAGCAATATTGTTATGAGGCAACATCAGTCTGAATTCTAACTGAGACAGATAACAGATAAATCCTTGATCTTGGTCTTTTTAGACATCCCCATCGAATTACTCAAAAAAGATCAATTCCTCCACTTTCCTATCCGATTTCTCCTGTTCTAAATCAAGCAACAAGAAAAAAAATTCTTCCCCATATTCTACAGTACATCCCCTAAATGACCTCCCAGCGTGCTCTATAACATTACCCCATTTACCACCTAAACTACTATTGATTTTATAGAATTCCTTAAATACATAAGACTTTGTAGGATACGACACAAAATTACCAAAGAAATTTGGAAATTATACATCATCCTCACTATCTGAATCTACATCTGCAATATCAGGGTTCTCCATTCTTAGGACGCCTCCCCACAATATCTATATTTTCAAATTCATCAGATACTATTTCAATAACACGACCTGAGGTCAAAGTCACCATCTCGAGTTTAGGCTTAATGATGAGGCTTATTTCTATAACAAAGTCTTATCACGCCTCAACCTACATACAGGTCCAGGTATTCAATCAATTTTCTCTACTATTACCTTCTGTCTATACTTTTATGCATACATATACCATACACATGTATATCATACACTTGCATAAATATTTTTCTGTACTCCGTAAAACTTTGCAAAGATTTACTAAAAATAGCTAACTTTTCAAATCTTGAAAACCCACAAATATGTTAATCTCTGCATTAAACATTGCATGATTATCAAAAATTAGAACAATCAATCACAACTACTAACCTTTAACATCTGAGTAAGAGTCTGAAACAGTTCTCAATCCTCTTTTTAATACGACATTGTGAAACGAAGGACTTTTCTCTTGCACCACAACCTTTTCCCTCCGGCTGCAATATTTGCTTTCATTCGACCTCTATTTAGAATCTCTGCAACTTACTTTCCTTTTTCTCTATCTGGTTTTTCATTTTTTTGAGTTTGACAAACGTTTGAATGAAGAGGAAGAATGATTATTTATACTTTCTCTCTCAAACTTCTAGCAGTTATTGGGGCTCACATAAGCCGCCTTTAGTTTTGGAACTAAGGCGTCCCTTCTATAATTAATGTTAGACATTTCGTACATTTTGGTGAAAATGCATTTCTATCATTATCCCACATCCTATATTTAAATATAATTTTCTCTCTCCTACCCAAATCTCTCTCAGACCTTCCCATACTCATGATGACTCTATACTCATACGCAATCAAACCTTTTCTACCTTTACATAAAAGATAAAAATTTATAGATGATCTAATTTCTTGCAACCACCTTCTACTACTTATATAACTGCTGACGTCATTTCCAATACTATATCATTTCAAAATTCAAAATTTTAGTTAAAAAGGTTTTAAACAACATTTACAACAAAATAGGAGCAGATTCAGATGAAGTATTCTCCATACATTTAAAATACAGTTATTTAATCTCGTACAGTTTGCTCCCTCATTCATAATCACACATAAAACATCCAAGATACCCTGGAATGCCACACCTAATTAGTTCACCCCGAGCTATCCTCTCATGATCCTCAAGTATTTCTTCCAAAGCAATTTCCCTCACAGTAGCTTTTCGTGCTTCAGGCTCCAATACTAATTTATAAAATATCTCAGAATAGACGTGACGCCCAACCTCATTCTCCCTCGCCCTAGCATTTAACCCTTCAAACTAGATTTCAGATTCAAACAAGTAAGTATCATAGTCTAACTGCCCAAAGATCCTATCCCGCACTTCTGCAATATTTATTACTAAATGCCCCTCTGACTTATGACGAGCTCTTAGAGAACGAGTCCTCACCATTTTACTTTTCTTCCTTCTCTCTACATTACCTCTCAAGTATTATTTATAAATATAATGGCCTAATTTTGTAAGCTCAAAATGGCTTGGATTTAGCTCTTACATCAATATACCTGTGACACAAAACTAATGTAAAGTAAGAAATGACACAGGTAATTTCGCGTGGAAAACCTTTGAATAGGTAAAAAAACCACGACCTCAAGTTGAAGGTTTTTGTAATGGTGATTTTAATTGCTTGAGGCTGATATTTTATTACAAGTGATCTCTTAACTCAGAAATGCTTGATCTTGTGAATAAGAAGTTTAAAGTTTAGAGAATCTAGAAAATGTAGTTTTCTTGGTAATTTCTCGTTTTCTTTTCCTGGTCCTTGTCTCTTTTGGAAAATTTTCTTTATATAGGCCTTCTCTGCAGTTCTCTATCGTACTGAAGCACGTTCTCCGAACAATGTAGTTAGTAGAAGTTGACTGAGTAACTGTTGAGTTCGTGAGAGACATATGTCTTTGACTTGTTTAGGTATTTCTGTGAGCTCGACCTATGTTCTTCACAAGTTCGTGGAGTAGGTGGCAATATTGACTGTTAAAGTAATGTGGAGAATGCGTAAGTCTGATATGGAGGTAGAATTCGAACTGAAGATAGCTTGATATGGGTAAGGTCGAGGGGTAGGCCCCTATAATCGCCCCCCCGTAATCAAAGTCACGAGTGGATTTGGTTGAGAAAGAATTTGTAGGTATATGGGTATTCGAGTTGGAAGTTTGAATAATGAAGAAAGTAATGATGGTATTTTGACTGTATAAAAAATGCGCGTGTTATGGGGGGACGTACATGCATTGAATATTGATGTATGCAACGGTTAGGGTTTGAAGAGTTTTGTCTGTATTGAATAATGACGCTTGGGAAAACGTCCTACACAATAAATATAGGGTTATATAAATAGTACCAGTACCGTGGTTTATGGCAAAGTATGCTTGTTTGTTGTCAAATTCTCTAAAATTTTTAAAGATGGTGAAGACCCAAAGAATGGTTCTTGAAGAAATAATTGCTACTGAAATATAGAGGTTGAAGTTGAAGCATTTTGGTGGCTAGTCCTTAGAGATAAGTACTCCCATTCCTATTCCTCTAACGTATAAAGGTATGTCGGGAGATAAAGCGGCTGAAGTTGAAGAAGATTTTTACTATATGTGGAGGTTTCACCACGTTATCTTAATAGGTGAGAAACATTGGGTTTGTCTTCGTATCCTTGCAGAAGATAAGGTTGAGGAGACACATGCGAGGTTCGGTATAACTGTGGGGCAGTTGTGCCAATATCTTGGGTAGGATTGGATGCTAAGGCTGATGAACTCTCTTTATCTCTACCAACTCTACGAGGGTGGTGGTTATATAAGGGGCGACGATGGTAGTGGAGGAGGAAGACGGAGAATGGAAATCTACTTCTGCACTTCTATCGTCTTTTTAGCGCTAAAAAGACCTTCTATTTAAAGAGCCGGTTAAAGTACTGAGTCTTCTGCTTTCATGTCCAGACATCCTCCAAATTGAGTTTCTGGTTAGAGTAAGATGGTACGAAGGAAGGACCTATGGTGACCTTCAATGCCTTCTTTGCATCAAAAGATTCATTGAGTGAAATATTATTAAAGTCAGATGAACTGAAGGAGATATTTTGGAGTACCTGAAAGACCTGCTATGTACTTGAAAAGCTTGTTATCTGTAAAGTACCTGATTTTGCAATACTTGAAAGACTTGTTATTTGCAAAGTACCTGAAAGATTTGTTACCTGTAAAATACCTATAATTGTATTCGAGATAAATAAAATTTGTTATCCAAACTCTGTATTAATATAGAATAGAATAACTCTAGAAATCGAGCTGTGAATAATTTGAAGACTTTCAAATGTAGGATGAAGTGAAATGTATGAGATTAGGACGTACAACTTTTTATAGTAATCTAGTTGTTATAAATATGTTTGTAATGTGAAAATATGTGTCAAATACGTTTATTGACCTGGTGGCTCAAATTTGGGGAAGAGAGAAAATTCTAGAAATTTTAGAATGGGAAGTTTGAGCTCAGAGATGTCATTCCGAAATATCAGGTCTGGAAATAATAAGCTCAATTTGTAATAAGATGAAATGACTGAGGTCGATAGGAAGAGATATGTTCAAATAACTTTTCTCAAGATACTAGGTTTCTATTACAAGATAATAAGATGTCCAATTGAGGAGGTACATAAACTTCTGAATCCAGACAGCCGGGCAAATATCATAGAAGAAGAAGATCAGGGGTTATTACCTAACCAAATTATAAGAGATGACCAAGTTTACACTATGGACCCTAGAGTTATACGTTTAAACACAGGTTTACAATGAGAGTACTTTTTTAGAATACAAAAGGTCTGGGTAATAAATATACCATGACCTATTTTAGGAAAAAAATCTTGGGGCTGAATCCTAATATTATTAGGTTTGTAGAACCAAAATTTTTTGCTAAAGGATTTTAAATCTCAGGTTACAATAATATGATTATCACTAATGAGGCTGGGGTACAGAAAGGAAGCATCTAGATTCTATGGAAGGAAGGCCTCTAAAATCTAAGTGTGGTTCTGAGTAACAGTCAGCACATAACAATCCTCTTTATGGATTGTCTTCTTACTTTCGTTCATGCGGATTGTCTGCGCATCTATATAACTGATATTTAGAGCCAGCTGGTTTATATTTCAAGAACTAATTGACTTCCTTGGCTTTGTATTGGGGACTTCAATACAATATTTATAATGTCAGAAAAGAAGGAAATAAAGCCTCCTTGTAGAAGAGCAGTTGTAGACTTCTCTAATTTTGGATATAGCTTGCATTACAGAAAGTGTGATGTCGGGTGTCACTTTTGCCTAGTATAATGGTAAAAAATAGGTGATGAGAATATTGAGTGTGCTGGATAGAAGTCTCATTATTGATAACTGAAATGACAAATTCTACACCTGGAAGGTAAAAGTATTTCCCCGTACTAAGTCTGATCACTCTCTTCTTTTTGGTGAGTGCAATGATATAGCTTAACCGGGTAATATTCCCTTCTGTTATTTGCAATCTTGGAGTAAGGTGAATGGGTTTAGAAAAATGATTGAGAATTGCTGGAATCAGCCTCTCTCTACCGATCCTTTATTCATCATCATGATGAAATTACAGAGACTGAAAGTGGAGATTAAAAACTGGAAAAGGTAGGCCCTTGATAATACTGTCCACAACAAGAAGGAACTAGAGCGAGAGATGTTACAACTTCAGATCCAGCAGGAGGGTGATATAACAAATGATATCCTTTATATGCAGATGCTTAACAAAATAAAAGAGCTAGAATAGATAGAGGAGATGGAGGAGGAAGATTGGTGCCAACGATCGCGGGTTAAATGGTTGTTTGCTGGGGATCGCAACACTGCATATTTTTGCCTGGCCACTCAATTAAAAATGACCAAGACCTACATTATGGAAATTAAAGATCAATATGGGGCAGTGATCTCTAATTAGGACTGCATTAAAGATTACATTGTAAACTACTATGAAGAAAAGTTTCCACGACATGAGGTATTGAATTACTCTGAACTGTTTACCCATAATAAAGTTTTGGTTACGCAGGAAGAAAATACTAGTCTCTCTGGCATTCCTAATGAGAAGGAAGTTTGAGATGCTTTATTCTCCCTGGATTGGGAGAGCTCTCTAGGGCTGGATGGGTTTTCAGGAGCATTTTTTAGGACCTATTAGGATATTATAAGGGCAGATGTTTCGATGGGTACCTCATCATTTTTCAGGTATGGAGTTCTTTCTGTAAACTTCAACTCTAATCTCATTGTTATAATCCCAAAAATGCAGAAACCGTGTCCAGTGAAAAAGACCTATATGCTCGAGTAACTTTATTTTCAAACTCATTACACCATGATTTTGGCTACAAGACTCTCTTCGATTGCGTCGCAAATTGTGTCTAAGAAGCAACGTGCGTTCATACCCAAGTGAAGTATCCAGAGTAATATTTGTATGGCTTCTGAGATGGTGAACGAGATGAGGACTAAAAGACATGGTGGTAATATTGGGTTAAAGCTGGATATTACCCAAGCTTATGATACTATGAGTTGGGATTTCCTTATCAAAGCTCTCTGGTCTCTGGGATTCTACAACACCTTCAGCAATTGGATCCATACTATTATTAATACAGGGATGATATTGGTTTCAATCAACGGTACCCCTTCTAGATACTTCAAGGCTTCTCGGGGCCTAAAACAAGGTAATCCACTTTCTTCGGTGCTATTTTCTATTGATGAAGATATTTTGAGCTCCAATCTCAAGTTTCTTGCGGGTCAAGAAAAAATTACTCCCATGGTCAAGATTAAAGGTATTGAAGGCCCTACTTACCTATTTTTTGCTGACGACATTTTTCTGTTTGTTAACGGTAATGCCAAGTGCTTAAGTCCTACCAACAAGCATCTAGGCAGGAAGTTAGCATTGAGAAAAGCAAGATTTTTCTTGGCCATATTCCTAATCATCGACGAAGAGAGGTGATCGACATGTTTGGGTTTAGGGAGGGAGCGTTCCCAGAGACATATCTTGGCATTCTACTGGTACAAGGAAGGATATCCAAAATCACTATTAACCCCCTAGTGGAAAAAATATGGAAGAGAGTGAATAGTTGGAATCGGAGACTACTATCATCTCAAGGGAAAGTAGTCCTTGCCAAATCTATTCTTAATAGCATCCCCATTTACAATATGGCCATCTACAAATGGCCTCAATCCTTAATTAAAGAAGGAGATTCCATCATTCAAAACTTTATCTGGACTAGGGATCTTATAAAGGGAAAGGGAATCACTCTGAGATGGGAAAAGTTGTGTAAACTGCTAAAGGAAGGTGGTCTGGGTATACGAAACTTGCGCGAGGTGAATAATGCTATGTTATGTAAGATGAATTAGATTTTCACTCAAATAGAAGAGACTTGGGCTCAATTTTTACATGCTAAATTCCATACTACTAGTGGTGAAAGCATTCAGTACTATAAACAATCTTCTGTCTGGCCGGGTATTAAACATGCGAAAGGCATTACCAAACCTTTTATATGATGGATAATTGGAAAGGGTACAAAGAACAACTTCTAGAGAGACTCTTGGGCATCAGACATCCCTTTACGAGAACATATTGATCTCCCTCACCACCTATGGAAGATGTGTACAGCTAGGGTCAATAATTTCATAAGCGCTCAGGGATGGAACTTCCCTCTTGATATCTCTCTAGCCTTCTTGGATATGGGAATAAACATTACTAATATTCCCTGCAACCCGAGTGTGGAGGATATTTAGATCTAGAAACCAGATGTTATGGTGATTTTTTAGTTAAAAATGTATTCGAATGTACCAAAAAATGATTAGATACAGCTTGGTGGTGGAGATATACATGGAGGAAGTGCTTACATCCGAGTCTAAGTGGGTTTGCGTGGAGACTAATGAACAAAATCCTCCCCACGGATAAAAAGGTGCAGAGGAAAGGAATACTTATAGCCTCAGTATGTGTTCACTGTAGTAGCAATGCCAAAATGGAAGACGACTTATTCATTAAATTCCCCACTGCCAAAGTGTTGTGGTGTTGGGCTACAAATGATTTCTACCTTGTTGCTATTTCTGGTACGGATGGTTGGAAAAATACTGTGGAGAAATGCATGAGGCATAGCTTGAACCTCAATGACTTATGGATTACTAAGGTGTTCGCAATATGTCGATGGCTTTGGAACTCGAGAAATAAAATCAGATTCGACGAAAGGAAGTTGCCCATTAGAGAGATACAAAATAAGGTTCTAGGAGACATATACAATAGCGTCAAATTGTCGTCAAATAACATGTACAACACAACCTTCGAACTCCAGATGGTAAAAGAGCTATCGGTCAACTGTAAAATGGGGAAGGCTCCATCCATTCGTAGCTGTAGATGGAATCTGCCGACCATCGGAGATGTTAAGTTGTGTTGTGGCGGCTCAGAATTGGGAAATCCTGGACCGTCTGGGATTGGAGTAGTATATAGAGACTGGGAGGGCAGAGTTTTGGGCATGCTAAGTAAAGCAGTAGGTTCAACCGCGAACTACATGGTAAAAGTTCAAGCTATCGTAGACAGGGTAGAACAAGTACTACATAGAGGATGGAATACTTTGTGGATTATGTCGGACTCCTTGGCAGCCATCAAAGATTTTACTACCAAAAAGATTCCCTGGAAGTTCCGAAGCAAGTAGAGGCACCTACTCGCATCCATACAATCAATCCGCTTCAACTCTACATGGAGAGAAGCAAATTTCTCGGCTGACACCACGACTAAGAGAGGCTCCAGAGCTGACATACCTTTTGCGGAATGGGTTAAGGGTAGACCAGAATTTCTGACAAGAATTCAAGACCTCCATACTGAGTACTTTTGGTTTAGCTGATCAAGACATTTTCTTGGTTTTCACTTTTATTCGAATAGAATTTTTCATGTTCGAATACACTAGTGGCTGAGTGAATATATATGAATAGGAACCGCTCTGTTCGAATACATTTTTGACTGTGATACTTTATTCATCAAATATAATTATAATCTATTCGAATATACATTTTTTAATTTTATTCGAATAGACTTTTAGTCTATTCAAACAGAGGAGCGATTCAGCTCTTTTTTTGAGTGTATAAGAGAAATTTTGTCCACGGTCTGTATGTATCTTGTAGTTTGTGATTCAGCATATATATGAAAACTAAACTTTTAACAGAAAAAAATGTTACGAGAAAATAGGATAATATCACGACTTGTGGGGAATTTGTAGCAAAATTGTATAAATAAGCGGGGTAATAAGTTTCAAACAGGTAGAAGGAAAGAAGAATGGTGTGGACTTGATCTAAGAGAATTTGTTATGCCGTTGAGGGGCGATAGGTGATATAGATAGCTGAAGTACGGGTTGGACTTTATTTCTATGAAGAGGTGTTATGAGAAATCAAGGTGGATCCTACAGCTCAAAAGGATGTTGTGAGATCACTTGCTGTAGAGGAGATCAAACTGGAAGATATGAGGATTGCTAGAAGATATCTGATCAGATGTGGTTCCCCAGGACATCAGGGATTTTTAGGTGTAATTATATGTGAGGGTAATAAAAAATGAATGTAATTATATGAGTTTGAATAATTTTAAAGCAATGGAATGAGCATAAAAGTTGAATAGATCCTCTATTATTATGGATGTTGTTTGTAACTGTTGTAAAAAAATGAATTTAAAAAGTTTTAAAATTTTGAGAACTTTGGAAATGACGTCAGCATTGTTATAAGAAGAAGAGAAAATAGAAAAAAGTAGGTAGCTTATGATTTTGTCTCTTGTGTAAAAACTGTAAAAACCCAATATCGTGTAAGTGCGAATCATCATGAGTATGGGAAGGTCACAGAGAGATGTGGAAATGAGAGATGAAAATAGAATAAAATATAAGGCAAAGGGCTATGATGGGAAAGAATTTTCACCGAAAAGGTACAAGACGTCTGACATTGATAGTAGAAGGGATACCTCGGTTCCAAAACTGAGAACAGCTCATGCGAGGCTCAATAATTGCCAGCAGTTAGAGAGAGAAAATATAAATACTACTTCATCTTCATCATTCAAACATTTTTCAACTTCTAAAAACTTGAAGAGTTGTGAGAGAGGAAGGAAAAAGAAAATTAAAAGTAGCAGAGAATCTCGTAAGGATTTAATCAAGAGTGATCAACAGTCAAAGTGAGAGAGAATTGTAAAGACTGAGTCACGAAGGTGGTTATACTACAGCATTGTGAAGGAAGGATTTGACGCTGTCTTAGATTCACATTTTGATATAGAAGGTTAGTAGAGGATTTGTGATGTATGTATAGTTTTTGGAGATCATATTCTGTGTTTGGGCAAATCATTTTTTTTTTAATTATGGTAATCTATAAAAACCTGTTTGATTTATGATATATGAGAGATATATGTATGTGGTTAACGTATATGTAAAAGATGATAATAGATACCTGGACCTATATGTAGGTCGATCATGAGGAGTGTTTGTGTAGAATCAAACCCTCGTTTGTAGATCTGTTGTTGATATGGAGAGTTCATCTGTTAATGAGGCGTCAACCTCTGGTCGATCAGTAGAGTCTGAAATTGTTATGTCTGATAGTGAGGAAGAAGAAGGGGTTGATCAATTTTCTAATTTCCCTAGAAGATTGGTAACCTATCCTCCTCGCTCTGATGTGTTCAACGAGTTTTTTAAGGCTAAGGCTTCCAAAGGGGGTAGATGGGGTAGCTGTGTAGAACACGCCGGTATGCAATTTAAGAGTTGCTTCTTAGCAATGGGAGAGGAATATTTTTATTTATTACCTAATTTGGTAAAGGAGAAACGAGATAGGGGTATAAGCGAATCGATCTCTTTGGAGTACATCAATGGGAGTATTTAAAGTGATCTTTTAAAGGGTTTTCTGTGTTACCTATCTCAGTTGGAATACGGGATGAGTCTTCCCCTTAGCAATCTTGCGAACGGGACCACGAACATCATCGGGGCATGTCTTGTTCAGTTGAACGGGAACATGTGGGAGGTGATAAGTGTTTGTAAATTTCTAAATAAATGGTAGGAAGGGGATGAAAGAATGAGGAGGATGTCCCCTGAGGATGTTATGCAATTTTATGGGGTAAATTTTTTTCTGCAAGTGGAGGGGCATATATCTTTGCGAGCTCGACTCGGCCTCGTTTCTTCGACCTGAACTCGGTAGGTCGACCATGAAATGATAATGTGATATGGGCGAATAGTGATTGCCTTCAGAGAGATGACAAAGAACCCATGGAACTTTTGTGTAGAATTGTAAAATAAAGTAAGTATAACAATGCATAATGTATAAGATTGATATGTTGAATATGTATGTTGCTCTGTTAATTATTATGTATTATGAATGGCAGGCCCTCAATCTCAAGTGATCAGGAAATAATCGTTGCTGGATACAATTTCTCAGTAAGGGATAGAGCTCGAGGCTGCATTGGAAGAACTTGGCATTAGCAGGAAGAAACGTGCTAACAGTCAATCAGAAAAAGTTTAAAAGTCTCAATCGACGAGGCTAATGACGGGCGCTAATGGCAGTAAGAAGAAGGAAACTGATGAGGAAAAGTGAGTAAACTTGCCCAAGGCACCTATAGTGGATTACACAGGGTTATCGGAGTTTACTACGTCAAGCAAGCTAGCTCGAACGTTTCCCAAGAAGTAAATCGTGAAGCGTCCTTCGACCTCTGGAACCACAGAAAGTGGTGAGGACGTAGGAAAGGTAAAAAAGGGAAGGGTTGAACCTTTTAAAATGTTGAGGGTGAAGGCCGTTGAAGATCGAGCTGTTGTAGAAGACGATTTGAAAGAGGTGGAGGAAAAAGCTTGGCTGGCAGTACTCCACGGGGATAAAGAGATGAACGAAATGGTAAGTCCATATGCTCAAATATGTGATAGAATTTTGTATTGTAATTCGAGCTATCAAAAAGGTCAATTTTGTTTATTTTGTAGGCTGCTCGTCTGATGAAGGGGATATGCCTCGGGGTCGAGAAGGAGAAAGCTGAGCTGAGGAAGAGGAAAGTCAAGCTTAAGAGGAACGTAGCTCGATTGAAAGCTGACTTGACCAAGGAAGGGAAATGGCTGGAGGCCTTGAAGGCTTCCCAAGTGGTAGAGATCAACAATTTGATCGTAGAAGCGAGAACAAATTTGAAAGAGGCGGTAACTGAGCGTAATAGACTCGAGCGCCACCTTATATTAAAGGGGTACTCTGAAGACGAGGTGAATGTCATTATGGCGGATACCTATGTTGAGGAGGAGGAAGACGATGAAGTGGAAGATGCTGCTGTTGGAGTTGTAGACGGGCTGGATGGTGTCTCTCCCCAAACGGTATGAGGCAACCAAGGGGATGACAATGAGCGCCCAGAGGGGGAAATGAGAAAGTAGAGTAGAATGGTGATTATGTGATTGTATGAATATTTGGGAATGTTTGTAAATTGATTAGATATTGCTTATTGGGTAGAATTTTGTAGGCTAAGTCGCTTTGTAAACCTTACTCTAAGAGCTTAAGGACATGTGCCTCAGAATAAAAGATTTAGATACTGAGCTCCCTGAAGAGAGAGATGCCTCAACGTCTCTGTTGTCTTCGCAAGCGAAGCTGCAAGTTAGAACAGAGCAAGAAATATTTGACTTGAATGCTTCATTAGTATAGAGCTACAAAATAATAAATAGAGTGTAGAGTCAGACCAAAAACCTATTATCGGTTTAGGGGAAATGGCACTGAAATGGTGCATAGGAAATACCAAAGTATTGACAAATAAAAATATAGAGAATGTGTACCTTAGACTTGGAAGTATATGTTATTGAGCATCCATCTGAGATTGTACTTCGACCATTAGTTTAGAAGTAGTTTTACACACTAGATGTCAAAAAATAAATATCTTGTTAGAAATGAGATATATATGATGAATGAGTATTCTGAATCAAATTTGATATATTGTATCTGCAATGTATAGGTCAAATTGGAGTCAATTTGCTCGAGCAAAAATGAGGCACACCAATATAGCCAAGAATTTGTGGAGGAGTTTTATAGAATGAGAGAGGCAAATGAAGACAGGGAAGATCAGCATGTAAAGGTACACTTCAATTTGTTGAGGTAAACCAAACTGCTGTCGACCTCGCTCAGAAGATCGAGGAGAAAGATGTCGAAATTAATAAAGGGCATAAAGAGCTCGCAGAGTTAAAAGAACATGCAGGGAAGCTTAAAAGTTAGAATGATGCGCTGATATCAAAGAGTAGGGAAGCTGACATGGCCCATTACCGTATACAGGCGTTGGAAAGATCAGAGGAAGGGTTAAATCAATCTGTGGCCAGTTTGAAGGACAAATTGATCAGGAAAATGAACAATCAGGAACAAACTCAAACTGACCTAATGAATACCAGAAACGAGCGGGAGCAATTAAAGAGGAAAATGGTCGAGAAAGATGGCGAGCAAAATAAAGCTCGAGATAATCTATCCACCTTTACAGTTGCAGTTGAATAGCTGTCTATAACCCTATAAATGGGTGGCGCAATTGAAGACTGAATTGGCGCATGCCAATTGGCATGCCAAAAACACCGAGGCTGGGGAGCGCTCGAGGAAGAATAGAAATGACGCCAAGGTCTCCCTTGTTCAAGGTGATGTTGTCAGCCTGTCAGCTCGAATAAGAGAGCTGGAGGGGGATGTAGCCCGAACTCAAGGTTATATACGAAAAAGAGTTGAGCAGTTAAGGGAGTGCGAAAGGAAACTTGATGCTGCTCTTTCCAGGGAACAAGGGTTAGAGCGGGTTATTAGAGGGAAGGAAATTTTGATATAAAAGAAAGATAAATTGTTATTGAAAATTCTAGTTGGAAAAGATTTAAACAGGGAGATTGAGGAACCTCAAGCTCAGGTGGCGAATTTGAGGGTGATTAATCAGGCTGAATTAGCTAAAGCTGACAAGAAATCGGAAGAAAACATTGCATTCACAGCTCGAGTAGATAGTGAAATGGTATGGAAAAAAGAATGGTATACGAGGTTGGAGGATCGCCTTCAGCAAGTGAGAGCAAACTTTTCTAAGAAAGTTATACCTCATGCAGCGCACTCAAACTTGTTGAGGGTTGTGATTGTCTATTTTGTAGAGGAGGTAAAAAGGCTTGAGTTAGAAAGAGATACTTTGTCCAGCAGTTTATCAGACATGGAATGTATTTGCAGAGCTGATATCTATCAAGGAAATTATATGGGCTCCATGGAAATAGATTTAGACCCTCGACCTGCTGAATTGATAGAACAGGGCAGGATTGTTGTGAATGCTTAAGCTCGAGAATTTATGGCTGATCAATTCCTGTTGCAAAGGAAAGCGTAGCTGATATCCCAACATCAAAAAAGAATCTATTGTAGTGGTTGTATATGTAACCTAAAAAAAAAGTATTTATAGTAGACATATTGAGAGATAAAAGCTAGTTTTACCTTTGCTTTATCTTATGTCTGGTAGAGTCTTTGATGTAAAACTAGTATTACCTTTGTTATGATCACAGAGATTTAGTAGAGTTAGCCAAACCAAGTGTTATCATTAATTTAACTGGTATGATGTCGCAGCCATATTGAGATAGATAAAAGCCAATTTTACCTTTGCTCTATCTTATGTCTGGTAGGGTCTTTAATGTAAAGCTAGTATTGCCTTTGTTTTAATCGAAGAGATTTGGTAGAGTCAGTCAAACCACGTGTTATCCTTGATTTAACTGGTATGATGTTGCAGCCATATTGAGGCAGATGAAAGTTAGTTTTACCTTTGCTTTATCTTATCTCTGGCAGAATCTTTGATGTAAAACAAGTATTACCTTTGTTTTAATCACAGAGATTTAGTAGAGTCAGCCAAACCAAGTGTTATCCTTGATTTAACTAGTATAGAGGTCGATTGAAAGCTAGTATTATCTATGCTTTAATCTATGTATTGTCTACGAAGTAGAGAGATGTGTTAGAGAAAAACTTGTAAGTTTTATTGAATAAATAAGGATGTATATTGGATAGAGATGAAAATCTCACTTTTGGAATTGAAAAAAAAGAGAAATAAAAATGGTGTAGTGAGGGACTAAACAATAGTACCGTTTCAGTTGCCTAGTGTTCCAAGGATTTGAGATGTGAACTCCTTCTTCTGTCATGAGGTAATATTATCCTAGGCCTGAGAGACCAATGATAAGGAATAGACCCTCCTAATTTTTTGCTAGTTTCCCAGCATGAGGCTCTTTTGTATGTTGAGGGATTTCTCTGAGGAAAAGATCGTCGATTTGGAAGGTATGGCTTCTGGCTCGTTTTTTGTACGAATTGGCCAACATATGGTGATATCGGCCGAGGTTAGCAATGGCGCGTTTCCTGGTCTCATCGATCCAATTGAGGTTGCAGGCCAATTCAAACTTGTTTTCCTCGTCAGTTAGCTCATAATTTATGACTGGATGATGGTATTCTAAGGGAATTAGGATGTCAGGTTCAGTGCCATAGGCAAGGAGGAATGGAGTATAGCCAGTTGATTAACGTCGAGTGGTACGATATGCCCATAAGACATGAAGAAGTTATAGATCCCAATTCCCTTTATTCTATGAATAAAACATTTTCTTGAGTCCATCCACGATGGTTTTGTTGGTAATTTTGCCTTGGCCATTGCCTTTAGGGTAGCAGGGATTAGATGGTGAGTGGACGATATTGTGTTGGTTGAGGAAATCTACAACTTTTTCTCTAACAAATTGGGGCCCGTTATCGATACGAATTAGGTGGGGGTACCCAAACCGAGTGATGATGTGTTCCCAGAAAAAATAGATAACCTCCTCTTCTCTGGCTCGACAGAGTGGAACTGCTTCTACCCATTTTGTAAAATAATCTATAGCTACGAGTAGGTCTCAGGAGTTACCTGGGGAATTAGGAAATTCATCGACAAGATCGAGTGCCTATCTTTTGAATGGCCAAACCACCTTGCTTGTATGTAGCTCGAGCGTAGGGCCGCGTATCTTTTGTTTATGTCGTTAACATGTCTTACATCTGCATGAGTATTCTTCTGCTTGCTTGTCCACGCCGGGCCAGAATACTCCTTGTGTAATTACTATGTTTGCTAGTGATCGACCTACAGTGTGGGAGCCACAGGCTCCATCATGTAATTCGCAGAGCATTTCGTCTACTTTTTCTCTTTAGGGGTACTTGAGGTAAGGCCCCATGACTGAACGCCGACATAAGGCACCATTTTAATTTGAGTAGCCCTTTGAGTTGTTGACTAGCTGTCGGCGCTCCTTCAGATCCACTGGATGTGGTCCTTTACATTTTTTGTCGATAAGAAAGGCTTTCGCCAATCGTCATCTTCCCCTTTATCGCTCCCAGTGGTTATTGTGCATACATAAATGTGATCAATGTTAGGGGTTGAAATTACTTTGATCTGTAGATATCGAGCTTCTGTTCCCACGACCCTGACTAGATATGTTAAAGAATCGACATGTCTATTTTCACCTCGAGGAAGATAATCGAAAGTTACTTGCGCAAACTTGCTTATCCTATCTGCAACGAGGGCTGCGTATTCGATCATCATGCCATTCTTCTTGTATTTCTCAGAGTAATGGTGGACGATGAGCAGTCAATTTGTGTAAACTGAGTGTTCTAGGACGCAGAGCTCAAGAGCGAGGTCGAGACCGTGAGTGAGAGCTTCGTATTCGGTGATATTATTTGAGGTCTCAAAATCCAAGCGGATTGATTTCTTAATTCTGCCGTTGGATGGGGTAATCAATACAATTCTAATTCCATTGTCTTGCTGATCTATCCATAAGAATTCGCCACCCTTTCCTTGTAATCCATTCAGCTCGCTCGTCTAATGCTTTGGGGGGTGGTTCTTCTGTAATTTCCTCTGTAAGGTCAAGATTATGCTCCTCCCACTTGGGATCTTTTAATGGAAAATCTACAAGAAAATCGGTAATGGCCTGACCCGTTTTGGAATGATGTTGGTTGAAGTTGATATCATGTTCTCCCAAACTAATTGATGATTGTTGCACTCTCCTTGATTTTTCTTTTTTGGACAGAACTTCTCGAAGTGGGTAGTTCGTCATGACTTTGAATGAATGAGCTTTGAAGTAGTGCTTGAGTTTCTGTGAAGTATAAATAAGAGTGAGAATAAGTTTCTCTATTTTAGAGTACCTCATTTCTGCTAGAGTGAGGATTTTGCTGATAAAGTAGTCTGGCTGCTCGATTTTCCCTTCAAGTAGAATAATAACTGAGCTGAGTGAAGTATCTGTAACTGCTAGGTAGATAATCAGTTCCTCATTATCTATTGGGGTGCTCATTATGGGAGACTTCCCCAAATAGGTTTTGCGATCCAGAAAAGCTGTTTGGCATTCTGATGTCCATTGAACCTTTGTATTTGGCTGAACTTATACTCGCTTGGTACAACTACAGAGTAGTAGCAATAGCCAACGATAGTGGTCTGAAGATTTCGAAATGAATCGGTTGATAGCGGCAATCTTGCCGGCAAGTTTCTGAACGTCTTTCATAGTTTTTAGGGATAGAATGTTGTGGGGATCCCGAATCTGATTTAGATCGACCTCAATCCCTTTCATGCTAATGAGGTGGCCTAGAAATTGACCTGAATGTACTCCGAATTGACACTTATCAAGATTAAGACGCATCTTGTAAGAACAAAGAATGTTGAATATTGTGTTGAGATTTAAAATGTGATTGGTGGACGGTATGCTCATGCACAAGAGATCGTCAATGTAAACTTCCACAACTTTCCCAAAATGTGCTTTGAACATAGTAGTCATTAACCACTGATAAGTTGCGCCTGCATTTTTGAGCCTGAAGGGCATGACTTTGTAGCTGTAAAGTCCTCTTTTAGTGATGAAAGTAGTTTTTTCTTGATCTTATTCCAAGAGTGGAATTTGACTGTATCCAAAAGTAGCGTCCATCATAGATAAAAGTTCATGACCTGCTGTAGAATCAAGGATCGGATGAATATTGGGAAGACGGTCCTTTGGAGTACGTTTGTTTAGATCAGTAAAATTTACATAAACTCAGACTTTTCCATTCTTCTTTGGGATAGCGACGATGTTGAATATCTAATATGGATATTTGGCTTCTTGAATGAATCCCACTTTGATCAATTTCTCAATCTCCATGTTAACTTCATCTTGAAGTTGCGGTGATAGTCGTCGCTATTTCTGGTTGAACGCTGTGGCGTTAATGTTGATGGAAAATATGTGACATGCCTTGTCCGGATCGACCCCATGCATTTCTTCAAAAGACCACACAAAAACATCACGATTTTGTCACAAGAATTGAATGAGAACATCTTTTTTGTGCTGAACCAAGTTAGTACCGATGAAAGTACCCCTACTAGGTCTATCAATGCTGATGTATTCTGCTGGTTCCTCCGTGGAAGGCTGATCATCGAGGTGATCAGCTTTCTATAATTGCTGTACAATATATCTGTCAGAGGTATCTAGAATAGTAGAGAAGATATTTTTGCAAGCTCGAGAAAGCTTTTGACTACTCTTGACCTCATAGATACTATCATTATGTTTGAAGCAGAGTGCTTGATGATAGGTGGAAGCGATTGCTTCCATCTTATGAATCCGGCAGCGACCCATAATCCCGAGATAATAAGATTTAGCGTTAATCACATAGAAGATGACGTCAATTATGGCTAATCCTGCAGTAATAGGTAAGATGATCTTGCATACTCACTCTTCTTTAGAACCATTGAATCCACTGATATCGGTGCCTCTTTGAATAACTTGATTGGCCAATCCCATTTGGTTGATAGTACTTTAAAAGAGAATCTCAATACTGCTGCCAGTATTGATCATCATTGTGTGTATGACAAAGTTCTTCATCTTGGGCATTATGACTAATGCATCATGATGTAAAAATTTGACATGGCTGGTATCATAATCTTCGAATGAGATCCAAAGCATGTGATTGCTCTACTCAGGCATAAGTTTTGCTTCTTTGTCTTGAGGTGTGAGATTGCAGCATTCCAATAGTCTCTTGCGCTTGAATCTGTTAGAGTTGGTAATCTGATTGATTTTGATCATGTTGCTGTGGCGCATATGGTAGAGATGCTTCTCCTCAGCTTGATCTTCGACCTAGACAACTTCAAGCTACTTCTTATAGCTGCCATCCTTATATGATTTCAGGTCGACAATATATTCGAACATTCGTCCCTCCTTGAAAATGTATTCAAGCAACCTCTGTAAAGCATAGCAATTGTTAGTAAAATGATGGTTTACCTTATGATGCATGCAGTACGGTCGATTCTCGATTGGTTCCAATGGTTGAGAAAGACGGTAGAGCATATCCTTTGAGAGGATTTAAAAAATTATGGAGATTCTAACATTCATCTTTGGGAGGACTGGTTTGATTTATGAACTGCCTATCCGAGGGTTGCCAGTATTTCCCTTGGAACAATTTTGGTCACCCTGATCCTCCTTTGGTTCAGTGCTTCGATCTGTAGATGGACCTTTCGTGGTAAGCACAAATTTAATAGATTTATGTCTTTCGGACATCATCCCTTCTAGGTTGACATAACTATTGACCTTGGTGATCATATCTTCTAAGGTCGAAGGTTTGTTGAGGATGATGTGCTATTTGGCCTTGTAGTCGAGCTGGAGCGCGTTGGTGAAAACTGTGACAGCTGTTTTCTGATCGAGATTATCTACTTTCAGCGCGAGCTCTAAAAACTTCTTTGCAAAGGCCTCGAGATTCTCTCTGTATGACTGCTTGAGACTGATAAAAAAATATAAATTTCCTTCTTTATTTATGTTGTGAGCATACGTATTGATGAATTGTTTCTACAGCTGGTCGAATGTGTATATGGAGTCTTCAGGTATAGAGTGGAACTATCAGAGCGGTTCCTCCTGTAGACTTATGGTGAACAAATGGCAGAGGATGTGGTTGAGATTGGAATACAGCCCCAAGGAATTACGGTATTGTTGAATGTGCTCATTTGGATCGGTGCCTTTGTATTTGTGAATTTTCAAAGTATGGAAACATTTCGGTATTTCCATATCGAATAGTTCTTTGGTAATTGGACTTCCTTGTAACTTAGTAAGGTCGTCGGTAGTGCCTAGAACTTGTGCTTTGATCAACTCCTTAATATGCTGATCTATATGTTTTTGTGTGACATAGTGACGTATCGGTTGAGTAACTTAATAAGGTGGTTGCATATTGTAAGTACCGGTACCTTCACTCAAATGGTCTCATGCTGCAACTCGTGGTAGAGGTCGTTGTTCTTCCTCCTGACGTATGGAAAATAGATGACCTCGACTGATCTCTGATTAAACCTCACCGCCCAGATGAATGGAAGGCTGAGGTTCATTTTGAATATTTCTAGAAATAGCTTTGCTGGTGGCTCCTTGAGGTCCAAATCTTTCTTGCGTAAAAACCTAGGAGGCTTCTCGTAACTCATTGCGATCTCTTAATGGAGGAGCCTACTGAGTATTCTGCAGAGCTTGCAAGGCAGTCTCCATTGCTGCTATTCGATCTTCATGTCGTTTGAGTGTTGTCAAACGAGCTTGTCATTTGGTGTCGAGCTCCTTCTCACAGAGCTCTTGGTCAAGAGTTAATTGACGTTCGAGCTCATTGCATTTCTCTGTCTCAGTGTTGAGATTCACCCGTAGCTTTATAAGTTATTCCAGCCCAACTAAAAGATCGAGCAGGATTCTGGTTGCTGGTCATCTGGATGTGACCATGATTGAAATTTGTAGTAGCGTGAAAGTATGCCTTAGGATATCTGGGAAAATGTAATCTTTCCTACAGACGGTGCCAAATGTAATGGGCTAATTCCGTAAGCTCAAAAATGGCTTGGAATTAGCTCTTACACCAATATAGGTATAATACAGAACTAATGTAAATCAAGATATGACACAAGTGATTTAGCGTGGATAACCTTTGAATAGGTATAAAATCTACGACCTCGAGTTGAGAGTTTTTCTAATAGTGGCATTTATTGCTTGAGGCTGATATCTTATAACAAGTGATCTCTCGACTCAGAAATGCTTAATTTTGTGAATAAGAAGTTTGAAGTTTTGACAATCTAGAAAATGTAGTTTTCTTGGTAATTTCTCGTGTATTTTTCTAGTCCTTGTATCTTCTAGAACTTTTTCATTATATAGGCCTTCTCTGCAGTTCTCCATCGTACTGAAGCACGTTCTACGAACAATGTGGTTAGTGACGGTTGACTGAGTAACTGTTGAGTTCACGAGAGATAGGTGTCTTTAACTTGTTTAGGTATTTCTATTTGAGCTCGACCCATGTTCTTCACAAGTTCGTGGAGTAGGTGGCAATGTTGACTGTTGAAGTCATGTGAAGAATGCGTGACTCTGATATAGAGGTAGTTCAAACTGAAGATAGCTCGATTTGGGTAAGGTCCCTATAATAAACATCTTGGGGATAATATTAAATCCCTGCCATTCTGCATATATTAATCTATATTTACTCCACATTTCCATACCTGGAAACCTAGGATCATGCGTGAAAGTTATTTAAATTTATCTTTCAAAATTGACCTCATTCATTTTTGTCCATCATTTTTTCGAACTAACTTTCACAATTCTCCCCTATGTTCCAGTTTACCAAAAATATCTCCATAGCTTGATGCTTACTTCAGCATATTCTATTATATATCAGATTGATCTCATAGATCGATTCTTTATACCTAATCAGTTCGATATACGTATCTTTTATATCTTCACATATATCTCTAACAGACCGACTAATATATTGTAAGAAGCTCCGTTATAACAGTTCGACTTATAATACTCATTGTTAGTTCATTTTCTAAAAGCAACACATTACATTTCGCTGTTCCAACATAATTTTTTTAGTTCGATCTAGCATGCTAATTTCTAATTCGATCTATCAACATAGAATTTCTGCATAAATATCTTTTTCATTAGCTTGAATGTTGCTTACAAAATACTTAACAAAGTATAATTTGTGAGTTTTCCTACAGATCGATCTACAGAGCCTGACCCCCTTCAGCATGACTTACTTCCTCAAGAAAATGAGGAAGCCAAACTGAGCCTGAACCAACCTCCAACATGAAACACTCCTTCTAGATAAAAAAGTGATGATTGTGTGGAAGAAGATTTCCAATCTCCGTCTCTCTTCTCTACCACTACCGTCTCTTCCTCCGTAACCCCTACCACCTTCCCGTTGGAAGAGAAAGAAGAAGGATTCTACTTTAGAATCTAAGCCCTCACATGATACCGGCAATACTTCCTGTTATGTACGTTGGCTTCTACATCTGTCTCCTTAACCTTGTCCTCCACCAGCAGACGAAGGCATACCCGATGTTGCTCCCCAAATAGAATCACATAGTGGAATCGTCACATTTTGTAATAATCATCCTCAGCTTCAGCAACTTCCTCCTCTATCATCCCATGGTATGTCGGTGACACCAGTATGGGAGTGGGCATCTCTAGAGATTGGTTACCGAAGTATCACAACTTCAACTTTTACAACTCAACAAGAACCCTCGCTTCATATGCCTGACGCCGGTCATCACCATTCTCAAGACAGAGTACACCAAGAGATATACACAGAAAAAAATACTTTCACAGAGATGACAAACGCTACAGTACAGTTCTTATTTATACCAAACCCGCATTCAAGGCGAATATGGATTTCCAAAGCAGTCATCATTCAAAGAACAACCTTTACTGGGAAAACCAAACGTCAAGTACATCAATCCTTTCTACCATAATAAATGCCAGATACAGCTTCCTATAAAGAAATACCAAGTACCCAACCAGTCTAATTTCATATCATACCTGTAGGGGCTTATTCCTCGACCTCACTCGTAATCAAGCTCATTCAGTTCGAATTACCTCCATCTCAAGTTCACACAATTTAAGCACACAACATTCCAGTCAGACATTCTAACCAATCTCACGAGCTACATAAGAAACTACATCGAGCTAAAACCAGAAAATGTGATTCAGTCAAAGACACCTGTCTCTCGCGAACTCATCAGTTATTCATTCAATCACCACTAACCACATTATTCGGGAAACGTGCTCCAGCACGACGAAGAGTTATGAGAAAAGCCTATAAAACGGAGAAGTTCCAGAAGAGAAAGGGACAAGAAAAATTACTCAAAATTCTTTTTTACGAGATCAAAGGCATTTCTATATTCTAGAGATCACTTGCAATAAAGATATCCACTCAAACCTATAAAGAGACTTTTACAAAAGTCCTCCACACGAGGTCGTGATTTTTTACCTATTCAGAGGTTTTCCACGCTAAATCACCTCTTTCAATTTCTTGCTTTCCATTATCATATTGTTATAGGATCATTGGTGTGATAGCTAATTCCTAATCGTATCGAGCTACGGAATTTGGCCATTACATTTGGCGCCATCTGTGGGAAAGATTATATATCCACAGTATCCAAAGGCAGTCTTTCATTACCATTTTCAACTATGGTTTCCTCTAGACGATAAGCCGTAGGAACTCAGCTCGAAATTTCTGTGGATTCGGGAACACTCACCGAGTTACGGGCGAATCTCCATGCCGAAGCAGAGAAACGCGCTGAGCTCGAACTTCAATTGACAAAAGATCGCGAGCTCCAAGAAAAAAAGCTCGATGCCGAACGACAAGCTCATTTGACAGCACCCAAACGACACGAAGATCAGTTGACGACGATGCAGACTGTACTCGAGGCTCTACAGAATACTCAGTGAAGCCCTCCTGCCAGTGGCCACGATCAACTTTCAGAGACCTCCCGCATCTCGGCAAGGGAAAGGTTAGGACCAGGGGGGTCACCAGTAAAGCAATCTCCAGAAATCTACCGCATGGGCCACAACCTTCCATCTACTTAGGAGAAGAATTCCAATCCGAAATCAGTCAGGAGGAAGACCAACCACCTCTCTGTCAGATTCCCAATCATCAGGAGGAAGACCAACGACCTCTCCGTCAGATTCTAGCACAAGACCATTTGAGTGAAGGTACAAGGACTCATAGTCCTCTGTCTACACGTCCAACAGTTCAACCAACACATCATTACATCACAAAAGAGCATATGGATCAACGAATTAAAGAGTTGATCGAGGCACAAGTTCTGGGAGCTACCGGTGACACCACGACGTTGTAAGGAAGTCTGATTGCCAATGAATTATTCAATATGGAAATACCGAAAGGTTTTCATACTCCCCAAATTCTCAAGTACAAAGATACAGACCCGAAGGAGCATATCCAGCAATACCGCGATTCATTAGGATTGTACTCCAATCTCAACCACATTCTCTGCCGACTGTTCACCACAAGTTTACAATAAGAGCCACTTCGATGGTTCTACTCTCTTCTTGAAGAGTCTATCTACATGTTCGAGTAGCTGCAAAAATAGTTCATCAAAACATATGCCCAGAACATAGAAAAAGGGGAGAATTTATATTTTCTAATAGGTCTTAAACAGTCACAAGGGGAGAAGCTCAAAGATTTTTCAAAAAAATTCTTGGAGCTTGCACGAAAGGTAGATAACCTCGACCAAAAGATAGCTGTGACCGCATTTACCAATACTCTCCGGCTCGACTGCAAAGCCAAGGGGTATCTATTCCTTAACAAACCTGTGACGTTGGAAGAGATGATCACCAAAGTTAATGGTTATGTTGACTTAGAGAGGATGATGTCTGAAAGACAAAAATCTACAAAGTCTGTCCTATCCACCAAATCCCCACCTGCTGAATGGATCAGCGAGCCTAAGGAGGAACAAGACGATCATAAACGCACCAAAGGAAATGCTAAATACCCTCGGAGAAGCGGTCAGCAGAGCAAACCCGTACTCCTGAAGCTAAACGTCTGAGTCTCTGCACTTTTGCCAATACTGTTAAAGGACCAGCTCTACCACATATTTCGACCACTGGAACCCATTAAGGGTCAGCTATTTTGCTTACACTACAAGATAAATCACCATTCTACTGACAATTGCTTTACTATACCGCAGATTCTCGAGCTCATTTTTAAGGAAGGACAAATGCTCGAATACATCGTCGACCTGAAGTCATAACAGGATGGCAACCATAAGAAATAAATCGAGGTTGTTCAGGTCAACGACAAGACTGAGGAGAAGCATCTCTACAACATGTGCCTCAGCAATATGATCGAAATTAACCAGATCGGCAATTCTATCCGATCAAACCGTAGAAGGCTCTCCGAATGTTGTGATCTTACACCTCAAGAAAAAGAAGCCAAACTTCTTCCCGAGTCAAGCAATCGCAGGCTGGGAATCTCTTTCGAGGATTGCGATACTAGTCATATCAAATTTTTACATCATGATACGTTAGTCATTATGCCCAAGATGAAGCAGTCTGTTATGCACACAATGATGATCGATACTAGAAGTGGTATTGATTTTTTTTAGAGTACGATCGACCAGATGGGATTGGCCGACCAAGTCAATCAGAGCGGCACTGATATCTATGGATTCAACGGCTCCCGAGAAGAACGAGTAGGCAAGATTATCTTACCTATCACCGCAGGGCTAACCACTATCGACATCGTTTTCTACGTCATCAATGTCAATTCTCGCTATCTTGGAATTATGGGCCGCTGCTAGATACATAACATGGAAGCAATCACTTCCACTTGCCATCAAGAACTTCGCTTCAAGCATGATAACGATATTTACGAGATCCGAGGTAGCCAGAAACTTTCTCAAGCTTGTGAAAATACTGTCTCAACCATCCTCAATACTTCAGACAAATTTGCCGCATAGCAATTACATAAAATGGATCACCTTGATGGCCAACCACCTATAGAGGAACCCACAGAATACGTCAACATTGATGGGTCTAGCAGAGGTACATTCATCAGAACTAAGTTGGTTTAATACGAGAAAGATGCTTTCATCCAGTTTTTGCAACTTAATCGAGACATTTTTGCTTGGTTTTTTGAAGAAATGCCCACAGTCAATCCAACTATGGCTTGCCACAAGCTCTCCATCAACACCAATGCCCCAGCAGTCAAACAGAAATAGCAACGACTTTTACACATCTTCGAGATGAAGTTAACACAGAGATCGAGAAGCTGATCAAAATAGGATTCATTCGAGAAGCCACGTATCCAGACTGGATATCCAGCATTGTCACTATCCTGAAGAAAAATGGAAAAGTTCGTATTTCTGTAGATTTTGCAGATCCAAATAAACATACCGTAAAAGGCCGTTTCCCTCTTCCTAACATTCATCAGATCCTCGACTCCACCGGAGGACACGACCTCCTATCTATGATGGATGCAGCCTCAGGATACAACCAAATACCCCTTCTAGAAGAAAATCAAGAGAAGATAACAGTCATCGCCGAAAGTGGCCTTTACTGCTACAAAGTCATGCCCTTCGGGCTCAAGAATGCAGGGGCCACATACCAACGATTAATGACAACTATGTTCAAAGCTCACCTGGGAAAAATTGTTGAAGTCTACATCGAAGATCTTATATGTAAAAGCATACAGTCTAAAAATTACCTCTCGGATCTCAGCACAATATTCAACATCCTTCGATCTTACAGAATACACCTCAACCCTGATAAATATCAATTCGGAGTACATTCTGGCCGCTTTCTAGGCTACCTCGTCAGCAAGAAAGGGATCGAAGCCGACCCAGATCAAATCCTTGCTCTCCTCGAGATGCCTTCTCCAATGTAAGCGAAAGACATCCGAAAACTTGCCGACAAGATTGCTGTGATCAACCACTTCATTTCCAAATCTTTAGATCACTGTCGTTGGCTATTTCTGTTACTCCGACGATATACCATGGGAGGAAAGGTCCACCCAGCTGTGGAAGTCACATGGACACCAGAATGCGAGGCAGCTTTTCAGGTTCACAAAATCTATTTGGGAAGGTCTCCCATAATGAGCACTCCAGTAGGTAATGAGGAACTGATTATCTACCTAACAGTCACCGACACTTCTCTCAACTCGGTTCTCATTTGTCTGGAAGAGAAAATCGAGAAACCAGTCTTCTTCATCAGCAAAACACTTACGCCGGCAGAAATAAGGTACTCTAAAATTGAGAAACTTCTTCTCACCCTTGTTTACACTTCGCAGAAACTCAAGTACTACTTCCAAGCGCATTCTGTCAAAGTGATGAGGAACTACCCACTTTGAGAAGTTCTATCCAAAAAAGAGAAGTTACGATGAGTACAACAGTGGTCAGTTAGTTTGGGCGAACATGATATAAAGTTTGAACAGCGTCACTCAGAGAAGGGTCAGGCCATTGTCGATTTCCTCGCAGATTTTCTAGTGGAGGATCCCGAGTGGGAGGAGCACGATCCAGACCTTGCTAAAAGCATGCCAGACAATCCACCTCCCAAGCCATTTGATGAACGAGCTGACTGGATCACGACGTCAGGGTGGAGACTCCTCACCGATGGATTAGCAGGACCCGCAGGGTCAGGAGTCGGGATCATTTTGATTGCCCCTTCAAATGACAAAATTGAGAAATCAATCTGCCTGAACTTCGAGGCCTCAAATAATGTCACCGAATATGAAGCTCTTATTCACAGACTCGACCTCGCTCTTGAGCTCAACATCCCCGAACTCTCAGTTTACACAGATTCTGTTCTCATCGTTCATCATTATTCTGAGCAGTACAAGAAGAATGGGAAGATGACCGAATACGCGGCCCTCATTGCAGACAGGATGAGTAAGTTTGTGAAAGCGACTCTGGAATATCTTCCTCAAGGGGAGAACTGACACGCTGATTCCTTGGCGTATCAAGCCGGGGCCTTGGGTACAGAAGCTAGATATCTCCAGGTCAAAATCATTTTAACACCCAGCAGCGATCGCATATCAGTATGCACGATCAACACTGGGGGCGATAAAGGGGGAAACGACGATTGGCGAAAGCCTTTCTTAGATTACCTCGGTGTCAATAACAAATGAGACAGACCACTTCTAACAGATCCAAAAGAACGCAGACAGCTGATCAACAACTTGAAACGTTACATTACTCATAACAGAATTCTTTACCGTCTATCCATTACAGGGCCTTACCTCAAGTACCTCTCAAAATCAAAAGCAGACAAACTACTTCTCGAATTATACTAAGGAACTTGTGGCTCCCACGCCGTAGGTAGGTCATTAGCAAACAAAACGATAACTCAAGGAGTGTTTTGGCCTGGCATGCGCAAGCAAGCAGAGGAATATTCCTGTAAGTGTGATACTTACCAAAGACATGAAAATATGATACGCGCCATCGCGTTCGAGCTCCATGCCAGAAAGGTTTTCTGGCCATTCAAAAGATGGGCACTAGACCTCGTCAGTGAATTCCCTAACTCTCCAGGTAATCGCCGCTGCCTACTCGTAGCGACTAATTACTTTTCAAAATGGGTAGAAGCAATTCCACTATGTTGAACCAGAGAAGAAGAGGTCATCTCTTTTATCTGGAACCACATAATCACTCGATTCGGGTACCCCCACCTAATTTACATCGATAACGGGCCCCAATTCATTGGAGAAAAGATCGTAACCTTTCTAAATCACCACAATATCATCCATTCACCATTAAATCCATACTAACCTCAAGGCAATGGCCAAGCCGAAATCACCGATGGACTCAAGAAACGGCTTCACTCACAGAAAAAAGGCAATTGGGTTCGCGAACTACCTCATGTCCTGTGGGCGTATCGAGCTACTCCCCGAAAGTCCATGGGTTGTACCCCATTCCTCCTTGCTTATGGCACTGAGACAGTTATTCCTTTTTAATACCATCATCAAGTTCGAGATCACGCGCTAACTGATGAGGAAAATGAGTTCAAATTGCCTTGTAACCTCAATATGATAGATGAAACCAGGGAACGCGTAATCGCTAACCTAGGTCTATACTATCATATGCTAGCCAGGTCTTACAATAATCGAGTCAGGAGCTGCACCTTCCAAATCAAAGATCTCGTCATGCGAGAAATTTCTCAACATCGCAAAGAGCCTCACGCTGGAAAATTAGCCGATAATTGGGAGGGTCTATTCATTATCACAGGCCTCTCATGTCTGGAATCATACTATCTCATGACAGAAGAGGGAATCCCCATTTTGAATCCTTAAAACACTAGGCGATTGAAGAGATACTATCGTTAGTCGCCTCACTACTCCATTTCCATATTTCGCTGTTTGTTATCAATTCCAAAAGTAAGATACTTATCTCCATCCAATGTAAATTTTGAACTTATCAATGAAAGTTTTTTTTGTTTATATATCGTGTCAATCTCTTTACAAAGCAGTCATTCACATTCTACATATTCAAGCATAGATAATCCTAGCTTATAATCCCCATTCTTTAAGTTCGATCAAGGAACTTTGTTAGCTTCTGCCATTACATATCGGTGAGGGAGGTGAATGTAAAAACTTGTCCAACTTCAATGAGCCAAGCAAGAGATAAGATATAGGTAATACTAGTCTTCATCTTTTACAACTTGTTTGGTCTATACCAGTAAGCTAGATCGAGCATATAACTTGGTTCAGCTGAATCTCTACATATCGGCGAGGGAGGCGAGTATAAAAACTCGTCCAACTTCAAAGAGCCAAGCAAGAGATAAGACATAGGTAATACTTGTCTTCATCTTTTACAACTTGTTTGGTCTACACCAGTAAGCTGGATTAAGCATACAACTTGGTCCAGCTGAATCTCTACATATCAGCGAGGAAGGCGAGTGTAAAAACTTGTCCAACTTCAAAGAGACATGTAAGAGATAAGACATAGGTAATACTAGTCTTCATCTTTTACAACTTGTTTGGTCTGCACCAATAAGCTGGATCGGGCATACAACTTGGTCCAGCTGAATCTCTACATATCTGCGAGGAAGGTAAGTGTAAACACTTGTTCAACTTTAAAGGGCCGAGTAAGAGATAAGACATAGGTAATACTAGTTTTCATCTTTTATAACTTGTTTGGTCTACACCAGTAAGCTGGATCGAGCATAAAACTTGGTCCAACTGAATCTCTACATATCTGTGAGAAAGGCAAGTGTAAAAACTTGATCAACTTCAAAGAGCCGAGCAAGAGATAAGACATAGGTGATACTAGTCTTCATCTTTTATAACTTGTTTGGTCAACAACAGTTGGCTGGATCGAGCATACAACTTGGTTCACCTGAATCTTTACAGCTCTGCGATTATGACTAGTATAAAAATTTGCCTCACATCAAAGACACAACCAGGTATAAGATAAGGCAAAGGTCATACTAGCTTTCATCTCTTTTAATATGTCTGCGACATTTCTATAAGCCTGGGTCAAGGTTAACACTTAGTCCAACAACCCCTCTTCTTTTTTGCGATTAGAACGAATGTAAAAATTTGTTTTATATCGTGGATCCCGCCAGACACATGATAAAGCAATAGTCATACTAGCTTTCATCTATAACAATGTATCTACAACATTTTTACTTATTTTTAGGTCAAAATCATATTATAAAAGATTATTTTCTACCGGTAGAGTGTCAGTAATGCTCTCCCCCATATCATCAAGAGGTCTATCTTTCAGTTCGCGGGTCACAGCAGCCCTACCTCGTTCTACGAAATCAGCAGTTCAAGGGCCCAGTTGGGTCTCCATGACGCCCAGGCAGTTACCTCGATCTATTTCAGCTTCACAGGTGCATGCCTTATCTGACAGAGTGTTAAACAAGGTATCTCGTTCTGCCTCTAGCCTTTTTACTTCCTCTACAAAATATGCAACTATCACCTTTAACAAATGAGATTAAGATAAATTAGGTACTACCACTTTTGCGAACCTAGCCTTCAACCTCTCGTGACACGCCCTTACACTGACATAAGTATCCTTCCAAGTGTTTCTATCCTCAGCAATCTTATCGTGGTGACTGATGTATTCCTCCAATTTAACAATATACTACTCTGACTCAGCCAAGTTCGTTGCTTGAAATTCTACTACCCGAGTACAAAACGTCTCAATCTCAGCTTCCAACTCCTCTCTCGCTGGCACATCCTTCAATAAATCATCCTTTCTTTTCAGTCGCAAATCCTTAGCTCGTATCTCCCCCTACAAAAATTTCTCCCTAATAAGAGTAGCATCCAGCTTATGTTGATATTCCCTCAGGTCTGCATTTCCCTCTGAACATGCCCCTGAATTCGAGATACATCACCTTCTAGTTCTCTAATGCGATCTGAGAGACAAACGATATCTCCTCGAGCTAAAGGAGCCTTATTAACAGTTCTACTTCCCCCAGAGCGTTTTCTAGACTCAATTTTCTTGGCACGAGCAATGGCGTGATCCCTTTCAGTTTTGAGTCGAGCGACTCTCTCATTTAAACCATCACACCTGCGCTATATTTTTCTGAATTCCATATCTTTGGCAGGGATGACTATCTTCAAATGTTCAGCTGCAGCCTCCGATGCCGATAGGTTATCTCGGGCTACCCTCAACTCGTCATCTTTTCTAATAAATGTTTGTCTCATTTGCTACAGCTCAGTCCTGTAGCTATTAAGTTCAGATCAACATAACTCCTCAGTTAGCTTTAACGCCTGGATACGGTATTAAGCCATATTCGCCTGCTTACCCTTCGCAGCCAACGCATCGATCAGGCATTGAAGCTTCTTGGCATGCTTTGTTGCCTCTGATAAATCCTCTAATCCCTACTTAATCCCAGAATCTTTCTCCTCGACCTGGCAAGTTAGATCAAAGACGACCTGATTCAACTTCTCTAATCTGAAGAATACTTTTACGAACCGATCTTCCGAGTTCTCATTCGCCTCCTTCAACTTATCGAACTACTCCGCAAATTTTTGATTGCACATGAGTGCGTGATCCTCACGTGTGCGAGATGCATCCAATTCGACCTAAGACATTTGACGACGTTTTAGTACAGTTCGATTCAGAATGTATCATTTCTACAAACGCATATCATATTGTGGGAGAATACTTGGGTTCTAGGTGTCTGGTTCCCGAATACTTTCAAGTTAAAACATTCAAGGACCTTTCTCAGGTGAACACTTCACTAATACTCTTTCGGCATACAAGGTACACAGTTTCGATATCCTACTTAGTATTAATAGCGTTAGATTTTTGCTATGTATTTCTATCCTATTTACCTAACTTAGTGATGGTATACAGAAAGATTGAACAACCTATTTCAAATCTGGCCTGCAACTTCGCTTGTGCAGACAATAGGGCCTTTGAGGTCTCTAATTCCCTGGCAAGTCCAGATTCTAAGTCATTTATCCTGAGACTCATCTCTTTAACTACCTACAAAATATTTATAAACAAAGTCAACATGCAGTAGTTCCTTCCTTCCACAAATGTTTACAACTTACAAATATTCAAAAAAAAAATGTCTACCCTACCTTCCCACTCACATCTTCAGGGAGCTCCACATCGTCCCCTTGGTTATCAAGCACTATTTGAGGGGAGACACCATCCAAACCGTCCACAACCCTAAGTAATCTGCTTCTTTCTCTTCTTCCTCGACATAGGTGTCAGCCTTAATGGCATCCACCTCCTCCTGAGAGTAGCCCTTCAGCATCAGGTGACGACCTAGTCTGTCACGCTCCTCAGCCATCTCATATAAATTAACCTTTGCCTCGACCTATAACTGGCTGATCACCACGGTATGAGCGGCCTTCAGCTGCTTGACTTCTTTCAGGGCGTCAGTCTTGACTCTAGCCAGATTTTTCTCCAGTTTGCTCTTTGCCTTTTTTAGCTCGGACTCCTGTTCATCTATACCGAGCCAAATCCCCTCGAAAAGGCGAGCAACCTGCAAAAATTATATTGAGCCTAGTTACTAGCTTGAGAATATTAAACATTACTATCTCATAATTAAACTTACCATCTGGCTCGTATCTTCCTTCCCTTGTAGAATCGCTAACTTAGCCCTATCCTCGACCTCTTTGAGGTCGTTCACCGAAATAGATCGCACCTCGGCGACCTTCTCTTCAGAACCCCCCGAAGGCTCAACCCTCCTCCTTTTCCCTTGCGCTACCTCACCACTGACTGTGGCACCTGAGGCCGGCATAACCATTTTTATCTATCTCTTCGAAAACTTTTTGGCTATCTTGCTCGTCGTAAGGTTCAGTTGAACTGAGCTGCCCGACCCAGGAGTCTTAGCTCGAAACTTGTCCCCACTTGTTTGCCTCGTTCCTTCGTCGACACCCGCCATCGACCAAGCAAACTGAGCCTTTGCAACCTTTTTTGACTAACTTTCGACTCTCTTTGTTCTACTCAGGCCGAGTTCCCCCAAAACCAGTTCGAGTTCGGTCCCCTCTTCTGCGATCTTGTCCAACAGGGACTCTTTCCTTTCCACTGTAGACTTCACACCTGTAATAAACACATTTTTCTATCAAATATACTTTTCATAGAAACTAACGATAAGTCTATCTATGCATCTTTTTACTTACTTTTCTTTACAGGTCTAAATCGGAGGTCCATAATTCCTTGTCATCTCTTTGAAGGCAATTACCCATCACCCATATGATATTGTCATTCCATGTCGACCTACTGAATTCAGATCGAAAAAATGACACCTAGTAATGCTCGCACAAAAGTGCGACCCCCCACTGGCCTTAAAATACTTTACCCCATAAAACTGCAGAATGTCCTCAGGGGTTATCCGCCTCACTTTGTTCTCCCATTCCCACATAGCATTTAAATGGTCACATACAGTTATGACCTCCCACATATTCCCGTTCATTTGAATGGGACATGCCCTAATTGTATTCATTACCCCCATTGCCAAATTGGTGAGAGGGAGACACAACCCATACTCTAATTGAGATAGGTAACATAGAAAACCCTCTGAAAGGTCACTCCAGATATCTCTATCGAAATACTCTAATGAGATCGATTCGTCTATACCTCTATCTCATTTTTCTGCTTCCAAATCTGCCAAAAGGCAAAAATATTCCTCCTCCTCCGCTACTGTATAACCCCTAAACTGCCTACCGGCAAACTTTACATATTTACCCCACTTACCTCCTATAGCCCCCTTGGCTTTACAAAATTCTCTAAAACCATCAGAACCTGGAGGATAAGACACAAACTAACCAGGAAAACCTTGAAATTGTTCCAATCCTCCATCCCCTTCGCTATCAGCCTCGCTCGTCCTACCTGAGGTCGAAACCTCATTAACAGATAACCTACCCATCTTAATCAGATTTTACAAGATTATTTCGAGCTACACAGATGCCTCTCGCGCTTGACCTACATACAGGTTAAAGTATTTATCATTCTTCCATCTATGTATACGTATATATCTATATATTCAATATATATCTCTGATAAAAAGTTACACATAACGTATACATTCATACTATAAAATTTCAAAGTATATTGCATATATATCTCTGTTAACTTTCGACATCCGGAAGCGAATCGACTGAAGAGTCAAGCTTTCTCCTCACTACACTATTGTATTCCCACCTACGAGATCCCGAACCTTTTACCCTCTTTAACCGTTTATCGTCTTCAGAAAACTCTTGATTTATTCCCCTGATCTTTCGACTTTCTCTCTGATTGCTCTCCAAGTCTTTTGTGGTAAAATGATTATTTTGAGACGAAGAACTATTTATCTTTTCTCTCTCATGCAGCTGGCATTTATTGCCCCTCGCACAAACCATCCCCGATTCTTGAACCGAGGCATCCTTTCCAATCTTCATGTCAGACGCCTTGTGCCTTTTCAATGAAACCACCTTTCCATCATAACAACTATCCTAATTTATTAACGTGTTTTGTTGCCCTCTTTCCATATCTTTTCTTAACATCCCCTCACTCATGATGGTTTGCACTGTGAGATGTCAGAACTCTATATTATTTTCTATACAAAACAAAACTAGAAGCTTTAGCACTGACGTATTTCGATTTTACAGAACTTGTTTATCCTACTTAGAGTGATTGACGTCATTTTTAAAGTCATACAAATATTTAAATTTATTTAAATTGTTTACTTAACAATTCCTAAACAGATCCCCCTATTGAGGATCCAATTGAATTACATTATTTCTGTTACATTCCAGCATTTTGCTTATTCATAAGAGCATCTACACAATATCTATCACGATCTTGAAAATTTTAGCAACATGCATCATTCACCAGCCCTCATATCTTTAAAATTGATCTCCACTTCAGCAATCAGACCCACCACCCTTTGTCGTTCTGTCGGATCCCTCATGAATACACGAAAGAATGACTCATAGAAGTAACGAGCATACTCAAGTTCTCTACTCCAGATATCTAACCCTTCGAGCTGGCACACCCTCATCGGTAGGTCAACATCATAACCGAGCGAGCCGAAAATTCTCTCCCGTACCTCGATAGTTTTTATGGCAAGTCGACCTTCAGCAGCATGACGAATCTTTTGAGATCGAGTCCGTACCATCCTAACCTTCCCATGAGCTTTTGCTGGTCATCCTATCCACATTTGTAAGATTTCCTAATCACTTACATCTTTCACTCAATTGTTACCTAGTATCGCTTAACAAAATCTCTATCGACCTTATGCATAGAATCTCTATCGACCTTAGAACAGCTCGAATTAACATATTTCTACAATTCTTATTTAATTTCCTGCTAAAACATAGGTCTTTCATTCATCGCAGTTCGAAAGTTGTTTTAGCACTTATCAAACAGTTATTCAACTAACACATTTCAGATCGAATCAAGAAAAGTTTTATGCACAAAATTCGTGAGAATCAATTTTTATTCATATTATTCATGGCACGATTTATAGATAATAAGTTTTCATACAGGAATGCGACAACATGTTATCCGTCTAGCACCAAACTTTAGGTACTTTAGAGGTAACAAGTTTTCCCTGTTTATTCATAGCTACAGGTCGACCAGGCACAGCGAGGCATCAACTTGTCCAGTTCTTCTTACTTCAGTGATGTTTCACCCTGACACGATGAAATTAGTGGAACCAACAAAAAGCCTTCCTCACATGGCTTGGATGAAGCACAGTCGAACTCCATGCAAGTATTATGTGAGCAGTAGACTCAGTACGCTCCCACAAAACAAGATGGAAAGATCTTCAGAGCACAAAATCACGATGGAAATGCCTCAGCAGAATCTTCTTGCCAGTAATCCTCCTTCACTATCATCACCGCCTCTTCTATAACCACCACCACCGCAGAGTTGGTAGAGATGAAGTGGGCCCGACCTTAGAATCCTTGGCACCACAGAAAATTTGTGCATCTGCCCCGCAGACACACCTTTCCTTGCATATGAATCCCTAACCCTGTCTTCCGCAAGAGTGCGGAGACAGGCCCTACGCTCCTCGCCCGTCAAGACGAAGACATAAAATCTCCACTTCCAGTAGAAATCTTCCTCAACTTCAACCGCTTCCTCTCCCGATAAGCCTCTATACGATGGAGGAACAAGTGTTGGGATCGTCATTTCCAGAGAATGATCACCAAAGTACTTCAACTTCAACCGCTGCGCTTCAGGCGCAATTATCTCTTCAAGAACCATACTCCCCATTTTCACCATTTTAGTGAGTGCTCCGCATGCAAGAATTTACCTAAACAAGGGGATAAAGGTACTCTTTATATAACCCTAACTTTATTGTGCAAGTACATTTTTCCAAGCGTTGTCATTGATTACTGACGCGACTATTCAAACTCAAAACGTCACATACATCTGCACCATCATTTAATACCCATCACTTCCCAAAACTACATAATTTCCATCCAGTCAAGCGCCATCATTGCTTCGTTTCAAGATTACAGATTTGTACATGTTCTTTTCCAACGAAGCCACCCGTAACTTCGGTTGTGTGGGGGCGATTGTAGGGGATTATTCCTCGACCTCACTCGTAATCGAGCTCATTCAGTTCAAATTACCTCCATCTCAGGTTCACACAATTTCAGTACACAACATTCTAGTCAGACATTCTAACCAACCCCACGAACTACATAAGAAACTACATCGAGTTAAAATCGGAAAACGTGATTCAGTCAAAGACACCTGTATCCCACGAACTCATCAGTTATTCATTCAACTGCTACTAACCACATTATTCGGGAGACGTGCTCCAGCACGACGAAGAGCTGTGGGAAAATCCCATAAAAAGGAGAAGTTCCAGAAGAGACGGGGACCAGAAAAATTACTCAAACTTCTATTTTACGAGATCAAAGGTATTTCTATATTCTAGAGATCACTTGTAATAAAAATATCCACTTAAAGCTATAAAAAGACTTTTACAGAAATGTTTCACACGAGGTCTTGGTTTTTTACCTATTCAGAGGTTTTCCACACTAAAACACCTGTTTCAATTTCTTGCTTTCCATTATCGTATTGTTACATGGATCATTGGTGTGATAGCTAATTCGTAATCATATCGGGCTACGGAATTTGTCTATTACAATACCTTTCTTGCTTTCAACAAAAATTTCAAACAAATTTCTTTCTCAACTAAAGCCACCTGTGCCTTTAGTTGCGAGGGGTGATTGTAAGGACCTATCCCTCGACCTAGTCCAAACTCGAACTACCTCAATATCAGACACACACATTATACACGTGACACGCACAATCAGTATTGACACCGAGGCCATGAATATATAAAAAATATAAATCGAGCACTACAGCAAAATATGAACAAGTCAAAGACACCTGTCTCCCATAAACTAAGAGTTACACATTCAACTACCACTTACCTCATTATTAGGAGAACGTGCTTCTACACAATAATGAATTGCATGTAAGGTCTATATAAAGAAAAAGTTCCAGAGGAGATAACGACCGAAATTTCTAGATTCTAACACCAAAATTTATATATTCTAAAACCACAATAATCCTGTCTTTCAAGATCAAGTATTTCTAACTCAAGAGACCACTTGTAATAAGATATCAGTCTCAAGCAATAAAATTTATAGTTACCAAATCCTCAACTCGAGGTAGTGGTTTTTACCTATTCAAAGGTTTTCCACGCTAAATCACTTGTGTCATTTCTTTTATCACACTAATTTTTGTCACAGGTATATTTGGTGAAAAATTTAATTTCGAGCTACAAAATTAGGCCATTATACTTTATGTATAGTTTTTTTAGGGGCTATATAAATCCGCCTGCCCCTGACAATATTACATCGAGAAAATATCTCAAGAAATCACATTCAAATAATGCAAGCTTATACAAGTGAAGTTCGCTGGCAGACTTGGTCAATATATCATTAAATTGGAAATCGTTTCAAGTCTCTAAACACTCTGATGTGAAGCTCGATTTACAATAAACCTTAATCACAAAGGTATACGAAACAAGTTCCTCACTTCCTTTATGCATTTCTCTAATAATATAAGTTTGTCACTGGCAGAGGAACAAATGCAATTATCCACCATATATTATCAACGAGGCCTTTTAAACCCGTTTGGCTGTGGAAGTTGGAAGAACTCCAAAGTTAAGCGTGTTCGGGCAGGAGTAGTCCTGGGATGGGTAATCCGCTGGAAAGCTGCTTCCCAGCCGAATTAAACCTCATACTGATGGAGATTCGCAGTGGCTAAGTGGGGACAATATCGGTGAGTTAGTAGAGGGTGGATGGTTACAATTTCAGTTGTTTTAGCTTTAAAATGCATATAAAAAATTGTTGAATCCACGCAAATATTCACATTTTCTTACTCTAATTGTCACGCTGATTTCACCCCATTTAAGTCCAGTCCAACTGCCCCAAGCTCAATGCCATCAACACTTACATGAAGTGCAACCTATGGGGTTAAATCCTATTCTTAATGATAATGCGGATGTCATATGTCCAGCTAGTTGGTGCACCATCCACAATATCTTTAAAGTATACAGATTAAAGCCCATACCACGTTTATGTTAATGCTTCAACCAAAACTTCGTCACATAGGTGGATTATGTTAATGTCGAAAGTTTATAGTAGCTTGAGGCTAATCAATTTTGATTGTTTTATGTCTCAATCAAAAGGTCCATAAACCGTTAAATTAATGACCTATACTTAACCTAAATCAAGTCGATCAATTATCTAAAGTCAAGCAAGCATATGGAAATTAAAGAATACAGACAAAGATTTTTAACCCTGTGAGAAACCTTTCACAGGAGAAAAACCTACAGGTCACCGTCGAATCACCCGACAGCTAAATAATCCACTATTTGAAATCAAATTACAAAAGTATGACTACTTACAGACTCGATAAACACATCCCGTGGTTATCTCTATTCTAATCACGCTCTGTGTATTCAATTCCGCGTTCTCGCAGCGCCTCGCTCCAATCTCCCGTCGAACCTCCCAAAACTCAAATCGCTCAAGCTCTTCAAATCACATTAGGGTGTCTTGGTCAAGGATGATTGATTCAAGAATTTAGAGGTTTAATTCTCTCTTGAATTACTCAAGAACAATCTCTCCTCACTCTAAAACTCAAGCCCTATAAAAAATAGGTTTTCTGAAAATTTGAGTGAGAAAAAAAGAAAAATTCTCTTTTATTAAGAAAACCGAGTTTTGCGTTTCTTACTCAAATATTTTCTATTATATTCGAATAGTTTTCTGCTGTTGACAAAAATCGACAACTAGAAAAATAATCAAAATTTGAAAAAATTTAAGCAGAAAAAAATAGTCGAGCAAGATTAGAAAATATTCAAAATTTTTTATTCTGCCAAAAAATATTCGAGCAAGATTATAAAATATTCGAATATTTTTATTCTCTTGTACAAACATTTTTAGGATTTATTGTGAGGATCCACCAGCACCGATAGTCTCAATTCATTTGGGACAAGAGGCGCCGACAGATATCAGCAGAGATCGCAGACCTCCCAAGCTGCCCGAGGAAGCCTTACAGCCTCCTTACCAAGCCCCACTTCCTGAATATGTGAGCGAGGAAACAGGTAACTATGTTCCCAGACTCATACGTCAGACAATTCTGATAATTCCAGGAGCTCCGGTAGTTCCAGCGGCTCAGGCAGTTCCAGTAGTTCCAACAGCTCCTATCCCTCAGTATTATATCTCTCAGGAACTCATGGACCAGCGTATCAGGGAAATCATTGAAGCAATGGCTTTATACCCGAAGGATGACTCGCACAAATTACAAGGTATCCCAATTGCTAAAGAATTATTTGAGAAATCCATCCATCTCGACTTCGAAGCCTCGAACAATATTACAGAATATGAGGCACTCATTCACGGCTTGGACACGGCCCTCGAACTCAGAATCACTGAAATCTCAGCCTACACAAACTCTCTTCTAATTGCTCATGACTACAGAACATTACAAGAAAAATGTCATCATGGTCGATTATACAGCTCTGGTTGCAGAAAAACTAAACAAATTTCACAAATCTACACTCGAATAACTCCCTCGAGGAGAGAATTGCCACGCTGACTCCTTGGCTTACTTAGCCAGAGTATTAGGTACAGAATCATGACACCTTCAAATCGAGGTTATTTCTAGCCCCAGTATTAATCGTACTACGATATATGCGATTAACACTGGGGGCGATGAGATGGCGGAAGATGATTGGAGGAAACCTTTTGTTATTTATCTCGGTCAGGATAACTCATGTAACGGACCACTGCCAGATGATCCACAGCAGTGCAGACACATCATCGAGAATTTAAAACGCTACACAGTCCAACCAAACGGCGATCTCTACAAACGCTCGGTCATTGATCCATACCTCAAGTGCCTCTCTAAAGAACTTGCCGACAACATGCTTCGAGATCTTCATGAAGAAATCTGCGGATCCTATACGACAGGACGAACTCTTGCTAACAGAGCAATTACCCAAGGAGTATTCTGGCTAGGGATGTGGAAGCAAGCTGAAGAATACTCAAGGAAATGCGATGCATGTCAGCGTCATAGAAATCAAATTCGGGCCCTGCCCTCGAACTCCATGCAAGTAAGGTGTACTGGATGTTCAAGCAATGGGCACTCGATCTAGTTGGTGAATTCCCCAATACTCCGGGTAATAGGAAATTTCTCCTTGTTGCCATGGATTACTTCACCAAATGGGTCGAAGTAGTTCCTCTATGCAGAACTCGAGAAGAAGAGGTCATTTCTTTCATTTGGCAGCATATTATCACATGATTTGGTTGTCCACATTTGATTTGTATCAATAACGGTCCTTAGTTCGTTGGAGCAAAGGCCGTAGCATTTCTCAACAAACACAACATAATACATTCTCCATCAAACCCATACTACCCCCAGGGAAACGGACAGGCGAAGATCACAAAAAAGATCATCGTGGATGATCTCAAAAGCGCCTTATGTTACAGATGAAGGGCAACTGGATACATGAATTATCTCACGTCTTATAGGCTTATCGAACTGCGCCCCAGAAGTCAACACAATGCTTTCCTTTTCTACTCGCCAATAGAACTGAAGCAGTCATCACAACAAAGTACCACCATCCTGTGAGAGACCACGAGCTCATAGGCGAAGAGAATGAGTTCGAATTGGCTTGCAATCTCAATTGGATCGATGAGACAAGAGATCGAGCTATCACAAATCTTGGTCGATATCATCAAACACTGACAAATTCATACAACAAACGAGTTCGCACTCGGGAGTTTGCCATCAACGACTGGGTCCTTCGAGAAATCCCAGTTAACAGAAAAGATCCACATGCTGGGAAACTAGCAAAAAACTGGGAAGGTCCATTCATGGTCATAGGTTGAACTGGTCTGGGTTCTTACTATCTCATGACGGAAGCTAGTGACAAAATTCCAAATTCATGGAATACGAGAAGATTGAAGTTATATCGACACTGAACAATTCCTCCATTACTCAGCAGTGTTCAATCCACCTCGAGATTTCACCTCCAATGTATGTACAAACTCTTTTCAATCAATGAAATCTCATTTTATCACAAATCCCTATCAATCAATGAAATCTTATCCAAGAGAAAAATGCAGTTTATCCTAGCTCGATCCCTAAAGGTAAACAACATCCAGCATTGGTAATAGCATAGATAATACTAGCCTAACTCCTGCGGATTTTCATACATCCGAAGGCGGGGGACATAAAAAACCTCTTAGCCTGAAGATAACAAGCCTAAAGCACGAGTGAGGAAAAAACTTGCTCGCTGCCACTAAGCTCCAACATTCAACATTGGTATCAAGGCATAGATAATACTAGCCGAACCCCTGAGGATTCTCATACATCCAAAGGCGGGGGCCATAAAGAACCTCTTAGCCTGAAGATAACAAGCCTAAAGTACGAGTGAGGAAAAAACTTGCTCGCTGCCACTAAGCTCCAACATCCAACATTGGTATCAAGGCATAGATTATACTAGCCAAACCCCAGAGGATTCTCATACATCCGAAGGCAGGGGCCATAAAGAACTTCTTAGCCTGAAGATAACAAGCCTAAAGCACGAGTCAGGAAAAAACTTGCCCGCTGCCGCAAAGCTCCAGCATCCAATATTGGTATCAAGGCATAGATAATACTAGCCGAACCCCTGAGGATACAAAACCTCCAGGACTGGGGCCATAAAGAGCCTTAGCCTATGGATCAGGCCTAAAGCACGAGTAAGACGTTGCTCGCTGCCGATGAGCACAACTCTCCAATATGGTATCAAGGCATAGATAATACTAGCCGAACCCCTGAGAAAACAGAGATTCGAGGCAGGGCCCATAAAGAACCTCTTAGCCTGTGCTGACCGCCTAAAGTACGAGAAAAGATAATACTAGCTCGCTACCGCTAAGCCTCCCTGAAGTCCAAGGGCCGAAGCACAGATAATACTTACTTCTACGCCCACGGACTTCTTCTAATTCAATGGGTCAAACCAGAGAATAACTCTACTGCAGGTGTGGAAATATTATTTTCTCATATCAGTATTTCAAATTACAGCGCTCCTCTTAAAGTCTTACATTGAGCACTGAAGCATCAACATCTGCTACATATAAAAGGTACTCGCTTTCAGAGTTCAATTCTATTTCTTTTTATCTCTGCTGGATTTTCTTGATGGGAAAGCAGTTGACCTTCCTCCCACAACAGGAGTAGGTGAGACTACACTCGACCTTCCTTCCATAACAGGAGTAGGTGAGACTACACTCGAGCTTCCTCTTATTTCAGTACTGGATGACATATATCCTGGAGCTCGTTCAGCAACAATTTCTCTCCCTTGAGCTATATGTTCAGCCGTTGTAGTCCCGATACCACGATCCATGACACCAATTGGATCTATGCTCGAGATATCAAGTTTACATACGCAAGTCCTTCCAGAGAAGCAATCTTGCATCAAATCTCTCTCAACTTATAGGAATTTTATTTTCTCGACAAAAAATGCAACCAATGCACTTAATTTCCGTTGATGAAAAACTTCCCCATCGCATTTTTCTTGTTCATGAACTACTAGTTCCTTGAAGGCTTGGTGAGTAACAGCAGCGCGCTTGTTATCCTTCTAACGACGAGCTTTCGATTTAGCCAGTTCAGCTGTTAATTGATCAATACATTCACTTATCTACCTTGTAAGATCTATCGACTTCTGCCGAAAGTTTACGAGATCAATACGCATATTCTCCACAAACTCTTCTTTTTGAAGAAGAAATTCCTTCATCTCTCGACTCCCCTAACCAGAAGCAATTTCACAATCCCTTTTATCCAATTCAAATTTTAGATCTTTCTGATACTTCAATTTACGTAAACGTAACTCCCGCTCCGATTTGGAAATTCGCGCACAAAGTTGATTAATTCTTTCATTCATCTCTTTCTCACGTTGCGTAGCCCTCCTCACGTTTCCACAAGCATGGGTCAAATCATCCACCAAATTTTGGTTCTTGGCTTGAATCTCTACTAAATTAGCCCTGCTTTGAGCCTCTTTCCCTTTTAAATGACGTAAATCAGCCTTTAAACGATCTAACTTGGCAATTAAAGTATCACGTATTTATTCAAAGTTACGCAATTCTTGATCTTTACCCACAATACTACTGCTCAATTTTTCAAAATCAGCCTCAGACACGGCCAAGTTAGTTCGCGCAGTATCCAGGTCAATCTCTCTCTTCAACAACAGCTCGTTCAGAGCACGAATGTTACATTTCATATCAGATATTTCTTCATTTAACGTTCTAATACGGTATTCGGCTAACTCAGCCTCATGCCGAGAACCTGACGCAGCTTTTTCCTTCAACTCAGTAAGTTCGCTGGTAAGCTGGTTCAAAGTCAAATCCCTGCTCAAAATTGTTGTAGTCTTTTCCTCGACTTGTTTCTTAGCTTCATCGAGCTGTAAAGAAATCTTCACATTATCATCCAATCGATCTTCATACTGGGAAATCAAAGCCTCATATTCTTCTGCATACTCAGCATTATACAAAAGAGTATGCTCTTTTCTCTCCCTAGCAGTATCTAGCACCTTCTGCATAACAGTTAGCAGGGACTCACATCATCAGTACCTAATGGAGAAACAGGTCGACAGAAGCATATTGATAAACCTGCAGTACAAACACCTTCAAGCTCGAGACAACCAATCCCTCCTTAGCTTACCAACAATAACAAGTTTTGGGCACAAGACAGAGGATACATACACAAACATTCTGAACTAGACTAAACATACAATATCATTTTATTCTTGTTCATCTAGTTAATAATTTATCTAAATTATCTAACCTGCAATTCGGCAGAGGATTTTTTCTCCACTTCAAGCAGGCCCTCTAAGTCCACAACTCTGAGGCGCGAGTTTTCTATTTCCAATAATACGGAATTTCATAAGTAAAATGTTGTTGGCATCAAACGGCAATAAAGTTATAATGCTCGAATTCATTTTTCACAACCAATGTTACATTACACGATCATCCTACCTGATTAATAGTTTCCTGATTATCGACATCGGTCTTTTCCGCAGTACTCAGACCACCCTCCCTTTCCTCAACCTCCTCTTCATCCATAATTTCCATCTCCTCATAATTCCCTTCGCTAAATGCCGTTATCTCCGCCTTCGTATACCTAAGCTGGTAGAGCATCCCTGCGAGGTTGTTCCGAAAAATAGCCGACGCGTAACCAATCGCTTCGCTTTAGCTTCACTTTCGGCCCTAACTTGCTTCAGTTTTAGGGCAGCAGCATCCTTTTCTTTCTCCCGCTCCAACTGGAAATCTACCCTCTCCCGAGTCAGCTTCTCATCCAACTGGTTTTTCTCCCCCTCGAGCTAGGAGATCTTTTTTTCCAGCTCCATCAACCTATCCTGGGAACCAAGCAAAACGTCTATCAGAGCGCGAGCAAACTGCAAAAAGAAATATGTCAGCTCGAGCAACAAAAAAGCTCGACAAAATCAACTTTTTACTAACCTTCTTAAACTCATCATCCATAACAGCAACCATCTTCTCTCGGGCTTTAGCTCGGCATTGTTCCTTCAAGAGATCTGCTTCGACCTCAAAACGTGTCCTCAAGTCCGTTCCCTCAGCGATCTTATCACTTTCCTCAAGCATCTCCTGTGACTTCATGGGAGAAATTACCTTCCTCTTCTTACTACTATCGTCCTCACTGACCGACGACACAGAATGAGGAGCAGCCCCCCTTTTTACAGCCTTCCTCTTCGCCAGGTTCCGTACAACAGTGCTAGAGACCGTGGCCATGTCCACTGGCCCATCCGGAATTTCATTGAGCCGCGCGAGCTTCAAGGGGATATTAAGTTTAGAAGTTGTCAATTTCTCTTCCATTGAGCCTGGAGTTTTCCCAGCCAGTATCCTCTTCGCTTGCGATCTCCTGACCTTATCGTCCTTACTAGCTACCCTTTCAAACCTACTTATCTCTAAATCTTTGAGCACAGCTTCGAGCTCAGTGCCTTCCCTGGCAACGACGTCTATAAAAGATTCCTTCCTCGACACTTTGCAATTAATTCCTGCATAAACATCGGCAACGTAAGATAAAGATCAACTATAGCAGTATAGTTCAACATACAAATGATAGTTTAATTTTTGATGGTATACTTACCCTTTGTTATAGTTCTATTATTAAGTTTTAGGGGTTCCTCATAGGACCGCTGAAGACATTCACCAGAAACCCATAAAAGGTTCTTGTTCCACACTCGACCTACTGAAGACAGGTCGAAGAAGCATGGTCTTGCAAAACTAGAACAAAGATATGCACCATTAGTTGCTGTGACATATTTCACAGCATAATACTCCAAAAAATCCTTGGCCGTAATCCTTTCCTCACTACCAGATGTAGCCCATCTCCCATTCAAGGTTTCGCATACAAAAATAACTTCCCAAAAATTGTAATTCAATTGCGCCGGACAAACCCCAATTAAATTCATCACACTCTTAGCCAAATTGCTCAAAGGCAGAGTCAACCCATAATCGAACTGTGCTAAATAGCAACAAAACCCATCAGTTCGACTATCCTTCACAACGCCTTGGACATACTCCAAGGGTACTTCGTCCCCCAAACGCCTGCACTTCTTTTCTTTGGCCAAATCAGGCAGGAAGTACAAGTAATCCCCTTCTTGACTGACACTGCAGGTCCTAAAGAAATTATCCCTATATGCAAAGGCGTGCCCCCAAATCCCATCTATGCTACTTTTGGCCTTACAGAACTCCCTAAACTAACTAGAGCCTGTTGAGTACTCAACACGAGAACCCTTCAGACAAGGCCATTCTATCAATTCGGCTACAGTATCCTCCTCATCGCCTACTCCAATAATGGGAGATAAATGCCCTACGAGGTCTGCTTCATCAACCTTTGCACAGCCAGAAATCGATGTCATACTTATCTGCAGTAAAGGGTCTACTTTAAACCGATGGTCCAACAAAACCTATATATAGGTCAAGGTATATATATCAATTTTTATCTCGCACTATTAGATCACTTATACAATCACAAATTGTCTCAAAACAATTTTTATCGCCTCACAGTCTTTATTCCCACTGTTATTTTTATTTTATTTTTGTGTTTGGTAGGGATTACATCCTTATCCCGATGCAATAAAGATATTTATACAAAGGCACTTGTAAACCCAAATACAAACTTACCTTCAACACCCGAGTGAGAGTCTGCAGCGTTGGTCCGCACCAGTTTGCTCAATTTCTGTAACTTCTTAAAAACCTCCTCGATATCAGCCTCCTCTCATAGTTTCCAATTGAGACTCTTAATCACCGCTTTCCTCTTATCCTTTCCTCCTTCGGCGGTAATAGAATCGCCAGTTGAGATCTCTCTCTCTCTAACCCTTCTCTTCTTTTTTTTGGTTTTTTGTATTCTGAGAGGGAAGAGAGGGGGTACTTATGCACTTTTCCCCAAACCGTTGGCGGTTTGGTGTTTTTCAGTAAGCAGTCCTCAATTCCTAAGCCGAGCCATCTGTTTGTTTGAACCTGTCAGATGTGTCGTACCGCTTTGGTGAAAACACATTCCCATCATTACACCACATATTATACTTTAGCGCATCTCTCAGCCTCTTGGTTCCACTTTTTTCACAATACCCCAAACTCATGACCCTGAACTTTCTACTTTAAAAATTTCACGTACATTAGTTTGCCCTACTTATACACCTTGACTTTAACGTTAATAACAGTTAGCAACACAAATTCAAAAATTCAGTTTCAACAAACAATCCTAGTCATAGCCTATTTTCGTGAATAGATTTTTTCTTCAGGTAAATTCGGGCAATTACATTTCAAAAATTTGAAAATAAAAACAGTCAGTCACTCCAATCCCTGAGATACTTGGATTTGAAGCAACCAGTGTGCCTAACAACACCACAAGCCTTCAGGAGCCCTGCGATGACATCCATATCCTCATTAATGATCTCCTCCCTGGCCATCATCAGGACAAACTTTTTATGACCTTTAACAGACCGCCAGCAGATACGCATGGACTCGGACCAGTACACACGATTCATTTCCTCGCCTCTTTCTTCGTCAGTCTTACCCTCGTCGTTCGCTCAGGTTTCGAGCAGAACCGCATCATAACCTTGCTGCCCGAAAATAGCTTCCCTTATTTCATTAATCTTGAATGCTAACGCAAGTCGTTCAACACACGCGCTTCAACAGCCCTCTGAGAACGAGTCTTCACCATTTTTAATGAATAACCTTCTTAGAGAAAAAGTTATACTTTTATACTGTTCAGTTAACATGACTAATTTTTCGATTGACTATACGCAAGGTATTTCAGTTTCTGTAACCCACTCTTCCCGTGTTTGAGCTACTTACTATTGACATTTCGTGCTTAATCGAGCTCTCTAAAGATTATATTTCGAGCTTTATATTTACATCTGCTAAGCTCGATTCATTTACGAGGTAAATAACGTATGTTATACCACCAACTATTCCCTCCCATAGTATGTACAGCTCAATGGCATGTCGACCATTTTTGCCTTTCGCTAGTAAAAAGTAAACAAGATATTCTTTTATTACGCTCAATTTTTATCTAACAAGCTGGTTTTAGGACTATTCCTACAGCGTTACTTTACAATTGCAGAATCAATCTCTTCGAAGCTTGATATTACAAATACTTTCTCAAATACGAGGACAGGTCTCTAGTTCTTTTATCGTTACCAAGATGCTCCTGATCTTCTATAAAAACCTCCACCACAAATCGCAATGTACAAGACTGCAACAGGTAAGAAACCTTTTTCTCCTTCATTCCCGTGCAGGAAGAATTAAAAGAAAAACGATGGCACCGAGAGAGGCGATACATCTTCTACCTCCACCACCGCCGTCTCATCCTCCTTATCCACACTAACCTGGAGTTCATGGAAGTTGAGAAGGACTCCTACCTGAGAAACCGAAACATCAGTAGAGACCAGGGATTTTGTATCACATACACCCCGACCGCTAAAACGGACGCTACATAATACCGAGAAATATTTCAAACAACACTCCTTCAAGAAAACAACAAAGGGAGTCTCCCTACTCTGATAACCACAAAACCATATCCAGAATCCTTCCATGATAAAAGAAAATTGGGCATGTTTGTTTTTCTCAGCAGCGAAATGTATTAAAGGTTATTCGGCAATCAAATCCACTATTTATAGCGATACCACATTTAATGCACGTTGTTTCCCCAAACAGTCATCTGCTCAGGAAAACTAACAGTCCGCCCATGACACTCACGCGTCATAATGGCAACCCACTCTTTAATACAAATGTTCCATTTTTCGAGCGTTGCATACGTCATCACAAGGTCTGAGTTTTAGGGTTTTTCTCAACTAAAGCCACACGTGACTTCAGTAGTGAGGGGGCGATTGTAGGGACTTAGCCCTCAAGCTAAGGACACTTGATCTCATCTGTACCTCGATCTCTATAAGACTAGATCTTATCCAGTACCAGACTCACGCAGTTACAAACACGTTAACAGTTACACATCGACCACAAACTCAAGCAGAACGTGAATCATCCACTACAGATGTAAACAGAACAGATCAACATACACCTACTTCCCACGGGCTAACAGTTACATACTCAATTGCCCATGACTCCCACTTTCAGGAAAACGTGTTCGAGCACGATGTCAAGCTGAGAGCAGGGTCAATAAAAGGGTAGAACTCCTAGGGATAAAAGGGGGGATATACATATAATTATCTGATATTTAGCTGTTTGATCATTAGATTAACTCTTATAATCAGATTCTCCCACTCTCTCGACCACAAACTCAAGCAGAACGTGAATCATCCACTACAGATGTAAACAAAACAGATCAACATACACCTGCTTCCCACGGGCTAACAGTTACATACTCAATTTCCCATGACTCCCACTTTCAGGAAAACGTGTTCGAGTACGATGTCAAGCTGAGAGCAGGGTCAATAAAAGGGCAGAACTCCTAGGGATAAAAGGGGGGATATACATACAATTATCTGATATTTAGCTGTTTGATCATTAGATTAACTCTTATAATAAGATTCTCCCACTCTCTCAATAAAAGGGCAGAAGTCCTATGTCTATGTTAGATAGTTACGACTTTTTCATTCAAGTTGAGTTTGTGACAGGCCAGATTCAAATGAATACCCTGTATCTTGTGAAATGTCCAGGCGAAGACATTACTATTTTTTTAAGGAACTGGATGAGACTATCGCGCTCTACTGGGGGCAAATGGGTGGCAATATATGTCCCATACTTGGGTCCACAGATTTCAACTTATTCTGTGGCCTCCGCTGTAGGCAGATATTGCCCTGCAGTGTTGATGGCATAGTTCTCTGTAATGTTTCTTATTGTCTTATCTAATTGTAATGCGAGTTGATGTTCGAAAGGTTCTGGTGCAATGACGATAGAATTTTTGCATGCCCATGTTAATATCAGGCTTCCTTTTATCTCGTAAATGCAACCTTCCTACTCAAAATGTAATGCCAAGTGGTAGGTTGATGGAATAACATGCATATTGTGTAACCAGATATGTCCCATGATCCCCAGATAATGGAACTTTGTATTGGGATGTAAAAGACGACGTTAAGTGTCGCAGGCCCTGCGGTGATAGGAAGTACGATCTTTCCTACACGGTCCTCCTTGGAACTATTGAAACCATAAATATCAACGCCGCTGGGATAGACCTTATCGGCCAGATCCATCAGGTCGATCGTGCTTTGGAAAAGGAGCTTGAAAGTACAGCCGGTGTTGACCATCGTTGTATGATGCACCATCTTCCGCATTTTCAACATGATCACCAAGGCGTCATGGTAGGGGTAGTTGACATGCCGAACATCGCAATCGTCGAAAGAGATCCCAGTTCGCTACGAGCTGGATACCGGGATTAAATGAGCTTATTTCGCATGCATGGATAATTTGTGACATTTGGCGACACGCCTTCGCTTGCTTCTGTTTGATTCTTTGATGACCTGGGTCTCCACGTGATGGCAGAGTAAAATATGGTTCAAATGTTTCTCGGCTGTGGGTTCTTCGACTGGTATAACTTAAGTAGGGTTTTTATAACTTCCATTCTTAAAACCCTCCAAGTCTACTATATACTCGTGCATTCGTCCATCTGCGAAGATGTACTCTAATAAACGTTGTAAGGCAAAACATTGATCTGTCTCATGATGTCGGACCTTATGGTGGATACAGTATGGTTTGTTCTTGATCAGTTGTAGGTACTGCACATTTCGGAAGAACCTATCTTTCTCTAAGATAGGATATATGCTGGATATAGTCACATTTAACTTTGGAAGGTAAGGTCGAGGCAAGTTACTCCCCTTCCGAGGTCGCTCATCATTGGACTTGGTGCATTTTTTGCCTTCTTCTTGATCTGATATCCAATTAAAATCAGAATGGTTTGACAGATCTCGAGCTATCAGTGTTGATTTCTGAGGTTTCTATCTGTCGGATACCATCCGCTCAAGGTCGATGTATCCATTGACCTTTTCAATCATGTCTTCCAATGTTGTTGGTTTGTTAAGGATGAGGTACTCCTTTGCTCGGCCATCAGCAGGTAAGGTATTGGCGAAAGCAGAAATAGTTATCTTCTGGTCGAGTCGATTTACCTTTCGGTCTTACTCCAGGAACTATTTAGTAAATGTCTCGAGTTTTTCCCTGGGCATCTTTTTGAGGCTGAAAAAAGAATATAAGTTCACTTCTTTATCTCTGCTGTGCAAGTATTTTTTTACAAATAGTTTGCGCAGCTGTTCGAAAGTTGTGATGGATCCCCCAGGTAGTGTGGGGAACCATCGCAAAGGTTCGCCCGACAAGCTGGTAGGAAAGAGCTGGCATAAAATGGTGTTGGATGTGGAATACAAGCCTAGAGCGTCCTGGAATTCTTGAACATGTTCTACTGGATCAGTCCCTTTGTACTTTCAAATTTTTGGGGTGTGGAACCCGGTGGGGACTTCACCATCTAAGATCTCTTAAGCGATCGGGATCTTCTGCAATCTGTTGTGGATCCCTTTAGTCGGCGTATGGGCTTCGAGCAATTCTTTGATCCACCTTTCAACATGTTCCGGCGTGACATATAGTTGAGCCATGGCGGTTGGTCGTGTGATGCATCCTTCTATAGGGTTTTGGTCGCCACTCCCTTTGCTTTGACGTTCCTTTGCCGGGACTCAAACTCTTCGAGGTAGATTTTTAGTCTATCTGGCTCTAGCCGGGCCGCCATCTACTTCCTATTGGATCTCTTAGATCGGGATGGGATCCATATCCTATTATTGACGGTTAGATCGAAGTACACCTCCTACGCGAATTCCCTTCGGAGGAGGCCCTATCCTGTCATGAACAGAAATTTACGAGCCCTCGGGTTGTATGACTTTATTCTTCTAGGCGGCGACCTAGTGACCCTATAAGGCCTTTAACACATCCTGCACACTTACGAGTTGTTGATCCAGGGTTGTACGCCTTTCTATTTCAGAATTCAGAGTGGCCCTCAGGTCTACTAAAGTTGTGTTCTCTTCCACTTGGATGATCAGGGTGCTTTGACCTGGAGGCGACATTCTTCGTGAGAAAAAAAAATGATCAGCGGCGTTTGAGATAATGGGTTTGAGAACTTAGGTTCCCACAGATGGTACCAAATGTAATAGCCTAATTCTGAGATTCAGACTTAGCCTTTATAACAGATATACTCAAAGCATTCAAGCATAATAGATAGCAAACGACAAGATGGTTTAGCGTGGAAATTTTTGAATAAGTTAAAAACCACGACCTCTCTTAAGAATTTTGAGAAAGTAATGGTGATCTTATTAAGATTGCTAATCTATTACAATTAGCTTTCTGATAATGTAAGATAGTGGAATAGGAATCCTTTCTGTGTCGATTATTTCATCCTTCATCTGTAGTTCTCTAGGTCTTATTATAGGTTCTCTAATATGACTGTTTGATGACCATAAAGTTCCTTAATGATGGACGTTACAAAGTGAGTGTGAGATATTCTTTGATCAGGTTGTGTAATGTTCTGATGTTAACTGTTGTTCAACGGCTTTATTATTGACTGTGTGCTTCGTGTGGGCCAAACCGTTGGTGTAGAGGTCGAAAGTTACGTCTCGAAGTGAGTAGAGTTGGTTACGTACTGAGGTCAAAAATGACGTCTCGAACTGAGTAGAGTTGGCTGCGTCTTTGGTCGTACTTCCAGTATGTTGATGAGGTCGAGGACGAAGTCTGAGTCCAAGATACGAAATAAGCTATTACAAGATGGTTTTCAACCAATAGCTTGAGGGCTGTCCGGGGTGAGTGGTGTTGGTTGAGAAGTTCATGTTGTATGTACCACGTGCTATGTTTGTTAGGGTCGAAAGTTTGTTTGTAGTTCAAATATGAAGCATGAGCTCGAGATGTGGAATAAGCCACTATAGTTCCCATTTTTTGAATATAAGGAACTATAAAAAACTGGAGGTAATTGAAGCATATCTTCCACTAAAACAATAGAAACACTACCAAATAACTCATTTATCGCAAAGATGTCACAACAGCGTAGATCAAAATTTATAATCATAGACCTGTCGAGCATACTATACTCGTCAATAATGATCAATTTAGTGCCTTTACAATCTTCTTGTATACGCCGACATTGTTCACATGTCATTTGCTTATAAGACGATCATCTTTGAACGGAGATACCTAATTCATGGTGGATAGTAGAACCTCCAATGTTGAAGGTAGCAACTCCAGTTGGAGCCATTATACGAATTGGTTTGCTAATTCTGAAATGCATAACAGTTGATCGAACAATGGCATTGATCAAAGTTGGTTTTCCAGTACCCGCTCCACCACAAATAATCATTCGGATAGACTTTCCATCTTGGAGTGTTTTCAGTATTACATCATGAGCCATTCATTGATCATCAGACATATTCTCTAAAGGAACAACTAGGGTGTTGTCAAGCACTTCATCGACCATTTCATCACTAGCATACAAGTTGTTGTCGATGAATTTCCTCTCAATATCAATATTGGGATTCCGTTCCAAAGCTTCAGCCCAATTGTATGAAGTATCAAAGTTACTTAAACCCACTTCTATCTCCTCTTCAGGCATAAAGAGAGGTCCCACTGGTACTACCATCATCCATTCTTCACATTGATTTTGCTCGATATAAGTATCCACATTTGGATCATCTTCAATATCATCATAAAAGCTGCAAGACCTAGCATTTTTCAAAAGAAAAACAAAAGAAGTAATAAGAAACACAATATGAACAACCAAATAATAACACTATTACCATCAAATGAAGTCATGGCTTCAAAACCTATTATTGTAAAGAGAACAACATACTATGTTATGAGATAAACATTATCTTAGGGTAAAAACCTGAACTCACTGATAGAAATCCATGATCGTATCATGAAAACACGAAATGGTGAAATATTTGCTCATTTTGGCTTTAACGATTTACAAATCTATCTGAGTACTCGCAATCTAGGTGAATGTAGAAAAAGGTGAGGGAATTGATGATACATCTGATATGGTAAAGGATTTTTGCTCGAATCTAATTATAAACCCTTGTTATGAAAAGATTTTGGAAAAGAAAAACTGGGATGACACTATTGATCAAGTCTTATACTACGACCGATACCCACTCATCATAGGAGTCAACAACATCAGTGATTTGAGACACCTCTATTAGATACAACCGATAAATGATATGGTGCAAGATTTAACTTTTCTTGGGCACCCTTTAGTTTGTATGTACTTTTGCTATAGAGTACCCTTTCATTTTTCTAGAGTCCAATTTTGCTATCCTAAATTTGGTGTCTAACTATCCTAAAAGGATTAATTAAAGATTTTAAAACTTTGGGGTCTTCATATAAAAAAAAACTTCATACCACAATAGTATCGATTTTAATATTTCACGTTTCTCTCTTGGACCTTGAGATTGTATATAGAAGAGAAACAATATTTGTTGAGAGCTAAAATCTTGAATTTAGAGTTCAAGCGAAAAGGAATAAATATTTAGAGAGATAATATTAGAAAAACAATGGTTGTTGAGAATTATGATGTAGATTATAGACCTTAAGGAAAAAATCTATACATATAATTTTGTTAGAGAGATGGATGATATTAGAGGGTGACATATTTGAAAGAAGAATTTTAGTCTCCGTCTATTTTACTGAAAATTTAAAATTATATTTTTTTAGGTTGAAGTTGGTTAGGTGGAGGAGAAAAAAGTTTATGATGTGGAAAAATATTTTTTATTTAAATCCTAAAAGTTTTAAAATTTAAAATAAGGGAGCAGATTCACAAACACTAAAAAATGGGACACTCTGAGACACTAAAAAAACCATACACCTGTCCGTTTTAATTGCCCTTTATTTAACGAGCTGGTAATAACCAATGACGTGTTCTCATATGAATTAGGGGTAAAATCTTTCATCATCTCTCATCTATCTCATACAATCTTTGGTTCTCTCATTCACAGCCATTATAGTCGACTTAGAGGAACAAAATAACTAAGTTGTCAATGTAGTAGCCTATTCCGGATCTCAAAATCAAGCCTCATTTTCGATCATCATACATTTACTCGACCTCGTCAACATACGATTACACACTATGGAACAACTAAAAATAATATTTTACTTCTCATTCTTGACCTCTACATCAATATCTCGATTTAACAAGCACTTCGTCATTAATGATACCGTTATAGAACAGAAGGATCAGACCATTACGCAATCAGTTCAAAGACTCATCAAACGCATATTTTACCGTTCATCGTTAAGAATAGTAATAGTCCTCAAACGGTCATATTATAAGACCTATAAATAGGGCAAGAGAAGAATAGATTAGAGACACAAAATTCTACACAGAGAATTCTACCCAGAAACTCTATATAAAATTATCCAGAGTGATCCTTGTAATAGTTAATCAATCAATAATATCATTCTTTCAAAATCCCCAAGATAGATCATGGTTTTTAACCTATTCAAAGGTTTTCCACGCTAAATCGTGTGTTAGTTATTATGTGATATCGTTCTAATTATATTTGGTATGACATACTAAGTTTGATTTACAAAATTAGGTTCTTACACTTAGCACCGCCTGTGGGAACGAAGCTATTAGCCATAGTTCTTAGATTCAGCTGATACTTACTCTCTTCACAGAATGTAGCTTTCAAAACAAAATGCCCTAATTGGCCCAGTAGAAGGAAGCACTGTACACGTAGAATTACGGGCCACTCTAAACTCCAAGACATAAAGATGAGCCATTCTGGAACAACAACTGGCAGATGTAAGAGACGCGCTAAAATTTTTACAGGGACAACAGATGGTAACCCCAAAGAACAAAGATGCGCTGCCAACCACCTCAAGATTTTTTGATCGAGATAGGCTGGGACCTCAAGGCAACTTCCAGGGAATTAATGCTCAATCTGATCATAATCATCTGGGGTTGAACTAGTACAGATATCAGGAGTCCAATAAGAAGTTGAGGATAGGCCCGCCGAAGTCAGGTACGCAGAGGACCCACCCCGTGAAAGAGTTTGCATTCCTGTACGTGAATGACTAAGTGAAGGAAATGGCAAACACATTCCTCGAGAAGTTTGCATCCTACATCAGACCATCACAGATCGTCAATACGTGACTCAGGAACATGTCGAAAAGTGCATCAAAGAATTATTTGAAGCTAAGATTCAAACTGCCAAAGGTATCTACAATTCACTACAAAAAACCCGATTTCTCATGATCTATTAGAAAGCGAGGCTCCCACCGGTTTCCACACCCCGAAAATCTAAAAATATAGGGGAACTGATCTCGTGGAACACATCCAAGAATTCTAGGACGTTTTAGGCTTGTATTTAGCATCAATATCATCTCTTTCCTATTAGCCCCTAGGGTAAACTATTACGATGGTTTTACTCATTACAAGAAGTATCCATTCGTACATTCGAATAGTTGTAAGAACTTTTCATCAAGAACTACTCGTACAACAGAGACAAAGAGGAAAATATGTATTCTTTGATCAGCCTTAAACAAATATCAGGAAAGAAGCTAGAATCATTTACTAAGAAATTCTTAGAGCTGGCCAGAAAGGTAGATCAACTGGATTATAAAATTACTATTTTGGTCTTTACAAATGTTTTGCTCATGGACGGTAGAGCGAAAGAGCACCTTATTCAGCAAACCTACGACCCTGGAAGATATGATCAAAAAGGTAAATTGATATATCGATCTCAAACGGATGGTATCCGAAAGGCAGAACCCCATAAGTTAACCTTGATAGTAAGAGATCAATCCACAAAACGAGATTTCAATCGTACTACAGATTGCGGAGGAGACAGAAAACGAACCAAATCTAATAACGATTGACCTCGGTGAGGTGGTAACTTACCGAAGCCATGTCTTCCCAAGTTAACTATTATAATAGCCAGCCTATTTCTCACACTTCAGAAAGATAAATTCTTCCACAATGCCCAATACCTCCAACCCATCAAAATCATACTGTATTGCATATACCACAAAGTCTGATATCATGACATAGAACATTGCCTCGCTTTACAGCAACTTTTGAAGTATATCTTTACGGACGCACGGGTACATCGTAGATGTTGAAAGTTATAAAAATGAGAGTTATAAGATTAATACAGAGACCGTACATATAAAATGTGTGGCAAAGGAAAAGTATTGGTACCACATCTTCCCCAACCATTTTATAGACTCATACAATTAACTGACCGATAAGATTCAACAGTCGATATCTCGGTCAATGCCATGATTTGACCATGGTTGATAAAGAAGCCCGGTTACTCCCAACATCTAGTTTTCAACAAACAGGGATCACCTTTGAGGATTACAACATTTACCACATCAATTTTCCTCATCATGACGCACTCGTGATCATGTTAAAAATGGGAAACGTCATACTGCATACAACAATGGTAGATACTGGTAGTAGTATCGAACTACTCTTCCAAAGTATGATTGATTAGATGGGACTGGCCAACAAAGTTCAACCTAATGACATCGATATCAGTGGTTTCAATGGCTCCAAAGATAAATGCGTAGGAAAGATTATACTTCCTATTATCGCAGGACCGGTAACGGTTGACGTGGTATTTTATGTTATAAATACAAAATCGCAATATTTAGGAATTATGGGACGCTGCTGGCTGCACAATATGCGAGCTATCCCATCGACCTATCATCTATCATTACAGTTCGATTCAAATGGTAGCATCTATGAAATTAAAGGCAATTAGAAGCTAGCTCGAGCTTGCAAAAATGTTGTAACCATCATAACGGAGCCACCAACAAAATAAGCCTCATAGCAATTACAGAAAACTACAGAGAACATTACAGAGGACATTATAGAGTACCCTACAGAGAACCAACTACCAAGTACAAAAATCACATAATACATCGAGATTAGTAGAGACAAACAGGGTACCTATATTGGGACCCTTTTGCCTACAATAGAGCAAAATACTCTTATTCAATTTTTAAAAGATAGCAGCAACATTTTCGCATAAACATTCCATAAAATACAAGGCATCGACCCAACTTTAGCTTGCCATAAACTTAGCTTAAAAGATAAGGCCGAGGCAGTCAAATAGAAATTGAGAACATTAGCACCAAGACTACGAGAAAAAGTCAACAAAGAGATTGGCAAACTCATCGAAGTTAGTTTTATCCTAAAAGCCAATTACCCCGAATGGATCTCAAGCATCGTAGCAGTCCCGAAGAAAAATGGTAAAATCAGAGTATGTGTGGATTTCACAGACTTAAATAAGCATACTCCGAATGATAGTTTTACCCTTCCTATCATCAAACATCTGCTTGATTCAGCTGTGGGACACTAACTCTTGTCCATGATGGATTCCCCGCGCGTCAGGGTACAATCAGATACCCCTTTTGCCTGAAGATCAAGAAAAAATAGCTTTCATCACAGAAGAAACGTCGGAGCCACTTACTAAAGACTGATGACTCAAATGTTTAAAGACCATCTCAGAAAAATGATGGAAGTTTACATTGATGATATGCTGTATAAAAGTCTCAAGAAGGAAAATGATTTCGCAGATTTGCACACTACCTTTGAAATTCTTTGATCATACAAAATGAGACTAAATCCTGACAAATGCCAATTTGGAGTCCAATCAAAAAAAATCTTGGGACATTTGATTAGCAAGTAAGGTATAGAAGCTGACCCAAATTGTATTTGTGGCTTGTTGTCCATGCCTTCATAAAAGATGAAGAAAGACGTCCAAAAGATAGTTGGCAAAATAGTAGTAATAAATCGATTTGTCTCCAAGTCTTCATATCGATGTAGATTGTTATTCGACCCTCTACAAGAATGGACGAAGAAAGGAAAAACTCAAAAAGATCCAGAGATTGAGTGAACCATACAATGTGAAGCAGCATTTTAGAAATTGAAAGCCTACTCGGGGAAACCGCCCGTAATGAGTACACCCACGAAAGGAGAAGAACTCACAATATACCTTACAATTACTGATAACTCAATCAGCCCTATTCTCATCCGACTTTATGAGAAGACCAGACGAGAGTTCAATCCAAACGAGAGAAATTCAGACGAGTCCAGCAATGGTCGGTTACTCTTTACAAATGCGACATATATTTTGATCCTCAGCATTCCGAAAAAGGGAAAGCAATAACAGATTTCTTCACAGATTTTCCAGTAGACAACCCTGATTGGGAAGAGGATAGTACCGACATAAACGAAGATCAGCTCGAAGAAAAATTAGAGTAAATATCTAAAAAAGGTTGGCACCTTTTAACTGGCAGTTCTGCCAGACCAGCTGGGTCAGGCACCAGGATAGTTCTTATAACACCTTCCAATGATATAATTGAGAAATCAATCCAGCTCAACTTTGAAGCTACCTATAACAAAACCGAATAGGAGACACTAATCTACGGACTGGATATGGCACTAGAGATCGGCGTGCCCAAATTATCTGTTTGCATGGATTATTTAATGATCATAAACCATTATATGGACAAATATAAGAAAAATAAAAAGATGATCGATTTCGCAGCAGCAGTAGCTGACAGAATGAACAGATTTGAAAAGGTTATAATCAAACACTTACCTTGTGGGGAAAATAGACATTTCGACTCCCTCACTTATCTTGCTGAAGTCCTTGGAACAGAAACATGATATTTAAATCTTGAAGTAGCATCCACTCCCAGCATTAACACCATTAACTCAAATGCCATTAAAACTGGGAGCGACAAAGAGGTCGAAGACGATTGAAGAGAACCTTTCCTTACATATATTAGAACAAACAACACATTTGATGGCGAACTCCCCAAAGATATTAACGAAAGAAGATGACTGATAAACAATGCAAAACAATATATCGCCGTTAACAATCTCTTTTATAAAAGGTCGGTTACAGGGCCTTATCTCGAATGCTTATCTGATAAGGAGGCCCAAGATTTCCTGCACAATTTGCACGAAGGCACTTGCAGATCCCATGCGACAGGATGGTCCTTAGCATACTGAGCTCTTACACGAGGAGTCTTTTGACCAAAAATAAAAGCTCAAGCCATCGAATATGCAAGCAAGTGTGATGCCTGCCAACAACATGGACCCAAAATTTGATCCCCGACTTTGGAACTCTATCCTAGCAAAAATGTTTAGCCATGCAAAGACAAAGTCATCAAGTTCATATGCAAAAACATTATCATGCAGTTTGGTTGCACCCGCCTCATCAAAATAAATAATGGACTATAGTTCGTTGGTTCAATGGTCGTCAGCTTCTTCAATCAGCATAACATTATCTACTCTCCTTCAAATCCGTATTACCTATAAGGAAATGGTCATGCCAAAATCACCAATCGTACCATAGTTAACAGAATAAAAAAAGTGCTTAACAGAGATAAAAGGTAATTGGGTGTAAGAGTTACCACACGTATTATGGGCATACCAAACAATACCTCAAGTATCGATTGAATGTACATCATTCTTGTTAGCTTATGGTACCGAAACGATCATCCCCACTCAATATCATCACCCACTATATGATCATACCATGACAGATGAAGAAAACAAGTTCCAGTTGGCGTGTAACATGAATTGGATCGACGAAATAAGAGACAGAGCAGTCATGAACTTTGGAAGGTACCATCAGGCTTTAGCAAAGTCCTACAACAAACATGTTCATCATAGAGAGTTTGATATTAAAGATCTTTTCATACGAGAGATTTAAAAATGTAGAAAAGAACTAAATACAAGGAAACTCGCAAAAAATTAGAAATGACCTTTAATTGCTATCAGCAAAAGTGGCATCGGCTCTTACGACCTCATTACATCTTAATGGAGATCGAGTCTTCAATCCTTGGAACACAAAGGGGTTGAATTTGTATCGCAGATAGCCATCTCTCACAGTTTCTATTCTACTATCTCTTACATTGTTTGTACGTCGCTCTTACATTCATAAAATACTTATGTTTGACCAACCTACATTACAGAACTATTCTACTATCTCATACAGTACTACTCTACTATCTCTCATAGTTTACATTCAACTATTTCTTACATATTTTGCACGTTATTCTTACATTAATGAAATACTTGTGTTTGACCGACCTATATTACAGTACTTTTCTACTATCTCGTACAAGTACTCTTCTACTATTTCATATATACAGAGCACATCTACTATATTACAGATAACCAATGGGTTCACCCTAATTCTACTATTACATTACAGTTCAGTTATTGGTTCATCCAATTCGATCTTCTAATACATTACAGGCCAATTATTGCTTCATGTAATTTGATCTTCTATTATACTACAGATCGGTTATTGGTTCATCTAATTTGATCTTCTAGTTCATTACATGTTAATCATTACTTCATACAATTCGATCTTCTATTATATTGTAGGTCGGTTATTGGTTCCCCAATTCGGCTAATAGATTACATACTTCAAAACCATAATTGGTTCATCAAAGTTCGATACAAATATGAACGGATCACTAATTCAATTATCAAACAAATTTATTTACAGCATAACCTTTACACTCTATCTACTATATTTCAGGTGATGACGCAAAATTAATCCATTTTCGATCAATAAAAATGCCCCTAAATTCCAAAGTTCAGTCATAATGCCCCTCACGCGAACTTTCCCCATACTCTGAAGGTTGCAGAAGCATCAGTTCTGGTACCCTCGCAGTAACAATTTGTTTTCCTTCATCAAATCTTCTCTTAGTAAGAATGCCAATTCTTGACATAACACGATCAAGATATTCAACCCACACTAGCTGCATGTCACATAGTACGTTATTTGCGATCATGCTGTCATGAATTGTATCTCCTTCTTTTTCAAGTCTTTTAAACTCGGATAAAAAAAAGGTCAGCACTGCTGCCATGAATTGTGTCTCTTTTATGTCTCTTTCTTTGTTATACACCTCATTTTCCTCGAGCTTACCCATGTCAGGTATAGCGGGATCTGCAATCCTTCCCCTCGCATCATTTAGCATACTTTCCAAATTTTTACAGCAAGCCACCACCAACAAATTTTCCTCAATAGAAGTTTTATTAGGTTCTTCCATCACCATCATAAATCTATCCATTTGTCTCAACATAGCCAATGATTCCTCCATAGCAAACTGATTATGGCACCTCTGATAAACTTCTATGTTAAGATCCGCCCTCAATTTGTCATTCGAACTAGTCAGCTCCCCCACTGACGTTCGATACTCCATAAGGCTTAATTCCAACACTTGCATTACGTTATCTAAACTCCCTATCCTCACCCAATAAGTTTACACCAACTCATTCTGTTTCTTGTTTCCTGTTAACTTCCTCTAAATCTTTTTCTTTATCTTTAGCAGCATTCCACATTCCTTCAAACTCTTTGGCTCGCTCATCTGCCTTCCTCACAGCAGCTCGCACGCTAACTACTTTTACCTCAAGCATGTTTATTCGAATATGCAAGCACCTAGCACCATCTTCTTTTTTCTTAAATATTGCCAACAACTCTGTCAGTTTAGCTTGGGCAGGTATTAATTCTTCCTCTTGCTTGGTTACTCATTCCGAGATATTACTTATATGACATTGAGCTTTTTCAATGACCAACTCTTTTTTCTTCACTACCTCATTTAATTCCTCTACTTTTTCTTATACACTAGCAAGTCTAACCTCCTATCTTTCTATATTTTTCAGTCAAACGATCCACCGTACTTTACCCCTCAATCATCCTCACATCCATTTTAAATTTAACTCTACAGTATTTTTAGTGTTTCACGATAAAAGTTCTAATCAGCGTTCAATTTTTTGCTCAAAATGCGCAGCGCTTCACACTGACTTTGATCCTCTTCCAGTTTGACCTGCGTCAAAAGTTTCAATTCGCATACATAATAGTTCGTACAATTAAAAGAGTTTGCATATCATCACAGTTCACAATTGAGCTCACAAATATTATTTACGATCGATCTTACGACAATAAAAAGCTTGTGTATGATCGATCTACATCTCTATTCATATCAATTTTACCATCACAAATAGAACATATTTATATATCACCAAACCAGTATACAGATATTTAAGGCATATGCAAGTTTTTTAGCAATACAGATAATTTACTTACGTTCCCTCGAACTACGAAAAGACTGCCCCCTATTCCCCAATCGTCCTAGCTTGTCTTCTTGCACATCTACATGTGTAACGAAGGTCACCACCTCCCACTGGTGCTGTCTTCGCCATGGACGAGGTATAAGACAGTTGCCCTTCTCTGACAAATTTTGTGTTGATCTAGGAGTTGGTCTTTCAACACTCTTTTCCTTCTCATCCTTTGTAAACTACATATTTTTTACCCTTTTGTTCTCTACATCAAAGTCTTTCCCACAATCCACAATCCATAACATACTTCCTAAATTCACTCTCCACCCTTACCAACTCCTCTCCATAAAATTCAATTACACTCAGCAGGTCGACCATGGAAAGATAATGTAATATGGGTAAAGAGTGATTGCCTTCAGAGAGATGACAAAGAACCTGTGGAACTTCTGTTTAGAACTATAAAACAAAGTAAGTATAACAATGTAAAATATATGAGATTGATAGTCGAAATTGTATGATGCTCGCTGATGTTAATATTTTATGCATGACAGGTCCTAAATCATAGGTGACGAGGATGGAGACATTATTGGATATAGTTGCTCAAGAGAAGACAGAGCTCGAGGTTATACTGGAAAATCTTTGTATTAGCAGAAATAAGCGTGTTAACAGCTGAGTTGATAAAGTTCTGAAATCTCAGTTGACAAGGCCAATAACGAGTGCTGACGGCAGCAAGAAGAAGGAGACTGATGAGGAAAGGCGAGCGAACTTTCCTAAGGCCCATGGAGAAGACTACACAGGATTACTTAAGTCTATTACGTCAAGCAAATTAGCTCAAACGTTCCCCAAAAGGAAAATGCAGAAGCATCTTTCGGCTTCAAGGACTACGAGAAGTGGCGAGGTCGTGGAAAAAAGGAAAAGGGTTGAACCTTCTAAAACGTCGGGGGTGAAGGTCATAGAAGATCAACTTATAGTGGAAGATGATTGGAAAGAAGTAGAGGAAATAGCCAGGTTGGCAGCACTTCACGGGGAGGAGAAGATGAGCAAAATAGTAGGTTTATATGCTCGAATACGTATGGTAATGGATTTTGTATTATGATTCGAGCTAATCAATAAGGTCAATTCTATTTGATTTTTACAGGCTGCTCAGCTGATGAAGGGAATAAGCCTCGGGGTCGAGGATGAGAAAGCTGAGCTGAAGAGGAAGAAGGTTGAGCTCGAAAGGAACGTAACTCGATTAAAATCTGATTTGAGCAAGGAGGGGAAGCAGCTGGAGTCACTCAAGGCTTCCCAAGTAGTATAGATCAATAAGCTTCAGGTGGAGGCGAGAGTAGACTTGGAGGAGATGGTAGCTGAGCATGATAGGCTAAGGCATCACCTTATGTCCAAAGGATATTTTGAAGATGAGGTGGATGCCATTAGGGAAGACGCCTATGTGGAGGAGGAGGAAGGCGAAGAGGATGAAGATGTTTTTGTTGGAGTGGTGGATGGGCTAGATGGTGTGTCTCCCCATATTGTGAGAGACAACCAAGGGGATAACAACGAACGCCCAGAGTTGGAGAATGAGAAGGTAGGATAGAGTGATAGAATTATGATTGTATGAATATTTGGGAATGTTTGTAAATTAATTGAATATATTTTGGATAGAATTTTGTAGGTTAAGTTGCTTTCGTAAACCTTGTTGTAGGAACTTAAAGACATACGCCTCATAATAAAAGATTTAGAGGTTGAGCTGGCTATGGAGAGAGAGACCTCAGCATCCCTGCTGTCTTCACAAGCGGAGCTGCAAGTTAGAATAGAGAAAGAAATATTTGATTTGTATACTTCATTAGTATAGAGCTACAAAGTAATAAATAAAGTGAAGAGACGAACCAAAATCCTTTTACCGATTTAGGGGCAAACAACACTGGAATGGTGCGCATAAAAGATTTTAGCTTTTGGCAAACTAAAATATAGAGAATGTGAACCTTAGACTTGGAAGTATATGTTATGGAGCATCCATCCGAGATTGTACTTCGACCTTAAGTTCATAAGTAGTTTTACACAGTTCAACACAAAAAATAGATATCTTGTTAAAAGTGAGTCATATGTAGTGATTGACTGCATTGAATCAAACTTGATATAATGAAACTGTCATGTGCAGGTTGAATTAGAGTCAGCTGGCTTGCGCGAAGATGAAAATCGCTAATGTAACCAAGAGTTTGTAGAGGAGTTTGATAGGATGAGAGAGGCGAATGAAGATAGAGAAGATCAACATGTGAAGGTACACTTTAAGTTTTTTAAGGCAACACAAACTGCTGTCGACCTAACTCGGTAGATTGAGGAGAATGATGCCAAAATTGAGAAAGGGCAAAAAGAGCTCGAGGAGTTAAAAGAACATGCAGCGAAACTCAAAATCCAGAATGATACATTGGTGGTAAAGAGCAAGGAGGCTGACATGGCCCGTTACCATATACATGCTCTCGAAAGATCAAAGAAAGGATTAAATCGATCGATGGCTGGTTTGAGAGATGATTTGGCCAGGAAAGCGCATGATCAAGAGCAAATTCGATCTGATTTGGCGAATAGCAAGAGCGAGCTGGAGCGATTGAAGAAGAAATTAACTGATAAAGATAACGAGCTAAAGGGAGCTCGAGACGATCTATCTGCATCTGCAGTTGTAGTTGAACAATTAACTACAGCTTTCTTTGCAAAGGATATGGAGTTTAGAATGGTACAACGCAAGTTTAATAAGTTGAATGAGAAAGTGGCTCAATTGAAGACTGAACTGGCACATGCTAATTCTCGTATCAGAAGCGCCGAGGCTGAGGAGCGTTCAAAACAGAACAAAAATGATGCCAAAGTTTCTCTTGTTCAAGGTGATGTCGTTAACCTATTAGCTCGAATAAGAAATTTGGAGGGCGATGTTGCTCGAATTCAAGGGCATGTGCGTAAAGGAGTTGAGCAATTACGGGAGTGTCAAATAAAGCAGGACATTGCTCTTATCAGGGGAAAAAGGTTAGAGCGTGTTATCATAAGGAAGGAGATTACGATAAAGGATAAAGAGGAATTATTAAAGAAAATTCTGGATGTGGAAGAATTGAACATAGAGATACTTCGTGCTCAGGTGGTTGATTTGGAGGCAACTAATTTAGCTAAATCAGCTAAGGCTGATAAAAAATTTGTAGAGAACATTGCTCTTACAGATTGAATAAACAGGGAAATGGAGAGTCAAAAAGCATGGTACAAGAGGTTAGAAGGTCGCCTTCAGAGGTTGAGGATGATTTTCTCCCACTTAGTTATAACTCAGGCCTCACATTCAGAATTGCTGAGGGCGGTGATTACTAATTTTGTTGAAGAAGTAAAAAGACTTGAGTTAGAGAGAGATACATTGTTTGAAGGTTAGAAAGTCGCCTTCAGAGGTCGAGGATGATTTGAGGATAGAAGGTTAGAAGGTCGCCTTCAGAGATCCAGGATGATTTTCTCCCACTTAGTTATAACTCAGGCCTCGCATTCAGAATTGTTGAAGGCGGTGATTACTTATTTTGTTGAAGAAGTAAAAAGACTTGAGTTAGAGAGAGATACATTGTTTGACTGTATATCAGAAAGGGGATATACATACTAGGTTGATGTAGATCGAGAAGATTGCACGAGTTCCATGGGGACATATCTAGGCCCTCGATCTGCTGAATTGATAGAGGAGGGCAGGATTGTTGTGAGTACTCGAGGTCGAGAATTTATGGCTAGTCGACCTCCTGCTGTAGGGGTAAGCGTAACTGACATCCCAACAGTAGAACAAAATCCATTGTAGCAGTTTTGTAAACCTGAAAAGAAATAATATGTTTCTCAGACATGTTGAGAGATAAAAACTTGTTTTACCTTTGCCTTATCTTATGTCTGGTAGAGCTCTTCGATTGAAAACTAGTATCACCTTCATTTTAATCTCGGAGTTGTCAGTCAAACCAAGTATTACCTGAATTTAACTGGTAGAATATCGCAGACATATTGAAAGAGATGAAAGCTAGTTTTACCTTTGTCTTATCTTATGTCTGGTAGAGTCCTTTGATTGAAAACAAGTGCTGCCTTGTTTTAATTCCAAGGGATTTAGTAGAGTCAGCCAAACCAAGTGTATTCTTGATTTAGCTGATATGATGTCGCAGACATATTAAAAGAGATGAAAGCTAGCATTACCTTTGCCTTATCTTATGTATGGTAGAGTCCTTTGATTGAAAACAAGTGCTACCTTGTTCAAATTGCAGTGGATTTAGTAGAGTTAGCCAAACCAAGTATATTTTTGATTTAACTAATATGATGTCGCAGACATATTAAAAGAGATGAAAGCTAGTTTTACATTTGCCTTATCTTATGTTTAGTAGAGTCCTTTGATTGAAAACAAGTGCTACCTTATTCTAATTACAGGGGATTTAGTAGAGTCAGGTAAATCAAGTGTATTCTTGATTTAACAATATGATTTTAAATGAAAGCTAGTATTATCTATACTTCAATTTATGTATTGCCTACAAAGTAGAGAGATGTATGGGATAAAAACTTAAAAGTTTTATTAAATTCCGAAGAAGAATGTACATTGTTGGAGATGGAAATTTTACTTCTGAAATGAAAAGAGGATAAACTTAAATGGAGTAGCGAGGGACCTAACGATAGTATCATTTCAGTCGCCTAGTGTTCCAAGGACTCAAAATGTAGACTCCCTCTTCTGTCATGAGGTAGTATTATCCCAGGCCTGAGAGACTTGTGATAAGGAATGGACCCTCCCAATTGTCTGCTAGTTTCCCAGTATGAGGCTCTTTGTGGTGTTGAGGTATTTCTCTGATGACAAGATCATTAATTTGGAAGGTACGGCTTCTTACTCGCTTGTTATAAGAACTGGCCAGCATATGGTGATATCGACCTAGGTTAGCGATGGTGCGTTCCCTGGTTTCTTCAATCTAATTGAGGTAATAAGCCAACTTGAACTCATTTTCCTCATCAGTTAGCTCGTGATCATTGACTGGATAATGGTATTCAGAGGGAATGACGGCCTCGGTGTCATAGGCAAGAAGGAATGGAGTGCAACCTATCGACTGACCTGGAGTGGTACGATATGCCCATAAGATATGAGGAAGTTCTCGAACCCAATTCCCCTTTTTTTGTGAGTGTAGAATTTTCATGAGTCCGTTTATGATAGTTTTGTTGGTAATTTTGGCTTGGACATTGCCTTATGGGTAGTAGGGATTGAATGGTGAATGAATGATGTTGTGTTGGTTAAGGAAAGCTACGACTTTTTCTCCAACAAATTGGGAACAGTTATCGATTAGAATTAGGAAGGGGTACCCAAACCGAGTGATGATGTGTTCCCAGATAAAAGAGATGACCTTTTCTTCACTAGTTCGACAGAGTGTTACTGATTCTACCCATTTTATAAAATAATCGGTAGCTACGAGTGGGTGGCAGCGGTTGCCTGGAGAATCTGGAAATTTGCAGACAAGATCGAGTACCCATCTTTTAAATGGCCAAAATACCTTACTTGCATAGAGTTCGAGCACATGGGCACGAAATCATCTTTCCATGTCGCTGACATGCGTCACATTTACTGTGTACTTTTTTACTTGTTTGTGCATGTTGGGCCAGAATACTTCTTGTGTAATGGTTCTGCCTACCATTGATCGACCTGTGGAATGGGAGCCACAAGTCCCTTCTTGTAAATCCTGGAGCATCTCGTCCACTTTCTGTTTGGCGAGGTACTAGAGGTAAGGCCCCGTGGCTGAACGACGGTATAAGGTACCATTTTGATTAGTGTAGCGCCTTGTGTTTTCTATCAACTGTCGGCGTTCCTTCGAATCTGTTGAAAGTAGTCCTTCACATTTATTGTAGATACCGAGATAAACTAAGAAAGACTTTCACCAATCGTTGCCTCCCTCTTTATCACACCCAGTATTGATCGTGCATGCAAAAATGCAATCAATGCTAGGGGTTGAAATCACTTTGGTCTGGAGATATCGAGCTTCTATACCTAAGACCCCGGCTAGTTATGCCAAGGAATCGGCGTGTCTGTTTTCTCCTCGAGGAAGATAATCGAGAGTTGCTTGAGCAAACTTATTCATCCTATCTACAATGAGGGCTGCTTATTCGATCATCTTGTCATTCTTCTTGTATTGCTCAGAGTAATGGTGAACGATGAGTAGTGAATCTGTATAAATTGAGAGCTCGGGGACGATGAGCTCGAGAGTGAGATCGAGTCCGTGAATGAGAGCTTCGTACTCGATGGCCTCGGCTGATCTCATACTGAACCTTACCCCCCAAATGAATGGAAGGTTGAGATTCATACCGAATATTTCTGGAAATAGCTTTGCCGATGGCTCCTTGAGGTCCCAATCTTTCCTGCGCAGAAACCCAAGAGGCTTCAGACACCTGATCGCGATCTCATGTTAGAAGAGCCTGATGAGTGTTCTGCAGAGCTTATAAGGCAGTCTGTATTATTGTCAGTTGATCTTCATGTCGTTTGAGTGTTGTCAAATGAGCTTGTCATTCAGCGTTGAGCTCCTTCTCACAGAGCTCTCGGTCAAGATTTAATTATCGTTCAAGTTTGTTGCGTTTCTCTATTTTAGTGCTGAGATTCGCCCGTAGCTCTGTAAGTTGTTATGGCTCAACTGAGAGATTAAGCTGGATTCTTGTAGCTGGTCACCTGGATGTGACCATGAATGAAATTTGTTGTAGAAAGACTGAATGCCTTAGGATATCGTGGAAAAAATCTATTTCCCACAAACGACGCCAAATGTAATATCCTAATTCCATGAGCTTGAAGTGGCCTGGAATTAGCTCTTACACCAATGTACCTGTAACAAAATCTAATGGAAAGTAAGAAATTACACAAGTGTTTATCGTGGAAAACCTCTTAATAGGTAAAAAAAACCACGACCCTGGTTTAAGGATTTTTGTAATAGTAAAGTTTATTGCTTGAGGCTGATATCTTATTGTAAGTGATCTCTTAGACTTAGAAATGCTTGATCTTGTAAATAAGAAGTTTAAAGTTTTGAGAATCTGGAAAATATATTTTTCTTGGTAATTTCTTGTATCTTTTTCTAGTCCTTGTCTCTTCTGGAACTTTTTCTTTATATAGGCATCTTCCGCAGTTCTTCATCGTGCTGGAGCACGTTCTTCGAATAATGTGGTTTAGTGACGGTTGACTGAATAACTGCTGAGTTCGAGAGAGATAGGTGGCTTTGACTTGTACAAGCTTTTCAGTTTGAGCTCGACCCACGTTCCTTGCCAGTTAGTAGAGTATGTGGCAATGTTAACTGGAGAAGTCATGTGGAGGATGCGTGGGTCTCATATGGAGGTAATTTGAATAGGAGACAACTCGATTTTAGGTAAGATCGAGGGATAGGCCCCTAAACTATCTACATCCTTCAAAGCTGCACAGAAACAAACTACAGTTACAGCAATTCACATCACATTCAACACATCGAACTTCGACATTTAAGTTACCTAACCACAAACCTAAGTAAAAAGTTTTCCTCTTTAATAGCTCCCCATGGTCTTTTTATCGAACTCATAGTTCCCCGACATGAGTAAACGCTCATCACTGTATCGCCCTCCTGTTGAGACCATGTCATAGAACAGCGCTATCTTCAAAAACCTCGCCAAGTAGCGATAGCCTACTTTCTTTGGTTTCATCTTCAGTGTGTAGTATACACATAAATAGTCAACAGTAATTAACTCTTCCCCCCCTTGCCTTAAGTCAACCATTTATCGCCCCGCATAGCCTCGAAGGGGAAGCTTCAACCCCTTCTTAATTTGTTCTCGATGCACGAGAATCCTGTCCAAGGGTACTTCTTGGATAATCATATCATATTGGTACTCCTCTAACCTAATATCTCCAGGAATACCATATTTTTTCTTAAAGCTTAGTATTTCATTTGTCTTTGGACCCTATCCATAACAAGCTTCCTAACCCTCCTTTACATCATCTTCCACACCCCCGCTACCTTCTCGATCATTAGCCTGTGGCTCGTGATCCACATCTGTCTCGCTACCCTTCTCATCAGACAATTCGACAATCCTAGGTGCCACCCTAAGCTATTCTACACCAACTAAGTCCGTACTACTCGACCGTACCCTATATCTACCTCCCAACTTTTGTACACAGGTAGTTACATCAATCATCAGGGGCTCTATATCTTGAAGGTCCTCGTATATATCTTTATCATCGATTTGAGTTGGTTCAGCCATTTTTAAGAACCTGAAAATCATATTCTATTTTTTACAACAATTAGTATCTATCATATCTTATACATATATATGTTTATATGCTCATATTCACATAGTTCTCGAGTATACCTCTAGCATATCATTCTCACATTACTATATGCTACTATTATTACTGTCAGTTAATGTTACTACAGTCAGTTCTCGGTACAATTTAACTATTTATTCACTAAGTCATACAACTTCGATTACTTAACTAATTGTCATTTATGTCGATATTTAGGAATCTCAAGAGTTCACGAATTAAGCTTTGCCTGTTTCCCGCCAAAACCACTGCCCTTCAAAAAATTACGAATCATTACTTTCTCCAGCGTAAAATCCGGCCAAATCAAAACTAACAAACAGTCATTTCCGATACATTCGATGAAATCCAAATAACTTCCCTATAATTGCGCCGTACTCGCCGCGACCCCAATAAATCTCTCTCTCTACTCCTCACCACCGATTCATCACATCTCTCTCACCTACACACCTTTATAAACCATTACGACTACATAACCTTTGAATGAACACCATTAACGATCGTCATTCAACCCCTGTCATCCAAACCCTAACACAGTCGAACCAAAAAAAATTCCAATCCATCACACCTAATATAAATTCCTTCTACCACTACACTAAACATACCTACATCTACCAATATTTACAAATAATCAATCCAAAAGCATAGACAATCAACATAGTTACTAACCTTGTATTCGCGCTGCTTCGGTATCCCTTTCTTTCACCCGCTTTGCTTTCTCAATCAGAATATTAATCTCCTCCTTCCCAATTATTGATAAGGAATCCAATGACGAGCATAAATAATTCGTACTTGAGAGAATTTTTTCAGAGTTTGTAAAATGTGAATAGTAGCCCATCTCCAAGCTATTTATAGACCCCACGCAACTGTTAATCTCACCGTTTCGCGACCGTTCGAGTAATCGAGCATAAGGCCTTAAACCTCTTTTCTCAAAGTCTTTGACTCTTTGCCTTCTCAAAACCAACAAACCCATACATTGTGGCTCCATTCCATCCATATCTCAAAGAATTTCTTCTGGCATATTCATACTCAACAACGCACAACCTATTTTATCGCAAAGATGTTGTACATCATCTTCCTTATACTTCAAGCTGTCACCTACATGACCCCACCTCACCATGTTTAATCCTCTCACTACCTTCGCACATTTTTACCTTATTTACAAAATCCCTATATCTACGGCAAATCTTCATCAATCCGATCAATTTTCAAATATTCATTCGACATTACCAATACACAAGTAACCCATTACTACATTCTAAAATTTTACTACGTCCAAAATATATTCGATAACAATTTCACATAACAAAACATCGACAACTACATTCTAACATCGAATTATATTTTTATTTCATTTTTTAATACAGTTCGACCATTACATTTACTACTTCAACAAATTCAATTCACAAACTCCTAACTGCAGCATCTTCTTCTTTACGAATCAACATCTTTGCACGAGTATACATGTAACTCACACGTTCAGGTGGACTCCAGAATTGCAGTTGACAATGAAATTGGAAATCCTCTTCAGCATCTTTCGCCTCTGCCTTGCTCATCCCTTCATAATCCGGCTCGACGGGATCTCCCAAGTAAATGTTTACATTCCGATTACCAAAATACCAATCGTATAATTCCTAATACTTAACTTTGAAATGGCTGAACACCCCATTCTGAACTTGAGAACTAGTCTTCACCATTTCTTTAACTCACAACTCTTAATTTCAAACATTCAAGGGATACGTATAGTCCTCCACAGTCAAAGACAACTAAACACACATTTATTTCACCTTGGAACTTTACATTTTTAATAGTCAAATCAATCAACCTCAAAATCTATTCCTGGCCCCACTCAGTCAACAATACATTGAGTTATTGTAACCACTCAGCCAACTATAGTTCGATCACTTCCATATTCACACAAACAAAGATATACTCGACAATTTTTAAAAAGGGAAAGTCGAAATAGAAGTTTTATTCATTGAAATAACTTGTATATTGTACTCAATAACTCTTTTCTTCGTTTACATTACATACAATTATATATTACATTCAACTAGTTGCTCTGTGCATCTTTCCACCAGGATCTGACATTATTACTTCTTTTCACCAGAATCTGACATTATTGCTTTTTTTTACCAAAATCTGACATAATTTTCGGAAGCAGGGCTAACGATATCCTAAGAAGCTCAATGAATCTCAGGTCAGAGAACCTCTAGGCAGAGCTACCTCTGTAGCTAGCAGGCAGTAGAAAATTACAAGAAGTCTCCATCATTCGGCAAGATCCCTGGACACCCAACCAGCCTTCACATCCTCATCTTCAATATAAATTGCACCCCCTACCCCAACACTGTTGTCAGCTTCCATGCCTTTACCAAAAGTAGCTTAAACCAATCCAAACAGATACCCCAATGGGCTACACGCTCTGACTCTACCTCCCCCAACTCCCCCCACCATGATAACATCAATGGCTATACCAAAACGAGAATACTTGGCAAAAAATCTTACCTCAACTTGATTTTCACAAATACCATCTTCATCCTCAGGAAACTCATTATGCCATACTTAGGGAAACATCTTTACAATCCACCACCACCAAACCTTTTTTAACACCGTATATTTATACCTAACTTGAATTTGTCAGGTCAAATGTCCCGTATTAATTACTCCTCAGGAAAGCATACAGAGTTAACATTAGCACAATAGTTTTCAGTTCGAATACAAAAACAATTAAGGAATTAAAAAAAAGTACCGCAAAAGTATGTTCGTAATACTCCGCATCGAGCTACTCTGGATCTATCGCAGCTCTGCCATCTTAGCTGAGGCGTAAGGTTTAGTTCAAGAACTACCCTCTTCCCCAACTTAAATTTGCCAGGTTCACTTAACTTTGACCTCGAAAATGACAACAAGAAGACTTCCAAAACATTCGACACCTCTTCAGCTTCTAGTTTATTCTCGACACAACCACAAATACTTCTATCGAGAATGGGGCGATTGTAGCAGCATTTTTCCCAGATTCGGTAAGGATAAGCCGGCATAACATAGTCGAAGACAATCAGTATTGCATAGTCGAAGATAGACAACAGTTGAGAAGTTACCATAAGTCCTCGACCTACTAAAATTAGCCGTTATACATGGCCAAGATAAAGCTGTTAGAAATTCGTGAAGTTTGCCCACTCCACCTGAAATAGGAGACTGTTTCTTTCTTTCTTGTAAATGGCCTGCATCTACTATAAATATAGGAAGAGAATAGACTATTCAGATCCGCAACCCTATTACTTTACTTCCTTACCCTACAGTCACTCAAAAACTTGTAATAACTAACAACATATTAGATTTTACATCAAAACCCTCCTCGAGGTCGTGGTTTTTCTCAGCCTTTACTGAGTTTTCCACGCAAAATCTTGCTTATTTAGCTTATTATTGTGTATTCCTCATGAAAAGTATTGGCAAAGATTATCCTTCCAAAAAACATGCCATTATAATTACAAAAACCCTCAGCCAGAGGTCGTAGGTTTTTTACCTATTCAGAGGTTTTCTACTCTAAATCACATGTGTCATTTTATATTTCCTATTATGTTTGTCACAGGAACATTGGTGTAAGAGCTAATTCTAAGCCATCTCGAGCTTACGGAATTAGGCCATTACAGTAGCAGTAAAAATATACCTGTGTAACCTGCTATTGGAAAATCTCCTCGAGCTTCTCTGGAAAATTCTTGGCAATACGAAAGCAGTGATTCTCTACTACCCTAAGCTTCATCACCACGTCGGACCGAGTTCGATTACTTCCTTCGATCTCATGATGTTTCCGCTTTGTTAGCGCGGACTCATCTTTCTCCTAGGTGATCGCATCACCAACCTTTCATTTTTTTGGAACCCCAACTTCAGAGGTATTATGAGCCGACAAGGTAACACCTTCAGCTACTCTAGGAACATTTATAGTTGATCACAAAATTTCCTGATTTAACTTCCTCAACCGATAAAAATATTTAGCACCACTTTAAGTCTCTGGAGGAAGGATATCTGCGAAGTCACGTACAAGTGGGAAGTTAAAAACCCCAGTATCCCCTGAAGAGCCCTTTTTGTTGACAGTCTCCCCTCGACCATCCATAGCCTGCCTCTAGTTAGCGCGTTGGACTTCGAGAATCTCTGAGTTTACCATTTTGTACATCCAGATATTCAAATCCCCAAGAACTTTTTTTAGCTCATTTTGTTCACGTGACGCATGGTCAAATAAGCTCAACTCGTCAGGAGTTGTGACGGCTAAGGGACCTAAAAAAGACAAATACATGAAATGATAAGGAGCCCGAATAGGTTAAGACATTTACTCAAGATAACAAGGGATCCTTACCCAGATTAAAATATTTAAATTTTAACTCGAGCGCTAGTTCATCTGGGACCTGCATACAGTTGCCCCTAACCAACATAAGATGGTCATTCCATGGTCGACTAGCATAATTGAAAAACTTTGATCTCAATGAATCACTATACAGGTAACAACTCCTATTGGCTTTCATGTACTTCATCTTATAATACTTCATCATATCAGTATCGACAAACTGCATAGCAGCACCACTCATTCTTTACCTCTTATTTAAAGCCTCACAGACCCTCATCATCTCGTATACAGTCCCATTCAACAGCACAATAGTACAATAGATTCATGACCCTTTTTTGGAAGTAGGTCAAAGGTACTTTAAGGCCATACGACAACTGGTTAGTATAGCATAAGAAACCATCACTTGGGCCTAACTCCACAGATCCATTATAATACATTATCGTTACATCATTTTGAATTCCCCTATCAAACTTCAAGAGTTCGAGGTTAGGCACTTAGTAAAACATTTTCTCCCCTTCCACTAGGAAAAACACCCTAAACCACAAACCTTCATCCATTACATATTCATCCCATATCCTTTTTAGTTTCTTATTATATTTTAGAAACTCTTTTCCAACATCTACCCCCTCCGGGTTTATACAAAGTTCCACATCATCAACCCTTGTCTCCCTTTCAGCATTCTCCACTACTCTATGATCAACCTTAATGGGCACGTTATCTACCACACCAATTAATACTTTCCTACTATCTATGACCTCCTCCATACTATCACAATTGCCCTCTCTACCAGGCGACGATGTTTCTTCCAAACATGTCGACATTATAAACTTACTCCTAGGACTTAAATTCTTAGTACGCATACTCGACCTACAATTTAAAGAAAATGGCGTTTGTTAAATCTATCTCTCTGATTTGTTCTCATAGATTTGGAAAAAATCAACAACACAGATAGTGCAAACCCACAAATTATATTTCTTTTAATTACCCCTACAGTAAACTTTTCCTTATTTTAAACTTTAAAGGAAATGTTTAGACTTCCCCATTCTCCGACAAACAGTTACAAAGCATAAGCAAGATTGCAAAGAAAATTGGGAATTCATACCCCTAAATCTACAATAATCTACTCTACAATTTCCCCACACACAGAATCATTCAACATATTAATTAGGAAACAAAAGTTCCCAAATTACTCCCAAATTACAACTCGCAACAAACCCCAGAAATCCCCAAAATATAAAATTACAGTTGCAAATACACAATACATAATCAAGAATTCATAATAACCTGCTATAGAAGATCCATAATCATCTGCTTTGCCAGCAATTTTTGAAGAAATCATCCATTTGCACTGACCTTCAAGTACAGTCATACCACCATAAGAGTTTTTTATCAAGAATGGTAGAAAATCTACAGAGTTCAGATACTTTCTCTTTCAAGTTGGCCCATTCTCCATAACTTTTTTTCCCTCTAAAACTGTAGAAAACTCTTGGGGAAGAGGCATACGATTTTTTATATTCTTGCTCAATTTTTGAAATGACGGAACCCTCGTACACATGTCAGTCACCCATGCCTTTTGTGAAGAAACTTCCTTTCGCCACCCAGCTTTATCATTACTTTTTGAGTAACGAGTTTTGTTATCACGACTTTTTCTCATGTCACATATTAATTATTTTCACTCCTCCTTCTCAAGAAAGCCTGAGTATCATATACTCTGGACGACTACTCATTATTATTTTCTACAAAAAAATTGTACTACTTCATACCTTTATTATTAAAAATAACAGCAGTTTCAAATTTGAAATATTCAACAGTTGTTGGTCACAAAAATAGCTAGCACCCATAAAACATGCCCTTATAAGTATTACGAATCAAGTACCATTTATACCAAACAGTTTGAAACTAAACACGTACTTATCAAAACTAAAATATATTTGACAATTACAGAATTCTAGAGAAAGTCATGAATTCATTTAAATCGAACTGGCAACATCCATGCTTACATTTAAAGTATCCATGGTGATTTGGTTTGCCACACATAATTATTTCCCCACCTGCAGCTCTTTCGTCCTCTTCTGCAAGTTTTTCCAGCGCGATCTCCCACACAACAGTGTCTCGAACTATTACATCAAGGATAATAATATGAAAAATATCATACCAGAAGTGGCCCTCCAACTGCAATGGCCACTCCAGCAAAACAACGTCATAGGGCAACAGCCAAAAGTATCGCTCATGCAGTTCGGCCACCTTGATGGTTAACCTACCTTCCACTGCATGTTGTAGATGTCGAGAGTGTATCTGTCACGCCCCAAAATCTACTTTCTGATAAAAATCATTAAGCAAATCCTAAGGCCTAACAAGTCGGGCATCCCACGGATGAACCCCACAGATGTAATATATTTCTAAAGAAATTAACTACAACTACTTATCAAAGAAAGGCAGCGAAAATAACTCAATTATAAACTAAATGAATAAATTGAATTAAGTGAATAATATTCTCAACCAACTCTAAAAATGAGAATAAGACTACGATAAAGAAATATGAAATCAAAAGATCATAAATACCCTATAACAGATCAGCGATCCAAAGAACTACAAAGAATGTCGAAAATGATCCACCAAGCCTCACTAAGCAAAATCCTACAGTGCTCGACCTCCTGTAAAAATATAGTACATAGGGCATCAAGCAAGCACAATTATTACCGGTCACTGAACATGACAGAACGATATAATACAGAAGTAATAATATAATATAATATTCTATCTATATGTATAAATGATGCAATGATTACTGAGGAGATGAAGTTCAATTATTAATGTTGTTTTTAAGCGTCGGCGCCAACCGATGTTATAAAGTAGTTATAAAGTATTATTAAGTATGGGGGATAACTAGCAGATGATGTACACAGGGTCACTTTTAATTTAGTGGGACCACACTCTCGCACCCTTTTGTCCTCAACAGAAGCGTATTCCTTATTGTCGAGCCAGGGATTGGCGGATTCCTTTTTAGTAAGCCAGGAATTAGCGGGGAAATCACCGGATCAAGGTGGTCAAGGATTTTCAACCTACAGGTCTAAAGCCTGATTTATTTTCACTTTCAAGGATTTAAGACCACGGGATGCTCACGTAGCATGCAGCCGAGAAGTAACAGGGAAATAATTTAGGGACTTGCAACCCTGGACATTGATAAATAGTTACCAAATATTTTGTTTAGAGTCTCAAACCCAAGGACCTTAACAACATAGCCCTACTGTGTACATGACTCTAAGTTATCCTATGCCTGAATGAATTAAGAGCCGACACTCAATCAAAATGACCTATATGTCCTTGCTCTATAGGCAATGCGACTATTTTATATGATTGGCAATCTTATGCTCAATGACCTTTCTACCCTCACAAATATAGGAGTGGGGACTCTGCCAATGATATTATATAGGCTTAAGCTAATACCCCCTTGATTTAGCATCAAGGTTCAACCTATCCATCTATAGTTTAAGGGCTGAACACGAGGCACCAATTACTATTACTAACGCTATTGATATGGATATAATTAATATCAATACAAATTACCTTATATACTAACCATATATATATTCTAAGTATAATTATACAAAGACTGCCTTTTACTGAACATATATGCATTATATGCATATACTATACAAGTCTTCCTTTTAGTAAACACACACACATATATATATATATATTCTGGAAATATATTATACAAGTCTGCCTTTAATAAATATATATGCATTTTGTATATAGACTATACAAGTCTGCCTTAGGCTATAAATCCTTAGATTATGCCTTTTACTGTTGATCATAAAAGAAACTATTATAGTACTATGCATATAACCACAGAAGCAACTCCTAGAATATGCTACTGTGTATTAAAACTATTACACTACAATATATATAACCACAAAAGATACTCTTCACTAAACAGGGTGTATTGATATGCTCATGTTAAGTCTAGCACAACTACTATGGGTTCCAAAAATGATTGTATAGCAACTATGAAATTCTACAGTAATATTGTCACGGAACAATTTCAACGAGCCCAATGGAATAATAATTATATAAGAGTACAATCACCTACTAAACATGGCATATTAGTAATAATTAAAACAATATTCTAATCACAGAGCAATGACAAGCAATAATGGTACTTGCCTTGATTAGGGATTTGATACAAATTGAGGAGCGAAGAACGACTTGCAATGCTCGACAAAATCAAAACCCAACCCACTCCAAAAATGGGCACGATAGAGAACTTGAAGTTAAGGGGATTAATTCTCACAACTTAGAGTCTCTAAAGCTATGGGTTGATGGAGGAGGTAGAGAGAGAGATGGAGAAGAATCAGGGAGAAATACGGTGGAGGTTTTGACCATGTTTTCCCTAAATTCAAAAGCTAAAGCAAACATGTTATGGTACACCCAAGTCAAGTTAAGTAAATAACAACTGTGAAAATACAAAGAAGAAAAAATGGGGAGCTACAGTATCTTTACCATAAAAACTTACACACAGTAAAGAAGAAGTTTTGTGAAGAAGAGCAAGATGAAATATACCCAAAGATCAAGTCATTTATATAGCTAAGGAGAAGAAGATTTTTTATACCATCAAATCTTTTTGGAAATAGATTTTTGGGACTGCATATTTTTGGGTACCAGATGTTTTGGGAAGCAGAATATCTTCCCTACCAATTCTAGCACATGGATACAGATATGCACTAGTACCTACGTATATTTACTGTAAAAATGGGGGGAAATATTTACCCATGTCAGCATATACTTATCGTAAAAAGAGGAAATGTACTTGACCAAATCACAGGTGACTATTACCCATACAGTTCAAGACAAGCCTCTACAGCTTCGTGCATAACCAGTTCGCATGAAATTATGAATACAAGGTCAACATACTTAAAGCTGAAAATACAGAAAACACTTGTACAAAACAGGAAACAAAATGACGTATTTATTTCAAAACGTAAAGGTTACAAATAAGTTTTTTTTTTCTTTAAAGAAAATTTATTTACAACCACAATAACAGGCATTTTTTACATCCACAGCAGAATTATTGTCTTCATCTTCTACAATCTCTTCAGCTAAGCTGCGAAAACTATCCCTGTGATTCTCTTCCGATAAAAGAACGTAGTGGAATTGACAGAGCCAGAAAAAATCTTCTTCAGCAAATTCTACTTCATCCTCACAAATCCCCTAGTACGTCGGTTCCACAGGTATGGGAGTGGGGTCTACCAAAGATTGTTGCCCGAAGTATCAACTTTGAAACTCTTCAAACTTGGCCTGCACACGCCCTGCAAACTCTTCGTTGTGAGTCTGAGATCTTCTCTACACCATGATGCAGAGATAATGAATTAATAAGTATCTCTTCTAGACATAAATTGGCATGTCGTTCGAATGATTAGGTTCCCAGAAGACCAATTCTGACTGCCTCTATTTTTAGGCATAAATTGACATGTCGTTCAAATGACATTTGGAGTCATTTGAACGACTAGGTTCCAGAAAGGCTAATTCCATCTGTCTTGATTTCTAGGCTTAATTGATCCAGTCGTTCGAATGACCCATGAGTTCGTTCGAATGACTATCGTGTTTCCTTAATTATTTTAGGCGTTTCAAGGGCATTTATGTCATATGTTGTAACAAGGAACTTGTAACCTTTAAGAGGGCAAGGTTAGGCAATATAAAAGGGATTTAGAGATCCAGAGAGACATCAAGAGAGGAATTCATTGTAATCAATTTGAGCAATTAAAATTTTTTCTTAAGTTTTACCCGTCAATTTTAATGTTCTTCGCATTAATTTCTTCGATTAGGTTAATCACAATTCGATTATTGATTAATAATCGCTTGACGTCATCAAAGAAGTCGTTACAGAACAGAAGGATCAGATCGTTAGACAACCATCATAAAAACTCATCAAAACTATGTTGTAACGTTCGTCATTAAAAGAGATAATGGTCATAAAAAGGTCATAATAGGAAACCTATAAATAAGACCAATGAAGAACATATTAGGGATAAATTTTTCTATCTACAAAGTCTATACTAAACTATCCAGAACACGCGTTGTAATAGATAGTCACTCAATCAATAAGATCGATATTTCTAAATCTTCAAGAGAGCTCGTGGTTTTTACCTATTCAGAGGTTTTCACGCTAATTCTTGTGAGTTGACGATTATTTGTTATTTCTAACGTTTTGATCATATTCTGTGTGAGATACTAAGTTTGAGATCCGAAATTAGGCTCTTACAGTAATCGTCTCAACATTACAAACTCAATGTTACCGCATAATGTAGATGTTTCCCTGAATATGGTATCATCCAAGAATGACATAGCCTCCCGAACTTATACTTTGATAAATGTGAGCAAAGTGTATGATGTTTCGTACCAATATGGCTTTCTTTTTTCATATTTGTCCTTCATCACTGGTGATCTCAGTGGGATTTATAGAGATTTTGAAGCTCCAAGAATCAGAAACCCGATTACTTGAATTAGTACCTATACTATTAAAAAGTGTTTGGAGGCGGGAGATATAATGACATTGATGGTGAAAGATTTCATCTTGTTTACTGTAAGAGCATAATTTAACTTGGGCGGACCCGAGTGAATTGGGGTTTGGGCAAGAAAAAGTACACCCGAATTCAGCATCGAAATCAATATCATATTGTTCGAGGAACCAGAGCACAATATCGTCAAAAAGGGGGTGTTCAAGTGCGTTACATTCTTATCCAAGATTTGCATTCATTAACACAATATGCGGATAGTCAATTTTATAAAACTATTTTTAACTAAGTAATTAATCCAATATCTAAAAGTGATGTCGAATTCCGGGGTTTTCCCATGGCCAAAGGCAAAACAAAACTTACTCACTATCAATTTTAAGCTTAATCATCAGTTCTTTCTAGCTATTTCTATGCAATGGTTCAAAAGTTAAAAATAAAAATTAAGAAATAGTGTAGCTTTAGGGGAAGAAGACCTACTAAAGTTGGGCCGTACGTCCTTCTCGCTCTTTCATTGGTTAGAAACTCACCAACCATGCTTCTTCTACAACACCCATCTCCCCTCCATCATAATCACCAACAGATTAAACTTATTACAAATGTAAGAACTAGTAAGATGGTAATGTTTCATCTACCTTTGTCACCAACATTAAAAGTGAAAAACATGTACTCCACATATACTTTGCTAGTAAAGAAATGAGCAAATTTTATAAAATCCCCTAGCTTCTTAGCATATTCGCGGATACCCCTTTTTCTCACCTTTTCATTCTTGGTCTATTTTCAAAAAATTACAGCCGTCAAAATCAAGTGATCAACGGTTGACTTGTACAAATAAAAGTAAAATCACAAAATAAACCAAATAGAGTTAGAGATACCTCCATTGGATCTTGTTGTAGACCATTTCTTTTCTTTTTCTTTTTTTTGTTATTAATTTTTAAATGAAAATTTTAGGTACGCATTTTTTTTAAATTGATTTTGTTAGTCAATTGACTTTGAGTAGCGTAATTTTTTGAAAAGGGATTGAAATTGAATAAATGGAACCAATAGGTCATTCACGAATATGCCCATAAACTATGGGGGTTTTTATCAAATTTCTCTAAAGAAATAAATCGATATCCATTCATGGGTAAACGATATCCTAGCCAATGGTTCAACCCTCAATAGTTCAATTATCTTGCATAGTACAACCAAATATGGCATCAAATATGTATATTTTCTTTTTGCAAACCAAGGTGATTCGGGTTCATAATTTATCACCATTTGCCTGCTTAATCCTTAGGGGATGTGAGAACCCCACCAATCAGGCAAATCAGTATAAATCCTGGCAGGTTTTCACATTTTATTGACTAATATCCGATTATAATTAACAGAAGTAAAATATATATATATATATTTTTGCATGAATATGCAGTAAAATTTGTGTTAGTTTGGTAAGTAGGGGGTGATAATATGAGAGTCCAAGTGAGGTTGACTTTGACGACACTCATAGACAGTTTGGATCAAAACGTTAATTCGAATGCAAACTGCTACAATAAAATAATCTCAGTACCAAACTTCGAAACATATCCCAAACTAAGCCCTATATAATGTCTCTCAAACCCTTTCATGAACTTCACACCCAAAACATTTGGATCTACTAAGTACACCCCATCTTCATTCTTCTTTATCAAATAGAGTTGAGAAGAAATGGGTGCTTCGAGTTATCTTCATTCTGCATCGGCTTTGAGTCGGTTAGGAGTTTTCTTACTATTCTCATTGTGTGTTTCGAGTGTTCTTCCGGAGGTCGTAATGGCGGGCATTACGAGGCACTACAAGTTTGACGTATGTGTTCTTTCGTTTAGCTATATATGTATATCCATTTTATCAAAAAACCTCGATCTGTTTCCTGCTTAGACACGCATGTTTACGCATGATTACGCATGTTTACGCTAAAATACTCTTGTGATGAAGAAGTGCTTAGGACCAAAAAATTTCTCCTAAGAAAAGATTATGTTCCTTAGACTTCTAAGCTTAAAACTCAAGGCATATATACATAGCGTAAGAAGATATTTTTTTCTTCTCATTTTGCAGATTAAAATGAAGAACGTGACAAGACTATGTCACACGAAGAGCATTGCGACGGTAAACGGACAGTTTCCCGGTCCTCGGATCGTAGCAAGAGAAGGCGACAGAGTAGTCATTAAGGTGGTCAATCATGTTCAAAACAACATCTCTATACATTGGTATACAACACTCACCATATAGTTTCAAGTTATATCGATCTCACTAAGTTTTCTTATGAACTAAACAAGAAACTAATCAAACACTCTTACGCCGTAAAAAGGCATGGAATTCGACAGCTTCAGAGTGGATGGGCAGACGGGCCTGCGTATGTGACGCAGTGCCCCATACAGACGGGCCAAACCTACGTCTACAACTTCACTATTACGGGCCAAAGAGGGACATTATGGTGGCATGCCCACATTTCATGGTTGCGATCAACAATTTACGGGCCTATTATCATTCTCCCAAAGCCTAATGTCCCGTACCCATTCACTAAACCCTACAAAGAAGTGCCAATGATATTGGGTGAGTAATAAAGCATATTCTTTGAGTAACAATGCCTAAACGATATAATTTTTAACTTGACGTTGATTCGAGTTTTTCAGGAGAGTGGTTTAACGATGACACCGAAGCGATCATCAACCAGGCCATGCTAACAGGAGGAGGCCCAAATGTCTCCGATGCCTACACTATCAATGGCCTTCCAGGGCACTTATATAACTGCTCAGCTAAAGGTAATTACAGCCCAATTGATTCCCATGGGTTTGATTGCGAATCCCAAGATTACCCAATAGGCCTAAATACTAAAACTATTTATCGGCTTTTACAGATACATTCAAGCTCAAAGTGAAGCCAGGGAAAACATACCTTCTTCGTTTGATAAATGCGGCCTTAAACGACGAGCTCTTCTTCAGCATTGCGAACCACACGCTCATTGTCGTCGATGCAGACGCTGTATATATAAAGCCGTTTGAAACCGACACGATCCTTATTGCCCCGGGCCAAACCAGTAATGTTCTTCTCAAGACCAAAGCTTTTAATCCCAAAGCAACATTCCTTATGGCTGCAGGGCCTTATGTCACGGGCTTAGGTACTTTTGATAATTCAACTACGACGGGTATCCTTGAATACGAAGGCAATCCGACGATTAAGAGGCTTCAGCTCTTTCGACCGGTCCTCCCGTCCCTCAACGACACTTCTTTTGCTACAAACTTCACCAACAAGTTTCGAAGCTTAGCTACAACTCAATACCCCGCTAACGTTCCCCAAAATGTCGATAAACGTTTCTTCTTCACGATTGGGCTTGGCACAAATCCGTGCCCACGTAACCATACTTGCCAAGGACCAAACGGGTCCATGTTCGCCGCGTCGGTAAATAACATCTCATTCGCTCTCCCAACCACTGCCCTCCTCCAGGCCCATTTCTCCGGACAATTGACCGGTTTATATTCATCTAATGGTGTAAGTACACAGAAGAAAAACCGTGTATTCACGACCGACTTCCCTTCTAGCCCAACCCATAAATTTAATTACACCGGGACTCCTCCAAACAATACTCAAGTTAGCAACGGTGGCGCGAAAGTGGTTGTGTTACCCTTTAATGCTAGTGTTGAGCTCATAATGCAGGATACGAGCATTCTAGGCGCGGAGAGTCATCCACTTCACCTCCACGGTTTCAACTTTTTTGTAGTAGGACAAGGATTTGGAAATTATGACGTGAACAAAGATTCTGCAAACTTCAATCTCCTTGATCCCGTCGAGAGAAATACTATCGGTGTGCCCGTTGGTGGATGGGTTGCTATTCGATTTTTTGCGGATAACCCCGGTGTATGGTTCATGCATTGTCACTTAGAGATACATACTAGTTGGGGGTTGAAAATGGCGTGGGTCGTCTTGGACGGGAAACTCCCCAATCAGAAGCTCACGCCACCACCGTCAGATCTTCCAAAATGCTGACACCCTTTCTTTCTTTTTTGACTTGAGATTTCTTGACGAATAAGTTTTCTTTGTGTATGTTTGTGTGCGTGTGTGAGAAAAGAGAGTAGCAAAGGGTGTGGTACATTACTTTTTGATTGTTTTAGTTCTTATTGAAGGTTTTGTAACACTTAATTTATTTATAATAAAGCGATTTTCGATTTTTTTTTTCTCAATTTGTGCTCACATTTTATAGATTCGTTTTTTTTTTTCTTTCCTTTTTTTTTTGGTAATTCTATTCGTATTTTTTCATTTTAGCTCCATGTCTCTATTGTAAAGACAAAATAAAAATGGATGTCACAAAAACTCGTATTTCCTTAGATATTCGATATTGTGCAAAGCTTCTTTTTCTCACGTCCTTCTCCTCCAAATCTTTCATCCTACCTTATCCTCTTTGCTCTTTATCATCACCATCTCCTCTGTTGAGTAATGAACTCGAATTATGTTTGTGATTGTTCATTGGAGTTAGTGAGACGAACGAGGGTCGAAGATGAAGAGAAAAATGTTTTTAGGTATATTTAGAAGTTCATGTTCGAACATGTTTGAGTCAGAGGCATTATGTTAAAAACATGTTCGAACATGAAAAGAAAAATTTGGTTAGTCATCATGTTTGAACATGAGAAATTCATGTTCGAACATGACTCGAGATAAAATTTTAGGGGTATTGTTTTGACACCGTTGACCAGCCTCGTGATGCGTACTTCAAGTCATATCTCTTGTAATGTCCCCCTCCCCCAAGTATATAAGAGCATCGAATGTAGATTACCTATAATTTTAGCTAGTGGTATAACGTGGATATGTGATTTGAATGTCCTGCCAAAACCAAACTCCTCAAAATAACAAATTTAATAGGTGATGTGTCATAAATTTATTGGGTAAAAGTAGTTTTAAACACTATTTACGTATTGATTTTAGTTAAAAAAAGATTTTCTACGTAATAAAGTTGTGATTGGTGGCTACCCAAAATTTATTTATCTATTTTCATTGTTGAGGAGAGAGAGTATTAAAACCCAAAATGACTACCCTCTTGGGGGGCTAAAAACTTAATTTTTAGCACTTTCTCCTCTTTATTTTAACTATAGAGAGCCTACACTAGATGCTCTAAGGGATACTTAGAGTGTTTCTTAGGTATCTGTTGAATAAATATGTTAAAGGAACCTGTAAAATAGCTTTCCTCTTTGGCTTAACAAACAACAAGTATGAAGAAGAAGCAACAACAACAACAGCTCATAACAACGACTATTACTCTGGTGATAAACAGCAGCAAGCACTTTCGATAACAAACAACAAGCAGTAGCAAGTAATGAATAGGCAATAGTAATGCACGTCTATTTTTTTTAGTAGTAGCATAATTATTTAACTTAGCGCAGTTACAAGAAGAACTCAGTTGTAAATAGCAGCAACAGGTTATACTTCGGTAAACAGCACACACAACAGTAATTTGTAGAATAGGTAAAACTCGGGTAAACAACGCACGAACTTGCAGGTTATTAGCCGCAAGAAATAGGTAGGTTCAGTAGCAAGAACAACTCCGGGAACAATACGTAATGTGTAAACAGCTCTTGTAACAGAGAGACAACAGAATAGTAACAGCTCAAGGCGTGGGTCGCACTCTCTTTAAATAGTATTCCGACCTACCTCGGGTACAGGTAAATAGTCTGATCTCTCCTAGGATACAACAAACATATACGGTAGCTTCAGTACCGGAAGTCTACGTACAGTAACAGTATTTTCGCACCTCAGTAAAACGTATAAACGAACAAGAGAGTGTGAGTTTGAACACAGAGAGGAAGAGAGATGAAACTTGATTTCTCTATTGTATTTTTGAAGGTGGTAACAAAGATATTTATAGAGAGATGTTTTATTATTCAAACGTGTCTCCCTTGAGATCAGGTCTCTATTGTTATGGAGAGAAGAATGTGAAGACCAAAGACCAAACCCAAACTTTTTGTTAAAAAGTAGTGTGAGCCTAGCCCAAGCCCAAAGGGCCCCCAAGGCCTCCAGAGCCAATTGCCCAATCCCAAGTCCAAGCCCGAGCCGGCCTTGCCTACCGGGCCGCCTGGAAGATGTCCAAGTGTGTATAGGTTATAAAATCTCCTCACACACTCAAACACCTATGCACTCTCTCTATGTCACATATTACACACATGTCACATGGGTACTACCTTATATGTTTAGTTCATATATTGTTTATATACAATGTGGGACTAAACTTTAGGCTATATAACCTCCAGAGCCAATTGCCCAATCCCAAGTCCAAGCCCGAGCCGCCCTTGCCTACCGGGCCGCCTGGAAGAGGTCCAAGTGTGTCTAGGTTATAAAATTTCCTCACACACTCACACACCTATACACTCTCTCTATGTCACATGTTACATACATGACACATGGGTACTACCTTATATGTTTAGTTCATCTATTGTTTATAAACAATGTGAGACTAAACTTTAGGCTATAGTTTAAGAGTCACATAAAATAGATGATTAAGATGTCATGGGTTCAAGGCTAAAAATGAGGTACAAGTTATGAAAATTTTTCAACAGTATCTAATGTGAGTTTAATCCTATAGAGAGAAAGCTTGAGTTTGAGAGATTATATTGAAGCTTGAGGGGGAGAGATCGATTGTAACATTTGATTAATTAGTGGTTTGTTCGTGTGGGAGTGGGTTTTTTATCTGAAACGGTTTTCCACTTCACTCCTCTAGGTAAAACCTTGTATTTGTGTTTTGATTTCATTTTGCTTAATTTCTCGTTTGGCAATTCCACGTATTATTCTTAACGCAAAATTTTGATTAGCTTCCTCGATTCTCAACATCCTCTCCCCTCCCATTTTTTCGTATCCGTTTTTGAAACTCTCAGCTTTGGTCTATATTCGTTTCAATCTTCATTCATCACTTACTTATAAGAGCATCACTAGCAACTAGGTGGGTGGATCCAAAACGACTTCAAAAAGTACAATCGATCTAGGGTGGGGTGGACTGGTTTTGCCTCACAAACTTTTTTGTTTTCACACCAAAAGTATCTTTTCTATATTTATGTTATGAAAGAGTACTCAAATTTTTTCTTTTTTATTGGATAAAAAAAAACTTTGGGATTGCTAAATCATAAACGAGATAAATATATAAAGCAACGGAACCATCATAGTATTTTTGAACTAAACTATCCCAAAATTCACCTGGTCGGTTCAGAGACTTGCAGGGTGAATTCCTTAATTCACCATGTCGTGCGACACCAACGACCCAATGAGAGAATGGCACATAGGCAAAAAAATTTATTTAATAAAATCAATTGCGCAGTTCTGAAGTGCGCGACAAAATTCACATGTTTTATACCACGCAGTTCTGAAGTGCACGACATCTGTTACTTTCTAAATTCACCCTTGGTCGATTGAAACTACTGAGAGAAAAATCATGGTGTGTGGGTGGGTTTTTAGGCCAAAAACTGGGTTCCAATCGACCTAGCTGCCGCTGACGCTAACGCTCACCATCATCCTATGGTTTTTCTAGTTGAGGGTAATGTCGGGAAATAAAAAAGAAGAAGATGTCACCTGCCACCTAATTTACGAACTCTGGTTTAAACTCCGGTCACAGTGTTCTAGACCAAATCCCCAAACTACCCTCATCTCCCCCAATATTACCCCATTCTACCCTTCTCCTCTCGAAAACCAGAGAGAGAGAGAGAGCTCCAAAAGATGCATCAGAGAGGAACAATCTCTCTCCCCATAATTGTAGTTATCTCTGCAATCGCATACATCTACTACACATCAGTCTTCATTTTCATAGACGATTGGTTCGGTCTATCATCTTCTCCAGGTCTCATAAACGTTGCGACCTTCACTACAATTGCTTTCATGTCTGTGGTGACGTATGTTATCGCAATCACCAAAGATCCAGGTCGGGTTCCTGAGTCGTTTGTACCTGATATTGAGGATTCGGAGACACCCATTCATGAGATTAAGAGAAAGGTCAGTTCTTTAATTAGGATTTCGAGTTGTTGTTTGTAAAATTGGTAAATTATTAGGCTTAAAGATTTAAGTTGGGGTTTTGTTGAATTTGAATTTGTAGTGATTAAGATTGGGTGTGTGTTAATTTTGATAATGGAGCTAAAAAAATTATATTTGATTTTTTTTTTAGAATGAGAAACAGTAATTGTCAAAATTTTCATGAAGAGTTTTGGGATTACTGTGGATTGGAATGCGTAATGTAGCATGTTGGTTATGGTAAATCAATAATGCAGGAAAGGACTTGAATTTGAGTTGATTAATGTAATTGATATTCGATAATGATTGGTACAGTAAAATTGCTGGATTGCAAAAATGGAAAATTTTGCACGCGGTATTAATCTTTGTGGTGGAAAATGTTAAGAGAGGTGCCTGAACTCAAGGTGGATCAATGAGTTCCCTGGCGTATACTTGGAATAATTATGTATTCAGTTGCGTTTATGGGAGCAGTTGATGAGACAGGGAGCGATATTAATTGGCATCTGCACGAATTTTAATGTAGGGGCATTTGGGCATGTATGTAATGGAAATTTTGGGTGGGTTTTCATAAAAAGAATTCCATTTGAGCATCTGCAGCAGTTGGTCGGTTTCAAACCACCAAATTCACCCAAATAGTGATCGACCCCATTTTCTCACAGGCGCAGTTCAGACACTAATAATTTTAAAAAAAATCCTATGCATCGCAGACCGTGGAAAGTGTGACGTGTCTTAATTTAAAGTGTTGAATTTACTGCGCAGTTCAGAACTGTGCGATACTTGAAAATCAACTTCCCATCCTGCAAGACTCGGAGCCGACACACAAGGTGAGTTGGGGAGTGGTTTTTCCCTCCGCCCACCTAGCTATTGTAAGGCAAAACCACTCAACCCAGGGTGAAAAACACTTTTTGGGGTGGTTTTGAGTCAACCCATCTAGCTGCTGCATATGCTCTTAGGTAGTTTGGGAATTTATTATCTTTCTATGCAAGATTAGGCGTAAAGATTCTACTTGGGATTTTGTTGAATGTGTATTTGGAGTGTTGGGTTTTGTGAAATTAAGATTGTGTGTTAAATTAGATATTGAAGCTAATAATTTCATTTTTTGTTTGTGAAATTTCTTTAAAGGGGGAAACAACAGTAGTTAAGATTTTTCTGAAGACTAGTGGGGTTACTACGGATTGTAGATTCTGGTTTTGTTGACCGTAATCGTAATGCATGATGCAGCATGCTATTTATGGGAAATTATTAATGCAATAGAGGAATCAAACTTGAGCTTATTAAGCTAATCAATTATGGTTGGTCCAAGGGCATTTGGTTCCTTGCTGGGATTTGATTTCGCTATGATGGATTTGCAAAAAACTGAATAACTGTGCATGTATTATTGATTTTTGTGGTGGAGTTTGCTAGGAGAGGTGCCTCGAGTTTTTTGCATCGATTAGAGGAAGGTATGCAAAGAAGTTAAAATTATATGGTTTTTGGATGGGTAGGTGGGATGATTAATTGGCATTTGAACAACAAGATGGATCACTTGGAATCATTCTGGAATGGTTCCGGTTGCGTTTATGGGAGCGGTTGATGAGGCAGGGAGCCTTATTCAATTGGCATCTGCAGGATTTTAAATGTGAGGGCATTTAGGCATCTTTTATCATGTATTAAATATTTTGGGCGGGTTTCCTATAAAATAGTTCTATTATAGAGTTAGGGAGGGAGGGGAATAGAACTGAAAGAATCTAGAGAGAGAAGATCTAGAGCGAGAGAGAAATTTGGAGAGCGGAAGACATTGAAGAGAGAATAACTGTAAATAAATGGAGGCAAAAAATATCTAATAGAAAATAGAAACCTTTTGTGGCAACATTTGGATAGGAAAAACTAGAGAATTAGGAGGATAGATAACATGCAGAGATAAATTTGGAGTCTAAATGACGAAAGTAATAAAATTTGGAGAGAAACTTTAGAAAAGACATTCCAGTCTAAAGTGAGATAGAAAAGGTCAAGTAAGATATAATAGATTTGGAGACATTCTCGAGAGAAAAAAAATGGAATGTGGAAAGTGAAAGTAAGGTAGATATGGCCGATCTTATTAGAGACTCAAAACGTTGCTTCATTTGGAGTTCACTGACTGATCTTTCCCTATGAGTATCACTGTACATGATATGCAAGATATTGAGTGTGGATTAATGATGGCTACAGCAAAAGGGCTGAAGAGAATTAAAGTTGACACTGATTCTAAAGCTATGATCAGCTTCATCAAGCATATCAAGGAGCCCTCCTTTGAGATGTCACTATCTGATCCAATGTATTGGAAGATGATTGGGTTTTTGACTATTTTTATTTTAAGCAGTTGTATACAGAGACCAGCCATTGTGCTAACTGTTTAGCCTATAGGTATACCTTTTGCTGAGACTGTCTCAACCCCTAGCTCCTTTCATCAGACCTGCATGTCAAACTAGGTGAGGATGCTAGGGGTAAGCAGTTTGTTAGGATGGAATCGTTTTTGCTTCGTATTTATAAACCTTCTTGAGTCCTGCCAACTCCCATTGTTTTCTTGCAAAAAATAAAAATAAAAAATTGTGAGAGGAAAAATCTAGAAAAAAGAAAAGAAAAGGAATTGTTAGGGAAAAAACAATTTGGAAAGAAAAAGTAGAGAATTGAGGAAAGATGGAATTTTCACCATCAGTAACTGAACACTCCTCACAAACTCTTCTGTTATCCAAAATGCCCTTATATCACCGCCTCCATTCCTCCTTCCTTGATCGTTAACAAGAAAATACATAACAGGCCACGAAATTGAGGTACAGCTGTACAATATGCCTATAATTTTAGTAATGGTTGGAGAAAATTTTGAATCGATTGAATATATTAGGGAATAACCGAATAAGGCATATGATATATCTGGAGACAATTTCGAGATAAAAGAATTGAAAAGAGAAAACACTGGGTCCAATGAAACTGGTATATGATGAGGACTATGTATAAGGTGTGTAATGGTCTTATCTGGGTTATAACTGGTCCAACCGAACTAGTTTAAACAGTTCTTTTTGTTATGTAAGCCCAAGGTTTCCAGGCACAGCTATTTGATCCAAAAAAACCTCTACTGTATTTTTCTAAGACCAAGAAGATCTCCAATATAGTTATATAGTGTGTGCTACTCATCTGATAAAGGTGATTTATATTTTCTTCGTATGTGGGGTTGAAATGTATAAATAAAGCATGGTATCTGTGTGACTGGCTTAAGTACTTTGTTGTGTGACTGGTATTATTATGTCACTTAATGTGTTTGTGTTTAATCTATTGTGGTCTGAGACCTACTGTTCCTCAAATATTATTAATGTAAAATTTTTGGGAAGGGAAAAAGGTTACAAGAATCACACACAATCAATTAAGAATACCCAGTTAATGGAGATGGGAAAAGAAACTTCAACTTCTTCTAGCAAATAAACTAGGGTTCTTCATACAGAAAGATTAGAACCAGCCTTGGTTTCTTACAATTTCAAAAAGTAATGAATCGCAATAAAACAACTATCATTGGGCATGTATCTCCTAGACTCCTGTAAGTACCAGGAAAGCAGAACTAGAAATAACTAATTAGAAATTAAACATACAAGTTCTAAGAAAAGTCAAGTCGTCTGGGGCATTTTGGCCTTCACCTGGCTGTGGGGCATGAGTAATGTTGTATGGTGCTCGGTATCAATCATGTGTATCTCACTCACCTTATATTGGTGAAGCTTCAACACCTATTATTTTTGGTGTTTGATTAAAGTGGCGAAGATTCGACAGTTATGATTTTTTCTGTTTGATAGTTCTTAAAGTGGTGAAGATTCAAAGGTTCTGATTATTTTGTATGGAAAATGGATGGTGCTCAAAATCTAAAGCAAAAAAGAAAAGAAGGAATTTTAAGTAAAATATCGTTTCATTTGAGGGACATGTTTTATTGTGGAGTTGTATGGTATTATAACGGATTGGAATAAACATTATTGTAAGAGTATGTAGCTGCATTAATTAGGATTTAGGACTTGTCAGTGTCACTTAAATAATGATTAGTTATAATTTAGGATCTATCTTTAGTTTGTTTCCCACATACAACTCCTTTCAAGGTCTATCGAGATCTTTGTTTAGGGTTGTAGTAAAGCCTGCATGAATTGAAGGAAAGGCTTATATAATTGAGTTCTGCTATAGCCACTTTGTAAGAACTCTCTTGAATTCTGTTATGAAACTAATCAAAAGCTTATTTGGATGAGTTTTTTTTGCAGGGCGGGGATTTAAGGTTTTGTCAGAAGTGTTCCTGCTACAAGCCTCCCCGTGCACATCATTGTCGTGTTTGCAAGCGATGTGTTTTGAGAATGGTATGCAGTAGCCATATTGTTACCGACTCACGATTACTAGCTATCTAATATGTTTTTAGTTAGTGGTTAAAATTGCCATGTTTTTGATGTAGGACCATCACTGCATCTGGATTAATAACTGTGTGGGCCATGCCAACTATAAGATTTTCTTTGTATTTAATATATATGCAGTCATTGCATGCATTCATTCTCTGGTAAGCTTTGCCTTTACTTTTTAAATTTTTCCGACGAATTTAGGTAACCGCAAAATGATAATTATACTAATGAAACTTGTGTATGTAATTTTATTTCAGGTCTTACTTGTGGGTAGTTCAGTTCATAGCAATGGAGAGGATGAACAGCAGAGTGAAAGTTCATTAAGAACAATTTATGTAAGTTGTATGCAAAATGTTGATCGGACATGAAAATCATGGTTTGAATCTGAAAATATATAGATAGTAGATATGTGGAATATTATGTATATGAGTTTCTTCACTGTTCTGTTCTGAAGTTTGGCATTATGTCATCATCCTTTATATCCTGAAATAATGGTAAATTATCACCATTAAAATGCAATCGTTTGCGTATATTGCAACATTGTTGCACATCGTTCCACATATTTAATAATGGTTGAAAGCTGAAACGTATCTTAGTTATTATTTGTCATTTGTCTTTTTTTTTTGCGCAGATTATTTCTGCGGTGGTGCTAGTCCCGTTAACCATGGCTTTAAGCGTCCTCTTGGGCTGGCATATTTTTCTCATTTCATCTAACAAAACAACGATAGAGGTTTGTAGACATACACCTAGAAGATGTAATAAATTATTCTGCATCTCTTTGTCCTTTTAAGAAAACACTGCATCTTTGCTGGATGTTTTGATTCAAATTTCCTTATTAGTCTGTTAATGTTCAATATGACAGTATCATGAAGGAGTAAGAGCTATGTGGCTTGCCAAAAAGGTTGGCAATATCTACCAACATCCATATGACCTTGGTCCTTACGATAACCTAACATCGGTAAGAATTAGTTGACAGCTTTTTATTTAATGACTTTCTTTCTCCCTCACTTTTTCTCACTATTATATTTTGTTTTTGTGTCAGATACTGGGGCCAAGTATTATAACCTGGGTATGCCCGACGTCAAGGCATATAGGTACAGGTATCCGATTCCAGACTTCCTATGACCATAAGATCTCTGAATCATCCCTAAGATGAAAATTCAGAGGCGGCCAGTTAAGTATCGCCAGCTTTTTCATGGTGAGCGGTCCATTTCAACCGGCCATTTTTGTACATTACTTGGGGGTTATCTTCCGCAAAAGAAACAAAATCAGAAGAGGTGTTGCTATCATCATCATACCTTCTTATCCGAAGGTCAGAGTTTGTGAAGCTGTTGTAATAGGCCATTTACTCATTGTAATTTTCCTGACTGACCCCAGCTTCAAAAGACAGGCTGAACTAAATCATTTTGTACAAAACAGTGTAAACTTGTAATATGAAAGAAGGAATGCTAAGCCCACCTAATCTCAGCAATAGATACCCACCAATGTACAACATGCAAGATGCAAAGGTGTTTGTTGATGGTTAGAATAAACATGTAACACTGTTCTTGTGACACCAATAATACAAATCATAGAATCATGAATTACCTTTCAACAAAGAGCTACTAGTACATGCAATGGCTGTCAACCTGGTAAACAAGAAACACAAATTACTGTCTGAGCTGAAGCGTTTGCCTCAGTCAAAGTACATATCCTGATAGAAGTCTATTTTCGTGATTGCAAAAAATGCCCCTGACCTGTTCTACAATTCTTGCAGTTTCAGCAATTAGATTTATAACATTTCAAAGTCACGTTATTTGAACATAACAAATATTTGTAAGGCAGATGAGTGCATAATGTTAAACATCTGATTACAATTACAATACAGCTTTGGCAATGTTCACTTGTTGAATCGAGCTTTTCAAAACAAATATCCAGTAGATCTCTGACTTATCAACACAGTCGTGCACACTAGATAAGATACCAAAATCAACTGCAATAACTTCATAACATAGACAGACAACATGGGATACTTGTATCTCAACTACAAGTATATGATAATGAAGGCCTTTTGCTAAGCATATGAGAACTTTTACAACTCACATTACATACAAAAATGGTAATGTATTGATATTCATCATTTCCACTTATTTTGATCAAAGACACCCTATTTTCCTTTTCCTTTTCCCTTCCCTGGACCTTTCTTAGCGTCCAACTTGGCTTGCAAACGAGCAGCAGCAGCAGCTTTAGCTTCTTCTCTTTTCTTTTTCTCTTCCTCTTTGCTAGCAGCAGCCATTTCCCTCTGCTTCTTCAGTTCACTAATTTAGAAGGAGCACACAGTCAACAATTTATTTGTTTGCAAAGAACTGGAGTGTCATTTTTGGATAATATCTAATGTTTTGCCATCCAAAATGCTAAAAAAATCAAGTCCATTTAACTGAAATAGAAGTAAAAATGGTCTGATTGTGAGGTGCATTTTTAAGTTGTTCTTACATAAAAAAAACAAACGATAGAAAACATTTTAAAATTCATACTTTAAATGATGATCCGTGTGATTCATATTCTTGCGGGACTCATTTTTAGCATTTGTAAATGCTAACTACTCAATAACTAAAATTTGGACATTTCTTCAGCAAACTATCTTAGAGTTTTATTCCCAGAATTTTAACCAACCACTGCAGATAATCTACAAGAAAGAAATAACAGAAATATGACTTACTCTAGACGAGCTCTCTCATCTGAAGCGCTACCAACACTTGAACCCTTACGTGGCTTGCAAGCCAACAGCTCAACTTCGAAAATGAGAGTGGCACTGCACCGTATGTAAACAAATACTTGGCATTAACTACACGTGAAAAGTGGAAAACCAAAAGCTTAGATCAAAACAATACGACGCTGAAATGGAACTTACTTTGGGGGAATGTTTGGTGGGGAACCTGCAACTCCATAAGCATAGTCTGGCAAACAAGTGATTTTTGCAACCTCACCAACCTAAATTTTTTGAGAAAAAGTAGATTGAGTAACATATAGAAGCCAATTTAATCGGTGTCGATGCACACATAGAAAGCATACCTTCATGGTCTTTAAGGCGATGTCCCACGCCTTGATCACAGAGCCCTTTCCAACCTCAAAAGAGAAAATTGTATTATCTTCATGCGTAGTGTCAAAAACTTCACCAGTTTCAGCAAGGACACCTTCATAATGAACTGCTTAAAAAACAACGAAAATGTTGAAAAAAAGAATCATGCACATTTCTTTTAGCCATCTAAGCGAATATGACAGTCAAGTTCATCATAGAAAGTATGATCTAGCAAAGAAAAGGTTCAGATGGTCTTAGATAATTACGTTTAAGGTATAACTGTTATTATTAAATTCAAAGGTGTAAACGTTATAGTTTAGTAGATCAAAAATGTTCAAGTTACTCTAAGGTCTCAACTGTGATGGCATAACAGAAGGTTACAGAAAAATGTGGAGTCCACCTCTTACTTGTTTTTGGGCGCACCAAAGGGTCTCACTTAAAAGGAAATTCGATTGTGGGGGGCTGGAAAGGACAGACTAAACCCTATTATTAATTTCTTAGCTATTCTTTTAGTGAAAAATCACGATAACCCAAAATGCAGGCTTCGATGCCACATTTTCACTATTTAACTAATTTGATCAATAAAGTCAATCAAAGTCATTGCATGCCCTGCCGTCATAAATACTACGCGAATATGCGGAAAGTAAACGAGTGAAAATTCTATATACATCCTCTGCGGAAACGTTGATCGAGGGATCTCCCTTACAAATCATCTACAAACAGAGAAAACTGATTTTTCTGACCTGTTTGGGAAGGTGTTTCTGTTTGGACGTGGATAGGGAAAATGCAACACAATAGGTGCAGAGGGAGGACCACTTATCTCTTCCCAACATGGTTAGTAATCTTAATGATTCGAATATGTTACATAGAACCCACGCCTTTCTTAAAACACAACTATGGAGCAACTCATGTCGGCCACGAAATCCTATTCCTCCCTCACCAAGAATTCCTACATCAGTTTAGTATTATCCAAGATAGTAATAGAGGGACTAATAGACGTACTGTATAACATTAATCACGCACCAACAATCTTCTCAATATCGGATATGGTTATCGCGGCAACTTAACCAAAGTTACTCTAAAATCACATGCAACCATTTTCCTACACTCTTTAAGTTCACTTTTGTGGATTTGACTCTCTAAGCCCTACTTCAGAGTTTAGAAGTACCCAACTCGAACTGCCAGAATAATCAATCTTCCAAGGACAAACACCAAAAGCTCCAGTTTTCTTTCCTTCTACATTAACTTCCACATAATCAAATGTTACTTATGAGCTTTCAACTATGTGCTCTTGGTAAGTATTACAAGAGCTTCTCAACACTCGTAATAAGAAAATGTGACCCATAGAAAAAAGACATTTGCAATACACGAATGCTAGTAAAAACATTTTTATAAATGACAACGAGGAATGCATTTGCTAAACATAATTTTCTTTACGATAATAATTCATTACCACATGTTGAGGATGGGGGTCTCATCTCTTTCGTGAGGTTGTCATGAATGTGGTCGCAGTTGGTGCTATGGACTCCAGAGGTGGTACGATGTAGGTGGTATTGACAACTGCGTGCTCATAAGAATGGTTGTACTCGGCTCCTTCCCAGATGACGTAGATGGTAACACTAAATGTAATTGTCATCGATGTAGTTGCAATTATCCCAGATACTTTTCGATCGTGAGTTACATTTACTCCATATTCTTGTCAAACACCCAATTGCAAACTAATCTCAGTATGACTCCCCAAATATACCAATGCCCTTGCAAAACCCTCATCATCTGGAAACTCCTATCTACACCATCTGAGATTGTCTCACCTATCGTGCCCAAACAATATTTTTCAAAGACCGGGGGATGCTTCCCAATCGATGCAAACCCTCGACTGATTCTTGCAAGATCGCAGTTGTCCTGTCTCCCAAAGAACTCAAACGGGAACCTGTTGCGGTTTCACCCATCTAGCATCCCAAATTCTTTATATTATAACCCACTTCGATTTCTCCAAACTCGAGCGGAAGCTCAGATATTCTCTCTCCAAGCATCGACACCATCAATGGATAGCAATGCGTTGTGATTTATACCCTTAAATGTGGGGTTTCCACCATCAATTGCATACCCTTAAACAATTTTCCACCAATCGATGGTGCGGGGGTATGCAATTCGGAGGAAGCCCCACATTGGAGGCTGTAAATCACAACAAATTGCTATTAATTGATGGTGTCGATGCTTTCGAAGGGTTACAAACAGAGGGTGTAAACATTGCCACCTATCGGGGTTGGCATTCTTTAGGAGAAGGAAAATCTAAGATTTCGCTCGAGCTCGGAGAAATTGAAACGAGTTCTAATTTAAGGAATTATGGAGGCGAGATGGGTGAAATCGCAAGGTGTTTGTATTTGAGTTCTAGAGGAGGCGGGACAACTCAGATCACGTGAGAATAACTCCAGGGTTTGCAGGGATTTGGAAGCATCCGTGGGTCACTGAGAAATTCGGGGTTCACATTCTTTAGGAGAAGGAACATCTGAGATCTTGCACGAGTTTGAAGAAATCGAAACGGGTTCTAAATTAAGGAATTGGGGAGGCAAGATGGGTAAAACTGCAACAAGTTCTCGTTTGAGTTGTTGTGGAGGTGGGAGACCTGCATCGCAAGACAGTCGAGGGTTTACAGCGATTAGGAAGCATCCCCTAGTCTCTGAGAATAATATTTTGGGCACGATAGGTGAGACAATCTCAGATGATGTAGATGGGGTGACCTAGGAGTATCTAAACGAGTAGAAGAAAAGATGCTAAGTTGTTCGAACGAGCCTTGGAGACGTTCGAACGAGTAGAAGAAAAGACAAGCCAGAAGTTTTGTTCCAGATTTTAGGCAAAATTGCCAAGGTTGCTGGAACGAGCCTTGGGGTCGCTCGAACGAGTTGAAGACAAAGGTTTTGCCTTGTTTTTTAGGCTTATTTTGGAGTAGTTCAAATGATTATGGGTCTTCAGAAGACCAAACTTGTTGTCTCAGTTTTCAGGCTTACTTTGGGAAGTTGTTTGAATGACCTATGGATCCGTTCTAACGACTATCGCGACTACTTCTAAATTAGGTATTTTTAAGGACAATTTCGTCCTATATTGTAACTAGGAAACTTGCAACCTATTGGAAAGGGCAAGGCTAGGCAATATGAAAGGAGGATCTAAGTTGTAAATTAGAACTTAGGGTTTTGAGTAGTTCTTTGTAATCAATTGAATTGAGCAATAAAAGTTCCTATTGAGAAATTATCTCCCAAATCGCTTATTTTATGTTAATTCTTCTTCGAAGGAGACTCTAGTTCGATTGTGGTTATGGGGGTTGCAGAAGATGAAGGTTTCGCAAGAACATACATTGATATCTTTGGGGAGTCATACTGTGATGGGTTTGTAATTGGGTGTTTCACAAAAACAGGGAGTAGATGCAACTCACGATCGAAGAGTATTCGACGGAGTATCCGAGATAATTGTAACTACATCGATGACAATTACATGGAGTGCTGACATGTTAGCGTCTACTAGGCCTGTACACGGGTTGGATAGGCCCGGGTTAAGGCCTAGACCTGGTCCGACTCGGCTAAATCAGTTTACAAACCTGAATCCGGACCGGTCAGCAATCAGATCCGAGCCAGACTAATCGGGTTGGGCCGGATTCAAAATCGGGTTTTTGCTTCTTCCCAAATTACAAAAAAAATCCTAAGAACCTAATCTCTGCACCTCTCTTCCCCATTACAAAATCACAAATTACAAGCCCAAAACCTAAACAATGCTTCAAAGGGAGAGAATTCCAGAACCCCCATCTCTCTATATCTTCCCCATTAATTTATTCACTATTAATCAAAACCCCTAAAAATGAGTTCTCAATCTCTTTCATCAAAGAATATTAGAGAGAGAGCAAAGCAAACTTAAACTCCAACAACAACGCCATTGTTTTTGCAATATTACTCTTTTGTAGTTGTTTTTGCAATAATCACATCGATTCTCAAACTCCAAAACCATTATTTAAGTTTGGGATTCACTGGCTACTAGTACCCCTTTCTTCACTTGTAGATGATGAAAAAGGATGGTTGCAAGAAGGTTTAATGGAGGATGAATATTGGATAGGGAGAAAGATTTAATAAAGAAAGAGAGATGAATTTTGATGGAGGAAGATAAAGAGATTTCAAACTGAGAGTATAGATTTAGAGATATAACACCAAATCCGGTCCGATTTGAGTTTGGTCGGTTATCATAAACCACCGGATCTGACCCGGTGATAAAAGAGAGAGAGATGAATTTTGATGGAGGAAGATAGAGAGATTTCAAACTGAGAGGAGTGTATAGATTTAGAGAGATAACACCAAATCCGGTCCGGTTTGAGTTTGGTCGGTTATCATAAACCTAAACCGAATCTGACCCAGTGGTCTAGAAAAACAAAATCAAAATGTTTGGTTGTTCCTTAAACCCGAACCGAACCGGCCGGGTCGGGTTCTTAGGTTTCTGGGTTCGGTGTACAGCCCTAGGGTGTCATCATCTGGGATAGAGCCGAGAATAACTATTCCTACGAGCACGAAGACATCACAACCATTTACATCGATTTTTCTGTAGTTCATACCACCATCCGCGACCACACTCATAGCAATCTCGCGAAAGAGATGACGACCTCCCTCCTTTACACCTCATAATGACTTATTATCATAAAGAAAATTATATTTAGCAAATGAATTCCTCAAAAATTATATTTAGCAAATGGATTCCTTCCGATAAAAAAATAATTGTATTTGCATAGCAGCAAGCTTATGATTGTTTCTTTAAACAACACAAACCAAATATCAACTGATTTGTACTCAACTTCCTAGAAAAGGACAAGAAAAGTATTAAGGAAGGATTCACGAACGAACTTTATCATGATATATGCAAGACTCTCAATGTCTTCCACTTCTCCGAAACTAATAACAACATCGAACATCATAAGAACCATTAACATAATTGTTAGAAAACTAATAACGCGGAAGCTAAATTAACCTTGATTAATACTAAGATATCTCAATTGCATAAAATAAAAATCAAAGACCTAGAGTTTATGAGATTTACCCCAAACTCTACAATCTCTCTCTAAGGCTAAGTCTTTTCTCTCACTCAAACCAACATACCAAATAAACTAAGTTTAGGCTCTCTTTTATAGAAGAAGAGACCTAGCACAAATAGAAACCCTAGCTAGACTTTAATTATGAGACTTCTCCTAATTATAATTCAATTAAAGTAAATAACATAAACTAAATAAGAGGGTGCGCACATGATGTACAAAATGTGTTATGCGTAGTCATGAGTACGGCCACTTGACTTATCAACTCTCTCTATCTAAGAAGAGTTTGTGAGAAAATCATCACGACGTACGAAACGTGCCATGCGTGGTCGTGGGTACGACCACGTGACTTATCAACTCTCCACGTTTAACAAGAGTTCTTCCACAGTATTTTCCAAAAGTCATTAAAAAAAATGTACGCCAAAAGAAGCAGGAAGACAACTGCAAATTCTTCCACGGTATTTTCCGTACCCATTAACTCTGGTTGCATAACAAAACAAGATCTTGAACTCGAAAGAGGTACCTCCGAGAAGTGAACGATTGCCAATCCGTCCACGGTACTTGCCGTTTCCAATAATTTTGCATACGAAACAAAATACTTTGCCAAAAACCCTGTTGGTAAGATTATGCAAATTCCTCAAAAATCTATTTACCTCTATACTTGCATGAGCCTCCCTCTCTTGCCAAAATGGATCAAACTTGCGCTCTTTTCAACAACATGGATTTGTAGTAACATACTTGTCGTCGAGGTTCCCGGATTTGTGGTCAGAATAGTGAAAGTACTTGTGGCCATTGGTGATGTATTTATTCTCGTGAAACCCGAGCTCGAGTCTGAGCTCGCGACTCCACTTTGGTTTGCTTGAGTTTGGGACCAAATCGTGTGACGAATGCTCAGGCCTGTTTTGAGTTGAACTGAGGCCTGGGTTCGCGGCCCCAATTGGGCTTGCTTGAGCTTAGGTGTGGTTCCTTCACTTTGGGCCTCGGTCAAAAAATAGTAAACGCATGTGGGTCACGTGGTTTACTTAAAGGCATGCCACGATAGTCTCTGTCTCTGCCATATGTCTTCGCTGACATGCCAATTAGTGTGCCGAAATATGTGTCACCAACTGCCGTGTGCCTCGCACGTGCGGCGTAACTCCTCCTTCCCTGATGAAATCAAGCTCGTCATGCGGCCACCCCATCGGCGAATAATCGTTTCCCGGCGCCCCCAAGCCTTGAAAACCTACACTAAGTACTCTATTCCTCGGTTGGACAACTTCGTTTCTCAGAGTTTATCCAATCACCTCCGATTCAACACCTACAATTGTCGATAGTTTCGCCTTCCTCGTGGCTTTGTACGGCTACTCCTCTCTACGATTATCACTCCTAGAGCTTCCCACATTGGAATCAATGACACCACAGATCTGATGTTGAGTTTTGGGTGTCGTTACTTCTCCGATGACTGTTCCTGCAATATGCGGTAATCCTAGGTTTGGGTTGCCATTTTTTGGCTCGACTCCGAACCCGACACACATCCTGGTGACACTCGTATTATTTTAAACCACTCTGGTGGTCTCAAATTATTCAAAAACTGGCATCTCTTTGCAATCGCTAATAACTTCTTCCTCAATCCCATAATTTTGTTCATCGCTGCCGAACAACTCAGCGAAACCCCACTCCTCAATTTGTTCGACTCGGGGTATTGGTTTTAAATTGGGGTTGGTCTTATTCGATTGGGCTTCCTGATGATTGGAATCGTTGATCATGTGAACCCCTTGTATCAAAGTCACAACCTCCTCGTTGTCCTTTGATCGAGAACTCTTTGACATCTCTCTGTCTTTCTCACCTACTAGATCAATCACACGGTAAACCTCTCTCTTCGTCGTCTCTTCGAGGTGTTTCATTTCCAAGCCATTTCCAATGAATTTTTTCGAATCCTCCGTCACAACTCTCGCTTCCAACCTTGCTACCTCAAGAATCACATGAACAAATAAGGCAAACCTAGAATCGCTCATCGTTCGTCGTAAAAGAAAATTCCCACAGAAAATACTGTAGCGGATACAGAAACCACTGTATCAACGCTGAAATCATTGTAGCAACGCTGAAATCACTATAGCAAAAGAAGAAGAAAAAAAATCTCCCCACAGAATCTGGTTAGCTCTGGTACCAATTGTTAGAAAACTAAAAACGCATAAGCTAAATTAACCTTAATTAATACTAAGATATCTCAATTGAATAAAATAAATGTCAAATACTTAGGGTTTATGAGATTTACCCCAAACTCTACAATCTCTCTCTAAGGCTAAGCCTTTTCTCTCACTAAAACCAGCATACCAAATAAACTAAGTTTAGGCTCTCTTTTAGGAGAAGAGACCTAGTACAAATAGAAATCCTAGCTAGACTCTAATTTTGAGACTTCTCCTAATTATAATACAATTAAAGTAAATAGCATAAACTGAATAAGAGGGTGCGCACATGATGTACGAAACATGCTATGCGTCGTCGTAGGTACGACCACGTGACTTATCAGTACATCATTGGAAAACTAACACAATTCAATTACCACAGTAATATACAAACTTGAAAAGACAACAAACATACCATCAACAAGGGGAAAGTTTTCAGACGGAGAATCAGCGTTAACTTTCGCCTGCCTTATAATTGTTTTCATCACACCCCGATCTCCACTTAAATCAATCACATCCCCCATCGCCTCGTTTATCATAAAATATCAAATGCCACACAATTAGGCAAACTTTATGAACAAAACTTCACCTGAACTTAATAAATACACACCCATATACAAATTAACAAAACCCCAAACAACAATTCACCAAATTAAACTCATTAACAGATAATCAAATAAAACAATCACCAAATTACACACTGATATGAGAGCATAAGTAGCCGTTATAAACCCTAGTAATTTGGAAAACTTACAGTGATTGTAGTAATAGCGAAGCTCACTAACGAAGTGGAACCAAAATTGGAGTTTCGGGTAATATTTCGGAAATGAAATATCGGGAAACTTCAACGGCCATATCCGACCCCTGTGTGTGTGTGTGTGTGTTTCACACGTGAGAGTAGATACCTCCAATGGTTTAGGTAAACAATAGTAGAGCCTCTCCAATAGTTTCTTTCACCGGTGTGGCCGAACAGTGCCGGAGCGTATGCAACGCTACGTTCATATACATTTTGCTCTAATATTTTTCTTTTGTGGAATATGGGGGTTTTGTGCCTCGTTGAATAAGAGAAGAGGCGAGAAAAGTAAAATCTTTTGTAAAATGTATGACGATAACGATAATGTCTTTTTATTGGTACAATATGAGGTGGGGGTGGACATCGGGTTAGCTTATATATAAAGGTCTGGATGCCCCAAAATATTTGGAACAAAAAAGGCTAACTCGTAAGGAAGGATTTAAATAACGTCCAAAAAAGGCGCTCAACTATACTTCTTACAATTAGAAGATAAAAAATGCAAGCAATATGAATATACCGGCATGGAAGTGTGTTGTATGCACTTTGTGATAAGTGTGAGAAGATGCGAACCCGGCTTTTGTGAAGACGTATGCACCTATCTCTACTTGAGACCTCTTTTAAATGATGTTATTTGGCAAATGACAACCCATCAATGACATAATCCCTCTAAAATCTCAAAGCTATTTTTTTAACCTCAAACTACCTTTCATTTCGTGCTAACTTCTCCATCTCATGAGAAACATTTATAAATCTCTTCATCTTAACCAATAGTTTTCCACAATTATTATATTATTTTATTGTAACTCTACTATGATTAGCTAGACTATTTATAAACAATACCAAAAACTCTAGTTGGATTTTTGATTTCGGCAATTTTTTTTAACAAATGCTACTATAATATCACAACAAAAATAATACGTAGGCAAATTTTTTTTTTCTTTCGTGAATCACTATCTTGTGTTTGTTGATTATGTGACTTTAAGAAATATCATCGACACCTTTAAAATTTTTGTAGAGTTTGATTTTTCTAATTGTATTGATATTGCTCACCTCTCATTTTGAAATTTGGGTTTGAAATTTTTTTCGTTCATTAATGAGAGAGTTCTCAAACTAGAAGTTTGAAAATTTTGAATGTAGAGTAGTAGTGGTTTATAAGCAAAAGGTAGAGATAAAGATGTAATAATAGAAGAAGGTATTTTAAGATTTCTAATTTACTTTGAGAGATTTGTGGGAGAAAATTCTTGATGGGTTGCCATTTGCCAAATGACATTATTTGAGAGAGGTCTCATGTAGAGATATGTGCATATGTCCTCAGGCAAGCCGGGTTCATTTTTAAGGTGTGTAGTTTAAATCACCATGCACCATATATGTGGAACCGAAGATTTTATCTTAAAATTAATTGGGAGTGAGGGGAGTAGCCTCAAAATTTTATTTTATTGAGGTACAAGGCTGAAATACCCGATGTTTGGCCATGGTTTCGCAGAATAGAGGCCACTACACTTTACTGTGTCCTAGATCAAGCAAAATAGGAAGTTGCACGGCAGAAATTATTGGAGATACTTGCCTATGGAAAAACGACAGAAGTTGCAGCTACAGTTGTTGCAGAGAAGATGATGGAATGGACTTAGCCAAGGACCTAAAGATAGAAGTGGGAAACAAGGAGAGGGGAGTATTAGAAGAAGAAAAGTAAGGATTTGCTAAAAATCTTTTTGGTTACTCAGGTGGATGGACATTAACAGTTTGAACCGGTTTTCTCAGAGATAGTTTTAGGCATGGAACTAACTATCCAAAGATTTCCCCGCAATATGGATGTTTTCCTCGGTCACAATGCAAATTTTCCTGATGACATTCTTAGATAGGCCCGGTAATAATCATTGTTTCATGATATGCGGTAAAACAACAGCTCTAGCCTCCAGTTTATATTTTTCATCCGCCTATTTACTGTTTAGCAGTCCTCCTTCCTTAATAATTCAAAATTATTTCAACGAAAGACAAACTGTACATCTTTAGCCCTGTGAATCTCAACTCAGGAGCGGAAAATATAAGCGGAGAGCGGCCGTAAATGCAAATAGCAATAATAAATAAATGATATTTTTAAAATACCCAATTCAACATGTAGGCCTCCCCAAGTTCCTATGCCATGTTATCTTTCTAGGTAAAAGCTCATTAGATATAGTATTCTAAAATTTTGAAACCATATAAACAAGTAAATTATTATCCTCTGTCTGCATTGAACAAGCCTGCAATGGAAAAAGGGAATCTTTCTCCATAGTCCATAATGCTTCATCAGATCTATATCAGCTTAATATGACACTCTAACCATACACATAAACCAATTAAGCTAAATATATCAAACATAAAAATTATGCTTATAGGGCTTCAATGTAAAAAATGCCTTTAATATCTCATATTCGTCTACCAATTACACCAATAGATCACACTAACATCTCCAATCCCTCCTTCGTTTACAAGCAGGAACAAAAAAAAAATCTCTAAAATCTACAACTATATATTCCCTCAAATACTAGACTGAGAAATATGGAAATCAAGAATCAGCATAGTCACGCCAGCAGATTAGCATTGTCACACATCTTCTCATTATGTAGAACCTGGCTCTTTGTTCCTTCACTAAGCTTGCACATTTCCTACTAAAAGAAGACTTTTTAGACTTTTTGGAGTTTCCCACGAACCCTGAAGACGAAGTACTTCTGATGAACTGGTCTTTCTTAGATAGCTTTGAGTTGTCGTCGATGTAAAACTGATGAGAAGTAGCAACTACAGCCATTGATGGAAAGGAGAGAATTGGAGAGAAGGGTTAAAGATGATAGGTTTGGAGATGTATGGGAAATAAAAGACAAATTGTTGGGTGAGTTTGAAGAGACTAGTCAGTGCTCACTCCTGTAGTAGTACTCAGTAGTAAGAGTAGTAAGAGAGATGGTGGGGATGAGATATTTATAAAGAGAGAAGAGAGTGATACAGATACTGGGGGCAGGGTAGTGGGTATCACTATCACATGCCCACCCTATCATAGAGATTTCCCTTCTATCTGATGCTTTGTTTGAAACTACATTAGTTGTACTACTACAGTTACTGATATAGGGTTAAAAATCCCACTAAAAACAATTTGACAAAACTCCTCTTCTAATGTAAATTGGATGCTATATTTGCAATTTAAAAAAGTTACCGCCCCATAACTTGTATCTGTTTTCCCTCAATTAAGGCCAGTCTAAAATCAGGAATTTTTTTTGCAAAAGGTTTAGATTTTATAACAAACGAAACAGCCTTTACAAACTAGGGGACCTCGTCTAGTTAATCGAGGAGAGCCCAAAATAACCACAAGGAAACTACGAAACTACAGATATCAACAAAATCTAAAGTATTCCGTGTGAGGGTCTTTAATCCTTATAAGGAGTTCCGGTCTTCCCTCAGTCCATTCCTCAAAGGGTATGCTCTCTCTGGATCCTCTTTTAGCCATTGTATCTGACGAAAAATTTGCTTCTCTCCAGGTTGCGCTGAATCTGATTGCTTGTATAGAGTTGAGTATTTGTGTCCACTTATTTCTGAATTTCCAATGTATTTTCTGCGTGACGAAAGCATTGATTGCTGCCATGGAGTCTGAAACAATCCACAGGTTTTTCCATCCTCGTTGTACCGCTTTTTCCACCCTGTCTATGATAGCATTAACTTCAGCCATGTAATTGGTTGTTATTCTAACTGATTTGCAGAACGTTCCTAGGACTCTGCCTTCCCAACCTCTATAAACAATTCCAATGCCAGAAGGACTCGAATTTCCCAACGCCGAACCGTCACAACATAATTTAATTTCGTTCTCATTAGGTAGCATCCATATGCAGCTTTTAATCTCCGGAGATTTACCCATTTTGCAATCTACAGAGAAGGCTTTGATGATTTGTAACTCAGAGACTGTGTTGTACATTCCGTGCTTAGACAGTTTTGCGTTGTTTTCTACTTCTCTTAGCACCATGTTTTGTATATCTCTTATTGTTAATTTGGTTTCATCAAATCGGATTTTGTTTCCACAGCCAACGACTTACCGAGAAGACCATCGTTATCCATAGGTCGTTCAGGTATAAACTCAGCGCTTTGCTTTTGTCTAAAATCTGTTTTCAGCTATCGTTCTCAGCAACAGCAGCAATGTTGAACGTACTTGTTGCCCAGCTCCAAATCACTTTTGTTACATTGCATTCGAAGAATAAATGGTTCGCAGATTCAGATGTGAGACCACAGTGATTGCAGATGGAGACAAGCTGAATTCCTTTCCTTTGAATCAAGTCATCAGTAGGCAATATTTGGTTCATAAGTTTCCATGCAAATCCACTAAGACCTGGGTGTAGGCATTGTAACCAAGTATACATCCACCACCAAGCTGTGTCTAGACGGTCACGAGTACTTTCAAAAGCATTTTTGACTGAAAAGTCACCATGTATATACGGTTTCCATATCTAAATAGCTTATGAATTTGGGTTGCAAGTAATACTAGAAATGTTTATACCCATAGCCAAGAGAGCGAGCGAGATATCCGTAGGAAAGTCCCAACCATCAGGGTTAATGAAGTCACTGACCTTGGCTGTACATAGTTTCCAAAGATGATTTGGAAGGTCTATGTGTTCTTGTAGCGGAATAGAAGTAGCCCAAGTGTCTCTCCAAAAGTCGACCTTTTTACCATTTCCAATAATCCATCCTATAAACGGTTTGGTAATCGGTTCTGCAAATTTGATTTCCGTCCAGACAGAGAAGCTCTTATGATATTTGATCCTCTCCCCACTCTTTGTATGGAATTTAGCATAGATCATTTGTGCCTATAGTTCTTCTCTTTGCATGAAGATCCAGTTTAATTTGTATAGCATTGCATTGTTAACCTCCTTTAGACTTCTTATTCTCAAGCCACCTTCTTAACCAGTTTGCACAATTTTTTCCAACGAAGCGTGATCCCCTTTCTCTTTGTAGGATCTCCAGTCCAAATAAAGTTTCGAATAATAGCATCCCCTTCTTTAATTAATGACTGAGGCCATTTGTAAATGGCCATATTATAAATTGGAATACTGGTTAATATAGATTTGGCCAGAACTATTCTCCCTTGAAATGATAGCATTTTCCCATTCCAACTGTTCGCTCTCTTCCTAATTTTTTCCAAAAGAGGTGCTATAGTGCTTTTCGTTAACCGTCCTTGTACCAGTGGAATTCCAAGGTAAGTCTCTGGGAATCCTCCTTCTCGAAACCCAAACATATCAATAACCTCATTTCTTCTATAGTGAGGAATGTGACCAATAAATATTTTGTTTTTTTTCAATACTAACCATCTGCCCTAACGCAAGTTGATAATTTAGAAGTACTTTGTGCAGATTTCTTAAACATTTGGTAGCTCCATTGACAAACAAAAAAATATCGTCAGCAAAAAAAAGGTGAGCAGGACTAGTACTACCTTTTATCTTGACCATGGGATTGATCTTCTTTTGTCCCACCATGAACTTAAGATTAGAGTTGAGTATATCTTTAGCAATAGCGAAAAGCAGCGAAGAGAGTGGATCACCTTGTTTAAGACCCCTGTACGCTTTGAAGTATCCAGAAGGACTGCCATTTATGGAGATAGATATCATTCCTGTGTTAATAATAGTTAGGATCCAGTTGCAAAAAGAATTGCAAAACCCAAATGATCGGAGAGCTTTGATAAAAAAATCCTAACTCATCGTGTCATATGCTTGGGTAATATCAAGCTTTAACCCAACGTTCCCCCCTTGTCTTTTCGTTTCAATCACATTTATCAACTCTGAAGCCATGCAAATATTATTTTGTATGCTTCTATTAAGTATAAACGCACTTTGTTCTGTGGAGATAATTATTGACGCAATTAGAGGGAGCCTTGTGGCAAGAATCTTCGTGATAATTTTGAACGTAAAATTGCTAAGGCAGATAAGCCTATAGTCTTTCACATAAGAAGGTTTCTTTACCTTAGGGATTAACACTATAAGGTTCGAGTTGAAGTTTACTGTAAGAGCTCCATCCCTGAAGAAAGAAGATGTGCCTTTCACGATATCTTCCCCAATAACATCCCAATATGTTCTAAAGAATGCTCCAAAAAATCCATCCGGCCCAGGTGAACTTTGTTCATCTAGAGAAAAGACTGCATTACGAATTTCCTCCTCATTAGCAATACCTGAGAGACAATGGTTTTCTTCCTGCGTAACAAATACTTCGTTATGGGTAAATAATTCTGGACATTCTATCACATCATGTCTTGCAAACTTTTCTTCATAGTAAGTGAGGATATAGTCTTTAATGTTGTTTTGATTAGAGAGCACCTCCCCATTTTGGTCTTTAATTTGCATAATAGATGACTTGACCCATTTCATTTGCGTAGAATGATGAAAAAAGGAAGTGTTTCGGTCCCTAATAAACAACCATTTGATTATCAATCGTTGTCTCCAGTCTTCCTCCTCCTTCTCCTCAATTCTTTCCAGTTCTTTGGATTTGTTTAGCATCTATAAATTCAGAAGATCATTTGTCTTGTCATCTTCTTGCTAAATTTGCAGCTGAAGAATCTCTCTCTCTCTAGCTCCTTCTTGTTATGAACAGATTTATCGAGCACATGTATTTTCTAGATTTTAATCGTCGTCTTCAGTCTCCTGAGTTTCAACATTATTACGAAAAGAGGGGCAACATACAAAGTCTGATTCCAGCTATTCTCAGCCACTTCTCTAAAGCTTTGTTCCTTGCTCCAAAACTGCATATATCGGAATGAAATGTTACGCGGTTTAGCTATTCCATTACACTCCCCAAAAAGAAAATAATGGTCAGACTTGGTGCGAGGAAACACCTTTACCTTCCAGTTTTGGAATTTGGCATTCCATCGATTATTGATAAGGCTTCTATCCAGTACACTCAAAATTCTCATTACCCCTTTTTATCCATTACACCAGGTATACGTAATCCCAAATGTAATACTTTCTGTAAGATAAGCTGCATTTATCACATCTGAAAATTCTGCTACTGCTCGAAGATAAGGAGGTTTCCTTCCTTTTTTTTTCCGACATTCTTAAAACTGTATTAAAATCCCCAATACAGAGCCATGGTAATTGATTATTACTGGAAATTTGTAACATCTGGCTCCAAAGTTTTACTTTGTAAAACTGCAGACAATCTGCATGAACAAATGTGAATAGATACTCAATAAAAACGATAGATATATGTTGATTAGTACTCATAATCACACTCGGAATCTGGAGACCCTCCTTCCAGAGAATCTAAATATTTCCTTTATTCGCCCCTTCTTCATTGTTGATAATAATATTATTGTAACCTGAAATGCGAAATCCCTTCACAAAAATTTTTGGTTCTACAAACCCAATTATGTTAGGATTCAGCTCCACAATTTTTTTTCCTGATGTATATCATTGTATTCTTGTTCTCCAGTCCTCTAGCATTCCAGAAACGAACTCTCATTATAAACCTGAATTAGCTCGTGTTATCCTCGGTTCCATTGTATAAACTCTCCCCCCTCTAATTATTTGATTTGGTAATAAGTCTTGTTCTTCTTCTTCCATAATGTCTGCCTAACTCCCCGGATTAAGCAATTTTCTTACCTGCTCAACTGAACTGTACTGTTCTCCAGAGTTTACTCCTTCACTATGTTGTATGACCCCCTTGCTGTTACTGTTATTCAAATTCTCCTGACTTTTGACCTCTTCCATTCCCATATCAGTAAGCTTTTCTTGTTCCACACTGTCCCCTTCACTAAGAGCATAGTATTTGTTGGTCGACTCTTTATCTTGAAGTTGCACATTGGTTTTAGATTTTGGTGATTAACTTCTACCTCTTCTTCCTTTGATAGCTAACCATTCTCCCAATGCCATATCACTCGTACCTTTTCCTGCAGTAGACTCTGTAAAATATGTATGTTTGTTCGGTGGACTAGTACTTTGTACTTTCTTATTCTTCTCCATCTTGCTCGGTACTTCTGTTATAGGCGGATCTTGTTTTCCCTTGCTCTTCACGATTCCAGGATTTTTATTGTTCTTTGGCGCTTGGTTCTGCTCGCCTCTGAATACTCTTTGTATCACGTTACATTCTGCAATACAATGCCCAACATTCTTGCAATGATTATAAAATTTGGGTACCCTATGAAGTATAATCTTTTGATTTATCATCTTTCCCTCAATGTCGATAAGAACATGATTAGGAATAGGCTGTGACAGATCAATATCAACTAGAACACTAGCATTGTATCCATAATCATGATTAAGTGTGGATTGGTCTTGCTGAATTGGTGTACCCAAAGTCTTCCCCAACGATAAAATAATCTTCAGACTCCATAGTTCGCTTGGTAATCCCAGAAATTTGCGCCAAATGAGAGCATTCGTGTTCTTGTGGTTTTTAACCGAGAAAAAGGACTTCAAGGCATCAATCTCATTGGCATCTTCTCAACTATCCAAGGTCCATGACTCCATACGTAATTTTTGTCAATTTCATTATCAAGTTTGATGATGAAGAAGCCTTTTCCTAGAGGGATTAGCTTCTATTGACCCGAGATTTTCTATTTGTTTATTGCGTATTCTTGAACATCTTTAAATTTCACCTTCTGAAGATCCAACTGGCCTATCAAGCTATACTTGAATTGTGACACCCCAATAACAACCTCTCCTGCAGGAATTGAGACGAACGGAGTATCTCCCCGCTTCCCTATTTCAAGTAATGTCGGAGTTTTATTGGGGATATTCTTACTACTTCTTACTAGATCAGCATATGATTGTGTAGATTTATCTGTGTTCATAACCTTATAAGGGATTTTACCATGGAGGGATGCATTTTTCATAACCTATTTTTCATGTTGTTGTGTTATCTGCAACTTAGATGTTACACTATCCTTCAGCGTTCCCGGTACATCCAATTTCTTCTCTTCTCCCATGAATCTCCATGGGTAGCAAACCTTGATTCCCTATCCAACTTCCATGCCTTAAGTTTCTAGCATAATCTGAATTCAGAATTTCCAGAAACCCTAAATCAGTTTTCAAACCCTAACTACAAAGAAAAGATTTCTTTGTAACCCGGATTGATTGCTGATTACAAAAATCAGATACGATGATTGATTAAGTTGTAATTGATCGATTTAGAGAGATGAATTTTTTGCTCTGCATACTTATTTGATTAAGTTGTCCTTTTCGTTTACTAGTTTAAAATCAGGACTTAACTTAAGGCAAAAGTTGGTAAATAAAATGTACAATTTGCATACGATACAAGGTCAAGTACCTCGAGAAACACTACTTATTTGTGAACACAAATATTAAATTAGTTTGATTTTCGTTATAAATTTTATTTACTTTAAAGAAAAATTTGGATTTTGGCCCCAGCAGAAACTGAAAATTAGCGTTTAGACCCCAATTTTGTGGAGCTATTTGCTATTTGAACAAAAAATGTTACAAGTCGTTCGAACGAGATTTCTTTCCATTCGAATGAAATTAGATTTGTTCGAACAGAAAATGTTTATGTTCGAATAGACCACACCGGGCACCTTTTATTCGAATAAAAGTGCGAATACAAATAGTGTGTTCGAATAGATTTCAGAAAAACTCAATTTTGAAATTTGTTTGGAGACCTTGACTTTCCTCGAGATATGAACGATTGTAAAGAGTTCCCCTAGTATATAAAGGGGGACTTAAGTTCTTTGAGATGAATCATTTTAGACAATCCTTTGGTGAGAACATTTGGGTAGATTTCTTGAGTGAGAAATCTTAATTGGGTTTGAGTGATTGTAATTGGGATCTTGAATAAACTCTCCATTTTTCTCTCTCTTATACGGTGGACGTAGGCAATTTGTCGAACCACCTTAAACTTGGTGTTGTGTGTATTTCTTTGATTGTGCTTGTTTGTTACTAACCCAAATCGACTTAGAGTTTCAGCTTCTGTGGTCGTGACTCAATAATTGGTGTCAGAGCGATGTCGATTCCTCGGTGGTGCGCAATTTTGAGGTAACTTTGGGTTTCTAAATTTTAATTTGGTTTTGGGATTTGGTTGTTCATGAAAATTGGGGGAAACATGGGAGACGTAGTTGAATCTAGTTCTTCGGCCCTGAAAAAAGGAATACAACGGTGATGTTCAACAATGCAAAGATTGAAGTTGAGAAATTCAATGGCACCATTAACTTCAGCATGTGGCGATGCGAGGTTATTAATGCGCTAAGTCAATTGGACTTAGATGAGGTATTGAAGGAAAAGCCGAATGAAGTAGAGGAGAGTGTTTGGAAGAAGATGAACAAGAGACCTTGTGGTCAAATTCTCTCGTGTTTGGCTCAAGACATTAAATACCTTGGCAAAGGAATTTTGGAGGATTCTAGAGGAGAAGTATTTGGTGAAGAACATCTAAAATTGACTCCATTTGAAGAGGAAACTTTATCGCTTCAAAATAAGATAAGGGATTAGTATGTCGGAGCACTTGAACGATTTAACCAAGTTATTAGCCAACTTGGCGAATCTAGAGGAAATGGTTGGCGATGAAGACAAAATACTATTGCTCTTGAACTCGCTTCCCGACGAGTACGAGCATTTCGTTATGATGATAACGTACGGGAAGAGTTCATTATAATACTCGAATGTGACTACGGCTGTTGTAAACCAAGAATATCGGATAAAGGAAAAATGTGAGTCTGAGAAGTCGACATCCGAAGCATTAATGACTAGATGGAGGTCTTCAGACTAAAAGAAGTCGAGTGGTAATAACCTTCGATCAAAGTCGAAAGGTTACGGTGTAAATAGTAACAAATTGGGTAGGGATCAATACGCGTTTTGTAAGAAAACGGGTCATTGGAAAAATGATTGTCCCGCGCTTAAGAAGAAGAAAGCGGGAAAAATAGGTTCTTCTGTGAATTTGGCTCAGGACACGAAAATAGGAGGTAATGATTCGAATTTCTCTTTTACTCTAACTTCTAGTGCATGTGTTAGTGATACAAAAGAATAGATTTTAGATTCGGGTGCTACTTATCACAATTGTCCCAAAAGGAGTTGTTTTTCTAGTTTGAAAATGCTAGAAGATGGAGCGGTGTTGATGGGTAACGATAATCCATGCCGCATCTTGGGGATAGGTACCATTCGACTAAAATTGTGCAATGGGTTAGTTAAAAAGATTGATGAGATTTGGTATATTCCGACGATGAGGAAGAGTATTATCTCGACGGGTTTACTTGTAGCGAAAGGTTACAAGGTTGTGTCTGAGAATTGGGTAAAAAGGGTTCTTAAGGGAGCCATGGTGATATTGAAGGGCCACAGAAGAAGTAACAATGTATACTATTTGGATGGTACAGCTGTTCTTGGTGAGGTTACTACCGCGGGAAGGGAAGAGACCACTTTCATAGATACTACTCTGCTATGGCACATGCGTTTGGCGCATGCTGGGGAAAAGTCCTTAAGAGTTCTCGCGAACCAGGGGCTATTGAAGGGTGCCAATGTGTGTAAATTAGAATTTTGTGAACACTGTATTCTGGGCAAGCAAACAAGGGTAAAGTTTGGCACTACTATCTACAGTATTCGTGGAACCCTTGATTATGTTCACTCTGATGTTTGGGGACCCTCCAAGAATGCATCGCTAAGGGGGAATCAATACTTTGTGTCTTTCGTAGATGCCTTTTCTAGGCGGGTATGGGTATATACCATGAGGAGGAATAATGAAGTTCTAGAAATTCTTATTACGTGGAAGAAGTTGATTGAGACTCAGACTGTTAGAAAGATCAAAGTGCTCCATTCGGATAATAATGAGGGGTACACTAGTGATCCATTCTTGCAAGTATGTCGGGATGAGGGGATAGTTCGACATTTCACAGTTAGAGAGACACTGCAACAAATGGGGTAGCCGAGCGCATGAACCGTACTTTGTTGGAGAAGGTTCGGTGTATGTTGTCCAATTCTAGGTTGGGCAAGGCATTTTGGGCCGAGGCTTTGACATATGTATGCTAGCTCATTAATAGGTTGCCTCCAGCTGCAATTAAGGGTAAGACACCAATGGAAGCTTGTTCGGGAGAGCCTGCTTCAGATTATAATATTTTTCGTATAATTGGGTGTCCGGCATACTATCATGTTAAGGATGGTAAGTTGGATCCACGAGCAAGGAAGATCATTATGAGCAGAGATATCACTTTTGGTGAGACTTCTATGATGAAGTCACATGTCTCTGAGTACACAGAGAAGACGACCAATGAGGTTTTGTAGCGGGTGAAGATTGATGCATTTTCATATTGGCCATAGAGTTCCTTTCTAAAGGGGGTGTCATCTACCAGTATGACAACGGGTGATGAGCCATTAGTTCATGTTCCAAATGATGAAGATACAAACGATGGTGGAGCATTTGATAGTACGGATGAGGAGACTCCGGTTGTGGAGTCAATTGGAACTAGTAAATCAAATATGAATATGGGCAAGCCAGAATGGCTTACAAAGGACATGGTACTTGCAAAGGCGAAGGCCATGGAGGTGTTCCTTCTACGGTTAAACATTGGGAGGGAGCAATGATGAAAGAGATGTATTCTCTTCGTAAGAATGAAACTTGACAAATTTAAAAATTGCCTAAGGAAATGAGGGCGATTGGTGGTAAATGGGTCTACAAAAGGATTCAAGGATCTCAAAATGATGTTTCGCTTTAAGGCAAGACTAGTGGTAAAACACTTCTCCAATTGTATCATATTGGCTTTGATACTGAATTTGAATTAGAATTGCAACATCTCGATGTTAAGACGGCGCTTTTACATGGAAAGTTGAAAGAAGAGATCAATATGACTTAGCCGAGTGGGTTTACTGTTGTTAGAGAGGAAGATGTATGTTAATTGATGAAGAGATCATTGTACGGTTTGAAGAGATCTCCAAGACAATAGTTCAAACAGACTATTGATATGGAGATTCATAGAGGTAGAGAGAAGGGAACGATGTGTCTCTTTCATATGGATTGATTTGGCCCCTCATGGGGATTATTGTGAACTACGGGCGACTTGATCCACGGCGGTACGTAGGCAACCATTGATTTTGTACAATCAATTTTGGTTCCCTGGGACATTTGGTTGGCTTAGGTTCCTTGGGACATTTGGTTGGTTTTGGGTTCCTTGGGACCTTTGGTCAATTTTGGTTCCTTGCGACGGTTAGTTTGGATTTGGTCCTTTTGGGGACGCTTGCTTTGGTTGGTTTCCTTGGGATGTTTGTGTGTTTGGGTCTTTGGGGACAATTGATGGTGGAGAGGGTTTGTTTGGGTTTATTTGGATGGTTACTATGTTCGGCTCAAATTTTGATTTGTTTGGTTGGGGGAAATCTTCACCAAGGTGGAGAATTGTAGAGCTATTTACTATTTGAACAAAAACTGTTACAAGTCGTTCGAACTAGATTTCTTGTCGTTCGAATGAAATTGGGTCTGTTCGAACAAAAAATGTTTATGTTCGAATAGACCACACCGGACACCTTTTGTTCGAATAAAAGTGCGAATACAAATAGTTTGTTCGAACAGACAAATAGTCTGTTCGAATAGACTTTAGAAAAACTCAATTTTGAGATTTGTTTGGAACCTTTAACTTGCCTCGAGATATGAGCAATTGTAAAGAGTTCCTCTAGTATATAAAGGGGGACTTAAGTTCTTTGAGAGGCATCCTTTTAGACAATCCTTTGGTAAGAACATTTAGGTGGATTTCTTGAGTAAGAAATCCTAATTGGGCTTGAGTGATTGTAATTGAGATTTTGAATAAACTATCTCTCTCTCTCTCTCTCTCTCTCTCTCTCGCGCACGGTGGACATAGGCAATTTGCCGAACCACCTTAACATTGGTGTTGTGTGTACTTCTTTGATTATGCTTGTTTTTGACTAACCCAAATCGACTTAGAGTTTCGGCTTCCGTGGTTACGACTCAACAAATTTCCCCACATTCAATTGTGGACTCCAAAATGCCTAAGACTGCAATTCAAACCATGTTAACCTAGTTTTTTCTCCTTGTTTCCCTCTTTCCCCCCTCACGTGTATATTACATTTATTTTAAAACCTAGAAAATCAATGAAATTTTTTTTAATTCCCTCACATGCGATGAGGTGGAAATGTGAAGGAATTAAAATTTCTTTTATGACTTTTTGTTTATTTATTTTTTTAAAAGTGATACACGTGAAGGGCAAAAGAGGGAAACAAGGAGAAAAGACTGGGTCATCAAAGATATTTTGGGGGCCATAATTGAATATGGGGGAAGTTGGGGTCTAAACGCTACTTTTCAGTTTTTACTGGGGGCCAAAGTCAAATTTTCTCAAAGAATATTAATGAAAATCACATGATAACATTTAAACATTTGCCAAAATTCACTTGCATATTGTTCAAAAAACATGTAATAGCTTGTTACTTTAAAATAACTCACTTAGCTTCTTTCTAAGACCATCTCCAGCAATTGAGTTTGGGTCTGACTGCTGACAAACCAAGTTAAACCAATAAAACCTAAACCCAAACCCAAACCCAAGCCACTCAGTAGTGGTCAGTAGGTGTGGGTTGCTGATGACGTGGGGACATTTGTTTATTAAAAAAAAAAATTTAGTCCGCGGCGGACATCTTTACTTCGCGCGAATTTCTTTAGTCCGCCACAATTATTCATCTATCTCACACCATTAAATACATATTTAATTTGCGACACCAATTTTTTGAGTTTGGGCTCCCCAAATTCAGTTGGGTTCTGACACCTCTACATCACCAACCCAAACTCATTTTTTAAAAACTGCAAGGAGCCAATAGTTTGGGTTTCGAGGCTGACACAAAGACCCAACCCACACTCATTTTTCCAATTGGTGGTGGAGATGCTCCAAGAGCATAACCACACTACATTTGCTTTTACTACTAGCTTGATCATAACACCCATATGTCCTTTTTATCTTCTAACATTTTTTATTATAAGTCTTTTATCTACTAACATTGTTAGTGTGTGAAAGTTTGGAATTATCACAATTTGTCTATGACTGTATACTAACAGGAAAATCACATGTAGAATTTGACATGCCCAAAAATGAAACAAAAAGAAAGAAAAAACATCTAGAATTCCTTCCGGATGGGCAAAATAGAATTATCTTGTAGTCTCAATAGTTAAAACTTATAAGATCATTTCGTACTATAACGTATTCGTTGACTCGTTGCAGTAAGAAAGTAATCGGCAAAAAGTTTTAGGATTTGAGCAAATCTTTTCTTATTTTAGCTTATCAAGTATACTGGATTAAAACAAATCAAACCTATCAAGAAACACAAACACCCACAACTTGGCGTGCTTTTGTCCTTCCAAAACAAAAAAGTATGGGTTGAGAGTTATGGATTCAAATTATATATAACACCCATGTGTTATCATAGGGCCAACATTAAAGAAAAAGTACATAGTAATTGACATATTTGATATCCAAAATGTATCTTCAAGATAATTAAGCAAGATTTTCCATCGTGAACAGAAAAACTCTGAAGTCTTCATCATTTTCAGGTGCTATGAATTTGAGTTTACGAAATATATAGAAACCTAGTGGAATCTCGCCGAAACTTGCTGGATATACATTTTTTTTTTGCTGAAATATTTGGCCAAGTTTGTATGGCTTAATGATTCTATGTCCAGGAAGAATATTGTTCAGGAACTCAAAAAGCAAAACTTCGCGAAATAAGAAGCCATAAAATAAAGTTTTACTTTTATATCAATATGATATGAAGATGTATATTTTAGTATCACGGGGATGATGATCACATTCACATGGAAATGTTTCTGGGTTGGCCTAACCGGCCGGGCCCTTTTATATCGGGATTTCTTGTTTTAGTGTTTAATATGGGGAACATGGTCGAGCGCCGCGGAATAGAAGGGCCCAGTCCCTTCCTAATGGAACCAAAAGTCTTAGTCCTCTTGATCATCTTTTGGGTCAATAAAATTTGAGACATTTTTAAGTTTTGATGATAGTAGAGATTGTTTATCAAAATAATTAAAGATTAGCTTATCTGATATGCAGGTTTAGATTCGCTTCCACATGACCACATGCATATCAAAAGCTTAATATTCCTGAAATCACGTTTATGCCAATTGAAACAGTCTTAATGCTAATATAAGCTGAAATTTGACTCCATGTTGACAACAAATGTAAGGGAATATTGTTGGTTTTTAGTAGAGGCAAGGTTGAGGGCCCCGCCAATAAAGTAAATTTCAAAAAAAAAATTTTTACTCAAATTGAACCCAATCTTCCCTGTTGGAATTCTTTTAACTTCAAATGTCTTATAAAACAAAATATGGTTTTAAATGTTGTCCCACATTAGAAATAAAATATTTTTTAATAGTTTTTATATATCTATTGCTTAATTGGATTTAAAACTCTACTATAGGAATGTGTGCTCTATAGCGAGATGCTTCGCATCGAGCGCGACTCACGCACACGCGCTTGAGCGTTTGAGGTGCTTTTTGCCGTTTTATTAGGCTCACTTAGCACTATGTGTAGTGTAAGCACATAGCAATAGAACGGGTCTGGTACAAACAACCTTTCGGACTTCTATGACTATTAGAGTCTGTAACTGGTTAAAATAATTATTGAGGATTAAGCGTGACTTATTTTGATATTAATACTTATGTATTAATTAAACAGTTTTGAAACTGGACAGTTTTAGACTCTTATTAATAGAGTTCTCTTATGTGAGTATAATACACAGAGAAAAACAAACAAGTTTTTTTTCTTTCTCAATTTCCTTTCTTTCCATTTTTTTGGGCATTGAGGAAAGGTGAAACAAACTTGATCACTATGTGTAGTGTAAGCACATAGCAATAGAACGGGTCTAGCTTGGTTGAATCCCGGAGATAGTGCTGTTGAGTTTTCTTGCACCTTTGGAGAGATTTCGACTATCTTCAAGAAGCGTTTGTGTGCCTCCTTGCTTGGTTCGGTAATTGGTTTTCTTTTGGTGAAAATTAGTTCTTTATTTTTGAATTTTCCCAACATTCTCATCTTCTGAACAACTAAAAACATCTCCATGATTTAACCCATCCAAAAACCCAATCTTTTGAATAATTCTAGAATTTCAAACAACCCTTGCTAAAAATTTGAATTTTTTCTTTCATATTATGTGAAAACCACTTTAATTATTTATTTATATTCGAATCCATAATTTCATATCCCTTTAAGTGATTTTTGGGGGTAATAATGATGATGTGGTTGTTTTGGGTTGTAGGGGTTATGAGCTTGGGTGTTATGAGTTTATTCTTAGGGTAAATTGGGAACAATGATTACGGATTGCTTCAGTTTAGCTCGAGATGTTGAATGCGAATGGTAGAGAAAATGAGAAAATTTTAATTATTATTATTTAAAATTAATTTTGTTGGTGGGGCCCTCAACCTTGCCTCCACCAGTAACCCAACAATATTCCAGATGCTCTGTTATATCCTTGCAATTATAAAATGTCATCCTTACTTATAAAGCTCCCCCAAATGTAGGTTTGAATGAAATATTGAGACAAAAAGTGTTCTTAGTGTAGCTCGTGTGACGACTGTCCTTGATGTTAAACAGACTGAGGTCCATAGATTAATAGTAAGATTTGACTGAAAGCAAAAAATAAAAAAATAAGTTAGGCGGGGAAGGCATCATTCAAAAAACATGCACTCTTCAGTAGGATTTTTTGAGTAATGATCATTTATAATTAATTTAGGAAATTTTGAACTTGCGATTTTTCGAGTTATATATCCAGGAACTCAATTATCTATTTGTTTTTTTTTGCAAGGCAAGCCGGTTTTATATAGGGGTCCATAACCCTGAGTTTCTAACCCCATGAGGTTTCGAACCCTCGACCTTTTTCGTAGGTGGAGAGGAACAACCACCACAGGGCCAAAAGCCCAATGGTATCTCAGTTCTCTACTTGTGTGTTTTACAACATCAAACTTGACAGTATAAATACTATAGGGGGAAATATTTCCCTTTAGAACAAATAAACATAACCATCCCTAAGAACATTCACAACAATAAGGTCGGGTTCTTATTTGGAGGCAACCGACCCTCTTTTTTCTCAACCAACCACCCAACAGTTGAGTCATCTTGCATAGCTAACAACTTTATGAACAAAAAAACCTACCATGAGGGTCGGTTCAGAGACCCACATGGTGGGTTGTTAAAATAATCATGCCGCCCAGTTCTAAACTGCGTGACATAAGGTAACCAATAAGGATACGTCACGTGTTATGTTCTCCTCATAAAACCATCCCTACACCCCATTTCTTTTCAAAAAAATTCCCTATCAAACTAAAACAAAGACATGTCTTTAAGCCCTTAAGCAAGCTCCCAATCCAATTCTCAAAGTTACTCTCAACCCTCCCATCTAAGCCAACAACCTAACTTCTATCACTCCTAATTCATCGCATTTAGTTCGTCACAAATGCCGAATCCTTCCTAATATTGTGATCACCACATTCAGCAATTGTTCCTGTCACTCGACTCTCCTAGTCCCTCATAATTTGATTCTCAAAGAACCAATGCTTACTCAAACTACCAACCATACTATCCCCAATTCAACGTTCAATCCCCAATTCAACGTTCAATCGAGAAATTCATAATTTTCCTCATAAATGGAATTTGGCGGAGGAAGTTTGTCTATCCCACGGATACAAGCTTCATGGAGTTTAAACGACTTAGACCTTAATGCACCACCCACTCCGGTTGTCTCTTCGATTATCGTACCAAGTAATACCTATGCAAAGGGAAGGCAAAAGCTAAAAGGAAGACGACGACACCGATACCAACGCCTAATATGGTTGAAAATTATATTGAGGAGGATGTTGATAATGACGTTCTAATTGATAAAGATAAATACAAGAATGCAAGTCATTGGTTGACGGACAACTTCGTAAACCTCGCATGCGCTTGGTCTTAAAATTTTCAAAATCTTAAGACAAGGAACCAACAAAAAGCTTCCCAATTTTGGTTGAAAGTGCATGACTAATTCAATATGTTTTACGCAGACAAATCGATGTGGCGATCATATAACGGTGTCAATTGCGCGTACAAAAACCGGTTTAATAAGAAATGCGCGATCTTTAGAGGCATTCTTAAAGACCTTGAACACCGATAATTTACCGGTCTTGGAATAGGTGAGGTGGTAAGTATTTCAATTTTACCTTCATTTTCATAGTCTAGATAAGGTAATGTACTCATTGTATTTTTAAATATTTTCATGCCCAAATGGCGTACCAGATGTATAAAAGAGTGTATAGAAAGGCATTTCAATTTCGGGCGGCTTATAAAATTTTAGAATATTGCCTAAAATAGTCCCAAATTAATCCAATCGAGCATCCCAGTAGTAAGGTATCGAGGAAATTGTCTTATATCAATAGTCCAGGAAACTCCACTAATACCGAACCCCCGACACCTACTTCTGCCAACCCTACTTCCGCCACCACTACTTCCACAATTCCAAAAGATTCTATGTACGATAACCCATCACTATATGCTTGTGGGGAAGTACGTCTGACGGGCAAAAAAAAATCAAAGCAAAAGCAGCCATAAAGTTGAGAATGGGTTATTGGGGGAAGAAGATGTTCGAAATGATGGCCAACATGATTTTGGCATGGAGTGAGAGGGACGAGAAGAAAATAGAGGAAAAGGAAGCGAGAGCTAGAGAATTAGAAGAACAAAAATTGGTTAAAGAGGCGGAGACACAAAAGAGATATGAAACGACGACGGCTAGATAAAAAATGGATTTAGAGCAAACTTTGGTCAAGGTGATGACAACCGACACAACTAACCTACTACCGGAACAAAAACGTTGGATGAAGAAACAACTCAAAATTTATTCCACGAAGTTGAAGGAACGATGTTCAATTGATGAAGATGACTTAAGTGATGAAGATTGATGCAACCGTCAGCTTTATTAGTAGGCGTTAACTTTTAAATTGTACTTTGAATTTGATCTCGATGCACTCTTCATTTCTTTTAGTAGTTTGAAATGTATTTGCTTTCTATGAATATGATCTTGATGTACTCTTCAATACTATAATTTGGCAAACATAACTTGAAAATTTCTCTACTTAAATCAAACATTACAAATAATCTTCAATTAAGCATTACAACTGCAACATTAAAATTATGATTTCGAAAAGAAAATACATCAATAAATAACTTTAAGTAGAGATATGACATTACTCCGCTCTTTTTAGTGCCCATAAATGACCCACGAGTTGGTCTCGTAAGTTAAAATGAGCTGTTTCATTTCTAATTTTATTAATCTTCTTAATGTATTCTGCCATAATACTGAGAGCATGAATTGGATTTAAGACTGCATTCACCCACTTCACCGACCTTCTAAAATCTAGATCGATATCTACTTGCCAAATGAAAGTATGGCGTTTATTTTAAATGATCATATTATGCATAATTATGTACGTGTACATAATGTTTGCTAGACCCCATTAGGCTTCCAAAACCATATACCGTGAGCCAATATTTCAAACCACGCTTGTAGACCCCGAAAGCGTACTTCACGTCTTTCTAGCATGCTTCTTGCTCTTTGTAAAATGTTTTTCGGCATCGTTAGTCGGATTTCTTATGGTTTGAACGATTATTTGCCATTTTAAAGAAACCTCATCCACTGAATAATACCCCATAGTGTGCGGCTCCATTCTTATCTTACAATTGCATGGCAGTGTAACTCCATTAGACAAGCTGTTGAAAAGCCACCCTTAATGTAAGACGTTCACATTATTATTGGAACCGGACACCCCCAAGACGGCGTGCCATATCCAATGTTCTTGAGAATCAACCGCTACTAAAATTACCGTTGGATACTTCTTATACCTAGTATATTATCTGACCCACCCATTTGGACAATTATTCCATTTCTAATGTATGCATTATAAACTACCTAACATCCCCGGGAAGCCTCACACTCCATTCACTTCTAACAACCCATTTGTGTCATTCTCGTCGGGGGATCTAAGGTATTGAGTTTTGAATTCTTTGACAATTATTTTACAAAATTTCTTCAAACTTAAATTAGTGATAAACTCCCCAATTTGAATGTATTCGTCTTGGGCGTCTCCATAAGTACCATAACATAGCATGCGAAGTGCGCACGTTATTTTATGGTAAGTTAACAAACCCATCGTCCTCGTGACATTTTCTTTTTGAACAAAGCAGTCATTCAAAGAAATAACTTTATCATAAATACGTTCATACACACTTTCACTCATACAGAATCGCCGACGAAATTGAGGACTTTTATAGACCAGATTGAGATCAAAATAATATCTCACAAGACTAAAATGCCCCAATGCATGATCACACTTTTTCTGCATGTTCCTCATTTCCATCTTATTACTACCTACTCCGTTTACGGAACGATTTTGCCTATTGCTCTTCTGCCTTTTCCATTTCTATAAGAACCTTGCTATATGATACACATCACTTTGCACTTGGCCGATGAGGCGCTAATTGGTGAACCTGTTCGATACCGTTGGATATATCCATTTGAACATTAAATATAAATATTTAAATTAATGATTTTATTTAAATTTAATACATTTAATAGTTATATCTAAATTACTATATGTGTATCCGAGTGATGGGAAAGTACAAACACTATGTTCTTAATTTAAGATATCACGAGGGGTCTATAGCTGAATAATACCTCCTAGGTGAGATGATGATGTACTACATGGAGTACATGTACGATGGTAGAAATAGAAGCCATAAATGATCACGAAAGATGCTTATGGAGGATGATAGTGAAGGTGCAAGCCCACTTGAAAAAAATGGCAAACCTTACGTTCTTGGAAATTTGGAATACCAACATGTACGTAAATGGGTTTTGAGACGATCCGACGAAAATGATGACTTGAAGAAGTAAGAATAAATTAATAACCTAAATTAGTATCAATAAATAATCTAATTTATATTTATGCTACATTGGCATGAAATATGATATGTACGTTGAGAACTAGCGATCTCGGTATCAAGGTCAGGGGGTTATTGAGGCAAGAAATCTTATGGATTATATACCTTGGCTTAAACAACAATTAAAAGATGAAGTTTATTGTGTGTTCAAAAGGATCGTGGACGGACCTAGTTTTACTGCCATGTCATATAAGTCATATCAGGTTAATGGGTATGCTTTTTACACTGTAGAGTCTAAAATGAACACTATGGCCCAAAATAGTGGGGTCTCTATGAGTGCTATAACTAGCCTTCGAGCGTCTTCTAGTGATAAAAACCTCAAGGATGCGAAAGTAACCTATTATGGTGTTATAAAATCAATTTTGGAGTTGGATTACACTATTTTCAAAGAAGTTGAGTTCTATTGTGATTGGGTAGACAAAAATGGTTCCTAGTTGATCCATAAAAAAACTTGATATATGCTAATCTAGGTAAACTTCAAAGTAACTCAAAGATGGATAACGAGCCCTTTATTCTTGTATCTGAAGCTACTCAAGTTTTTTATTGCCAAGATTCAAAGCAGACCTAATGAAGATTGGCATGTTGTCTTAGACTCTCCAAAGAGGTTGAACAAATATGTTGATGCTTATGAAGATCCCTTAGTATTTAAAGGAAGAATGAACAATATTAATTCAACATTGGAGGAGAATCATGAGGATGAAAATATCATTGGAGACGATGAAGAATAGTAAAACCATTTCCACTTTTTTCTTATAATTAATTAGTACTCTATGAATTCTTGTTGACTTAAAATATTAGTTTAATAATGCTCCTTTTGTGTCGCTATTTCCACTTTTATTTGACTATTCATCATGAGACGATTCATTATGTGAAGTATTTTATCTATCAAACCCTTGAACATACCATTATGTTTTATTGGTAATATATTTACGACAATTCAGTTTTTGGAGACACGCAGGGAGATCAAGCATTGTTGGGGGATCAAGCACCGTAGGGTATATATTGATGGTTCCTTCATCATAAAGAATTATTTTTGTCTTATATGGCCTTTTATATTTTTGTATAGCTTTTAATGTAAGTAGGCATTTTCCATTAGAGTTTGATGACAATGGAAGTATAATTAGGGAGTATCGTGCAAAATTTGCCACAAAATGTGGTGAGCTTGCAATCACACGTTTCCCCTATCATTTGCAATTGGCGTCTTGTAGGTAAAGATGTTGAAAAGATTATACGGGATGATGTTTGTGTAAGTTTCAATAACCATAATCAAAATATATTTTCTTATAATTCATATGCATCTAACTATTTTAAGTTTCACATCTGACTTTTAAGTTGGATCCTGAAGTACACAAGAAGGTAATTGACAAAAGGGTGAACAGATCTTGGAAAGAATGGAAAATTAATTTATGATAGAGTTACGTTAAGTATTTAACTGATTTTGAAAGAAAAGTGCATGTACCAAAATATATGAAAGAAGAAGATTGGTATGAATTCATAGATGATTGTTCCACCGATAGTGAAATGAACCATCGTGCTAACGACAAGTATGCAAGGAGCAAAATGTATACCCCCCATACTACTGGAAGAAGGGGATGTGCTAGAAAGAAAGAGAAAATGGTATTGTATTTGTTTGGAAATTAATATTGAATAATAAGTATGTTTCCTATATATATATATTTATTTATGAAAAATTATAGGATTATCCTTTTTTCAATTTTTGTTGGTACTAAATCCATTATTCTCTCACAGGAAAAAAAAACCCTGGACTGATGGTTAAGAGAACTCATCTATTTATGGCATGCCATACGAAAGTGGATGGAACCTTCCCTGAGCTAATGAGAGTAAAAATGGTAAGATTTAACTATTGTGCCTATAATCTAGAATTCTTTTTCTTACATTTTCATGGTTCATGTTAGTCTTGTGTCTACTATGAATGTCGTTGGTACTTTTTTTTTTGAAAGAGATAGTTCTGCAGCATCCGATATAGCTGCGCACTCAACCATATAAGAGGTTGTGATGCTTTTAATCTTAGCTCCCATTATGTTCAGAGTATGGTCTCTAAACCCAATACCATATTGATCCATAAGTCATTAACAAGCTGCATTGTGCTGATCATTTAAGCAGTGCATTAAAAGACCAGTTCACCAGGTTGATTTCAAACTGATTAAGTGCCCATCCTCAAATAGTTTTATTAAAAGGACAATGAAGAAATAGATGTTGAGAGCTTTCTATATGACATTTACAAAGACTGCATCTTGAGGTACGATTAATGGTCTAAGCTTAAATTTTATAATAAGTGGGGAGAGAGTTTGGAGTAGCCCAAACTTTGATGCCTAACATAATATTCACACATTTCACCTTTTTGTTATATTTTACGCAAGACTTTAGTATTTTTCCTCCATTTACTTTAATCTTGAATTTAGCTATATTCTCTAGGAGGTGCTTACCACAGTTGTTCATAATCTACATGGCCTTGTTAATGAAAATTTTGATCAAAATGTAGTTTCAAATGTAAATAATATTTATTTAGTACATGTTTTATTTTATTTTTCTTCTAGATTCTCTTTGGTTTAACATCATGAATAGTGCACAAATTTCCAAATGAAATGATGCACTTGAGTCTTGTAGATTTTTTCCCCGATCTTTATCAATTTTAGGGAGATAGAATCTAAACATGTTGTATTTTGTACAAATGTCTTATATATGATCTCTAGAAGAGAATCTAGGTAAGAGTTTAATGACTAGATCATAAAAAATTAAATTTGTCCCTTGAAAGCTTAAAGCTCAATGGTTACACCATATATATGGCTTTCATAGTCTAAGAGCACACTCTTTGGACATCTAAATTTCAGTTCAAACTATAAAGCTGAAGGAGATATTAGGCTTTCTCATGGGGTTTATGAATGTCATATCCTTAGCTTAGGTGATGCATGCTCTTCCCTCATTTCTTTTAGCTTGGGTCTTTGTTTTTTTTTCCTTTGTAACCTTTCATTTTGGTATGTAATTTATTTTCTGCCCTAAAAAAAGACAGGGAATGATATTAAAGAGAGCGTTTCTAGTACATGGCATAATTTTTATAGTTTGGTTGTTTCTCTTCTGTGAATACCATCTTATATGAAGAGTGAAGTTGATGGAACATGCACTAACTTGTCATTTTGAGAGAAAACTGTTAGCTTTTGTGCAAGTTTATATTGTGGGTTGCTTTTCTGGTATGTTGATCTGAACTAATATTTTGTGTCCTTAGCTACCTCCACCTTCGCTGAACTGATGCTTAATATTGATATGATCTTAAATTGATCCTTGTTGCGTAAACTTGCAGCCCAAATATTCAAGAACTGTTCATATTTAATTCTAAACTGCATATGGCATTTGTCTAATTGAGTTCAAACGTTATTGACTTATTACTGCTTTAAGTATTACTTTATTGTAATTTCTCCTATATTTATTTACTGAAATGGTATTTTTGTAATTGAATTGCTCTTTGATGTACAAGTGTTTGGAAAAGATAAAAATGGTTATATAAGGGATTTGGTGATATATCTAGTGCCGAATTGGAGAGTACACTACCTTTCAGAATGAAGCTTGCAAATGGAAAAATGAAAAACATAAATTTACAATCTTAATTGAAGTTCCTGGGGGAATAACTAGTTTTTTAGGCCAATGCGCGAAAGCAACTTAAAGAGAGGTTTACATTATTCAAATCTCAAGATTCTCCTCCTGAGTTACAAAAGTGTCATACTTCTAACATCGAAACACCATCTCGAGTGTTGACTTATATATTATTTATGCAAAGATTGCTCATAATAAATTATCATGTTTATATTTGAATGCTTATATGCAATTTTCATTATCTGTTGAGTGGGTGCCCACCATTTACTAACGCATATTGTCCATCCATGATGGTTCCACAAAAGTCATGTGAGTTAATAGACTGGTATGGTGTTACTGTTGCGTATGGAACTCTTCAGCAAGTTAAAAGAACTTCAGAGGATTTTTATAATATATTAATAGATGAGATCGTTCATGTAACAGAAGATGGACCCCTTAAGGATGTTGTCGTTGGTGCGATCATAACTTGGGAGAAAAGTTGTACCATGTTTATTTGATTAATGTATGTTATTTCTTTTATACAGAATTAAAAGTTATTTCGAAACATATTTTTAAAGATTTTTAATAATATAGATTATTTTGGAATAATTTGGTTTAATGTTTAAGTATATTGGTAAGATCATTGTTTAGGTGAATGGAAAAATATGGTATTCCATTCAATTAAAAAAAGGGTATGTGTTCTCAAAAATTACATATTTGTAAGTCCTGTATGTTTAATACTAAATGTCTTTTTCCCATATAATGACAGAAAAACTGCACATACAATTGTTGGATCTCTTAAAGAACGACATATATATGTGCTTTAAAAAAAATTCATGACAGAAAAATCAACATTTATTATTGTTGCTTTTATTCATAAAACACGATATATATTTTTTTTGTTTATTTTTAAACTGAACAACTTTTATCTCATTGAAATGACATAAAGATCGATACATATAATTGCCGTATTTTTTTAAAAATAACGACATATTTCTATATCACTAAAATACGACATTTATAACTGTCGGTAACAATAACGACTCCAATTTTGGTAACAGTTGTTAGTAATAGAATATAAATTGTTAATCAGGCAATAACGATAGTTATATCTGTCACTAATATCCAAGAGTGATATTTACCAATCAAGCAATGGCAATAGCAAATGCAATCAAATAGGTACTTCCAGATACTCACCAGAGGTTGTCATTTGGCACATCTATCAAAATACGGCGAAACAAATTTCTTATGTTTTCAAAAGGTATTACTTATTTGCGCAAGACTTTTATAAATGTGTTTATGAACCTAAATCTGTTGAAGAATTTGAAGTTATGTAGCATGCAATGATTGATAAATGCAGTAAAGCAAAAATGATTGGTTGCATGGTATTTACCATTTACGTGAAAAGTGAGCTCAAGTTTATGGTAGAGAATATTTTTGTGCGGTTATGACCACTACCCAGAGAAGTGAAAGCATAAACAAATTTTTGAAAGAATTTCTCGTAAGAGAACTTATTATTTGACAACTGGTAGAACAATGCGATTCAGCAATGGCCGATAGAGTTGAGGAAGAAAGGAAAGCAAATAATCATGCAAGGCAAACTAATGTTATACTTTTATTTGAATGGGGGGTTGAGCGTGAAGCTTCAAAAATATATGCCGTAAAAATATTTGAAAACTTCAAGCAAGAGTTGGCCGGTGTTTTTGATTTGAAGTTGGTATCTAACGGGGATGATGGCATCACATATTTGTATAATGTATTTAAATTGGGGAATTCTGCAAGAAGTCATTCTCTTAGTTATACTCCCTCGGAGGGGCTAGTGAGTTGCAGTTGTAAGATGTTTGAATTTCTTGGGTACCTTTGTTCACATGCTTTAAAACTATTTTGAGAGTTAGAGGTGACAAACTTACCATCACTATACTATTTGAAGAGATGGCGAGTGGATGTTACAGAAGCAATTATAGGTATTTCTCACGAAGACGTCATTATAAATGATTGTCAGCCAGGTTTTACAGCTCGGTATAGTAAGTTATCTCACATTGCACAGTACATTATATCCAATGCAATAAAAAGTGATGCAATGTATCCTTCAGTTATGGCTCAATTGATGAAAATAAAATCAAGTGTAGATTCCCATATCGTTTCAAAAAAAGAGTCTGAGGGGACATCGCAAGTTACAAGTAATATAAATTCCAACGATCGTATTGAAGAAAAAGATCCAACTCAAGGTGTAATTTATCGACACCCAAAAATTAAGGGAAACAAGAATCAGCAGAAAAGTAAACTTAAAAGTTTGTTGGAAAAAATAAGGCGAAGAAGACGAAGTTTCTTTTGAAACAGTCTAAAACAACCATTGGTTAGTACAAACTTTTGTTACTCTTTATTTTTATATTATCCCTTATTTCTAATACAGAAGAAAGCAACCCAAATATCCTCAATGATCCACACATGGCGATTGATATGAGAGCACAAACAATTGTAATTTAGCTGATGGGGGTACGTATTAAAGTTATAAATAATTATATTACGATTATCTTTTCTAAAGTATATTCACTAATTTGCTATGATATTGGGTTTGTATTGACTTAATCGATAATAGGAATTAACAAGTTTATGAAATCAATGTGATCCATGAGGATCTAGTCATTCAACCTCTTCAAAAAGATGCCATGTCGTTCGAACGAGCCTTAAAGCCATTTTAACGAGTTTGAAGGAAAAAAAGACCAATTATGATAGTCTCATTTTCTAGGCTTAAATTTGCAAGTCATTCGAATGACATTTGGAGTTATTCAAATGACTGGGTTCCCAGAGGACCAATTACGACTGCCTAAATTTTTAGGCTTAATTAAACCAGTTGTTCGAATGACCCATGGGTTTTTTCAAGCGACTATCGTGCTTCCTTCATAGTTTAGTTCACTTAAGGGCATAATTGTCCTATTTTTGTAACTAGAAAACTCTTAACTCTCATAAAGGGGCACGGCTAGGCAAGATGATTAGATCCAAGTTTTGTAATCTGGACTTAGGGTTTGAAAGAGGAATTCAATTGAAATAAATCCATTAAGCAATTAAAGCTTTTATTGGGAAATTCTCCCACCAAATTGTTGTTCTTTGCTTAATTCTTCGATTAGGAAGTTCTTTAATTTGATTATGGATTAAGTAGTATTAGATTTTCAAGTTACAATTCCCTGGGGGTTATGGTTTATGGTCTTTACATGTGACTGACTAAAGCAAACGAAGGAGATTCTTGTGAGTCTGTTAAAGATTCACCAAAAACTTAGCTTGAAAAATAAGGCAAATTTGGAGATGGGCGATTCGGAAGATCGACTCACTAGGCTTCAAACGAAAGTTTTTGACCTAACTACTACTCTAGTGGAGTTGGTAGAGCAATTATGTCTTGTGAACCTCGCCAAAGCATCCGCTTTATCAAAATGACAAGAGCACTCAAAAAAGAAAGGAGTTATGGAGGATCCTTAATGGTAACCAAGCGTTGGTTTGGACATCGATGTAGGCGACTATGACGTGTTCATGAAGTATACAGGGGGTTTGTTGGAGTCTATTACAAGGGAGTTGAAGTTTTTTACTGTGGGGAATATCGAAGGCGCTACTATAAAAGCAAGTACTTGTAGAGTGACAAGAAAGACGACGAGAGCAAGTTGGGATACAAATCTAGTTAGAAGAATGAACATAAAGGGAAGTCTAAAGGAGAGGGACTTCATCCAAGGGGAACTATTGCAGTCATTGTAAGGCAAATGGGTACATTTTGGAAAAATGTTAGAAACTTCACCTGGAATTAAGGCTGAGAGAGAGAAATGTGCACTAGCTACAACAATTGTTGATCTTCCAGATTTAGATAAACCAAATCCTAAGCTTACTCTTACGTTTAAGCAAACTATGACTACCGAGAAGGTGAATCGGGAAGATCTTTTTCATGTCAGTATTCAGGCAAAACAAAGCTTAATAGAGGCCATCATTAATTTAGGTAGTCAGAAGAATTTAATCTTTGAGGCGATGGTAAAGAAGATGGGTTTGGCTATAATGTCTCATCCTAAGCCATATGGTCTGGGGTGGATTCAGAAAGACGCGAAGTTGAAGACCATAAAGTAGTGTACATTCAACTTTGCGATCACTGAGTTGTTTATTGACGAGGTGACGTATGAGGTGGTTTCTTTAGATGTATGTTAAGTCATTTTGGGTAGCCCTTATATTTGGGATCGAGATGTGATTCATTACCGTAGAGCTCACAAGTATTGTCTTGTAAATGAGGGAAATAAGTTTTATATCTGTAAGGACTTGTTCCCGCCCTCGACCTGCTAGAAGCTTTGATATCGACCTCCATACAATGCAGTTCAACTACATAAATATATGACATCATTAAAGAAGCCGTTACATAAAAGAAGAATCAGACCGTTACACAACCATTATGAAGACTCATCAAAACTATGATTGTAAAGTTCGTCATTTAAAGAGATTATAGTTATAAACGGTCATAATATGAGACCTATAAAGAGGACCAATAAAGAACAGATTGAGGACGGATTATTCTATTTAAGAAAGTCGATACTAATTAAACTATCTAGAACACTCGTTGTAATAGATAGTCACCCAATCAATATGATCACTATTTCTAAATCCAAAGGAGAGATCATGGTTTTTTCCTATTCAGAGGTTTCGACACTAATTCTTATGTGTTGGTGATTATTCCTTATTTCTAGTATTCTGATCATATTTGATATGAGATTCTAAGTACGAGATCAAAATTTAGTCTCTGACATTTGGCAATGTCTCTATGGGAACTGAGACAATCAACCACAATTCTCGAATATAATAGGTTCTTGTCATCTTCACAAAATGTTGAGCCCAAGTAAAATCTCCTAGTTGGGCAGACAGAAAGAATTGGCGTGGGAGCGAATCAAATGGCAGAACCACGCGCTATTCTAAATTACGGGATAGAAATACGAGCGATTCTAGGGTAGTAATTGACAAAAATATGAGAAGTATTAAAAATTCATCAGGGACAGCAGACGACAACATAGAAGAACAAAGAGGCGCATCCGGCTACATCAAGAATTTTGCCTCGTGACAGGCTAGGACCTTCTAGAGATATTAGCCAGAGAGCTGATATTCGACTTGATCATAATCAACGTGGACCCAAAATCATACTGATACCTGCTGTTCAATAGGAAGCCGATAAAATCCCTACTGAGCCCAGATAAGTAAAAGACCTACAATGAGGAAAGACTCGATCCCCTGTGTGAGAAAGGCTCAATGAAGGGAGTGAAGATCACAACCTTAGGGAGTGACATCTCTAATACATGGAAAAATACATTAAGGAACTATTTAAAGCCCAAACATGCGCAGGCAAAAACATCTTTAGCAGACTATAGAAGAGCCCGACCATACAAGATTGGTTAGAGAGTAAAGTGCCGACCAGTTTTTATACAACAAAAATTCTAAAATACAAAGGGACTGATCCCGTCGAACATGTTCAAGAGTTCTAAGACTCTTTGGGTTTACATTATATGCCGAATCACATTTTATGTCGATTATTCCCTACTAGTATCCGGGGCGAGCCTCTACGATGGTTCCATTCATTAAAGGAAGGGTTAATTCATACTATTAAATAGTTGTGAGAACTTTTTGTTAAAAACTATTTGCACAATAGAGACAAAGAGGAGAACTTGTACTTCCCAATCAGTCTTAAACAAATACCGGGGGAGAAGCTCGAAGCTCACCAAAAAATTCTTAGATCTGACAAGAAGAGTGGATAGTCTTGACCATAAACTTATGGCTTTGGCCTTCACTAATGTTCTACTCATGGAAAGCCAAGCAAAGGGACATCTCATCCTGAACAAGGCAACAACTCAAGAAGACATGATTAAAAAAGTAAACAGTTACATCGATCTCAAAAGGATGATGTCCGAGAGACAAAAGCCATAAAACCAATCCTGACAAGAAAAGGACAAGCTACAGAGCAAAGATCCGAGCGCACTACAGATACTGGAGGAGATAGGAAATGAACTAAATCTAATGGTGATCAACCTTGAAAGGTTAGCAACCTTCCCAACCCCTCCAGCCCATCGAGGGTAAGCCATACTACAAACACCACAAAGTCTGGCATCATGATACAGAACACTGTTGTGCTCTATAGAGACTCATGGAGTATATACTTAAAGATGGAAGATTGTACAAATACATCATTGATCTGGAGAGTTACAAAAATGGGAGCAATAAACTTGATAATGAGATCGTTTAGATCGATGAAAAAATAGAAGATAAGCACCTGCACCACCTTCGTCTTAGCCACTTCATCGAGATACACAAGATCAACAGATCAGTCAGATTTAAATGACATCGTCTCATCCAGTATCATGACCTATCCATGGTGGGGAAAAAAACTCGGTTGCTCTAGAATCCATAAATAGGAGAACATGGATCTCCTTCAAATATTATGATTTCATCTATGTTAAAGTTTCCTCATCATGACATACTCTTTGTCATGTTGAAAATGAGGAATATTATAATACATACGCTGAAGGTAGATTATGGGAATGGTATTGAAGTACTTTTTCAAAGTACAATCGATTAGATAGGCTTAACAGATCAAATCGAGGATAACGATATAAACATCAATGGTTTTAATATATCTAAAGAAGAACTAGTAGGCAAGATCGTACGCACTTCCCATTATAGTAGGATCGACAATAATAAGCATAACTTTTTATGTCATAAATACAAAATCACTTTATCTAGGAATCATGGGACGATATTGGTTGTACAACATAAAGGCCATTTCCTCGACTTATCATTTGGCATTACGTTTCAATTAGAATTGAGGGATATATGAAATCAAAGGCAGCTAGAAGTTAGCTTGAGCTTGTGAAAATACCATGACTATCATAATGAAACCTTCTGAGAAGTATGAATCATAACAATTATAGAACACTAAACCCATAGAGGACCAAACACCAAATGCCGAAGTCACAGAATACATCGAGATCAACAGAGGAAAGTAAGGCATGTATATTGGGACTCTCCTATCATTAATAGAACATGACACTCTTATTCAATTTTCAAAGGTAAATATCGATGTGTTTGCGTGGACATTCCACAAAATGCCAAGAGTCGATCCCACTTTAGCTTGCCTTAAACTCTATTTTAAAAACAAGGCTATAGCGATTAAACAAAAATAGAGGGCGTTAACACCTAGACTCCGGGAGGAAGTGAACATGGAGATCGATAAACTTATTGAAGTCAGTTTTATTTGAAAGGTAAACTATCTTGACTAAATCTCAAACATTGTAACAGTCCCAAAGAAAAATGGTAAGAACATAGTTTGTATAGATTTCACAGACCTAAATAAACATACTCTGAAAGACAGTTTCCCTTTTCCTATAATTATTTATTTACTAGATTCCACCGTGGGGCATAAAATTTTGTCCATGATGGATGTTGCATTAGGATATAATCAAATACCACTATTGCCTAATGGCCAGGAAAAAATAGCTTTCATCGCATAGTATAAACTATACATTTACAAAGTCATGCCTTTCAAACTTAAAAATGCGGGAACTACTTATCAAAGATTGATGACCCAAATGTTCAAAGACCATCTTAGGAAATCAATGGAAGCCTATATCATTGACAAGCTGTATAAAAGTCTAAAAAAAAATCAGCTCGCATATTTTAACACAACTTTTGATATTATTTGGTTATACAGGATAAAAAGTCTAAAAAAGAAAATCATCTCGTAGATATTCACACAGCTTTTGATATTCTTCAGCTATACAAGATGAAGCTAAACCCTGACAAATATCAGTTCAGCGTCCAATCAAGAAAGTTTTGGGGGAATTTGATTAGTAAGAAGGGAATCAAAGTTGACCCCGATCACATTCAAGCTCTATTACCCATGCCTGTACCAAAAATGAAGTAAGGCATACAAAATTTGGCTCATAAAATTGTGGTAATTAGCTTATTTGTATCAAAATCATTAGTTTGATGTAGATGATTACTTAACCTACTATATGAAGGGACACGAAATGGCAAGACTAAAAAAGATCCAGAGATTGAGTGGAATAATGATTGTGAAGCAGCATTTCAAGAGTTGAAGAGTTATTTGGGAAAACCTCCCATAATGAGTACCCTCCCCATAGAAGGTGAGGAGCTTATATTGTACTTTGCCATTACAGAGAACTCACTAAGTTCGACACTCCTTCGACTTGATGAAAATATAATTTTTTTGTCTATTTCATCTGTAAAACCCTTACTCTAGTAGAAACATGATACACTAAAATCAAAAAGCTACTCTTAACCCTCATGTACACCTCATAGAAATTAAAATAATATTTCTAAGCTCATTTGATCCGTATAATGACGAATTACCCCTGCGAGAGTTCTTGTCCAAAAGGGAAAATCCAGACGAGTACAGCAGTGCTCAGTCAGCTTGGGGGAACGCGATATTCATTTTGAACAAAGATAGTCAGAAAAGGGTCAAACAGTAGCAAATTTTATAGTCAAAGACCTCTATTGGACACCAACCTCGTGGAGGAACAATTCAAAGAAAAAGCAGTCTGGATATAAAAAAAGAGGTGACGCCTTTTGACCAACGGATCCGCCGAACCGGCAGGCTCATGAATCGACATCATTCTCATCACACCCTCAAATGATAAGATCGAGAAATCAATCTAACTCAATTTTGAAGCCACCAACAATGAAATGGAGTATAAAGTGTTGATCCATGAAATAGATATGACACCAGAACTTGGAGTACCCGAACTATCTATATACACAGATTCATTGTTGATCGTAAACCACTATACAGAATGATATCAAAAAAATAAAAAAATTGCAGATTATGCCGCGTTAGTAGCTAACAGAATGAGCAGATTCCAAAAAGCCATAATTGAATATTTACCTCTAGAAGAAAATAGACACGTGGATTCCCTTGCTTATCTTACCAGAATTTTTGGAACATAAGCTCGATATTTAAAGATAAAGTGGTATCTACCCCTATCATTAACGTCATCGGGTCGAATACCATTAACACTAGGGGCGATGAATAGATGAAAGATAGTTGGAGATGGCATTTCCTCAAATATATTAGGCCAAAGAATGATTTTACTGGTAAACTCCCTGAAGATGTCAATGAAAGAAGAATATTGATAGATAATGCTAAACGATACACAATTGTTAACAATATCTTTTATAAAAGATCAGTCACAGGTCATTATCTTAAATGTCTATTTGACATAGAAGCCATCAAAATTTTATAAGAATTACATAAAGGTACTTGTGGATCACATGCAGTACGACGATCTTTGGCAAATCACGCAATAACTCTGGGAGTCTTTTGGCCTAGAATGAGAGAACATGTCATTGAGTATGCAAAGAAATGTGATGCCTGACAGCTTCATGGACCCAAAATTTAAGCTCTAGCCCTTGAGCTTAACTCTGGCAAAGTATATTGACCTTTTAAAAGATGGACCCTCGACCTAGTGGAGGAATTACCAAACACCCCTGGGAAAAGGTGACATATTTTGGTAGCAACTGACTACTTCACCAAATCGGTAGAAGCAGTCCCTTTGTGTCGAATATGAGTGGAAGAGGTCATCCAGTTCATATTGGAAAATATCATTACCAGGTTTGGATGCCCACATCTCATCAGAATCGATAATGGACCACAGTTTATTGGTGAAAAGGTGGTTACATTTCTCAACAAACATAATATTATCCACTCTCCTTCATATCCTTACTACCCACAGGGGACGGCCAAGAAAAAATCACCAACCAAATTATAATTGACGGGATAAAAAAATGTTTGAAAGAGAAGAAAGGAAATTGGATTCATGAATTGCCATATGTATTATGGGCATATGAATTAATTCTACAGATATATATGGGTTATACCCCTTTCCAGTTAGCATATGAAACTGAATTGTTATCCCAAATGAATATCATCACCCTGTACGTGACCATAAAATGACGAATGAAGATAATGATATTTAGTTAGCACGCAATATGAACTAGATCGAAGAAACAAGAGATTGAGCACTTATGAATCATGAACGATACAATCAGGTGTTGGCCAAATCATATAATAAATGATTTCGTAACAGAGAATTTGACATTCAAGACCTCGTTCTGCGGAAAATACCAAGACACAGAAAGAAATTAAATGTCGAGTAACTTATAGAAATTTGGGAAGGGCTTTTCATTATAGTCGATAAAAGCAACCTCGGTTCTTACGATCTGATCACATATAAGAATGTTTCATATTTCAAAGTTTTATCTCTTTAGTGAGAATTATTCTCAATTTTTATGTACGTTGTTCTTGCAATAATGAAATACTTATGTTTGATCGACGTACACATCTAGTATACATATAAAACATCTTTTATGCAAACAACATACATTTACTATACATTTGTACATATAACACAGTCTACTATAAACAATACACCACACCTCTTATCAAAATAACAAAATAGACAAATGGGTAATTTATTTCTTTTGCCCCTTCATCGAATGGTGCGATGACTATTTTTTCTTTCCTCCTTTCAGTGAGCTGTCTACATGGTCAGTATCAGAGGAACAAATTCTCACGATAACTTACTTATGATGTACTCGTTAAGAACGAGGTACTAGATCTTCAACCTTCTTCTCTTTGTCCTCTAACCAATCTTGTATAGGTACAGGACCTGGATCTTAAGAACGATTAAAACCTTTCCCGTTTTTGTCTTTTACAAACCAAAGATTCTCCTCATTTAAATTTTACATGTCCAAATCTTTTCCATACTCAGTAATGTATTTTTGAAATTCATTCACCACTCTGTCCAACTTACTACTATAAAAACCAATCACCGACTCCATATGACGCTCATGGTCTGTCTTAGCAATAAGTTTTGCTTGCGTGGGATATAAATATTCCCTCATTCTATTATTTGAATCATATAGCCGATCACGAGTTTCTTTTTGCACTACTTCTAAAGCCTTCAGTTTCCCTTCCTCTTTCTTTCTCAATGATATCTCATCTACCACTCGAGCAACAAGTCGAACGTTCTGTTTGGTACAATGAATTCACGCTTCTTGGGATTTCCTTAACTCACTTTCTAAATTAGTTTGTATAATCTTTTGTTCTTTACTTATGTTGAAAAACAAGATCCTCATCACCCTCCGACCCTACACAAGACTGAAGATGTCGATTCAGACCTACACAACTGAATATCAATAAGTTGTATATATAATAGATACACCAGCTGGAGCTAAGCATTTATTAACTTTTGACTATGATAATTTCCTGCTTCTTGCGCCAAAGATTATACTAGAGCTGGATCTGGTATCATACCCTTCTCTTTTAAAATATGTATGTAAGCGTCCTTTAAACATCGCTCACTATCCACTTCGGACTTAAAATACAGTGTCAAAGATAGCATTACTTTTTTACACTTAACATTTTCACCCTTGTCTGTAAAAAGAGCCTCTTTTAAGATTTTTCATAATAAATTAAATCTATCATCTTCTTTCCTCATAGATTCATTCCTCTTTATTTCTATTTTAGTGTATCTACCTTGAAGTTCATATAATTCTCTAAAATTCTTTTTCAACACATATTTATAATGCCTTATCTCATATTCAATTTTATTTATTACCTGTTGAGTGTGACTCACAGAGTTCCTAGCTCTATTCAACGCTCTCTACAGAATATTAATATTTTGCTTTAACCACTCTACGTCCTACACAAATTATAAATTTTATATTATTAATATAATTCAAATTCACATAACGAAATCAATTATGTCTACCAAAAAACCTAATATTTCTAAACATAAAATTTTACATTCACATGACAGATCAAAAATTTAAATAGGAACTCCATGTCGATCAATTTGATAACAAAAATGAAAGAGAAAGCCTAGCAGACATTGTTAGGCTCTACCGCTTTGGCATCCTCCACAACTCTTTTTTTTTCTCTTTCGAACTACGAGAAATTGAGAAGAACCTTTCACCAGCATAGATAGCCGCAAGATACGATTCAACTCAGGAATAGCCGTACTAAACAAAAATAAACCATATAATCAGTTTGTAATGAAAATTTACCTGTGTCACCTGTACTTGGAAGATTTCCTTGAGCTTCTTTGGGTCATTCTCAGCAAGACGAAAGCATCAAGTTTTCATTGCCCTAAGCTTCGTCACCACGTAAGACCAAGTTTCGCCACTTCCTTCGATTTTATGGATTTTCTGCTTAGCCACCGCAGACTCGTCTTTCTCATAGGTGACAACATCACCAACCTTCCATCTTTTTGGAACCCCAACTTTAGCATTATCCCGAACTGGCAAAGTGATACCTTCAACTACCAGTAGAACCTTTGTAATAGACCGTGAAAGCTCTCAGTTAAAATTTTTCAAGCTACAAAATTTTCGAGTACCACTTGAAAAATTTGGAGGAAGGATATCCACAAAATTAGGTACAAAAGGGAGGTCGAATTCACCAGTGTCTCCTGAAGAATCTTATTTGTTGATAGTCTCCCCTCGACCAGCCATAGCCCGTCTCTTGTTAGCACGTTAGACTTTGGGAATCTCTGAGTTTACCCTTTTTTCCTTGCAGATATTCAAATCACCAGGAACTTTTTTTAGATCTTTCTGTTCGTGAGGCACATGATCAAATAAACTCGAATCATCAGGGGTAACGACGACATGAGGACCTACAAAAGACAAATACAAGAAATGATAAGGATCCTGAATATGTCAAGCCATTTACTCAAGATAGCAATAGACACTTACTCGAATTAAAATACTTAAATTCCAGCTCGAGGGCTGGTTCATTTGGGACCTGCATATAATTGCCTCTAACCACCACAAGATGGTCATTCCATGGTCGATCAGTACAATCAAAATTAAAAAACTTTGGTCTCGATGAGTCACTATATCGACAACAAATTTTACTGGATTTCTGATACTTTATCTTATAATACTTCATCACATCAGCAGCAACAAATGGCTTAAAAACACCACTCATTCTCCACCTCTCATTTAAAGCCTCACAAACCATTATCATCTCGTATACATTCCTATTCAGCTGTGTTGGGCAGCAATACAACAGATTCATGATCCTTTTTAGAAGTTCGTCAAAGGTACCCTGAGGCCATAAGATAATTGGTTAGTATAGTATATTAAGCAATCACCCTGGCCAAGCTCCACCGATCTATTATAATACACTATTGTCTCATCATTTTGAATTCCCTTATCCAACCTACCTAAAGAGTTCGAGGTCAGGAACTTGGTAACATATCCCCCCCCCCCTTTCTACTGGGAAAAATTCCCTAAACCACAACCTTCTTCCATTACATATTCCCCCCATATCCCTTTTGTTTCTTTTTGTATCTCAGAAACTCTTTTCCCACATCTACCCCCAGGTATATAAAAAACTCTACATCATTAACCCTTGCTTCCCTTCCAGTGTCCTCTCCTACTTTATGATCGACCTGAACAGGTACATTTTCTATCATACCTATTAATGCCTCCCTACTGTCTATGGCCTCCTCCATGCTATCACAGTTGCCCTCTTTACCAAACGAAGATAGTTCTTTCGAGCTTGTTGAAACTATGAACTTACTCCTAGGACTTCAATTCTTAGTATGCATACTAGACCTACAATTCAAAGAAATAGGCATTTATTAAATTTTTATCTATGGTCTATTTTTCAAATTTTCAAATTTTCAAATTTTCAAAGAAATGTTCATAACATCCCATACAACCAGTCACAAACACAAGCAAGATTATACAGAAAATTGGGGATTAAAACCCCAAAATCTATAAAGCCTACTCTGGAATTTCTCCAAACACAAAATCATACAACTTAATAGGAGGGGAACAAAAATTCCCAAATTACTCTTAAATCTCAACTCATTAAAAAACCCATAAATTCCTAAAATACAAACTTGTAAATGCAAATACACACTACAGAATTAAGAATCCACACTAATCTATACTGGAAAATCCATAATCCTCTACTTTGCCAGCAATTTGCGAAGGAATCCTCTGTTTGTCACCTTCAAGAAGAGTAGTACCACCGCAAAAGTATTTTGTCAGCAATGGTGGGAAATCCTCAGAGTTCAGACATTTTCTCTCTCTAGATGTTCCGTTCTCTATAATTTTTCTCTCTATAAAAATGTTGAAAACCTCTAAGGATGAGAGAGACAAGCTTTTATATACTCTCATAATTTTTAAAATGACGGTTCTCTCCTACACATGTTAGTTCTCCCTGCCTTCTATGTAGAGACATCCTTTCGCCGCCCATCTTTATCATTACTTTTGGGATAACAACTTTTGTCATCATGACCCCTTTTAACATCAACCATTAATTATTTTCACTCCTCCTTCCTAAGGCAGCATGAGTAGTCCAGAACTCTGTACAGCTACTCACTATTCTTTGCTTCAAAACGTTCGTGCTACTCCAGAACCTTTTCTCACCTAAAAAGAGTAACAATTCCAAATTCTAAATATTCAACAGTTGTATTCAACAAAAAAATAGCTGTCACATATAAGGCACGCCTCTATAATCGGTATGAATCAAGTAAACTTATATAAGACAGTTTAAAGATAAAACTCGCCCTTATCAATCATAAATATACAGTCAACAAGTACAGAATTCTGCAAAAATCCTTTATTCATTCAAATAGAACTGACAACATAAACGACTACATTTAGATATAGTTATATTTAAAACTATCAGGGTAATTCGATTTGCCACACATAATTATTTCCCCACCTACTGCTCTTTCGTCCTATTCTGCAAGTTTGTGCAACGCGATCTCCCTCATAACACTTTCTCAAACTGTCGTATCAAGAATAAGACTATGAAAAACATTACACCAGAAGTGGCAGTCCAGTTCGACATGTTTTTTTTCATCATTCAGACCCTCCAACTATAACGGCCACTCCGGCAATAAAATGTCATAGGGCAACAGCCGAAACTATCACTCACACAGTTCGGCCACCCTGATGTCTAACCTGCCTTCCACTGTGTGTTACAGACATTGGGAACGTGTTCTTACCATGACAATTTACAAGTAGTGAACAAGGTGGTTTATGAAGAAGAACAAGATAAATAAACCTAAGACCGCATCATTTATATAGTCAAGGGGAAAAAGATTTTTTGACCAGTCTAATCTTTTGGGAAATAGATTTTTAGGACTGCATAATTTTAGGGAATCAAATTTTTGGGAAACAAAATATCTTCCCTACCAATCCTAGCACGTGGGTATAGAGAAACTGCCAGCGTATATTCTCTATAAAATGGGGAAGAATATTTGACCAAGTCGCAAGTAACTCTTACCCACACAGTTCAAGACAATCTTCTACAGTTTTGCGTATAAATAGTTCACAAGAAATTATGCATATAAGGCCGACATACTCAAAGCAAAAAATATAGACAGGAAACAAAAAGGCATATTTATTTCAAAACGTACGTAAGGGTTACAAATAAGTTTTTTAAAGTTAACCTATTTGCAACCTATATAACCGCAAGAACTGGACTTCTTCAAATCCATATCAGAGGTATTGTCTTTATCTTTTACAATCTCTTTGGCTAAGCTACGAAGACTATCTCTGCACTCCACCTCCAATAAGAGAATGTAATGGAATTGGCAGAGCCATAAGTTGTCTTTTTGGACAAAATTTATTTCATCATCGCAATGCCCCTGGTACCTAGGTTCTACAGGTATGGGAGTAGGGTTTACCATAGATTGTTGCCCAAAGTATCGAGTTTGAAACTCTTTAAACTTGGCTTGTACACGCCATACAAACTCTATATTACGCGTCTGGTATCTTGTTTTTACCATGATGCGGATTTGATGAGTAAGTAAGAAATGAGTTCATGGAAAAGATGTTATTTATAAACTGAATGCTTTTGTTGCAAATTCTAGTAGTCAAGAAGAATGTAATCAATACACCTTGAAACTTTGAAAGACTAGTCAAGTCAAGACAGGTATTCGGAAATTAATATTGGAAATGCTTCTACCATATTTTATACATCATCAGAGATGAGTTTTTTTAATCAATACCACTCGTGCTCTTAGTTGAGAGGGGGCGATTGTAAGGACTTGTTCTCGCCCTCGGCCTGCTAGAAGCTTTGATATCGATCTCCATACAAAATAGTTCAACTCCATAAACATATGACATCATTAAAGAAGCTGTTACATAAAAGAAGAATTAGACCATTACACAGCCATTATGAAGACTCGTCAAAATTATGATTATAACGTTCATCATCATTAAAGGAGATAATGGTCATAAAACGGTCATAATATGACACCTATAAAGAGGACCAAGGAAGAACAAATTAAGGATGGATTTTTTTATCTAAGAAAGTCGATACTAAACTATCCAGAATACTCATGGTAATAAGTAGTCACTCAATCAATAATATCACTATTTTTAAATCCTCAGGAGAGGTCGTGGTTTTTACCTATTCAGAGGTTTCCACGTTAATTCTTATGTGTTGGTGATTATTCATTATTTATAGCTTTCTGATCATATTTGGTGTAAGATACTAAGTTTTAGATTTGAATTTAGGCTCTTACAATATCAATCCTTATAAGGAGCATGTCACCACCAATAATTTAGTAATGGTGACTTAGGTGTAGAGGTTAGTTAATACGAGCATCAAGTTTGTTTTATTGTTGGTACGATCGGTTTAAAAGGGCCTGTCAACTAAAGTATTGTCTACTATGGTAATGTCTCATAAGCCACAAACCCAAAGAGGGAAGTTGCAAGAGGAGTATAAAAACTTGTTTCTGGGCCTAGTAGGGATGTCGCGCAAGAAGGATGTGGAGCATGATATCACATTGGTGAATGGTAAGCCACTACCCAATATTAGATTGTATCAGACTTCTGTAACTGAGTCTGATGATCCAAAAATAGGTACAATAGCTCCTTGAGCAAGGGGTTATTAATCCGAGTTGCTCACCTTATGGTTCACCGGTGTTATTGGTACCAAAAAAGGATGGGTCTTGGAGAATGTCTGTAGATTATTGGGCACTGGACAAGATTACAATGAAGAATCATTATCCACTTCTACGAATTAACGAGCTTTTAGATAAGTTGCAAAAGGCTTAGTTTTTTACCAAGCTGGATCTTAAGTCGGGTTACTATCAAGTTAGAATCGTAAAAGAAAATACATGGAAGATGGTTTTCAAGACCAAACAAGGACTTTTTAAGTGGTTGGTGATGCCTTTTGGGTTATACAATGCTCTAACAACATTTATGCGGTTGATGAATGAGGTACTTTGTGTTTTTATTGATGATTTCATAATTATTTACTTAGATGATATCTTGATATATAGTCAAACATGGGAGGAACACCTCATTCATATGTGTAAAGTGTTAGAAGCCTTAAGATTACAATAACTTATTTTAAATGGGATGAAGTGTGAGTTTGGGAAGAAGGAACTAGTATACTTAGGATTTATTATTGGTAGAGATAAACTTAAGTAGATCCAGAGAAGGTCTCAGTCATTAATAATTGGCTTAGACCCCGTACAATCTTGTTAGTATTTACAGAAGTTTATTCGATATTTTTCACAGATTGTAATACCATTGTATTCATTGACAAAGGCCGGTGTAAAGTTTGTGTGGGAAGATCACCATGAGAAGACCTTTCATTTAATAAAGTAGAAGATTACAGATGCACTAGTGTTAGCATTGCCAAATTTGTAACAGCCTTTTGAGGTTAAAATAGATGTGTCAGACTATGTATTAGGGGTAATTTTATTGCAAGATGAGAAGTCAGTTGCCTACCATTCTGAGATGTTTACTGGAGTAGCACGCAACTATCCTACTTACGATAAGGAGTTCTACGTATTATATCAATCAATAAAATATTGGCTACATTCCGATTACAAACCCTTACAATTCTTATCTATACAGTCCAAGCTACAACAAGCTTGCCATATGAAGTAGATGTCGTATCTACAACAGTTATAGGGATAACCATTTTTTAGGGATTACTTTTCAGAAATGTCTAGGGGCATTTTAGGCTCCCTTCTTCTATTATTTATGATAGGGATAGCTATTTTTTAAGGCATTTCTAGATATTATTATAGGGGATTATGGATATTAAGTTCAAGAGAAGTTTGGCTTTTCATCCACAGACTGATGGGTAAATAGAGGTAGTTAATCACACTTTGGTTTACTTATTATGAGGATTCCATTCTAAGCATCCTAAGACTTGGGATAAGAGTTTACCGTATCTTTAATTTTCTTTTAACCGGACAATTCATGGTTCTACTTTGAAGTCTCTATTTGAAATTTGCCTTGGGAACTTGCCTCAAAGACCCTTTGATATGGATTTTAGTCTTGGTGATAAGACGGTGTTCGAGAAGGAGGAAGATGAACAAGTTAAAGCTTAAAATTTTATTGAGAGAATAAACAATATTCATATGGCAGTCATAGTACAATTGAAGATGACTCAAGCAAAGTATAAGGCTCGGCACGACAAGCATCGAGTTGAGTGTACTTTTCAAGAGGGCAACCTAGCTTGGTTGCATTTATGTAAGGAACAACTAAATGAAGAAGGTAAAAAACTTAAGCATATCTATTATGGTATATTTGCGATACTCAAAATTTTTGGTAACAACGCATTCCAATTAGATTTGCTACCATTTATGAAGATGTATTCGGTGATTAATGCCAATTATTTTAGATAAAGACTACAATCGACACTTGCCTACCGTCAGTTAATGACTTATGGATGAAAAGATAAGATTTGTTATAGGAGGGTAGTATTCTAGATAGGAAAGTTCATGCTACAAGATGGGGTAGTATCGAGTCATTCCGAGTTGGAAAGAAAGGACAACTACTTAGCAAGTCGAAGTGGTTCAACATGGAAATGAGCACGGCCGCATTCCCTCATCTCCAGTTCTAGCTTAAGCATGAGCTCAAGGATCCTAAAGGGGGGATCTATGATCTCGGGGGATCTAGACATTCAACCTTTTCAAAAGGGGGGGTCTCGTGCAGGGAATCATGGCATGCATCCTAACCCCCCCCATTGGTCTACTCCGCGATCAGGTTTTAAGTTTAAAAACTATAAGAAGAAAGTATCACTTGATGAGAAGGAGCTGCGTCTGTATTACCCCGAGATCTCACAAATTTTTAATGTATTCCCTGATCGTAGTTGGACTGGGATTATTCATCCCCAAATGTTATGTTATCCATGCTTGGTGCGACTATTTTATGCTTCTCTCCACGATGTGCAGGGCACAGGAGATGATAAGAGTTTTAGAGTTTCCATTGATGGTTTAGAGTTTTATATTGGGTTGGATGACATCTGGCATGCTTTTGGTCTAGCTGAGTTTGCAGTTCCAGATGTGGAACATTCGGAGTGGCCTCCGGTTCATAGTGAGTTTTCTCCCAAGAGGAAGATGGAGGAGGAGCTTCTTGTCGTAGGGAAGATAAAAGGCCCATATCTCAGGTACAAGAATCTGAGCCCAGCACTATACCTCTTTCATATGGTTACTCATAGGAACATTATTCCCCAACTGGGGAATAAGAATATTCTGGTGGGTAATATGCTTTATTTGGTATATCTATATAGTAAGGGGTACAGTGTTGATTTGGTGCATATTATTATGCAGGAGATGACTCTTACAGCTAACCCGGATCTTCAGGCATGGGCTTTGCCATACAGCAGGTTTATTTCTCAGCTTCTGATTGGGATGGGGTATGTTATCCGTACGGATGAGAAGGTTGGCGAGAGGAACGAAGTAATTAATCCTCATTATTGGGGAAAAAGTAGAATGTATATAGTACCTTCTGAGTCAGAGTCTGAGTCTGAGTCTGAGGAGGGTGTAGAGGACTCGGGGACTGAGGTTACACCTATTACAGCTAGGCCCTCAGCTTCTAGGCCTACTACTACTTCTGTGCCTGATGTTTCTACAGCTTCCTATACTGGATTGGTCCCGTTTGATTTTTCTTCTATGTACACCTATATGGAGTCTCGCTTTGGTAGGCTGGACACTCAGATGCATTGGCTCCAAACTTCTGTGGACGGATTGAACCGTATAGTATAAGGCTCATCGAGTGGTCCTCCTGCCGTAGATACAGATGAGAAGTTTTAAGTCGTCTGAGATTTTGGGTTTATCTTTTGCACTTTAGAGTGATAGTTATGTGTTGTGTTTTGTCTTTTCAGTGACTATTTTTTATTATGCCCTCTTTATTGTATGTATATTCAATGTAGATGCTCTATCTGACTTTGTTATGTATTAACAGGTTATTTATGCATGGATATTCTATCAGGCCTTTGCTATATGATTATTCTATTCCATAATCTTCACTCTTCCATAACTGTTATATATTTTGGCATGTTTAATATAATTTCATTTTCCTCTCTCTTTTTATTTACTTTCCCTTTGTTTTCGGCGTCAAAAAGGGGGAGAAATGGTTCTTTAGGTAAGTCAGGTAAGTAATTTTTATCCTCTAAATCCCTTATTTTGAATATGAACGGTTACGTGATGTATCTTGTTTAGTGTGCAAGGAATTCAGAAGATATGCTTTTGTGAATGGATGTTCAGTGAGTGAGTCAGTCCATCGAGTTTATAATTTTCTTTTATTACCTATAGTTCAAGTTTTGACACAAAATGAACCAAAGGGGGAGATTAAAGCATCCATTTTGGAGTTTGTTTCATTTAGTATCTAGAGTAGGTGTCAGCACTATCTCATGGTTATCCAATGTTAGTGAGTGTACGTGGAACGACTACAGCTGGACTGATACTGAAGAAGTAAGTGGGTTTCTAACTCCTTGTTCTAAATATTAAGCCCTAAATATTGTTACAGAGTATGGAAACGGTAATAAGTATATCCTTTTAAGATAACAGAAGTTCTATTCGAATAGAACTGGGAACATTTTTATTCGAATAGATTTTATTATATTCGAAGAAAATGCCTTAAGCTATTTTCAATTCGAATAGATTATTTTTTCCATTCAAATAAAACTGGGAACATTTCTATTCGAATAGATTTTTTATTGTATTCGAATAAAATGCCTCAGGCCATTTTTTATTCGAATAAATTTCTTTATATTCAAATAGATTGGCTCAGCCTAATTTTTATTCGAATAAATTTATTTCTATTTTCATACACAAGACAACTTTTATTTTTCAGAACTTAACTTTTTGAAAACCTTTTTTTTATGGGTTTGAGTTTTTAGAGTGAGGAGATATTGTTCTTGAGAGATTCAAGAGAAAATTAAAATACTCAAATCTTGAATTAATCATCATTGATCAAGAAACCCTAATCATGGATTGAAAGACTTGAGGGACTCAAGATTAAAAGCTTCGACGAGAAATAGAGCGAGAAGTTGCGAGAACTGGAAATTGATTGCAAAAAGCTTGATTGGAAGAAAGGTAACCATGGGATGTGCTTATCGAGTCTGTAAGTAGTTAAACTCTTGTAATCCTTTTTTAATAGCGAATTGTTTAGCTGTCGAGTGATTCGACAGTGACCTATAGGTTTTTTCTCCTGAGAAAGGTTTCCCACAGGGTTAAAAATCTTTGCCCTTGTCTGTAGATTTACAACTACTTGCTTGACATTAGATAATTAAATCAACTTTATTTAGGTTAAGCGTAGACCATTAATTCAAAGATTTATGACCTATCGATTTAAACTTAAAATAATTAAAATTGGTTAGTCTCAAGCGTTTAGGAATTTCAATACTAACATGGCAGATAGGGTATATTCTATATTGATGTGGCAAATATATATCATTGATACGTGGTAGCTAACATGGCAGGTGGGGCATACCATATACTACGTGGCAGACATGTATCATAGGCACATGGCAGCTGACGTGGCATGTGGGGCCCTACCCCATACTGACATGGCAGACATATTGCATGTGGGACCCACACATTCTGACGTAGCAGACAGGTGATATGCGGGACCCTCACACGTATTGTAACAGTGACACATAACTCACTATAGCACTAATATGTATCAACACATGGTAATGATACCTGACAACCATTATAACAGTAACACGTGTTACCACAGGGTGATGATACGTAGTAACACTATAGCAGTGACATGTGTTACAGCAGGGTGATGATACATGGCAGCACTATAGCAGTGACACATGTCACCATGCACTGATTATACATGTGGAATAGTTTAACCAAGTCAATCCGGCCCAGGCCTTGACCCAGACCAAGTCAGACCGGTTTAGATACTAAAAATAGCTTTTAAAGCCTATTTTTTGGCCAAATTTAGTCAATTTTTTTTAATTCATATTGATTAGACCTACCCCTGAAAGGACCTATTAATATTTTTTAGGAATTGGTGCCTTGTATTGGAAAATTAACTAACTTATGTGTGACATAAAAAAATAGATTAATACCTATTTAAGTATCTTACGATAGCTTATAAGATATTAATGGTATGCTCATGGGATACTAATTATCTTGACAAGGGATCAGAGATAATACAAAAACTAAGACTAATTTAGAATGTGACTAGGACTTATATCTAAATCATGGTTAAATTTCAAGGACAATAACTATAGATCAATTGAGAATTGACTTAGTCTTATTTTCTAAAAACTTGGTATCTTAGGAGCCAATTTTACGTATCTAGGTACAATTAGATGTTACTTGATAATATTTAGAGGTATATAGGTACTAAAAGCAACTTATAATACCCTATAATGTTAGTTCAAAGACAAGACTAATCTACCAATCTTGTGAACTCAACAAACTTTGGGGTGGGATCATTTGTCAGCTAAACATCTAATACCCCTCATATTCATAGCAAATAGGATCATTTGGCTAGGATATACAAACTTTTTAGAACTTTAGGGATTAGAACACCCTAGTTGTTAGAATAAGAATCGTAACATCTAGTGGTTTTAAATAGATGTCTTGGCAAAGACCCTATTAAAATGTCTTTAAGGTTAAAATTACCATTATATGGGGTAAAGTTGGGATTTGATGCTTAGGAGCATAAAGCCATGAGCAAGGTTCACTTGCAAGTAATGATTGGGAATCATATACTTCATTACGCTATATACTATGAATCACAAGTAATGATTGGAAATTATGTACTTAAATAGGATTTTATGAGTAATAGGATATGAACAAAGTTCACCTACTAGTAATGATTGGGAATCACTTACTTGAATATTATGAATTACCTTTATACAAAGAATATTTATCAAGTACTACTACTGGTATTGATCTACATGCATAATAGATATTGGCGACACTCAGAACATTGAGTACCTCCCATGCTGTAACTCTATTTTGGTACTAATAAACTTGACCTCTATGGATACCAAAATCCATCTGCTATTGCAAAATCTGGAAAAGACTATTGTTTAGAATAAAAAGTCGTTAAATAATAAAGTAGAAGCTATGTTTGCACCTTCGCCACCATATTCAGGAAGACTTGATGATGGATTACCCTATGCTATTATAGTATTATATGACTGCGGCATAATTTCTATTCGACAGTACAACTCCACTATAATGTTATGTGGAGAAATAGTTGAGATAAATAGAAATATTGGGAATATTTTATTACATTTTCTACGCTTTCAAAATAATATTCGATAGATCACTGTACATGCAGACCTAATTCAAGAATTTCCTTATTTCTGAGTAAAACAATGAGTTACTAGTTAGGAACCTCAAACTTATGCCTACTAAGAGTAAGCATGTGCCAGGTTCGCATGCACAATATTGGGTCTAATAACAGGGGAAGTTATGGATAAGGTCGCAACCATGGATAGACGTGAGGTGGTAACCACGACAAAATTAAAATTTTAGCCATCAAAAACCTAAGGCAAGGGAAACAAGAAGTTCACCAATAAACCAAAATGGAATAGGAAGAATTCGTAAATGGATACGATATAGTCGGGCACGGGATTAATTACAAGGCACCCCAGGCGATCAAAAGAGATCAGCCCCAGACTTATTACATGATTGCAGCTGGTACAAACCACGATACGGTAGAGTTTGTGGCCATAGATTTCTCCCATGATACCAATGTAGCTTTGGATCAAGTTCTAAGAATAAACAGTAGTAAATTCTCAGTAAATGAATGATGTTACCTAGAGAGTATTGCCAAGTAGAAAGTTTACTTGTTGCATATTGGTAATTTTGCTTTATTAATGCTACCATTGACTAAGTTTGGAACTCTTCACTGGCTAGTTTATAGAATGCTCGTGACATGCACTAGTTCGCTATCCCATCTATGAGATTGTTCTTTAATTTTTCTGTGAATTTAGTGTTTGAGAAGTAGTTAAATTCCATGTATGATAGTTTATCTATTATACACAACTTGCATACAGATCTATCTGCCCATTGAGCATTACCGATAATCGGATTAGTGGCGACACATGTCTAAAAGACATTAGAACCACGCACTTGATTCTTTTGAGATATGAGCATATTTCTTATCCATATCTTTGTACATCGGGGATGCCACGAATATCATTGGCGTAGCCAAGATGATAGAATGCATTGAGTACGTCACGTTATTACTCCCTCATGGTCTAATACGAGGTATTTAGTCCGCTTTATACACTAGTAAATCTAACCAAATTTTACTGAGTTTTAGGGAGATACATGATAATTCTTACCACGTAAAGACTATTAGAGAAAATGACAGACAAGGTTATGTGCATTCCCTTCATGTTAAAAGGTTATAACACTCTATTAGAATGGTTTCCAATACACTCCTCCGGGCTAAGATAATGAGGACGATCTTCGAGAATACATCTCGACTTTCCTTAAAATGAGAGAAGATCCAGAGAATGTACGTATAATGATTTCTTTCAAGGAAAGTCTATTATTGTGGCATCTTCAGCCTATGCTCCAAACGCATCCATGAAGACACATGTGAACCTATCCATCCACATAATGGTGCACTTGAGTATTTATTGTCATAATAGACATATCTAGAAGATGGTCTTATGCTTGCTTGTTATTAACAAATAGGAATACAATATTAGTACGACATCTCACTCAAATCATTCGATCGCAGGCTATGTAAAGATTAATTGATTAAGTCGATCGATACGACTTGATGGGGGATTCTGAGATTGACTCACAAGCTTTTAATGATTATTTTACTGATAAATGGGATAGATGATTAAGTATCGTGAGTTCACCATGCCATACCCTGTTGGGGGTGAGCGTGCGGAATACACCCCACATACGCAATTTGGTTATATCCGTTATCCTCATAGTATACAAATAATCAACCAAAAAACATATACACAATAATTCAGACACACATAACATAATATTTACAAGAGGTTCACCCTAAGGCTACTCCCCACCACTAAGTTAGAAACCCACTATGCATCCAAGTTCAATTACAAGCCCTCAAGAGATTCTAACGAACATGAAATTCTCTAATCTCATAATACCCTCACATAGATTTACAAGAGAAGAAGAAAAACAAGAGATCCATCAAGAATCCAAAGATTACCTCAACAAAGATCATGTTGCATACCTTCTTCTTGAAACCCTTCAATCTTCTCTCTTCATTGATTTCTCATCATAGCAGCCAAGAGGTACTTCCCTTCTCACCATCAAATCCCAAGAGAATATCCTCCACCTTCTTCCTTGTAAAAACAAACTTACAAGGTCGATCATAGAGGCTTCATCTCTTCTTGATTTCAAGTTTATCTCACACAGAGGCTTTTAACTCAGACACTGAATAGAGGCTTTGAACTTATACATTATATTTATAGACTCTCTATTAGGTTATCAACGAAGTACACATCACAAAGCAAACCATCGCCTTAGAATAAATCTCCTTCAAAATGCACTTAGCAAAACAAATACCGCGGTATTCGTTCTAACGACTTTTTGTTATGTTCGAACGACTTAAGTTTCGCTCGAACGACTTCCTCTGTTTTGAGCCGTAACCTAACATACCCAACTAAGGATTGGCGGGGAACCTAATCAAACAATTTAGGATAATTGTTAGGCCACTATTATTACGATTATAGCTTCTAGCTAGTGTGCGGGATATGTCACGCCCCAAAATCCAGTAATCGGTAGCTAAACCAATTGCTGAGATTCGAGGATGTGCAGGTCAAGGAATCCAAAGATTTGCCCCACGAACAACCGAGTCGTAGACAAATTTTGGCCCAGTCATTCACAATAGTATCACAACAGAGTAATAAGGAAAGACAGAAATAGCAGAATACTAAGATAACAGTATCTAAACGTAATATTCTACAAACCTCTACGCAGCAAGCCCAACAGTAATAACTGGAGAATGAGCCTCCAGTTTAGCTCCCCAAAGATCACCACAGCAGCAACTAAAACCTGAAATAACCTGCCACTGAAAGGGGGATGCGAGAGTGAGCATACAACGAGCTCACTAACTCCCAAGAATAGCTAAACGATCATACTAACCAATGAGATGGATATAATAATAATAATAGGATATAATAATATCTAACGATAAATAATATATATATCTAAATATATACAAGATGCCTAATAGGTATATAATAGGTACATAACTTGTCTAATGATTATATGTAACTATACTATAATTATACAAGCACATCCCAAGCAAAGGAGTGCTAAGACTATAACTACACTCCAGTCCCAAGGACTACTAACTATACTTTAATCACTACCGTGGACCTCAGCGCCACAAGCGACTAACCTACCTTGGAAATACAATCACACACGAGGGTAAACACCCTTGGCTCACAATAATCTAACAGGGTTACCCAAACCCTAACCAGGTACAACCCCGAAGTTATCACAAGCTAAGCGAGATCGCCCAGTACCAGATACCAGCCTAAAGATCACAGTAACAACCATACTAATTAACCTAATAAATTAACCAGATACAGAAGAGGGAGGAAAAGATGTAGAAAGGAGAGGAGTATACAGAAGGAAGATGAATCTAATTACACCGTAAATCAATTAGGAGAAGAGGAATCAAATAAGAGGAGAAGAATATGATGAACTAGGATAATCCCATAATTACCCTAATATAATGATATGTTATGATGATGATATGATGGAATGAGATAATCTTATAATTATCCCAAGTGCAAAAGATTATATATTAAACATAATATAGAAAGGGTTAATGATTTCTATCAGAAGAACCTACGAATTGGAAGTATGCAGAAATGCAATGATATGCTTGATGATGATGATGATGTAGAATGATTTAGCGATGTCAACCCAAAGGGCTAGCCCTCAAGACTAAAGTGGGCTGACAACTGCTGAAAAAAGATTTACCTTGCCGGATATTGTTGGATACAAGGGTACGATGTACTGTACTAGATCGACCAGACTATGAGGATATTACATCAATCTATCAAATCCCACGGAGCCAACGTCCGAACTATATATACATTCTGAGGAATTTCAACCTCCAAGATAAGCCCAGTACCGGATTGTAAATACTATCTCATACCATCCCACACTCCCGAATGGGTGACTAGGTATAATAGTATCCATCCAGGACCCACCATCTATTTTAACCCGATTTAAGGAATCCCTGAACCTCTCGAGGTTCAACCGATGCGGAGTTATTTATGTATCCAATCGCAATAAGATAAGGAGAGAATATATAATCTATAGATATGAGCAAAAGTCCTAAAGACTGAAATACAACTACTGCTAACACAGCCAGCACACAATAGGATAACCACATGCCTGAGAGTGTGGCAACCAAAACTAACCTAGATGCCCTCCTGTGACTCAGTTGCACCATCTAAACCTATAGGAAACAGCAACTTAACTGTCACTACATCTAAAAAACATCAGTCTCTAAGACTCCTCAAAGCGATATGATCACCATCAAATGCTACAGTACTCTAGCTGTCAACACAGACGAGTACTCATGGGGTGACCTACAAGTGTCCAACAAGTAGCCAATAATCCCCAATAACAGAACTGCCTCATAATCCTCCTAATCATGTACATAAGTCTCCAATACGGATGTACAGGAACCAGATTCAGCAGGAGGTTTCAGCCACATTCCAACATCTCGGGTGACGTACAACTTCATATACCACCTGGCTCAGCTTTGTACCTCACTGAGCCATGCTGTCTTGCTGCCTCCTAGATGACGGAAGGGAACACAGCCCTAACAACCTCATTCCGGGAAAGAAAGGCTTACGAGTAAGATCTATTAGCTCTAAGAATCATGAGGACAATAAGTGTCACAACACGATAAGTAAACAATCCTAAGGTAAACTATCGAAAGTTCAACATCCACAACCAACCACCACGGGCAAGCCGTCAGCCCACCACCAACAACTAACAGTCCAGGAGATACCACACTCCAATATAGAATCCAGCATTCCAAACAACTACAAATTACAATGACAGTGCTCACGGACTAGGCCTCGAGAACACAGAGTACACCTAGACTAGCCCTAAGACTAATCAAAACAATAACAGGCAGGAGGACGAGCTTTGAATTGAAGACCATATCTTACTGAAACTATCTCTGAGAAATGGAGGCTAGACCACATGTCGTCCATATATCTCCATTAATCGCCAAACCTAGTTACTAGTGCCCTGAAACAAGTTGGGTACCCTAATAACTAACTAACAATACCATACTCAATATATTATATATATATATATATCGATATTGAAGCGTCACAACACACTGAGAAATGCCTTGTTCTCAACCTCAACGAAGAAAAGATTCGCGATAACCACCCTCAATGAAATCGGTCTAAGAGGAATCTCAGGAGTCATCGTCACATCGACGACAACTAAGAACAACTACCTATGACCAACCATAACCTACAGGTTCTATCTAGTAACTAAACTCACATAGTCGCGGGTTTTACTAGGTATTCTCGCCTAAGGTATGCTAAACGGATAACCCGTAAAGGTGTCCTAAGAAATTAACCCATATACTAACCTAATCACAGATACAAATATACTAAACTATGCATTTTTATAACTCATGAATCAACATAATAATCTAGTTATTTAGGAAGATAAAACTCCCCTAACAAAACCACGCTCGGAACGACAATCTCGGCAAAACTGTCCAATCAGCACCCCAACGAAAATGTGCTCCGCGAATCGACTTCCGAAACTTCAAATCAATCACGGAAAGAACCAGGAATACCACAACATCAACTACTATCAAGGCCCAGAACCCAATCGCAATTCCAACAAAGGATCCTCGCCCGAAACTGAGTTTCAAATCAGTGCCACATTCGAATCAGCACCACAAACAGCAGTAAAATCCACAATCCACCATGCTACGTTACGCTACCCTGATCGTCCACAATCACATAGGATATACCACTTTAAGACCATTGAATCAGCCACCTAATAATCAGTGTTCAAAAGATGTTAAAACAGTCCTAACCCTTCCTCTAGAATAACAGCAACGAAGGCAGTAATTTTGTTAGCGAAGCCTGCTAAACATTCACGGATAAAATCAGCAACTAGGCAAAGCAAACATCTGAACCAAAACGGCAACAATCGCCGGTTCAGGCAGCCCTCTTTGAAATAACATTGAAACCCAACAATCCACCACCGAATTCCCAAATCCCCCAATCAAACACAACCCCAAAATTAGCCCAACACATGCAATAAATCATACACTTCCATAAACCCCAAAAATCCACAATTATAAACTCTGAAATCAGCCCATCAATAACCCAAACCAACACCGGAATCAAATCTGCAATTAGGAAGAGGAAATAGGGAATTACTCCTCCACGGAGGGAACAGCTATAACCGGCGAGGGAGCGGCGTCAAGTTGGTGAATCGATGACAGAAATGTAGCCCTCTCTTCCTCTCTCTAGAACTGCAAATCTCACCCTCTAAAGAACTGAAATTAGGATATAGGGGATGTTAACTCATGCTCCAAACCAACCAAAAGTGAAGAAAATGAATGATTGAAGGGAGGAGAAGGGTTCTTTGGAGTCGGTTTGGAGAGAAAGAGTTAGAGTCGGTTTGGAGATAAAGAAAAAACTGATTTGAAAATGAAATGAAGTGTTTATATAGTGGAAGCCAACACTCATCTTGAGGTAAAATCCAACGCTCGAGAATAGCTTAAAAGACCCAATTTGGTCGTCTAAATACACAAATGTTCGAACAAAAATAGAGGGAAAAATCATAACAGAAATATGCCCGAACATAAATAAGCAGTCCAAAAATTAACAGTTGGTAAAAGGAATCCATCCAATGGAAAAATAAAGGAATTTATCAGTGGAAAACCACAGAATTCCAAGGTTAACCAACGATTCCCCGAAAGCACATCCACATCACCACACTACCATAAAACACTATCAGCAACCCACATAGGGGTTCCCAAGGTCTAAACACCACCTTCACCGCCTGACGGCCACCGAAACTCCTAAAACCCATAAAAGGAATCTAACTATCAGAAACTTAACCGAAATGAATAAATAGATGCAGAATGGATAGAAAGGATAATATGCAAATGTGTAACGCGTAGGAGTTTATGCAGAAGTTCAACGAATAATAGTATAGGCATAATAATAATAATAACACTTAATGAAAAAAAATATATACCCGTAAAATCTAGGACATTACAATCTACCCTCCTTAGAAGAATTTCGTCCCAAAATTTAAAATACTTACTTAAGTATAGTATAATATATTTCAAATGTAATGTGTAACCATATCGTACTAGCAGTTACACAAGGTCGATAAAATATAAAGCCTCTGAACTCCCCGTCCAGGTACACGACATTATAGCAAAAGCAATATATCATAGATTATGGTTAAATATATTAGTATATAATTTGTATGAAAATATATATAGTTTGATTATAAAAGCAAATAGTTTAAGAATGCCAAATACATAAGGGGAAAGTGGAATATGATGTCCCTTTCCTTATATGAACAAAGTCAAAATTTGATGTGCACACGATCCCCTGTCTTATAACACGTCTGCAATAAGATCAGGTCCGCGACACAAGATATAGAAATAATCAGTTAAAATGATATATTCAGTAAATAATGGAAACCAATCCAAACGATCTGATCCAATATCCAGATCGATCTGGATTCGATTAAAAGCAAATACCCGAAACTTGATAAAAGAAACATTAAAATGGAACACGCGTCGAAACTACTACGACGACAAACATAACGTCGTCCAAATAGCATAAAATCACAAATCTAAAGTTGAAACCCAAATCCAAAACAAACAGGGAAACCACTACCACTAGAAGCCAATCAAACACCATTCTAAGGGTTCAAGATAAACATCTTGAGTTCTCTAAATCTACAGGAAAAGCCTATACACGCAGAAGGTCTCAAGATATCAACTCTCTAACCAAACATGCGAAAAGAAACACAGGATACCAAAGAATCATCCTAACTCACTCTAAGAATAACTCAACCTATGAGTGCTAGACACCGAGATAGAAATTAACTTGGCTCTGATACCAAGATTATTATACCTCAAAATCCAGTAATCGGTAGCTAGACCAATTACTGAGATTCGAGGATGTGCAGGTCGGGGAATCCAAAAAATTGCCCCACGAACAACCGAGCTGCAGATAAATTCTGGCCCAGTCATTCACAATAGTATCACAACAGAGTAATAGGGAAAGACAAAAATAGCGGAAGACTAAGATAACAGTATCTAAACGTAAGATTCTACAAACCTCTACGCAGTAAGCCCGACAGTAATAACTGGAGAATGAGCCTCCAGTTCAGCTCCCCAAAGATCACCATAGCAGCAACTAAAACCTGAAACAACCTGCCACTGAAAGAGGAATACGAGAGTAAGCAAACAACGAGCTCACTAACTCCCAAGAATAGCTAAACGATCATACTAACCAATGAGATGGATATAATAATGATAATAGGATATAATAATATCTAACGATACATAATATATATATATATATATCTAAATATATACAAAATGCCTAATAGGTATCTAATAGGTACATAACTAGTCTAATGATTATATGTAACTATACTATAATTATACATACACATCCCGAGCAAAAGAGTGCTAAGACTATAACTATACTCCAGTCCCAAAGACTACTAACTACACTTTAATCACTACCATGGACCTCAGCGCCACAAACGACTAACCTACCTCGAAAATACAGTCACACATGAGGGTAAACACTCTCGGCTCACAATAATCCAACAGGGTTATCCAAACCCTAACCAGGCACAACCCTGAAGCTATCACAAGCTAAGGGAGATCGCCCACAACCAGATACCAGCCTAAAGCTCACAGCAACCAACCAGACTAATTAACCCAATAAATTAACCAGATACAGAAGAGGGAGGAAATGATGCAGAGAGAAGAGGTGTATGCAGAAGGAAGATGAATCTAATTACACCGTAAATCAATTAGGAGAAGAGGAATTAAATAAGAGAAGAAGAATATAATGAACTAGGATAATCTCATAATTATCCCAATACAATGATATGTTATGATGATGATATGATGGAATGAGATAATCTTATAATTATCCCAAGTGCAGAAGATTCTATATTAAACATAATGCAGAAAGGGTTAAGTATTTATATCAGAAGAACCTACGAATTAGATGTATGCAGAGATGCAATGATATGCTTGATGATGATGATGATGATGATGATGATGATGATGATGGAGAATGATTTAGTGATGTCAACCCAAAGGGCTAGCCCACAAGACTAAAGTTGGCTGATAACTGCTGAAAAAGGATTTACCTTGCCGGATATTGTTGGATACAAGGGTACGATGTACTGCACTAGATCGGCCAGACTATGAGGATATTACATCAATCTATCAAATCCCACGGAGCTAACGTCCGAACTATATATACATTCCGAGGCATTTCAACCTCCAGGATAAGCCCTGTAATAGATTATAATTACTGTCTCATACCATCCCACACTCCCGAATAGGTAACTAGGTATAATAGTATCCATCCTCGACCCACCTTCTATTTTAACCCGATTTAAGGTATCCCTGAACCTCCTAAGGGTCAGCCGATGCGGAGTTATTTATTTATCCAATCGCACTAAGATAAGGAGAGAATATATTATCTATGGATGTGGGCAAAAATTGTAAAGACTGAAACACAACTACTGCTAACACAGCCAGCACACAATAGGATAACCACATGCCTGAGAGCGTGGCAACCAAAACTAACACAGATGCCCTCCTGTGACTTAGTTGTACCATCTAAACTTAGATGAAACAACAACTTAACCGTCACGACATCTAAACAACATCAGTCTCTAAGACTCCTCAAAGCGATATGATTACCATCAAATGTTATAGTACTCTTGATGTCAACACAGACTAGTACTCATGGGGTGACCTACAAGTGTCCAACAAGTAGTCAACCATCCCTAATAATAGAACTGCATCACAATCCTCCTAATCATGTACATAAGTCTCCAATACGGATGTATAGGAACCGGATTCAACAGGAGGCTTCAGCCGTATTCCAACATCTCGGGTGACGTACAACTTCATATACCACCTGGCTCAGCCGCGTACCTTACTGAGCCATGCTGTCTCGCTGCCTCCTAGATGACGGAAGGAAACACGGCCCTAACAGCCTCATTTCGGGGAAGGAAGGCTTACGAGTAAGCCCTATTAGCTCTAAGAATCATGAGGATAATAAGTGTCGCAACACGATAAGCAAACAATCCTAAGGAAAACTATCGGAAGTTCAACATCCACAACCAACCACCACGGACAAGTCGTCTGCTCACCACCAACAACTAACAGTCCAAGAGATACCACACTTCCACATGGAATCGAGTATTCCAAACAACCATCAATCACAATAACAATGCTCACAGACCAAACCTTGAGAACACAGAGTACACCTAGACTAGTCCTAAGACTAATCAAAACAATAGCAGGCAAGAGGACAAGCTCCGAATCGAAAACCATGTCTTACTGAAGCTATGTCGCCCCAAGACAACCCTGGAACCATGCCCAACAACCTAAACTAACCAAGTTGCTATACTATAAGGTGAAAACTATAGTCTCTGAACTACACTATCTCAGATAAATGGAGGCTAGACCACATGTCGTCCATATATCTCCACTAATCGCCAAACCTAGTTACTAGTGCCCTGAAACAAGCTGGGCACCCTAATAACTAACAAACAATACCATACTCAATATATATTATATATATATATATATTCCACACTCAATATATTATATATATATCGACATTGAGGCGTCGCAACATACTGAGAAATGCCTTATTCTCAACCTCAACGAAGAAAAGATTCGCGATAACCACCCTCAATGAAATCGGTCTAAGAGGAATCTCAGGAGTCATCGTCACATCGATGACAACCAATAACAACTACCTATGACCAACTATAACCTACAGATTCTATCTAGTAGTTAAACTCACATAGTCGCGGGTTTTACTAGGTATTCTCGCCTAAGGTATGCTAAACGGATAACCCGTAAAGGTGTCTTAAGCAATTAACCCCTATACTAACCTAATCACAAATACAAATATACTAAACTATACATTTCTATAACTCATGAATCAACATAATAATCTAGTTATTTAGGATGATAAAACTCGCCTGACACAACCACGCTCGGAACGACAATCTCGGCGAAACTGTCCAAACAACACCTCAATGGAAATGTGCTCCCCGAATCGACTTCCAGAACTCCAAATCAATCACAGAAAGAGCCAGGAATACCACAACATCAACTACTATCAAGGTCCAGAAACCAATCGCAATTCTAATAAAGGATCCTCACCCGAAACTGAGTTTCAAATCAGCGCCACATTCGAATCAGCACCACAAACAGCAGTAAAATCCACAATCCACCATGCTACGCAACGCTACTCTGATCGCCCACAATCATATAGGATATACCAATTTAATCCCACCGAATCATCCGCCTAATAATCATGAACCTGGTGGTCAAAGGGCGTTAAAACAACCCTAACCCTTCCTCTAGAATAACAGCAACGAAGGCAGCAAGTTCGTTAGGGAACCTCGCTAAACATTCACGGATAAAATCAGCAACTAGGCGAAGCAAACATCTGAACAAAAATGACAACAATCGTCGGTTCAGGCAGCCCTCTCCGAAATAACATCGAAACCCAACAATCCACCACCGAACACCCAAATCCCCCAATCAAACACAACCCCAAAATTAGCACAACACCTGCAATAAATCATACACTTCCATAAACCCCAAAACTCCACAATTATAAACTCTGAAATCAGACCATCAATAACCCAAACCAACACCAGAATCAAATCTGCAATCAGAAAGATGAAATAGGGAATTACTCCTCCACAGAGGGAACGGCTGTAACCGGCGAGGAAACGGCGTCAAATTGGTGAATCGACGATGGAAACGCAAACCTCTTTTTCTCTCTCTAGAACAACAAATCTCACCCTCTGAAGAACTGAAATCAGGATATAGGGGATGTTAACTCAAGCTCCAAACCAACAAAAAGTGAAGGAAAAGATGGATTGAAGGGAGGAGAAGGGTTCTTTGGAGTCAGTTTGGAGAGAAAGTGTTGGAGTCGGTTTGGAGATAAAGAAAAAAATGATTTGAAAATGAAATGAAGTTTTAATATAGGGTAAGCCAACACTTATCTCGAGGTAAAATCCAACGCTCGAGAATAGCTCAAAGGACCCAACTTGGTCGTCTGAACACACAAATGTTGGAACAAAAACAGAGGGAAAGATCATAGCAAAAATATGCCCGAACATAAATAAGCAGTCCAAAAATTAACAGTTGGTAAAAGGAATCCATCCAATGGAAAACCACATAATTCCAAGGCTAACCAACAATTCCCCGAAATCACATCCACATCACCACACCAACATAAAATACTATCAACAACCCACACAGGCGTTGCCAAGGTCTAAACACTACCTCCACTGCCTGACGGCCACCAAAACTCCTAAAACCCATAAAAGGAATCTAACTACCAGAAACTTAACCGAAAGGAATAAATGGATGCAGAATAGATAGAAAGGATAATATGCAAATGTGTAACGCGTAGGAGTATATGCGAAAGTTGAACGAATAACAATATGTGCATAATAATGATAACACTTAATAATAAATATATATATATACCCTGAAAATCTGGGACATTACAGGATATTTATTTTTGCTCCCGCAGCACTGATTAAGATTCATTCCATATAAAATTATCAAATCTTTCCTAAAGCAGCTATTAACTAGGCCAGAACCCGGTGTTGCCCATCGACGAACATTTGGATATTTTGTACAGGTTCCAATCGTACTACCACAATATGCAACGATGAGACCCTCAATGTCGGCCTGGTATTATGTGGGTTATGATTCACATCTATTACTAGATATTTAAAACTCATTGGCAACGTATATGTTGCCGGTCAGATTATCACTTTGATGTGAAAATATTTTAAGCATTGGGGGAGATATAATAGTTAATGTTGAAGATGTTTCCAAGATTAGTTAAAAAGCACCATCGTTGTCTCATCTAGATCCATTTATAAAAGTTAAGTGACAATAAGGTTCAACGGATTACAAACTTGTAATAGATCGTAAATGAATTGCCAGATATAATCGTTGGCACTATTAAAGTATCGTAGGTATATATACGTGCAAGTAATGCACCTATACAGCAGAACGTTCTAAGGGAATTAGTACCACAAACAAATCTGAGACTCGCGCTTAGTGCGGAGCACCATTGGAAAAAAAATTGAGCTAGGGAGCTGTAGAAGAAGGGACAAATATAACTAATGGTGTAATCAGTTCATCAGGGATGGAACTACCCATCAATGAGGTAATAGTAGCTACAGGACCATTTGATACATTACGAGACAAGTTCGGGGTTGCACATACGTATGATAATAATAAGATATCGATCTATTAAAACTCTGTAATGGCACAATGTAGGATCGTTCAATAGAGATTTCTCGACAAGCTATTTATATTCATATTTGTGCTCGCCATCAAGGATGATGATTCAGAACAACTTATTATAAATGACTGTGTGTTGTTGTACATTGACCAAAGTGGGTGTTTGGAATCTAAGCGGAGCTCAACTTGCTAGCACAATATGAAGTGATATCATTGAGCCTGTCAGTTACAAAAGGGAATGGTATGAAAACATGATTAATTCGAAGAGATAATAAGGTCAAGGCAAGAATAGTTGCTCAAGAATTCTTTAAGAAATCTGACATCGATTGCCATCATCCGGTTATGGATGCCATAACGTTTCGGTACCGATCAGTCTGTTAAGTTGTTGAGGATAAGCTAGACATGCCTCTTATGTAATTACCACGTATTTATATGGGAAACAAGATACAGATATTTACATAAAGCCAACAAGGGAGGTATAAGCTTCTGGAAGCAATTAAGCCCAACGCACATGAGGTGCGTACGTAATAAAGCTAGAAAATTTATTACTGACTTGAAATAATCAGGGCCCATGTGACATAGTAAGTTAACTAAGTATTTGAAGGTTGGGGACTTTGCAAATAGTCTTATCTATCTATGAGTTCTTATTAAGAACACAGATATTAGTTTAAGTCATCATAATAATATACTAAATGATTTGGATATCATTAGAACTCTGGGGAAGATCGCGAGAGCCGCCAAATACCTTAGGAAGGGATTCAAAATAAAAGACCATGGGAAATTAAGTATTATCTCAATTTTTATATTGAACATCTTGGTAATAGCATACCTGTACACCAAACAATATAACGAAAGAGTTATCTAACATTTCGGTATGGTTGCAGTACACAGTGCTAAGCTGTTTATCGTATATCCATCACTTAGATGTGGACAACGACATCTTCCACTATCCTAATAGGGGGGAACTCCTAGGGCCGTGATGACATAGCAAGGAGGCGTTTTGTTATAGTTAGTTGGGTATACTTAACCTGATAACTCATTCACAGTGAACTATTTTGTTTACCATAGTTTTGTTCCAACCCAAAGGCACTGGAAGAAGATCAAGCACATTATGAGGTATCTGATTGGCACAAAAGACTAGGGTTTGTTCGACCCAAAAATGGTAAACGTAAAATTATAGGGTATGCCAATAGAGAATACTTATCAGACCCACATAGAGGCCATTGTCAGATGGATTATGTGTTTATGTACGGGGATACAATAAACTCTTGGAGATCGATGAAGCAGACGACATGAGTTATATCTTTGAACCACGAGAAAATTCTTGCACTTCATGAAGCTGGCAAAGAATGATGGTTGCGCACCAAGATGTATCACATCAACTGAAGTTATGATATTTTCTATCCAAGATAAAACATCGGCTCTGTATGAAGACAACTAGACTTGCATCATTCAAGTCAATGGTGATTTTATCAATGGCGACAAAACAAAACGCATTTCACCGAAGTCCTTTCGTACTTATGAATTACAAAAAGCAAATGAGATTGACTTTATTCAAGATATTTCAGAAAATAACTTTGCAAACCTATTCCCGACGACTCTTGCACAGTTACGTTCAAACAGCTGGTACACGGAATTGGCATGCAAAAGTTTTATTATCAATATCTCAGGGAGATACATCTCAGGGAGATACATCTCAGGGAGATAGATCTCGGGAGAGATCGATGTCAGGGGGAGTAGTCCCGTCTTGACGTGAACACATGCGTGTTGTACTCTTTTTCTTGATAGTAGAATTTTTATCATATGAGGTTTTATTGACTAGAGATTTTGATGAGGCAACGTATATGCATCCACAACCCATACAAGGCATAGGATTGTACTCTTTCATTGCACGGTTTTTTGCCAAAGGGGTTTTGCTAGGCAGAGGTTTTGACGAGGCAAGTCGTCCTGGTATGGAACACACCAAGGGGGAGTGGCAGGAGTTGGGTCCGGCTCAAGGTGTGAACCCAACTGGGTTGGGTTGTCCTACTGGACTCCTAACAAGCCTATATAACATTAGGGTTTATGGGGAAAGTTTGAGAGTATATAACCTTATTAAGGGTTCAATATTTTTAACCACAAAAGAAACAAAAATAACGTATCAATAATAACTCTCTGCTCTTCTCTCATATTATGTGTGTGTATGATTGTTCAGTAGAATAGATTATTATCCAACAGTTTTTACTTTTTGATGAGTGGTTTTGGTTTTTAAAAAAGACCACATGTCATACTCCTATTGGTGCATGAGCATTCCAAGCAAAGATGGGGTACAAAAATGCACTCGTCTACGCATGTTTCTACCTATGAGAGTCCTTCGTGTCAAGGTTATGTCCCTCAAGTATGAAGGATGTTTTGGATTCAACGCACAAGGATGACACATTCATTAATGTTCGAACTTCTCAACTTTGCAGTGTATAAAGATTAGCCATGTTTTCTTAAAAAAGTGCCAAAACGGTACAGTTTGTGCCGAAACCGTTTACTCGTCATAACATATTAAACATAAACTTTCCGAGAGGTTTAGCCATGTGTTTTTTTAATATTGTATTGGTTTTTTTAAGTTACATTTTTTGTAGGAGAAAATCTCGAAAACAGAAAGAAAAAAAACACACAGTGAGCTAGCACTCGAGTTGGACTTGAGCGCATTCAATGGCCGAACTTCGTTCTGCTGCACAAAATAGATGGGACATAAAACTTGTAAAACCAAGTTTTTTCTTATGGTTTTCGTGCTTGCTCAGTTGTTTGATCACAAATTCAGTATTTGTCAATGGTGATTTGCATGAGTAAAAACCCTGCACACTCAATATGTGAAAGCAAACAACATTAGTGTTCCTCTGATGATATTCATATAGAGTAGCAGCAGTCATAAAAATATAGTGCCAATTTGTGCATTTAATGGTCTCTATATCACTTTTAAATTAGTAACCATGTTAAGTACCTTTATTGTAATATAACGATTTTTACCACCATTAGCCACTCCTTCTTACCCACAACCCGCATTTGAGATATAGGAGTAAACCAAATAAATTTAGTAGCAGATATGATTAACGCAAATCATGTTACCATTCTATATTTTGGGGAGGTAAGTAGTAGTTTAATATCTCGTTAGCTTTAAACCTGTAATATATATTTATTTATCTTGTATGTGCTGAGATAACAAGTATAAAACTTATTATCGGATTAAAATTTTTGCATCTCATATACAAAAATTGGATCTCCCACATTCTCCATGATTGGGCAAAACCTGGGGGATCCTTACGTATCATTCTTAGAGCACTTGAAGCAGGGTGTGGGTTTGAGTTGGGTTTGCAAACCCACACTCAAACTCACACTTTGAGTCTCCCAGCAGGGTGTGAATGAGTGTGAGTTTGCAAACGTGGTGCTACAGTAATTCAATCGAGTGTGAGGAGCTCACACCCAAAAAAATTGAGTTTGTCGGTATTTGGATTACCGCGCGGTAATCCAAACTCCTCCAAACTCAATTATTTCTCTCATCACTCCCTGACTACTTCTTCTTCCCCAAAACCAATTGCAGAGCAGAGGAGAACCTCTACGCTCTCCCCAAATGGCGAACTCCGGCACCAGTAGTAATAACTCTATACTGTCGACCCCATCCTCCTATAACCCACCTTCAACACCCATCATCACAATTCACTATATACCTCTACCAAAACCCATCGCAATTTCAACCTCAATTCCAATCACAGACCCCACCTCCGTTTACCATGTCGCAAGGGGATCCCAGTTATGAATAATATCAAAGTCTATTTACACTCTCTCAACCGCAACCTCAGACATTTAGCCTATACTATCAACCCTATCCGCTTACTCAACCTCAAGGTTTTCAGCCTCCTAATTACTTTTAGAACTACCTATAACATGGTGAATCTACTCAACATAGTCAAAGTGACGCAAATGCGTCAATACTTGTTGAAGCGGCGGCCCAGAAAGAAAAAGGAAAATGAATAAAGAAAAGAGCACCAGCAAAACAAAGAAAAAGAATGCAAGTGCCTAAAGATGCTGAGTTTTTGGACGAGACGGATGATGGTGGAATGTATTGGACCGAAGCAGACTTTACGTGTCTCGTAAGGGTGTGGGTAATAGGTTCTGTCCAGACTACGGGCCACACAAAGGGTTTCACTTTCTATCAAAATGTTAACATTGCCTTTAACAAAGACCCCGAGTGCCCCACACGATGATCAAGTGGGTCGACCAAATCTCAGTGGTATAACATTAATGCATAATGTGTAAGCGTACAAGGAGATAGTTGCTCAAGAACGATTTAGGAATAACAGCAGGAAAATATAAGAAGATCGGGTACGTTCTGATTTCCTTTAACTCAATTTCATTTATTTATCGCGGATATACACGTTATTTATTTGTATTTGGTAATTTTTGCGAATTGTAGGAAAATGATGCACACAAGATCTATGAACCTAAGGGATGATGGGTTGAACCATGCGGGGAATATACCAAGAAATGTAGTCAGGAGAACATCAGACAATTCTTCTCCCAGGAACTTGGTCGGTTCAAACAATCTATCGAAGGACCCCGACGACCCACCTACACCTCAATCTGCAGGCCCAAATTCTGAGTTAGATGGTTAGCTGTATGAGGGTGGAAGCAGGCACATCAGCCAAAAACTCTATTAAAATAACCTTGCAGCACAAAAAGCATTGGATGGTGTTGTTGCATCTGGTAGTGGTATCCAAACAATGTTGGATGAACTACGGTTGGAGAAGAGACAAGCGAAAGAAGATAAGGAAAGAAGAAGAGTAGAAACAATACAACACTGGCAAGCCAAAATGGATTTTGAGCAAGAAAAAGAAGATCGCAAAATCATGGAGAAAGACCTGAGTACTCTTTCTGGACATCAATTACAATACTATCTGCAAAGGCAAGCTGAGGTCATGAAACGTCTAGCCAAGAGAGGCGGACCAGGAACTTGAAGTGGTGATGAAATTTAATTTAACTTTGTTATATATATAAGTTTTCTTTCCAAGAATATAATTTACCTTCCAATAATGTAATCGTTTGAATAATGTACTTTGCTATTGAAGAATGCAATCTTTCTTTCGAAATGTTTATTACCGATAATATTACGTTAAGAAAAATACAAGATTAATGCAATATCAAAAACATGCTTAATAAACTTGTATGACTAAGAAGCATTAAATTACATCAAGAACACGCATATAATACAAGAAATAGAGTACTAAGTTTGAAGATTTCCCTTCACGACCTACAAATGCTCGATTAGATCATCTTTTAGATCAAAGTGCAATTCTCGACTTCGAATGCGGTTCATTTTTGATATAAAAGATTCTATTGTTCTGCGTTCGCATACAATATCGAACCGTTCACCTTCGATAGTTGAGGGCTCGACCGGATTGTAGTCTAAGTATGATGAGAATGTACCTCGTTCCTCTTCGGCGATCATATTGTGTATTATCACGCACGCCTTCAAAATATTGTTCAAAACCTCGGGTTCCCTCAATTTAACCAGATTTTTTACAACATTGAACCGAGATTGTAAAACTCCAAACGCCTGTTCTACGTCTTTTCGACAACTTTTTGTTGTTGAGCAAAAAAAATTTGTTTCGCTGTAACCGGATTGGATATAGTTTGGACAAGTGTTTTTTATTTGGGGTATATGCCATCCGCTAGGTAATACCCCATATCATAAGCTTTTCCGGCAATTGTATAATTGCAAGGCGAGGCGATTCCATCGGCCAGGTCGATGAAAAGATGAGATTATTGCAGGACATTGATATCATTGTTAGACCCTGGTAACCCCAAAAAAACATGCCAAATCTAAAGGTCGTGTGAAGCTACCGCTTCAAGAATTAATGTCACCTTGGGGTAATGACCAGTAAATTGACCGTGCCAAGCTTTGGGAGAATTTTTCCATATCCAATGCATGCAATCAAGGCTTCCTAACATGCCGGGAAATCCCCGTGACTCTCCGGTCGTTTTTAACTTTTCGATGTCGGCCGCGTTTGGTGCTCGAAGATATTCCTCGCAAAATATTTGTATAACCGCAACACAAAACCTTTTCACACATAACAAGGTTGTGCTTTCTCCTATTCATAAATATTTGTCAAAAAGATCTGCCGCAACACCGTAGCTTAGGTAACGTAGTGCTACAACTATCTTTTGGTACGGTTATAACCCCATAGTACCAGCGTTGTTGGGTTTCTGGATAAAATAATGATTATGTGCAACGACTGCATTAAATAGACGCATAAACATATCTCTACTCATACGAAAACGTCGCCAAAATTCCCATGGCTCATATATGCAATTCGGCTTGAAGTAGTCCCGTATAATGCTGTAATGCCCCAATAGGTGATCTCGCTTCTTTCTCTTATTCTTACGGCCCATGACACTCCCGCTATGACTCAAAGTTGTATCGTCTACTACTATGTTTATTGTAGCTTGGTGCAAAATGCAAATTTCCACCGCACAATCAAAGATAAGATCGTCAGAGGAGGACGACGATAATACACCTGGAGGATCACCAATGGATGAATCTGATGATGAAAAAGACATTTGGGGCTGTGGAGTTGAGAGAAGGGTGTAATACCAGATGGTGAACAAGTTTCTAAAGGGAGAAATGTAAAAGGGGAAGAAGATATAGATCTTGGAAATCAGGGATTTGGCAGTAAAAGGAACACCGCCCGGTATTTTTTTTACTACCAAATCTTTGTTTCTATGACATCTCAGTGCAAAATCTATTCAAATAGACCCTAAATATATTTGAATAAAACACCTCAGTGCAAAATTGTGCAAATTTATTCGAACAGACAAATAGTATGTTCGAATAGACATTGAAAAAACTCGCCCAAAAACCAAAAAACTTCAGTCAATTTCAACATTAGATAATTATGGCTAATAAACATTAGATAACCAAAAAACTTCGTCAAACCATTCTAGCTAAACTACATCATGGAAATACAAAAAATAAAGTATTAGTAGTTATAGCTGAGCTTCTACATCGTCTACAAAAACATTAAAAACACCTATATCTACTCATAATCATCTCCAGTACCCCGCCCTCCGCGGCTAGTACCATCTCCCCTGGTTTGCGGACCAGATCTACCCTGCCTCATCCTCGCGCCACCTCTAGGTGGTAGCGGCACCACCCGTACGTCATGCCCTCTCCTCAGCTGCAGGTCCTGAACGGGACAAATGCATTTTCTAAATATTTTGACAAAATAAATATGACATTAAGAAATAAATAAATAGATAAATAAATTACTTACATGGGCATATAGCTGATGATCTATACTGTCAATGTGCTTGTGGGCAGTAGCAAGCTCATCAGTCAACTTATGGAGCCTCTGGGAATCCCGCGAAGACTCTGCAAGGGCTAGTCGCCGCATACCATGAGTCAGGTGCCACAGCTCCTCTGCACCGTAGGAGGAAGACATGGGTGGCAGGTCCCTCAAGCGGGTGATAGGGAGCATCTCACGCCTCTCTGTCTACTCCATGTGCCACCCCAGGGGGTATAATACCAGCTCTGAGTGTAGTCGGTCCAAACAGATCTATATTCCTCACCCTCTGGGAATCTGTCAACAGGTGGCCTACCTCCAAAGTTTGTTCAGCCCAGTATGAGGCGCAAGTCACTCGCTCCTCCCTTATCACAAACTGTTCACAGTCAAGGAACCCGACCTGTCTCATCTCCTGTAAAGCCACTGGACTAATATGTGGCGACATGCTAAGCGGAGGATCAAAAGGAATACGTGCCTCGCCAGCCAACTGCCTTTAGTATCTATCTCCCAAGTAATATTCTCAGTTTTCATTTGGTACTTGAAGTGGCATCCTCTTACGGGATAGGAGTTTTACAGTCAGTACGTCCTCTATCTCAGACACCGTAAAATCTAACCGAGGTTCCCAGGTGATCGTCACAACAGTACGGTGGTCAATATGGTATCTGCCTAGAATAAATAGATTGGTTGCCTGGTCATTTGTTTTCCTCCTATTCCCCCTCTCTCATGCTCTGAGACGCGGATAAGCCGAGAACTTAACATCTTCATTGATAATAGGGTGACCAACCCCACAATACTCGTAGAACCAATACTGCATTTCGTAACAACATAAAAAATAATTATAATTTATATTTAAGACGTTTATTGGAAGATATTTGATTTGAAAAAGGAAAAAATGTTAGTGTACCGTCAGAAGTTTGACAAATCCAGTGATAGCACCCCTGGCCGTGACTGCGGTATCTAAACAGATTAGTTGCCTGTTCATTTGTTTTCCTCCTATTCCTCGTCTCCCATGCTCTAAGATGCGGATAGGCCGAGAACTTAACATCTTCATTGACAATAGGGTGACCAACCCCACAATACTTGTAGAACCAATACTGTATTTTGGAACAACATAAAAATAATTAGAATTTATATTTAAGACGTTTATTGGAAGATATTTGATTTGTAAAAGGAAAAAATGTTAGTATACCATCAGAAGTTGGGCAAATCCAATGATGGCACCCCCGGTCGTGACTATGGTATCCAAACTATGGTACAGGGAAGCAAGAATAGCATAACCCCAGTCATATTGGGCAGCCGAGTCCAAATTGGCCACGGCGAGATATCCAAACGGTTTGGAACCACAAATGTCTCATCATGAAGAGGATAAAAACATGAGCAATAGTAATATCATTCTCTCGATCAGCTGCGATGGTCAAGTACATCCTCAAATGTTAAATGCTGACGTTCCTACTCTTTATATGGCTGTAATCAATATTGGGGAGCAATTATTTCGTATTGGATAGCACACTCCATGCGTCGTCATACGGCACCTGTGTTGGATATTGGCCGATTGACAATGATGTCAGCATTGTGAAATCCAATGGTGTGACCCCTATCTCCGCACACGAGAACAGAAACGTCTACATGGTCGGCCACCAACGCTCTGTAAGCGCCTGAATTAGCCGATTATCTGAATTGCCCAAGCGTATATCCATAAACTGCCCAAATAAATTTACCACGGCATCCTTACAGGTGGAATTGCGGAAATTTCCTTCCACACTTTGATCACCGTAGTGAATGTACCGTGCACACGCATCGAATCCCGATTTTGTTCATTGAGGCATTTTTTCAAACACTTGATTTATGGAAATAACAAATTCACAATTACACTAAAACTTATCGTGAGTTCCTTTCCCGTGTAATAGATGTGACTGACACCATCTGGGAGTTGGGTAATACACTTCTGCGGAAAGTTTTCTTGGGTTGGGTTTGGTATATATTGGGGTTGTTGGGCATCTTCAAATTTCACTCGTTTTTTCTTCCTTCCGGACCTCGAGCGAGTTACGGAACGCTCTGGATCTCTTGTCACTCTAAACCCAAGCATAGTACTGGGGTGTGGGTCTCCCTCTGGCATATGCATTTTGATTTTGTTGGAATCACAATTTTTTTACCTTCGATTTTGAGAGAGAGCAAGAAGTAAAATGTGGAAAATAGTCGAGTTGGGTTGCAAAATTAACAAATAGTTGAAGCGGCGGTGTTTGGAATACCGCGCGGTGTTTTAATCTCTTCCAAATTAAAAAAAAAAATTACACGTCAACAACTCACACTGGCTGCTGGGAGAGGTCGGGTGTGGGTTGTGTTTTTGGTGGGCCAGGGTGTCAAAATTCACACCCAAACCCGCACTCGCTCCTAGAGATGCTCTTATATTGCTATTGGTGAACTTTATTTATGTATATATATATCCTGTGTTGATGTGTTTGATTGCTTGGAATACGACTATGTTAGAAAATTCTGAAGTTACAACAGACATTTAGACTACTGTTAAAATGGGAGAATTGTTTGATGTGATGCTGGTAAAATCTATATTTTCTATTAAATGATCATATTGTTATTCTTTTCTAACTTATGTTACTCAACCTAGCTAGATTAAAAAGATTTGTAGGGGCTTCAAAAATGTCGAGATATGAGTAATCAATTTTTTTCTTCTATCACATTCATTTAATGTGTAAAGTGAGTTGTACTCGCTAAAATTGCAACAGGTCAACAATTTTCTGGAATGAGTACTGAAACTGTTTAACAGGTTTATCGTATTGGCAATGTACTTAATTTTGTATGCCAATCTAAGCATGTGTACTGCTAAGTTATTCACATGGGAAAATATATTGAAAGTGGCTACAAAAGCCATTAATAGATCATCATGAAAAATTGAATCAAGGGATCATTTTAAAATGAAAGATTTTGATCGACGGAGAAGCCGCATATCACAAAAAGGTGATAACATATGCTTATTTCATTTCTTGGATCGTAGAGGTAGTGGTAGTACTGAGCTGAAAGTGACAACTTAAGCCAGAAGGCATCAAATATCTCTCCCTGAACTAATTATATATTCGATGGATTCACTAGTTAGCATATACTAGCTTCTTTTGTTTGCCAAAAGTTTAGTAGATATAATCAAAAACAAATTTACAAGATGAGGGAAAGCCATCAATTCCTCACCCTAGTACATGCACTAGGGCAAATGTATGGGCTCTCTACGAAGATAAATAAATACATAAGTTAAAAAGCCATAAACTCATGCATCATCAGGCCAGTCGTTCAAACGAATTCAGAGTCGTTCGAACGCCAGGAGTGTATTTCGTTCAAACAGGTCATTCGATCGAAAATATGAAAATCCTTCGAAATGTCGTATTTCTCGACAATTTAAGAAACCCGGTTTTGAGGTTAGCGTGTAAGTCGTTCGAACGACCTGTTTAAACTTGTCTTCATAATGTCGTTTGAATCGACAAGTTTGAAATTTTTGCCATTTCGTTCGAACGGCCTTCTATCTCATTCGAACGACTTTCCTCACTCTATAGTACTCCATACCCTGGTCTTCGATTATCTCTAAGTTTTCTGGTTTGCCATCTGTCCATTCTTCCAGCGGTTAGTTTGTGTCTGAGCCTCTCCGTGCGAGGTGATCTGCAGAGAAGTTGCATTCTCTCCATACATGACTGAACCGAATGTTCTGAAGGAGAGGAATAATCAGAGTCCACGTTGTTCTGAGAAACTATGGTATACTATCTTTAAGGAAAGCTTTAATAGCTGCAGCAGAATCGGAGACAACCCAAACTCGTCTCCAGCCTTGTGCTACAGCACGTTGAGCGCCCGATATGATTGCAGTGATCTCTGCCATATAGTTTGTAGCTTGACCAATTGATTTGCTGAAAGTACCCAAGACCTCCCCGGTGTTATTTCTGTACATTACACCAATCCCCGCCGGTCCTGGATTGCCCATAGCCGATCCATCACAGCAGATTTTAACCTCGTTCACTTCAGGGAACAACCATCTGCAGCTCTCGATGATGCTGCGTATCCGTGGTTTGGATTGGACATTTAGCGCCTTTATGATCTTCAGGTCATGAACCATGTTGTTCATCGTATGTTGAGAGAGGTGGGCAGCATCTGCGATATCCGTTAGGATGTTCAGCGCGATTTTCTGAATTGGAATCTTGAGTCCATCTGAGCGCCACTTATTTCTTGCGTACCAAATGTTGTTGCATATAGAGAAGACCATAGCGACCCATAAGTCTTTAATATATGGGCTAGACGATTTTCCCCTTTCCAGAATGGTTCTCCAAGTATCTGTAGGTGTAATAGGATCATAGGAGAAGTAGTTTGTAGCCCTTTGCCAGAGAGAGGCCGTAGGGGGATAATGTAGTAGTGTATGTGTTTCCGTTTCCGAGTTGTTGTGACATTGGTGACAGACCGAGACCAATGCTATGTCTTTCTTCCTGATGATGTCATCCATTGGCAGGAGATGGTTCAATAGACGTCATGCAAAACCTCACAGCCTCGGGTAGATTGCTTTACTCCACACATATCTTCACCACCATGCCGTGTCCTCTCTTTTGCGGAGAGCGTCAAAAGCATTCTCGGTTGTGAACGCACCGTGTAGGTCTGGTTTCCAGATCATTGTGTCATGTTCATTTGGGTTACATTGGATTTGTTGTAAGTCTATTCCCAAGGCAAGGAGGAGAAGGCAGATATCATTAGGGAAGTTCCAGCCTTGTGGGTTGATGAAGTTGATGAAGTTGCTGAGTTTTGACGTACAATTTTTCCACAAGTGCCTAGGCAAGTCGATGTATTCCAAGATAGGAATGTCTATCGCCCAAGTGTCTCTCCAAAAATCAATTTGCATTCCATTTCTGATAAGCCAACCAATGTGAGGTTTCGAAAGTGCAGCTCCTGTTGAATGCCCTTCCATATAGTAGAGGGTTTGTGGTAACGAATTGGGTCTCCAATCTTGCTGCTGAATTTGGATTTCGGAAATTTTGCCCATTCTTTTGTACCTTGTTTGAAAACCCAGTGCAGTTTGCAGAGCATTGCGTTATTTACTTCCCCCAGACTTCGAACTCCAAGTCCCCCTTCCTTCACCAGTTTGCAGACTTTCTCCTACTTCAGTGTCAATCCTTTCCGCTTTGTCGGGTCTCCCGTCCAGATATAGTTCCTAATGATGTTGTCCCTCTCTTTGATAAGCGACCAAGGCCACTTGTAAGTACTAGCTTTAACTATTGGGCTATGTATAAGATTCTGATCTTTCTTGAAAGATGATGTTCCTAGTTGAAAATTATTTGTTCTCCCTATTATACGTAATGGTAGTTTTATGTTATCATCATATCTTGGAAGAAATAGTGTCTCGCCCTACTACTACATGATTGGGATCCCAGCATCAAGAGCTCTCATGAAAGAGAGAGAATTAGCAACAAAATCATGTTTGCGCAAAACTTTGGGTTTGTATCATCTCATCTGGGCATTGGCTTATTGTCACGTAGTCCCACTCCCACATGACACCATGTTACCATATCAACGGTCCTTGCTCAAGTTAGATTTTAGCAGCTTACTTGGCAAGTAAAAATGCGCAAAGCAGAGACATGAGACGTCAAAGATTACAATGTCAATTTACAAACGCAAGAGATTTTAGTTACAATAAAACCCAAAGACTAGGTCCAAAATCTTCACGTAACATCGCAGGATTTGATACTTCAAAGTTAAAATATCCTATGATAATGGTTATATATGATTCTCATATTAAGTAATGTTATCTCCACCTTTTGATGATTTTTGTCTTCCGAGAAGCAACATATTGTCAAAGATGATCAATGTTTAGGGTTATTATAGTTCTTGGGTTTGGTAATTGATTGATATTGTCCCTAATATGATTCCTAATGTTTGTAAGAATCTTAGTATTATATACCATAGTCTCTAATAGCTAAACTATTTGGACGATAGCTTTGTAAGTGTATAAATGTATGGTATGTGTAATTTATTCAAAATTAGTAGTGACCTGTCTAACCTAGTAACCTTAGGTACAGTTAAGCTGGGTAACCCGACCAAATTCAAGCACAAAAAAAAAAAGTTTGAATTTGGACACCTCGTTAGCTAAACTAGGGTCCGTTGAACAATCAACACGAGTGGACGGTTGGTTCCAAAGTCCGGTCATGATACTGCCCCTTAATAAATTTAACGGAGACAACTATAACTTTTAAGTACTCGTTCAACTTGAAATCCAATCCCTATAAGTATCTATGCCAAGGCTAACCAGAAAAGATAAGCGAATGATTAAGATACTTGTTTGTTTTTATGAACATGTCTAGAATGGTTTCCAGGTTTCTTTCTGACTTTTGAACATTAGAAAAAACCGGAGCCATGGGATCAAAACTGGGCTTCGATAATCATAGACTCAATTTAAATACTTATACTACAAGAGTGAAACACATACCGAAAGCATGGCAGAAAGGCATAACATAACAGTGAATAGAATTGATACTCCTATTAAAACTTTTAGTTTGTCAAGTATGCCTAGTTCAATCATGGTGGTAATTAAGGCCTCATTTGATTTGAAGCAATAGGTATTTAGCCCCATCTACAAATAAGCCCAGTTCTATATTAGTCATCCTAGCCACTCACATATCCTTGTAAGTTAAGTAACAGTATTTTGACATTCAGATGGGCATCAAGTTCTGTGAAAGGTTATTTAACAGTATCCTTGTAAGCCCAGTATTTTGGTATGAGAAATGCCTCGTGCGATATGTGTAGTTGAAGGAGTAGAGATTTTCCTCGCCACATTGATGGTTGAGAGGATCCGTGGTGCCTTGCATGACTGAGACCAAGCAAGATGTATGACTGTAAATAACATTTGTATTTTACTCATGTGATAGTGCAATAGTGATAATTAATCATATATATCACCTTTAGTTTACTCTGTAATTGTTCTCTATTCGTCACCCTTTTCCACTCAATCAGGTTTGTTAGAACATTTATGACACCACCACTGAATCTTCAACCTAGTAATGTGAACATTTTTTTCACCACCATTGAATCTCAGATGTGACAAGAATAGACACATTGGAGTAAACTAAAGGAACTCGTTTAACTAAACCTTACCCAGTATAGAAACGATATGAAAAAGTAATGTTAATCAAAACGAATTTTGATGTCGCTGTTGTTGTAGACATCCAAGTTACTCTAAGTTGCATTTTATTCATTAATCATGTTACAACTTATTTGAGATATAGCTAGAATTTTTTTAAATGGGCATGAAATATTGGTAAATGTTACATTTTCTTATAGGTAATATTGGAAATGGCATATTGATTCCAACTTCAAAGAAAAAGCAAAAAGGCTTGCATTGCACTTTGAAAACTACAGTAAAACCCCTATAAATTAATAAACTCGGTATCAAGAAAACCTATTAATTAAGTGGGGTTTTAATTTATCGATTAATTTATGATAGTATTAATTATTTTTCCAAAATATTTTTTCTTATTTAATGAACTAATAATTCAATGTGCTCATTTAAATAACTAAAATTCAATTTGCTCATTATTGAGAGTGTCATAGGAAATTATCAGAAGGGAAAAGTTGAAGATGATAGTTTTGTTTTGGAGTCCGTTTCGCTCAAAGAAGCTCTCAAAGCGACAATGACATTGAATAATTTCTTGTTGCAATACGAGAACAACACACCAGAATTTCTTAGCGCGTCACGAAAAATCAGATATGAGATCCAACTCGACTTCAATTTTAAGAAAAAACTATCAACACTTAGCTCATAATTTATGGCCTCCTCGTCCATGTGTCCATGTAAGATGTATTTAATATTAGTAAATAATTAATTTATGTGGTAAGTGTGACATAGAGAACCTTTAAGGAGTTTTTTTTATTATGTATTATCTTATAAATTTAGCGAATTTATTAAAGTCAATTGGCCCAAGTCGGGACTGGCAAAAAATATTATTTAATCACGATTATTAATTTATTACGTATTAATTTATCGGGGTTCTACTATATATTGGTGGCCCAAAAAGATGAGAAATGGTTTCCCATCCACTTAGATAAGAAGCATGGTTTCCTCTTGAGAAATGGTTCCTCAAGAAAAAAAAACCGAGGCTTCCAAACACACCCTTGAGTGAAAATGTGCATTTTTCTAGACAGCATTGCACCTAGAATATTTATATGTGAAATATATATCGGCCAAAATATCATGTCAACTGTTTGAAATTCGGATTAGCGCACTTATAACGCTGGGTGGTTAGGAGTGACATATAGGCTATTTCAGTTAAGGTCTGAGCAAGAAAAGTGGGTGGAAAGTGAAAGATACATGACTGTAAAGAAAAATTTTAGCAAAATTGTTTCAAATCGGATGCAAATGTTACTAACAAATGGAGATAAATCAACAATCATAGGTAAACATCATATGTTCTACCCAAAAACTGAATGAACTAGCATCACTGAAATTTACAAGCCTTTGGCACAAGTTACAACTCTTCATCCCTAACATCTGTTCAAGTAAATTATGAAATAATCAACCTCAGAAATAGATCTTCCTATGCCTACATATATTGGGTGGGGGGGAGGGAACCAACTACAATGATGTCCATAGCAACCATCTCAGTATATCATGATAAAAACTACTAATTAGCTGCCCCATAGTTTGTAGCTTTGTTGTACCATAAAGGGTAGAAAATCCCAATCTGAAAAAAAAAAAATCCTTAAAGCCAACAAACCATATAGAAACATTAAATGTAGAAAAAGCAAAGTATGAAAGACATCTCCAAAAAACTTGTCTTTGGCTTTACATGAATCAATGCAAGTGCTTCTATTATATTCTTCACCTCTCAGTGTCACTGTACACAAGCTGCTCATAGATCAATGCATAACTGAGAGAGAAAGAGTCATCCAGATTTCTCAACTTCCATGAGATCCAACAGTATATCACAGAGAGATCCTGTCAAACTAAAAGTAAATAGCAGGCTCTCATCTGTACTAGTTTCATCAAATCAAGCATCTAAACACTAGGCTGTTTTTTAGCAAAATCAACTGAAAGATTTGAAATGAAAATGCAGAAGAACAAATATTGAGAAGAAAATGATGTTTAGTTTCTTAACTTCGCTGTTGCCATTTCCTCAAGGAAAATATATACTCACCTGGACTAGCTTTTCATATTGGAGATTTAGTCATTTATTGTCGACGCAGCATCATCAAGATTCTCAAACCTCTATGGAGAGCCCTGTGGAGTGAATACACAAGGCTCTCAAAGTTGGTGAATCTTGAAGATACCGCAGCGGCAAACAACAACTGGCTTATTTAGATCTTCTTCACTCATCAGTTAACACACAGAAAAGAGAAGAAAAAAAAAACCTAACCCTAAATGGCCTCCCATCAAAGAATGGTCTAGAAAAGCAGGAAGAATTTCGAATGTGTCTAAATTCCACATCTAGAAAGCAAAAACATAAAAGAAAAGAGGAAAAGCTAAAGATCCTTAATCACTACAAAAGATAGGTGAAAAGAGAGAAGATGGAAAATAAAAATTAAAAGAGGAGAGCTGTGAGGAGGATTGAGGGTGGGAGAGGGTGTTTAAATACAGTGCTGTGGAGAGGATGAGTGAATTATGTGAAAAGAGGATTGGTGGGTGGTAAAGATTTGACAGAGAGAGAGAGAGAGAGTTATGTTGTAGTACCACTATAGTTTTCCATCACAATCCTCACTTCTAAAATTACAAAAATACTTGAATTCCTTTGCACTAGAAGCCCTAGATAATAAGACCTCTTCCAAAAAAAGTTCAAAAAATCTGAATGTAACTTGAAAATTTGTCCTCTTAGGATTTCTTGCTTGCTCTACAAGCATTCACAAACAAACCCCTTTATAGGATATGGCAGCATTGATGTTCTCAAATGTCTTAATTAGAAACTAAGTTACATTTTTAAAGTTGTGAATTTGAAGTTACCTTAATATGTATCCACTATTGGCTGTCCTTGAGAAAATATAACATGTTTATAATATTTCCCCATGAAGCATAAGTGCTGATTAATTAATCTGAAGTCTGGCTGATAATATCATTCATACTCTCTGGTTAAATAATGATCTTTGTTTAAGATTTTTCAAATTTTTGCTATAAGCTTTCGTGTTTAGTTGGTACAACGTTATTTCTTCTAGGCATACTGGTTTATATTTGTAATAATTGATCATGTCTGTTAGGGCCTGTTTCGAATCTCGAGCTCAAGCTTGAGCTTCGACCAGCATACATTTACTTGACCTCATCAACATACAATAACATGGCACATTTATGATATATTATGAGGTAGTTACAAAGAAGAAAATTAATTCATACCATTACACAACCGTTACGAAGACTCGTCAAAACTGTTTTGTAACATCAATCATTAAAAGTAGATAATGGTTATTAAAACGGTCATAATATGATACCTATAAATAGAACTAAAGAAGAACAGATTAGGGGAATATATCTAGAGAATTAACACAATACTATCAAGAATACTTGTTGTAATAAGTAGTCACTCAATCAACCATATCATTGTTTCCTAAATCCTCAAGAAAGGTCGTGGTTTTCACCTATATAGAGGTTTTCACGTTAGATCTGGTGTTTTGTTTGTGATTACTTGTTTACTGCCTAGTATTTTATTATATTTGGTGTGAGAAACTAAATCCGAGCTTAGAATTTAAGCTCTTGCATTTGGTGTCGTCTGTGAAAATTGAACCCCACATAACTCACGCTCATCATCAGATAACTCACGCACATAACTTAAAGCTCATCGTTAGGTAACCCACAATACGATTGTGAAGCTTTTAGTTAGTAAAAAAAACACGAAGAACACCAATTGAGAAAAATAAAGCTTTAATTGCTTAAAAAAATGAAGTAGATTACAATGAATCACTCCAAAACCCTGGGCTTCTCTCAGAACTCTTTCAGATCTAACATAAGAAAATAAGATAACCTGAGTCCTCTTTATATAGTGGGAACACGAAATTACAAAATAGAACGCATCTCGAGGTAAAATAATGCCTGAGAATCAAAACACCGTCAGAGTCGTTCGAACGACTTTACGACTAATTGGTCGAAAACCCTAGAAACTTGTCTGGTCGTTCGAATGAAATCCCAACTCGTTCAAACAAAATATGGCTCTGGGCCAAAATTCCAGTGGCATGAAAATAACTCGTTCGAACGAATATACAAGTCGTTCGAACAAAAAATGGCTCTGGGCCAAAATTCCAGTGGGATGGAATTTGGTCGTTCGAACTACTCTCAACCTCGTTCAAACGACTTTGACAAAATATCAAATAACTCTAGATCCTCTTGGATCATCAGGTCAGTAATTGGTTCATCTAATTCGACATAAAATCTATCATTTGCTTCCTTCAACATACAAACCCCAAGTATTAGATTCAGTCAATCGACTTAAATCATATTTGGGGGCGAGCTCGACCAACAAATTGGTTCATCTAATTCGACCTAATACATTACAGGTTAACAATTGGTTCATCCAGCTCGACCAACACGTTACAGGTCAATAATTGTTTCATCCAGTTTGACCACCACATTACAGGTCAACAATTGGTTCATCCAGTTCAACCAACATATTACAGGTTAACAATTAGTTCATCCACTTCAACGAATACATTACAGGTCAACAATTGGTTCATCAAATTCAACCAATACATTACATGTCAATAATTGGTTCATCTAATTTGACCAACACATTACGGATCAACAATTGGTTCATCCAATTTGACCAACACATTACAAACAAACGATTGGTTCATCTCATTCGACCGACATATTATATGTCGACAACAGGTACATTCAAATTTACCAACATATTGCAAGTCATCAATTGGTTCACCCAATTCGACCCAATTCAAGTTATCAATAGACTTGAATCATGCTCGAGGGGTGACCTCAAAGCCTTAAATAGATTCAAGTGGTTACACTTATGCAAACCTTAAGCAATACAAGTCATCAATTGGTTACACTTATGCAAACCTTAAGCAATAGATTCAGTCAATCGACTTAAATCGTACTCAGGGGTGACCTCAAAGCCTCAAATTCCCAAAGGCAAACATTGACAACATCGTTAATGACTATACCAAAATCAAGACAAAAGCCTCAGTAACGGATATATGACGAACTTTTCAACCAAAACCACTTACGTTTTTAGTTGAGAAGGGGCGATTGTAAGGGCATGTTCCGAATCTCGAGCTCAAGCCTTAGCTTCGACCAACATACATTTACTCGACCTTGTCAACATACAATAACGTGGCACATTTATGATACATTATGAGGCAGTTACAGAGAAGAAAAATCATGCATACCATTACACAATCGTTACGAAGACTCATCAAAATTGTCTTGTAACATCCATCATTAAAAGTAAATAAAGGTCATGATTAAAAAGTTCATAATATGAGACCTATAAATAGGACCAAAAAAGAACATATTAGGGACAAATTTTTCTATCTAGAGAATCAACATAATACTATCAAGAATACTCTCTATAATAAGTAGTCACTTAATCAAATCATATCATCGTTTTCTAAATCCTCAAGAAAGGTCGTGGTTTTCACGTATTCAGAGGTTTCCACGCTAGATCTGGTGTTTTGTTTGTGATTACTTGTTTACTGCCTAGTGTTTTATTCATATTTGGTGTGAGAAACTAAGTTTGAGCTTCGAATTTAGGCTCTTACAATGTCCCTTCTTCCCTTTAAAAAGTTTGCTTGAGTTCCACTTCTAGATTCCTTCAGGATCCATTTGAGGCAACCATTCTATGTTTGGTGTTGAATTGAGCCTATCTTTAGGAACTTCAAATATCACCAATGTTTAGCTCCACTTCAATCTTATAGATTAGTGTACACGTTAATCTTCTCCTCTAGGCTATTTTGAATACAAGGTGTAAGGGCTCAAGTACCATTGTTCTAAAAGATTTAAAGTTACTCATGTAGAATTAACAGGCACATGTGGCTTTTCTACGGAATTTTAAGGTGTAGACTCGACCGCTAGAGCTTTTCTTCAAATTTAATCGAGCAACAGATATGTAGTTGGGTTCATTATTTATATACATCATTAGTGCGTTAACCCATGATTTAGATTCCCTAATAATGCTATGTTCTCTAAATTTAACATTGTTTGAGTTTAAGGTAGATTAAGAAGCCATCCCATAAAGTTAAATTGGAAGACATCGAAGCAAGTTCCCGTAACTGCGCATTACACGTTAAGAAGCTACAGGTCAGACCCGCATTAGTTGCATATTCTTAAGCTTTTGCTGAAATCATAGTTTGAGAATACTAATTCAGATAACAAAATCTTATTAGGAAGAAACAAAAAATATAATGTGATTTATACAATGCTAAAACTATTAATATAAGAAGTATGGAAGTATAAATAAGAAATCAAATGTATAGTCCAAACTACAAAAAAGTTACTTTGATAGATCAAATAGAACATGAAGAAACTCAGATTTGACATACTTGTTAAAATTTCTAAGAGTAGACAAAGGGCAATCATATACAAATTGTCCAAAAAGCTAATATTGGAGTTTTAGGAAGAAAAATAATTCTCTCGTTTCGTGCAAAACTACTTTGCATAAACCTAACTATTTTATATAGTACATTTGGGTAATCTCTAATTTGTAAAACAAAATTCGGTACCTACACGGCTGCACCCTGAAGTAATTTTCTTCGAGCATCATTCTATAGAAAACTACACTATAGGTATCCACCAAACATCTAGGAAGACTCCTAGCATGGGTTACAACATTCAGTCACCTTGTTTGCCATAAACTGAGCTAACAGCGGTCGTAACTACTACTACATGAATATACTTGGGCTGTGTTTGGATTTTGGAAGCATGGATTGTTTTTAGCCAAAAGCTGAACATTTTGATTACTGAAGGGAGGAAGGTTGATCAAGTAAAGCAGATGGTTAAAGTCTATGAAGTAGGTTAGCATTGGGGTATTGAAGAAGGACAAACCCTAATATCATGTTAAATGGAGCATTAACTATATGTTGAAAGTTAATGACCTGTCCCACTGTTACACTCTGTGTGAGAGAGAGTTGAAAACTTGAAGTTGATTTGAAATGTGGGCACGAAGGGAGTCATTGGATCAAGAGAAAAGTCTGCAATATGTGGCGCGCTTACTCAGATCCGGATTGGACAGGCACCCTGTCGCGCACTCACGCGTACGAATTTAGAATCTCCCGTTTATTTTGGGGAAACAAACAGATCCCAACATATTTTTGTGGAGTAGAAAGCTACAGTACTTACTGTTACCAAGAAAACTAGCTACTAGCTACTACTACTTTTGTTCTCACTTTGTCAAGTCCAACTTTAAGAGCATCTCTCTTTCTTTCTCTCTCTCAAAACAAAACAAACAAGTGTGGTGGTGGTCAGTGATGTCTTCTCAGCTCAGGTGAGAGTCACGAGCTCTTTAAACAGTGATTTAATGAGATCTACCTTTGATATACTAGCTAGTGGGGACTATGTGCCCTCCTTATGGCCAGCAATACTGTGTCCTTACAAAAACAAAGCCAGATTTTGTACAAAACCCTAGCTAACATATATTTCCTAAGGGCTTCTTGTTACTTTCAAGTGACCAAGTCTCAACCTAAGCCTAAAATATGATGTTGTATTGCTCTTTTAATTCTTTTAGGGTGAAGGGTGGGTAAGTTTTAATGGTAATACTAATTCTAGGTAATGTATAGTTGGATTCCAAGTTGAAAATACAGTGGAAACATAAATTTTTAGAAAAATACTCACTAGATCCACATACCTTACCTAGCTAATTAGGGCTCAGTTTGGTTAAGTGCAAACACGATGCAAATGCAAGCAATTTATATTTCTAACCGCTTCCATGTGCTTGGCTCAATTTGCAATTACAATGTAGTGCCTTTAAAATACTTGCATGTGTTTGGTTCACTTTTGCAAAGCAAACAACTTGCATTTCCATGCAAAAACTTTTCTTTTTGCTTACATTTGGTTGCACTGAAAAATGTCTGTAACAGTGTTTGCATTTTGGCTTTGCTTGGGAGAGAAAATATGAAAAAATTAATGACCTTTTAAGGGATAAAAAAAAGGGTAGTTATCATTTGCATTTGCATAACAATGCACATAACCAAACATAAACATCAATCGGCAATTAGATGAACTTGCATAATACATTGCATTTCTGCCATTAGTGAGGGGAAAATCCCTCTGACTTTTATTGCAATACAAATTCGATGCATTTGCAATGATAATGCATCAAATTTGCATTGCATCATACTTGCAGCGAACCAAACTGAGCCTTGATAATTATTAAGTATACAATGTTGTTTAGTCGAGTTTTTCCCGTAGAATTTTAATCATACCACCTTTATTTAAAGTTCACTAAAAATGAAACAATACTTCTTAACTAAACTAGACAAATTGTATGTGATATATAGTCCCCTTTCTTCTCATTTTCTCAAGCAAAAACCGGATCAAAAGGACTAAATATAACATCTTAGGTAGTTAGCAACCAAAGTCAAGTTGCCATTTCACCTTTAAAGGAGATTTTGATAATCAAAAATTACGACAAATTAAAGGACTCAAACCATAAGAGCATCTCCAAAAGTCGACTCAAAATCTTAAGGTTTATGCTGCACTCAAAATCTGTTAGAAATAAAACACTAGATCCCACAACCGTATCTCCGTACAGATATGATAGGAAATTTGATCTGGATAAATTAGTACAAGGAATCTGGATAGCATTTTGGCAATATAATGTTTTTGACTGTAACAATACTAGTAGGTTACTATATAGCACAAAGGCACAATGGTAATAGGCTACTATATCATTTGCTTGCTATACTGATATCACAATTGGTCCATGATTACTGTAGCAAGCATCTGACTTAATTTGCTATCGGGGATCTCTGTTCTCACTATGATCATAAGTTGGCATTCAACGGAGGATCTTGTTTCACGTTAATAGATTTTGTGAACAAAGAAAAGAATGTTCTAGTTGTATTTAAATCTCAACAAGTTATAATATGTAGTCCTGGATTTCATTTTTCGCCTATTATTGTTATGCTTATGCTCCATTTGGGGTTTCATCTACCAACTAAAATGAAGTCTCACATAATATTTGTTGTAGATTTCATGTTTTGGATGGTTTTAGATTCATTGAGATAGAAATGAAATCAAATATTTGGTGGCAGACGAATAATACCTGAGCATCTCCAGAATCTGATCAGTGATATATGCACTACCTTGAGTTGCTGACAATGACTGACTCTTCTCTCTATATGTGGGCAGTGGGGTTGGTTTTCTTGAGTTAGATTATGATGATGATGCTAGTTTTGTGCTCTGCATTCTTTGACTCATTTCATCAACTACTCTCTACTATCTACTCTCCAGGGTTCAATTATTCTTCCAGAGTTCCTGTGCTTGAGAATGACTTGGTCTCAACATGCATTCATTCATTGCTTCATACATCATTTCTCACATGAAATGCCAAAAGGATGATGTTATCGTCAGGCCCGGCCCTTGCTACAAAAAATTCTATTACTATGAAACCAAAAGCCCAATAAATAGAGTAATCTAGCACTGTTGCTAAAGCCTACTTATATAATCCCCAGGTTTGAAGGCTTGGGAATTCTCTGAATCTCTCTTCTTTGACTTTCTCTCATCTGTCTAGCGAATCTCTGCTATCTCTCTCATTCCCTCCCCAAAAAAAACACAGGGCCGGCCCTGGTTATCGTTCGCGCTTGGTGTTAATCACAATTTTGTTTTGTCAACCTCACACTAGTTCTTGGATGTGGGTGTTCACGGTTAGCACTTACCAACAAACAACAAACAAACGAAGTATGAGTTTCTTAAGCATTGTGTTCCATTGAGCAAACCCAAGGGTTTCTCTAAAGTTCAAACTGTGTAACGTAACCTCGACAAAGGCCGAATAAGAGGGGCAGAGCCCAGCCTGTGTAACCTTATACGTACATTGGTGCTTAATTGACAGAGCAAGGGGTGATCTAAGATAAGTTGAGAGACATTAATCTATTTGCTTTAAGTCTAGGCTTTGTCGAGGTGAGAATCATATCAACCTAAGCTCAATGGGCAAAACTACCCGATTTCATTTAAAACATTCAATTCGGAATCCTGATCTTGTTTATATAACAAGCCCAACAAATAGCTTAGTGGAGTTGCTCTGATGAAAATTAACAAGAAACTGATAAAGGAGAACCACAATAATAATGTTACACTATCTACACGCACTGTGAAATCAAAAGATGATCTCTGATTCATTAAGCCCAAACTCCACGTCGTCTTTGTGGTAACGAAAACAGAACTTCAAGATCAGGTGGCTGAAAATACCCATTCTTGGGTGGCTCTTGCTTTCTCCCATTCTGTGACTTCTTCTTTGGAGTGGGTGGACACACTAAAGTCGTTGGAATTCTTCGGTTTCTGGGAGTCTTGCAACCTTCTTCTATCATCTCAATTTCCTCCTCCACCGCCATAACTCGCCCTCGTGGATATTGATGGAGCTATAATTGGATAAAAGTGGTGGGTGTTTTATATTTGCAATCAACAATAACTCAAAGAGTTGAAACTTGGTGAGGAAGCTTCAACTCAAGTGCCACTACCACTATAGTGGTGGACCCCAATTCACCAAACTGTCTACGTGGTGCAAGATGATTGGAGGAAGTGCATTGTGGTAACCGCGTTTTTTAGTTCTTTTAAATATATTGGCGCCAACTTTTGAGTAGGTGAGTTGGCGGGAACTTCTTAGAGAAGCTATTGATTTAAAAAGAAATTCAGTAATTGGGTTTGGGTCCCAAGACTTCTACAGAGCCAGCCCAAACATACAAAGTCATCATCATCATCATAATCATTAATCATATCAAGGCTTCTACAAATACTTCCACACTTACTCCTGTACTTCAATGTCTCGACAGCATCCCTGGAATAAAATTTTGGCTAAAACACGGTTCGTGAAGGCGTGATTTCTTAGCCAAATCTAAAGCACTTCAAGTACATCTTGCAACCAAATTCTCCAAATGATAGAACGTGGACACACTCATAGATAGATCGTGAACTGTGTATCGTGCACAGGGAGGACTAGGTGAAAAAGGGAATGAATTGGGGAGTAGGAATTTGCAATTGGAGTGGACACTTAATTTTTAGAAGCGCGTTATTTCCTTCAATGCTTCTAGTGTCCTCCCTGAAGACAGAGACCGAACCTCATTTAGACCAGGGATGGGAGATAGTCTGATAAGGCATGTTGCCAAGATTGGCACTTCATCAATGTAAACAATCCCTCATCCTTTTCATCTTCGTCTGGATGGAAAAAACTTTTCCGTCGACAAGTTATGATGATGCACAAGTATAACAAGGTTCTCATTGAAATAGGAGAAGCGGAAGAGAAGGAAGAAGAGGCGACATCATCACTAAAGCGGGGTAGTAAGATAGGAAGGATAGACAAGCGAAAAAGACGTGATCATAAATTGGGTGAGTTTAGCCTTATGTGGGATTATTTTGACTCCAAATCGGTCTACAAAGGTATTTCATTCCGTCGTCGATTATGTATGAGCGAATATGTGTATATCAACGTATTTATGATAAAGTTGTTCCTTCGGATGAATATTTCGTTTAAAAAGAAAATGCCGCTAAGACACTGGCTATCGACGCACCAAAAGATAACATGTGCATTTCACTTCATGCCGTTTTTAAACCTCAGCCTTTCTAGCCACCTTTTACTATTCTTGTGCTCTAGCTCTAGCTTCTTTTTCATTTTCCTTCTTCTCGTCCTTCTCATTCTATGTCTTCATCAAGTTTGTCGTCGTTTCGTACATCTTCTTCCCCCAAAAGAGTGCATCAGACTTCACATTCTCTTTAGTCTTGTGTTTCTTTTGTCCATCCGGATGAACTTCCCCACAAGCATATAATGGTACATCAATGTCGGGGGAATTTTCCGGAATCGAGGACGTAGTAGGCGCAGCGGAAATATGTGTTGGGGGATTGATGTTGGCGGAGTTCCCCAGGACTGTCATTAAAATTAGACTCCTCGCAATATTGCGGCCAGGTTGCCCGATTGCATGAATTTGTGACTATTTGGGGCAACGCTACAATACTTTAAAAGTCTCCCGAAATTGGAATGTTATGAGTACGTTTAACTAAAAACACGTTTCGTAAATCAAAATGAGTGCAAATCAAATACTTAGAGCATCCGCAGCAGGGTGTGGGTTGAGTTGAGGTTGCCAACCCACACCCAAACGTCTCCCAGCAGGCATTGTTTGAGTGTGAGTTCGATGAGCTAGCGCTACAGGAACTCAACTGAGTGTGGGGAGCTTACACTAAAAAAAAATTAAGTTTGGCGGTGTTTAGATCACCGCACGGTGTTCTTTTTACCGCGCGGTAAAAGGAACACCGCGCGGTGATCTAAACACCTCCAAACTAAATTATTTCTCTAGATCACTCCCTATTTCCTACGTCTCACCCAAAACCAAGAAAGCCTAGTATAGAGGAGAACCTCTACGCTCTCCCCAAATGGCAAACTCCGGCACTAGTGGTAATAACTCTACACCGTCGACCCCGTCCTTCCAAAACCCACCTTCAACACCATTCGCTCAACACCCATCATCACAATTCACTCCATACCTCTACCAAAACCCATCGCAATTTTAACCTCAATTCCAAGTATAGACCCCACCTCCGTTTACTATGTCGCAAGGGGATCCCAGTTATGGACAATATCAAAGTCCATTTACACTATCTCAGCTGCAACCTCAGGCGTTTAGCCCGTACTATCAACCCTATCCGCTCACTCAACCTCAAGGTTTTCAACCGCCAAATTACTTTCAGAACTATTTATTCCATGGTGAATCTACTCAGCACAGTCAAAGTGACGCAAATGCGTCAATACCTGTTGAAGCGGCGGCTCCCCAGAAAGAAAAAGGAAAAGGAAGAAACTAAAGAGCACCCGCAAAATAAAGACCAAGCGTGCAAGTGCCAGAAGATGCTGAGTTTTTGGACGAGACGGATGATGCTGGAATGCATTGGACGGACGCAGACTCTACATGTCTCACAAGGGCGTGGGTAACAACTTCTGTCCAAACAAATGGCCGCACAAAGGGTTTTACTTTTTATCAAAAGGTCAACATTGCCTTTAACAGAGACCCCGAGTGCCCCACACGACGATCATGTGGATCGGCCAAATCTCAGTGGTATGCCCTTAATGCACAATGTGTGGCGTACAAGGGGATAGTTGCTCAAGAACGATTTAGGAATAGCAGCGGAAAAACAGAAGAAGATCGGGTACGTTATAGTTTCCTTTAACTTAATTTCAATTATTTATCGCGGATATACACGTTATTTATTTGTATTGGGTAATTTTACGAATTGTAGGAAAACGATGCACACAAAATCTATAAAGGTTTGAATGGCGGCAATGACTTCAAACACTGTGAAGCGTATAAGATTTTGGCGCGGGAACCACAATGGGCCAAGCTAAGGGATGATGGGTTAAACCATGCGGTGAATATACCAAGAAATGTGGTCAGGAGAACATCGGACTATTCTTCTCCGGGGAACTCGGTCAGATCAAACAATCTATCGGAGGACCCTGACGGCCCATCTACACCTCAATCCGCGGGCCCAAATTCTGACTTAGATGGTTTGTTGTATGAGGGTGGAAGCAGACCCATCGGCCAAAAACTCCACAAAAGATCATTGCATCACAAAAGGCAATGGAGGGTGTTACTGCATCTGGTAGCAGTATCCATGCTCTGCTGGATGAACTACGGTTGGAGAAGATGCAAGCGAAAGAAGAAAAGGAAAGAAGAAGAACATAAGCAATACAACACTGGCAAGCCAAAATGGATTTGGAGCAAGCAAATGAAGATCTCAAAATCATGGAGAAAGACTTGAGTACTCTTTCTGGACATCAATTGCAATACTATCTACAAAGGTAAGCTGAGATAATGGAACGTCTGGCCAATTGGGGAGGACCAGGTACTTGAAGTGGTGATGAAATGTAATTTAACTTTGCTATATATTTGAGTTTTATTTTCAAGAATGTAGTTTGTTTACCTTCCAATAATGTAATTGTCTGAATAATGTACTTTGCTATTGAAGAATGCAATCTTGTTTTCAAAATGTTTATTTCCGATAATATTGCGTTAAAACAAATACAAGATTAATGCAATATCAAAAACTTATTTAATAAACTTGTACGACAAGAAACATTAAATTACATGAATAACACTTAGATAATACAAGAAATAGAGTACTAGGTTTGAAAATTTATCCCCACGGCCCACAAATGCTCGATTAGATCATCCTTTAGATCAAAGTGAAGTTCTCGACTTCATATCCGGTTCATTTTCGATATAAAAGATTCTATTATTCTGCGTTCGCGTACAATATCGAACCGTTCGCCTTCGATAGTTGAGGGCTCGGCTGGATCGTAGTCTAAGTATGATGAGAATGCACCTCGTTCCTCTTTGACGATCATATTGTGCATTATCACGCACGCATTCATGATATTGCTCAAAACCTGGGCCAGGTCGGTGAAAAGATGTGATTGATGCAGGACATTAATATCATTGTTAGACCCTGGTAACCCAAAAAAAACATGTCAAATCCAAAGGTCGTGTGAAGCTACCGCTTCAAGAATCAGTGCCGCCTTGGGGTAATGACCAGTAAATTGACCGTGCCAAGCTTTGGGACAATTTTTCCATATCCAATGCATGCAATCAAGGCTTCCTAACATGTCGGGAAATCCCCGTGACTCTCCGATCGTTTTTAACTTTTCGATGTCGATCGCGTTTAGTGCTCGAAGATATTCCTCGCCAAAAATTTGTATAACCGCAACACAAAACTCTTTTGCACATAACAAGGTTGTGCTTTCTCCTATTCGGATATATTCGTCAAAAAGATCTGCCGCAACACCGTAGCTTAGGAAACGTAGTGCTGCGACTATCTTTTGGTACGGTGATAACCCCATAGTACAGCGTTGTTGGGTTTCTGGACAAAATAATGATCATGTGCAACGACTGCATTGAATAAACGCATAAACATGTCTCTACTCATACGAAAACATAGCCGTAATTTCCATGACTCATATACAATTCGGCTCGAAGTAGTCTCGTATAATGCTGTAATTCCCCAATGGGTGATCTCGCTTCTTTCTCTTATCCTTACGGCCCACGACACTCCCGTAATAACTCGAAGTTGCATCCTCAACTACTATGTTTAGTCCAGCTTAGTGCAGAACGCAAATTGTCGCCACACAATTATAGATAAGATCATCATCGGAGGACAACGACGATAAACCTAGAGGATCGGGTATGGATGAATTGGATGATGAAGAAGACATTTGAGGTTGTAGAGTTGAGAGAAGGGTGTAATACCAGAAGGTAGATGTGTTTCCAATGGAAGAGAGGTATAAAAGTGGGAAAAATGTAAAAGGGGAAGAAGCTGTGGGTCTTTTACCCTAGATTTGGCGGTGAAAAGAACACCGCGCAGTGTTCTTTTTACCGCGCGGTGTTTATTTCACCGCCAAATCTATGTTTGTATTCTTCAGTGACAATTTTGTTCGAATAGAATTAAGTTCTATTCGAATAAAACTGTTTAGTGCCAAATTGTGCAAAATTGTTGAAATTTATTCGAACAGACAAATAGTTTGTTCAATTAGACATTGAAAAAACTCTACCAAAAACCTAAAAACATCACCAAATAGTCTGTAGAAATATAAAACACATTAGTGCAAATTTATTCGAACAGACAAATAGTTAATTTTAACAAAAACTTCAGTCAATTCCAACATTAGATAATAATGGCTAATAAACATTAAAAACATCCAAAACATCGTCTACAAATATATCGTCTACTCATAATCATCTACATAATCAAAGTAGAACTTCTACATCGTCTAAAAAAACATAAAAAACACATATCTACTCAGAATCATATCTTATACCCCCCCTGCGGCTAGTACTGCCTCCCCTGGTTCGCAGACCAGATCCACGCTGCCTCGTCATCGCGCCTCCTCCAGGTGGTAGCGGCACCACCCGTACGTCATGCCCCCTCCTCGGCTGTAAGTCCTGAACGGGACAAAGAAACTTTATAAATATTTTTACAAAATAAATATGGCATTAAGAAAAAATACTGCAATAAATACATAAATAAATTACTTACATGGGAATATAGCTGATGATCTACACTGTCAATTTGCCTGCGGGCAATAGCAAGCTCTTCCTCCACCTCCTGGATCCTCTGTGCGTCCCGCGCAGACTCTGCAAGGACGAGTCGCCGCATACTATGGGTCAGGTGCCACAACTCCTCTGCGCCGTAGGATGAAGGCATGGGTGACGGGTCCCTCAAGCGAGCGATGGGGAGCCTATTACGCTGCCCTGTCCACTCCATGTGCCACCCCAGGTCTGGCCCCTCCGCCTCGCCAGGCAAACTGAAGTCCTGGGATAAACTATGAACCGACGCTGACGTAACCACCACGGGTGAAATACCAGCTCTGAGTGCACTCGGTCCGAACAGATCTAAATTTCCCATCCTCTGGGAATCTGTCAACATGTAGCCTACCTCCAAAATTTGTTCAGCCCAGTATGAGGCGTAAGTCTCCCGCACCTCCCCTACCACAAACTGCTAACAGTCAATGAACCCGGCCTATCTCATCTCATGTAAAGCCGTTGGACTAATATATGGCGACATGCTAAGCGGAGGATCCAAAGGAATACGCACCTCGCCAGTCACCTGCCTCCAACATCTATCCCCCAAGTAATATTCACAGTTTATGTTTAGTACTTTAAGTGGTATCCTTTTACGAGATAAAAGTTTTGCATTCAGTACGTCCTCTGTCTCAGACACTGTAGAATCGAACCAAGGTTTCCATGTGATCGTCTTAACAGTGCGGTGATCAATATGGTATCTGCCTATAATAAACAAATTGGCCGCCTGGTTATTTATTTTCCTCTTATTCCCCCTCTCCCATGCTTTGAGGCGCGGATAGGCCGGGTACTTTACCTCTTCCTTAACTATAGGGTGACCAACCCCACAATACTCGTAGAACCAATACTGCATTTTGGAATAACAGAAAAAATAATTAGAACCAATACTGTATTTTGGAAAGTATTTGATTTGTAAATGGAAAAAGTGTTAGTGTACCGGAAGAAGTTGCACAAATCCAGTGATGGCACCTCCGGTCGTGACTGCGGTATCCAAACCATGGTACAGGGAAGCAAGAATAGCAGAACCCCAGTCATATTGGGCAGCCGAGTCTAAATCATTCACGGCCGCGAGATATCCAAGCGGGACGGTGTCGTTGGCCGTTTGGAACCACAAATGTCCCATCATGAAGAGGATAAAAGCACGAGCAATAGTAATATCATCCTCCCGATCAGCTTCGACGGTCAAGTACGTCCTCAAATATGCAATGCTGACGTTCCCACTCTTTATATGGCTAGAATCAATGTTGGGGAGCAATTGCCTCGGATTGGATAAAATAGACCATGTGCCATCATATGGCACCTGTGTCGAATATCGGCCGATGGACAATGATGTCAGTATAGTAAAATCGAGGGGAATGACCCCTATCTCCGCACAAGGGAACAGAAACGTGTGTGTGGTCGGCCACCAATGCTCTATAAGCGCCTGAATTAGTCAATTATCCGAATTGCCCAAGCCTATATCCATAAACTGCCCAAAAATATTCACCACGGCGTCCCTTACAGCTGGAAGTGTGGCAATATCCTTCCACACTTTGAACACCGTAGTGAATGTGTCGTGCACACACATCGAATCCCAATTCTGTTCATTGAGGCATTTTGTCAAACACTTGATATATGGAAAAAAAAACAATTTCACAATTACACTAAAACTTACCGTGAGTTTCTTTCCCGTGTAATAGATGTGACTGACTCCGTCTGGGAGTTGGGTAACACACCTCCGAGGGAAGTTATCTTCGGTTGGGTTTGGTATATCTTGGGGTTGAACATCTTCAAATTTTACTCGTTTTTTCTTCCTTCCGGACCTCGAGCGAGTTACGAAACGCTCATGATCTCTTGTTCTTCTAAACCCAGGCAGAGTACTGGGGTGTGGGTCTCCCTGTGGCATTTGCATTTTGATTTTGTTGGAATTACAGTTTTTTTTACCAAAGGATTTTTGTGAGAGAGGTAGATGTAAAAAACAAGAGAATAGTCGAATTCACTTGTGAGTTTTACTTACAAATATTGCGGCGGTATTTAGAACCCCGCGTGGTGTTCTTTTTACCGCGCGGTGTTTTAATCTCCTCTAACTTAAAAAAAAAGCCACGTTGGCAAACTCACACTGGCTGTTGGGAGAGGTTGAGTTTGAGTTGTTGGTTTGGTGGGCCAGGGTGTCAGAACCCACACCCAAACCCACACTCGCTGCTAGAGATGCTCTTACTATGGCGCCCGGTGCAACACCGGCAAAATATCGATTTTCAAGGTCTTGAATGATGCCTCTAAAGATCGTGCATTCCTTATTGAGACTCCCCTTATATGCGCATTGACGTTGTTATATGATCGCCAATTCGATTCGCCCTTGTAGAACGAATTGAATTGGTCGCAAACCTTGAACCAAAATATTTTATTTTTTTGGGCGTTCGTGGTATCGAGGTTTTGGGAAACTTAAGACCATGCACACGCTAGATTGACAAAGTCTTTCTCCGTCCAATTTTTTAAATTCTTATTTTGGTTTTTGTCGAGATAGAAACTCCGTCTTCCTCACCCTCGCCCTCAACCTCTACTCTATCCTCAACCACAATAAGTGTCGGTGCAGTGTCCTTTTTTTTTAGCTTTAGCCTTCATTTTTGCTAATTCTCACGAGAACTGGATTGAGAATTGGAGCGACAACTGGAGCCGGTGATGCATTGAGTTTTAAATCGTTTAAACCCCATGTATAACTACTCGAACTTCACCGACGAAATCATATGAAAATGAAACATATGGGGACGCCGATTAAGAGTACAATGATGATTGAGCTTCGAATTGGGGGTAGTATCATTGGGAGTGGTAGTGAGGGTTACAATTATTTCTTTGGAGATCAAATTGTGATTGAGAAGGAGTCTCTATTGGCGGGAACAATTGTCGAATGTGGTGGTCGCGATCTTGTAAAGGATTTGGCATTTGTAACGAACCAAATGAGGCAAATTCAAAAGGATATAAGTTGGGTGGTTGGTTAGGGGGTTGAGAGTGACTTTGAGAATTGGATTGGGAGCTTGCTTGAGAGCTTGAAGAAGACATGGTGTACTTTGTTTGAAGGAGGTTGAAGGTGCTTGAAGGAGGAAGGAGAAATGAAAATTGGGGTAATATTTATCGGGGGGAAAATTTCACAGATTAAGTCGCTCTTCAGAAAGGCGCGGCACCAAGCAGCCATTGAGTACCGTTGGCAGTGTTTAAATGTGGGTCATACACGTGGCCTCATCCAAGGCGTTCGTGGGCACGACCCTACTAACCAATGAAACGGTGCCATGTGTTGGCCTGTGATTGGTTGCAGCAAGCCGCACCCTTCTGAAAAGCGCGGGGCGCGGTATCAAAAAAGAAATATCCACCTTGAAGATCTCTGCACCCACCCTCAGGGTAGTTTTTTTTTCAAATTCATCTAGCTGTTGTGAGCCAAAACCCTAAGTAAATTTGGGTTTTGAGGGTGGTTTGGATAAATCCACCTAGCTACTGCTTATGATGTACACTGAGAAATAGGGATGGCAATTTGCCCTGCCCCGCCCCGTTTGAAGAGGATTTAGGATGACTATATCAGGTATGGGGGCGGGTATGGGCCGAGCTTGTATAAATCCGTCAGGGATCGGGGCGGATTTGGGACTGATAAAAAAAATCCGTTATCCGCCCCACCCCATATAAATACCTCTTAATATATTTACAATCATACCCATGATATATATAAGAATTTAGAAATAAACATAACCCTAATAACTCTCAAGCCTCATTGCCTCAAGTCCCAACCTGTCTCTAAGTCTCTCCCCAACGATCGAATCGAAATGAAAGAATGAAATTGTCTCTGAGTCTCGCAACAATTCTTCTCACCAATCCTTCAGATGCAATTCTTCTACAGATGCAGTTCTTCTCCTCAATTCTTCTCCCCAATTGTCTTTGATTTTATCTAAATTGAGGGATCAACAAAATTGAGGAACCAACAAAATTAAGGAATCGATTAAGTAATACAACGGGTGTGCTCTCTCTCTCTCTCTGAATCGAATTGCATATTTGTTGGAGTTCTTTGTTGTTGTTTTTTTTTTTTTTTTAGGTGTGATTTCATGGTTTAGGTTCTCTTCCTCTTACTATCAACACCTGCATATTTTCATAGTTGCAAAATGCAAACATATTTTCAGTGAGCTTTTCGAGGTGTTATTGTGCAATAACCACCTTGAAGCCAGATTCCAGAAATCAGGTTTAAAACCAAACATTATTTCCAACTACTCTTTATGGTAACCAGAATCAGGGACCAGGTAGTGTCAACATCTCATTAAGTAACAACACTCATAAACTAATAGAGCTAGATCGCGTAATAAGGCCGTATTCCTTCGACCATATTAATATTTAGTTAAGAAATATGTAGTTAAGAACTGTATTTCCTTGGACCAGCCAGTTGTCTTGAACTCTTAATGTTGTTATTGTAGTATTGTAGTTATCTTTGTTGCTTGTTTCTAGATTGTCTTTGTTGCAGTTGTCTTGAACTCTTAATGTTGTTATTGTAGTATTGTAGTTGTCATATTGTAGTTAAGAATAAGTTTATTATGAATCAATCTATTAATATATTTGGGTTCTTTCTTTATGTATATGTTTTGGGAGTTCTTATGAAGAGCCAACTGATTAGGAGAGATGGATAACCTTTAATCTGCATTTAGATTATTACTTAGTCCATTTAATTGCCTCTTACATATGATTTAGTTTTGCAGCTAATATGTTTTGGTTTATTCAGTGACTATTTGTAATGTGTTAATTACTTAGTTTTTGCTTACGAGCAACCAATAGACTGAATATAGTTGGTGCTTAGTTTTTGCTTTCTTTATTACATATAGATGTTAGTTTGGCATGTCGTATTGGTACTTAGCCTTTCACTGTATGAACCAAAAATCGCCTATAATATATTCACATAATGATTAAGTCGCTTAGTTTTCATATATTAGTTTGTCATAGATTGTGCTTGTGCTGAGATTTAGTGTTATGTGAATTTTATTAGCGCTATTATGTTTGGAGTGTTATGCTCATATTTACTTTCAGCCTTTTTTGTAGTTCTTCCTACTTTGGAGTTCACTAGAAGCCTATGCAGTATTTGCTAGTGTTTTTTAGGCATTTCTTGCATAACCATTGTACTGTACATGTTATAGTGTTATAGCTTTCCAAGATCCTCCAGCATCATGCTGATTTCAATACTGAAGTTTAAAGTTGCATTTGCAAGTCCTAGATATCTAACTGTTCATTTGGTTGATCTTTATGAATTTGTATCGTTTCATTCGGTCTTATCTAAGATCTGGGAAACATAAGAGGATCTCACCTCTCAGGCATTTCTTGATATTCTAATTGATATGTACCACTGATTTTCTATTTTTGGTTATCGTTAATTTACAGTGTTGCTTAAAACGCTTAACTTTAGTTATTTAATGTACTTCCTTTTTCTTTTGTTGCTAATGTTAATTATGTCATATGCTTTGCCTGATATTTACTTCTAAAGACTATCTTTTTTCGCCATCTTGAACATCCGTGCTCTCTTATGCAAAAAATTCAACAGTTTCTGAAGATTATTTTCAGAATTTGGCCCTATGATTACTACTTCTATGTTGTTAACAATCATTTTGTGATGATCCTCTCAATTTTAACAAAAAAAATTTTAGTTAAATGGGGCGGGTCTGGGATTAGGTATTGTAAGGTGGGGCAGATTTGGGGATCCCCGTTTAACTTAAACGGGTATCGGGGCGGGGATGGGGGGTTGGAACCTAAGCGGGGACGGGGATGGGATTAGCTCCCCCGCTCGAATTCCGCCCCATTGCCATCCCTACTGAGAAACTGATTCTGTCATGTCATCTGAGCACTCACCCATATCCCCATCATCTTCTTCTGCAGCTCTGACATCTTTCCAACCATTTTCAGCTCTGAAATATAGCCTTGGTGTGATATAAGAGGGAGATCTTGCATCATATAGATGGTACTGTTCATACTGAACTAGGTCGTTGCAGCTGCCTGCAGTTTGCATTCTCAATGTATAATCTGTAAAACCCAATTCTAAAGTAATTGACAAATTTAGGTGACACCCTATTTATTATCTCACCGGTAGTATCCATATAAGATGAGAAAATTGTCACTCACGACCAAATATACCAGGTGTTATGCGAAAAGATGCTAGTTACAGGACATTAAAATCTTCGCTGTCATCTGCATGATGATGTTTCTTTGTTACAACAATCAGAACAAACGGATAAACCTAATTTCCCACTTGTTGTGGTGATTCCTATTTACATAAGTCACCTATTCGTTTCTCTGTATCTTTTTTCCCAAGTCTTGGCCTAGTAATTTCTTATTCTTGTTTCAAATTCAGACCATCAGGCCTTTTCTCATTCTTCAATCAACAAAATATTTTATATTATTTTCGTTTCAATGCTAGAGTTTAAGTGTATCTGTATGTATTTCATTAAATATCACCTCCGAATCATATTTTATGTTTTATTCTTTTTTTACAATGGTGTCACAAAGAAAATGTAATTACCATAATTTTTGGATTCATTTTACTATTACTAGTCTGTCTATTTTTATGCAGGGTATATATTGTTAGAGTTACATCTATTGTAAAGGGTAGTTTAGCCTTTCCTTATTTTAGGTTTCTATATATATACTTCTCTATAGTGAATCTGGTTTTTATAACTTTGATAAATGATACGATTGTTATCATGGTATCGAGCCAAACGTGAAACCTTTGCACATCTGATTTGGTTGGAGATCTCTCTCTGTTTGAAAGATCTTTGATTTTTCTTTCTTTTACTTTTCAAATCTGATTGGGGTTCTTTAAAACCCTAGAATTTTTGCTTCAAAATCAGAAGATTGGGTTGGATCGTATTGCATCTCTCTTCTACATTGTTTGCAGATTTCTACTTGAAGTTGTTTGATCGATTCAATTTGGTAGTCGGTGGTACTCTATCTTCGATCTCTTTGATTTGGTATTTTGTTCTAAATAGTTATTTATTTATTATGGCTGCTACTCGCGAAGATTCTTTTCATGTTATTAGTACAAAATTATCGGGTGATAATTTTGCTTATTGGGCGTATGTTATGAAAAACTTTTTAATAGGTAGAGAGCTATAGGGTTATGTGTCCGAGACTAAGGAAGCTCCAGCTGACACTAAAGCTGAGAATTATGCATCGTTGTTTTATGTTTGGGAGATGAATAATTCCAAGATTATTACTTGGATAAACAACTCTATTGATCAATCTATTGGAGTGCATCTAGCTAAGTTTGATACAACAAAAGAAATTTTGGATTATCTTAAAAAGTTGTATGTACAGTCCAATTTTGCCAAAAGATATCAACTGGAATCAGACATTCGGTCAGCTCTACAAAGGGAGAAAAGTATACAAGAATTTTACTATGTTATGACAAGGTTTTAGGATCAGTTAGCACTCACAGAACCATCTGGACTTGGTGCCATAGAGTTGTATTGCACATACAGAAAACAACAGAGGTTGGTTCAATTTTTTATGGCACTTCGCAATGATTTTGAGGCGCTTCGTGATTCTCGCTACCCTCCCCGCGACCGTAAGACTCCTGAACGTTTTGGTTTCTCTAATTCTTGTTATTCTGTTAATTTTTCTTCCTTTTTAGCATCTATTCACTCTCTCTCTGAGCTTACCTCCTATAAAGAGTTTGTTCTTGATCCTCATTGGCAACATGCTATGGATGGAGAATTTATTGTTTTACATAAGACTGGTACGTGGAAATTGGTTCTTTTGCCTTGCGGTAAAACTACAGTTGGGTGTCAATGGGTTTATAAAATAAAAACTATGTCTGATGGTTCTGTAGAGCGGTATAAAGCTAGATTGGTTGCAAAGGGATTTGCACAAAAATATGGGATTGATTATGAGAAAACTTTTGCTCATGTTGCCAAAATGATGACCGTTCGCACCTTGATTGCGGTTGCATCTATTCGTAAATGGGTTCTGTCACAATTGGATGTGAAAAATGTTTTTCTTAATGAAGACTTAAACGAGGAAGTTTACATGGTTCCTCCTCCAGGTGTTTCCCACAATCCCGGGGAGGTGTGTGGACTTCGAAAGGCATTGCATGATCTCAAACAAGCTCCTCGAGCTTGGTATGAGAAGATCTCTGCAGTGATGGCCGCACTTGATTTTTGTACTACCGTTCATGATCCAGCTTTGTTTATTCGCTCAACTTCAAGTGGACGTATTTTTCTTCTTTTATATGTGGATGACATGATTTTGACGGGTGACGATATTAATGATATTGTTTCCTTGAAATTACAGTTGCAACAAAAATTTGAGATGAAGAATCTAGGGGTTCGTTATTTTCTTGGCATTGAAGTAGTCTATTCTCCTAGAGGATATCTTCTTTCTCAGTCCAAGTATGCAGCAGATGTTATCTCTCGAGCTCGCCTTACTGATTTACGGATTTGTTGAAACTACTCCAGAACTGAATGTTTGTTATACTCCTTCTGACGGTGTGCTTTTGGATGATCCTACCTTATATCGGGTTATTAGTTTAGTATATCTTACAATCACAAGGCCTGATATTACTTATACAGTTCATATTGTTAGTCAATTTGTCTCTTCTCCCACTACTGTTCATTAGTCAGCAGTTCTTCATATTTTACGTTATCTTCGTGGTACTTTATATCAGATTTTGTTACTTCCCTCTACATCTGCTTTAGAACTTTGGGTTTTCTCTGATGTTGATTGGGCTGGCGATCCCACGGATCGTAAGTTTACCACTGGTTTCTGTATTTTTCTAAGCAACTCTCTCATTTCCTGGAAAAGTAAGAAGCAAGATATAGTTTCTCGTTCTTCGACTGAAGCTGAGTAACGTGTTATGGCTTCAACGACTGCTGAGATAGTTTGGTTGCGTTGGTTACTTGATGATTTCCTGGAAAAGTAAGAAGCAAGATATAGTTTCTCGTTCTTCGACTGAAGCTGAGTAACGTGTTATGGCTTCAACGACTGCTGAGATAGTTTGGTTGCGTTGGTTACTTGATGATTTGGGCGTTTCTCTTCCTTCTCCTACACCTAAGTATTGTGATAACAAGAGTATTATTCAGATTGCACATAACTCTGTTTTTCATGAACGTGCCAAGCATATCGAGATTGATTGCCATATTACGCGTCATCATTTAGAGCATGGCACAATCTCTTTGCCGTTTGTCACTTCTACTATACAGTTGGCTAATTTCTTCACAAAGTATCATACTATTTCGAGCTTCCGTTTTCTTCTTGGCAAACTCTCGATGCTTTTCACTGTAGCTTCGTGAGTTTGAGGGGGGTGCTAAAGTTACATCTATTGTAAATGTAATTTATTCTTTCCCCTTTTTTAGGTTTCTGTATATATACTTCTCTGCAGTGAGTGAATCTGGTTTCTATAACTTTGATAAAGGATACGATTGTTATCATATATAACATAACAAAAATCTGTGTCTAAATAAAGGTACCATGATTGTTCAAAATGAATTAATATTTCCATTTTTAAGTTTATTTGGTAAAACGAACGTTTTATGATGGTAGAATCAATTCTGACCATTACCAATAGGGAGAAATATAAACATATTTACTACTTTGATTTCCACTTATATGCCCTTTTCACTTAATGGGTTGATGATAAAATTAATGCTCATGGAACCAAAAAGTAAGGTGTAAAACTGTTATACACTGACAGAGTGACAGGTATTCTAAATTTGGAGCAAGGATGCGATATAATTGTGAATTTTGATGTCTTGGTCCTAAATATATAATATGAGACTTTAAATATCAATGTACGATTTAAATATCACCAAATAAAACAGTTGAGAAAAAAGAGAGAAGAAAACCTCTTTAATTATAATTGTGAAATGGAAGAGCCAGTGGGTAAAAATTCATACGAAAGTCAAATGGTTGCAGTATCAGATTACCCTTGCTCGAGAATGAAGTCACTAGACATAATTTCTGCTAACCTGGCGACTGGTGCACAATCCGGTTACTTGACTCAGTGACTAGATCAGAATTAGGCATATTCGATTCTCCTTGTCAACTACTTCAAATTTTTACAAATCAAATATATCTCTCTTGAAGCTGATCTGGTTGCTTTCGGCCTTAACCAAGATGCCGTCCCGAAAAGTGGCTTGCAAATTTGGCTAATTTCTGCAACCACAACCATAGAGAACTACGATAAAGATGTAAGAACTATGCATCTAAGTAGATTATTTTGACTTACCCATTAATTGTTTTAAGAGAACAGTACCCCGCCCTCCTCATTTTGATGTAAATGCCCTCAGTAACCCGAAAGTGAATTTTTATTCAAAACCCATAGTATTTTAGTCTAATGAGAGGATGTAAGTTGAAAGAACCCTACAAACCACATTGTACTTCAGGAATTAGCTACATACCTTTAATGTCTTCACTCTCCAGTAGCTTAATCACAAGGTTCCCCCCAGGTAGAAGAACCCCCCTGTCGTCCTCGAGATAACTATAAGTATTTGACGGCTTCTTCACATGAATGCTATGATCATTACTAAGAGCTGAGGTTGTCCCACCTAGGGCTAAATCAAGTGCTCGCATTCCTAACTCAATGGATAAAGCAGCATCTTTAATCGCAATTCCGGATACAAGAGGACACATATCTGATAGAATCACAGAAAACCCGATTCCCTGCAGAAAGGCAATATCAGAGTCATACTTAGATCACTAATCAAATAAACTTAATAAAAGGACAATATAATTTGGAATGAATCAAAATTTCAGGATACCAAGTTAACAACGGAGGGGAGGTATCATCAACTTGCTTGTTTTTTTTTCAATTAAATGAAAATTTTCATTAACCAATGTGCCAAGTCTCGAAAAGAGACAAAAAGGCAACAGACTCATATAAAACTGCCTCGCAAAGAGTTGGTTGGATTAGAGGTTCGCGAATGAAAAAGAGTAGCGTAAAAAGCTTTAACTGTAAAGATGTTCCTACCCTATAAATCCATGTTCTTTTATCTTCACTATCTAGATTAAGTCGGTGCAGATAAAATCTCTCGATTTGTCCTGCCATAAAATTTCATCTCCCCTCATAGACGCCTTTAATTATAGAATCAATCAGCACAATTGCTATTTCAGGCAACGAATTCACAGACCTTTCTAAACTTGAGTCTAACAATAGCATTCAACACAGGGAACCCTTCACAAGAGGTGGATTACTGTATCATATGTCATCCCAAGCCAGCTCCGGAGTAATACCTGATCTAAACTCCTCTCATTCACAAGAATACATCTCCCCAGGCTCTCATCCTCATTGTGACTTTTTTTAACTATTTCTTCACATTCGAGACCGCCTTGTAGCAAGGCAAGTAGTTTGGAAACTTAAGCAAGAACCAAGTCCCAATTATCTTCGTTCGGGGTTGCCAAGGAAGGACCTCGGGTAGATTGAATGAAAAGAATCCACGTCACAAACGAAAGCCGCCACATGAGACGAGCTATCGACACTATTTACCAACAACACAAGCTTAAGCGGGGCCTAAGAAAAAGCAACTGGTCAACTCCAGAAAATGAAAAATGAAATATAAAAAACAAGGGTATCATTTTTGAATTGGAAGTGTGTACTCCCGTTGCCGCTTTAGAAGCGCCCAACTCGATTTCTCATAAACAAATAAGCAATACATCCGGGGGCTTCAATCACTATAAACACGAGAGCAGATAAAGGCCCAGAAAGAAGCCCGTCAGGGATCCATTTCTCAAAATGGAAAAAGTTGATAGAGTAAACACACTTATTGACCTATAAACAGGTGCAAATTCCATTGTGTCTAGCATGTAATTATGAAAATCCCAACCACACGGCACTGAAGAACTTAGGTTCTTCAAATATGTCCAAAGTTCAGTTTATCCAACATGTAATCATGAACTACCCAAATAACGAGTCTTAAGATTCGTATAGTATTTTAGCAAACAAACTATCTTCTACCTTTTAGAAATTGATAGGCGTATTGGCAATCTGAATCATGTCTAAGATTTGACTCCCCTTTAGCAAAGGCTCCAATACAACACCAGAAATGGTGTATCATATCACCTTACCAAAACTAATCATCGTGGATTTGAAATTCAGAGCTGTAAATCAAATTAATAGTCAGACACCGAGAATATTCTCAGCTCCGGTAAGTGGGATGCTTAGGTATAAGTATGACAAAAGTGTGGTTAGCATCAAAGCCAAAGGAACTGGTCTCCTGAACCAACTTGATGAATTCATTTTTAAAGCACTCACAGCTAGCCTTATAAAAGGCTAAGGTAAACTTGTCTGGCCTGGCAACTGATTCCCATCTAAGCTCCTCACAGCAACGTAAATTTCCTCCTCAAAAAAATCTAGCAAGGCTCTCTCTAGAGTCTAGAAACAAAATACTATTGACAGGAAGTTCATTAAAATGGGGGCATCCCTATTTCCTTCGACCATTGTGGCAAAGTATGGGTGTGTAGAACAAAGAGCCAAAGAAGATTAATTTGCAAAATAAACTATGTTCATAGTGAAGAGTGGGAAAATACGTAACTGTGGACTACAAATTTATTCGCACAAACTTTCTGACCACAGAAATGCACTTTCGGCCAGTTTGAGACACTTTTGGAAATTTTCATGCCTAAACTTGTATTTCTTTCAATTAAGAAAAACAGGTTGCCATAGTTAGAACTCTGGTAGTTCAAGCGTCGGTTTTCATGGCACATTATTATGACATGGTTCAATTGCAACTCTATAGTCTCTACTTAGGCTGCCTGGAATATTAACTAATGGGTACCATTAACTGTTAGAAAACTAATAACGCGGAAGCTAAATTAACTTTGATTAATACTAAAATCTCTCAATTGAATAAAATAAATGTCTCTACTTAGGCTGCCTGGAATATTAACTAATGGGTACCATTAACTGTTAGAAAACTAATAACGCGGAAGCTAAATTAACTTTGATTAATACTAAAATCTCTCAATTGAATAAAATAAATGTCAAAGACCTAGGGTTTATGAGATTTGCTCCAAACTTTGTAATCTCTCTCTAAGGCTAAGTCTTTTCTCTTACTAAAACCAACATACCAAATAAATTAAGCTTAGACTCTCTTTTATAGAAGAAGAGACCTAGCACAAATAGAAACCCTAGCTACACTCTGATTAGGATACTTCTCCTAATTATAATGCAATTAAATTAAATAACATAAACTAAATAAGATGGTGCACACATGGTGTACGAAACGTGTTATGCGTGGTCGTGGGTACAACCACGTGACTTATCAACTCTCACTCTCTTTAAAAATAATTCGATCACAAATTCTGCAACTCGATATAATCCTCGTAATTAAAAATGGATCTAACTTTGCAACAGCCTCTTCTAAAACCCAAGAATCATCTTCGTGGCGACCTCACGACTTATCAACTCTCCCCTGCTGTAAAAAATTCGACCACAAAACTCAGAAGAAGTAACACTGAGCATACGACAACTGCAAATTCTTCCACAGTACTTTATATACTTATTAATTCTAGTTGCAGAACAAAACACGATCTTCAACTCGAAAGAGGTAGCCCCGAGAATAAGACAGTTGTGAATCCGTCCACGGTACTTACCGTATCCACTTTTCCTACCCGTGAAAAGATATACTACGGTAATGCCAAAAATACTATGCTTGACTATATCTTGAATCTCCAAAAACTTATTAAAACTATGACTTGGACGTTCAAACTCATGCAAAAACGGATCAATAAACTTTAAAGCAATTACCTCTTCCGGAGACTCATCAAAGATTGGAGGTTTATCCCAATCAATTGTGTGAAATCGATATTGATTGACAACGAGGTTCGAGTTAACAATCTGCCGCAACCCTGGATTTGTCGTCGACTTGTTCGAACGAACCCCAAATTTTTGCCTATTTTTAACAATAGAACTTTTGGCTGAACTGTCTACTGACTCATTCGAACGGCGCACTCCTCGTTTGAACAACTCACGAGTTTTTTCGATCTCATTTGCGCTAGGTTCCTCTCTCCCTAGGCCGGAGGCAATCTGCGTGAAATAGATATTGATTGGCAACGAGGTTCGAGTCAGCAATCTGCCGCAACCTTGAATTTATCGTCGACTCGTTCAAACAAACTCCAAATTTTTGCCTATTTTCGACAATAGAACTTTTGGCTTGAACTATCTATTGACTCATTCGAACGGCGCACTCCTCATTCGAACAACTCACGAGCTTCTTTAATCTCCTTTACGCTAGGTTCTTCTCTCCCTAGACCGGAGGCCCCCCTAGTCATCAGCGACCTCTCATTCGTCAATGGCGAGGAATTTTGATCTTCTCCCATTGTTCGTCGAATTCTCGACAAATGTTTTAGATTGGAGTTGGTCTTCTTCGACTGGACTTTCTGATGATTGGAATCGTTGATCATGTGAACCCCTTGCATCAAAATCACAACCTCGCCGTTGTGTTTTGATTGAGAACACATGTCTTCGTCTTTCCCACCTACTAGATCAATCGCATGGTGAACCTCTCTCTCCGTCGTCTCTTCAAGGTGTTTCATCTCCAAGCCGTCTCCGACGAATTTCTTCGAATCCTCCATCATAACTCCCACCCCTAACCTCATTTTTTCGACAATCTTCTTCTCTCATATTTCTACTTCATCTTCGATGGCGTCGGTAAATCTTTCATCACCACCAAAACCGTACACTGAACGCACTTTGGCAAGTATCACCTCAAGTTGCTCAGTCACCAACTTGTTTGATTCAACCAACAACGTCGTAGATTCTTCTACCGATTTCAAACGCTCTTCTTGTGTGATTTTGATCGGTCTTTGGTGTTTTCTTCCTCATCGTTCATCGTAAAAGAAAATCCCCGCATAAATTACTGTAGCAGCGACGACAAAATTACTGTAACACCAAAAAATTAATGTAGAACGCAAAAATTATTGTAGCACCCACCAAAATCATTGTAGCAACGCCAAAATTATTGTAGCAATGCCGAAACTATTAACAACATTGAACATCATAAGAACCCATTAACATAATTGTTTGAAAACTAATAACGCGGAAGCTAAATTAACCTTGATTAACACTAAGATCTTTCAATTTAAAAAAATAAAGGTCAAAGACCTAGGGTTTATGAGATTCACCCCAAACTCTACAATCTCTCTCTAAGGCTAAGTATTTTCTCTCACTAAAACCAGCATACCAAATAAACTAAGTTTAAACTCTTTTTATAAGAAAAGAGACTTAGCACAAATATAAACTCTAGCTATACTCTAATTAGGATATTTCTCCTAATTATAATACAATTAAAGTAAATAACATAAACTAAATAAGGTGCGCACATGGTTCACAAAACGTGCTATGCATGGTCGTGGGTACGACCACGTGACTTATCAACTCTCCCTCTCTAAGAAGAATTTGACCACGAATTGAATTCTACAACTTGATATAATTCTCGTAATTTAAAATGGATCCAACTTCGCAAAAGCCTCTTCTGAAACCCAAGAATCATCTTCGTGGGCGACTCCACAGCCTATCATTTACTATTAAGATAAACATTTAATTCAAGTTCCATTCCTCTATGCTATTTTTCAAGCAAAGCTGATGAAATGAGAAATCAAATACCTGGGGGGATAGCGCCCTAGCGACACCAATTGGAATTTTCATGACATCGGCACAAACGGTTTGTACCCGATGATCACAGTGATCAGAAGGAACCTTCACCTTCTGTTCTGCAACCCAACATTGGTGAGATTTACACTAAATTCATTCCCATTGACATCGAAATGACCAAAAAAACAATATTATTCAACAATGAGCACAAACTATCTCAAATTCCGACCTTTAAATCAATACCCACGACTGCTCCACCATTTTGCAGAGACCCCAAGCTTTGACAAGCCACCTAGATTGAAGTAAAACCAAATTAAAAAAACTAACCCATAAAAGTTGCAAGTAATGTGTTTGATGAAATGGGTACCTGAAGCCAAGCACCAGGAGCACAACCAAGGTCAAGAACAGAAGCTCCTGGGGTTATGAGTTTGTACTGTTTCTGCATTTGGAGAAGCTGGACTTGCAAGTTTGTACGTTAGATAACATGTTTGATTATGAGAGAGAGAGAGAGAGAGAGAGAGAGAGAGAGAGAGAGACCTTGAAAGCAGATCGAGCTAAGTATTTGAGGCGTTGAGCTTCTCTGTAGTAGAAGTCTGGGGAAATCCCGCTCATATTTCTCGCGCTCTCGAATGCCGAAACCAGGTCGTCTATTGTTTGCTCTGTCTTCTCACTCTCTAGTTTCTCTTTTTAGCCGTTTCTCACTCTTTGGGGTTACTTCGTTCATTTTGCACTTTGCCCTTACATCTAAAGCCTAAACCCATCTCCAACAGTAGAAAATTCTTAGCCCACTCTTGCCCTCCACGATTTGAACAAGACGCGAATAACTAATGAACTATTACACGCCTTCTCTCAAATTATAAGAGGCACACCCATACTTATGCGCTAGTACTCATACAAGCATATTTTCGGTATTTTGAGCTAAAGGGTTTTTTATATTTTTTTTAGCTTCATGATGGACAAAATTATAACCAGATTTGAGACAGGGTTTTGTTAGAGTTAAGGCCAGGCCTAATCGAAGCTTGAGTAGCCATTTGGCAACTTCGCTTAAGGTTATTTTGGTAATCTAACATATAATTCAGTGTTAGAAGAAGATGCGCACGTTATCTATCACTTGTTTATGTCATCATAACATTCTTAGTTACCACAATACCCCTTGCGTTGTTATGTATCTCTATTCCTATTTATGGTTGGGAAACTTTAGTACCTATATACTTTAACAAATACCTGCACTGCACGCTGTAAAGACCTACTCTCGGTCTTGATCTCATGTATTAAATCAACATTTAAGGTAGTTACTCAACCTAACTGTTATGGCATAATTTCGTAGCTCGAAATAGCTCAAAATTATATCTTACACCAAATGTACTTGTGACAAGAATTAGTATAATTCAAGAAATAACACAGGTGATTTAGCGTGAAAACCTTTGAATAGGTAAAAACTACAACCTCGATTTGAAGATTTAGTAACTGTAACTTTTATTACTTGAGGCCAATATTTTGATTACAAGTTTTGTGGTCTCTTTAAGTAAACAAACTTTGTCTTGGAATGTAAAAATCCTGGTCCTTCATCATCTAGAACTCATCATTTTTATAGATCTCACTCTCAGCTCGTTATCGTGTAGAAGTACGTTCTCCTAAAAATGAGGAAGGTGGTAGTTGAATGTGTAACTGCTAGTTCGTGAGAGACATGTATCTTTGACTTGTTCATATTTTTTGTAGTATTCAATCCACGTTCTTTATCAGTTCGTGGTCCAAGTGTCTTTGCTGATTGTACTTGTCATGTGTATAATGCGTGAGTTTGGTATTAAGGTAGTTCGAGTTTGGAATTGGTTGAGGGGCAGGCCCTTACAATTGCCCCCTCGCAACTGAAGGCATATGGCTTTAGTTGAGAAACGTCCATTAAATGTTTGTGTGTTAGAATTTAGAAAGGTATACTATATAAGTGGACCAGTTGGGGACTTGTCACTTCTGTGTTGAAGACTATATTTGGCATTGAATGTTTTAGAAAGGACAGATGTATTTGGCTTTTAGGTTTTCCAGAAAGTGTTGGCTTTGAATGATGACTGTTTTGAAACTCCTTTCTTGCATTTAATGTTGCTCTGCTATAAATATAGTTGTGACAATATCATTGGTTATCCATGCCAAAGTACTCTGTAGTCTGCCCTGGAAATATCTTGTGGTCCTCCTTTTCTTAAGAATGGTGACCACTAGACTACAAGTATATGAAGCTAGGGTTCTTGCTAAGTACAGAAGTTTTAGCTGCATTATTTTGGTAACCAACTTTTGCATCTACCTACTCCCATACTTGTTTCGCGAACATATCACGGTATGACGGACGAGGAAGCAGCAAAGGCTGAGAATGACTACTATCAAATATGGCAGTTCCATCATCTGATTATGTTGGGTGAGCAACGCCGAGTTTGTCTTCGTCCTTTTGCAGAGGATGTCATCAATGAGGCGGATGTGGAAGCTGGTGTAAGAACCAAGAAGTACTGCCGTTATCCTGTGAGGGATTGGGCTTTGTAGAAGTAGAGTCATTCTTCTTTCTCTGCCTTTCTAAGGTGATAGAGGTTACAAAATAAGAGATTGTGGTGGTGGTTTCAGATTAGAAATATGCTTACCAAGAAGTACTGCCGTTATCCTGTGAGGGATTGGGCTTTGTAGAAGTAGAGTCATTCTTCTTTCTCTGCCTTTCTAAGGTGATAGCGGTTACAAAATAAGAGATTGTGGTGGTGGTTTCAGATTAGAAATATGCTTATAGTCTTCGAATTATAAATATGTCTTTACTACAACCATCATCCTCTCTTTTCTTGTAGAAGTATTTCATTTTTGAGGTGTATGCGCCCCAATACAAAGTATTGATGAAAACTAATATGTAATATAACCTGTAGATCGATCTGTAGGAAGATTATGAAAAATTATGCTTTCTGTAAAGTATTATGTAAGTAATATTTGAGCTAATGAAAAATATTTTTTTGCAGTAATTCTCTGTTGATAAATCGAACTAGAAATGAGTATGGTAATTTGAATTGTTGATAAATTAATTTGTGTGTGATAGAAAATGTAGATAGATAATATGTAGCTGAAAAAGAATTGGTAGGTTGAGCCTATGCATAATGTAATTCCTTGCAATGAACAATTCGACTTGTCGAATATATATATGCTAAATATAACATGTACTTGTATCGAACTGATAGAGATCTATTGGATCGAGCTACAATACATCACCTTGTAGTAGAAGTTAATGTGGTGAAACCAAAAATCGAGTTGTGTGGAGGGGAACTGAAGGTGAAGTATGTGTAATAGTGGTGTGAATTTAGGTCAAAAATATATGATTGAATAAATATATGCTATGAGCTTAATTTGAAAAGATAGAATCAAATATATTTGTTAGCTGGATTTAAGGATTTGCAGTTATGGATAAGAAGGATTGATACTTACCATTGGAACGCTGAATATGAGGGATTGTGTGCCAGCGTAATTTGTATATATAAATAATGCTGAAAATTGGAGTTTGAAAAGAAAAATGGTGAGGACTCGTTCTCAGAGAGCTCGGTATATGTTAGAGGAGCGTTTAACAATAAAGGTTGCAGAAGTTTGGGAGATGATATTTGGGCGGCTAGAATATATTGCCAATTTGCCTGAATCTTCAATACAGTTTGATGGGTTAACTTTGAGGGCAAGGGATAACGAGGTTGGGCGTCACGTGTGGTGTGAGATATTTCGTGAATTGGTCGTGGAGCCTGAAAGCTTAAAAAGTTGTGGTAAAGGAATTTGCCATGGAAGAAATAACAGAGGAATATGAGAGGCTGGGAATGAACTAATTAGGTGTGGTGCTCCTGGGCATCTCAATTGTTTTATGTGTGACTATGTGTTGAGAGGGTGAACTTCATGAGTTCTAATAAATATAAGAAAAATAAAGGGAGAATACATCCTTATTAATTTGTGCCTTGTTTGTTGTGGATGTTTGTTGAAAAATAAATATTTGAATTTTGAAATGGTGTAGTATTAGAAATGACGTCAGCAGTTCTATAAGTAATAGTAGTATGAGAATATGAATCAGATTGTCAGTCCTTGTTTAAGAGAGAAAGTTTAATTGCATGTGATTAAAGTGCACCATCATGAGTGTGGGAAGGTATGAGAGGGATTTAGGCATGATAGAGAGAAATAAATTTAAATATAGGACATAGGGCAGTGATAAAAAGACATTTTTACCCAAAAGGTACGAAATGTCTAACATGGATAGTGGAATGGACGCCTTGGTTCCAAAACTGAAGGCGGCTTGTGTGAGCCCCAATAACTGCCAACGGTTGTAGAGAAAATGTATAAATAACCCTTCCTCTTCTTCGTCTAAAGATTTTCAGAAAATAAGCAGACAAATATCTAGAAAGAGAAAGGAAAAATTGATTTTCAGACCACAAAGAGAGAGCCAACGAGAGTAGTCATCGTTGCGGGAGTTAAAAGGGTCGTGATATTGTGCAAATTGAGAAAAAAATTCTTATTACGAAGTTCTGTTGTGAAAGAGGAGGTGTTAGAGATCCCTGACTCATTTTCTGACGCTGAAGGTTAGTGGGTTATGGTTGATTTTTTTGATTTGTTATTGTGATGTAGAGGAATCGTTTGATGTTAGATGTGGAAATTACTATATTTTGTATGTATTTAAAATTTGAAAAGTTTATTAATTTTAGTAAACCTGTAAAAAAATTTGTTTTGCATGGAAAAGTATATATGTTTGTATATGGTATATAGATGTAGATACATTGAAAATAAAAATAAAAAGAATTATAAAGAAATTCGATTATAATACCTGGACCTGTATGTAGATAGAGGCGTGTGAAAGCTCTGTAGAATTAATTCTCATTGTGATCATAGTGTAGAGATCGAGACCTCGACCTCTGGTCACTTGATCGATGAGGTACCTGTAGAGATTGATAGTGTAGACTCTTCTGGGGGCGAGCAATTATGTAATAGCTCAGATGCAGTAAAGTTAGAGGAGGTGGGGAAGTATGAATTAGGGCTCCAGATTTTCCTGGGAACTACTTACCATATCCTATAAAATCAGATGTGTTCAAGGAGTTTAGAAAAATTAAAGGTAGTTTAGGTGGTATATGGGGTGAGGTGATAGAACATGCAGGAAGGTCGTTTAGGGGGTGTACGGTTGAAAACGGTGAGGAATACTTTTTCTTGCTTCCTGAATTGAAGCATGAGAGACGTGAGAGGGGAGTAGATGAGTCGATATCCTTTAAGTATTTTAACGGGGATGTCAAAAGTGATTTGGATGAGGGATTCTTATGTTACCTTGCCCAGTTAGATTATGGGTTGATGGTACCTTTGAGCAATCTGGCTAAATGTGTTTTGAATGTGATTGAGGCATGTCCTGCCCAACTAAATGGGAATATTTGGGAGGTGATAAATATGTGTGATAACTTGAATAGAAAGTGGGCATTCAAGGGGGTGGAGAAGAGGGTAACCCCTTTAGACGTATTGTAGTATTATACTGTAAAATATTAAGTGGCGACTGGGGGCGTGTACTTCTCTTCCAGTTTGTCTCGACCGCTGTTCTTCAACCTAAATTCAGCAGGACGAGTGTGAAACGATAATATGATATGGGTGAAAGGCGACTATCTCCAACGAGTGGACGAGGAACCCATGAACCTTATATATAAAACTGTGAAGAAAAGTAAGTAATTATTTGTGAAATTGATATATAGTTTTTGTGTTTTCATCATGTATGTATGTAACAATGTTGCGTGTGTATGCAAATCCTCGTTCAAAAGTCACAAAAAAGAATCCCTGATTGATGCAGTAGCTCGAGAGGGAAAAGAGCTCGAGATTGTATTGGATGAGCTTGAGATAAGCAGGTTTAAGAGGGCTAATAACAGGCCAGAAAAAGTGTTGAGGTCCCAAGCGAAGATATAGATGACAGGAGCTAGCGTGACCTCGGGAGATGGGGGAAAGGCATTATTATATGTCGAAGAACTTCCAACGCTAGTAAAGGCTGCACCAATGTCTCTGAAGCCAAAGTCTCTGGTGGCTACATCGAGCAAATTATTTCAACGACACCCAAAGAAGAAGGTGAAAGTTGATGGTTCAAGCTCAGTGACCACGGAGAGTGTGGAGGTCACAACGAGTTCAAAGAAAAGGAAAGTGGATGCTTCTGCTATAAGGAGCAAAGGGAAGGAGGTTGGGTGTAGTCTGGTTTTGGAGGATGACTTGTTGGTTGTGAAAAACAAGCTGAGGATGGCAGCTCGAGCAGGTGCTGAGGGTTTAGATATGTCTATGTAGCAAGAGCTTTGTAGGGTAAGTGCAACACTTTGATTTGTTTTTGCTTTTTTAATATCGAAGTGAAATGTTCCTTTTTCAGGCTTCGCACGTGCTAAAAGGAATTTGCCTCGGACTCGAGGACCGGAGGAAAGAGCTCGGGAATAGAATTGCTCAGCTCGAGGTGAACACAGTACGGGTGAGGGAGCGTGCGAATGCGGCGATAACTGACCTGAAGGATTCGTTCCAAGTAGCAATGCGCAACCTTAAAGCAGAGGCAAAATAGAACGTAAAGGAAGTTACAGTTGCTCATGACACCCTTGGTTAAAAGCTCATAGAAGAAGGATACTCCATCTCTGATATTGAGGCGAATATAAAATGACATTTGTTGAAGTGGAGGAGGCCGATGCTGAAGAGGTGACTGATGTTGATGGTGGCTCTCCTGAAGGTGTTATGAAAGGCTTGGAGGCGGTTTCATTTAGAAGTGAGTTAAAGAACCATGAAGGAGAGGAGAAGGTAGAGTAAGAATTCAAAGTTTTGTTGTTTCCGTGAGTCAGAGACTTGTTATTGTATGGAATATATATATTTGGAGGATAATTATGAAAAAGTCTAAGTGATGTTGTAAATATGGACTTGTAGGAACTTAAAGGTTTGTACCTCAGAATTGAGGATTTAGAGAAAGAGCTAGTTAAGGAGCAAAAATCTACAACAACTCTGTTAACTTCACACACGAAGCTACATGTTAGAAAGTAGCTTGAAATTTTTTACTTGTTCGCTTTGTAACTTTAGAGCTACAAAGTGTAATGGCCTAATTTCGTAAGTTCAAGATAACTTATAATTAACTCTTACACCAATATTCCTGTGACAAAACTAACATGAAATAAGAAATAATACAAGTAATTTAGCATGAAAAACCTCTGAATAGGCAAAAAACCATGACCTCGAATTGAGAGTTTTTATAATAGTGACTTTTATTGTTTGAGGCTGATATCTTATTACAAGTGATCTCTCTACTTAGAAATACTTGGTCTTGTAAATATTAAGTTTTGATGTCTTGAGAATCTAGAAAATGTAGTATTCTTGGTGATTTCTCATGTATTTTTCTGGTCTTTGTCTCTTATGGAACTTTTTCTTTATATAGGCCTTCTCTGCAACCCTTCATCGTGTTGAAGCACGTTCTCTAAACAATGTGGTTAGTGGCGGATGACTGAGTAACTGCTGAGTTTGTATGAGATAAGTATCTTTGACTTACTCATGCTTTTCTGTTTGAGCTCGACCCACGTTCTTCATCAGTTCGTGGAGTAGGTGTCGATATTGACTTTTGATGTCACTTGTAAAATGCGTGAATCTGACATGCAGGTAATTTAAACTAGAATAGCTCAATTTGTGTTAGATCGAGGGATAAGCCCTTACAATCGCCGCCTCACAACTGAAGTCGCGAGTGGCTTTGGTTGAGAAAGAATTTGTAGGTAATTGGGTTGGAAGTTTGAAAATCAACGAAGTAATGATATGGATTTGAGTGTATGGAAAATACGTATATTATGGGGGGATGTTTGGCATTGAATATTGATGTGCGCGACGGTTAGGGTTTTGAGAGTTTCGTCTGCATTGAATGATAATGTTTGGGGAAACGTTCCTCTACATTAAATATTGGGGTTATATAAATAGTAACTATAATGAGGATTGTGGCAAAGTACGCTTGTTTGTTGCAAAATTCTCTAAAAAAATTTATGATGGTAAAGTCCCGGAGAATGGCCCACGAAGAGAGGATTGATGTTGAAATGTAGAAGTTGAAAATAAGATACTTCGGTGATCAGTCCTTGGAGATGCCTACCCCTATTCCCGTTCCACCGACCTATCAAGGTATGTTGGAAGAAGAAGCGGCTGAAGCTGAGAAAGATTTTTACAGTATGTGGAAATTTCATCACGTTGTCATAACAGGCGAACAGCGTTAGATTTATCTCCGCATCCTTACGGAAGACAAGGTTTGAGAGACATATGCGAGGATGGGCTTAACTGTGGGGCAGTTGTGCTGATGTCTTGAGTTAGATTGGATTCTAAGGTCGGGCCCTCTTCATCTCTACCAACTCTGCGGAGGTGGTGGTTATAGAGGAGGCGACGGTGGTAGTGGTAAAGGGAGGCGGAGAATGGAAGTCTGCTTCTGCACTTCAATCGTTCCTTGGAGCTAAGAAGACTTTCTGTTTGAAGGGTTGGTTCAAGCACTGAGTCTTCTTCTTTCATGCCGAGACTTCCTCCAAATTTAGTTTCTGGTCAAAGTAAGATGGTGTAAAGGAAGAAGGGCCTATGGTGACTTATAATACCTGCTTTGTATAAGAGGATTCTTGGAGTGAAACATCACTGAAGTCAGATGAACTGAAGGATTTGATGTTTTGGAGTGCTTGAAAGACCTGTTATCTGTAAAGTACCAGAAAGACTTGTTATCTTTAAAGTACCTATAATTTATATTCGAGCTGAATAAAATTTATTATCCAAACTCTGTGTTGATATATGTATAGAATAAGTCTAGAAATTGAGCCATGAATGATTTGAAGATTTACGAATATAGGATGAAATGTTACGCATGAGATTAGAACTTACAACCTGGTTATAATAATTGAGCTGTAAATATATGGTTGTAACATGAAATATGTGTAATGAATGATCGAATTGAGTGACTGGGATTTATTGGGGGAGAAACAAAACATTAGAATGTTTAGGATGGGAAATTCAAGCTTAGGGAAGTTGTTATAATAATTAGATTTGGAAAGAATAAGCTCGATATGAAATAGGCTGAATTGACTGAGGTCGATATGGAGAGATATGTTCAAATAAATTTTCTCAAGATACTAGGGTTTTTTGTTATGGGCTAATATTACGAACTGTGGGAAATTTGTAGCAAATAGGGGGAAAGGAGCTCTAAACAGGTATAAGAGAATATAAATGGTGTGGACTAGATCTGAGAGAATTCGTTATGCCATTGAGGGGCGGTTGGCGATAAAGATAGTTGAAGTGTGGGAGTGGATTTTTGGCTTATTGGATTATGATGCTGAACTGCCAGTGAGGAAGTATTAATTTAATAGTTTAGATTAGATGGGTAGGGAACGTGACTATGAACGTCATTTCTATGAGGAGCTGTTTAGGGAAGTGATGGTGGAATTTGTAACTCGAAAAAATGTTATGAGATTGATTGTTGAAGAAGAGATCGAATTGGAAGATGTGAGGATTTCTGAAGGCAAAATGATTGGATGCGGTTCACCAGGATATCTGGGATGTTTTGGGTATAATTATATATGAGAGAGTGAATTGTGATGAGAGTATGATGAATGTAAATAGGATGGTAGGTATGTAAGTATATGAGTTTGAATAATTTTGAAAGAAACGTAAGGAAAATGAAGTTTGAATCTGTCCTCTATTGTTGTTAATGCTGTTTATGACTATTGCGAAAAATGAATTTGAATACTTTTAAAAATTTTGAGAGCTTTGGAAATGACATCAACACTTCTATAAATAGAAGAAGCAAAAATAGAAAAAAACAGGTAGCTTTTGATTGTCTCTTGTGTAAAAGCTGATGTAATAGCCTAATTCTGGGATTCAGACTTAGTCTTTACACCAAATGTGTTTAGATCGCTCAAAAATAGCAAGTAATAATCAACAAGATGATTTAGTATAAAAAACCTTTGAATAGATTAAAAACCATGATCTCTCTTAAAGATTTTGAGAAAGAGAAGATGATCTTATTGAGATTGCTAGCTTATTACAATGCGTGCTCTGAGTTTGTAGAATTCTAGAGTAAGGATTCTTCTGTCTAGACTTTCTTGATCGGGCAAAAGTCCTCCCTCATCTTGAATTCTCTGGTCCTATTTATAGGTCTTATAATATGATCGTTTGACGACCATTAAGATTCTTGATGACGGGCATTACAAAATATATGTTAGATACTTTTTGACCAAATTGTGTAATAGATTGATCCTGCTTGTCTTGTAATGGCTATATTGATGATGTTGTGCTTGTTGATTTGAACTGTTGATGTAGAGGTCAAATATTGAATACCGGATACATCTTTAGTAGTTCTTCGTGTATGCTGAAGAGTTGAGGATGAAACATAAGTCTGAGATATTAAATAAGCTATTACAAGACGGCTCTCAACCAAGAGCACGAAGAGCATCATGGACGAGTGGTTTTGGTTGAGAAACTCGTGCAGTATTTGTTTCGTGATGTTGCTGTTTTATTTATGATTGTGTCATTTGCTCTGCTGATGAGGTCAAAAGTTCATATGTTGGTCAAAGATGACGCATGAGTTCGAGATGCAGAATAAGCCTCTATAACCGCCCCATCTCAGCCAACAGTACGAGAAACCTTGTAGGCGAGTGGTGTTGGTTGAAAAGTGTCATTAATGTTGCAGCTAATATCTGGGAATCATTTCCAATGTATATTTATGAGTATCTGTTTGTGGCTTTTGGGTCTTCGAGAACCAATGGTTCTAGTAAATGATGTTTGTATGGAAAAGCCTTCTGACGTTGGGAATTTGAAGAATCGGTTTTAAATGTTGCTCACAGTATAAAAGGCATTTTAAGATGAGTGGGGTGAACCACGTCTTCATCTCCAATTTTCTTCTCCTCTATTCTTGCTTCCATATTTGGAAAACTTGTAACTGTTTGAGGGTATGGTGACTACCAGGAACCAATCTCGAGAGTCTAGGATTCGTAGAAAAATAGAGGAATTACATATTTGGGACTTTGGATACCAACCTCTGCATCTGCCGACACCGATTCCTGTATCGCCCACCTTTCACTGCATGTCATATGAAGAAGTGATGGAGGCGGGGGATGATTATTATCAGATGGTGCAGTTTCACTATCTGTTGACATCTGAGGCGGAGCGCTGAAATGGGCTTCATTTACTGGTGGAGGAGGCTGCGACTACTGAAGATAAAGCAGCAGGCATTCGTCCGAGGGAGTCTCGCCGGTATCCTTCTAGTGAGTGGGTCCTTTCTAAAAAATAGGACCTTCCATCTGTCTTTAGTATGCAGGGTGGGGGCTATGGTGGAAGAGGTGACGATGATGGAGGAAATCATTTTCTTCCATGGACCATAGAGATTGGCCATGAAGAAGAACTTTCATCTGTGATTTCCAGTTCTAACTGTTTCCTGGACCTTGCAGTATGGGATCAGAGTTTGGAAGTTGCTTTAATTTTTCATCTTCTTCCCTGTAGACTGCTGAAAAGCAATTCAAACTATAACTTTGTAAAGTAATCAGTCATAATTATTAGGAACATTTTGTTATCTATAAAGTATTCTATAAGAGAAATTTCAAACTTAATAAAATATCTTCGTTCTGGTACCATGACTTTTTGTATCAAATTTATTTGTGCACTTTTCTGTTGTAAAATAGGTATTATTTGATCATGGGGTGTGATGAGGATAATCGTGCTGTAAGGATTTCAGTGTGTATGGTAGTAGATGGTAGTGATAGGTAAGGTTTAAATTTTTTAGAGGAGTTCAAAAATGTGGTGATAGGAAGTGGTAATTACTGTGAGATGACTGGGTAGATGTAAAGGTATATGGTATTCTGCAATCTATGTATTCGAACTGGATGACAGGATATCTTGAACTGTGAAAAAGGATTGATATTGATCTGTAGGTGCTACTGCTGGACTTGCTTGATTTTGTATGTTGCCATCTGTATATTTGCTCGTATAAAATCAGAGAAGATATTTTATAATATGGAAATAATGACCTGTCACAATATTCGGCATGTGATCTGGATTTGTAGAGATCTTCCTGGTGGCTATAAAGTCATGATTCTTGGCTGTTATAACTTGTATCTTCTGCAGGGATAATTTTGTTGTGGAGGTAGTACGATTAACTATGGTGAGGACTCGTTCTCAGCGTATTCATCAGGCAGCAGATGGTCATTTCCATATCAAGGTTGTTGAACTTTGTGAGCGGTAATTTCGCCGACTGCCGTATGATGCCGTACTACTAGAATGGCCATTTGAATCTTAACGGACTAGATGATGAAGATAAGTGTGCAAAGTTTGATCGCTTCTTCTAGTACGATGTGCTTCATAGGTCGCTGCTGAGTGCCACGGAGTGGGAACGGACTAGATGATGATGGTAAGTGTACAAAGTATAATCGCTTCTTCTGGTGTGATGTGTTCCGTAGGTCATTGCTGAGTGCCACGGTGTGGGAACTGACTGTTCGATAGCTCGCGTGTGATAAGATTGTTGAAGAGGATGCAAGAGCAGCAAGATGAGAGATAATTATGTGTAGGGAGGTAAGCCATCGAGGCTATTTTAGATGTGATTGGAGAGCTCATTAAGCTCAAAGTATGAGTGCACGTAATAAGTAATCTATTTTTAGTATTCTGTGTTGGAACTCAAATAAATATAAGATAAGGCATATTTGATGCCTCGATCTGATTGAATAAGAATAAAGTATTCTATTTTACTATTTGTGTACGGATATTGTAAAGGATAGCTGTAGGATTTTAACAACTGTATAGATATCTTCGAATTTGAATATTGATCTATTTTAAGAATATTGTATGATATTGGTAGAGTATAAAAGTAAGGTGATTGGTCGTTTGTACTGTGCTGAGGAGGTGGTGCTGAATTTTTAAAGACAAACAATAGAGACAGACGTGATGACAATAGGCGTTATCACATAAGTCATGATGATGCTTTTAACCAAAAAGACGTGCTTGTAGAGACAGTAGGGATGGCTGACGCATATCAGATGGAGCTGTCATTTTGAAAGCTGAGGGAGAGTATAAAAACTCGTATCTTTCTCCTTTATAAATTACCAATAGTTGTAGAAAGATAAAAAAGTGGTGCAACTCCTATTTCCAAAGGGAGGAAACGTGTGAGTTCTGAGTTTGGTTTGAGAGAGAAGGGTTCATTGGGTGAGATAAAACCTGTGGAAAAGCAATGGGAACGGTCAATCACAATAAGACGTCTGGTTAAAATAAAGGATTGTTGTTCTTCAAGTACAGGTTGGTGATATGTTTCTCTGTTGTATTTGTTTTTTGCTAGTAATCTGTATGGTGGTATCTATGTATCCTTTTAGATTGGGGATTTAGAAGTTTGATAATGTAGGTTTTTTTTTGTAAAAATCTCTAGATAAGTGATGAAAGAACTTTGTGATGTAGAAGCTTTAACATACATGAATAGACTTTAGAGGGAGAAAATGTTTGTTTGGGGAAGAAGAGGGAAAACTGAAATGATTGATTTTTGTTTTTTATTTTGGGAAATTGTAAAGTAGACGTGTTGACTAGATAGATGGTGGGGTTATTTTTACTGTATGTAGAGATAATGATAAAATATTTTGTGTATCTGTAGGTTTAGTATGCATTCCAAACCTAGTATTCCCACTAGTAGATTTGTAGTATCTTCAAGTTCAGTGGAAACCTCGTCTTCGGGGAGGGAGGACGAGTGTAGTGTCATAGAAGAAAATGCAGATAGTGTAGAGATGACTATAGAGGTTGGGGAAACCAGTCAAATTGAGAAAGTGATTAATAAAGAGGATAGAAAAAAGAAAGATAAATTATTTGTCATATATCTTGAGGGAGTAGATGTAGGTAAATAATTTTTGAAATACAAAAAGAATTTGTAAGGAGAATGGGGAAGTTATCTGGAGGAGCAAGGTCGCTGGTTTTGGGCCTATGTCTCAGGAAAGGGGAAAGAGGAGGTATACTACCAAGTCCCTTGTTTGGAAAAGTAGAAGAAGAAGAGAAAGATTGGTGAAGATGTAAATCTTTCGTACTTTAATGGCCTCGGGCTATCAGGCCCGAGTGATGGGTTTTTATGTTATTTAAATCAGGTCGTATATGGCCTGATAATTCTCTTGACTTTTTTTTCAAAAAGGGGCCATGAATGTATTACAATGTTGCCCTGCCCAACTGAATGAGAATGTATATGAGATGATGAGGGTATATGAGGCACTTAATGAAAATAGAGAAAAGACGGGACTGCTATGCAGTTCAAAGCTGAAGATGTGTTAAAATTTTATAAATTGAAATATGTTAAAGGTCGAAGTAGTGGTTACCTATATAGTAATTCATCTAGGCCAAAAAATTTTGACTTTGAATCTATGGGTAGCCCATGGAACAATCACCTTGTGTGGGTAGAGGGTAACTGTATGCAGGTCCCAGTGAACTAGTGCTCAAACTGAACCATAAATATTATAATCAGAGTAAGTAACATTGACCAATCTTTGAATAACCAATAACATGTCTTCGAGCTGTTGAATAATATTTTGTTCCTTATTTTGGCAGAACATAATCCTTTATCTACGCCTGATAAGACCAGCCTGTTCGACTGTATTGCTCGAGATCATGACGAGTTAAAGTAGGTACTTGGTGAGCTCGGTATCCGTAGAGATAAAATGGTAGATTCTTGAAACGAGTTGTGGCTGAGGGGAAAGCTTTTTTGACTATTGATGACGTCCTTAGTCTTCCACCTCCTACACCTCAGATCACCAAATGGACTACTCGAAGGTCGGGGAAGTCAACTCGGTAAAGTACCCCTACTACTGGGTTGGCAGCCACAAAATAAGAGATCGCAAAGATTGTTTCTGGAGATGTGGAAGAGAGACTAGAAGTGAGTATGGCTTCTCCTGCCGAGGTCGAGAAGAGCTCGATGAAGAAAAAACGGCATGAGGAAGAATGTAGTTCTTGAACTAATCCTCATGTTGCGGCCAGGATGAAAGAGCTAGAATTGAAATATTTTCTGATGGCTGGGACGGACCTGATGCAGCTCGATGATGAGTATCATAAACATATTTTCGCGATATGTGTTTGGAATCATTAATAATCTTTGTATTCGAACTAAAAGCTGTTGTGCTAAATTTGTCTTTGTACATTTTATACTGACAACTCTCAATGTTGCTGAAGGGGGTAATAAAGTGTCTGAACAAAAGGAGCTAGGAGTTCGGGTCTCTTACGGTGAAGTTTGATGCTTAATCGGCTTGTATGAAGGAGCTCGAGACTAAACTCAAGCTAGAGAAAGAGAAGAGAGCTCAGGATGCGAAAGCGGCTGCAGAGTTTGCAAAAAAGTATAGAGAGCTGGCGAGGCATGATGACCTTATGTCAAAATTAGTCAAAGTACTTTTAGTGGAAAAAGATCACTTCATCCAATCTTATTATGATTTTGGATTGAGTGAAGCTGATGTGGAGCTAAGCTAGACCAATAGATATAGTAAAATAGTTTTCCTGGAGAGGCTGCGGAGGAAGTGATGGTTGATGCCATTTATTTTTTCCTAAGAAAATGTGGGATCTTCCATCAGGAAGTACCGAGCCAGTCCAATCTGCTGAAAAAATGTTAAAGCTTCCACCAAAAATTACTGAGCCAGTCTAATCGGTTAAAAAAATGTTAAATCCTCTGTTGGAACATATTGATTCAGTCCATCCTATTGGGAGAACGTTGGAGCCTCCCTTTGAGGTAAAAATCTGCAAGAATCTTTAAACGTTCTGTGGTATTCTATTTTTGACTTTATACAGCTCACTTTATTTGGATGTGATTGTACTCTGTATTATCGTACACTTTTAAGTTTGATCGATGTTTTAAAATATGATCTTTTTGAATGTTTGTATGATAACAAGATATTTGTAATCTATGTTGGAGATAGAGCGATTGGGAAAATCTAATTCCGAGCTAGAGAAAATGTTAAGTAGAGCGAGGGATTCTGTGGCTCGTATTCAACAGGTACTTAATAAAACTGAATATAAGAAAAGGTAATTTAAACTTAATATTGAGAAAACATTTAACGAGTTATATGACCTCCAGTGTAGATATGCTAAGATAAAAATGGCAAGGGACGAGGTGCTAAGAAAGGAAGAAGAAAATGGGATATTAGTTCGAAAACCAAAAGAGTTGACTTGTTTTAATGAATCGATTGATAAGGCTAGATGTCAAAGTATGTTGATAGCTCTGACATTGTATTTCGAGGTCGAAGTAGATAGTGAACGGGTTTTAAAGAAGATTATGTAGTGCTTTTGAAGGAATGAGGTATAGTTTCGAACCTAGCTCGAGTTATGTTTTTAGCTCAAGAAGCACGTAATCGTCATAGTTTAGAGGCGAGAAAGTATTCTGCTCGAGCTGGTGTGTTCGTTATATAAGGCGATGTAAAACCTTTATCTAATGTGTTCCGATTATGGGCCGCTGCTGGATACACAATATGGAAGCAATCGCTTCCATCTATCATCAAGCACTCCGACTCAAACATGACAAAGGTATTTATGAGATCAAAGGTAGTCAGAAACTCTCTCGAGCTTGTGAAAATACTGTCTATGCCATCCTAGATACTTCAGATAGATTGACCGCATAGCAATTATAGAAAATTGATCACCTAGACGATCAATCATCTACAGAGGAGCCCACAGAATATGTCAACATTGATGGACCTAATAGAGGTACGTTCATCAGAACCAAGCTGGTTTAGCATGAGAAAAATGTTCTCATTCAGTTCTTGTAACTCAATTGAGACATTTTTGCATGGTCTTTCGAATCCGGCCATGGCTTGCCACAAGTTAGCCATTAATATCAACGCCACAACGGTCAAACAGAAACAACGGCGACTTTCACCTCGTCTTCGAGATGAAGTTAACACTGAGATCGAGAAATTGATCAAATTGGGATTCATTTGAGAAGCCAAACATCCCGACTGGATATCCAACATTGTTGTTGTTCCAAAGAAGAACGGAAAGGTTCGAGTTTGAGTAGATTTCACAGATTTGAACAAACATATTCCAAAGGATAGTTTTTTTCTTCCCAACATTTATCAGATCCTTGATTACACAGCAGGCCATGATCTCATATCTATGATGGACGCTGCTTCAGGGTATAATCAAATTCCACTTCTGGAAGAAGATCAAGAGAAGACAACATTCATCACCGAAAGTGGCCTTTATTGTTATAAAGTCATGCCCTTTGGGCTTATGAGCATAGGTGCCACATATCAACGATTGATGACTGCTATGTTCAAAGCACACCTAGGGAAAATCGTTGAAGTCTACATCAATGATTTCCTGTGCAGAAGCGTGCAGTCAGATAATCACATCTTAGATCACAACACAGTATTCAACATCCTTTGATCTTACAAAATGTATTTCAACCCTGATAAATGTCAATTCGGCGTACATTCTGGCCGCTTTCTAGGCCACCTCATCAGTAAGAGAGGGATTGAGGCCGATTCGGATCAAACTCGGGCTCTCCTTGACATACCTTCTCCGAAGGCAATAAATGACGTTCAAAAACTCGCCGACAAGATTGCCGCAATCAACCATTTCCTCTCTAAGTCTTTAGACTGCTGCCGTTGGCTATTAGTATTATTCCGCAGATATACCAAACGAGGAAAGGTTCAGCCAACTGCAGAAGTCACATGGACATCAAAATGTGAAGCGGCATTTTAGGACCTCAAAATCTATCTAGGGAGGTCTCTCATAATGAGCACACCAATAGGTAATGAGGAACTAATAATCTATCTAGCAGTCACAGATACTTCTCTCAGCTCAGTTCTCATTCGCCTAGAAGGGAAATTAGAGAATCTAGTCTTCTTCATCAACAAAATACTTACACCAGCGGAAACCATGTACTCTAAAATTGAGAAACTTCTTCTCACCCTTGATTACACTTCGTAGAAACTCAAGCACTATTTCCAAGCACATTCTGTCAAAGTTATGACAAACTATCTACTTCGGGAAGTTTTGTCCAAAAAAGAGAAGTCACGAAGAGTGCAACAGTGGTCAGTCAGTTTGGGAGAACATGATATTAAGTTCGAACAGCGTCATTCCAAAAAAGGTTAGGCCATTGTCGATTTTCTCATGGATTTTCCAGTGGAGCATCCCGTGTAGAAGGAGCACAACCTAGACCTTATCGAAGACACACCAAAGAATCCAACCCCCAAGCTATTCGATGAATAAGCTGACTGGATTACTACGTCAGGGTGGAGTCTTCTCACAGATAGATCAGCAGGACCTACAGGGTCCGGGATCGAGATTATTTTGATTACCCCTTCTAATGGCAGAATTAAGAAATAAATCCGCTTTGATTTTGAGGCCTCAAATAATATCACTGAGTATAAAGCTCTCATTCATGGAATCGACCTCGCACTTGAGCTCGATGTCCCCAAACTCTCAGTTTACACAGATTCATTACTCATTGTTCATCATTATTCTGAGCAATACAAGAAGAACGGGAAGATTTTCAAATACGCATCCCTCGTTGCAGATAAGATAAGTAAGTTTGCGAAAGCAACTCTCAAATATCTTCCTCGAGGTGAAAATAGGCACGTCGATTCCTTGGCATATCTAGCCGGGGTCTTGGATACAGAAGCTCGATATCTCCAAATCAAAATCATTTTAACCCTCAACATTGATCGCATATCTGTATGCACGATCAACACTGAATGCGATAAAGGGGGAGACGACGATTGGCGAAAGCCTTTCTTAGTCTACCTCGGTGTCGACAACAATTGCAACGGACCACTCCCAGCAGATCCAAAAGTGCGCCGACAGCTGATCAACAAATTGAAGCATTACATTACTCAAAACGGTATGCTTTACCGCCTTTCCGTCACAGGGCCTTACCTAAAATGCCTCTCCAAGTTAAAGGCAGACGAACTGCTCCGATAATTACACGAAGGAACTTGTAGCTCCCACTCCGTAGGTAGATCATTAGCAAACAGAGCTATAACTCAAGGAGTATTTTGGCCTGGTATGCACAAGCAAGCAGAAGAGTATTCCTGCAAGTGCGACACCTTCCAGAGACATGGACATATGATACACGCCCCTGAGCTCGAACTCTATGCAAGCAAGGTTTTCTGGCCATTCAAAAGATAGGCATTAAACCTCGTCGGCGAATTCCCTAACTCTTCAGGTAATCACCGTTACCAACTCGTAGCTACCGATTACTTTACTAAATGGGTAAAAGCAATTCCACTATGTCAAACAAGAGAAGAAGATGTCATCTCTTTTATCTGAAACCACATAATCACTCTGTTCGGGTGCCCCCACCTAATTCGTATCGATAACGGGCCCTAATTTTTGGGAGATAAGGTCGTAACCTTTCTAAACCACCAGAATATCATCCACTCATCATCAAATCCATACCACCCTCAAGGCAATGACTAAGTCTAAATCACTAATAAAACCATCGTGGATGGAGTAAAAAAATGGCTTCACTCACAGAAAAAAGGAAATTGGGTTCGTGAACTATCTCACGTCCTGTGGGCGTATTGAACCACTCCCCGACAATCTACTGGCTATACACCATTCCTCCTTACTGATGGCACTAAGGCTGTCATTCCTTCTGAATATCACCATCCAGTTCGTGATCACGAGCTGACTGACGTGGAAAATGAGTTCGAATTGGCTTGTAACCTCAATATGATAGATGAGACCAGGGAATGCACCATCGCTAACCTAGGTCGATATCATCATATGCTTGCCAGATCGTATAATAACCGGGTCAGGAGCCGTACTTTCCAAATCAAAGATCTTGTCCTCAGAGAGATTCCTTAACATCGCAAAGAGCCTCACGCTGAAAAATTAGCCAACAATTGGGAAGGTCCATTCATTATCACAGGTCTCTCAAGCCTGGGATCATACTATCTCATGATAGAAGAGGGAGTCCCCATTTCAAATCCTTAAAATACTAGGCGACTGAAATGATACTATCGTTAGGCGTCTTACTACTCCATTTCTATTATTCATTTTTTGTTTTTCAATTTTAAAAGTGAGATTCTCATCTCCATCCAATGTAAATTCTGAACTTATCAATAAAAGTTTTTTTTGGAAAATATCATTCTCTTCACGAACAATCGACCACATTCTGCAGATTAAAGCATAGATAATACTAGCTTGCAATCGATCTTATCCAAGTTAGATCAAGGATATCACTTGATTTGGCATCTTTTACAACATCTCTACAATTGTAGCAAGTGTAGAAACTTGTTTCATATCAAAGACTCTACCAAACAAGAGATAAGGCAAAGGTAATACTAGTCTTCATCTTTTTTAACTTGTTTGGATCATTAATGCTGGCTGGACCAATGATATCACTTGGTTTGGCTGACTCTACAACATCTCTACGATTGTAGAAAGTATAGAAACTTGTTTCATATCAAAGACTCTACCAAACAAGAGATAAGGCAAAGGTAATACTACTCTTCATATTTTTCAACTTGTTTGGATCATTTATACCGGCTGGATTAAGGATATCACCTGGTTTGGCTGACTCTACTACATTTCTGTGATTGTAGCAAGTATAGAAACTTGTTTCATATCAAAGACTCTACCAAACAAGACATAAGGCAAAAGTAATACTAGTCTTCATTTTTTTCAACTTGTTTGGGTCATTTAAACTGACTGGATCAAGGATATCACTTGGTTTGGCTTACTCTACCAGGTATATGATAATGCAAAGGTCGTACTAGTTTTCATCTCTTTCAATATGTCTGCAACATTTCTATAATTCAAATCAAGTTTCAACTTGGTTTAACTCAACCCATTTCTGCGATTAAAGCGAATGTAAAAAATTTGTTTTATATCAAAGACCCCACCAAACACAAGATAAGGCAATGGTCATATTAGCTTTCATTTATTTCAATGTGTCTGCGACCGATACTATTTATTTTTAGGTCAAATTCATATTACAAGGGTTTCTTTTCTGCTGATGGAGAGTCAGCAGTGCTTCCCTATACATCAAGAGGTCGAACTTTCAGTTTGCGGATCACTGTAGCTCTACCTGAAACTATTAATTCAGCAGTTCGAGGGCCCAGTTGGGTCTCTATGACGCCCAAACAGTTCCCTCGATCTATCTTAGCTCCACAAATGCATCCTTATCCGACAGAGGTTTGAACAAGGTATTTCGTTCTGACTCAAGTCTTTTTACTTCCTCTATAAAATATGTAACAATCGCTTATGACAGGTCAGAGCGTGACGTATCAGGTATGACCATTGTTGCAAATCTCGCTCTCACCTTCTCAAGGCGTGACTCTAATCTAGCGTACTCATTCTTCTGTTCAGTCATTTCCGCATCGACCTTAACATGGTAGATTATATTTTCTTCCAACTTTTCTATATATTTCGCTGATTCAGCAAGGTTCATGGCTTCTAAGTCTACTACCCGAGCACGAAGTTTATGAATTTCTACGTTCAACTCTTCCCTGGCTGAAATATCTTTTAATAATTATTCTCTTCTCTTCACCAGCGATTCCTTTGCTTTGATCTCTCCTTCCAAAACTTTCTCCCTTATAAGAACAACATCCAACTTGTACTGGTATTCCCTCAAGTTTGCATTTCCCCTTTGGACATTCCCCTGAATGCGAGATACGTCACTCTCTAGCTCTCTAATTCAACCTGAGAAGCTAACTACATCCCCTCGAACTAAAGGAGTCTTAACCTCAGTCCTACTCCCCCATGAACGTTCTCTAGCCTCGGCTTTCTTGGCACGCGCAACGGCCTGCGCCAGTTCGGCCTTATGTCGTGCAACCCTTTCGTTAAAATCATTACACCTTCGTTGCATTTTCTACAATTTCATATCCTTTGCGGGTAGGGCCATTTGCAAATGTTCAGCTGCGGCTTTCGAAGCCGATAGATTTTCTCGGGCTACCCTCAGCTCATTGTCTTTTTTGACCAATTTTTATCTTATTCGCTCTAGCTCGTTCCTACATCTCTGGAGATCAGATTGAAATTGTTCCTCCGATTGATCCAATGCCTGAACACGGTATTGAGCCATGTCAGCCTGCTTACCCTTAATAGCCAGTGTATCAACATGATGTTGAAGCTTGTCGGCATGTTCTGTTACCTCCGCCAACTCTTTTAATCCCTTAATTATCTTGGTATCTTTCTCTTCGGCCTGAAGAGTCTGGTCGGAAATGGCCTGGGTCAACTCCACAAGTATAAAATACGCATTTACGTATTGATCTTCCATATTCTCGTTCGCCTCCTTCATCCTATCAAACTGCTCTGCAAATTCCCAATTACAGATGAGTACGTCGTCCTCACGTGAGCTAGATGAATCTAATTCGACCTGGGAAATAAAACAATTTTTAGTATAGTTCGATTCAGGAAAGCCTTTGAATATATACATACTACATTTCTAAAGAGATTATGTTATTTCTAAACATCTGCTTCCAAATACTTTTAGACTAAAAGTTTGGAGCTCATTCCCAGATAAATACTTCATAAGTCTTCTTTCGGTGTACAAGGTACATACTTTCGATATGCTACTCTATATTAATAGTGTTGGATTTTTATCATGCATCTAAATCCTATTTACTTGATAACTTAACATTGGTATAATATGCAAGTCGAAAGACCTATTCCGATCTAACCTGCAGCTTCGCTTGGGCAGACAACAAGGCTTTAGAGGTCTTTCTTTCCCTGACAAGTCCAAACTCTAGATCTTTTATTCTGCGACTCATCTCTCTAACTGCCTTCAAAAGGTTTATAAAACAAAGTCAATCTATAGAAGTTTCTTTCCCATGCAGTTCAAACAACTTACAAATATTTATACAACCACACGTGTCTACCCTACCTTCTCACTACCACTTTCTGGGGGCTCAATATCATCCCATTGATTGTCGAGCACCGCCTGGCGGGAAACACCATCCAGACTGTCCACGATGCCCACCACTTCTGCTTCCTCCTCATCTTCCTCCTCAGCATAGGTACTCGCCTTAATGGCATCCACTTCCTCCTCAGAATAGCCTTTTAGCATCAAATAATGCCCTAGTCTATCACGCTCCTCCACCATCTCGTCAAGATTGCCCTTTGTCTCCACCGTCTGTTGACCAATCGCCACGACATGAGAAGCCTTCATCTGCCTAACTTTCTTCAAAGCGTCAGTCCTGGATCGAGCTAATTCTTTTTCCAGCTCGATATTTGCCTTCTTCAGCTCACTTTTTTCTTCCTCAATGCCAAGCTAAATCCCTTTAACAAGACGAGCAACCTACAAAAACTACATCAATCTCAGCGATTAACTCGAAACGTATTAAATAGTTCTTTCCAATAGTATAAACTTACCATCTTACTCGTGTCTTCCTCTCCGTGGAGAACTGCCAACTTGGCCCTTTTCTCGACCTCTTTGTGGTCATCCATCGCAGCAGATCTCCCCTCGACGGCCTTCTCTCCTGACTCCCCCGAGAGTTCGACCCTCATCCTCTTATCTTTCACAACCTCACCACTTCCAGTGCTACCAGAGGCTGGCAGAGCCTTTAGCATCCGCTTCTTCGGATATTTAAGAGCTATTTTGCTCGATTTAACAGGATCCGGCAACGCCGAACTGCCAATTCTAGGAGTCTTGGAAATAGTTCGAGCCGCCTCACCACTTACTTGCCTTTTCCCTTCATCAATACCTGCCATCGACCTGGTAGACTGAGCTTTTTTAACCTTTTTTGACCTACTATCAACCCTCTTCTTTCTACTCAGGTCGAGTTCCTCTAATACAAGTTCGAGTTCAGTCTTCTCCTCTGCAACTTCGTCCAACAGAGATTCCTTCATCTCTACTGTAGACTTCACACCTGCAGTAACAACATTTTTACTATTAACTGTAGTAATCAGTGAAATGTAACAATAGTTCTATTTATGCATGTCTATACTTTCTTTGCTTTACTGTTCTAACTCAAAGGTTCAGAGGTTCTTCATCATCTCTTTGAAGGCAATTACCCTTCACCCATATGATGTTGTTATTCCAGGTTCGACCTGCTGAATTCAGATCGAGGAAACGACACCGAGTTGCGCTTGCACAAAAATGACCCCCCACTGGCCTTATTATTCTTCACCCCGTAAAACTGCAAAACATCCTCAAGGGTTATCCTCCTCACTTTTCCCTCATTTTCCCATTTTTCATTCAGATGGTCACACACAGTTATTACCTCCCACATATTCCCGTTTAATTGAACATGACATGCCCCAATTGCATTCATAATCCCCTTCACTAAATTGGTAAGGGGAAGGCTCAACCCATACTCTAATTGAGATAGGTAACACAAAAAACCCAATGAGAGGTCACTCCGCGCATCCTCATCAAAATATTCTAACGAGATCGATTCGTCTAACCCCTATCTCATTTTTCTACTTCCAAATTGGCCAGCAGAAAAAAATACTTTCCCCCCTCCGCTACCGTACAACCCCTAAACTGCCTACCGGCAAACTCAATACAATTACCCCACTTTCCTCCAACAGCCGCCTTGGCTTTACAAAACTCTTTAAGGGCATCAGAACTAGGAGGATAATATACCAATTGACCGGGAAAACCCAGGAATTTTTCTAAACCTACTTTCCCTTTATTATCAGACTCATTTGTCCGACCAGAGGTCGATACCTCATTAACAGACGAACTACCCATCTTAAATATATAATATATATATATATATATATATATATATATATATATATATATATATTCAGCATATATTACTGATCAGTCGTTTACGTATAACATATATCTTTAACATATATATATGTCAACATATATTGCATACATCTCTACTAACCTTCAGTATCCGAATGAGAATCGGCGGTTGCGTCAAGCCTTTCCCTCACAACGCTGCTGTATAGCCATCTACAAGATCTAGAATCTTTTGCCCTCTTCAACCGCTTATCGCCTTCGGATAACTCTTTATCAAATCCCCTGATCTTTCGTCTCTCTCTCTGAGTGCTCTCCAAATTTTTAGAAGTCGTAAAATGTTTGATTGGAGACGAAGAAGCACTATTTATCCTTTCTCTTTCAAGCGGATGGCATTTATTGCTCCTCGCACGAACTGACCTTGATTCCCAAAATGAGGCGTCCTTTCCACTCTCAATATCAGATGCCTTGTACCTTTTCAATAAAGCCACCTTTCCATCATTACAACTCCCCTTATTTTTTAATGTATTTTTTCTCCCTATTTTCATATATTTTCCTGACCTTCCCACACTCATGATGATTCACTCTGTACGATGTCAGAGTCTTATTCCTTTTGAATGTAAAACAAACCGAGAAGCTTCTGTATTTTCATATTTTTGTTTCTCTGTCCTTGCTTATCATACTTATAGTGATTAACGTCATTTTCTAAACTGTGCAAATTTTCAAAATTATTCAAATTATTCGTTAAAACAATCTCAAAGTAGATTCGCACCTATAGAGGATACGATTGACTTAAACAATTTCTATTATATTCAAGACAAATATATTATTTATGAGAAACTCTTTATACAACATCTATCGCAGCCTTAGTAAACTGAACAACGTCATCCCGTCACATTATTCGTCGATCCTCAGATCTTCAAATTCGATCTCAACTTCAGCAATCAAACTCACCAACCTTTCTCGTTATACCGCATCCCTAATCAATTCTCAGAAGCGCACCTCATCAAATTAGCGAGCATACTCCAGTTCTCTACTCCTTACATATAAACCTTCGAGCTCAAATTCCCTCACAAATAGCTCAGCATCATAACCAAACGAATAAAGATCCTATCACGTACTTCAACAATTTTTACAGCCAATCGTCCTTCCGTGGCATAACAAATTCTCTGAGATCGAGTCCGTACCATCCTAATCCATCCCCCATTGTTTACAGTTCATCATACCCGTATTTCTACATTTCTCACACACTTTCCCCTCAAATACGTAATTTTTTACCTTATATCTCGTAACAGCAAAACCCAAAATCTTAAAATAAATTATTTGAACTTATCCTCTCACCAGTACACACATTAGTTACTGTACTCAACCTTACGCTACCACGAGTAGTATCTCTATCGACCTATAACAGCTCGAATTTTTATGATTACATATTTTCTACAATTTCTCCCCCTCACCTGTTAAAAACGTAAATAATTTTTACATCAAAATGACATTGTCAGCACGTATTCATCTCAGTTCGAGCAACATTATAATATTTCTTTATCACTTATAAACAGTTATTCACCCCAATACTCAACACAATTCAGATCAATTCTGAAAAAAAAATTATATAAAGTTTATTGAATATCAACTTTGATTCATGATGATAACATTACATACGATTTACAGATAACAAGTTTTTCACTACATCGACCTCAGAAATACAACAAAATATTATCCAACCAACACCGAACTCTATATATTTTATAGATAACAATTTTTTCCTGTTTGTTAAAAGTTACAGATCATTCAGGCACGCCGAGGTATCATGTCTTCAAGTTCTTCTTAATTCAGTAATTTTTCACCCTGATGCAAAGAAGACATTAGACACAACAAAAAGCTTCCCACACATAAGTTTGGTCGAAGTCCAGTCGAACTTCAAATGGAAACTATGCATGCAGTGAACTCAGTACTGGCCCCCATAAAATAAGATGAAGCTCTTCTGAGCACAAAAGCATGATGAAAATGCGTCAGCAGACTCCCACTTCTCATCCTCTTCCTCCACTGCCATCACCACCTCTCCTTTAACCACCGCTAACAAAGAGTTGATAGAGATGAAGAGGGCCTAATCTTAGAATCCATGGCGATACAAGAAATCAGCATATCTACCCCGCGGATACACCTATCCCTTCAAATGAAGACCTAACCCTGTCTTTCGCAAGAGTGCAGAAACAGGCCCACCATTCTTCGCCTGTCAAGACGAAAACATGAAATCTTCACTTATAGTAGAAATCTTCTTCAGCTTCAACCGCTTCCTCCTCGGATAAGCCTTGGTATGTCAGCGGGATAGGAGCGGGTATCGACATTTCTAAGGAATGGTCACCAAAGTATTTTAACTTCAACCTCTGCACTTCAAGCGCAATCCTCTCTTCAAGAACAATTCTCTGAGTTTTCGCCATCTTAAAAAAAATTACGCAAGCTGGAATTGCTTTAAAGATTTGCTACATGTACTATTTATATAACCCTACATTTATTATGCAGGTACATTTTCCCAAGCGTCATCAATCATTACAGACGCGACTATTCAAATGTAACCCTCACATACATCCACATCCGCATTATCATTTAATACCCATCACTTCCCAATATCATGTAACTTCTATCTAGTCAAACACCATTATTTACTCCATTTCGAATTTCAAACTTTTAGCACATTCTTTCTCAACCAAAGCTACTCATAACTTTGGTTGTGAGGGGGCGATTGTAAGGACTTATCCCTCAATCTCACTTAAAATGGAGCTCACGAAGCTTGATTTACCTCTATCTCAGGTTCACGCATTTTTTGCACTTAACACTCCAGTCAACATTCCAACCCGCCCCACAAACTACTCAAGAACGTGGATCGTGCTAAACCCAGAGAACATTATCCAATCAAAGACACCTGCCTTCCATGAACTTCTTAATTATTCAGTCAACCACCACTAACCACATTATTCGGAAAACATGTTCCAGCACGATAAAGAGTTGTGGGAATAGCCTACATAAAGGAAAAGTTCCAGAAGAGACAGGGACCAGAAAAATTGCACAAACTTCTTATTTACGAGATCAAAAACATTTCTATATTTATGAGATCATTTGTAATAAAGATATCGACTCCAAGCAATAAATATACTTTTATAAAAAAATTCCATGCAAGGTAGTGGTTTCTTACCTATTCAGAGGTTTTCCACGCTAAAAATACCTGTTTTCATTTCTTACTTTCTATTAGAGTATTGTTACACATTTTTTACCTAATCATTTTGAGCTTACAGAATTTGGCCATTACAGATACTGTGAATTGTAAAAAAACCTATCCTTCTGAAGTATAGGATAAATGCTGGATATGGTTACATTCATCTTGGGAAGACAAGGTCATGGCAAGTTATTGCCCTTCTGAGGTCGTTCATCATTAGATTTTGTCCTTTTTTTTCTCCTCCCTGATTGGTAGCACGATTAAAATCTTGGCTTATTGATTGATCTCAAGCTGTTAATGTTGGCTTGTTGATCGATATATCCGTTGAATTTTTCAATCATGTCCTCCAGAGTTGTCTGCTAATTTAGGACGAGGTATTCCTTCATCCTTCCATCGGCGAGTAAAGCATTGGTGAAAGCTAAAATAGTAATCTTCTGGTCGAGCCGATCTACTTTTCGAGCTAACTTTAAAAATATCTTAGTAAATGATACGAGCTTCTATCCTGGAATCTGCTTAAGGCTGAAATGAGAGTATAGATTCTCCTCTTATCTCTATTGTATGAGTAATTCTTAACGAAGAGTTCTTGCAACTATTTGAAAGTTGTGATAGATCCTTTGGGTAGTGTGTGGAACCATCGCAAAGGTTTGCCTAATAAGTTAGTAGGAAAGAGCCAGTATAGAATGTGGTTGGACATGGAATATAGGCCTAAAGCATCCTAGAACTCTTAAACGCGTTCTACTGGATCAGTTCCTTTGTACTTTCGGATCTCCGGTGTATGGAACTCGGTGGGGACTCGCCATCCAACAGCTCCTGTGCGATCGAGCTCTTCTGTAATCTATTATGGATTCCTTTAGTTGGAGTCTAGGCTTCTATTAGCTCTTTGATTCATCATTCAACATGTTCCTGAGTCACATATTGTCGACCTGCAGTGGCTGGGCATGTGATGCATCCTTCTCCAAGATTATGGTCGTCACTCCCTTCAGCTAAACATTCTTTTGCTGGAACTCAAACTCTTTGAGGTAGATTTTCAGTCTGTCTGACTCTCACAGGGCCGCCATCTACTTCTTTATGGACCTCCTGGATCAGGATGGGCTTTATTTCCTGTTGGTGATGGTTAGAATGAAGTGCACCTCCTAAGTAATTGCCTTTCGAGGGAGGTCTTATTCTGTCATGAACGAAGATTCACGAGCCTTCAGGTTGCACGGCTTTGTTCTTCTGGGTGGCGATCTACTGACCCTGTAAAACCTTTAGTGCATCCTGTAAACTTGCTAATTGTTGCTCCAGAGTGGCACGTCTTTCTATTTTTGAATTTAAAGTGGTCCACAGATCTGCTAGTACGGCATTTTCTTCTGGTAAAACGATAGACGTAACCTGACCTGAAGGTGTCATTTTTAGAGACGATAATCAACAGTTTATGAGATAATGGTTTTGGGAACTTCGTTCCCACTGACTTCACCAAATGTAATAGCCTAATTTTGAGATTTAGACTTAGTCATTTTTAGAGACGATAATCAGTAGTTTATTAGATAATGGTTTTGGGAACTCTGTTCTAACTGACTTCACCAAATGTAATAGCCTAATTATGGGATTTAGACTTAGTCTTTACACCAGATGTGTTTAGATCGCTCAGAGACAACAAGTAATAATCAAGAAGAAGATTTAGTGCGGAAAACTTTTGAATAAGTTAAAAACTACAACCTCTTTTAAGGATTTTAAGAAAGAGAAGATGATCTTATTGAGATTGTTAGCTTTTTACAATGCGTGCTCTGAGTATGTGGAATTCTAGAGTAAGGATTCTTCTGTCTAGACTTTCTTGATTAGGCAAAAGTCCTTCCTCATCTTGAATTTTCTGGTCTTATTTATAGGTCTACTAATATGACCGTTTGACAACCATTAAGATTCTTGATGACAAACATTACAAAATATATGCTAAATTCTTTTTGATCAGATTGTGTAACAGATTGATTCTGCTTGTCTTGTAATGACTATATTGACGATGTTATGTTTATTGATTCAAACTGTTGAGGTAGAGGTCGAATATTGAATACCGGATACATCTCGAGTAATACTTCGTGTATGCTGAAGAGTTTAAGGATGAAGTATGAGTCCGAGATACGAAATAAGCTATTACAGTTAGGTAAGGCCGATTATGTGTAAGTGGGAGTCGTCATGATTGTGGGGTGGTCAGGGGAAGATTTGGAAAAGAGAGATGAAAATAGATGAAAATATAGGCCAAAGAGTAATGATGGGAAAACATTTTTACCAAAAAGGTACAAGACGTCTGACATTGATTATAGGGGGGATACCTCGGTTCCAAAATCGAGAATGGCTCATGTGAGGCCAAATAACTACCAGCAGTTAGAGAGAGAAAAGATAAGGAATGCTTCATCTTCCTCATTCAAAGGTTTCTCAACTTCTAAAAACTTGAAGAGCAGTGAAAGAGGAAAGAGAAAAAATAGTAGACAATTTCGTGAGAATTTAATCAAGGGTGATCAACAGTCAAAGCGAGAGAGAGATGTAGAGACTGAGTCACAAAGGTGGTTATACATCAGCGTTGTGAGGGAAGGATTTGGCACTGCGTCAGATTCACATTCCGACATAGATGGTTAGTAGATTATTTGTGATACTTAGAATGTGTTGTTTTTGAAAATCATTTTTGGTGTTAGGGAAATCTTAAAATTACCATTTACAGTAATCTATAAAAATTTGTGTGATATATGATACACGAAATATATATGTATGTGGGCGATGCATATGTAAAAGATAATGATGGATACTTGAACCTGCATGTAGGTCGATCGTGAGAAGTGTTTGTGTAGGATCAAACTCTTATCTACAAATTTGTAGTTGATATAAATATTTTACATGTTAATGAGGCTTCGACCTCTGGTCGATCAGCTGAGTCCAAAATTATAATATCTGATAGGGAGGAAGAAGAAGGGGTTATTCAATTTCCAGATTTCCCTGGAAAATTAGTGACGTATCCTCCAAATTATGATGCGTTCAAAGAGTTCTGTAAAGCTAAGGCTTCTGTAGGGGGAAGATAGGGTAATTGTGTAGAACATGCCGGTAGGCATTTTAGGAGTTGCATTGTAGCAACCGAAGAAGATTTATTTTTATTGTTTGCTAATTTGGAGGAGGAGAAATGAGATAGAGGTTTAGATGAATCAATCTCTTTGGAGTACTTTGATGGGAATGTCTAGGGCGACCTGGAGGAGGGTTTTTTGTGTTACATGTTCTAGTTGGAGTACGGGTTGAGTCTTCCCCTTAGCAATCTGGTGAAAGGGATTATGAATATCATCAGGGCATGTTCTATTCAGTTGAATGGGAACATGTGGGAGGCGATAAATGTTCGTGAATTTCTGAATAAGTTATGTGAGGAGGATGAGATTGAGAGGAGGATATCTCTTGAGGATGTCTTGCAATTTTATAGGGTAACAAACTTTTCTGCAAGTAGGAGGTATATTTTTTGGGAGTTCGACTCGGCCTCGTTTCTTCGATCTAAACTCAGCAGGTCAACCATGGAATGATAATGTGATATGGGTGAAGGGTAATTGCTTTCAGAGAGATGATAAAGAACCCATGAAACTTCTGTGTTAAACTTTATCACAAAGTAAGTATAACAATGTATAATATATAAGATTAATATGTTAAAACTGTATGTTACTCTGCTGATGATAATGTGTTGCTGATTGACAGGTCCTCAATCAAAGGTGGCGAGGAAGGAGTCTATGCTGGATGTTGTTACTCATGAAGGGATCGAGCTTGAGGCTGTGCTGAAAGAACTCGACATTAGTAGAAAGAAACATGTTAACAGACGGTCCGAGAAAGTTTATAAGTCTCAATCAACAAGGCTAATGGCGGGCGCTAAGGGCAACAAGAGGAGGGGAACTGATGGGAAGATGTGAGTGAACTTTCCCAAGGCCTCTAGAGTAGACTTCGTGGGTGTGTCGGATTCCTCTACGTCGAGCAAGATTGCTCGGGAGTTTCCAAAGAAGAAGATGCTGAAGCGTGGTTTTACCTCAGGAACTACAGGAAGTGGTGAGGTCGAAGGAGGGACAAAAATGAGGAGAGTTGAGCCTTCTTTATGGAGAGAGGTGAAGGTCGTAGAGGATCGACCTGCTATAGGCGATGAGCTGAAATAGGTGGAGGAAGTGGCGAGGCTCAACTCTCAATGGGGAGGAGAAGATGAGACAAAATGGTAAGTTCATTTGTTTGAATATGTGCTGAATTTTGTATGATGATTCGAGCTATCAATGAGGTTGTTGTTGTTTGTTTTGGTTGGCTACTCGTTTGATGAAAGGGATATGTCTCGGGGACGAAGAGGAGAAGATTTCGAGACTGAGCTCGCTAAGTAGAGAGATGTCTTAGCATCCCTATTATTTTTTCAAGCAGAGCTACAAGTTAAAAAAGAGCAAGAAATATTTGATTTGTATGCTTCGTTAGTCTAAAGCTACAAAGTAAAAAGTAAAGTATAAAGATGGATCGAAAACCTGCTATCAGTTTAGCGCAATGTCGCTCAATGATGTATAGAAAATATTAAAATATGGAAATTTTAAAATATAGATAATATGTAACTTAGAATTGGAAGTATGTGTTATTGCTCATCCAACTAAGATTGTACTGCGACCTTAAGTATTGAAGTATTTTTACACAGTAAATGTCAAAAAAATATAAATTTTGTTAGAAATGAGATGTATGTATCGAGTGGATGTCCTGAATCGAACTTGATATATATATGATGTGTAGGTCGAATTAGAGTCAACTCGCTTTCACGAAGATGAGACACGCCAATATAACCAAGAATTTGTGGAGGAGTTTGATAGGATGAAATAGGCGAATGAAGATAGAGAAGATCAACATGTGAAGGTACACTTCAATTTTGTTGAGGCAACCCAAACTACTATCGACCTCATTCGAAAGATCGAGATAAAGGATGCCGAAATTAGTAAAGGGCAAAAAGAGCTCGCGGAGATGAAAAAATATGCAGGGAAGCTCAAAGGCTAGTATGATGCGCTGATGGAAAAGAGTAGGGATGCTGACTTGGTTCGATACTATATACAAATTTTAGAAAAATCAAAGGAAGGGTTAAGTCGTTCAGTGGCCAGTCTGAAGGACTAAATGATCAACAAAACAAACGATCAGGAGCAAACTCGAGCTGATCTAGTGAGTACCAGAAATGAGCTGGAACAGTTGAAGAAGAAAATGGTTGAGAAAGATAGTGAGCTGAAGAAAGCTCAAGATGACCTATCTACCTCTGAAGTTGCGGTTGAGCAGTTGACTACAGCCTTACCTGCTAAAGATATGGAGTTACTAATGGTACAACGGAAGTGTGATAATTTGAATAAATGGGTGGCATAATTAAAGACCTAATTAGCGCAAGCCAATTTGAGTGCCAGAAACGTCGAGGCTGGATAGTGGTCGAGGAAGAATAAAAGTGATGGCAAGGTCTCCCTTGTTCAAGGGATGTAGTTAGCCTATCAGCTTGAATAAGAGAGATTGAGGGAATTATAGCTCACACTCAAGGTCATGTACAAAAAGGAAATGAGCGGTTAAGGGAGTGCCAACGTAAGTTGGACGCTGCTCTTACCAGGGAACAATGGTTAGAGCGGACTATCAAGGGTAATGAGATTTTAATTAAGAACAAGATGAGTTGTTAAAGAAGTCTCCAGCTAGGGAAGCTTTAAGCAGGAAACTTGAAGAACTTTATGCTAAGGTGGCGAATTTGAGGGTAATTAATCAGGCTGAATAAGCTAAAGCTGATAAGAAGGCAGAAGAGAACATCGCGTTCACTGCTAAAATAAATTGTAAAATGAAATGGCAAGAAGAATGGTATAATAGGCTGCATAATCGCCTTCAGATGGCGAGTACAAATTTTTCTAAGGCGGTCTTGCTTGAAGTATCGCGCTTTGAATTAATGATGGCGGTGATTGCCTATTTTGTAGAGGAGGTAAAAAGGCGTGAGCTAAGAAGTCTCCATCATTTCCTTGTAATCCATTCAGCTCGCTCGTCAAATGCTTTAGGGGGTGGATATTCTATAAGTTTCTCTACAAGGTTAGGATCGTGCTCCACCCAATCGGAATCTTCCACTAGAAAATCTGTGAGAAAATTAGCAACGGCCTGACCCTTTTCAGAATGAAGTTGTTCGAACTTGATATCATGTTTTCCCAAACTGACTGACCATTGTTGCACTCTCCTTGATTTTTCTTTTTGAAAAAAACCTCCTGAAGTGTGTAGTTTGTCATAATTTTGATTGAATGATCTTGGAAGTAGTGTTTGAGTTTCTGTGAAGTGTAAACAAGGGTTAGAAGAAGTCACTTAATTTTTGAATACCTCATTTCTGCTAGAGTAAGGGTTTTACTGATGGAATAGACCAATTTCTCAATTTTTCCTTCAAGTAGAATTAAAACTGAGCTGATCAAAGTATCTGTAACTGCTAGGTAGATAATCAACTCCGCATTATCTATTGGGGTGCACATTATGGAAGACCTCCCCAAAAAGGTTTTGAGATCCTAAAAAGCTACTTAGTATTCTGAAGTCCATTGAACAACTGCATTTGGCTAAACCTTTTCTCATTTGGTATAACCACAAAGTAGTAGGAACAACTAATAATAGCAGTCTGAAGATTTTGAAATGAATCGGCTGATAGCGGCAATCTTGCCAGCAAGTTTTTGTACGTCTTTCGTCGTAGTTGGAGATGGCATGTTGAGGAGAGCCCTGATTTGATTTGGATCGGCCTCAATCCCTTTCTTACTGATAAGATGGCCGAGAAATTGACCTGAATGTACTCTGAATTGACACTTATTAGGATTGAGACGCATCCTGTAAGAATGAAAAATGTTAAATATTGTTTTGAGATCTGTACTTTGTTTGGCTGACTGTATGCTCTTACAAAAGTGATTATCGATGTAGACTTCTACGAATTTCCCAAGATGTACTTTGAACATAGTAGTCATTAATCTTGATAAGTCGTGCTTGTATTTTTAAGTCTGAAGGGCATGACTTTGTAGTAGTAAAGTCCCCTTTCAGTAATGAGAGTGGTCTTTTCTTGATATTCTTCCAAGAGTGAAATTTTATTGTATCCTGAAGCAGCGTCCATCATAGATAGGAGTTCGTGACCAACTGTGAAATCAAGGATTTGATAAATGTTAGGAAGAGGGAAACTATCATTCAGAGTATATTTTTTTAGATCTATGAAATCTATACCAACTCGAACTTTTCTATTCTTCTTTGGGACATCGACGATATTGAATATCCAATCTGGATATTTAGCTTCTCGAATGAATCTCACTTTGATCAATTTCTCAATCTCCATGTTAACTTCATCTCGAAGTCAAGGTGATAATCATCGTTATTTTTGTTGACCACCGTGACGTTAATGTTGATGACCAATTTGCAACATGCCTTGGCTGGATCGACCCCAGCCATCTCATCAAAAGTTCACGCAAAAACGTCTCGATTTAGTCAAAAGAATTTAATGAGAGCATCTTTATTGTATTGAACCAGCTTAATACATATGAAAATACCTCTGTTTGGTCTATCAATGTTGACATATTCTGTAGGCTCTTTTGTGGAAGGCTGATCAATTTTTTGTAATTGCAATGCAGCGTATCTGTCTGAGGTATCTAAAATTACTGAGACAGTATTTTTACAAGCTTGAGAAAGCTTTTGACTACCTTTGAATTTATAGATACCATTATTATGTTTGAAGCGGAGTGCTTGATGATAGGTGGAAGCGATTGCTTCCATGTTGTGAATCCAGCAACGGCCCATAATCCCGAGATAACGAGATTTGACATTAATTACGTAGAAGATGATGTCGATGGTGGCTGGTCTAACGGAAATAGGTAAGATGATCTTGCCTACTCACCCTTCTTTAGAACTGTTGAATCCACTGATATTGGTGTTGCTTCGAATAACTTGATCGGCCAATCCCATTTGGTCGATAGTGCTACTAAAGAGAATCTTAATACCATTTCTAGTATCGATCATCATTGTGTGCATGACAAACTTCTTTATATTGAGCATTATGACTAATATATCATGATATGGAAATTTTAGATGACTAATATCGTAATCTTTGAATGAGATCCCAAGTCGACGATTACTCGAATCAGGCAGAAGCTTGGCTTTTTAGTCTTGAGGTCTGAGATCGTAGCATTCTGACAGTCTTATGTGCTTGAATCAGCAAGAGTTGATGATTTGATGGATTTCGATCATGTTGGTGTGGTACATATGGTAGAGATGTTTCTCATCAGCTTGATCTTTGACCTGGATGACTTCAAGCTGCTTCTTATTAATGTCATCCTTATATGATTCCAGGTCGATAATATATTTGATCATTTGTCCCTCTTTGAAAATGTATTCCAGCAACCTCTGTAAAGTATAACAATTGTCAGTAGAGTGATGGTTTCCTTATGATGCATGCAGTACGGGCGGTTCTCGATTGGTTCAAATGGTTGAGAGAGACGTTAGAGTTTATCCTTGGCGAGGATTGGAAAAATTGTGGAGATACGGTCATTCATCCTTGGGAGGACCGTTTTGAGAAGTGTATTACCTTTCCGAGGATTGTCAGTATTTCCCTTGGAATACTTTTGATCACCCTGATCCTCTTTTAGTTTATTGCTTTGATCTGTAGATGGACCTTTCGTGGTTAGGTCGAATTTAGAAGATTTATGCCTTTCGGACATTATCCTTTCCAGGTTGACATAACTATTGACTTTGGTGATCATATCTTCCAAGGTCGCAGGTTTGTTGAGGAAGAGGTGTTCTTTGGCCTTGCAGTCAATTTGGAGCACGTTGGTAAAAGTAGCAACAGCCTTTTTCTGATCGAGATTGTTTACTTTACGCGTGACCTCCAAAAACTTCATTGTTAATGCCACGAGCTTCTCTCTGTGTGATTGCTTAAGATTGATAAGATAATATAAATTATCCTCTTTGTCTCTATTGTAAGTATATATCTTGATGAATTATTTTTATAGCTGGTAGAATGTATGAAACCTTCAAATAAAAAGTGGAACCACCAGAGCGGTTCTTCCTGTAGACTTACTACGAAAAAATGATAGAGTTTGTGGTTGAGGTTAGAATTCAACCCCAATGAATTACGATACTGCTGAATGTGCTTCTTTGGCTCGGTGCCCTTTTATTTACAAATTTTTGAAGTGTGGAAACCTTTCGGTATTTCCATATCGAATAGTTCTTTGGTAATTAGACTTCCTTGTAACTTGGTAAGGTCATCTGTAGTGTGTTTCGATCAACTCCTTAATATGCTGATCCATATGCTCTTGCGTAACATATTAACGTGTCAGTTGAGTAGTTTGACGAGGAGGTTGAGGAATGTGAGTACCAGTACCTTCACTCAAATGATCACTTACTGGAAATTGAGGTTGAGGTCGTTGTTCTTCCTCCTGACGTATGGAAAATTGATGACCTTCACTGATCTCAGACTGAACTTCACCGCCCAAATAAATGGAAGGCTGAGGTTCGTGCTGAATATTTCTAAAAGTAGCTTTGTTGGTGGCTCCTCGAGGTCCCAACCTTTCCCGCGCAGATACTCGAGAGGTTTCTGGCAAATTGATCACGATCTTTTATTGGAGGAGCCTAATTATTTTGTAGAGCTTGAAAGGCAGTCTGTATGATTATCATCTGGTCTTTATGTCATTTGAATGCTGTCAAACAAACTTGTTGCTCAGCTTTGAGCTCTTTCTCATGGAGCTCTCGGTCAAGAGTTAATTAACGTTTGATTTTATTATGTTTCACCGTTGAGATTCGCCCGTAGCTCTGTAAGTTGTTCCGGCTCAACTGAAAGATCAGCCTAGATTCTGACTGTTGGTCGTTTGGAAGTGACCATGATTGAAATTTGTAGTAGAATGAATGTTTGCCTTTGGATATCATGGAAATGTCTTCTTTCTCGCTGACGGTGCCAAATGTAATGGCCTAATTCTGTAAGTTCGAGATGACTTGGAATTAACTCTTACAACAATGTTCTTATAACAAAACTAATATGAAATAAGAAATGACATAGGTAATTTAGCGTGGAAAACCTCTGAATAGGTAAAAAACTATGACCTTGAGTTGAGAGTTTTTGTAATAGTGACTTTTATTGCTTGAGGCTGATATTTTATTATAAGTGATCTCTCGACTTAGAATAACTTGATCTTATAAATAAGAAGTTTTGATGTTTTGAGAATCTTGAAAATGTAGTTTTCTTGGTAATTTCTCGTGTATTTTTCTGGTCCTTGTCTCTTCTTGAACTTTTTTTTTATATTGGCCTTCTCCGCAACTCTTCATCGTGCTAAAGTACGTTCTCCGAACAATTTGGTTAGTGGCAGGTGACTGAGTAACTATTGAGTTCGTGAGAGACAGGTGTCTTTGACTTGCTCATACTTTTATGTTTAAGCTTAGCCCACGTTCTTCATCAGTTCGTGGAGTAGCTGTCGATATTGACTGTTGATGTCACGTGTAAAATACATAAATCTGACATAAAGGTAGTTTGAACTGGAATAGCTCGATTTGTATTAGATCGAGGGATACGCCCCTACACAAGGTAAGGCTAGAGAGCAGATAAAAATCATGTTAACGAAAGAAATCCAAGTATAATTAGACCATTTTGGAATGTTAGAAAATGAGAACACAAAAAATTTGTACCTTGAAATATGATGAAATATAGATATTATGGCCCTTAGTATTAGATAACTTTGTAATTAGGGGGCGAATTATCATCCCATCTTGTTGGATTGTGATAAATAGAACTTTGTTAGATATGTGTAAAGCAAAATGTAGTTTATTGACCGAATTTGTGAAGTATTGTTTAATTGAGCTGTTTATGCAAGTCGAGTTGGAAACTATCTGATCGAGTGAACAACATGTGCTTCAATGCAATTATAAGTTTTCAGTTGAATTTGATAAGATTAAAGAAGCAAATGAGGAGAGGGCAGATTAGTATGTCAAGGTAGAGATCCAGGTTGCTAAGACGAAGGAAACTATGATTTACCCAATCTAGCAGATCGAAAGTAAAGATGATAAAAAAGTAAAACTGTAGGGGGAGCTCATTAGTATGTAGAATGAAGTAGCGATACTAAAAAGTAGGGTAGAATTGTTGAGGGCGAAAGGTAAAGAAGAGGATGTCGTGCAATATCATATCAGATCATCAGAGGCGGAAGATAAAGAGCTACGGTACAATGTGGACGGTTTGAGGAGTCAAGTGGCTAAGAAGGAAAGTGAACTTGCGAAGGCGCGAGCTGATTTAGCGAGTACCTCAAGTGAAGTGGAGAAGCTGAGTAAGGTCGTGCAAGGAAAAAATATTAATCTTTGGGTCACCCAGAATCAATGTGACAAGCTGAACGAGCGAGTTACGCAGTTAAAGGTAGACTCGGCTAGTTCGAATATGAAGCAGGGTGATGTGGTTAATACCCAAGCTCAAATTAAATAGTTGGAGGCAGATTTAGTGTATGTTCGAGCTGCCATAAGGAAAGTTATTGAGCGAGCTAGAGAGAGTGGTGATAAGTTAGAGGGTGTTCTCCTCAAAGAAAAAGTATTAAATGAAATTATCAAGAGAAAGGATGAGTTGTTAAAGAAAACTAGTGCTGAGGGACGTGATGCAAATAATGTAGAGTTGGTGGCTCTACATAGGGAAATGGAAGAGTTAAAAATGAAGAATCAAGCTGAGCAGGAGAAGTTGGCGGGCTTGATATCCAATTTGAATACGGTTATGTTGGGCTTCAAGCGACGCTTAGAGCAAGCAAATTTGCGCCATGCAAATTTGGATTAATATCATAAGAAGCTAAAAGTGTATTTTACTGAGTTAGTCATGCTAGACTGACATAGGATTTCCCTGGATGAGGTGCATTCGAGGGAGATAATGGCAATAATCACCTATTTTGTTGAAGAAGTAAAGAGGCTTTAGCTCGAAAGGGATACCTTGGATGACTGTTTGGTATTCAGAGGCTGTATTTGTAATGCTGAAATAGACCGAGGTAATTGCTTGAACTTAATGGCAACTGATATAGGCTTCATTACTGTATAACAAGTTGAGTGAGGAAGGGATATTGTAAATGCTTGAGCTCCAGAGTTTATGGCCGCGCGACCTCCCATGCAGGGGAAATTGCAGTTGACCTTCCACAAGAAAAAACATGTACAAGCAATCTCCTATTTTTGTATTATAGATGTTAGAGAGATAAAAGCTAGTTACACCTATGCTTTATCCTTTATCTTCAGAGATATTAGAAATCATTGAGTTAAAACTAGTATTACCTTTGTTTTAATCGTTGATATTTGCATAAATGAATCGATTGAAAACTAGTGTTACCTTTACTTTAATCTTTGATATTGGATAGATGGATCTATTAAAAGCTAGTTTTACCTTTGCTTTAATCTTTGAGATTTAGTAGAGTCCACATGTATGTAGAGAGTAATGTAGGAAAAAACTTAAAAGTTTTCATTTATTATAAAAGAATATGCACATTGTTGGAGATTAAAATCTTACTTTTGGAATGTAAAGAACGAGAATAGAAGAATCTGTAAGGGGAACTAGGGATTTAACGATAATATCATTTTAATATCCTAGTGTTCAAGGGATTTGGTATTCAGACTCCTTTCTCTGTCATAAGGTAGTATGATCCAAGGCCAGTGTGGCCAACGACTAAGAAAGGGTCCTCCCAATTTTCTGTGAGCTTTCTAGCATTTAACATTTTTCTAATCTGTAGTATTTCTCTAGGGACGAGATTGTTGATTTGGAATTTGCTGCTTCAGACTCTTCTGTTGTATGAGCTGGCTAACATATGATGATATCAACCTAGATTTCCAATAGCTCGAGCTCGGGTCTCATCGATCCAATTTATATTGCAGGCTAGTTCGAACTCATTCTCCTCATCTGTTAGCACGTAATATTTGACAGGATGGTGGTATTCCGTCTGAATGATGGCTTCAGTTCTGTAAGCCAGGAGGAAGGGGGAATATCCAGTTGATTACCTTGGTGTAGTACAGTATGCCCATAAGAGATGAGGCAGTTCCTGTATCTAATTGCCTTTCTTGTACGGTTGAAGCCTCTTCTTGATTCCATCAACTATCGTCTTGTTGGTGATTTTGGCCTGCTTATTTCCTTGGGGGTAGTATGGATTGGTGGGGGAATGAATGATGCTATGTTTATTGAGAAAGACCAGGACCTTTTCTCAAGCAAACTGCGGCCCGTTATTGATCCTAATCAGGTAGGGGCATCCAAACTGTATGATAATATGTTCTCAGATAAAAGCGATGACCTCTTCTTCTCTAGTTTGACAAAGGGGAACTGCTTCGACCCATTTCGTAAAGTAATATATGGCCATGAGTAAGAACCTTCAGTTGCCCGGTGTGGTGGGAAATTCTCCTACGAGATCGAGCGCCTACCTCTTGAAAGGCTAGAATACCTTGCTTATATGGAGTTCGAGTGCAGGGTGCTCTTATCATGTGTCCATGTCGTTGATATGTATCGCATCTTTGTGAATACTTTTCCACTTGCTTGAGCATTCCTGGCCATAATACGCTTTGTTTAATTGCTCTGCTTTCAAGTAACTCGCCTGCGGCATGGGAGCCACAAGTTCCTTCATATAAGTCTTTGAGCAATCTATCAGCTTATTGCTTGTGCACTTTAGATAAGGCCTTATTACTAATCTTTGATATAAATAGCCTTGCTGAACTGTATATTGCTTCAAATTTTTGATCACTGATCATCGTTCTTTTAGATCTTCTGGAAGGGGTCCGTCATATTCATTCTTCAGACCGAGGTAGACGATAAAAGGTTTCCTTCAATCGTCATCCTCTTCTTCATTACCCTCAGTCTTGATCACCCATATAGAGTTGAGGTCAATGCTGGGGGTTGACATTACTTCTATTTGGAGGTATCATGCTTCTGTACCCAAGACTCCGGCTAAGTAAGCCAAGGTATTGGCATGTCTGTTCTCTCCTCATGATAAATATTCGATAATAGCTTTCGCAAATTTTCTCATCTTATCAGCAACGAAGGCTGCATAGTCGACCATTTTTCCATTCTTCTTATACTATTTGGAGTAATGGTGGACAATTAGTAGCAAATCTGTATAGACTGATAACTCAGGAATGCCGAGCTCGAGTGCTAAATCGAGCCTATATATCAAAGTCTCGTACTCTATGACATTATTTGAAGCTTCAAAATCCAAGAGGATTAATTTCTCGATTCTATCGATTGATGGGGTAATTAGTATGATTCCAATTCCTAGCCCTACAGGTTCTGCTGAGCTATCTGTTAGAAGTCTCCATCATTTCCTTGTAATCCATTCAGCTCGTTCGTCAAATGGTTTGGTAGGTAGATCTTCTGTTATTTCTTCTATGAGGTCAGGGACATGCTCCTCCCAATTTGAATTTTCTATAGGAAAATCTACTAGAAAATCAGCAACTGCTTAACCTTTTTCTGAATGGCGTTGTTCGAATTTGATATCATGTTCTCCCAAACTGACAAAACATTGTTACACTCTTCGTGATATTTCTTTTTTAGATAAAACTTCCCGGAGTGGGTAGTTTGCCATAAACTTGACGGAATGAGCTTGGAAGTAGTGATTGAGTTTCTGTGAAGTGTAAACGAGAGTTAGAAGGAGTCGCTCGATCTTGGAATACTTTATTTCTACTGGAGGGAGGGTTTTGCTAATGAAATATACTGATTTTTTTACCTTTCCCTCAAGTCGAATGAGTACCGAGATAATATAATTTTATGTAACTGCGAGGTCGATGATTACTTCCTCATTGTCTATCGGGGTGCTCATGATAGGAGACTTCCCCAGATAGGTTTTGAGTTCTAGAAAAGCTGTTTTACATTCTTTTCTCCACTGGATCTCTTCGTTGGGTTGAAAATTTTCTCATTTGGCACATCCTCGGAGTAATAAGAACAACCACTGGCATCGATCTGAAGACTTAGAGATGAATCGATTGATAGCGACGATCTTGCCAGCGAGCTTATGAACATCTTTTTTTGTTTTCAGAGAGGGCATGTTGAGGAGAGCTCAAATTTGATATGGGTCTGCTTTAATCCCCTTTTACCTGATGAGATATCCCAGGAAATTCCTTGAGTGCACTATGAATTGATATTTATCAGGGTTGAGCCTCATCCCGTATGAGCGTAAAATGTGGAAGACCGTAGCGTGATCGGTAATATGGTCCTTACTGTAAGCTTTTGCAGAGTAGATCATCGATGTATACTTTAACAATTTTCCCCAAGTGTGCTTTGAACATTATTATTATTAACCTTTGATAAGTTTATCCTACGTTCTTCAGTCCGAAAGGCATAACTTTGCAACATTAAAGTCCTCTTTCGGTGATGAAAGTGGTATTTTCCTGATCGTTGTCTAAGAGAGGTATTTGATTGTATTCGGAAATAGCATCCATCATATATAAGAGCTCGTGTTCTGCCGTTGAATCGAGAATTTGATGAATGATTGGAAGAGGAAAACTAACATTTGTAGTATGTTTGTTTAGATCTGTGAAATCCACGCAAACTCGAACCTTCCCATTCTTTTTTTGAGCTGCGACTATGTTGGAGATCCAATCTAGGTACTTGGCTTCTTAAATGAACCCGAAGTTGATCAATTTAGCGATTTCATTGTAGACTTTATCTCGAAGATGAGGTGATTGTCTTTTCTATTTCTGTTTGACTATCGTGGCATTGATGTTGATGCCCAATCTATTACATGCCTTAGCTGGGTTGACTCTTGGCCTTTCATCGAATGTTCAAGTGAAAATGTCTCATTTCATTCGTTAAAAGTGAACTAGGGCCTCCTTGTCGTGTTGGACTAGCTTTGTACCAATATAAGTACTTCTCCTAGGTCCGTCAATGTTGATGTACTCTGTAGGTTCTTCTATAGAAGGTTGATCATCGGCATAACCAACTTTTAGTAATTGCTATACAGCAAATCTGTCGGATGTGTCGATAATGGCTGATACGGTATTTTTGCAAGCTCGTAAAAGCTTTTGAATGCCTTTGATTTCATAGATGTCGTCGTTGTGCTTGAAGCGAAGTACTCGATGGTATGTGGATGCGATTCCTTCCATGTTGTAAATCCAGCAGTAACCCATAATCCCTAAGTAACAAGATTTGGCATTGATGATATAGAATACGATGTCGATTGTGGCAGGTCCAGCAGTGATGGGTATGATGATCCTAACTACTCATTCTTCCTTAGAGCTATTAAAGCCACTGATATCGATATCACTTGGAATAACTTAATCGACCAATCCTATTTGTTCGATTGTACTTTAAAAGAGAATTTCGATACCGCTACCAGTATCAATCATCATGGTATGTGTAATAGCCTAATTTCGGGATTTGAACTTAGCCTTTTCACCAAATGTGTTTAGAACTCTCAAGAATAGTAAGTGATAGCTAACAAGATAATTTAACGTAGAAAACCTTTGAATAGGTTAAAAACTATGACCTCTCTTGAGAATTTGAGAACGAGAGAGTAATATTATTGAGATTGCTAGCTTATTACAATGAGTGTTCTGAGCATATGCAATATTAGAGTAAGGATTCCTCTGTCCTTGGTGTGGAATTCTCTGGTCCTATTTATAGGTCTTCTAATATGACCGTTTGACGACCATAAAGATTCTTAATGATGGACGTTACAAAATATATGTCAGATATTCTTTGACCAGATTGTATAACATTCTAATCTTTGTAGCTTTGTAACAGCTTCTTAGATGACTGTACATTTGCTTAACTCCAACTGTTGATGTAGAGGTTGAAAGTGATGACTAAAACTTAGGGATACTGAATATGTTGATGAGGCCGAGGATGAAGTATGAGTTCGAGATGCGGAATAAGCAATTACAAGATAGCTCTCAGCCAAGAGCACGAGGAGCATCATGGGCGAGTAATGTTGGTTGAGAAACTCGTGCTATAACTATTTCCTGATATTGTTATATTAATTCTAATTGTGCTATAAATGTGCCACGTGCTCTGTTGATAAGTTCGAAAGTTTGTATGTTGGTCGAAGATGAAGCATGAGTCCGAGATGATGAATGAGCTACTACAACCGCCCCCTCTCAGCTAATAGTACGAGAAACATTATGGGCGAGTGGTATTGGTTGAGAAGTATCATCAATGCTGTAGTTAATATATGGGAATCATTTTCAACGTATATTCATGAATATATGCTTGCGTCCTTTGGGTTTTTGAAAACTAATAGTTCTAGTTAATGTTGTTGCTTGGGAAATCTTCCTGATGTTGAGAATTTGAAGAGTCGACTTAAATGTTGATTATAGTATAAAGAGCACTCTGAGTTGTGTATGTTGAACCAAGTCTTCGTCTCTAAACTATTTCTTCTTTGTTCTTATTTTTGTACTTGAAATCTTATAACTGTTGAGGGCATGGTGACTACAAGGAACCAATCTCGGGAGTCTAGGATTCGTAGAAAGATGGAAGAACTGCACATCAAGTATTTTGAATACCAACCTTTGCATCTGTTGATACCAATTCCCATGTCGCCTACCCATTACCATATGTCATATGAAGAGAAGATGGGGGCGGGGGATGATTATTATCAGATGGTACATTTCCATTATTTGTTGACGTTTGAGGCAGAGCGCCGAAATGGTCTTTGGTTTCTAACGGAGGAGGCTGTTACAATTGAAGATGAAGCGGCAAACATTCGTCCGAGGGAGTATCGTCGGTATCCTGTTAGTGAGTGGGTCCTTACTAAGAAATAAGACCTTTCGTCTGTCTCTATCATGCTGGGAGATGGGGGTTATGGTGGAAGAGGTGGTGATAGTGGAGGGTTTTTTTCCATGGACCATAAATATTGGCCCTAAATAAGATCTTTCATCTGTGATTTCCAATTGTATTGTTTCCTATTCCTTGCAGTATGGGATCACAGTTTGGATGTTGGTTCAATTTTGCATCTTCCTCCTCGTTGACTGCCGAGAGACATTTTGAATTGTCACTTGATGTAATTTGGAAAGTAATCTGTATATTGTATGTAATGATAGTTTATTTGTAAAGTAATATATAAGAAAATGATAGCTTATGCAGAGCTTTTGAAAAAAAGAGGTGTAGTTCCAGACCCAGCTCAAGTTATGTTTTAGCTCAAGAAGCACGTAATCATCATAGTATAGAGGCGAGAAAATATTCAGCTCGAGCTGGTGTGTCTGTTATATGGGGCGATGTAGAGCCTTTATCTTATGTGTTTTGCTTTATGTGGGATCGGAGGGCCATAAGAATTGTATTTTTCAGGAGAAGAAAAGAACAAATAGAGGTTCAGCAGTAATTAAAGGGTGGGTTAAGGAGTTGTAAGATGTATTATCGTAACATATTGAACAGAAAATGTCTTTAGCGGCGCGATTGTCGAAAGAAGTGATTGTTTGAATGAAAGTAGAAGCTGATGTGAGGACTTTAGGTGTACTGCAATAAGAAACGTGCAAGCGGCTGCATAAGGTGCATATGCAGTTGAAGGAGCATCTGTATCCATCGTGAGCAAAAGTTGCAGCTCGAACAAAACATGATCGTCATATAGAAAGTGTCATTGATTTTTATGGAGGAGAATTGGCGAGTGTAGGGAATGAATTTAGGAAGCTCATAGCGAAATGTGGGAAGGATTTTGATGTTGAGAATGCCAAGGCTGAAAATATGTGGTTTACCAAAGGTGATGAGGAAATTATTGGTGAAAAACCCATTCCTAGATCGAGGGCATTGTTGTCAGAAGAGGATGAGAAGGAGATCGAGAGTCTGATACCCTGATTGCGGCGCAAACAATGCCAGCAGGAAGTGGTAACCTTTATAGCTCCTATAGATATTCAAGTAACGAATAAAAAGAGTTTGAGTAATAAAGGACAGTCCTCGCATATCTCGGCGAAGCGAAAATAGGGTATTCCAATTTTTTAACGGCCCTGCATATGTGTTAGATCTTTGCATACTGCTTTTTGATGATAAATAAAATTTGTTCTCTGTTGTAGGTGTCTATGCCTCGATCTAACACAAATTGAGCTATTCCAGTTTGAACTACCTCTATGTCAGACCCACACATTCTACATATGACTTTAACATTCAACATGGACACCTACTCCACGAACTGATGAAGAACGTGGGTCGAGCTCAAATAGAAAAGCATGAACAAGTCAAAGACGCCTGTCTTTCAAGAACTTAACAGTTATTCAATCAACCGCCACTAACCATATTGTTCAGAGAGCGTGCTTCAGCATGATGAAGAGCCGTGGAGAAGGCCTATATAAATAAAAAGTTCCAGAAGAGATAAAAACCCAAAAAAATATGTGAGAAATCACCAAGAAAACTACATTTTCTAGCTTCTCAAAATTCCCAAATTTTGTATTCACAAGATTCAAGTATTTATAAGTCGAAAGATCACTTGTAATAAAATATCAGTCTCAAGCAATAATAGTTACTATTACAAAAACCCTCAACTGGAGGTTATGGTTTTTTAACTATTTAAAGGTTTTCCATGCTAAATCACAAGTGTCATTTCTTATTTTATGTTAGTTTTTTTTACAGGAACATTGGTGTAAGAGTTAATTCCAAGCCACTTAAAGCTAATGAAATTAGGCCCTTACATTTGGCACCGTCTGTAGGACAGAAGAAATTTCCATGATATCCTAAGGCATACATTCATTCTACTATAAATTTCAATCATGACCACTTCCAGACGACCACCAATCGGAATCCAGCTCGATCTTTCAGTTGAACCAGAACAACTTACAGAGCTATGGGCGAATCTCAATGCCAAAATAGAGAAGCATAATGAGCTTAAACGTTAATTATTTCTTGACTGAGAACTCTGTGAGAAAGAACTCGAAGCTGAGCGACAAGATCATTTGATAGCGTTCAAACGACATGAAGACTAGATGAAAACCATGTAGATTGCCTTACATGCTCTGCAAAACACTCATGATCCTCCAATAAGAGATCATGATCAATTGTCAGAAACCTCCCAGGTATCTGCGCGGGAAAGGTTGGGACCTTGAGGAGCCACCAACATAGCTATTTCTAAAAATATTCAACATGAACCTCAACCTTCCATTCATTTGGGCGATAAAGTTCAGTCTGAGATCAGCCGAGGTCACTAATTTTCCATACGTCAGGAGGAGGAATAACGATTTCAACCTTGAGTTCCAGTACGTGATCGTTTGAGTGAAGGTACCGGTACACACAATCCTCAACCACTTCGTCAAGCCACTCAACTAACACATCAATATGTTACACGAGAGCATATGGATCAGCGTATCAAGGAGTTAATCGAGGCACAAGTTTTGGGCACTACGAACGACCTTACCAAGATACAAGAGAGTCCAATTGCCAAAGAACTATTCGATATGAAAATACCAAAAGGTTTCCATACTCCAAAAATTTGGAAATACAAGGGCAGTAATCTAAAGGGGTACATTCAACAATACCGTGATTCACTGAGGTTGTATTCTAATCTCAACCAGCCGTTTGTTCGTAACAAGTTTACATGAGGAACTGCTCTGGTGGTTTTACTTTTTACTTGAAGACTCCATACACACATTCGACCAGCTGCAGAAACAATTCATCAAAACGTATACTCACAGCATATACAAAGAGGAGAATTTATATTCTCTTATCAGTCTTAAACCGTCACACGGAGAGAAGCACGGGGCTTTTGCAAAGAAGTATTTGGAGCTCACGCGTAAAGTAGACAACCTCGATCAAAAAATAGTTGTTACTGCTTTCACCAACGTGCTCCAACTCGATTATAAGGCCAAATAACACCTCTTCCTTAACAAACCTGCGACCGTGAAAGATATGATCACCAAGGTCAATAGTTACGTCGACCTAGAAAGGATGATGTCCAAAAGACATAAATCTACTAAATTTGTCCTAACCACGAAAGGTCCATCCACAGATCAAAGCACTGAACCAAAGCAGGATTAAGGTGATCAAAAGCGCTCCATGGGAAATACTGGAAACCCTCGGAAAGGCGGTTCAAAAGCCAAACCGATCCTCCCAAAGATAAATGCTTGAATCGCCATAATTTTTCTAATCCTCTCCATGGATAAGCTCTACTGTCTCTCTCAACCATTGGAACCAATCGAGAACTGCCTGTACTGTGTGTATCATAAGCTAAACCATCATTTTACTAATAATTGTTATGTTTTAGAGAGGTTGCTAGAATACATTTTCAAAGAAGGACGGATGTTCGAATACATTATCGACCTAGAATCATACAAGGATGGTAGCTATATGAAGCAACTTAAAGTCTTCCAGGTTGAAGATCAAGTTGAGGAGAAACATCTCTACCATATGCACCACAGCAACATGATCGAAATCCATTAAATTACCAACTCTTGCCGATTCAAGCGCAGACGACTATCAGAATGCTGTGATCTCATACCTCAAGACAAAGAAGCCAAGCTTCAGCCTGAGTCGAGCAATCTTTGGCTTGGGATCTTATTCAAAGATTACGATATTAGTCATGTAAAATTTCCAAATCATGATGCATTAGTCATAATGTTCAAGATGAAGAAGTTTGTCATGTACACAATGATGATTGATACTGGAAGTGGTATTGAGATTCTCTTTCAAAGTACTATCGACCAAATGGGATTGGCCGATCAAGCTATTCTAAGCGACACCGATATTAGTGGATTCAATGGTTCTAAAGAAGAGCGAGTACGCAAGATCATCTTACCTATTACCGCAGGACCTGCCACCATTGACATCATCTTCTAGGTAATCAATGTCAAATCTCGTTATCTAGAAATTATGGGCCGCTGTTGGATTTACAACATGGAAGCAATCGCTTCTACCTATTATCAAGTACTCCACTTCAAATACAATGATGGTATCCATGAAATTGAGGGTAGTGAAAAGCTCTATTGAGTTTGCAAAAATACCATCTCAGTAATTCTAGATACCTTAGACAAATACACTGCATAACAATTATAGAAAGCTGATCACCTTTATGATCAGCCTTCAACAGAATACGTCAACATTGATGGACCTAGCAGAGGTTCTTTTATCGGTACTAAGCTGGTTCAGCATGATATAGAAGTTCTAACTCAGTTCTTACAACTAAATTGTAATATTTTTACGTAGATTTTCAAAGGGATGCCTAGTATCGATCCAGCCAAGGCATGTAACAAATTGACCATCAACATCAACGCCATGGCGGTAAAATAAAAATAGTGACGATTATCACCTTGACTTTAAGATAAAGTTAACATGAAGATTGAGAAATTAATCAAAGTGGGATTTATTCGAGAAGCCAAATATCTAGATAGGATATCCAACATCGTCGTTCTCCCAAAGAAGAATGGAAAAGTTTGAGTTTGTGTAGATTTCACAGATCTAAACAAACATACTCTGAAGGACAGTTTCCTTCTTCCCAGCATTTATCAAATCCTTGATTCTACAGTAGGTCGCGAACTCCTATCTATGATGGACACTGCTTCAGGATATATTTAAATTCTACTCTTGGAAGAAGATCAAGAAAAGACCACTTTTATCACTGAAAGGGGACTTTACTATTACAAAATTTTACCCTTTGGACTCAAAAATATAGGCGTGACTTATCAACAATTGATGATTACTATGTTCAAAGCATATCTTAGGAAAGTTATGGAAGTCTACATCGATGATCTCTTGTGCAAGGGCATATAGTGAGCCAACCACATTGCAGATCTCAACACAATATTCAGCATTCTTCGATCTTATACGATGCGTCTCAATCCTGATAAGTATTAATTCAGAGTACATCCAGGTCAATTTCTCGGCCATCTCATCTGCAAGAAAGGGATTGAGGGCAATCTAGATTAAATTCGGGTTCTCCTCAACATGCCATCTCCAACTACGATGAAAGAAAACTTGTCGGCAATATTGTCGCTATCAACCGATTCGTTTTAAAAATTTTATACTGTTGTCATTGGCTATTCCTACTACTCCATGATTGTACCAAATGAGGGAAAGTTCAGGCAAATATAGAGGTCCAATGGATATCAAAATACGAAGTTGCTTTTAGGATCTCAAAACCTATTTGGGAAGGTCTCCCATAATGAGCACCCTAATAGATAATGAGGAACTAATTATATACCTAGAAGTTACAGATACTTTAATTATCTCGGTTCTCATTTGACTTAAGGGGAAAATAGAGAATCTAGTCTACTTCATCAACAAATCCCTCACTCCAGCAGAAACGAGTTATTCTAAAATTGAGAGACTTCTTCTAACTCTTGTTTATACTTTACAGAAACTTAAGTACTACTTCCAAGCTCACCCAATCAATGTCATGATAAACTACCCACTCCAAGAATTTTTTTCCAAAAAAGAAAAATCTAGAAGAGTATAGCAATGGTCAGTCAATTTGGGAGAACATGATATCAAGTTTGAACAACAACATTCAGAAAAGGGTCAGGCCGTTACCGATCTTCTTGCTGATTTTCCAGTGGAAGATCCCGAGTAGGAGGAGTACGATCCTGACCCTGCAGAGGAACTTATAGAAGATCCACCCCCCAAAGTATTTTACGAGCGAGCTGAATGGATTACAAGAAAAGAGCAGAAACTTCTTACAGATTTATCAGTAGGGCCCGCAGTGTTAGGAATTGGAATCGTATTGATAACCCCTTCCAATGACAGAATCAAGAAATCAATCCACTTTAATTTTGAAGCCTCCAACAATTTCATCGAATACGAAGCTTTCATTCATGGACTCGACCTTGCACTTAGCTCGGTGTCCCAGAATTTTTAGTTTACACAAATTCACTACTCATCATCCACCATTACTCTGAGAAATACAAGAAGAATGGCAAGATGATCGAATACGCAACCCTCGTTGCAGATAGGATGAACAAGTTTGCGCAAACAACTCTTGATTATCTTCCTCGAGGTGAAAACAGACACGCTGATTCCTTGGAACATAAGCTTGATATTTTCAGATCGAAGTAATTTTAACCCCCAGCATTAATCGCATTTCTGTATGCACGATCAACACTGTGGGCGATAAAATGGAAGACGACGATTGGCGAAAGCCCCTCCTAGCCTACCTCATATCGACAAAAAATACAACAAACCACTTCTAGCAGATCCAAAGGAGCGCCGACAAAAGATCGATAACTCAAAGCGCTACACAAATTAAAACGGTTCTTTATACCACCATTTAGCCACGGGGCCTTACCTTAAGTGTCTCTCTAGAAAGAAAAAAATGAACGAGATGTTCTGCGATTTACATGAAGGGACTTGTGGCTCCCACACCGCAGGTCGATTACTTGTAAATAGAGCCATTTGCAAGGAGTATTCTGGCTGGGCATGCACAAGCAAGTAGAAGAGTACTCACGCAAATGTGATATATGTCATCGACATAGAAAAATGATGCACGCCATTGCGCTCAAACTATATACAAGAAATGTGTTTTGGCCATTCAAAAGATGGGCACTCGATCTTGTCGTTGATCTTCCTAATTCTCTAGGTAACCGCCGATACATACTCATAGCTACAGATTATTCTAAAAAATGGGTAGATGCAGTTTCACTCTGTCGAACCAAAGAAGAAAAGGTCATCTCTTTTATCTGGGAACATATTATTACTCAGTTTGGATGCCCCCACCTAATTTTATCGATAATGGGCCACAATTTGTTAGAGAAAAAGTCATAGCTTTCCTCAACAAATACAATATTATCCTCTCACCATCCAACCCCTATTACCCTAAAGGTAATGTCAAGCCAAAATTACCAACAAAACCATCATGGATGGACTCAAGAAAAAGCTTCACTCTCAGAAAAAAGGGAGCTGGGATCGAGAACTTCCTCATATCTTATGTGCATATCGTACTACTTCACATCAATCAATCGGCTACACCTCATTCCTCCTTGCCTATGGGACCGAAGCAGTCATTTCCTAAGAATACCATCATTCAATTAGAGATCACGAGCTCACTGACAAAAAAATTAAGTTTGAATTGGCATGCAACCTCAATTGGATCTATGAGACTAGGGAATGCGTTATTGCTAACTTAGGTCGATATCACCATATACTGGCCAGTTCATATAGCGGCGAGTCAGAAGTCGTACTTTTTAAATCGATGATCTTGTCCTCAGAGAAATCCCTCAAACACATAAAAGAGTCTCATGCCAGGAAACTAGCAGAAAATTGGGAGGGTCAATTCCTTATCACAGGTCTCATAGGCCTGGGATTATATTACCTCATGACAGAAGAGGGAGTCCACATCTCAAATCCTTGGAACACTAGGCAACTAAAACGATACTATCATTAAGTCCCTCACTACTCCATTTCAAATTCTCACTTTTTTCATTCTAAAAGTAAGATTTTAATCTCCATCAATGTACATCATTTTCTATTCAATTAAAACTTCCAAGTTTTTTCCCATACAACTCTCTACTTATGTAGACAATATATAGATTAAAGCATGGGTAAGACTAGTTTTCAATCGACCTCTATACCGGTTAAAATAAGAATGTCACTTGATTTGACCAACTTTACGATACTCTAAAATTAAAATAAATGTAATACTAGTTTTCAATCGAGGAACTCTGCCAGACATAAAATAAAGTAAAGGTAAAATTAACTTTCATCTCACTTAATATGGCTGTGACATTTTACCGGTTAAAACAAGGATAACACTTAATTTGACTGACTCAACTATACTCTGAGATTAAAATAAAGGTAATACTAGTTTTCAATCGAGGAACTCTACCAGACATAAGATAAAGTAAAGGTAAAACTAACTTTTATCTCACTCAATATGGCTGTGACATTATACCGGCTAAAATAAGGATAACACTTGATTTGACCGAGTCTACTATACTCTGAGATTAAAACAAAGGTAATACTAGTTTTTAATCGAGGAACTTTACCAGACATAAGATAAAGCAAAGGTAAAACTAGCTTTTATCTCACTCAATATGGCTACGACATTACTACTCTGCAATTAAAATAAAGGTAATGCTAGTTTTTAATCAAAGAAGTCTACCAGACATAAAATAAAGCAAAGGTAAAACTAGCTTTTCTCTCTCAATATGTCTGCGGCAGATACTTTTTTTAGGTTACATATACAACCACTATAAAAGATTCATTTTTGTTATTGGGAGGTCAGCCACGAGTTCCCCAACAGCAGGAGGACGACCAGCCATAAATTCTCGATCTCGAGTAGTCACAACAATCATGCCCTGCTCTACCAATTCAGGTTGAGAGCTTAACTCTGTTTCCATGGAGATCATACAATTTCCCCGATCTATATCAGCTCTGCAAATACATTCACTTTCTGATAAACAGTCTTGCAAAGTATCTCTCACTAACTCAAGCCTTTTTACCTCTTCTACAAAATAGGTGACCACCGCTGTAGTGACATGTTTTCCGGAAGGAGAATCCTCGCCAATACTTATTCGTAAAGAGAATGCAATAAGCTAGATAAAACAAGATTTTACGCATAAAACTCTGTAAAGGCTGAGAAAAACCATGACCTCGAGGATGATTTTTATGTAAACTCCAGTAAGATGCTAGTTATTGCACATTTTGGAATGATGTTGGGTTTTAGAAGTAAAAATAGTAAGAGATTATGATCCTCTTGAATCTATTCTCTGCCTGTATTTATAGTCATACAGGCAGTTTTACAAAAAGTAAGAAATAGTCTCCTATTCTAGGGGAGTGGGCAAACTTTATAGATCTCTAACAGTTCTTTCTTAACCAAGCTTCAACGGCTACATTTGAGAAGTTGAGGGCTTATAGTAACTTCTAAAATGATGACCTTCGATCAAGTGCAGCAGTCTTTGACTATACTTTGCTGGCTTACTCTTGTGAATCTGGGGAATAAGCTACTATAATCGCCCAATTCTCGACAAAAGCACCTGTGGTTGTGTCAAGAAGAAGTTGGAAGCTGAAGAGATTGTCGAATGAGAAGATGAGTTGTCTGTATTATTTTTGATGTCAAAGGAACTATATTTGGTCAAGTCATTCCCGAAGCACAATTAATGCGGTACAGTGAATCTGGCAGAGTTGCATTGGGTAAAAATAGGAGGTTATTGAGGGTAGAATGGTAGTAGTTTTTAGAAAGATGCCGCCCTAAGTGTGGTCTAATACGTTGTCTGCGGCAGAAGACGGTGAACAGCCTAAGGGAAAAATCTAGCGCAAACTGATCGGTAATAATTCTTCATGTTATCGTGTCATGGCGTTGGGTTGGGAGAGAGGTCAACAGAGTGAAGAGGCATATCTATTGGAAATAATTGTATCATTATGCAGTGTTGAAGGTAATTGAGTGCGTCAGTTTAGGGGAGAGAGTGTAATTGTTTGTGTTGATGATGAAAATTTGAAGCTCAGATGGGCGTCCAGGGATCTTACCGAATGTGGGAGGCTTCTTGCAATTTTTTGTTGCCTTCATCTGGGGAAGTAACCTTTAGAAGTTCAGTGACTTGAGATTCATTAAGGTTCTTAGCACTGGAAAAAGGCTTTAATATCCGATTCTGGTGTAAAGAAAACATAGATTAATCAGTCCTATAAGTCTAATGTAAAAATAGATCTAGTTTGATGTAATGTAATCGAAGGATATAGTCACGGATGTTATATGTAACAAAATCGAAGGAGGAAGTTGTCGAATATGAAATGTAATTTGTTCATAATAATAATTAAAGTTAATATCTTTGATATTCTATTCATGTACATTTTGATTATCAATTGTAGTTTGAAATAAGCGAAGGTGAAATGTCGAACGTGAATACACATTAAATGTTGATGGGTTATCAAAATATCTCGAATGTATTTGACTGAGTGGGTCCCATAATAGATTTTTAGATTGATGGATTTGACTTTGAAATTGTATAGTTCCAAGGTAAAGTAAATATAGGTGAGTTGGATCATGGCTGGAGGGGGTATAAATAAGTCTTGTTGCTGCAGATGTGAGGCATTCATGCAAGATGGTGAAGACGTGAGCTCAATCCCAAAATGGTGTATTCAGACATGTTCAAGCGATGTACTGGGAACTTTACACTCGATATTTTAGATCTCAAAACTGTTATTTGCATCTGCAAGATTCAGAGGAGCCCAATTATAAAGGGATGAGTGAGGCAGAAGCGAAGGAGGCTGAGGAGGACTTTGAATTTCGTGTTAAATTGTAGTTTTGGAATCCTCCTAAAGGAGTTGGCAGTATGTAGACTTAAGCAACATTATTGGTGAAGAGGTAAGATGAAGCTACAGTTAGGGGTTTATGAAGTTATAATGTTTAGTAGAAGTAAGTCGTTTGTAAGGATTTGCTATGGTCAATGAAATATAATGAAAATAGTTGTGTAGGATATTTTGTCGATGAAAGTAATTTGTTGTTATTTGTCGAATGGATAATGTACTTGTTAAAATTTGGTAATAGAAAATAACTTTAAGCAAATTTTTGGTAGAATGTCGAATATAATGATATTCTAGATGTTGTCGAATATGGACCTAAAAATATAGGAATTTGTAGGTAAAGTAAAAGTGGGGGAACTATCAAGAATAATGATTATAGCCAGATGTGTTCCTTTAGGTGAGAGTCTGAAATATAAGGAAGATAATGTTAATCGTCTTTGTGACAAGATAGGTTATGCTTTGGTGCACGTGAATGTAGCTGAAGAAGTCCTTCGAGATATAGAAGCATTAGGGTGGGAGTATAAGCGTTTGTTGGCTTTGAGAAGGCAAAGTATCGAAGAGGCTGGGAAGAGAAGTAGAAGGCATTATATTCTAGGAATTGAACAGTCGTGAAGTGGTGCGATGAACAGTCATGTAGGGTCTATAAATACCTATGAAGTAGGCGACTGTTTACACTTTGCAAATACTAAAACAATATCTTTAGTGCGAATTACTTGTGCTTGTCGTTGGATTGGTTGTCTACGATTGCGAAGGAGGAGATTAGTGTTCTGATTGAAAGAGCCAAGCATTCAAAAGAGAGGGATATATAAGCAGCGCATAAACAAGGTTAGTGATTCTAGCTTTTATGTTTATTGGTGTGATTGATTAAGTTATAAACGAATAAAATTAAGTAAAATGAATATTGTTGTATATTAAATTGAATTGAAAGTGAATGATTTGTAAGATAATAGTATTAGGGTTTGATAGAGCAGTTTTTAGGAAATTATATTTTGGGTATAATTTGGTGGGTGTAAAGCCGGAAGAAATGGAGTCGTAGGGGTTTTATGGATGGTTTCTGGTGTGGGTGGTGTAAGAAATGGGTAGAGATGAGTGGAGAGGGCAGTAGAAATGTTAATTTTGAAAGGCGAGATTGTAGAGAGTAGTAGAAATATCGTTTTGATAGACGAGATTGTCGGGGACGTTAGTTTTGCGTTGGGATTTGGCCTGATTTTGTGCCGGAGAAGGGGAATTATCAATTTTGAATAATGGTATTTTGGTGGGAAATAGATGAAGTGTGTTCGGGAAGCTGCTGAGTTTTCAGTAATTTAACAAAAAGTAAACCAGATTAACAAGTTATCGATGTTACTCATGAAAAATAGAAAGGCATCGAGAACTGAGCAGATGTGCACTTTAATGAAAGATAGGAATATGAATAAAATTATATAAATTATATCGAGAACTGTGGTAATAAATATAAATGTAAAATGATAGTAGCAGATAAAGTGAATGACGTGTTGGAGAGTAATCTCGACAACGATATCTTTATGAATATATAAACTTATAAACATACATATGTATCACATATGATAAATTCTAACTATGTAAAAACTATGGAATCTGTTGTACAGGTTCGATTTAAAATGGCTGAACTAATTCAAAATGATGAAAAAGACATATACGAGAGTCTGGAAGGCGTAACACCTCTGATGATTGATGTGAGGATTTGTGTACAACAATTGGGAGGGAGATATAGGGTAAGGTTGAGTAGTGCAGATTTAGGTAGCGTAGAACAGTTTAGGTGGCACCTAACGTTATCGAACAGGGTGAGGAGGAGGATATGGAAATGGATGTAGATCATGAGCCTCAAGTGAGTGATCGAGATGGTAGCGGGAATCGGGAAGAGGATGCGAAGGAAGGCAAGGAAGCATGTTATAGAGAGGGCCCAAAGACTAAAGAGTTATTAAGCTTCAAGAAGAAGTATGGTATTGCTGGGGATATAAGGTTAGAGGAGTACCAGTAAGAAATGATCGACCAGAAAATACCTTTGAATAGTATTCTGGTGCATCAAGAACAAATAAAGAAGGGCTTGAAGCTTCCTCTCAGAGCAGACCAAAAAAATTAATGAACTTCTATGATATGGCACTGGGGTAGTTCAATCTGAATGTGTATGATATGTTTAGGGTTTGTCAGGCAATAAATGGTCGACTTAAGGCCAGGGGGGACGAGTTAATAATTGTTGAGGATTTATGTTTGTACAACACACTCAAGATGAACCCGCAGAGGCTAGAATACCGGTACTTAGCGAGGTTCCTGAAATGACCATTGTTTTATGATATGGTGTCAACTGGGAGGCAATACACCGATGAACGCTTACTTGTCTCTGAAAATTATGAGTTCGATAAAAAAGAGCCCGGGGAACCTTTAAAGTGAAAATCTTTTCACTTAGATGTGTGGTTAGGTAATTGAAATTCCCAATGTTCGAATTGTGTGAATGAGATGTAAGTGTTTATAACTTGTTTATGTTATTTGCAGCGTTGAAAAAGGTCGACAAGAAATTTCTTTGGTAGAATTGATAACCTGGTTATCGATCAAGATCTTGTGAACACTCTATTCTAAGAGGCTGGTTTAAAGAGGTCGAGGGTAAAAGGGTCGGAAGTGCCTGTTATCAGCAGAAAAATGTCAACGTGGAATAAGGGAGCCGCAGATGCTAGCTTACCACTTGAAAATTGCTCCTTGGTTGGGTATAGCACTGATACAGAGATTGATGCTATGCTAAGAGAGTCTCTGGGAAGGAATAAAAAGAAAAGGGCGGCGAGTGCTGATGTTCCTCCATTGCTTTCTCATAAGAGGAAAACTTGACAATCGACAATGGAGGAGGTGGCTGGTACTATTAGATCAGTAGTTGCTACGGATATGCATCCCCCACGGGGTTCTGAGAGTGTGGTCCCGAAGAAGACCAGTGGCGGGACGTCGAAGAAGAAGTATGTTAAAGAATCTAAGACATAAGTTTAGAAGATTATGGATGCTTATACGTCTGGGATGGAGGAGCTGAAGACCGAGCTGGAGGATTGCATGGTGGGGATTGATAGTTTGAATACATTTTTTAGTGAGGGTCCGAGGAATTTGACGAAAGTATGAAATTTAAATGTTTTTCTACGAATGAAAAAATTGGTAGGTCACTCGAATATTCATTATATAACTTTGATGCATATTAAGAAGTTAGTAACTGAGGCTATGGGTCGTGTCGTGGGCAGTGGAGAGCTGACAAACCAGATTATTGCCTATAAAAATAAAGAGAAGGATTTGATCGTGGAGAAGGCTGAATTGAATGCAACATTGAATAGGTATAAGCTCGATGCCAAGAAGGCGAGGGAAGCTGTGCTGGGTGAAGCAAAGAATTTGGCAAATAAAGAGAAAAATGAGGCTTTGGCATTGTAGATGACCACCTATGAAAAAGATGTGAGGGATCAAGTTGTCAATGCTCGTAAAGCTATGAAGCAAGAGCAGGGCAAGCTGCTCGATGAGGTGAAGGTGAAGATAAATGAGGAGAAACTGGAAAAATGCATGGAAGTGAGGTTACATTTTCGAGAACAATATGACGAGTTGGACGAGGGGAAGAAATTCTACAAGGGACTTGTAAATGCTGGTGGTGTCATTTTTTATGATAACTCTGATGATGATGTACCCTAGACTCCTAATGTATATAGGACAATCGATATTATCGAAGATGATGTGATAGTGGAGGCTGACGGTGCTCGTCCTGGTGAGGTAGCAAATGTTCAGGTTCCCGAAGGTACTCTAAGGTTGAATGAAGAAAAATCTCCTTCTGAAATGTTAAATCTCGTGCAGACTATGTTTAATTGAGAAAGGATGTAAAAATGGTCAGTGGAACCGAAACAATTTAATTTGTAGTATTGTGGTGAAACAATTTGGTGTTGCTGAAAAACTTTTTTATTTGTGAACTAATTATGTGCACATGTTTTATAAATAGTTCTAAGTAGCAGATTTGATAAAGTGATTTTGATTTCATGTGACTATAGATCGAGTAGATAAATGAGGAACTCTTGTTTGCGTGATATGTGAAAGATGGCCATGAAATGGTAAGTAATGAGAATGAGTACCTGATGTATATCTTGAGATGGGTATATGGATTTAGAATTGAAACAAGAGCTCTCTTAGAATTTGTTTGATAAGTAAAGAACGCGAAGTACAATATCCTGTAATTGGATATTATTCGCATAAAATTCAAATGATAGGCTTTAGGTATATTTGTTAAGTAGTGACCGAAAACAAATCAAGATTGTATGGATTTTGTTATTCTGATGCATACTTATTAAGTATGGGTCGAGATCAAATTAAATAGTAAGGATATTGTTTGTCTGATGTATACGTGACAAGTATAGATCGGGATCAAATCAAATAGTAAAGATCTTGTTTTTTTTATGTATACTTGACAAGTATAGATCGAGATCAAATCAAATAGTAAGGATATTGTTTGTCTGATGTATACTTGACAAGTATAGATCGAGTTCAAATCAAATAGTAAATATATTATTTGTCTGATGTATACTTGACAAGTATAGATCAATATCAAATTAAATAATAAAGATATTGTTTGTCTGATATATACTTAACAAGTATAGATCGAGATCAAATCAAATAGTAAGGATCAAATTGATAACAAAAGATGTATATTTGAATCGATCAAAACGGTTACAGTGTCTCATCTGTAAAATAGTTTCAGTTGAGCCGTGTTCCATGGATATTCAATCTGTATTTCGCCTTTAGTCATCAGCCAATAAGTTCCACTATCTTTTTGTTGCCGACAATGTATGGCCCTTCCCAGTTTTTTGATAATTTTCCAGAACTTTTAGGCCGAGTACTATCTTGGATCCGTCGTAAGACAAGGTCTCCAATACCAAATTTCTATTCCCAAACTTTCTTGTTATATGTTTTTTTCAAGGTATCATGGTATCGTCCCAAATTGGTAATGGCCTTATTTATGGTTTCCTCTATCCAATTGAGGCTGCAAAGGAGACTGAGTTCATTCTCTTCGTCTGGAATTTTTCGTCGAGTACTGGGTAGATCGAGGTCCAATGGTATGACTGCTTCCGTACCAAAAGCCATCATGAATGGAGTACAGCTTGTTGAGACCCGAGGTATGGTGTGGTAGACCCAGTGAATACTGAGTAATTTGTCCACCCATTGGCCTTTCTTGTCGTCAAAACGCTTGCGTAATCCTGATTTGATGTTTTTGTCTATGGTTTCGGCTTGTCCATTGCCTTGATGATAATATGGTCTAGATGTTATGAGCTAGATTTTGTATTAAAGGAGGAAAGCAAGTACTTTGGCGCTGATGAACTGTTTGCCATTATCGGAGTGTATCATATGCGGACAACCAAACCTGGTGATGATGTGCTCCCAAAGGAACTTGATAACTTTATTTTCATTAGTATGGCAAAGAGGAAGTACTTCAGCCCATTTTGTGAAGTAATAAGTGGCAACCAGGAGGAACCTTCGGTTTCCCAATGCTGGATGGAAAGTTCTAATGATGTCGATTCCCCATCATTTGAATGGCCAGAGGACATTGCTGATATGCAGGTCTAAGGCTAGACTTTTGATGTCTTGGGCATGGATTTGGCATTTGTAGCATTTTCAAACAAAGTCTTCACAGTCCTATCTCATCTTGGGCCAATACAACCCTTGTGCAAAAGAAGATTGAGCTAACGATCTTCCTGAAACATGTACTCCATATATACCTTCGTGAAGATCTCGGATTTTAGAGTCTGAGTTCCCTATTTTCCTTATTTCTTGTAAGAAGTATTTATAAAAGCTTGTCAGGGACTCTTTCGCGCCTTGATTGAAGTAAAACAAGGATTCGATAGTAATCTCTCGCTCTCTGGCATGAACATAATTGGATTCGAAAAGATACTGCTACTGGCTGAACATGGTAATGGAGGCCTCTTGAATAGTATGGAACCAACGGAGCGGTTGTTCCTTCAGGCTCATGGTGAATAGCCTACATAGCATGTGGTCAAGTTTGGAATATAATCCTACTACGGTTTGAAATGTCAAACATGTATAAGCGGGTCAGTCAGGCCTGCATACTGAATAAATTTGGGCATATGAAAAATGTCCGGAATGGGCATAACTTCGAGATGAGGGGAGATGGGGTTTATCTCGATTCTATCAAGAGCAAACTTTTAGCCTGGAATGCTAGAATTTATGGCCTGGATCCTGCTGTTGAGATCGTCCAAGGTGACAAATTCTTAATTCTTACAAGGGGAGTGGTAAGACTGCATATTTGAAGAACAAAATCTCCTTGTCCTTTCGGTCCTAATCGATCCTTGACCGGTCTTCTTTCAAGAGGGGCAGTTTGATGTCGAGTGCGTCGACTGCCTTGAGTTGTCGATGCTGAGGATGTTAAGCCAAAATGTTGAGAGGCTCTGTTTGGGTTTCTGAATTTGGATCGAGAAACAAGAAGCTCGTCTTCCCTTAGTGGATCATCACGTTAAATTATTCTTGATCTATGCTCGCTTCGAGTGAGTGGAGGGACATTTGCCGACCGGTAAGTCGATCCTGTGTTCTCCACAATCGTTCCATTTCTTTCTGATGTGTTTGACTCTGTTGATCTAAAGTTTTCCGCCGTTCGTCTCTCTCAGTTTGAAGAGCTTGAGCGTGGATACGCTGATCTTCCATACATTGGGATTTTTCTGCGGCCATTTGTTACTGAAGCTCGAGCATGGTACCGTAGAGATTAATAATTCCTGGTATTTCCTGATCTCTGACGGTACTGGAATGGCTTCCTAGGTTCATGTTTGTCATCGGATGGTGTTTAGATCAGTGACGGTAAAAAAAGTGTGGTAATTCCCACAGACGATGCCAATTGTAGTGGCATATTTTTCAAAAGGAGAATCTTTACAAATACTTATTCGTAAAGAGAATGCAATAAGCTAGTTAAAACAAGATTTTACGTGGATAACTCAGTAAAGGCTGAGAAAGACCACAACCTCGAGGAGGATTTTTATGTAAAATCTAGTAAGATGCTAGTTATTACACATTTTGGAGTGATGTTGGGTTTTAAAAGAAAGAATAGTAAGAGATTGCGGTCCTCTAGAATCTATTCTCTGCCTGTATTTATAGTCATACAAGAAGTGTTACAAAAAGAAAGAAATAGTCTCTAAATCTGGGGGAGTAGGCAAACTTTGCAGATCTCTAACAGTTCTTTCTTGACCAGGCATCAACGGCTACTTTTGGCAAGTCTAGGACTTATAGTAACTTCTAGAATGACGGCCTTCAATCAAGTACGGCTGTCTTCGACTACACTTTGCTGGCAGACTCTTGTCAAATCTTGGGAATATACTACTACAACCATCATAATTAATTATGAGTGCGATGCCTTGGGCATAACGGCCTTAAAAAAATTTGGTCTTGCCATCTGAAGGTGATTATGCAATATATTATAGCATTCTTCTTGTCATTTCATTTTACTATTTATTCAAGCCGTGAATGCGGTATTCTCTTCTGGCTTCTTATCAGCTTTAGCTAATTCATCCCGATTAATTGCCCTCAAATCCACCACCTGAGTATGAAGTTCCCCATGCTCCCTATTTAAATCTTTCCCAGCTAGAGACTTCTTTAACAACTTATCTTGCTTCTTAATAAAAATCACCTTAGCCCTGATAGTTTGCTCGAACCCTTATTCCCTGGTAAGAGCAACATCCAACTTACTTTAGCACTCCCTTAACCCCTCATTTCCTTTTTGTACATGGCCTTGAGTTCGAGCTACAATTCCCTCCAGCTCTCTTATCCGAGTTGATAGGCTAACTACACCCCCTTGAACAAGGGAGACCTTGCCATCAATTTTATTCTTCCTCGAGTGCTCTCCAGCCTCGACGCTTCTGGCACGCGAATTGGCTTGCGCCAATTCGGTCTTTTATTGTGGCACCCTTTCATTCAACTCATCAAACTTCTGTTGTACCATCCGAAACTCCATATCCTTTCCAGGTAAGGCTGTATTCAACTGCTCAACCGCAACTTTAGAGGTAGATAGGTCATCTCAAGCTTTCTTTAGCTCACTATTTTTCTCGACCATTTTCTTCTTCAATTGCTCCAGTTCATTTCTAGTACTCACTAGATCAACTCGAGTTTGCTTCTGATCGTTCATTTTGTTTATCATTTAGTTCTTTAGACTGTCCACAGAATGACTTAACCCTTCCTCTAATTTTTCTAACACCTGCATACGGTATCGAGCCATGTCAGCATCTCTACTCTTTGCCATCAGCGCATCATTCTGGCTTTTGAGATTTGCTGCATATTCCTTCATCTCCGCGAGCTCTTTTTTCCATTTACTAATTTCGACATCCTTCTCTTCGATCTTTCGAGCAAGGTTGTCAGCAGTTTGGGTTACCTCAACAAACTTGAAATGCACCTTTTTACATGTTGATCTTCTCTGTCTTTATTCGCCTCTTTCATCCTAGCAAACTCCTCCACAAATTCTTGGTTACATTGGCATATCTCATCTTCGTGAAAGCGAGCTGACTCTAATTTGACCTATGCATCCCAGATACAATATATCAAGTTTGATTCAGGACATTCACTCGATACATACATCTTATTTCTTAAATTTTTTTAATTTTTTGACAGATACTGTGTAAAACTACTTCTAAACTTAAGGTCGAAGTACAATCTCAGTTGGATGAACAATAACACATACTTCCAATTCTAAGGTACACATTCTCTATATTCAAATTTATCAATATCTTGCAATTTTGTATACACCATTGAGTGTCATTGCCCATAAACTGATCGCAGATTTTTGGTCTCTTACTACACTCTACATTTTACTTTGTCGATCTAGACTAATAAAACATACAAATCAAATATTTCTTACTCTTTCCTAACCTGTAGCTTCGCTTGTGAAGACAACAGGGATGTTGAGGCATCTCTCTCCTTAGCGAGCCCAATCTCTAAATCTTTTATTCCGAGGCACATTTTCTTATGTTCCTACAATAAGGTTTACAAAAGCGTCTTTGCCTACAAAAATCTATCCAACAAACAATATTTCAACAGATTACAACATTCCAAATCATTTATACAATTACAGAGCAACATTCTACTCCACCTTCTCATTCCCTCCCTCTATACGCTCATTGTCATTCCCCTAGTTGTCTTACACTGTTTGGGGAGAGACACCGTCTAACCCATCTATAACTCTAACAGCAACATCTTCTACCTCATCATCTTCCTCCTCCTCAACATAGGTATCCACCATAATGGCATTAACCTCATCATCGGAATACCCCTTGGTTATAAGGTGGCGCCCGAGTCTGTCGCGCTCAGTAACCACCTCTTCCATAATATTTCTCACTTCTGCTGAAAGATTGTTAATCTCGACCTCTTGAGAAGCATTCTGGGCCTCAAACTGCTTCTTCTCCTTAATTAAGTTAGCTTTCAGTAGAGCTACCTTTTTCTCAAGCTCGACTTTCCCCTTTTTCAGCTCAGCTTTCTCATCCTCGACCCCGAGGCATATCCCCTTCATCAAGCGGGCGGCCTACAAAAGCCAACAACATTGCCCTCACTGTTAGTTCGAATCACTATAAAAAAATTCATTACATATTCAAACAAAATAACTTACCATTTTGCTCACCTCCACCTCCCCATTGAGAGTTGCAAGCCTCGCCCTATACTCTACCTCTTTTAGCTCATCGCCTATAACAGGTTAATCCTCTGTGACCTTCACCCCAATCGATTAAGAAGGCTCAACCCTCATATTTTTCGCCCCTCCTTCGACCTTACCACTTCCTATAGTTCCCGAGTTTGAACCATGCTTCAGCATCTTCTTCTTTGAAAATGCCCGAGCTATCTTGCTCGACGTAATAGACTCTGGAATACCCATAAAGTCCACTCCAAAGGCCTTGGGTAAGCTCACTCACCTCTCCCCATCAGTTCCCCTTTTCTTATTGCCCTCAGCGCCTACTGCAATGGAAAAATTCTGTAAGCTCAAAATGGCTTGGAATTCACTATCACACCAATAAACCTGCAACAATATTCTAATAGAAAGTAAGAAATGAAATAAGTGATTTTAGCGGGGAGAACCTATGCATAGGAAAAAAAACCACGACCTCGTGTAGAGGGTTTTTGTTGAAAGTATATTTATTGCTTGAGGCGGATATCTTATTACAAGTGATTTCTAAAAATAAAAATGCTTGAGTCTTGTAGCTAAGAAGTTTTGATGATTATCGAGAATCTAGAATATGTAATTTATAGGCGATCTCTTGTGTAATTTTTCTGGTCCTTGTTTCTTATAGAGCTTTTTCTTTATACAGGCCTTCTCCGCAGCTCTTCGTCGTGTTGGGGCATGTTCTCCAAACAATGTGCTTAGTGGCGGTTGACTGAGTACTGACGAGTTCGTGTGAGACAGGTGTCTTTAACTGGATAAAGCTTTTTCAGTTTAAGTTCGGCCCACATTTTTGACCAATTCGTGGGGTAGGTTGAAATGTTTGACTGGGGAAATGTGTTAAAAAAGTATGTACCTGAGATGGAGGTAATTTGAACTAGGTGAACTCGACTTTGGGTGAGATCGAGGGATAGGTCCCTACACCTGCCATTAGCCTTGTCAATTGAGACTTCTGAACTTTCTCGGACCGGCTATTAGCACGTTTCTTTCAGCTAATGCTGAGTTCTTTCAGCATAGTCTCGAGCTCTGTCCCTTCCTGAACAACAATGTCCAACAGAGACTCCTTCCTCGTCACCCTTTATTGAGGACCTATCGGCCAGCAACACATTATCATCAGCAGAGCAACATACAGCTTCAACATATCAATTTTATACATTATACATTGTCATACTTAGTTTGTTTTATAGTTCTACATAGAAGTTCTATAGGTTCTTCATCACCTCTCTGAAGGTAACCACCCATCATCCATATCACATTATCATTCCATGGTCGACCTGCTGAGTTTAGATCGAAGAAACGAGGCCCAGTCGAACTCGTAAAAAAATATGCCCCTCAACTTGCAAAAAAGTTTTTTACCCCATTAAACTGCAAGACGTCTACCTCTCAATCCCATCCTCCTCCCACAACTTATTCAGAAATTCACAAACATTTTTCACCTCTCACATGTTCCCTTTTAACTGAATAGGATGTGCCCCGATGATGTTCATAATCCCTTTTGCCAAATTTCTAAGGGGAAGACTCAACCCGTACTCTAACTGAGATAGGTAACACAAAAAACCCTCTGCCAGGTCGCCCTAGACGTTTCAGTCAAAATACTCTAACAAGATCGATTCGTCTAAACCCCTATCTCGTTTCTCCCTCTCCAAATTAGCCAATAGAAAGAAATATTCCTCTCCAGTTGTTATGATACAACTCCTAAAATGCCTACCATCATATTCTACACAACTACCCCATCTTCCCCCTATAGAAGCCTTGGCTTTACAAAACTCTTTGAACACATCAGAATTTAGAGGATAGGTTACCAATCTTCCAGGGAAATTTGTAAATTGAAAAATCCCAACTTCTTCGTCCCTATCAGATATTACCATCTCAAACTCTGTTGATCGACCAGAAGTTGACGCCTCATTAACAGGAGAAGTCTCCATATCAACTATAAATCAATAGGTGAGGGTTTTGTCCTACACGAACACTCATCACAATCGACCTACATACAGGTCTAGGTACCCATTATTATCTTTTACATATACATTACCTACATATATAAATCTTTTGTATATCATATATCACACAAATTTTTATAGATTACTATAAATGGTAATTTTTAAATTTCCCTAACACCAAAAATGATTTTCAAAAACAACACATTCAAAGTATCATTAATACTCTACTAAGCTTCTATGTCGAAATATGAATCCGACGCAGCGCCAAATCCATCTCTCACAACGCAGTTGTATAACCACCTTAATAACTTAGTTTCTGCAACTCTATCTTGCTTTGACTATTGATCACCCTTAATTAAATTCTTACGAGATTCTTTACTATTTTTTCTCATTCCTCTCTCTATGCTCTACAAGTTTCCAGAAGTTGAGAAACCTTTGAATGACGAAGATAAAGTATTCCATATATTTTTCTTTCTCTAACTACTAGCAGTTACTGGGCCTCGCATGAGCCATCCTCAGTTTTGGAACTGAGGCATCCCCTTCACATTCAATGTCAGAAGTTATGTACCTATTCAGTAAAAAAATTTCACCATCATTACCCTTTGCCCAATATTTTAATCTTTTTTCATCCCTCTTTTCCAAATCACCCCTGACCTCCCCACACTCATGATGATACACACTTACACACAATCGGCCTTACCCAGCTTTTACATAAGAGGCAAAATCAAAAGCTACCTATTTTTTCTATTTTTACCTCTTCTACTTATAGAAGTGCTGACGTCATTTCCAAAGGTCTTTAAATTTCAAAAATATTCAAATTCATTTTTTACAACAGTCATAAACAACATTAGCAACAATAGGGGACAGATTTAAATTTTATTTTCATTTCATTTCTTTTAAAATTATTCGAACTTGTAATGGCCAAATTTTGTAGCTCAATTCGATTAGGAATTAGCTATCACACCAATAAACCTATTACACTACTCTACTAGAAAGTAAGAAATAAAGACAGGTGCTTTTAGCGTGGAAAACCTCTGAATAGGTAAAAAAAACACGACCACGTATGGAGGATTTTTGTAAAAGTCTTTTTATTTCTTTGAGTGGATATCTCTATTACAAGTGATCTCTAGAATATATAAATGCCTTTGATCTCGTAAATAAGAAGTTTGAGTAATTTTTTTGGTCCTTGTGTCTTCTGGATTTTTTTCTTTATATAGGCTTTTCCCATAGCTAATCGTCGTGCTGGAGCACGCCTTCCAAATAATATGGTTAATGGTGTTTAACTAGATGACTGATAAGTTTGTGGGAGATAGGTGTCTTTGACAGAATAACCTTTTCCAGGTTTAGCTCGATATACGTTCTCGAGTAGTTCGTGGGGCTGGGCAGAATGTTTGACTGGAGTGATGTGGGCTAAAATTGCGTGAGCCTGAGATGGAGGTAAATTAAACTGAGTGAGCTCAATTATGAGTAAGGTTGAGGAGTAAGCCCCTACAATCGCCCCCTCGTAACCGAAGTCACAAGTAGCTTTGGTTGAGAAAGAATATGTATATAATCGTAATTTTGAAATGGAGCAATGATGACGTTTGACTGGGTAGAAGTTATGTGATATTGAGAAGTGATGGGTATTAAATAATGATGCGGATGTATGTGACAGTTTGCATTTGAATAGTTGTGTCCGTAATAAATGATGTCGCCTGGGAAAACGTACCTGAACAATAAAGTTAAGGTTATATAAAGGGTACCTTGAGCAACTTGTTGGGAACAATTCTGGCATGCATAACTTTATCTTAAATGGTGAAAACACGGAGTATGGTTCCCGAAGAGAGAATTGAGTTTGAAGCGCAGCGGTTGAAGTTGAAGTACTTTGGTGATCGGGGCTTGTCGGGAGAGGAAGCAGTTGAAGCTGAGGAAGATTTCTACTATAAGTGGAGATTTCATGTCTTCATCTTGACAAGCGAGGAATGTTGGGCCCGTCTCCGCACTCTTGTGGAAGATAGGGTTAGGGGTTTATATACAGGGAAAGGTATATATGTAGGGTAGATAAGTTGATTTTATGTGGTGCCAGGGATTCTAAGGTTGGGCCCTCTTCATCTCTACCAACTCTGCGGTTGTGGTGGCTATAGAAGAGGCGGTGATGGCAGTGGAGGAGGAGAATTGGTAGGGTAATTCTGCTAAGGCATTTCCATCGTGGTTTTGTGCTCTGAAGACCTTCCATCTTGTTTTGTGGGTGCCACACTGAGTCTACTGCTTACATAGTTCTTACTTGGAGTTCGATTGTGCTTCAACCGATCCATGTGAGGAAAACTTTTTGCTGGTTCCACTATTTTCTTTGCGTCAAGGTTAAAAATTACTGAAGTAAGAAGAATTGGAAAACATGATGCCTCGCCATGCCTGAATGACTTGTAGCTTTGAACAAATAGGGAAAACTTTATCTATAAAGTACCTGTAGTTCGGTGTTGGATGGATAACATTTTGGTGTATTCTTGTGTGAAAACATGTTATCTATAAATCGTATGTACTATGTGTGATATGAATAAAAGTTGATTCTCATGAATTTGTGCATAGAAAAATTTCTTGAATCGACCTTAAATGTGTTGGATGTTAAGTTGAATAACTGTTTGATATGTTCTGAAACAATGAAGTAATACTGTTCAAACTGAGATGAATATTTGTTGATATAAAAGATTTATGTTTAGCAGGAAATGGATAAAAATTTTAGGAAATAAGTAAACTCGAGCTGCTATAGGCCGAAAGGGAGAAAATCTGTGAAGCGTAAGGTCGAGTGTAGTAACCAATGAGTGTACTAATGAGGGGATACGTTATAATAAATGAGTCCAAGATTTTAGGTTTCTGTTACGCGATACTAGGTAAAAACTGAGTGAAAGGAGGAACTGATTGAGAAATCTAATAAGTACTGATGGCATGACCTGCAAAAATTGGGGGGAAGGTTAGAATGGTGCGGATACAATCTCAGAGGATTCGTCATGCTGCAGAAGGTTGATTGGCTATAAAAACTGCTGAAGTGCAGGAGAGAATTTTTGGCTCGCTTGGTTACGATGCTGAGTTATCAATGAGGGCATGTCAGCTCGAAGGGTAAGATACCAGGAGTAGAGAACTTGAGTATGCCCATTACTTTTATGAGTCATTCTTTCGTGTATTCATGAGGGATGCGGCAGAACGAGAAAGGTTAGTAGGTTTGATTGCTGAAGTCGAGATTGATTTTGAAGATACGAGGATTAGTGAATGATGTGATGAGATGCTGGTTGCCATGGTTATGATAGATGTTGTGTAGAGTACTTTCTTATGAATAAAATAAATGTTGGAATGTAACCGAAATAATATAAGTCAATCGGAACCTCAATAGGGGCGAATCTATTTTGAGATTATTTAGCAAACATTTTGAATAAATTTGAATATTTGTACGATTTTGTAAATGACGTCAATCACTATAAGTATGATAAACAAGGGTTGTGAAACAAAAATACGTGAATGCAGAGGCTTCTAGTTTTGTTTTATATAAAAAAAGGAAATAGAGCTCTGACATCCCACTGGTAGTCATCATGAGTGAGGGGAAGTCAAGAAAAGATATGAAAAGGGGAAATAAATATGTTAAAAAATTAGGGGAGTTGTAAAGATGGAAAGGTGGTTTTATCTAAAAGGTACATGGCGTCTAACATGGAGAGTGGAAAGGATGCCTCGGTTCTGAAATCGAGGATGGTTCGTGTGAGGAGCAATAAATGTCAGCCGCGAGAGAGAAAGGATAAATAGTTCTTCTTCGTCTCCAAACAATCGTTTTATCACAAAAAACTTGGAGAGCACTCAGAGAGAAAGGCAAAATATTAGAGGAATCAATCAAGAGTTATCTGAAGACGATAAACGGTTAAAGAGGGTAAAAGGTTCATAATCTTGTAGGTGGGAATACAACAGTGTTGTGAGAGGAAAGCTTGACTCTACTGCCAATTTTCATCCGGTTATTGAAGGTTAGCAGGGATATATGCAATATACTTTGATATTCTATAGTTTAAAGATATGTGTTATACGTGAATGACTGATCAGATATATATATATATATACATAGATGGAAGAATGATAAATACGTTAACCTGTATGTAGGTCGAGCGTGAGAGGCATCTGTGTAGGTTGAAATAGTCATGTAGAGTCTGTTTTTAAGATGGATAGTCGTCTGTTGATGAGGTTTCGACCTCTGGTAGAAAGAATAAGTCTGATAGCGGGGGGAAAGGAGGATTAGAACAATTCCAGGGTTTCCCTAGTTAGTTGGTGTCTTATCCCCTGGGTTCTGATGCTTTCAGGGAATTTTGTAAAGCCAAAAGGGGTATAGGAGGGTAGTGGGGTAAATGTATAGAGTTTGTCGGCAGGCAATTTAGGGGTTGTACGGTAGCAGAGGGGGAAGAGTATTTTTATCTTTTGGCAGATTTGGAAACAAAAAAATGAGATAGGGGTATAGATGAATCGATCTCATTAAAGTATTTTGATGGGGATGTCCGGAGTGACCTTTCAGAGAGTTTTCTGTGTTACCTATCTTAATTAGAATATGGGTCGAGCCTCCCCCTCACCAATTTGGTGAAGAAGGTAATGAATGTAATTGGGGCATGTCCTATTCAAATGAACGAGAAAATGTGGGAGGTCATAACTATATGTGACCATCTGAATGATAGGTGGGAAATGGGAAAAAAAAGTGTGGAGGATAACCCCTGAGAACGTTCTGCAGTTTTATAGGGTGAAGAATTTTAAGGATAGTGGGGGGTCGTATTCTGTGCGAGCGTTACTCGGCGTCATTTTTTCGATCTGAATTCAGCAGGTCAAACATGGAATGACAACATCATATTGGTGAAGGGTAATTTCCTTCAAAGAGATGACGAAGAACTTTTGGACCTTCGATTTAAATCTGTAAAGCAAACTAAGTATAAACATGCATAAATAAAATTATTGTTATGTTTCTTTGACAAGTGTAGTTGATAGAAAAATATATTATTACAGGTGTGAAGTCTACAGTGGAAAGGAAAGAGTCTTTATTGGACAAGGTTGCGGAGGAGGAGACTGAACTCGAACTTGTCTTGGGGGAACTCGGCCTAAGTAGAAAGAAGAGAGTTGAAAGTAGGTCAAAAAAGGCTGTAAAGGCTCAGTCTACTAGGTCGATGACGGGTGTCGATGAAGGAAAAAGGTAAGCAAGTGGAGAGGAGATTCGAGCTAAGACTCCTTGGTCGGGCAGTTCAGCTCAACCGAACCTTACGATGAAAAAAATAGCCCAAAAGTTTTCGAAGAGACAGATAAAAAAGGCTTTGCCGGCCTCTAGTACCACTATACCACTATAAGTGGTAAGGTCGCACAAGGGAAGAGGAGGAGAGTCGAGCCTTTGGGGAACTCAGGAGAGAAAGTTGTTTAAGGGCAATCTGCTTCAATGGATGACCTCAAAGAGATCGAGGGAAGGGCTACGTTAGCGATCCTACAAGGAAAAGAAAATACGAGCAAGATGGAAAGTTTATATTATCATATAGAAATTTTTAATATATTTTGAGCTCATGACTGAGGTCGATATAATTTTTGCAAGTTGCTCGTCTTGTCAAGGGGATTTGGCACGGTATAGAAGAACAGGAATCTGAGCTGAAGAAGGCGAAGAACGAGCTGGAGAAAAACCTTGATCGAGCCAAGACTGACGCCCTGAAAGAAGTCAAGCAATTGAAGGCTGTTCACGCTGTAGCGATAGGTCAGTTACAGGTCGAGGCAAAGGCCAATTTAGACGAGATGGCTGAGGAGCATGGCAGATTAGGTCGTCACTTGATACTGAAGGGCTACTCTCAGGAGGAGGTGGATGTCATTAAACCTACGCTGAGGAAGAAGAGGAGGAAGCAGAAGTACTAGGGGTCGTGGATGGTCTGGATGGTGTCTCCCCCCAAACGGTGCTTGATTACCAAGGGGATGATGTTGAGCTCCCAGAAGGTGGGAGTGAGAAGCTAGGGTAGACATGTGTTTTGTCTGAATATTTGTAAGTTGTATAACTTCTGTGTTGGAAAGGAGATTTTGTATGTTGACTTTGTTTATAAATCTTTTGTAGGTAGTTAGAGAGATGAGTCTTAGAATAAATGACCTAGAATCTGGACTTGCTAGGAAAAGAGAGACCTCAAAAACCTTGTTATTTGCGTAAGCGGAGTTGCAGGCTAGATTGAAATAGGTTGTTCAATCTTCATGTTATACCAGCACTAAGTTAAGTAAATAGGATAGAAATGCATAACAAAAATCCAACGCTATTAATACCGAATAGGATATCGAAAGTGTGTACCTTGTACGCCGAAAGAATATTCATGAAGTGTTCATCTGAGAATGGACTCCAAACTTCTAGCTAAAAAGTACTTAGAAGTAAATGTTTAGAAATCACACAGTCTCTCTGAAATGTAGTACGTATATGCAAAAATTATACTTTCTGAATCAAATTGTACTAAATCTTGTTATATATCCCAGGTCGAATTGGATGCATCTCGCGCACGTGAGGATCACGCACTTAAGTGCAATCGAGAATTTACGAAGTAGTTCGATAGGATAAAGGAGGCGAACGAGAACAGAGAGGACCAATACCTAAAAACGTATTTCAAACTGGAGAAATTGAATCAGGCCGTCTCCGACCTGACTCGTGAGGTCGAAGAGAAAGATTTTAGGATTAAGAAGGGATTAGAAGATTTTTTTAAGGCAGCAGAGCGCGCCGAGAATCTTCAACGTCAGGTTGATGCATTGGTTGTGAAGGGTAAGCAGGCCGACATGGCTCAATACCGTATTCAGACGCTAGAACGTACTAAGGAACTATGTCGATCTGATCTCCATAGATGCAAGATCGATTTGGAGCGAATGAGACAGAAATTTATTGAAAAAGATGATGAGCTGAGGGTAGCACAAGAAAATCTATCGGCATCAGAGGCCGCAGCTGAACATTTGCATACAACCCTCCCCGCCAAGGATATGGAATTCCGAGAAAGGCAACGCAGGTGCGATGACTTAAACAAGAGAGTTGCTCGACTTAATGCCGAAAGGGATCAAGCCATTGCTCGAGCCAAGAAAGCTGAGGCTAGAGAGTGTTTCGGGGGAAGTAGAACTGTGGTTAAGGCTTCTCTAGTTCAAAGGGATGTTGTTACTCTCTCAGGTCGTATTAGAGAACTAGAAAGTGATGTATCTCAAATTCAGAGACATGTTCAGAAGGGAAATGCGAATTTGAGGGAATGCCAACGTAAGATGGATGCTGCTCTTATCAGTGAGAAAGTTCTGGAGGAGGAGATAAGAGCTAAGGATTTGCTAGTGAATAGGAAAGAAAAATTATTGAAAGATATGCCTGTTAGGGAAGAGTTGAATGCGGAACTTGGAGTACTTCATGCTCGAGAAGTAGAATTACAAGCCATGAACCTGGCAGAGTTAGCAAAGTATATTGACAAGTTGGAAAAAGATACGGTCTATCATGAAAGGGTTGATGCGGAAATAATTATATGGAAAGAAACTTGTGCTAGTTTAAAGGCACGTCTTGAGAGGTTGAAGGCTAGATTTGCAAAAGTGGTAGCACCTGATGTGGCTCTATCTAACTTGTTAAAGGTGATTGTTACATATTTTGTAGAGGAAGTTAAAAAACTTGATTCAGAACGAGATACCTTGCTCAAAACTCTGTCGAACCAGGGGTGTACATGTGGAGCACAGATAAATCGAGGAAACTGTTTGGGTGTCATGGAGACCCATCTGGGTCCTCAAACTTCTGACTTAGTATAATGAGGTAGGGCTACTGTGGCCCGCGAACTGAAAGATAAGCCTCTTGATGATGTGGGGGAAAGCATTGCTGACACTCCATCAGCAGAGAAAAATAAGTTGAATCGTTGTAATATGATTTTGACCTGAAAATAAGTTGAATTGTTGCAGACACATTGTTATAGATGAAAGCTAGTATGACCATTGCCTTATCTTGTGTTTGGTGGGGTCTTTGATATAAAACAAATTTTTACATATGTTTTACTCACAGAGATGGGTTGAGTTAAACCAAGTTGAAACTTGATTTGAACTATAGAAATGTCGCAGGCATATTAAAAGAGATGAAAACTAGAATGACCTTGCCTGGCATATTCAGCTGAACCAAGTATTATACGCGATCCAGCCTACTGAAGTAGACCAAACAAGTTGTAAAAGATGAAGACTAGTATTACCAATGTTTTATCTTTTGCTTAGCTCTGTGATGTGGAACAAGTTTTTACACTTGCCACCTTCGCAGATATGTAGTGGCTAAAGCCAACGAAGTTCCTTGATCGAACTTATAGAATGTGGATTGTAAGCTAGTATTATCTATGCTTGAATCTGTGGAATGTGAACGACTGTTTCATGAAGAGATTGATATTATGCAAAAGGAAACTTTCATTGATAAGTTTAGAATTTACATTGGATGGAGATAAGAATCTCACTTTTGGAATTGATAATTAATAGCAAATCATGGAAATGGAGTAGTATGACGATAAACGATAGTATCGTTTCAGTCGTCTAGTGTTCCAGGATTTGAAATAGGGACTCCATCTTCTGTCATGAGATAGTATGATCCCAGGCCTGAGAGGCCTATGATAATGAATGGACCCTTCTAATTGTTGGCTAATTTTTTATCGTGAGGCTCTTTACGATGTTGAGGAATATCTCATAGGACGAGATCTTTGATTTGGATGGTATGGCTTCTGACTCGGTTATTGTAAGACATGGCAAACATATGATGGTATCGACCTAGGTCAACGATGACGCGTTTCCTGGTTTCATATATCATATTAAGGTTACAAGCCAATTCGAACTCATTTTTCTCGTTAGTTACCTTGTGATCCCAAACTGGATGATGATATTCAGAAGGAATGACTACCTCGGTGCCATAAGCAAGGAGGAATGGGATACACCCAGTGGACTATCGAGGAGTGGTTCGATATGCCCACAGGACGTGAGGTGGTTCCCGAACCCAATTTCCTTTTTTCTGTGAGTGACGCCATTTTTTGAGTCCATCCACAATGGTTTTGTTGTTGATTTTGGTTTGGCCATAGCCCTAAGGGTAGTATGGATTTGATGGTGAATGGATGATATTGTGGTGATTTAGGACGGTTATGACCTTTTCTCCCACGAATTGGGGCCCGTTATCGATACGAATTAGGTGGGGGTACCCAAATCGAGTGATTATGTGGTTCCAGATAAAAGAGATACCTCTTCTTCTCTGGTTCGACATAGTGGAATTGCTTCTACCCATTTTGTAAAGTAATCGGTAGCTGCGAGTATGTGGCGGCGATTACCTGGAGAGTTAGGGAATTCGCAGACGAGGTCTAGTGCCCATCTTTCGAATGGCCAGAAAATCTTGCTTGCATGGAGCGTATCATATTTCCATGTCTCTGGCAGGTATCGCATCTACGGGAATACTCTTCTGCTTGCTTGCGCATGTCGGGCCAGAATACTCCTTGAGTTATTACTTGGTTTGCTATGATCTACCTGCGGCGTGGGAGCCACAAGTTCCTTCGTGTAGTTCGCAGAGCAGTTCGTCTGCTTTTGACTTTGAGAGGAACTTGAGGTAAGGCCCTATAACGGATAGGCGGTAAAGCATGCCATTTTAAGCAATGTAACGCTTCAAGTTTTTGATCAGCTGTTTGTGCTCCTTCAGATCTGTTGGAAGTGGTCTGTTACATTTGTTGTCAACGCCGAGGCAATCTAAGAAAGGCTTTCGCCAATCGTCGTTTCCCCCTTTATCGCCCCCAGTATTGATTGTGCATACAGATATGCGATTAATGCTGGGGGTTAAAATGATTTTGATTTGGAGATATTGAGGTCCTTTACCCAAGACCCCGGCTAGATATGCCAAGGAATCGGCGTGTCTATTTTTGCCCCGAGGAAGATATTCGAGGGTTGCTTTAGCGAACTTACTCATACTATCCGCAATGAGGGCTACGTATTCGATGATCTTCCCATTCTTTTTGTACTGCTCGGAATAATGATGAACGATGAGCAATGAATCTGTGTAAATTGAGAGATCGAGGACATCGAGCTCAAGTACGAGGTCGAGTCCATGAATGAGAGCTTCATACTCTGTGGCATTATTTGAGGCCTCAAAATCCAAGCGGATTGATTTCTTAATTCTGTCATTTGAAGGGGTAATCAAAACAATCCCGATTCCTGACCCTGCGGGTCCTGCTGATCCATCGGTGAAAAGACTCCACCCTGACGTAGTTATCCAGTCAGCTCGTTCGTCGAATGGCTTGGGAGTTGGATTTTCTGGCATGCTTTCGGTAAGGTCTGTGTCATGCTTCTCCCACTCGGGATCTTTCACTGGAAAATCTGCAAGAAAATTGACAATAACCTGACTTCTCTCGGAATGACGATTCTCGAACTTTATATCATGTTCCCCCAAACTGACTGACCATTGTTGTACTTTTCGTGACTTCTCTTTTTTGGACAGAACTTCCTAAAGTGGGTAGTTCATCATCACTTTGACAGAATACGATTGGAAGTAGTGTTTGAGTTTTTGTGAAGTGTAAACAAGGGTGAGAGAAGTCGCTTAATTATAAAGTACCTTGTTTCTGCTGGTGTAAGTTTTTTACTGATGAAGAAGACTGGTTTCTCGATTTTCCCTTCTAAGTGAATGAGAACTGAGCTGAGAGAAGTGTCGGTGACTGCTAGGTAGATTATCAGTTCCTCATTACCGACTGGGGTGCTCATTATGGGAGACCTTTCCAAATAGATTTTGAGATCCTGAAAAGCTGCTTCGCATTTTGGTGTCCATCTGACTTCCACGGTTAGCTGGACCTTTCCTTGTTCAGTACATCCTCGGAGTAACAGGAATAGCCAATGGCAGTGACCAGAAGATTTGGAGACGAAACAGTTGATCGCGGTAATCTTACCGGCGAGTTTTTGAATGTCTTTCATTGTCTTTGGAGAAGGCATGCCGAGGAGAGCGCGGATTTGATCTGCATCGGCCTCAATCCCTTTCTTGTTGATGAGGTGGCCTAGGAAGCGGCCAGAATGTACCCCGAATTGACATTTATCTGGGTTGAGACGCATTCTGTAAGATCGAAGGATGTTGAATATTGTGCTGAGATCTGAGAGGTAATTTTCTGACTGTATTCTTTTGCATAAGAGATCATCGATGTAGACTTTAATGATTTTTCCCAGGTGTGCTTTGAACATAGCAGTTATCAATCGTTGGTATGTGGCCCCTGCGTTCTTGAGCCCGAAGGGCATGACTTTGAAATAGTAAATGCCACTTTCGGTGATGAATGTTGTCTTCTCTTGATCTTCTTCTAGAAGTGTTATTTGGTTATATCCTGAAGCAGCGCCCATCATAGATATGAGATCATGGCCTGTAGTGGAGTCGAGGATCTGATGTATGTTGGAAAGAGGGAAACTGTCCTTTGGGGTATGTTTGTTTAGATATGTGAAATCTTTACAAATGCAAACTTTTCTGTCCTTCTTTAGGACAGCGACAATGTTGGATATCTAGTCCGAATACTTGGCTTCTTGAATGAATCCCACTTTGATCAATTTCCCAATCTTGGTGTTAACTTCATCTTGAAGACGAGGCGAGAGTTGTCGTTGTTTTTGTTTGACTACTGAGGCACTGATGTTGATGGTTAACTTACGGCAAGCCATAGCTGGATCGACTCCGGGCATTTCTTTGAAAGACCATGCAAAGACGTCTCGATTGAGTTGCAGGAACTGGATGAGGGCGTATTTCTCGTACTGTACCAGCTTAGTTCTGATGAATGTGCCTTTATTAGGTCTATCAATGTTGACGTATTCCATGGGTTCCTCTGTAGGTGCTTGGTCGTCGATGTGACCAACCTTATGTAATTACTATACGGCCAATCTGTTTGAAGTATCTAGAATGGCAGAGACAGTATTTTTACAAGCTCGATAGAGTTTTTGACTACCTCTGATCTCGTAAATACCGTTGTCTTGCTTGAACCAGAGTGCTTGATGATAGGTGGAAGCGATTGCTTCCATATTTTGTATCCAGCAGTGGCCCATAATCCCAAGATAGTGAGACTTGGCATTGATAACGTCGAAAACGACGTCGATAGTAGCGGGTCCTGTGGTAATAGGTAAGATAATCTTGCCTACTCGTTCTTCCCTGGAGGCATTGAACCCATTAATATCCGTGTTACTCTGAATGACTTGGTCGGCTAAAGCCATCTAGTCGATTGTACTTTGGAAGAGAATTTTGATACCGCTTCCAGTATCGACCATCATTGTGTGCATGACAAACTACTTCATCTTGAGCATTATGACTAATGCATCATGACTAGTATCGCAATCCTTGAAAGAGATTCTAAGTCGGCGATTGCCTGACTCAAGAAGAAGTTTGGCTTCTATGTCTTGAGGTGTAAGATTACAGCATTCGGAGAGCCTTCTGTGCTTTGATCAGTTGGAATTATTGTTCTGGCTGATTTCGATCATGTTGCCGAGGTGCATGTAGTAGAGATCCTTCTCCTCAGCCTTGTCGCTGAACTGAGCATCTTTGAGTTGTTTCTTATGGTTGCCATCCTGGTATGACTTCAGGTCAACAATGCATTCAAGCATCTGTCCTTCCATAAAAATGAGCTCAAGTATCCGCTGTATAGCATAGCAATTATCAGTAGAATGATGATTTACCTTATGGTGTAGGAAAAATGGTCGACCCTTGATGGGCTCCAATGGTCGGGAGGTGCAGTAGAGCGGGTCTTTTAACAGTAGTGGAAAAAGTACGGAGACTCGGACATTCAACTTTGGGAGGACGGGTTTGTTTTATAGACCGCTTCTCCGAGGGTACTCAGTATTTCCCTAGGTGCGTTTATGATCTCCATGTTTCTCTTTAGGCTCACTGGTCCGCTCTGTAGGTGGGGACTTGGTGGAGAGGACAGATTTAGTGGACTTTTGTCGCTCAGACTTAGTAGACTTTTGTCGCTCAGACATCATCTTTGTGATCATCTCCTCTAACGTCGTAGGTTTGCTAAGGAAGAGGTATTCCTTGGCTTTGCAATCGAGTTGAAGAGCATTGGCGAATGCGGTCACAGTTGTCTTTTGGTCGAGGTTATCTACCTTTCTTTTGAGCTCTAGGAATTTCTTTAAAAAATCATCAAGCTTTTCTCCATGTGACTGTTTAAGACCGATTAGAGAATACAAGTTCTCCTCTTTGTCTCTGTTGTGGGCATAGATTTTGATAAACTATTTCTGCAGCTGATCAAATGTGTAGACAGATTCTTTAGGAAGAGAGTAGAACCATCAGAGTGGCTCTTCCTGTAAACTTGTGGCAAACAGTTGGCAGAGAATGTGGCTGAGATTGGAGTACAACCCCAATGAATCACAATATTGCTGGATATGCTCCTTCGGGTCTGTACCTTTGTACTTGTGAATTTGGGGAGTATGGAAACCTTTCGGCATTTCCATATCGAGTAGTTCTTTGGCAATCGAACTTCCTTGTAACATCGTGGTGCCGCCGGTAGTGCACATAACTTATGCCTCAATCAGCTCCTTAATTCGTTGATCCATATGTTCTTTTATGATATAATGACGTGTTGGCTGAATTGCTGGATGTGCCGGCAGGGGATGATGAGTCCCCGTACCTTCACTCAAACGGTCTCATGCTGGAATCTGACGGAGAGGTCGCTGGTTTTCCTCCTGATGAATAGGAATCTAGTGACCCCGACTGATTTCTAATTAGACTTCTCCTCCCAAATGGATGGAGAGTAGCGGCCCATGTGGTAGATTTCTGGAGATTACTTTACTGGTGACCCCCCAAGCTCCCAACCTTTTCCATGCCGAAATGTGGGAGGTCTCTGGAAGTTGATCGTGACCTCTGGCAGGAGGGGCCTGCTGAGTATTTTGTAGAGCCTCGAGTGTAGTCTGTATCGTCCTCATCTGATCTTCATATCATTTGAGCGCTGTCAAACGAGCTTGTCGTTTTGCATCGAGCTCTTTCTCTCGAAGCTCGCGATCTTTTGCCAATTGAAGTTCGAGCTCGGCGCGTTTCTCTACCTTTACGTGGAGATTCGCCTGTAACTCGGTGAGTTGTCCCGAATCTACAAATATTTTGAGCTGAGTTCCTGCGGCATGTCGTCTGAAAGAAACCATAGTTGAAAATTGCAATGAAAGACTGCCTTAGGGTATCCTGGAAATGTAATCTTTCCTACAGACGGTGCCAAATGTAGTAGCCAAATTCTGTAGCTCAATACGATTAGGAATTAGCTATCACACCAATGAACCTGTTACACTACTCTTCTAGAAAGTAAGAAATGAAGACAGGTGCTTTTAGCATGGAAAGCCTCTGAATAGGCAAAAAAACCATAACCTTGTATGGAGGATTTTTGTAAAAGTCTCTTTATTGTTTTGAGTGGATATCTCTATTACAAGTGATCTCTAGAAAATAGAATTGCCTTTGATCTCGTAAATAAGAAGTTTTAGTAATTTTTATGGTCCCTGTCTCTTCTGGATCTTTTTCTTTATATAGGCTTTTCCCACAGCTCTTCGTTGTGCGGGAGCACGTCTTCCAAATAATGTGGTTAATGGTGTTTAACTGGATAACTTATGAGTTCGTGGGTGATAGGTATCTTTGGCTGAATAACATTTTCTGAGTTTAGCTCGACACGCGTTCTCGAGTAGTTCATGGGGTTGGGTGGAATGTTTGACTAGAGTGTTGTGTGCTGAAATTGCGTAAGCCTGAGATGGAAGTAAATCGAACTGAGTGAGCTCGATTATGAGTGAGGTTGAGGAATAATCCCCTACATAACTCATATACTTATATACCTACCACCCCTATTTACATTCATCGCACTTTCATCATAATTCATTCTCTCATATATAATTACACCTAAAACATCCCAAATGTCCTGGTGAACCGCATCCAATCATTTCACCTCCAGCAATCCTCACATCTTCAAATTTGATCTCTTCTTTAGCAATCAATCTCATAACATCTTTTTGAGCTGCAGGTTCCACCATCACTTCCCGAAATAGATCCCCATAGAAACGATGCTCATACTCACGTTCCCTACCCATCCAATCTAAACCTTTAAATTGACATTCCCTTACTGGCAGTTCAGCATCATAGTCCAATAAGCCAAAAATCCACTCCTGCGCTTCAGCTATCTTTATCGTCAACCGCCCCTCAGTTGCACAAAGAATTTCTATTCTCTTCCACCTGTTTAAAGCTCAATTCCCATTATTTATACTTTTTTTACTGTGAATCCCCCATAGTTCGTAATATTATCCTCTCTTTCATAACATAAAACCCTAATATCTTGAGAAAAGTTATTTGAACATATCTCTCCATATTGACCTCAGTCAATTTAGCCTATTCCATATCGAGTTTATTATTTCCAAATCTAATTGACAAAACGACCTCCCTGAGCTCGAATTTCCTATCCTTAACATTCTATAGTTTGGTTTCTCCCCCAATAAATCGTAGTCACTCAGTTTGATTATTCATTACACATATTTCATGTTGCAACCATATTTTTACAGCTCGATTATTATAACCAGGGTGCAAGTTTTAATCTCATACATAAAATTTCATCCTATATTTGTAAATCTTCGAATCATTAATAGCTCAATTTCTAGAGTTAGTTAATACATATATCAATACAGAGTTTGGATAACAAATTGTATTCATCTCGAATATAAATTACAGGTACTTTAAAGATAACAAGTATTTCAGGTACTTTACAGATAATAAGCCTTTCAAGTATTCCTAAATTAGGTACTTTACAGATAACAAGTTTTTCAAGTACTTTACAGATGATAGGTCTATTCGGTACTCCAAAACATCAAATCCTTCAATTTATCTGACTTCAATGATGTTTTACCCCAAGAATCCTCTGATGCAAAGTAGGCATTGGAAGTCACCATAGGCCCTTCTTCCTTCACGCCATCTTACTCTAACCATAAAATGGGTTTGGAGGAAGTCTAGCCATAAAAGTAGAAGACTCAGTACTTGAACTAACCCTTCAAACATAAGGTCTTCTAAGCGCCAAGTAACAATGGAGGTACAGAAGCAGACTTCTATTCTCCGTCTCTCTTCTCCACTACCCATGTCACCTCCTCTAGATTCACCACCTTTATAGTGTTGGTAGAGATGAAGAGTGCCCGACTTTAGAATCCAGTCCTACGTAAGGTATCAACGCAATTGCCCCACAGTTTTGCCAAACCCTGCATCTGTCACCCCAACCTTGTCTTCCGCAAGGATGTAGAGACAAATCCATCGTTGCTCGCCTGTTAAGACAACTTGATGAAATCTCCACATACAGTAAAAATCTTCCTCAGCTTCAGCCGCTTCTTCTTCCGACATACCTTGATACGTCGGTGGAATGAGAACGGGGTTAGGCATCTTCAAAGACTGATCTCCGAAGTATCTTAACTTCAACTTCTGTATCTCAACATAAATCTTCTCTTCGCGAACCATTCTCAGGACTTACCATCATCAAACCTTTCAGATAATTTTATAACAAATAAGCATACTTTGCTACAATCCTCGATACAGGTACAGTTTATATAACCCCAATATTTAATGTGCTGGTATGTTTCCCCAAGCGTTATCATTCAATATAGATGAAAATCTCAAAACCATAATCGTTCTGTACATCAATATTCCCATCAACATTCAATGTACAAACGTCCCCTCATAACATGCGCATTTTCCATGCAGTCAAATCTACATCATTACTTCCTTCATTTTCACACTTCTAACCCAAATACCTATCTACCCACAAAATTCTTTCTCAACCAAAGCCACCCGTGATTTCGGTTTGAACTAGCCCAAATTGAGATCTACCCACAATATTCCTTGATCAAGCCCAAATTGAGATATTCCAGTTCGAACTACCTCTATGTAAGATTTACTCATTCTGCACATGACATCAATAGTCAACATCGATACCTACTCCACAAATTGATGAAGAACGTGGGTCGAGCTCAAATAGAAAAGCATGAACAAGTCAAAGACACCTATCTCTCACAAATTTAATATTGACTAAGTCAACCGCCACTAACCACATTATTTGAAGAACGTGCTTCAGTACGATGAAGAACTGCGGAGAAGGCCTATATAAGGAAAAAGTTCCAAAAGAGACAAAGACCAAAAAAATACATGGAAAATCACCAAGAAAAATATATTTTCTAGATTCTCAAAATATCAAAACTTCTTATTTACAAGACCAGGTATTTCTAAGTCGAGAGATCACTTGTAATAAGATATCAGCCTCAAGCAATAAAAGTCACTATTACAAAAACCCTCAACTTGAGGTCGTAGTTTTTTACCAATTTAGAGGTCTTCCACGCTAAATTACCTGTGTAATTTCTTATTTTATGTTAGTTTTGTCACACGAACATTGGCGTAAGAGCTAATTCCAGGCCATCTCGAGTTACGTAATTAGGCCATTACAACTGTCTTAATTCTAATTGTGCTATAAATGAGCCATGACCTTTGTTGATGAGGTCAAAAGTTTGTATGTTGGTCAAAGATAAAGCATGAGTCTGAGATACGGAATAAGACACTACAGTATGTATTACAAATTTTTCATCTTCAGCATAATAACCAGAGCGTCATGATGAGGAAACTTGACGTGACTGATATCACAATCCTCGAATAAAATCCCAAGTCATCGATTGCTTGATTCAGGAAGGAGTTTAGCTTATTTGTCTTGAGCGGTGAGATTGCAGCATTCTGTTAACCTCCTTCGTTTGAATCTGGAAGAGTTGTTGATTTGATGGATCTTGATCATGTTGTTGTGATAAATATGGTTCAAGTACTTTTCCTCGGCTTGATCTTCGACTTGAACAACTTTGACTTGCGTCTTGTAGCTCCTATTTTTATAACTTTCTAGGTTGATAATATACTTGTGCATTCTCCCATCTTTAAAAATGTATTCCAGTAACCCCTGTAAAGCATAGCAGTTGTCAGTTTTATGACAATTTACCTTGTGATGCATGAAGTATGGTTTGCCTTCAATCGGTTCCAGTGGTTGAGATACACAGTAGAACATGTCTTTTGCCAGCATGGGAAAAATTGATAAAATCAAGACATTCATCTTGGGAAGGACAGACTTGGGTAATAAATTGCATTTTTGAGATTTTCCAGTGTTTGCCTTTGCATGCTTTTAATCACCTTGGTCCTCCTTTGGTTCACTGTTGCACTCTGTATTTGAACCTTTCGTGGTTAGGATAGATTTAGTAGATTTATACCTTTCGGTCATCATCCTTTCCAGGTTGACATACCCATTGACCTTGGTAATCACGTCTTCCAAGTTCGAGGATTTATTCAAGAAGAGATGTTCATTTTCTTTGCAATCGATCTATAATGTACTTGTAAATGCAGAAACAACTATTTTATAATCAAGATTTTCCACTTTTTGTGCGAACTCCAGAAATTTCTTTGCAAAAACCTCGAGCATCTCTCCTAGAGACTATTTAAGATTAATAAGAGTGTATAAATTCTCTTATTTATCTTTATTATGAGCATATTTCTTGACGAAGATCTTCTGTAGTTGGCCGAATGTGAGGATGGAATCTTCAGGTAGAGAATGGAACCATCGAAGCGGCTCTCCCAGTAGACTTGTGGTAAACAGACGGCATAAAATATAGTTTAGATTTGAATACAATCCCAGTGAATCAAAGAATTGTTGAATGTGCTTCTTCGAATCAGTGCCTTTGTATTTACGTATCTTAGGAGTATGGAAACTTGTGGGTATTTCCATATCAAATAACTCTTTGGCAATCAGACTATGTTATAACTTTGTTAAGTTATCCTTATTGCCTAGAGCTTGAGCTTTAATCAACTCCTAGATACGTTGATCTATGTGTTGACATACTGATGTGGTACTTGAGCGACATGGCGTGCTGGTCAGGGATTATGAATATCAGTGCCCTCGCTCAAGCATTCACGAGTTGGTATCCTATATTGAGGTTGTTGATCTTTGTCTGGACGCTTAGAAGGTCAGGGACTTCTACTGATATCAGACTGATCTTATATTCCCAAATAAATTGAAGTTTGTGGTTCATTATGAAGACCTCTAGAAATGGATTTACTAGTTACTCCTTGAGGTCCTAATCTTTCTCGTACAGACCCTCGGGAGTTTGCTAGAATCATAGCACAATCTCTCGTAAGGGGAGCTTGTTGAGTATCTTGCAAAGCTTATAATGCGGTCTGCATTATTGTCATATGTTCTCCATGTCACTTGAATTTTGTTTGACGAGCTTAACGCTCATCCTTAAGTTCCTGTTCGCGGAGCTCACGGTCAAGGACTAATTAACGCTCGAGCTCATTACATTTCTCTATTTCGACGTAAAGGTTTACCCGTAGTTTTGTGAGCTGATCTGGTTTAGCTTAAAGATCGAGCTGGACTCCTATTGCTGGTCGTTTGGAAGTAACCATAATTAGAAATGGATAATTGAGTAAATATATGCCTTAGGATATCTTGGAAAATGTCTTCTTTCCTACAGACGGTGCCAAATGTAATAGCCTAATTTTGTAACTCAAAATAGCCCAAAAATAAATCTTACACCAAATGTACCTGTGACAAAAATTAGTATAATTCAAGAAATAACATAGGTGATTTAGCGTGGAAACCTTTAAATAGGTTAAACCACGACCTCGATTTAAGGATTTAGTAACTGTAACTTTTATTGCTTGAGGCCGATATTTTGATTACAAGATTTGTGATCTCTTAAAGTAGAAAAACTTGGCCTTGGAATGTAAAATCTTGGTCCTTTTTCCTCAGGAACTAATCATTTTTATAGATCTCACTCACAGCTCATTATCGTGTAGAAGCACATTCTCCTAAAATTGGGGTAGGTGGTAGTTGAATGTGTAACTGCTAGTTTGTGGAGACATGTATCTTTGACTTGTTCATATTTTCTGTAGTGTTCGATCCACGTTCTTTATCAGTTCGTGGTTTAAGTATCTTTGCTTATTGTACTTGTCACGTGTATAATGCGCGAGTCTGATATTGAGGTAGTTCAAGTTTGGAATAGGTCGTGGGACAGATCCCTACACTAACAATCACAAGAGAATGTGCTACAGTGGTGGCTTATAAAAAAGCCATTATAGAACCGTTACGAAGACTCATCAAAGCTATTTTGTAACGTCAAATCATTAAAAAGATATAGTGGTCATTAAACGGTAATAATGTGAGACCTATAAATAAGACCAAGAAGGAACATATTAGATGGGACATTCTCTAGAATATCTAAGCAATACTACCCAGTTTACCCAATATAAGGACCTATTCCTAGACTCGATCTCACAGAAGTTTGGAGTAATAACCACATGAGGATTATCAAAAGAAGTTGTTACAAGTTAGAAGAGTTCAGACCGTTACGCAACCATTATGTAGGTCTATCAAAGCCTTGTTATAACATTTGTAATTAAATAATATAATGGTCATAAAACGGTCATAATATGAGACCTATAAATAGGATCGAAGAACAACAGATGAAGACAAATAATTTAATCTACAAAATCTAGACATAACTATTCAGAGCGTCTGTTGTAAATAGCTAATCACTCAATCAATAAGATCATTTTTTCTAAATCCTGAAGAGAGGTCGTAGTTTTTACCTTTTCAGAGGTTTCCACGCAAATTCTTATGCGTTATTGATTACTTGTTATTGTTAATACCCTAGTCATATTTAATGTGAGATACTAAGTTTGAGATAAAAAATTAGGCTCTTACATTTGGCGCCGTCTGTAGGAACCATGAACAATTAGCCAAAATCCTCAAATACAAGACCATCTTCACATAATGTCGATCCTATGTCAAAACCATCAAGTTAGGCAGGTAGTAGGAGTAGACACGGGAGCAAATCAGATGGCAGAATTGCGCGCTACTCTAAACTTCGAAACAGAAAAGCGAACGATTTTGGAACATTAATTGGTGGACGTACAGGAAGCATTAAAAATTCTTCAAGGGCAACGGATGACGACACACAAAAACAAAGAGGCACTACCAGCTACATCAAGAATTTTAGCTCGTGACAGATTAGGACCTCCAAGGAGTTGACATTCGACCTGTCCTTTGCCAGTGTAAACCTGAGATCATACTGATAACAACAGCTCAAGACGAGATTGATTGAATGCCTGCTGACCTCAGACAAGTAGAATACCTACAAAAAGGAAAAAATTGAATCCCTGTACATGAACAGCACAGCGAAGGAAGTGGAGATCATAACCCTCGGGAGGAACATCTCCAGCGTTACCTAGCCACAGCTCGACAGTTCGTAACTAAAGAACATATGGATAAACACATTAAAGAACTGTTCAAACTCCAAATGCGCGCAAGCATGAATATCTTTAGCAAATTATAGAAGAGCCTTATCGTGCAAGATCTTTTAGACGGCGAGGTTCCAACCAGTGTTCGCAAACCAAAAATCCAAAAATACAAGGGGACTGATCCCATCGATCACTTTAAGAATTTCAAAACTCTTTAGGTCTGCATTCTATATCAAATCACATCCTATGCCGGCTATTTCCTACCATTCTCCAGGGCGAGCTCTTGTGATGGTTCCATTCATTAAAGGAAGGTTCGATTCATACTTTTGAACAGTTATAGGAATTTTTTTCAAGAATTATTCGCACAACATGGATAAAGAAGAGAATCTCTACTTTCTCTTTAGCCATAAACAGATGCCAGGAGAAAAGCTCAAAACATTTGCCAATAAATTCCTAAACTTGGCAAGAAGGGTGGATAGCCTCGACTAGGAAATTATCATTTTATCATTTACCAACGCTCTAATCATGGAGAGCCGAGCAAAGGAACATCTCATCCTGAACAAACCTATGACTTTGGAAGATATAATCAAAAAGTAAATAATTATATTGATCTAGAGAGGATGATATCCCAAAGATAGAAGCCATAAAAAATAATCTTGACAACAAAAAGACAGGCCACAGAACGGGAGTTTGAACATACTATGGACACCGACGGGGATAGAAAACGAATCAAATCAAATGGAGACCGGCCTAGGAAAGGCAACGGCCTCCCAAAGCCATGCCTTCCAAAATTAACCACCAAACTGGCCGACATCTATCCAACACTTCAGAAAGGCAAGTTTTTTAGAAATGCCCAGCCCCTTCAGCCCATTGAAGGAAGTTCATACTATATAAACATCACAAAGTCTGACATCACGATACCAAATACTGCTATACTTTACAAAGAATCATGGAGTATATACTCAAAGCCAGAAGGTTGCACGAATACATCGTCGACCTGGAGAGTTACAAAATTACTACTGAGGTTGTCCAGATTGAAGGAGGAATTGAAAAGAAACATTTGTATGATATTTGCCTCAGTCATTTCATCGATACATAAAATTAACAGATTGGTTAGATTCAAAAGACGTTGCCTCCTTCAATGTCACAACCTATCCATGATCGACAAAGAGGCTCGATTACTTCCAAAATCCAGTAATATGAGAACGGGATTCTCCTTCGAGAATTGCAATACCATCCATGTCAAATTCTTTCATCATAACACGTTTGTTGTTATGTTAAAAATAAGAAATGTTGCCTTACACATCAGTCCCTTGTTCATTCCAGAGGTTTTCGGCAAGCTCGCTTGCCTTTCCCCATCATTCCTCTGCTTTTTACTGCTATCAGCACTCGCCATTAGCCTTGTCGACTGGGATTTCAAAACCTTTTCAACTTGGCTACTAACGCTGCAGGGACCTATCCCTCGATCTTACCCAAAGTCGAGCTCACCTAGTTTGAATTACCTCCATCTCAGACTCACGCATTTTTAAAATATTTCCCCAGACAACATTCTAACCTACCCCACGAACTGGTTAAGAATGTGGGCTGAACTTAAACCAAAAAACCTTATCCAGTCAAAGACACATGTCTCTCACAAACTCGTCAGTTATTTAGTCAACCGCCACTAACCATATTGTTCAGAAAACGTGCTCCAGCATGACGAAGAGCTGCGGAGAAGGCCTATATAAATAAAAATTTCTAGAAGAGACAGGGACCAGACAAATTACACAAGAGATCATTAAGAAACTATCAATTCGAGATTCTCAATAAACATTACAAACCTCTTAGTTACAAGGTTAAAAACATTTCTATATTTAGGGATTACTTGTAATAAAGATATCCGCTTCAAGCAATAAAGATACTTTTAGAAAAATCCTCCACACGAGGTTAGGGTTTTTTTACCTATTAATAGGTTTTCTACTCTAAAATCACCTATTTTATTTCTTATTTTCCATTAAAATATTATTACATGTTCATTGGTATGATAACAAATTACAAGCCATTTAGAGCTTATAGAATTTGGCCATTACATTTGGCGCCGTCTGTGGGAAAGATTATATTTCTACGATATCCTAAGGCAGTCTTTCACTATAACTTTCAATCATAGTAACTTCCAGATGACCGGCTGTATGAATGATAGACCATATCAAATCGGGTGTTATAGTATAAAAGAGGGTTGTCGTTCTTCAAGGATGCATAGATTAAAATCGCAATTCTATTATCAAATTAGCAAATAGAGATTATAAAGAACTTATTGATAAAGAAAATACTTACAATTGATTTCCATAATTTAGATTTCCCAAGATTCATCCATAAAAACATTGATAAAAACACTTACAATTATCTACAAGAAAGCTACGGTTCCCAGAGAGTAAAAGATGATTCCCTCTTCTCTACAACTCTATCTCTCTTTAACCTAACTAAAAGTCCTCATGTCCCACAACCACTCCTAATTTTGTAAGTCTTATAGCAGCTCCAGCAGCTCTTGGCACAAGGTAATCTCTAACAGCTCTTAACAATAGATCATCTCCAGCAACTCTTTAGTTTCTAAGAGTTGGGCTTTAAGGCTGGGTTTGGTTGAAATTGTCTTATTACCTGCAATAGTCAAACATACTTTAATTAGGGCCAGTAAAACATAAAATAAGGTCCCAAATAATATAAATTGAAGGACAAAAATAAGCATTTTTTATGCCTATCAAATACCCCAAACTAACATATTGTTAGCCCCTTAGCAAAAGAAAATAAAACTAAACGTTTTCGTGGTTTCTTATGATTGCATTTAGCGTATGCAACAAGTCTTTCAACCTATAGGTTACCCCTATAGGACGAGTTGTGTCCCGTGAAGGTTTTCAGTGAATATACCCATAAAATTCTATTACAGACGTTCTGGTATTATAAATAACTAATAATTATTGCTCCTGGTATCTCTGAAAATGGATTTAATTCATCTCATAGATATAACAGTTAAACAATGGTTAACCATCAGATATGTTTAGAATTTATTAAGTCAATTATACTACAATCAGATTAAATCAAGTTTCAAAATTTTATCCTTTGTGTAGTAAAATTAGTTTTTGGAATTAAGGTGTTTGATAATCCTTCCAAATAACCTTAGCCTTATCTTGAGTGTGGTGGAAGAAATCTAGAAGTTTGTTTGACAAGTGCCCTAGTTTATTCGCTTTCTTTTATTGATCGTTCAGGTAAAATATATATCCACACAAGCTTTTCAAGGTAAGACGTTGCATTTGAGTTTTCATTTGCTCTTTTAATTCTTGCAACTTGCCCTCCATCACATAAATCTTAACTATACTTGTAGAGACTCGTTTTTTACTTTTTTGGTCTCTTACTTTCACATTGATTCATGGCTTCCCTCGAGATTAATAAAAATTCTTCCTCTTTCAGTTCTAAATCTTGCGAAGGGCCTTGAATTGTGAATGTCTTTTTTTTTTCTTTTTTTTTTGTACGAGCATGTCAGCTTCATGAAGGAGCCAATAACTTGTGAAAATACATACAAACCCTTAGTATGAATTTATGAGAAACAAAGTTTTCCTAGGTAATTGTCTCCCTCGTTACAGATTCTTCATAACCCAAACTGTTGATTAATCAAAATGTAATAGTTAGTTTTAAAAAAACCTTGATAACATAACTACATGAAGTACGATTATAAGAGTAATTTTCTTCTGAAACACATCTAATAGGATGGTAGTACCAAAAACTTAAAAATTCTTAACGCACTAACAATTTACGGTTTAAAATAAACCATAACCTTATAATTTATCCCAAATGCAACTCTATGATTCTAAGAATGTCCAAAGATCATAGTATACAAAAGATGTATCTACAATACCAGAATACCCTAGAATAACAACTTTTCTTGGAAAAAGTTATGAAAATCTTATTTACCCCCACCCTCAAACTGAATCAGCATGTGTCCCCATAGTTACCAAAAATGAAAAGAACTGGAGAAAATCTAAAAATATTATCAGAACATGATAAGGGTTACCTCCCGCAAGCGCTAAGTTTAACGTCGTAAGCCAGACTCACAAGATATTCTTAAAAGTACTACTCACAATACTCTGGATCATATTGTACTCCTGTGGTTCAGAATTAGAAGGGGAATGCGACGTAATAAAGATATTTAATTCTACTGTCATGTTCCCGAAGGTCAACTTCATAATTCTATTGCGGCAATTGATTACTGCATTAGTTGTTGCCAAAAAGGGGCGACCAAGAATCACAGGGATCTCATCTTCAGGGTTTGCCACTGGCTCAATATTGAATACAACAAAGTCTACTTGATAAACAAACTACTCAATCTGGATCAACACATCTTCAATTACACCCCTAGAAATCCTAAAAGATTGGTCAACTAACTGCAGGGTCCTATTTGTGGGCTTAAGTACACCGATATCCAATTGCTCATATACAGAGAAAGGAATGAGGTTCACGGCGGTACCTAAATCAAGTAAAGCTCCTCCTATCTTACGGGTTCCAATCAAACATGAAATAGTAGGGCATCACGGATCCTTGTATTTGGGAAGGGATTTACTCAAAAGGATACAACTAACATGTGCATCTAAAAGAATAGACGTATCACTCCCGTGAACATGAAAAGCATTTTTCAGGACATGTATGCGCCATTTTAAGGTGCAAAGATCTTTGAGAAATTTTGCGTAATTAGGAATATGCCTTATGGCCGTAAGAATAGGAATGTTAATTACACAATGATTAAAAATCTCTAAAATCTCCTCATAGGCAATGCCCTTCTTAGCCAGAGTTAACCACTGAGAAAAAGGAGCCGGCGGCTGAACATGTGTTATCACAGTTTCTTCCTCAATCACATGTTATTCTATGGGTTTACTTTGAATTTTCAGCTCGGGTTCCTTAGGCATTATTACCAGATTATCAAATTTCATACCACTCCTAAGAGAAATGATGGCGTTGACTCCATCACGATTGGAAGATCTAGGATGTTCAGTATTCCCTTTAGGATTAGCTTGAGTTTGACTGGGGAACGTTCCTTTGTCTCTCGTGCTTATCTCTGTTGCCATTTAACTTATTTGTCCCTCAAGTTTGGCAATAGATGGCTGAGTTACTTGTATAAATACCTTAAGAGTATCTTCTAAGGACGTGGTTGGAGTAGGCAGATTCCTATTGTGTGGAGGAACATAAGGTACATTAAGGGGAGTTTGGCATGACAGATTTTGTTGCCACGAGGAATTAGACTGGTGATGGTTCACTTGGTTGTGCGGTTGATAAGGAGTGCTACCAGAAGAACCTCCTTGGTGATTTCTATTTCCCCAAGAATTGTTGTTAGAATTATTATTCCATCCACCATTGAAAAGTTGGCTATTGAGAGTTTAATATAGCATTGGCTTGGTCTTTCCTACCCTCTTTTAAACTAAGCATGTCAGGGCAATTTTGGACCAGATGCTCCGAACTTTCACAAACCACACAAAGTGGCATCGCCACATGGTTAACAGAAGAAGTGGTAGGGTGTTGCTCCCTTTTCCCGATCTCTATGTTCTCAATTTTATTAAGAATGGCTATGAGAGTTGCAGACTCTAAATTAAAGTCTACTTGGTGCACATTTGCACTGTGACAAGGTCTTTCCTTTCTTATCATTTTCCATTGGTAGGCCTTATCCGCTACATCATTTCAAAATTTCCCAGCTTCTGTGTCAGTTTTCTTATCAAATGTACCCGCGCACATAGACTGAACACGAGCTCTAGTGTCATAATCTAGACCTTCATAGAGAGTTTGAATTATATCTATCAATTGAATCCCGTGATGTGGGCATCATTGCCCTAAATCCCTAAACCTTTGTAGGTAGTCATATAATAACTCACCTCAGTTTTGTGTGAAGCTATAGATACTTTATCGTATCTTAGCAGTTTAATGGTTAGGGAAATATTTTTTTTAAAACTCTTTAACAAGTTGTTCAAACGTGTTTACAGAGTTCTCCTCAAGGGTGTACAACCAATCGCGTGCGTTTCCCATAAGAGAAAAAGGAAACACACGTAATTTGAGAGAATCCTCTGTAATAAGTTCAAAGTTTAAAATAAGCATATGATTCCTAAAGTCCCTAAGATGGTTATACGGGTTTTCAGTGGGTCTGCCATGAAATTTGGGAAGCATAGACAAGAATCCCGGTTTTAACTCAAAGTTTCCTACATTTCTAGGAATCACAATACACGAAGGTTTACTCACAACTGTAGGATGCATTCGATTGCGGAGAGTGATTCTCTCCACAACAGCAGGTTCGGGATCGTTATAAGGAATAGCAGGTTCGGGACCATTAGTCCCATCAGTCTGACTCATATTAATTATAGCAGTGTTTTTAGTCCGAGCTTGGGTGTTACCCCAATCTAACATACAACTCAATCAATATATGCGAACACACTAAAAGACCTAAGAATGATGCAAGCACTCAAGAATATTTTACTGGTCTTTTTTTTTAGGTTAAGTTGTGAACCCGGTCTCAGGGTTCAATGCTCCTACTCCTGACAATATATCGATTCGCACTTGAGTTGTTTTTACTCGCTTTGGCGATAGCTCGTATGTTATCTAGTCACCTAGATGCACCTGTGCTAGAAGGCGGGGCAAACCGCTTAGAGTCACCTATCCACACTAGCTATGCCAGGGAACGTACGTCCTCCAGCAAATGTAGCCACTTATTAGGTTTTCCTATTGAGCGTGTTGCTCCAGGTCTGACCAAAGCCTTTTGATTAACTATGTTTTTTATGGCTTCTTATCTGAAAATCTTTTAAAGTAGTCAGGACTATCGATAACAAAAAGATTAAAAGCCGGGTGATGAACTCTCGGGGTCCTAATGCGTGGGAACGCACGGGTGATGAAATCCCGTTTTGATTCACCCTTACCTAGGCGTTGTTGCAAAAATTAAACATCTGATCAATCAAACAATAGTTATACATGATATATCGCGACAAAGAGGGTGCGGTGAAAAGATGATTACCTACAGGGCGGCCTTTTCAGGGGTACGTTTGGTTACCCTGGTGAAACCGTTGGGAAGGCCTACTCAGGATCGTTTACAAAGTACGCGTTGAAATGATTTTCGGCCTGAATAGGGGTTCCGAAGCTGTACCTGCAGAAGATTACAATTTCCTCATCTTACAGAGCGTCACTCATTAAACTTTACATAAACATTTTCTCAATTCTTATAATATTAAAAATACATAAAAAAAATTAAAAAAATTAAACTAAAGGTCTTTTTGGCTTTGTCACTTTTTTTAATCAACCATATCCATCTCCTTCAATAACTGAAAATCAATGCAAAATTCAAACTTTAAATCACAGTTCACTAAAATTATTCCAAAAATAGAAACTCAAAAACACAATAAACTACTGTAGTAGCAGAATAAATACAATAAATTACTGCAGCAGAGTAAACAAACAATTTTGATATGATTACCGTGTCTCAAGTACAATCCAAAATCACAGTTACAAAGCTCCAAAGATTCAGCAGTAATACTCTTTTGAACAGCGCAAGAATTAATAGTTTATTAGCAGCGAGAACAGTCGGGTTCTAGCAGCAGCAGTAAACATGAGGTAGATTGTACTCCGGCAAACAGCAACAAAATTGTAGCAAACAAAATAGATTAAAACTATAAGTAACGTGATGACGGGAGCAGCAACAACTGATTGTAACAGGAGATGCAGCAGCAGGAAGGACTATTTCCTCTCAAATAACAAATCCCAATTTCCAATTGCAAACAACACCCCAATCATCACCTTCGGATCAAAACCCTAGCTCTGCACGAAGAAGAACCCAATTCCAATCCGAAACCAGTAATCAAAGAAATCGAAGAAACCGCACCATGAAAAATTCATAAACCCATGTAATTAAAACCACAAAATTCGAGGAAAACCATAAATCCTTTCAAGAAATCAGCCCTAAATTCTTCAACAAAATCGAACCCCAAAATCCTTGAATTCGGTATCGAAATTAGTTTAAAATGAACCCTTGGTAATCGCTCACTGATTTACTCAAAATCGAGATTAGACTAAGTTAATCACTAATCAAAGAGTACCCTTTGGTTCATCTAAGAGAGATCAAGCAAAACTTCAAACAAATAAATTGCTAGATGAGAGAGATTTTGATGAGACAAAGGAGAGAAGAAGATTCTCTCTTCGCAGAGCAATTTTTTAGGGTTTGAGATGAAGATTTAAGGCTATAAAATCATGAAACCATGAAATCGATTTGAGAGGTGTTTGAGATCATCCCAATAGAGAGAGAGAGAGAGAGTTCTCCTCTGATTTGGTTTCGTCTACGACTTAAACAAATAAAACTTAAAGCCAATAAAACTTAAACCTCAAGAGCAAAAAAAACGAATATAAATCAATCAGAGAAACAGAAAAAAAAAATCAATAATTATGAATATAAAAAGAAAAACTCGAACAATAATTTAATACGCAAAACACGATTTTAAAATCGATTGCATCCCCGGCAGCGGCGCCATTTGATAGACCATATCAAATCGGGTGTTATAATATAAAAGAGGATTGTCGTTCTTCAGGGATGCATAGATCAAAATCATAATTATATTATCAAATTAGCAAATAGAGATTATAAAGAACTTATTAATAAAGAAAATACTTACAATTGATTTCCATAATTTAGATTTCCCAAGATTCTTCATAAAAACATTGATAAAAACACTTATAATTCTCTGCAAGAAAGCTACGGTTCCCAGAGAGTAAAAGATGATTCCCTCTTCTCTACAACTCTATCTCTCTTTAACCAAACTAAAAGTCCTCATCTCCCTCAACCACTCCTGATTTTGTGGAGACCTTTTAGCTAGGCTTAACTACTAAGTCTTATAGCAGCTCTGGCAGCTCTTGGCACAAGGTCATCTCTAACAGCTCTTGACAACAGATCATCTTCAGCAGCTCTTTAGCTTCTAAGAGTTGGGCTTTAAGGCCGGGCTTGGTTGCAATTGTCCTATTACCTGCAATAGTCAAACATACTTCAATTAGGCCCTGTAAAACATAAAATAAGGTCCCAGATAATATAAATTGAAGGACACAAATAGGCATTTTTTATGCCTATTAATGAACCCAGCTCAAAGTTTCCATGGAGCTGGGGCAGCTCACAGAGTTACGGGCGAATCTCAGCGCCGATACAGATAAATGTGCCGAACTCGAACTTCAGTTAACAAAGGACCGGGAGTTCCAGGAAAAAGAGCTCAATACAGAACGACAAGCTCGTTTGACCGTGCTCAAACGGCATGAAGATCATATGACAACAATACAGACTGCCCTAGAGGCTCTATAAAATACTCAGCAGGCTTCTCCAGCCATAGGTCACGATCAGCTTCCAGAGACCTCCCGTATTTCTACAAGGGAAAGATTGGGACCTCGGGGAGTCGCCAGTAAAGCTATTTCTATGAATCTCCAACATGAACCACATCCCTCCATACATTGGGGGGGGTAAAGTTCAGCCCGATGTCAGTCGAGGTAACCGAATTTCCATCCGCTAGGAGGAAGAGTAGCTACCTCAACATTAAGTTTTAGCGCGAGATCGCCTGAGTGAAGGTACGGACACTCATCATCCGCATCCAGCTCGTCCAGCGATTCAACCAACACGCCATTACGTAACAAAAGAACATATGGACCAACGGATTAAGGAGTTGATCAAAGCACAAGTTATGGGTACTACCGGCGATACAACAAAGTTACAAGGAAGTCCGATTGCCAAGGAACTATTCGATATGGAGATACTGAAAGGTTGCCATACTCCAAAAATTTGTAAATACAAAGGTACTGACCTGAAGGAACACATTCAGCAATACCATGATTCATTGGGGTTGTACTCCAATCTCAACTACATCCTCTGTCGTCTGTTCGCCACAAGTCTACAGAAGGAACCACTCTGATGGTTCCACTCTCTTCCTGAGGACTCCATCTGCACATTGGATCAGCTGCAGAAATAGCTCACCAAGACATGCTCACAACAAAGATAAAGAGGAGAACTTGTATTCTCTTATCGGTCTTAAACAGTCGCATGGAGAGAAGCTCGAAGATTTCTCGAAGAAGTTCTTAGAGCTCGCGTGAAAAGTGGATAACCTCGATCAGAAAATGGTTGTTGCTGCTTTCACCAATGCTCTCCGGCTTGACTGCAAGACCAAAGAATACCTCTTCCTTAATAAACTTGTGACCTTGGAGAAGATGATCACCAAAGTCAACAGTTATGTCGACTTGGAGAGGATGATGTCCGAGCGACAAAAATCTACTAAATCCATCATCTCTACCAAAGACCTATCTACAGATCGAACCAGTGAACCCAAGGAGGAACAGGGAGATCAGAAGTGCACCAAGGGAAACATTGGCTGCCCTTGTAAAGGTGGCCCACCAAGCAAGCCCATCCTCCCAAAATTGAATGTTCGAATCTTAACAATTTTTCTACTGCTGTTGAAGGATCCATTCTGCCGTGTCTCTCAACCGCTGAAACCAATCGATAGTCGGCCATATTGCCTGCATCATAAGGTAAATTATCATACTACTGACAATTATTATGCTCTACAACGGTTGCTTGAGTACATTTTTAAAGAGGGACGGATGCTCGAATACATTGTCGATCTGAAGTCGTACAAAGATGGTAGCTATAAGAAGCAGCTCGAAATTATTTAGGTCAATAATCAAGCTGAGGAGAAACATCTTTACCATATACACCTTAGCAACATGATCAAAATCAATCAGATCATCAATTCCAACATATCAAAATGCATGAGACTATCGGAATGTTGCGATCTCACACCTCAAGACAAAGAAGCCAAGCTTCTTCCCGAGTCGAGCAATCGTCGGCTCGGGATCTCCTTCAAAGATTGCGATATTGGCCATGTCAAGTTTCCGAATCATGATGCTTTAGTCATAATGCTCAAAATGAAGTTTGTCATGCACATAATGATGACCAATACTGGAAGCGGTATTAAGATTCATTTTTAGAGTATGATCGACCAGATGGGTTTGGGCGACCAAGTTATTCAGAGTGACACCGATATCAGTAGGTTTAATGGTTCCAGAGAAGAACGAGTAGGCAAGATCATCTTACCTATTACCACAGGACCAGCCACTATAGACGTCCTGTTCTATGTCATTAATACCAAATCTCACTATCACAGAATTATGGGCCGCTGCTGGATACACAACATAGAGGCAATCGCTTCCACCTATCATTAAGCACTCTGATTCAAACACGACAACAGTATTTATGATATTAGAAGTAGTCAGAAGCTCTCTCGAGCTTGTAAAAATACCATCTCTATTATCCTAGATACTTCAAACAGATTTGTCGCATAACAATTACAGGAAGCTGACCACCTCAACGATCAATCATCTACCGAGGAGCCCACAGAATATATCAACATTGATGGACATAGCAGATGTACTTTCATTGGTACAAAGTTGGTTCAGCATGAAAAAGATGCTCTCATTCAGTTCTTGCAACTCAATCAAGACGTTTTTGCATGTTCTTTTGAAGAAATGCCTGGGGTCGACCCAGCCATGGCCTGTCACAAATTAGCTATCAATATCAACGCCGCAGAGATAAAAAAAAACAACGACGACTTTTACCTCATCTTCGAGATGAGGTTAACACCGAGATTGAGAAGTCAAGTATCCAGACTCGATATCCAATATTGTCGCTGTCCCAAAGAAGAACGAAAAAGTTCGAGTTTGCATAGATTTAGTAGATCTAAGCAAACATACACCAAATGATAGTTTCCCTCTTCCCAACATTCATCAGATCCACAATTCCACAGCAGACCATGACCTCCTATTTATGATGAACGCTGCTTCGGGGTATAATCAAATTCTACTTTTGGAAGAAGATCAAAAGAAGACAACTTTTATCACTAAAAGAGGTATTTATTGTTACAAAGTTATGCCATTCGGACTCAGGAACGCAAGTACCACATATTAACGGTTGATGACTACTATGTTCAAAGCACACCTAGGGAATATCGGTGAAGTCTACATCGATGATCTCTTGTGCAAAATATACAGTCAGCCAATCACATCTCAGATCTCAACACTATATTCAACATCCTTCGATCTTACAGGATGCGCCTCAACCCTGATAAATGTTAATTTGTGGTACACTCTGGCCGCTTTCTAGGCTACCTCATTAGCAAGAAAGGGATTAAGGCCGATCCGGATTAAATTCAGGCTCTCCTCGACATGCCTTCTCCAAAAACAACAAAAAACGTTCAAAATCTTGCTGGCAAGATTGTCTCTATCGACCGTTTCATTTCTAAATATTCAGACCGCTGTCGTTGGCTATTCCTATTATTCTACGGATGTAGTTCAGCCAAATGCAGAGGTCACATGGACACCAGAATGCGAAACAGCTTTTTAGGATCTCAAAACCTATTTGGGGAGGTCTCCCATAATGAGCACCCCAGTAGATAATGAGGAACTGATTATTTACTTAGCAGTCACAGATACTTCCCTCAGCTCGGTTTTCATTCGCCTAAAAGGAAAAATAGAGAAACCAGTCTTCTTCATCAGCAAGACCCTCACACCAGCAGAAACAATGAACTCTAAAATTAAAAAACTTCTTCTTACTCTTATTTACACTTCACAGAAACTCAAGCACTACTACCAAGCTCATTCAGTCAAAATCATGACGAACTACCCACTTCGGGAAGTTCTATCCAAGAAAGAAAAATCAAGAAGAGTACAACAGTGGTCAATCAGTTTGGGAGAACATGATATCAAGTTCGGACGACGTCATTCTGAAAAAAGGTCAGACCGTTGTCGATTTTCTCACAAATTATCTAATTAAGGATCCCGAGCTGGAGGAGCACGACCCTAACCTTACAGAAGAAACACCCGAGGATCTACCTCCCAAGCCATTCGACGAATGAGCTGAATGGATCACTACATCAGGGTGGAGACTTCTCCCAGATGGATCAGCAAGACCCATAGGGTCAGGAATCGGGACCGTTTTAATTACCCCTTCTAATGACAGAATTGAGAAATCAATCCGCTTGGATTTTAAGGCCTCAAATAATATCACCGAGAATGAAGTTCTCATTCATGGACTCTCGACCTCGCTCTTGAGCTCGATGTCCCCGAACTCTTTGTTTACACATATTTACTACTCATCATCCACCATTACTCAGAGCAATACAAGAAAAATAAGAAGATGATCGAATATGCAGCCCTCGTTGTAGATAGGATAAGCAAGTTTGTGAAAGTAACTCTCGATTATCTTCCTCAAGGTAAAAACAGACATGTCAATTCCTTGGCATATCTAGCCGGGGTCTTGGGTACAGAAGCTTGATATCTTCTGATCGAAATACTTTCAACCCCCAGCATTGATCGCATTTCTGTATGCACGATCAACACTGGGGGCGATAAATGGGGAAACGACGATTGGCGAAAGCCTTTCTTAGCCTACTTCTGTGTCGACAACAATTCCAACGGACCACTCCTAGTAGATCCAAAAGAGCGTTGAAAGATGATCAACTACTCGAAGCGTTATACTAATGAAAACGGTGTGCTATACCGCCTTTCCATCATAGGGCCTTACCTCAAGTGCCTCTCCAAATTAAAAGTAGATGAATTGCTCTCGAATTACATGAAGGGACTTGTGGCTCCCATGCCGCAGGTTAATCATTAGCAAATAGAGCTATCACACAAGGAGTATTCTGGCCCGGCATGCGCAAGCAAGCAGAGGAGTACTCCCGCAGATATAACACCTGCCAAAGACATTAACATATGATACGCGCCCCTGCGCTCGAACACTATGCAAGCAAGGTGTTCTGGCAGTTCAAAAGATAGACACTTGATCTCATCGACGATTCCCTAACTCTCTAGGTAACCGCCGTCACCAACTCGTAGCTACTGATTATTTTACGAAATGGGTAGAAGCAGTTCCACTATGTCGAACCAGAGAAGAAGATGTCATCCCTTTTATCTGGAACCACATAATCACTCGGTTTGGGTGCCTCTACCTAATTCGTATCGATAACGGGCCCAAAATTTTGGGAGAAAAAGTTGTAACCTTCCTAAACCACCATAATATCATCCACTCACCATCCAATCCTTACTATCCTCAAGGCAATGGCCAAACCGAAATTACTAACAAAACCATCGTAGATGGACTCAAAAAATGGCTTCACTCACAGAAAAAAGGGAATTGGGTTTGCGAGCTCCCTCATGTCCTATGGGCATATTGTACCACTCCCCGACAATCAACTGGGTGTACCTCATTACTCCTTGCTTATGGCACTAAGGCCATTATTTTTTCTGAATATCATCACCCAGTTCGTGATCATGAGCTAACTGATGAGGAAAATGAGTTCGAGTTGGCTTGCAACCTCAATATGATAGATGAAACTAGGGAACGCACCATCGCTAACCTAGGTCGATAACATCATATGCTTGCCAGATCGTACAACAACCGAGTTAGGAGACGTACCTTCCAAATCGAAGATCTTGTCCTCAAAGAAATTCCTCAATATCGCAAAGAGCCTCACGCTGGAAAATTAGCCGACAATTGGGAGGGTTCATTCATTATCACAGGTTTCTCAGGCCTGGGATCATATTATCTCATAATAGAAGAGGGAATCCCCATTTCAAATCCATGAAACATTAGACGACTGAAACGGTACTATCGATAAAGCGTCTTACTACTCTATTTCCTTTCCTCGCTTTTATTTTTTATTTTTCAATTCCAAAAGTATCTCTATTTAATGTAAATTCTAAACTGATCAATGGAACTTATAAGTTTTTCACAACATCTCTCTACTTACGTAGATTCACCCACATTCTATAGATTAAAGCATAGATAATACTAGCTTTCAATCAATCTTATTCCAGTTAAATAAAGGATAACACTTGGTTTGGCAAACTCTACAAAATATTTGTGATTGTAGCAAGTGTAGAAACTTGTTTCATATCAAAGACTCTGCCAAACATTAGATAGGGCAAAGATAATACTAGCCTTCATCTACTTTAACTTGTTTGGGTCATTTATACTAGTTAGATCAAGGATAACACTTGGTTGGGCTGACTCTACTAAATCTCTGCGATTGTAGCTAGTGTAGAAACTTATTTCATATCAAAGACTCTACCAAACATCAGATAGGGCAAATATAATACTAACCTTTATCTACTTCAACTTGTTTGGGTCATTTATACAAGTTAGATCAAGGATAACACTTGGTTAGGCTGACTTTACTAAATTTATGCGATTGTAGCAAGTGTAGAAACTTGTTTCATATCAACGACTCTATCATGTATAAGATAAGGCAAAAGTAATACTAGCCTTCATCTTCTTCAATATGTCTGCAGCATTTCTATAGTTCAATCAAGTTTCAACTTGGTTTAACTCAACCTATTTCTGCCATTGAAACAAATGTAAAAACTTGTTTTATATCAAAAACTCTACCAAACATAAGATAAGGCAAAGGTAATACTAGCTTTCATCTCTTTCAATATGTCTGCAACATTTTTATAGTTCAATAAAGTTTCAACTTGGTTTAACTCAACCCATTTCTGCGATTGAAATAAATGTAATAACTTGTTTTATATCAAAGACCCCACTAGACATAAGATAAGGTAAATGTCATACTAGCTTTCATCTAATTCACTATGTGTGCGATATATACTATTTATTTTCAGGTCCTATTAAAATAGATGTATTTTCTGTTGATGGGATGTCAGCCATGCTTTACCCTTCAACAGAAGGTCGAACAGAATTTAGTTCGTGAGTTATAACAACTCTGCCCCTCTCTATCAGATCAGCAGGTCGAGGGCCCAAATTGGTTTCCATAAAAACCATACAGTTATCCCGATCTAAATCCACTTTACAAATGATTCCCTTGTCAGGCAGGTTCTTAAACAAGGTATTTTGTTCTAACTCAAGTCTTTTTATTTCCTTTACAAAATACGCAACGGTCAACTTTAATAGGTCTTCCTGTGATGCATGAGCTACAACAATCTTGGAAAAATGATGTCTCACCTTCTTAAGGAGTGACACCAAATGCGCGTACAGGTTCTTCTGATGTACCATTTCCCTGTCTATCAAATCATAAAAAGCTATATTCTCCTCTACTTTTTTACAATATCTAGTTGATTCAGTCTGAACATCGATCTCCAAATTCACCTCCTGAGCACGCAGTGTCACAATTTGTGCATTCAATTCTTCCTGAGCCAAAGTGTCATTTAATGAATCGTCTTTCTTCTTCATCAGAGTTTCCTTTACCCCAATTTCCCCTTCTAAGACTATCTCCCTGATAAGAGCAGCATCCAGCTTATGCTGACACTTCCTTAAGTTCACATTTCCTCTCTGAACATGCCCTTGAATGTGAGACACATCACTTTCCAGCTCTCTAATTTGACCTGAGAGACTAACTTCATCCCCTTGGACTAGAGGAGCCTTAACCTCATTTCTACTTTCCCTTGAGCGTTCTCTAGCCTTGGCTTTCTTAGCATGCGTAATGACTTGTACCAATTCGGTCTTCAATCGTGCCACCCTCTCATTTAATTCGTTACACTTTTGTTGCATTCCCCAAAACTCATTATCCTTAGCAGGTAGGGCTATATGCAAGTGTTCAGCCGCAGCTTCCGAAGTTGATAGATTTTCTCGAGCTACCCTCAGCTCATTATTTTTTTCAACCATTTTTTATCTCAATCGCTACAGATCATTTTTACAATTCTGAAGATCAGATCGAAATTATCCCTCCGATCTTTCTAGCGCCTGAATACGGTATTGAGACAATTCAGCCTGCTTACCCTTAACCATCAACGTGTCAACCCGACTTTAAAGCTTCGCGGCATGTTCTGTGATCACCGCTACCTCTTTTAGCCCATTGCCAATTTTGACATCTTTTTCTTCGACCTTATGATTGAGGTCGGAAACAGCCTGGGTTGCCTCCACAAGTTTAAAATGCACATTTACGTGTTGATCTTCTCTGTTCTCATTCGTCTCCCTCATCCTATTAAACTCCCCTGCAAATTCCCGGTTACATTGGAGTACATTGTCCTCACGCGAGCGAGCTGAATCCAATTCGACCTATACAATATAAAGATATTAATGCAGTTCGGTTCAGAACACCATCAATATACATATATATATATATAATATATATATATTTCATTTCTAAAATTATATATGATTTCTAACATCAGCGGTGTGCAAATACTTTTTGACTAAAAGGTCAGGATACATTATCAGATAAACATTCCATGAGGTATATTGTAAAGTCTAAGGTATATGCTTTCGATATGCTACTTTATATAAAGTGCGTTGAATTTTTCTATGCACTATATTAGTGTTATTTTCCTAAAGCTAATAGCAAAAATTTCGGTCTACATCTACATCCTATTTACTTGGTAGTTTTATGTCGATATAACATACAAGTCAAAAGACCTATTCTGATCTAACCTGCAACTCCGCTTGTGAAGATAGCAAGGCTGTAGAGGTCTCTCTCACCCTGGCAAGCCCGATCTCTAGATCTTTTATTCTGAGACTCATTTCTCTAAGTGCCTACAAGAGGTTTATAAAAAAAAGTCAACCTACATAAGTCTCTTCCATACACACAATCCAACAGTTTACAAATATTCATACAAAAGCACATTTTACCCTACCTTCTCATTATCACCCTCCGGGAGTTTGGTGTCATCCCCTTGATTGTCAAGCACCGTCTGACGGGAGACATCGTCCATACCATCAACGACCTCTACCGCTACCTCTTCCACTTCTTCGTCATCTTCCTCCTTGACATAAGCGTATGCCTTAATTGCATCCACCTCATCCTCAGAATACCCCTTCGACATCAGGTGGCCCCCCAATCTTTCGCGCTCCGCCTCCACTTCCTCAAGGGTCGCCCTGGCCTCCAATTGAAGATGGCTAATCACCACTGCATGAGAAGCCTTCAGAGCCTCTAATTTCTTTGTTTCCTTGAGAATATCCACCTTCGATCGAACTAACTTCTATTCAAGCTCGATTTTTCCCTTCTTCAGCTCGGATTTCTCTTCTTCAATTCCGAGCCAAACGCCCCTCATCAAGCGAGCAACCTGCAAAACAAAATTCAACCTCAGCGTGAGCTTGGAACGCAAAACATAAACATATTTCACATAGTAGACATAATGACTTACCATCTTGCTCATGTCCTCTTTACCTTGAAGAGCGGCCAGCCTAGCCCTTTCCTCCACTACTTTGAGATCGTCCTCAGCAGAAGGTCATTCTTCAGCGACCTTTTCCCCCGACCTCCCTGAAGGTTCGATCCTTCTCCTTTTTCCTTTTTCGTTACCCTCACCACTTTCCAGTGGTACCAAAAGCCGACGGACGCTTCAACATTTGTTTCTTTGAAAACGTTCGAGCTAATTTGCTCGACGTAATAGACTCCGGCTGAACCGAACTATTTATTTTAGGGGTCATGGTCATATTGGTTCGGCCTTCCCCACCAGTTTCAATCTTCTTCCCATCATCAACCCCCGACATCAACCTGGTCGATTAAGATTTTTGAACCTTTTTCGATTTACTCCCAATCCTTTTCTTCCTGCTAAGGCCGAGTCCTTCCAATAAAAACTCGAACTCAACCTCTTCCTCTGCAACTTCGTCCAACAATGAATCTTTCCTATCTACTCAGGACTTTGGACCTGCCATGCACAACATTTATTATTATCACAAAAGATCATCAGTTTGCACGTATCAATATTATACTTTATGCATTGTTATACTTATTTTATTTTATAGTTCTAAACAGAAGATCCAAAGGTTCTTCATCATCTCTCTGAAGGCAATTACCCTTCACCCATATTACGTTGTCATTCCAGGCTCGACCTGCTAAATTAAGATTAAAGAAGCGACGCCGAGCTGTACTCGCACAGAAATATGCCCTACCACCGGCCTTATAATTCTTCACCTCATAAAGCTATAATACGTCCTCAGGGGTTATCCTCCTCACTTTCCCCTCATTTTCCCATTTTTCATTCAGATGATCATAAACAGTTATTACCTCTCACATATTCGCGTTCAATTGAACAGGACATGCCCCAATCGTATTCATAATCCCCTTCGCCAAATTGGTAAGGGGAAGACTCAACCCGTACTCTAATTAAGATAGGTAACACAAGAAACCCTCTGACAGGTTACTCTGAACATCCCCATCAAAATATTCTAACAAGATCGATTCATCTATACCCCTATTTTATTTTTCCTCTTCCAAATCGGCCAACAAATAAAAATACTCTTCTCCCGTCGCTACCATACACCCCCTAAACATCCTACTAGCGTATTCTACACAATTACCCCATTTCCCTCCTTCGATAGCTTTGGCTTTACAAAATTCTCTAAATACATCTAAACCAGAGGGATAGGCCACCAATTTACCAGAAAAACCTGGAAATTGCTCCAATACCAATTCGCGAAAGTATACCTCATAGAAATACTTGGCATATTTAAGTTTCCTATCCTTCACATCCAATCCTTCGAGCTGACATTCTCTCACTGGTAACTCAGCATCATAACCAAACGATCCAAAAATCCTCTCCCGCACTTCAGCGATCTTAATGGCCAGTCGTTCTTCAACGCCATGACAAATGCTCTGAGACCGAGTCTACACCATCACAATTACTTCTCCTTATTCAAAAAATAATTATTACCCTTATTTATACATTTATACAGCACTTTCTGCTCAAAATGTAATTTTAACATTTTATCTCGTAATAGAAAACCAAAATCTTGAGATAGGCTATTTGAACTTATCCCTTCACTCCAGTACCTACATTACATTATTGTTTCTAGTTGAGCTTAATTTATCAAGAGTTATTCTTCTATCGACCTATAGTAGCTTGAATTTTTGCGTTACATATTTCCTACAATTTTTCTCCCCCACATGTTTAAACATATAACAATATCATACTTACATCACAAACGTCAATTTCCGCACGTATTTATTTCAGTTTGAACATCACAATAACAATGTTTTTAATATTTATAAAATCCTATTCATTTCATACATCCTACACGGTTCAGTTCGATTCTAAGAGACATTTTCTATCTACATGGCACAAGTAATTGGATGACAATTTTTTTTTCATATCGAAAATATTACATACGATTTTACAGATAATAAGTTTTTCAGTAAATCAACCTCAGGTATATCATAAAGGCATAATCTGTCCAACACCCAACTCCAGGTACTTTATAGATAATAAGTTTTTCACTACTTTTTAAAAGTTACAGGTCATTCAAGAACACCGATGCATCAACTCCTTTAGTTCTTCTCACTTCAGTGATCTTTCACCCTGATACAAAGCAGAAATTGGAACCGACAAAAAGTATCCCTCGCATGAGTTTGGTTGAAGTCAAATCGAACTTCAAATGGAAACTATGCAAGCAATAGTCTCAGTGCTATAACCAAATTCTCGAACTGAAGGTCTTTTGAGCGCCAAAACGTGATGGAAATACAGAAGCATACTCCCACTAGTTATCTCCCTCCTCAACTACCATCACCCCCTCCTCTAAAACCACCACATTCGAAGAGTTGGTAGGGATGATGAGGGCCCGACCTTATAATCCATGATAATACAAGAAATTAGCATAATTGCCCCGCAGTTATGCCTATCCCTGCATATGAAGCCATAACCCTGTCTTCCATAAGAGTACGAAGACAGGCCCACTGGTCCTCGCCTGTCAAGACGACGGCATAAAACCTCCACTTACAGTAGAATTCTTCCTCAGCTTCAATCGCTTCATCTTCCGACATGCCATGATAAGTCAGAGGAACAGGAGCGGGTATCGACATCTCCAAGGATTGATCACCGAAGTATTTCAACTTCAACCTCTGCATTTCAAACGTAATCCTCTCTTCAAGGACCATACTACGAGTCTTCACCATTGTTAGAATTTTTTAGGGAATTTCACAAAGGACGAGCGTACTCTGCTTTTAAAATCTAATACATGTATCATTTATATAACCCTGCATTTAATGTGTAGGTACATTTTACCAAGCGTCATCATTCATTACAGACGCAACTTTTTGAATCATAACTGTTACATACATCAGTATCCACATCCTCATTAAATACACGTCATTTCCCATATCCTGTGCAAGTTCCACACAGTCAATACCATCATTATTCTATTTCAATTATCAAAATTTTTAACCCAGATTATAAGTTGATCGTTTCTCAACCAAAGACACTCGTGACTTCGGTTGCGAGGAGGCGATTGTAGGGACCTATCCCTCGATCTCACCCAAAGTCAAGCTCGCATAATTCGAATTACCTTCATCTCAGACTCACGCATTTTTAACATATTTCCCCAGTTAACATTCCAACCTACCCATGAACTGGTTAAGAACGTGAGCCGAGCTTAAACCAAAAAACCTTATCCAATCAAAAACACATGTCTTCCACAAACTCATCAGTTATTCAGTCAATCGCCATTAACCACCTTGTTCGAAAAATGTGCTCCAGCAAGATGAAGAACTGCGGAGAAGGCCTATATAAAGAAAAAGTTCTAGAAGAGACAAGGACCAGAAAAATTACACAAAAGATCATTAAGAAACTATCGATTCGAGATTCTCAATAAATATTACAAACTTCTTAGTTACAAGGTTAAAATCATTTCTATATTTATAGATCACTTGTAATAAAGATATCCGCCTCAAGCAATAAAGATACTTTCACAAAAATCCTCCACACGAGGTTGTGGGTTTTTTTACCTATTCAAAGATTTTCCACGCTAAAATCGCATATTTTATTTTTTACTTTCTATTATAATATTGTTACAGGTTCATTGGTATGATAGCGAATTTCAAGCCATTTCGAGCTTACAGAATTTGGCCATTACACTTATCGTAACAAGAAACATAATATTTGACCAAATCCCTGACCACCATTCCTTACATAAGTCAAGCTCATTCCAGTTCGAATCAATTCCTTTATAGATTCAAATATCACAGCTCGAATCAATTCATTTACAAATTCCAAAATAATAGTACATAGAAATTCTACATATGAATTCGATATATTACAAAAGGAAAATGCATAAGAAAACTTGCACAGTAGACAGACAAAGGGAAGGCGCATTTTATTTTTTTTAAAAAGGTTACAAATACGTTTTGTCAGCGAAAACCTATCTACAACCAACACAACTACACGGACAGGCCTCTTCCACGTCCATAACAATAACCCTATCTTCATGCTTCACAGTCTCTTCAGCCAAAAAATGAAGACTGTCCAGAGCCAGAAGAATTCTTCCTCCGCAAAATTCACTTCCTCCTCATTCATCCCTTTATACGTCGAATCCACCAATACGGGAGTGGGGTTGGCCAACGATTGCTGCCCAAAATAGCGAGTCTTGGGCTCTTCAAATTTAGCTTGGACACGTACAGGAAACGCCTCACAACAAGTCTGAGATCTAGTCCTCGCTATGGTGCAGATAGAATGAATGAGAAAGCAATTTTTTTTAGTAGGGGATATATTTAAAACCTCCCAAGTTTATGTTACAAATCCTAACAGTCAAAAATGATGTCATCAACGTACATTAAACATTTGCCATACTGGTCAAGTCAAACCTGGTATTTGAGAATGAATGTTGGGAATGATTATACCACATTAAATGAGTCAAGATAAAGATTGTTATTGCTACCAATGTAACAGTCCGGGGAAATCCTATACAGTTCGCAAGTCACAGTTCGAGCCAATCTTCTAGATACCCCATATAAACAGTTTGAGACATTTTGCTACATTTTACATAAACCAGGTCGAGGTAATTTTTCTACAATGCTTACCAGGTTCCATACCATATACAAAGAATACAACAAGCCAATCAACCAAACAACACAGATAAGGATAATAATACAAAAAAGATAAATTTATTTTGTAACACAGAGGTTACAAATAAGGTTGTTTATAAACAATTCCTAGTTATAACCAATACACCCACCAGAATAGCCCCTACAGTCGCCCCTCGCAGCAGCAGAATCTTCATCTTCAACCGTCACGTAGGCTAAGATATAAAGACTATCCCTACGCTCCACTTTTGTCAACATAACATAATAATGTTGACAGAACCAGAAGAAGTCTAATTCAGCAACCTCATCTTCTAACTCGTTCATCCCTTGGTAGGTCGACTCCACAAGTATAGGCGTGGGGTCTGATAGAGACTGCTAGCCAAAATATCACATTTTCAATTCTTCGTATTTGGCCTCCACACGTCTCACAAATTCTTTATAGCGAGTCTGGGATCTTGTCTTTACCATGATGCAAAAAGAACAAGATTTTTATAGCCTCCAAAGTTTTAAGTTGCAAATATCAACAATTAATAGGAGTATCATCAATGCGTTTTGGAACTCTGAACGTTTGGTACAGTCAAAACATATATTCGAGAATCAACTTTAGGAATAATCCCCACACATTTAATACAATACTAATGAGCCTTCTTAACCAACACTACTCGTGCTCTTGGTTGAGAGGGGGCAGTTGTAAGGACCTATTCCCACACTCGATCTCACAAAAATTTGGATATCGACCTTCGTATAAATAGCTCAAAGTAACAACCACAAGAGTACATCAAAAGAAGTTATTGCAAGTCAGAAGAGTCAGACCGTTATGCAACCATTATGTAGGTCTATCAAAGCCTTATTGTAACATTTGCAATTAAAAAAGATAATGGTCATAATATGAGACCTAAAAATAGGATCGAAAAATAAAAGATGAAGACAAAGAATTTTATCTACAAAATCTAGACATAAGTATTCAGAGCGTTCGTTGTAATAGTTAATCACTCAACCAATAAGATCATCTTTTCTAAATCCTCAAGAGAGGTTATGGTTTTTACCTATTCAAAGGTTTTCACGTTAATTCTTATGTGTTAGTGATTACTTGTTATTGCTAACATCCTGATCGTATTTGGTGTGAAATATTAAGTTTGAGATACGAAATTAGGCTCTTACATTCACTATAATAAGTAGTCACTTAATCAATAACATCATTGTTTTCTGAATTCTCAAGAGAGGTCGTGGTTTCTACCTATTCAAAGGTTTCCACGCTAGATCATTTTTTATTTGTGATTATTTGTTTACTGTCTAGTATTATTCTCATCTTCGGTGTGAGAAACTAAGTTTGAGCTCCAAATTTAGGCTCTTACATTTGACATCGTTTGTAGGAACCACAAGTATCAAATCCAACAGTTACTAGTCAATCTTACGATGAGAAATCCTAGTTAATAAGCTCTACAGCCAACCAAATTATCAAGCTCTTCACCAGCTTTCTGTTCAAGCTTATCCTTAAGCTCATTACCAGATTAAAGCTCAAGCTCAAGCTCAAGCTCAATACCATCTCATAGGCCAAAGTCGATGCTCGAGCACATTATTAAGCTCTTCACCAGTTTTTAACTATGCTCCATGTTTAACCTCAATGTTAAACTCAATACTCGACCTCAGCTTCAGACTTAATGTTCGACCTCAGCTTCAGACTCAATGCTCGACCTCATTATTAATATTTTCAGTAGCTCTCAACTAAGCTCGACGATCAACTGCATTATTAAGCTCTTCACCAGCTTTAAACTAAGCTCCATGTTTAACATCATACCTCATTATTAAGCTTTTTGTCAGCTCTTAATTCAAGTTCGTTAACAAATATCGTATCCAATAAAGTGCTCGAGGTCGAGGTACTCGAGGCTATTATAGCTTATTATGAAGCTCATATCCAATAAGGTGCCCGAGATCGGGGTATTCGAGCCAGTTACAAATTCATTTTCAAGAAGAATGCTCGAGTACAAAACTCATGCTCATCATCAGATAAAAGCTTATTGTCAACTCTTTATCAAGATCAATGCTTGAGCATATAACTTACAGCTCGTCGCCAAGTCAGTAATTGGTTCATCCAATCTGACCAAAAGAAATCATTGCTTGCTTCTTACATAAGCCAAAAATATTTGACTCACTCAGTCGAGCTGAGTCATGTTCAAGGTCCCCACAGAAGCCATTGTTTGCTTCATACATAAACCAAAGGCATTTGACCTACTCAATTGAGCTGAGTCATGCTCGAGGCCGACGTAGAAGCTACTTCTTGCTTCCTCCAACAAATAAACCCCAAGTATTGGATTCAGTCAATCGACTTAAATCATACTTGGGGGCGAGCTCGACCAACATATTACAGTTCAACAATTGGTTCATCCAATTCGACCAACACAGTACAAACAAGCAATTGGTTCATCCAATTCGACCAACACATTACAGATCAACACTTAATTCATCCCATTCGACCAACATATTGTATGTCAACAATTGGTTCATCTAATTCGACCAACATATTACAAACAAGCAATTGGTTCATCCAATTCGACCAACACATTATAGGTCAACAATTGGTTCATCCCATTTGACCAACATATTACAGGTCAACAATTGGTTCATCCAATTCGACCGACACATTACAAACAAATTAATTGGTTCATTCCATTCAACTGCCATATTATAGGTCAACAACAGGTTTATCCAAATTGGCCAACATTTTACAAGTCATCAATTGGTTCACCCAATTCGTCCAAAACTTGGAAGCGGCCTTGAAGCTCTTACATTACATTGCTTCCAACATTTAATACATAACCCTCATGCATTAGACTCGGTCAATAGACTTGAATCATAGTCGAGGTCGACATTGAAACATTTTATTGCTTCTTACACTTATGCAAACCCCAAGCAATATATTTAGTCAATCAACTTAAATCGTACTCAATGGTGTCCTCAAATTCCCAAAGGCAATCATTGACGACATCGGTAATGATTACACCATAATCAAAATAAAATCATCTAGTAACGGATATAGGATGAACTTCTCGGCCAAAACCACTTGGGCAATTGTAAGGGAGTTGATATAGTTAACACAAGTTTAACTGTTCAACCCAACGAACCTGGTCTATCTTACACATCCAACCGAAATAAACAAGTTCAAAATTTCAGTTTGACGGGGTTTAAAAATCACCATCAAACTTAGGCTAATATACGTTAACCACAGGAGTTTGACCTCCGGCCACCTCCCCACTATCGCGTCTAGGTCGAACCAATGTGAAAAATTAAAAATACCCTTACATTTATCAAACGACCGAAGGAAGTGTTTTACACTAGCACAATGAAAAACTAAAGATGTCACAAAAAAATGTTTTTCCGTCCATCATCGCCTTCTTCTTATTTTTCTTCTTCACCTCTCTCTTTCTTTCTTCCCTTCAATCTCTTCTCCTTTCCTCTCTTCTTCTTCTTCTTCTTCTTCTTCTTCTTTCTCTCTCTCTCTCATTTTCCCCAATCTTTACCCATCTCCTTAATCTTATTTTTCGTCTCTCTCCCAAACCAAGCTCTCTTTGAGGCTCTCTAGCCTCCAGGTCATCTCTCATCACGCGGTTGTTTTCCCCTCCGGTCACCGGATTACTTGTAGTACCAAAACTACCCTCAGGAAAACGACATTATCCACAAGGACCTCGCGAAGTATATCTCGAGATTCTCTACAATCCATCGTACAAATTCACCCTTCTGTCTCGCTCGTCCTCAAAACTCTCCTCTCTTTGAAGACGAAGAAAGCTAAACGTGTTTGTTCCCAAAACCACCCATTCTCATATTTATTTCTCTCTCTCCTCTCTTCGATTCCATTTGTGCCCTAATTTACTCGCTGATTCATGCTCGATTTGATCAAATCATGATTTTTTCCAGAATCACTAGATCTGTTTCCAGGTGTACACGGTTCCGATTCGAAAAAGTAAGCTTTTTACCCATCCGGTTTTTTTTTTTTTTTTTTTTGTGTGTGTTTGTTAGAGTGGTTTAATTTGACCCAAGTTTGGTTTTGCAGAGTGGGTTATTGGGGGATTTTAGGAGTGGAGCCCCACGAGCTAATGGGAACATTGGAGGTGGGGGTGATGGCGAATTAGGGCTTTTGAGGAGTTATTTGACCTCTATTGGTGCAAATAAGGGGCGTTTTGCGAAGTCGTATGTGAATTTCGCTCTTGGGAATCCGAGAGTTCATCGGTATTTCTCGAGTGAGAGGCCGAAGAAGAAAAGTAAGGTCTTTGATGATGTTTAGTGGGTTAAGTGTTTTAGGGTATGTTTTGGTGCATTTAAATTTTGTTGATTTCATGTCATTGTTGTTTACTTGTGTAGATTACGAGAATTATTATGTTAAAGATAAGAAGGAAATACCTAAAGGGAATGAGCAGAAAGCGGAATCTTCTAAAGGTATGTAGGAGTTAATGTTTATTTATAGTGAAGTGGATTGTCTTGGAAAATGTAGTTGCAGGCTTGTAGCTCAGAGTTGATTATGAAACTTTACTCGACCCCTTTATTGTGGATTGCTCTAACCCAATTTAGCCAAACTACTCTACTGCCACAACGTTTTTGAAGTAGATTGGTTGTAAGCCCCAGAACTAGGCATGGTGTCATTGTGTTGGAGATGTAACTCTATGAATGCTTTATTTCTTATTCTAGGGCCCGACTTGTCATTATTAAGAGACAGAGATATGGGTTTCGTATATGGCAAATTGGAGGTTTCCAGCTCCATGCTCAAGTACATAGCACTTCTTGGGTCATACTCCTATTGCTATCTTGTTAAGTTCAGTCATGTAATGGCGAAGAACCAACGCTTGATTGAGACAGTGATACATACTCTATCAGAATTCAGAAGAGAATTCCTTTCATGTCGATAATGATATTGGCGATTGAACTCTCTTTTTCTTCAAATATTATGTTTTCTCTTTTCTTCCATTTCCCTAAATTATCACAATTTGGTAAACTTCCGTGTAAAGCTCTTTTTTTATAAACCAGAGGTTCACCGGGTTCATAATTTGTCACCACCAGCCCAACTACTTTGTCATCATGTAAAGTTCTTCCTTTTGAGGAAAAATCAATACATTCTCACCACACTTGTGAGAAGGACTAGATCTCAAAGTTAATACATGTCCCACAATCTTCCTGTTATTCTTACACCTGAAGCCACAACCACAACCCTCTCCAATGAATTGCATTTCATTTCTTTTATTAGTACCTGTTTCTCATAACGTAGAAAAATCTCAAGGTTGGCCAGTGATGTAAAGATAATCTGATAATGGTACACTGGAGATGTAATTCGAACCATCAACATAAGCAAGCTAATGTTGGATAAACATCTCAGTAATAGCTCAATAATCCATAGGTTGAATCTAGAGTTACCAACCAAAATGACGGACCATGAGCTGCAAGTAAGTGCCACCTCCCAATGATCTGAGAACGGAGCAAGCTACCTATGGGACTGTGCCATCTACAAATAATATCTAGAATTATTATCTGCCATATATTAAGTTTAATCTTGCATCTCAACTCGTCTGAAGGTGGGTGTTTTTGTTTAAGAGTGTGAAACAATTATTTGATAACAGTTAGCGGAAGGAATAGAAGATTGCGAGCTTCAAGGGGAGGCTGTCTTTTAATCCAGGTCCAAGTATGAGTACAATTACAGTAGAAGCAGTATATCATGGGAAGAGGAACAATGAGTTTCCAAGCCCAAGAGATATGCCTTGAATTTCAAATGTTCATGACTATATCTTAGCTTAGCTATTTATTTAGCTGTTCCTCTTAGCATGATTTTAGTCTACTTAGATGATAAGGTATAAGCAAAAGGTTAGAACCTGATTGTTACTTTGGTTCATTTTGTATTTACATATACTTTGGGTAAACTCGAAGTGATATATTTAGGTTTGAAGGATCTCGTGATATTCTTATTATTCTGTTTTTAGTAGGCTTAGTGTTTTCCCCCCGTTATGGATAAGTAATTTCATGACATGAGTTATCTCAGGTTTTCACAAAAATATAGTGGGTTACTATTAGAATTTTGTATTATTGGTTTTTTTTTCTTTATTATAAGTGCAATCGACATTTAGGCATATTTTGAGGCAATTTTTTTGTTACTCTTAGAATTTGGTCATCTTCTTTCTCTTAAAATCAGCACATTATACAACTTTTGATATAATACTTCTCTAATCCTTCTGCAGACGAAGCCAACACGGAGGAGGATAGCTTCTTAAGGCAGTTGCAGAGTTATATTACTCCTCTGATATTTATTGGGTTGGTGCTGTCATCATTCTCTTTTGGTTCTCAAGAGCAGAAGCAGGTTGGTATTCATTTTTATTTTGTATAAAAAGTGTTGCGCATTCTTTGCCTTTTATCATTATGGATTACAATACCAAAACGATACTTTGTCCTATTTTTTCTTCTTCAATGTCCTTTTTGTGTACTATTTACGTGGCATATATGGTGGTCATTAGCCAATCTTAGTGTTTAATTGCTACGGTGTATTCCACTTTTACGGGATGAATATGTGATTTGTATTCTGATATCATTTTCCATTTACTTTTGCAGATAACCTTCCAAGATTTCAACAACAAGCTCCTGGAACCAGGATTAGTGGATCACATTGTCGTATCCAATAAATCAGTTGTGAAAGTTTATGTGAGAAATTCCCCCCGTACTGGTCAGACCAATGACGATGTCCAACGGGTGCCTATGGATGAGATGCCTGCTAGAGGAAAATCGGGTCAATATAAGTACTATTTTAATATTCCAAATGCTGAAGTATTTGAGGAAAAGTTGGAGGAAGCCCAGGCAGCATTAGGGATAAATCGACACGATTATGTTCCTATAGTATATGTGACTGAGATGGTTTGGTACCAAGAATTGATGAGATTTGCACCAACAGCCTTACTTTTGGGGACTCTCTTATTTTTTGGACGAAGAATGCGGAGTGGCTTGGGTGTTGGTGGCGGTGTTGGAAAAGGAAGGGGTGGCATATTTAACATTGGAAAAGCCCATTTCACGAAATCGGACAAAAATACGAAAAACAAGGTTAGTTGCATCTTTCACGTTGCTCGCATCCCAATTATTTCTTGCCCTTTATGGCTTGAAAGTGTTTTTTTTTCCTTCTTAAATTAAATGAAATATCTTTGTTTATCAAATAAGAAAATTAGGTTCTTGCTAATCCGAATACTGAAAGAATACTGTCTGATGTTGAATCTATGTCATCATCTAAGTCTCCAACTTAGCCTGTTGGCTGGGTTGACAGTCATCCCGAATCCTACCCAAATATCAAATTTATCAAATAGGCCCAACCTGCTGTTTGAATTCCCTTCCCCATGCTCAACCCAATGCATTTTTAAAGGCATTTATTTCAATGTATGTATTTCGAACTTTTATCAGCAGTACAACATTTTGGTTTATGTACTACGTTACACTCAAATCATCTTGTCCAAAAAAATACTGCATCGAACCAGTATACTGGTACTATCAATACCAAATGCGGCGCGGGTTAGCTAGGCTGCATGAAAACAAGATTTGACCCGATCCTTTATTTGTGCGAGAGCCTTGAGTATTAGGATTTTGACCCTAACTTTGATTGGTTCTGGAAGTTGAGTTTAGGTTGCATCCGCGCAGGTCCCAGCTCATTCTCTTCCCGCCCTTCTTTATAACCAATATGTTACTCTGCATGGCCTTCTTGCACCTAATCCTAAAAATACCTACTCATCATTATGATTTTCTTTTGGTCCAGATATTTTTCAAAGATGTGGCTGGCTGTGACGAGGCAAAACAAGAAATTATGGAGTTTGTGCATTTTCTTAAGAATCCCAAGAAATATCAGGATTTAGGAGCAAAAATCCCAAAAGGTGCTCTTCTTGTTGGTCCTCCTGGCACAGGAAAAACCCTTCTTGCAAAAGCAACTGCTGGAGAATCTGGCGTTCCTTTCTTATCCATCTCTGGCTCAGATTTTATGGAGATGTTTGTTGGGGTTGGACCGTCTAGGGTGAGAAGCTTGTTTTCTGAAGCTAGGCAGTGTGCCCCTAGTATAATATTTATTGATGAGATCGATGCAATTGGTCGGGCAAGAGGACGTGGGGGCATGACAGGTGCCAATGATGAGCGTGAAAGCACTCTCAATCAATTACTTGTTGAAATGGATGGATTTGCAACTACTTCTGGAGTTGTTGTACTTGCCGGCACAAATAGGCCAGACATTTTAGACAAAGCTCTGTTGAGGCCTGGTCGGTTTGATAGGCAAATTACTATTGACAAACCTGACATCAAAGGCCGTGAACAGATATTTAGGATCTACCTGGAAAAGATTAAACTTGATAACGATCCATCATATTTTTCTCAGAGGCTTGCGGCCCTGACTCCTGGCTTCGCCGGGGCTGATATTGCAAATGTTGTTAATGAAGCTGCTTTAATTGCTGCAAGGAATGAGAGCGCACTGGTTACTATGGATCATTTTGAGGGAGCTATTGATAGGATTATTGGTGGTTTGGAGAAGAAAAACAAGGTACTTTTTTTTTTTTTTTTCACTCCTAGTATTGTTTAGATTTACTTAAATCGTCTATAATATTAATCTCACAAAAGTGTTAAAAACTTCTGGATGTTACAAGAATCCACTTGCATCAGTGGTCAAGCTCTAAAAAACACTTTCAAGTTTTAAAGCAGCGTAAAACGACAATGAGTAGGTTTTCATTTGCTGGTACTGTTCTTAATTGTGTTATATCTTTTAGAATGGGAACAAAACGTTTTGGGGAAGGACTGTTGTTTTTAGACTTTTTATAGAAACATGTGTAGGATGCCCTGCCCCTAAACTTAGTGGCAGTTATCACCATTGGAAATTCTCTTATCTATCTTTTCTTTTCACATCTTCATAAAAAACTAAGCAACTGCATGCTATTCCTATTTGGTTAAGCAGGTAATAAGCAAGCTGGAACGAAGAACTGTTGCTTATCACGAATCAGGTCATGCAGTTACTGGGTGGTTCTTAGAACATGCAGAGCCTTTGCTTAAAGTTACTATTGTTCCTCGTGGTACTGCCGCGCTAGGTTTTGCTCAATATGTTCCTAATGAAAACCTTCTAATGACTAAAGAGCAGCTCTTCGATATGACGTGTATGACCCTAGGTGGACGAGCTTCAGAGCAGGTACTTTTTTTTATCTGAATGATATATGTGCACTTCGAAAGATATATATTTGAAAGTGTTGTGGTTTTGGTTGACGTAGAGTGTCAACATACTTATGTTGTGCTCTGCGACGACGGCAAAGACAAGACAATCTTGTGTTTTCGTCTTAATGAAGACATTATACACTTTTGCCTCTATCCTGTTACCATTTCTGGGTCAGAAGATAGGGATGTCCTTAGTCACAGTAAAAGCCACTTTTGTTTCAAGGACAATTTTTTGGGGTGCAAGGTGTGTACAAGCAAAGTTCTAATTAACCTTGGTCTTGGTGTCTGGCAATTTACTCAAAAACTCAGCAGTCATAAACACAATTTTACGAATCCAAAACTAAGCTTTCAGAACAATACATGAGAAAAATGAAATGGTGTTATAATATAAATATCAGTATCATTTGGATTCGTACAAGTAACATAATAGCTGCAGGGGTTCAAACACGATATTCAGATTGCTAACTAGGGTCTGAACTCCAAGTTTGCTCGCTTGTGCAGGTTTTGCTGGGGAAGATCTCAACTGGAGCTCAAAATGACTTGGAAAAAGTAACGAAGATGACCTATGCTCAAGTAGCAGTGTATGGGTTCAGTGACAAAGTAGGTCTCGTTTCTTTCCCTCAAAGAGACGACACTTTCGAAATGATCAAACCCTACAGCAACGACACGGGTGCAATTATCGACAAAGAAGTGAGAGAATTGGTTGCCAAAGCCTACGAGCGCACTCTCCAACTAGTTGAAGAACACAGAGAACATATAGCACAGATTGCAGAGTTGTTGCTAGAGAAAGAGGTTCTGCACCAAGATGACCTACTACGGGTACTAGGGGAGCGTCCATATAAGCCAGCCGAACCCACTAATTACGATAGATTCAAGCAAGGTTTCCAAGAAGAGGAGAAAGAAGAAAAGAAAGAGAAGGAAAGCACGAATACCTCTGCTGAGAATCCAGATGTGGAGGTCGTTATGGCTTAGCTTAGTGTTGCAACAGGTTTGAATGTGAGTATTTGGATGAAGATGGGTAATTTAGCCGTCATCACAAAGTTGTATGAACTAATTGAGGTAGGAAAAAACATTAGATTTGTATACTAAATGGATTCCACCCTCTCTCGTCTTAGGCTAAATGTACAGTTTATTTTTACTTTTCCGTAAAATAATATATGCCCAAGTGATTTCTTCAATTTGTCGTAACCTGCATTTCATAGTCTAGTATTGTTTGTCATCTCATACTTTTCCTTACTGTGTCAGCAATTGTTTACAACTAGAAGGGATCAAACATTACATCATATAACTTGCAAGTTGAGACCTCATCACTAAGACAATTTTTGTTATGGCAAAATATCGTAGTTAAAAAAAAATTGGGCGGTGAGAGTTGCCAATTTGCATTTAGGCAATCCTTTTCAAGGCATCTTTAAGACTAAACACTCTAATGATTCTGGTTTTGGATTCTCCAGCTTGTTGCTCTTATCTTCAAACATATACCGGGTAAGCTGAATTTCTCCGTGTTCTCGATATCTGATGTCCTGATGCATGGTATTAGTCCCTACACGCCTTAGGTACCCCGCTGAAATCTTTTATGTTGTTGAAATGTGAGTAATTTGAGCTAAGTCTTACTAGTTTTTGATCTTGTGTGTATCATTCAAACACGATATCCACGTTTATACCATTGATTGATGCAATCATTAGTGTACATGAAGCATGTGTGCCTAACAAAATGTGCAAAACACCAAAGTACAACTGTAGATCCTCCAAATCGATTAACGTCTTAATCATAAACACCCACATCCAACCTGTAGTTGAAATAATTGAGAAAAAAAAAAAGATTTCTTGAACTAAACGAATCATAATAAGATGCTTCCTAAACCCTGAACTACTCCCTCAGATGTGCCTATCAACTCTGCGAAAGACGTCGACTATAATATTAAAAGGCTTGTTTGAACGGGAAAGGAGAGGACACAACAACGTTCGTTCGTTCAACATTTCCTTTTCTAACTAATTTATACTTAATTCGGTATAATTCGGTTCCCATCGCTTAGCATTTGAATTATTGTCCCTTGATCCCATTAATCAAACTTCAAGTAGCTGTCCTTTTTTTTATAAGCGCAACAATACAAATTATGTCATGCTCCCTCGAAATGGCTAACACCTCTTAAACTCATATGTATATAATTTAATTGTACGTTATACCGCCTCAATTATTTATACTATTTAAAATTAATATCATGACTTAGACGCATCGTCATTGTTATGAAATTATAATACTACTAATTAGATGATAATTGCAATGGGTTCATGTCATTGAGTCATGTTTAACTTTGAGAAATGCTAACTGGAACTTAAGGTTACGAGGCGAAGGGACCCCTTCTATATGTATCTGCCACGCCCAAGAAGAAAATTAGAACTTGAATTGTATTAGAAGATATAGGTTCTGGGTTAAGACCATTAAATACTGCACTAGTCACTACTACGACCTAACACACAATGGCTCACCATAAAAAAAGCCTATAGGAAAAAAATTCTGACCTTACACTCAAATTCATTGGTCTAGCCTAATTGTACATTCTGCCACGTGAGAAGAAAATTAGAACTTGAACCATGTCTTAAAACATGACAGGTTCTTGGTATAAAAAATACGACCATTAAATTGACCCTTACCGCAGGATCAATTGGTCGGTCTAACTTAATTGTACATTATTGATCAATTGCAAGTCTTCAAATGCATGTGAGCTCAAAAAAAGTGGCATATGTAAAAGGTGTTGTATTAATATTTTGATGAACATCCATAAAAGAAGAACTAGAGGTGAAAGAACTTAGAACTCTCCCATTTTTTTAGACCTATTTTATTTTATGATTATGATTGAGGGTTGATGAAGAAGGACAACTCTCCTCCCCTCATGTCCCCATCCATTCTGTTTTAAAAATGTTATATTATTAGGTCATTTAGATTACCCTTTTTGTTATAGAGAAAAGAAACGTTTTTTTGGAAGAAAGAGAGAGTTTGAGCCAAAGGTTTGTCTATTTAAACTCCACTCTCCTCGCTTATCCTTCTCCCTCCTCCTCCTCCTCATCCTAAGCATTTCTCTTTCTCCTTTGAGATTTATGATCTTGAATTCATAAAAAAAAATCTTCAAGTGTCTTACTCGGGTAAGTTTCTTAAGTACAAACATTTTTATTTAAGTTTCTTTGTTTGGAGAAACTATGTTATGGTGTTCTTTGCTTTTATTCCTTCATTTTGTTCTTGGGTTTGCACAAGGTATATAGGTTTCTTTAAACCCCATTTTATGGTCGACCATGATAAGGTCATATTGATTTAGAGTTTTAGACCCCAATTTATGGCGCGAACATGGTAAAGACAAGTTTCTTTCCTATTTGAAAAAATATTCGAAAAAGCTGTGGGGCCCCAAACTGTTCATATTGATCTCAATAGTTCATTGGTGAAGATTTTATGTTTTACCTACTTCACTAATCTTGTGATTTTCTTTTGATTTGAAGATTGCTCTTTGGTAGATATGGTCCATATGGAGTACGATGACAGATTCCTACATACACCGAGGGATAAATATGATTGTCTTCTTTTTGGTAAACTATTTTATTCAAGAAATTTTTTATTCGTGATTAAGAAGATTTTTAATGGTGATTTTGTTTGATCATGTAGATCTAGACGATACGCTCTACCCCTACAGTGTTGGTATAGCAACAGAATGCAGGAAAAATATAGGAGGTATACTATATGCTCCCAGGACAATTTACTGTATCAGTTTTTTAAGCCTATAACTTTAACTTATATTTATAATTTTGGTTTTACGCTATTTTATAGATTATATGGTTGAAAAGCTTGGCATAGAGGAGAGCAAAGTCGATGACCTGTGTAACCTATTGTATAAAAACTACGGGACAACTATGGCTGGTCTTAGGGTAAGATTTTGAGTCTCCTTTCCTGCTAAGCATTTGAAATACTAATCCCAAATTTATCTTTATCGATTTTCTTATTTCGCAAGCACTTTCTTCTTCTCTGTAGGCAATTGGCTATGATTTCGACTATGATGAGTACCACAGGTACCCTTTTCCCCTTCTTTGATGTGCAATATTTAATTTTTAGTCCTAGCGTGTGTGGCAAACACTCAATGATTTTAGACATGTAGAGCTAACTCTGGTTTTCCAGTGAAGATGATCACATTATCATGGAAGTGAAGGAACATTTTGATTGTGTTATAATTATGTATTTTTTTCTTATGAAATTTATAATTGACCGTCTTCTTTCATGTTTTGCAGTTTTGTTCACGGTAGATTACCTTATGAGAAGTTGAAACCAGACCCTGTTCTCAGAAGCCTATTACTAAGTCTGCCTATTCGAAAAGTTGTAAGTTTTGTACCTTACATATGTTTGTGATTAGTAAAATTAGTAATTGATTTAGCTTGTATAACCGGGTTCTGATGAACTGTATCCTTGTTTTGGAAATAGATATTTACAAATGCCGATAAGATACACGCAGTTAAAACTCTTAGCAAACTTGGTTTGGAGGACTGCTTTGAAGGGATTATATGTTTTGAGACGCTGAACCCCATCAATAGGAACACTACAAAGATCAATTTGTGCAGAGAATCGTTTGATATTATCGGGCATTTTGCTCAAAATAATGATTGTTCTACTCTTCCTAGATCTCCAGTTGTCTGCAAACCGTCTGAATCAGCTATAGAAGAAGCTCTGAAGATAGCTAGTATCAAACCACAGAGAACAGTAAGATGATCAAACACTTTCTACCAATCTAATTGTGGCCATAAACCATCTGACCCAGAACAATTTCTGTTAAATGTTCTTCGGGTTTATATTAATTCATCTGAACTAGTCCTTCTGCTTACGGGTTCAATATGTTTGTTTCAGATTTTCTTTGAGGACAGCGTCCGCAACATACAGTCTGGAAAACGCGTAGGTCTCCACACTGTGCTGGTTGGAACTTCTCACAGATGCAAAGGGGCAGATTTTGCTTTAGAGAGCATTCACAACATAAGAGAAGCACTGCCAGAACTATGGGAAGCAGACGAGAAGGTTAGGTATTCAGGCAAGGTTGCGATTGAGACCTCTGTGACAGCTTAGCTTATTTGTTGTATCTGGATTTTGTAATCTCACACCCATTCCTCCCGTGTTGTTTAGTGAAAGTAAATGTTCTTCGATGTAATTTATAATCAGTTAATAAAGTTAATTTTGGTGTTACCTTCTCAGGAGTTTACGCACAGCTATTTTACAAAACTATTTCAAAGCAATGATTATTGCACCCACCCGTTTTAAATTGCAAAAAATAGCTTGTTTGCATAAATAAGCACAAGTTCGTTAACATTGGCTCTTCGTGTTCTCTGACAACTTCGTTTTCTTCTTTGATCCAAATTATACCTATCAATCTCAGAAAGCTAAAATGTAGATCAAGGTCAACCTGTCAATAAGTATTTCTTCCCTGTGAATGCTTGGAACTTCTGCTCTTCCTTCTTCTCAGGCTCTGATCTAGTTTCCTTAGGAGCAACCTAAATGGTAACAAATAAAACATTGATTAACTCAACTAACTATGAGATCATGAATCAACTCGAGTACTAAAATAACTTGATTGGACATTTGTAACAAACCTTTGGTGTTACTTTTGAAGCTTGAGTACCATCTGACCCAGAAATGAGCTTCCCCTGAGATTTATGTGCAGAAGAATTAGATTCAGTATCTACTTGTCCTGGAGTTGAAGCTGGTTGAGCACATTCTACTACTAAACCGTCCAATCGCCTTGCAACACCTCTGAATGCAATGAATTTAGGCTCTTCTTTGGTGGGCTCCTCATTACATAGACATGGTGTTACTTTTTTTGGCTCTACATAATCAAAAGAGGGCGGTGAAGCTGGTTTAGAAGATTCCATCAGTTTTCCGTCCAATCGTCTTGTAACACCTGTGAATGCGGTGAACTTAGGCTTTTCTTCTACGATCTCCTCCTTAGTTGCAGCCTTACCCAGGGGAATTGATGGTGTTGGTTTTGGGCGCTCTACATAATCAAGTGGGGGTGCAAAATCCACTTCGCAGTCTGTCTCTATAATAGTTACTTCACGAGATGGCTTTGCGTCCAGAATATCAATGTAAAACTTTTTATCATTATACGGCACCATGATAGTGTCCCCTACGGTCAAGCAAGAGAAGTTCCGTAATGCTATCTCCAATCTGCCCAAAAATAGAGCCATAAGAAAAATGTAAATATGCCAAAAACCTTGAAACAATTCCTGAAAATAGGGAGATAACACCGGAATAAGTTACTTACATGACTTTCGGGTTGGAGATAACTAAGAAGTCCTTGGTATGGGGCTGCAACTTAACATATGTTCCCTTCTTCAGTGATGAACTTTTCACATACACAATACCTCCTTCTAGTAAATGCATGTTCTCCATCATCTGGAAATGTAAAACATACAACCATTAAAAAATCAAGAAAATAAAAAATTTACTCATTCGATAAACTAATGAGTAATTTGCTTGCTATTCATACCCATTGCGGCAGGTAAACAGCTCCCTCTTCAGCAGTAAACTCCATCACTCCACAATGCGAAACTCGCTCAGCAGCAGGATTGGATATATTAAACAACATTGGATAGTCAATGCGAAAAGTTGCTGCAAGGAGAAAAAAAAAAGCAGTATGCATGTTAATAAAGTTCGTGATAAACAAACAGTGGATCAGACTAAATAGAAAACGACATTTTTTCCAGGATGGAATAATTGCTTACATAGTCGGTCAAGAGCAGATGGAGGCATTATAATTTTATCACCGTTTTCCAAATGAGGCTGCAATAAAAGGAAACAATCAAGATTAACAGGATATACAAAGCAATAACTAATAAGTGAAAGGATGTTTAAATCAAGTGTTGAAGATAGCGTCTTATTGTACTTCATGTGGAGAAATTATCTTTCCCCCTTGGATCCCTTCCTCCTGTTTTGCTTGTTATTGTTGAGGTGGATGCCAGGAAACTTTACACGAGGGTATAAACAGTATGAGCTTAGTAGTATACAGTATACTCAGGTCAGGGGTCCTTGCCTTAACCCCAGCTTGCTCAGAGAAAAAAGAAGATAGTGTCTTATCAAACGTCGGAAGGGAGTTTTTCACACTATGTCACAGCTATTCTATGTGCTTATTAACCCGAGAAAGAAAAAAAAATCCTCCCTTCTTAATCCTATACAGTACTTCCTTCTCCATCGCCACATCACGTAGCTTGTGACCCCTTTGGACTTTATAAAATATTTCCAGGGGATCCTTATTCTCAATTTGTTGCACACACAGCTTGTTGCACATATAATGTCCCTTATTCTGATACATCGATTAGAAACTTAGGCACCCTTTAAAATCTTAATCTTTAGATTTGTATAAACTTATCCAACCCTAAATTGTTATCTAGGATATATATTTGAAACATAATGAAATAAGTTCTAGGAAAACATGTTGATCTCTAAAATAGCTATTATTATACTTTTAGTTGTAGACAAACCTTTTCCAGGAAAGACACGGAGTAACAATGGTAGGCCTGTTCAAACAACGACTGTCCAACGCCATCGTCATCAGACTCATACTCATAGTAATCTCCGTCGCTGTTACTGTCATAGTTCATGTAGCTCTGCAAACATCCATAAGCAAAAATGCTGAACACCCGAATCGAACAAACATAACTTTTCAAGCATAAACCCGTAAAAATCTTAATAAAACTTACCATATTTCACCACTTTGCTTGTTCAAGTATCTGTATATCAGCAACAAAAAACTTGGGTATTTAAGTTTTTCTTTCCTGATATTAAACAAGAGAGTAGATATTTTAGCCAAATAAGAACAACCCCATTACTAAATCATTGCCAAAAACAACTATTTTAGTGAAGACTATTGCAATAATAATGAAACCCCATTAACAAGAAGCCATTAAACTTGTAAACATACCTAGAAATATCGCAGAAAATCGTAAGGTTAGGTTTGGTTAGGTTAAAAAACTCAGAGAGAAGTTATTTATAGTGGGGTCTTGGGGTTTTGGGATTTGAGTTGTTGTGGGATCCTAACCCATAACAGAGAAAAGTAGAAACTTTCTAATGAAGTCTTGAGTTTAGTCTCATAGTCCACATTGGATTCTTAATTAGTTGAGAATCAGACATATCAGATATTAGGACGGATATTATGAGTTTTCAGGCTTCGGTTTGGGTTTGGAAAAAACTAGTAGCCTAGCCCAAAAGTATATATATATATTTCAAATATTTGTTCGGATTGGTCGGTTTGCCGGAGTGAACGAGCAAACTGAGCTCTAAACTAAACTTCAGATATGCAAAATTGTTTGGTGGAAAACTTCTGATTATACATAGTTTCATCGGTTTTTACGGGTTTAAGCCTTTACGGTGATCAAAATATTAGTTAATTTCGTCTCCAAAATTTCACAAAACCGAAGAGTACAAGTTTTCCAGTTTTAAACTGATGTACTCACTGAAATATAATGCTAATTGCATCAAAAAACACAATTTCGACAAAATTTCATGTAATGAAAGAACCGTAGTATGGATCTTATGAAAAAACAATGAACTCTTAGTCAACAAGCTGCCACGAATAAATATTCCTACAGTTCAGATACACAGCAATTCCAGCTCAGGGTTTTGGTGTTTTGATAATCAAATGATATAAGATCCTTACATAGCTAAACATTACATACAGATATTACATTAATTCCACGTGCTCTGAATTCTGCGGGGGAAAAAAATCCTTTTTCATTAGCGGAAATTTCCTAACATTAATTCCACGTGCTCTGATGACCTCTTCAATCTCTAGCTATAAAGCCAAACTAGCTCTTCTCGTTTAATAGTAAAGCCCTTCGTCTTGCCAGATGTCAACTAAGAAATCTACCATCTCCTGTGATATTCATATGGAGAAAAAAAACTTATATCAGAAAGAGAAATCTCAAATGCGAGTACTATTTCCGAAATATGCCACTGAGGGGATGTGAATTTAGATATCAGAAAGCTTACAGGTAGCGGAATTCGGTCAGGAAAAGGGCGATTGGTTAAGAGAAGATTGTCATATGTTGTGGACGGACTACAAGAAAATGAGAACTAAAGTTAATAGTTTGTATATTCAGCTGATTTCATGAAACAGATAAGCAACATTAACAACTATCCACATTACTATCAAGTATCAACAGAACGTACCTTATAACTGGCTCTTGTTTTGTTCTATGCAATTTTTGAGATTGATCTCCGATCCATTTTGTCCTTTCCTCGTGCCATGCTCTTGCAGCTAAAAAATGACCGTTTCATGTTTAGTGTAAGAACAGGATACCAGCTTCCTAAAAACAATATATGACATGATTCATCTTCTAGGAGTAGCACAAATGGACTAACTAATTCCTCTTAAAGTTTCCATTTTCTTTTAGCTTTCCCTAAGCTTCCACGCATGCCCTAACTACTGTTCCTTGCTTCTCAATTGCGCAGGGCTTAAAAGTTCCATGAGATATATTTGCAAGTATCTAACGACAAAAAAATGAACATGTCTCGTGGCTAACTGTCGTAAATTGTTATCGAGACTACATCAAAGCAAAGTTTCATATCTTGGGGATGATAGATTTTTGGAAGATGAATGACGTGAAAACACGAGAGTCTGCTTTGGGGTCATTAGACTTTTATTGCGAAGTTCTACAAGAGCCCAAAGAGGTAGTGCCCACATAGACTTTCTTGACAACTTAATATAAAAAAAATGACCGAAGTAGAATAGACAAAATTATGAGCATCAAACCTCTAAAGAAAGAACGGGTTGCCATTAACATAGTAGAGAAAAATCGAATGACTTTGTTTCAAAGTGAATATGCAGACCTTGGTTGACGAAGTTCGCATTGTTCTCTCCTAGTTTTCTTTCTTCATTGGCAGTTATCTGACCTGCTGAAGGTTGTTTGTTGTGGGAGTGAAAATTGTTGACATAGTTTTCCATTACCTCTGAACTGGATGACCATTGCCTTCTGCGTGACGAATATTTTCCTGTGGTCCTCTTACTGGGATATCTTAACTTTCTGTCAATAGATGGTTCAGATGGGGGCAACTGGGATTTGGCCAGACTTCCAACACAACCACTGTTCTGTATTAAAGCAGATGTTCAGCAGGATCACTGTGAAATTGTTTTCCAACACAGTTTACAAATGAAATATTATAACTTTCCGAACTTGATTGGACACAAAAACAGATCTGATACCATCTATAAATCCTTGTAAGTGAGAGGATAGGTGTCTTTGTCAGACACTTGCACTAGATGTCAAACTCTAATAGAGCATTGCACAATAAACAAAAAAGTAATAGAGCACATATGGCATTACGCAGGATTTATTTTCACAAGAGTCTCATGCTAAAATGTATGCCGTGCTGTATGAGACATTCAAATCTGATGCACAGAGCTATGTAAATTAATTTTCCAATAGGTGAACTACGCTTGAATTTTTTTGTACTCTATTCTTTGGCCATTGAATTATATAGGATTTTGAACCACACATATTATTTATCAAGTTATTAGCACTGACTCTGGGCAGGGTTCTTACTAAGCCAGAAAAGCACTTACCCCATTAAAGCTGAAAAGTCACGTGCACAATACTACCCATTGAATACAGCAAAAGCAGAGTTGGCACATGATTTTGTCCGCGCCATTAAACAGCTGAGTAAATTACTTTCTGTTCTATCAGTATAAGCATCAAAATCTTGTACAGGAAGATCTGGCATATAACACAGTTGCCCACAATTAGAACACTCCGGGATACAAATAATTCGGAAATCTACTTGAACTTCTAATATTATTTCACCTTAACCAAGAATAAAGAACAAGTATTTCATCCATGTCAGATACTACTCATCTATTCTCATTTATTTCTTTCGAAGTTACATATACATATACATTCTATATGCATATGTATAATAGAAAATAAGTATCGCTAAATCCAAAATAAAAATATATTAAAAATACCAATCTCCTCACCAAATCCATACTCTGAGTTCATCTCTGGACTCTGGGGTGTCACTATATCATGTTTCCAATATAAACCATGTATGACAGTGCTCTAATCAATTTAATAACATTGTAATAACTAACAAGCATTGCGTTATTTTTTCCCTAGACACCTAAATGATATTACAATCTTATATCTTACAATGGTATTAATTCCATCAGTAAAACCAATTTCAACTATATTAAATGATCTCTAATAGACATTTATGCAAACAAATATCATGATTCACTCAAGTCACCATCCAACTATTCCTATAAAAAACTATGTTGCTAAACCCAATCCTTAAAAACCCAAATATCATCTCTTAATTCTTAAAACAACACTACCCCAACTCATAATCACAACTTATATATATCTAATATCAATGAAACAATAAGACCCCATTTAAAAAGTTACTAGTCAGAAACACTCATAGAAACCACAAAACACTACATAGGTGCAAAAGAGATGGTTGGGGTACCTTATAATGTTGGAAACATCACAACAATGGGGTCTTCTGATGAAGAGAGAAAACACATGAAGTTTGGATTTCAAGAGACGTAAATCTGAGGTTTATTATGTTGGTTGACTATTGTTTTGATTTTGGCAGAACCATCATCAAATCTGAGGTATGGGGCGATATTACTAATATTATGATACGATAGGATGGTGGTTGGGACTTTGGCTCACTGCTGAGAGCACATTCAATAAATAGTCCCACCCAACGCGCCCCCACCTGAGCCGCCCCAAAAGGAGGTTCAGGATGTCAATCAACCTAAATTAGTACGCTAACTATTATTAATAGGTTGGGATCTTGGGTAATTGTTACTTATTTAATTAATAGTAATTATATTAAGAGAAGCTCCAACAACAAAGGCATGTGATTCTGGTTTGGCATACCGACATAAATAAATCCCATATTGTTTTCGTCCAACAAGGAGTTACGGTTTTTTAGCCAAGCGTTGAACTGTTCAGTGCACCGTCCCAAAAACGCCAAATCATTTGGTGAAACAATAAACAAATTAATTCATTAAAGATGCTGAATTATACGTCAACGCGCGCTGAACCGTTCAGCTTTTGCCACATGAATTTAAAAGAAGACGGGCGCTCAACGGTTTAGCGCCTATGCGGTATGCAAATACTCCTCGCCAAGTTCAGGTTTCGCATACTTTGGAAGAGTATGGGGGTGAGTATGTTGAACCCCATACATGTGTAGGAAGGGGGTTTTGCAAGAGTATGTGAAAACCGTAACAGCACAGCATACCATGCTGTTGGAGGTACTCTAAGTATCTTAGTAATTCGATTATCTTCTATGTTTAGACTAATATAATTAGTAAAAAGTAGGCTAGTTTATTATTTTAGTAAGTGAGTTATATTAGAAGTGTTGTTGAGGAGATCTATTTAGATTGTAATCTTACAATGGAATAATCAAGCAATAAGAAATATTTATTTATTTATTTTCGATCTCTAATTTTCTAGCTTTGTTATTTCTGACAATCTTTTTCTCTGTGAATTTCTATCTTTCTTTTAAAAAGTCTCTCTTTCTCTATAATTCTGTTCTTTCTCTTCTAAATCACAACAAGTAACTATTATTTGGTATCAGAGCCTCTGATCACGTATGACGCTCACTCAGATTCAAAAAGTTGTTAGTAAGATGGAAGTCGACATCGCAACTATGCTCAAAGCATAATAACTTTGACTAAACAACAAAACTCCACAGCAAAAACATTGTCCGAGTTATAATCACAACAAACCACAATGTTGGATTATTAAACTCGTATGGGTAAATTTTTTGTCAATCTAAACGTAACCTTAATGAAGCTGATCTCTATCACAGCCGAAAAAGTCGTGGAGCAACCACAACCCCAAGCATCACCTCCATTATTGTCGAATCTGGTGTACCTTATCAACACGGTAAACTCTTTATCATCTTTGCAACACGTTATACACGGGTTGATTTTCCAAAGTTTAGCGGTGATGATCCATTGAGTTGGATATGTCAAGCTCAACTATTTCTTAAGTACAATCAAACACCGATGAACGAGCGAATTGCAGAGGCCTCATTTCACTTTGAGGATAAGGTAGTTCAATGGTTTCATTAGATGGAGGACACGATATCCACGTGATCTTGGGATGGGTTCCAATCTGCTTTATGCACAAGATTTGGGGCATGTGAGTATAAACGGCCGGGGGAAATTCTAGCTTGGTTAACACAAAAAAGTACTGTTTAAGAATATTTGGCCTGAGTTTGAGAGACTCTCCAACTTAACCATAAAGATTCTGGAAGCTTTCAAGGTATATTGTTTTGTGGGCGGACTAAAGGACGATATTTACGGAGAAGTGAAGATACTCAACCCAACAACTCTTATCTAGACAATTGGGTTAGCTCATCGGGTGGATGAAAAATTGTTAGGTCAAAATCGTCATCCAACGGAGATCAAAGGTACCCCTCAAATTCAGGTGCATCGCCTATGAACAACCGAGATGGTCATGAGACATTGTAGGGGTCTATCCCTCAATCTAACCCAATTCGAGCTATTTCCAGTTCGAACTACCTCCATATCAGACTCACGCATTCCACATACGACATAAACAGTCAGCATTAACAGCTACGCCATGAACTGGTAAAGAACGTGGGTCGAGCTCAACAGAAAAACATGAACAAGTCAAAAATACCTATCTTTCACGAACTTAACAGTTACTCAGTCAAGCACCACTTACCACGTTGTTCGAAGAACGTGCTTCAACACGGTAAAGAACTGCGGAGATGGACTATATAAAGAAAAAGTTCCAAAAGAGACAAGGACCAGAAAAATATATCATAAATCACCAAGAAAACTACATTTTCTAGATTCTCAAATACTCAAACTTCTTATCTACAAGATCAAGCATTTCTAGTTCGAGAGATCACTTGTAATAGGATATCAGCGTCAAACAATAAAAGTCACTATTAGAAAAATTTCAACTCGAGGTCGTGATTTTTTTACCTATTCAGAGGTTTTCCACGCTAAATCACATATGTCATTTCTTATTTCATATTAGTTTTTATCACAGAAACATTGATGAAAGAACTAATTCCGAGCCATCTCAAGCTTACGGAATTAGGCCATTACATTTAGCGTCATCTGTGAGAAAGAAAACATTTCCACGATATCCTATAGCATACATTCATCCTACTACAAATTTTAATCATGGTCACTTCCAGACGACCAACAACTGGAATCCAGCTTGATCTTTCAGTCGGGCTGGAACAACTTACAGAGCTACGGGCAACTTTCCACGCTGAAATAGAGAAGCACAATAAGCTTGAACACCAGTTAACTCTTGACTGAGAGCTCCTTGAGAAGGAGCTCAAAGCCGAGTAACAAACTCATTTGGCAGTGTTTAAACGACATGAAGACCAGATGACAACTATGAAGACTACCTTACAAGCTCTGTAAGATACTTAACAGGCTCCTCCAATAAGGGATCGCAATTAATTTCCAGAAACCTCAAAGGTGTCTGCGCGAGAAAGATTGGGACCTTGAGGAGCCACCAGCAAAGCTATTTTTAGAAATATTCAGCACGAAATTCAACCTTCCATTCATTTGGGTGGTAAAGTTCAGTCCGAAATTAGCAGAGGTCACCGATTTTCCAAATGGCAGGAGGAAGAACAACGACCTCAACCTTGAATTCTAACATGTGATCGTTTGAGTAAGGGTACCGATACTCTTAATCCTCAACCTCTTCGTCAAGCCACTCAACCGACACGTCAATATGTTACACAAGAGTATATGGATCAGCGTATCAAGGAGTTGATCGAAGCACTAGTTCTGGGCACTACAGATGACCTTACCAAGTTATAAAGGAGTCCAATTGCCAAAGAACTATTCGATATGGAAATACCAAAAGGTTTTCATACTCTAAAAATTCGCAAATACAAGGGCACCGATCTAAAGGAGCACATTCAAAAATACCGTGATTCATTGGGGTTGTACTCCAATTTCAACCACATCCTCTGTCGTTTGTTCGCAAAAAGTCTACAAGAAGAACCGCTCCGGCGGTTCTACTTTTTACCTGAAGATTCCATACACACATTCAACCAGCTGCAGAAATAATTCATCAAGACGTATGCTTACAACAGAGACAAAGAGGAGAATTTATATCCCTTAATAGTCTTAAACAGTCACATGGAGAGAAGCTCGAGGCTTTTGCAAAGAAGTTTTTGGAGCTCGTGCGCAAATTAGACAATCTCGATCAAAAAACAACTGTTACTGCTTTTACCAATGCGCTTCAGCTCGACTGTAAGGCCAAAGAGCACCTCTTCCTCAACAAACCTGCGACCTTGGAAGATATGATCGCCAAGGTCAATGGTTATGTCAACCTAGAAAGGATGATGTTCGAAATGCATAAATATACTAAATCTGTGCTAACCATGAAAGGTCTATCCACAGATTGAAGTACTGAACCAAAGGAGGATCAGGGTGATCATAAATGCTCCAAGGAAAACACTGGCAACCCTCAGAAAGGCGGTTCACTACCCAAACTGGTCCTCCCAAGGATGAATGTTCAAATCTCCATAATTTTTCCAATCCTCTTTAAGGATAGCTATACCGTCCCTCTCAACCATTGGAACCAATCGAGAACTGCCCGTACTGCATACATCACAAGGTAAACCATCATTCTACTAACAATTGTTATGCTTTACAGAGGTTGCTAGAATTCATTTTCAAGGAGGGACGGATGCTCGAATACATTATCGACCTGGAATCATTCAAAGATGACAGTTATAAGAAGCAGCTTGAAGTCATCCAGGTTGAAGATCAAGTTGAGGAGAAACATCTCTACCATATACACCACAATAACATGATAAAAATCTATCAGATCACTAACTCTTGCCGATTCAAGCGCAAGAGACTGTCAGAATGTTGTGATCTCACACCTCAAGATAAAGAAGCCAAGCTTCTCCCTGAGTCGAGTAATCACCAGCTTGGGATCTCATTCGAAGATTGTGACATTAGTCATGCAAAATTTCTACATCATGATGCATTAGTCATAATGCTCAAGATGAAGAAGTTTGTCATGCATACAATGATGATCGATACTGGAAGCGGTATTGAGATTCTCTTTCAGAGCACTATCGACCAAATGGGATTGGCCGATCAAGTTATTCCAAGCGACACTGATATTAGTCGATTCAATGGTTTTAAAGAAGAACGAGTAAGAAAGATCATCTTACCTATTACCCAGGACCAACCACCATTGACGTCATCTTCTAGGTAATAAACGCCAAATCTCGTTATCTCAGGATTATGGGCCGCTACTAGATTCACAACATAGAAGCAATCACTTCCACCTATTATCAAGCTCTCCAATTCAAACACAATGATGGTATCTATAAAACCAAGGGTAGTCAAAAGCTTTCTCGAGCTTGTGAAAATACCGTCTCAGTAATTCTAGATACCTCAGAAAGATACGCTAGATAGAAATTACAAAAAGTTGATCACCTTGATGATCATCCTTCAACAAAAGAGCTTACAGAATACGTCAATATTGATAGACTTAGCAGAGGTACTTTTATCCGTATTAAGCTGGTCCAACACGATAAGGATACTCTCATTCAGTTCTTACGACTAAATCGAGACGTTTTGCGTAGACTTTCAAAGATATGCCTGGGGTCGATTCGGCCAAGGCATGTCACAAATTGGCCATTAACATCAACGCCACGGCGGTCAAATAGAAATAGCGACGACTATCACCTCCCCTTCGAGATGATCTTAACATAGAGATTGAGAAATTAATCAAAGTGGGATTCATTCGAGAAGCCAAATATCTAGATTAGATATCCAACATCGTCGCTGTCCTTAAAAAGAATGAAAAAGTTTGAGTTTGTGTAGATTTCACAGATGTAAGCAAAAATACACCAAATGATAGCTTCCCTCTTCTCAACATCCATCAAATCCTTGATTCCATAGTAGGTCACAAACTTCTATCTATGATGAACGCTACTTTTGGATACAATCAGATTCTACTCTTGGAAGAAGATCAAGAAAAGACCACTTTCATCACTGAATGAGGACTTTACTGCTGCAAAGTCATGCCCTTCAGACTCAAAAATATAGGTGCGACTTATCAACCGTTGATGACTACTATGTTTAAAGCACATCTTGGGAAAGTCATGGAAGTCTACATTGATGATCTCTTATGCAAGAGCATACAGTCAGTCAACCACATTACAGATCTCAACGCAATATTCAACATACTTCGATCTTACATGATGCGATTCAATTCAGAGTACATTCAGGTCGACTCCTCAGCCATCTCATCAACATAAAAGGGATTGAGGCTGATCCAAATCAAATTTGGGTTATCCTCAACATGCCATCTTCAAAGACAACAAAAGACGTACAAAAACTTGCCGATAAGATTGCCGCTATCAACAGATTCATTTCAAATCTTCAGATTGCTATCACTGGATATTCCTACTACTCCGCGATTATACCAAATTAGGAAAAGTTCAGCCAAATATAGAGATTCAATGGACGACAGAATGTGAGGCATCTTTTCAGGATCTCAAAACCTATTTGGGGAAATCTCCTATAATGAGCACCCTGGTTGAAAATGAGGGACTGATCATCTACCTAGCAGTTACAGATACTTCAATCAACTCGGTTCTCATTCAATTTGAAGGAAAAATTGAGAAGCCAGTCTACTTCATCAACAAAACCCTCACTCTAACGGAAATGAGGTATTCTAAAATAGAAAGACTCCTTCTAACTCTTGTTTACACCTCATAGAAACTTAAGCACTATTTCCAAGCTCATTAAGTCAAAGTCATGATGAACTACCCACTTCGGGAGATTTTGTTTAAAAAAGAAAAATCAAGGAGAATGCAACAATGGTCAGTCAGTTCAAGTGAACATGATATCAAGTTCGAACAACGTCATTCCAAAAAGGGTCAGGCCATTGCCAATTTTCTCACAGATTTTCCAGTAGAAGATCTCGAGTGGGAGGAGCGCGATCCTGACCTTGCAGAAAAAATTATAGAAGATCCACCCACCTAAGTATTTGACGAGCGAGCTGAATGGATTACAAGGTAAGGGTGGAGACTTCTTACATTTGGATCAGCATGACCCGCAGGGTCAGGAATTGAAATTGTATTGATTACCCCTTCCAACGACAGAATTAAGAAATCAATCCACTTGGATTTTGAAGCCTCCAACAATGCCACCGAATACGAAGCTCTCATTCAAGGACTCGACCTCGTACTTGAGCTCGGCGTCCCAGAACTCTCAGTATACACAGATTCATCACTCATTGTCCACCATTACTTTGAGTAATACAAGAAAAATGGCAAGATGATCGAATACACAACCCTCCTTGTAGATAGGATGAGAAAGTTTGCGCAAATAACTTTTGATTATCTTCCTCGAGGTAAAAATAGACACGCCGATTCCTTGGCTTATCTAGCCGGGGTCTTGGGAACAGAAGCTCGATATCTCCAGATCGAAGTAATATTAACCCCCAGCATTGATCGCATTTCTATATGCACGATCAACACTGGGGGTGATAAAGGGGAAGATGACGATTGGCAAAAGCCCTTCCTAGCCTACCTTGGTACCGACAACGAATGCAAAAGACCCCTTCCAGCAGATCCAAAAGAGCGCCAACAGCTGATCGATAACTCAAAGCGCTGCAGAAATCGAAACAGTTTTTTATATCGTTGTTCAGTCACAGGGCCTTACCTCAAGTGCCTCTCCAAAAGGAAAGTGGACGAGATGTTCTGCAATTTACATAAAGGGACTTGTGGCTCCCATGCCGCAGGTCGATCACTCACACACAGAGCAATTACATAAGGAGTATTTTGACCAGGCATTTGCAAGCAAGCAGAAGAGTACTCACGTAAATGCGATACATGTCAACGACGTGGACAAATAATTTGCGCCCCTACGCTCGAACTACATACAAGCAAGGTGTTCTGGCCATTCAAAAGATGGGCGCTCGATCTTGTCGGTAAATTTCATAATTCTCTAGGTAACCGCCGATACCTACTCATAGCTAGAAATTATTTTACAAAATGGGTAGAAACAGTTCTACTTTATCATACCAGAGAAGAAGAGGTCATCTCTTTTATATGGGAACACATCATTACTCGGTTTGGATACCCCCACCTAATTTGTATCGATAATGGGCCACAATTCGCTATAGGAAAAGTTTTAGCTTTCCTCAACAAGCACAATATCATTCACTCACCATCCAACCCCTACTACCCTCAAGGTAATGGCCAAGCTGAAATCATTATCAAGGCCATCATGGATAGACTTAAGAAGAGACTTCACTCATAGAAAAAAAACTGAATACGAGAGCTTCCTCATGTCTTATGGGCATACCGTACCACTCCACGTCAATCAACCGGCTGTACCCCATTCCTCCTCGCCTATGGGACCAAAGTCGTCATTCCAACAAAATACCATCAATTGGCCTGCAACCTTAATTGGATCGATGAGACTAGGAAACAAGCCATTGCTAACCTAGATTGATATCACCATATGCTGGCCAGTTCGTACAACAGACGATTCAGAAGCCATACTTTCTAAATTGACGATCTCGTCCTCCGTGAAATCCCTCAATACAAAAAAGAGCCACATGCGGGGAAACTAGCAAAAAATTGGGAGGGTTCATTCCTTATTATTGGTCTCACTAGCCTGGGATCATATTACCTCATAACCAAAGAGGGAGTTCATATCTCAAATCCTTAGAAAATTAGGCGACTGAAATGGTACTATCGCTAAGTCCCTCACTACTCCATTTTAAATTCTTGTTTTTTCCATTCCAAAAGTGAGATTTTTATCTCCATACAATGTACATCATTTTCTATTCAATGAAAACTTCCAAGTTTTTTCCCACTCGACTCTCTACTTGTGTAGATGACATATAGATTATAGCAAAGGTAATACTAGCTTTCAATTGACCTCTATTCCTATTAAAGAAAAAGTAAAACTAGCTTTGATCAACTCTATTATACTCTGCGATTAAAACAAATGTGACACTAGTTTTCAATCAAGGAACTCTACCAGACATAAGATAAAACAAAGGTAAAACTAGCTTTCATCTCTCTCAATATGGCTGTGACAATTATACTTTGCGATTAAAACAAAGGTAATACTAGTTTTCAATCAAAGAACTCTACCAGACATAAGATAAAGCAAAGGTAAAACTAGCTTTCATCTCTCTCAATATGGCTGCGACATTCATACTCTGTGATTAAAATGAAGGTAATACTAGTTTTTAATTAAAGAACTCTACAAGACATAAGATAAAGCAAAGGTAAAACTAGCTTTCATCTCTCAATATGTCTGCGATAGATACTTTTTCAGATTACATATACAATAACTACAAAGAATTATTTCCTACAGTTGGGAGGCCAGCCACGCTTTCCCCTATAACAGGAGGACGATCAGCCATAAATTCTCAAGCTTGAGCAGCCATAGTGACCCTTCCTTGCTCTACGAATTTAGCAGGTCGAGAACCTAACTCTATTTCCATGGAGTTCATACAGTTTCCTCGATCTACTTCAGCTCTACAGATGCATCCTTTATCCAACAAACAGTCGTGCAAGGTATTTCTCTCTAACTCGAGCCTTCTAATTTCCTTAACAAAATTGGCAATTACTGCCTTCAACATCTCTGAGTGCGATGCCTGCGGCACAACCATCTGAGAAAAATTATCTCTTGCCATTTTAAGGCATTCTTTCAACCTATTATACCGTGCTTCTTGCCATTCCATTTGACTATCTATGCGGGATGTAAATTTGATGTTCTCTATCGTCTTCTCATCAGCTTTAGCTGATTCAGCCTGATTCATTACCCTCAATTCTGCCACCTGAGCACGAAGTTCCTCAAGTTCCCTATTTAAATCTTCCCCAGCCAAAGATTTCTTTAACAACTTATATTTTTTCTTTATCATTATCTCTTTGCCTCTGATAACCTGTTCCAACTCTTGTTCCCTGGAAAGAACATCGTCCAACTTACTTTTGCACATGACCATTAAGTTCGAGCTATATTTACCTCCAACTCTCTTATTCGAGTTGATAGGCTAACTACATCCCCTTGAACAAGGGATACCTTGATGTCACCTTTATCCTTTCTTGAGCGCTCTCCAACCTCGACGTTTCTAGCACGCGAATTGGCCTGAGCCAAATCAGTCTTCAATTGTGCCACCCTCTCGTTCAACTCATCACATTTCCTTTGCACCAACAGAAACTCCATATCTTTAATGGGTAAAGCTATAGTCAACTGCTCAACCGCAACTTCTGAGTTAGATAGGTCATCTCGATCTCTCTTCAGTTTGCTATCTTTCTCAACTATTTTCTTCTTTAATCGCTTCAGGTACTCACTAGATTAGCTCAAATCTGCTTTTGTTCATTCGTTTTGCTAATCATTTGGTCCTTCAGACTGGCTATAAAACAAAGTAACCCTTCCTATGACTTTTCTAACGCCTGTATACGGCATTAAGCTATGTCAGCATCCCTACTCTTTACCATCAGTGCCTCATTCTGCCTTTTGAGTTTTGCCGTAATTTCCTTCACCTCCGCGAATTCTTTTTGCCCTTCACTAATTTCAGCATCCTTCTCCTCGATCTTTTGCATAAGGTCATCTTCGCTCAAGCGTAAATTCTTGGTTGTATTGATGTGTCACATCTTCACTCAAGCGAGCTGACTCCAATTTGACCTGCACATCACAAATACAATATATCAAGTTCTATTCAAGACACTCACTCAATGCATACAAACTTATTTCTAACGAAATTTCTATTTTTTGACATCTATGTGAAACTACTTCTAAACTTAAAGTCAAAGTATGATCTCAATTTGATGAGAAATAACATATACTCTCAATTTCAAGGTACACATTCTCTATATTCTAACTTTTTCAATACTATAATATTTTATGTACACAATTGAGTGTCATTTCCCCTAAACTGTTAACAAGTTTCTAGTTTGTCTTTATACTCTAATTTTTACTTTATACCTCTAAAACAATGAAGCATACAAGTCAATTATTTCTTACTCTTTTCTAACTTGTAGTTCTGCTTGCGAAGATAACAGGGACGTTGAGGCGTCTTTCTCCTTAGCGAGCTCATTCTCTAAATCTTTTATTCTGAGGCGCATTTCTTTAAGTTCCTATAACAAGGTTTACAAGAACATCTTAGCCTACAAAATTCTATCCAATAAACAATATTCCATTATATTACAACATTCCAAACCATTCATACAATCATAGAGTCTACATTCTATTCTACCTTCTCGTTCCCTTCCTCTAGACGCTCATTGTCATCCCCTTGGTTGTCTCGCACCATTTGGGGAGATATACCATCCAACCCGTCCACAACTCCAACAGAAACATCTTCTGCCTCATCATCTTCCTCTTCCTCAACATAGGTGTCCGCCATAATGGCATTCACCTCAGTTTTGGAATACCCCATTTTTTGGAGGTGGCGCGGGGTCTATCACGTTGGATTACCTCCTCCTCCACATTCCTTCTCACTTCTGCTGACAAATCATTGATCTCGACCTCTTGAGAAGCCTTCAGGGTCTCCAGTTGCTTCCCCTCCTTAGAAAGTAAGCTTTTAGTAGAACTTCCATCTTCTTGATCTCGGCCTTCCCCTTCTTAAGCTCAGCTTTCTCCTCCTCCACTCCGAGGCAGATCCCCTTCATCAGTCGAGCAGCCGACAAAAACAAAACAACATCAACCTCACTGTTAGCTCTAATCACCACACAAAATTCATCATATATTCAAACCAATGAACTTACCATTTTTCTCATCTCTTCCTCCCCATTGTGAGTTACAAACCTCGCCCTTTCCTCTGCCTCTTTCAGCTTGTCTTCTATATCAGGTTGATTCTCTATGACCTTCACCCCTATCAGTTCAGAAGGCTCAACCCTCTTTTTTTTGCCTCTCCTTCGACCTCCCCACTTCCTGTAGTTCCATAGGTCGAACCCCGCTTCAACATCTTCTTCTTTGGAAAGGCCCGAGCTAGCTTTCTTGACGTTGTAGACTCCGGCACATCTGCGAAGTCCACTCCAGAGGCCTTGGGAAAAACTACTCACCTCTCCCCATCATCTCCCCCCTTTTTGTTGCCACCAACGCTTGTCATTAGCCTCATTGTTTAAGACCTTTGAACTTTCTCGGACTGGCTGTTTGCACGTTTCTTTATGCTAATACTGAGTTCTTTCAGCACAGCATAGAGCTCGGTCCCTTCCTGAACAACAGTATTTACAGAGACTCCTTGCTCGTCATCTTCAATTGAGGACCTGTCAATCAGCAGCACATTATCACCAGGAGAACAACATACAATTTCAACATTTCAATTTCATATATTATGTATTGCTATAGTTACTTTGTTTTACAGTTCTACACAGAAGTTTCATGGGTTCTTCATCATCTTTGTGAAGGCAATCACCCTTCACCCATGTCACATTATCATTCCACATTCCACCTGTTAAATTCAGATCAACGAAAAGAGGTCGAGTCGAACTCGTAAAAAAATATGCCCCTCCACTTGCAAAAAAGTTTTTGACCCATAAAATTACAAGACATCCTCCTCCTCCCACAACTTATTCAAAAATTTACAGACATTTATTATCTCCCACATGTTCTCGTTCAACTGAACATGATATGCCCCAATAATATTCATAATCCCTTTCGTAAGATTTCTAATGGGAAGACTCAACCTGAACTCCAACTGAGACAGGTAGCATAAAAAACCCTTTCCTAAGTCGCCCTGGACATTTCCATCATAATACTCAAAGGAGATTAATTCGTCTGAACCCATATCTCGTTTCTCCTTCTCCAAATCAACCAATAGAAAAAAGTGCTCCTCCCCAGATCCTACAATACAACTCTTAAAATGCCTACTAGCATGTTCTACAAAATTACCCCATCTTCCCCCTACATAAGCTTTAGTTTTACAAAACTCTCTAAACACATCAGAATTAGGAGGATAGGATACCAATTTTCCTGGTAAATCTTGAAATTAAACAACTCATACTTCTTCCTCCCTATCAGATATTACATTCTCGGGCTCTGCCGATTGACCAGAGGTTGACGGCTCATTAACAGGTGAAGTCTTCATATCAACTACAACTCTATAGATGAGGGTTTGATCCTACACAATACTCTTCACGTTCGACCTACATACAGGTCCAGGTATCCATCATTATCTTTTACATATACATCACCCATATACATATATCTTTCATATCTCATTTTTACAAATATATCAATCAGATTTTTATAGATTATTATAAATAGTAATTTTTTATATTTACATACCACAAAAAATAATTTTCAAAAGAAACATATTCAAAGTATCACAAATCATCTACTAACCTTCTATGTAGGAGTATGAATCTGACGCAGCACCAAATCCTTCCCTCACAACGTTGTTATATAACCACTTTTATGACTCAATCTCTGCAACTCTCTCTCGCTTTGATTGTTGATCACTTTTGATTAATTTCTCATAAAATTCTCTGCTACTTTTTCTCTTTCCTCTCTTACTACTCTTCAAGTTTTCAGAAGTTGATAAACGTCTGAATGAGGAAGATGAATCATTATTTATATTTTCTCTTTCTAATTGTTGGCAGTTATTGGGCCTCACACGAACCGCCCTTAGTTTTGGAACCGTGGCATCCCTTCTGCAATTAATGTCAGACATCTTGCACCTTTTCGGTGAAAACACATTCCCATCATTTCCCCCTGCCTTATATTTTAATATATTTTCATCTCTCGTTTCCAAATCTCCCTCTGACCTCCCCACACCCATGATGACTCAACACTTACATGCAGTCAAACTTTCCTTACTTTTTTTTACCAAAGACAAAATCAAAAGCTGCCTGCTTCTTCTATTTTTTTGCTCCTTCTACTTATAGAAGTACTGACGTTATTTCCAAAGCTCTCAACATTTCAAAAATATTCAAATTTATTTTTTGTACAGCAGTCACAAATAACATTCGCAACAATAGTGGACATATTCAAACTTCATTCGCATTTCATTTCTTTGACAATTATTCGAACTCATATAATTACATATAATTGTACCTCCCCTCATTACATTATTTTATTCTCAGTACAATTCACTCCCTCACATATTATTATACCTAAAATATACCAAATGTCTTAGAGAGCTGTACCTGATCTGTTCGCCTCTAGCAATCCTCAGATCTTCTAACTCGATCTCTTCTTCAGCAATTAGTCTCACAACCTCCTTTTGAGCTGAAGACTCCGCAATCGCTTCTCGGAATAGCTCCTCATAGAAGCGATGTCCGTACTCAAGTTCCCTACTCATCCAATCTAAACCTTCAAACTAACACTCGTCATTGGCAAGTCAGCATCATAGTCTAATAAGCCAAAAATTCGTTCCCGCACTTCAGTTATCTTTATCGCCAACTGCCCCTCAGCGGCATAACGAATTCTCTCAGATCGAGTCTGCACCATTCCTATTCTCTTCTACCTATTTAAAGCTTATTTCCCCTATTTATACAGCTTTCTAAATTGCTCCAGATCCCCCACAATTTGTGATTATATTATGTTCTTTTGCAACAGAAGCCCTGGTATACTTAGATAAATTATTTGAACTTATCTCTCCCTATCGACCTCAGTCAATTCGGCTTAATCCATATCGTGATAATTCCTTCTACATCCAATATTTCAGAATGATCTCCCTGAGCTTGAATTTATAATTCTTGTATATTCTAAAACTTCTACATTTATCTCCCTCCGCCAATATTTCTCCATCCCTAAGTTTAAAAATAAATCCTTACACATATTTCATGTTACAAACATATTTTTACAGCTCGATTATTATAACAAATTTTGAAGTTCCAATCTCATATATTACATTTCATCCTCTATTCGTAAATCTTCGAATTACTCATAGCTCGATTTCAAGAGTTATTCTATATATATCAACACAGAGTTTGGTTAACAAATTTTATTAAGGTCAAATATAAATTACAGGTACTTTACAGATAACAAGTCTTTCAAGTACTCCAAAATTAGGTACTTCACAGATAACAACTTTTTCAGGTACTTTATAGATAACAAGTCTTTCAGGTACTCCGAAAAAACAAATTCTTCAGTTCATCTGACTTCAGTAATATTTCACTCAAAGAATCTTCTGAAGCAAAGCAGGCATTGGAAGTCACCAGATGTCTTTCTCCCTTCACACCATCTTACTCTGACCAGAAATTTGGTTTGGAGGAAGTCTGGGGGTGAAAGGAAAAGTCTTATTGCTTGAACCAACTCTTCAAATAGAAGGTCTTCTTAGAGCCAAGAAATGATGGGGGTACATAAGCAGACTTCTATTCTCTGTCTCCCTTCTCCACTACTACCGTCGCCTCTTCTATAGCCACCACCACCACCACCACCACCACAGAGTTGGTAGAGATGAAGAGGTCTAACCTTAGAATCCAATCATACGCAAGACATTGGCAAAACTGCCCAGCAGTTACGCCAACCCCCACATCTGTCTCCTCAACCTTATCTTCTACAAGGATGCAGAGGCACTTCCAACGTTGCTCGCTTGTTAAGACAACATGATGAAATCTCCACATACAGTAAAAATCTTCCTCAGCTTCAGCCGCTTCTTCTTCCGACATACCTTGATACATCGGTAGAACGGGAACGGGGGTATACATCTTCAAGGACTAATCACCAAAATATCTCAACTTCAATTTCTATATTTCAACAAAAATTCTCTCTTCATGAACCATTCTTCGGGTCTTCACCATCATCAATAAGACTTCCAGAGAATTTTGCAACAAATAACGTACTTTACCACAATTCTCTATACAGGTACTATTTATATAACCCTCATATTTAATGTGTAGGTACATTTCCCAAGTGTCACCATTCAAAACAGATAAAGCTCTCACAACCCCAACCGTCGCGTACATCAATATTCCCATCATTATTCAATGTACAAACATCCCCCCATAAAAATATACATTTTTCTATACAGTCAAATCCATATCAATACTTCCTTCATTTTCAAACTTCCAAAACCCATATACCCGTAAATTATTTCTCAACCAAAGCCGCTCGCGACTTCGGTTGCGAGGGGGCGTTGTAGGGGTGTATCCCCGATCTAACCCAATTCAAGTTATTTTTAGTTTGAACTACCTCCATATCAGATTCACACATTTTACATGTGACATAAGTAGTCAACATTAACACCTATACCACGAACTGATGAAGAACGTGGGTCAAGCTTAACAGAAAAACGTGAACAAGTCAAAGACACCTGTCTCTCACAAACTCAATAGTTACTCAGTCAGGCGTCACTTACCACGTTGTTTGGAGAACGTGCTTCAGCATGATAAAGAACTGCAAAGATGGCCTATATAAAGAAAAGGTTTCAGAAGAGACAAGGACCAGAAAAATATACGAGAAATTACCAAGAAAATTACATTTTATAGATTCTCAAATACTAAACTTTCTTATCTACAAGATCAAGCATTTCTAGTTCGAGAGATCACTTGTAATAAGATATCAACCTCAGGTAATAAAAGTCACTATTACAAAAACCCTCAACTCGAGGTCATGGTTTTTTACCTATTCAAAGGTTTTCCACGCTAAATTATCTGTGCCATTTCTTATTTCATATTAGTTTTTATCACAAGAACATTTATGTAAGAGCTAATTCTGAGCCATCTCGAACTTACGGAATTAGGCCATTACAGACATAATAATGGGTTATGCTTTAATTATGATGAAAATTTTCAAAAGGGTCATCAATGCAATACAAAGCAACTATTTCTTATGGATGGAGACTGACCTATTGAAGATGCTACTATTGATGGACAAATCAATTATGTGGGGCAAGTAGATGATGCAGGTTATTTATGCAAGCTTTCTCCAAATTAACAACCTTGAGGATAAGGTTGTTTAAAGAGGGGTGGAATGATACGAACCTAAATTAATAGGCTAGGTATTATTAGCAAGTTGGAATTTTGGGTATTTGTTACTTATCTATCTATACTATTAAGCTAATAGCCCTTATCACAATTCACAATCCTTTTTTTTGTGGTCCCTTCAACCTATCTAATTGTGATACGTATACTTGGTCAACCCCTCTCTCAATAGTTATGACTTTTCAATATTCTCTCAACAGTTACTTTTAACGCCTAAAATCTCTCTATTATAAAATATCAATTCTTTTCTCTAAAGATGTGACTTCTCTTTTCGCCTAAAAACCAAGAGTTGCATCTCTTTTAGGTAACTCTCCAAAATGACTTTCTGGGATGAAATCATCTCAAATTGTTAGTCGATTTCCAATATTAAGAGATTTTTTTTGTCTATACCCAATATTCTTGTAAAGGTCCCCAGGCTTAGCATAAAATTGGGTATCTATTTATAATCTTTCTCTCTAGCAGTTTGAGGCTCTAAAAATAATCTCTCCCCCCGTTCGTTATTTTCTTCCCTTTTTGGTATATTTCTTTCTTATTTGAGATTTTTTTCATTTTTCCATTTTATGTAGGTTATTTTTTTCCGTTGCCCAATACGAGAAACCCCCGCTCCCCCCCCCCCCCCCCTTTATCTCTCTCTGCAAGACTGTAACTCAGACCTCGCGGTGTGTTCTTATCCTCAACAAGTTTATCTATCTCATATGTTTATTGTCGTATGATGCTTTTAAGTCTGCCTTTTACCACAATGGTTAGTCTGCTTCCATTTTCTTTATAGGGCTACCAGTATCTCTATAATAGTATATCATTCTTTAGTATTAGAGCTTGATGTTTCGATTATTTGGAAAAATGAGTGTTGCATGAATTCCCAAGTTTTAATGGTAATTTTTTCATTAACCCCTAATGAGGAGTTAAGTTCGTATTGGTTTTAGTTATAGTAGGATGGATAATTTTAGATAGTTTTTACTTTGGTTGATATACCTGAATGGTTTGCCTTTGTAAAATGATTATAGTAAAAAATACTGAAGAATCCATATTACACTTCTCTGGGGTGTGATAATCAACCTCACAAATGTGATTGATGTTTTCTCGATTAATTTATTATAGATAAGTTATTTCATGTGCTATTAATGAGCAGAGGTTGTGATAAAGCTTAGGAACATGTTAGTTAAAACTTCATTGACTACATGCATCTTGTTTACTTGACCAGCATATATGTCATTGGTCTCATACTCTGTGCTAAGGATTGTCCTTCAAGGTTGCAGTAGCATATTCCCTAGATTCGATAAGGGTAAGCCAACATAGCATAGTCGAAGACAGTCAGCATTACATAGTTGAAGATAGACAACATTTGAGAAGATACCACAAGTCTTTGGCCTACTAAAAGTAGTCGTTGTGCCTGGTCAAGAAAGAGCTGTTAGAGATCCGCAAAGTTCGCCCACTACCCCCAAAATAGGAAACTGTTTTTCTTTTTGTAAACCTCATGTATCTACTATAAATACAGGCATAGAATAGATTATTCAGATCCACGACTTTATTATTCACTTTTCCTTACATTACTATCACTCCACAACTTACAATAACTAGCAATCTATTAGATTTTACATCAAAATCCTCCTCGAGGTCATGGTTTTTCTCAGCTTTTATTGAGTTTCCATGTAAAATCTTGTTTATATTATCTTATTACTGTACCATCCTTACAAAAAGTATTGGAGAAGATTATCCTTCCAAAAAATATGCCATTATAATTGACGCTGTCTGTGAAAATAACCATACTTTTTTTACCACCCCTGAGCTCAAAATAACCCAATGACAAGCATGAATCCTCGAAGCCATTCTAGTACCCTAAGGAATCATTAAATTAACCTAATACCAAAAACCATCGATCTGCACAGTACAGTGATTGAATTACAGAGACAAGTGGAAACTGACTGAGTCTAGAGGTTGGAAGATCAGCGCATTCACACCCAGGCTCTTCAAGTGGAAAGAGACAAAAGAAGGAAATCCCTGGATCAACAAATTCAGACACATAAGAAAGAGATGAAGAAATTACAGAGAACTCAAGATTGACTTACTGGCCGTCAAACGTCGCCTCTACAAGCCCGAATTGATCATCGATCCAGAGCAATCCATAGAGATGATCAGCCAAGAGAAAAAAGAATTTGAACTTCTCGATCCAGATCCAAAATCCAGATAGGGCTTCTCGATACTTCGTACTTACATCCTCAGCATCGACAACTCAAGGAAGTCGACGCATCTGTCACCAAACTCAGGGACCAATTGGGACCCGAAGGACATGGAGATTTTGATCCATAAGTTGCAGCTGTACCAATTCCTCCTCCACACATTACCTTGGACGACCTAAACAATAGGATCCAAGCCATAAATTCTAATAATCTAGGCCGAAGATCTGCCATCGATAGAATTGAGACAAATCCTATTTCTCCACATCTCAAAGTTATGCCTATTCCAGATAGTTTCCACATGCCAAAATTTATTCATTACACAGGCCTCACTGACCCTCTCACCTACGTTCGACACTTTAAAGCAGCGGTTGGATTATACTCCAAACTTGACCACATGCTATACAGATTATTCAACATGAGTCTAAAAGTGGAACTACTTAGATGGTTCCATACCATCCCCAAAAGTTCCATCACCACGTTCAGCCAGTTACAACGTCTCTTCAAGTCAAATTATGCTCACACTAAAGTAAGAGATCAATATAGATTCCTTGTTCTTCTTCGAGCAAGGCACAAAAGAAACCTTGGTAATCTTTTACAAGCATTTCTAGCAGTAAACACAAAAAATTGGGAACTGAGATCCTAAAATCATCGTTCCAGCATTTACCTCAGTCCACATATCGACTCTAAGGTTCGAGATGAACTTACCTTGTACAAGCCCAGAACGGGGAAAGAAATGATCGATGTTGTTAATAACAATATCTAATTAGAACGATCAAAAAAGGACAAGATGAAAAACTCCTCTGTGATCCACTCTCGTGAAGCATTTACATCTCAACCTCAAAAGTTAACCAATGCCGAAGTGCCCAAGCAACGCGGAAGCAACACCGACAACGCTAGACAAAGAGATGGAAGGCCAGACAAACCCATCCCCATTCTACCTCCAATAACAACAACTCTCTCCGCTATCTTACCAACGAAAAAGGGAGATGAGTTCTATCAGGTACCACAAGCAATTACGAACATCCCCAACAAACCATTATGTCAGTATTACAACGTGTAAAGCCACGAAACTGACAACTGCTATTCTCTCATTTAAATTTCTCATCGCATTCTATTAGCTGGACGACTTCATAATTATGTAGTCGATATTCAAAAGTTCCTTGAAGACGAAACTAAAAGCAAAGACGTCGAATAAGAGCAAGTCCAAGGGCAAGCTCGTCATCTTTACATGATCAAAATCGAAAAAGGGATGAAAAGGAAACAAGATGATCGAATTACATCTTGTTACAAAATGACCTCCTCAGATAAATTAACAAAACATCTCCCTAGCTCGAGGAAATCAAAGCATCCTTACCACATTACCTTCGAAGACTGTGATACCATCCATATCAAATATCCTCATGACGACCCTCTGGTTATTATGCTCAAAGTAGGACAGGACTACCTACACACGCTTCTCGACAATTCAGGAAGTGCCATGAATATTTTATTCAAAAGGGCCTTTGAGATTCTTTAACTTAAAGATTTCGTGAAAGCTTTGACAATAAGAGTCACAGGTTTTAACGGTTTAAAAGAATCGACTACAGGATAAATCATACTGCCAGTTTAGGCGGGCTGAGAAACTGCCTTCATTAAATTCTTAGTCATCGATGCTGAGTCCAAATATCTAGGAATTTTAGGGCAAAGTTAGCTACATTCGATTAAAGAATTACCATATATATTTCACTTGGCATTAAGATTTCCAACAGATTATAAAGTCTACGAAATCAAAGGCAACTAAGCAATTGTACATATGTGTAAGAACACCACCACTAACTCTTATACGACAAAACTTCTTAAGGCATAATAGCTACAATAGGAAATACCGCCCATATTCGAGCAACACGACACCAAAGTAGAAGATTCTATTGAGCTCGATGGGCCCGGGCGTAATACCTTCATTGGCTCCAATCTAACTTCTGATGAGAAGGAAACCATGATCCAGCTCCATAAGAAAGATGTCGACATCTTTGCATGGTCATTCCAAGAAATTCCCGGTATTCATCCATCCATCGCATGTCACAAACTCAACCTCATTCCAGACAGTAAACAGTCATACAAAAGTGTCAAAATCTAGCTCCCCGCCTTCGGGAAGCCGTTACTGAAGAAATTGATAAACTCCTTCGAGTAGGATTTATTAGGGAAGCTAAATATCTACAATAGGTTTCTAACATAGTGGCAGTCCCTAAGAAAAATGGGAAAATCTGAGTATGTGTTGATTTCATAGAACCCAACAAGTTTACCACAAAAGATAACTTTGCCCTCCCACTGATCCCGTAACTCCTTGACTCAGTTGTCGAACACGAACTTCTTTCTATGATGGATACAACTTCCGGTTACAATCAGGTTCCTCTCGCAGAAGAAAATCAAGAAAAAACAACTTTTATTATAAAAAGAGGTTTTTACTATTACACAGTAATGCCTTTCGGGCTAAAGAATGCAGAAGCCACTTACCAGCGACTCGTCACCCAAAAGTTTAAAGGTCATTTAGGTAAAATCATGGAGGTATACATCGATAATATGATCAGCAAAATCTTGATGCATGATAATTACTTTAACAACCTCCAAACCATATTCGATATCCTTCGCACTTACTAGATGAAACTCAACCCAGAAAATTACCAATTCGGTATTGTGTCCGATAAATTTCTCGGGCATCTGGTTAGTAAAAGGGGAATCGAAATTGATTCGACACAAATCAAAGCACTCATGGCAATGCCATCTCCTCGAACAAAAAAAGATGTACACAAATTTACTGGCAAGATTGCCATTCATCACATGTTCATATCAAAGTCATCTGACCGATGTAAACTTCTTTACCTTCTTCTTCGTGGAAATCTAGCTCCACTGTCCAAAAAATATAACAAAGAAATCATTTGGACTTCCGATTGTGAATTAGCTTTCCAAGATCTTAAACGATACTTGGGGCATCCTCCTATCATGAGCACTCCAGTTGATGGTAAAACACTAACAATGTACTTATCCACAACTGATGATTCCATTAGCTCGGTCCTTATTCAAGAAGACGACGGTGTAGAAAAGCCAATCTACTTCATCAGCAAGATTCTCATGCCTGCCAAGAAAAGATATGCAACAAACCAGAAACATCTACTTGCCTTGGTCTACAGTTCTCAAAAACTTTGACATTATTTCCAAGCACATCCCATCAAGATCATTACTTAATATCCTCTCAGACTTGTACTCTCTAAAAAAGAAAAATCTTGAAAGTTCAACAATGGTCTGTATTCCTTTGAGAATATGACATCTCTTTCGAACCTCAGATATCAATCAAAGAACAGACAGTAGTTGATTTCTTGTCAAATTTTTTAGTCAAAGACCCCGATTGGGAAGAACTCGAAGAAGTATTGATCGACGACTCAATTGTAGAGCCAGATGCCTAGTCATGAAGTACAGGGTGGAGACTCTTTACTGATGGATCTGCGAGACTGCGAGGATCAAGAATCGGCATCGTTCTCTTTACACCATCAATTCATCACATCGAGAAAGCTATTAAACTCAAATTCTATGCCACCAACAATGAAATAAAATATGAAGCTATCCTTCATGGACTAGATATTGCTATAATACTCATAGTAGAAAAAATAGCTATCTATGTCGACTCATTGCTTGTCGCCAATCATTACAACAAAATATTTAAAATTCTGGAAAGATGGTTGACTATCGAAATTCTAGATAGATGGTCAACAACAATCTCTTACCTCCCTCAAGCTGAAAATTGCCACGCTGACACATTAGTATACATTGTTGCAATACTCAAAGATAATGAAAAACAAACTTTGGAGATCGAGGTTATCAAACATTCAAGCCTCGATATAATCTCTATGATGCACATCAATACTATTATAGACGAAGATAAAGACGATTGGAGAAGACCTTTTAAGGTATACCTCAATTCCAATATCCTCCTGAATAACAAAGAGGATGCCCGAGCGCTCCTGGCCAAATGTCCGCAATTTATAGTCCAAGATAAAATCATATGTCGTATTACGATAGAAGGACCTCTTATCGAATGCATATCTCTGAAACATGCCTAAATAAAAATCACAGAACTTCACGAAGGGATCTGCGCAGCTCATCTTTCAGGACAATCATTAGCCCAAAGGGCATTCACTCAAGATTTGTACCGGCCAAGAATGCGACAAGACTGTGAAGACTTTGTTCAAAGATGCTACAAAGGCCAAATCCATGTTGCGCAGCCCAACACTCGACTTGCACATTAGCAATGTCCTCAGGCCATTCAAAAGATGGGGGATCAATATCATTGGGCCCTTCCACCTTGCATCGGGAAATCACAAATTTGTTCTTGTGGCCACAAATTACTTCACATAATGGGTCGAAGCAATTCCTCTTTGTCATACTGATGAAAATGAAGTCATCAAGTTCCTTTTGGAACACATAATTACCAGATTTGGCTGCCCATAGATGATACGATCAGACAACGACAAATAATTTATCTGCACCAAAGTCCTCACTTTCCTCCACAAGTATAAGATTCAACTCTCAACCTCAACACCATACTACCCTCAAGGCAATGGATAAACTGAAGCCATCAACAAGAACATCAAATCAGGACTTTGCAAGCTACTCGACGAAAAGAAGGGCAGATGGGTTGATGAATTACAATATGTCCTATGGGCATACATGATAATACCTCAAACATCTTCAGGCTTTACTGTATTCATGATGGCCTTCGGTACTGAAGCATTCATACCTCCAGACCTCGATCTACCCAGTGCTCAAAAAAAAGTCACAGATGAAGATAATGAGCTAGGTCTCCACTACAACTTCAACTAGATCGAAGAAATCTGAGACAAAGCCATAGCAAACTTGGGATGATATCATGACACACTGAAAAAAATTTACAAAAAAAGGTTCAAAAACAAAAGTTTGGTATTGGAGACCTTGTCCTTCGACGGATTCAAGATAGTACTCGGTCTAAGAATTTAGGAAAATTATCAAAAAACTGGGAAGGGCCATATATTGTCAGTGACAAAATTGATAGTGGTACTTACTGGTTGATGACCGAAGACAAAATCCAGCTTGAATATCTGTAAAATATTGCCCAACTGAAATTTTTTTACAGATGACAACTATAACAGCTTTTATCAATTCAATTAAACTATTTTTACTTTCACTTCAATCTTTACTGTCTTTACTTGGTATCGATCCATACTTGATAAGTATGCATTAGACAATCAATCAACTTTGCTATCTTTACTTGGTCTTGATCCATACTTGATAAGTATGCTTCAGACAATCTATCATCTTTACTATCTTTACTTAGTCTCGATCCATACTTGATAAATATGCTTCAGACAATCAATCATCTTTACTATCTTTACTTAGTCTCGATCCATACTTGATAAGTATGCTTCAGACAATCAATCATCTTTACTATCTTTACTTAGTCTCAATCCATACTTGATAAGTATGCATCCAAACTAACATTCAATTCTTCGAGAACATTATCCAATTACATGATACTCTAACTCACAATCATTTCTTATTGAACAAAATACATTATATTTTGTTCGTTTCAAGTCTAAATCCAGATACCCCATTAAAGATGCAAATCCGGTACTCATTCCCATTACTTGCCATTCTATGGCCATCATCTACTCATCACACAAACTTGCATTCCTTACTTCTTCACTACTATCTTAGTCACATTTGAACCATCTTATCGAATATCAACACTTAGCGTAAATTTACTACAAATATGCATCAAATATGTTCAAATTACTTCTTCGAGAAACAATAAACATCAGCATTCAAAATATACATAGTTAAAATTGTTTGGGTCCTATCGACCATTTTTACATCGCTCATACAACAAAATACTATTTTCATCAATATAATTAAATTGTAGGAGGAGACACTACGTCATCAACCTTCGATAAACCCTCAGGAGAAAATACATCCAGTATCTCCTCGGGATGCAAACCATCAGAATTCATTATCACAAAGTTATCGACAACTTTCGTCCCACAAAGAACTTCAGGAGTTTTTGGGACATCGTCGTCCGGATCTAAATCCTCGATGACAATACCCCCAACCCTTTCCAACCCTTTGTAATGATCTTTCCCCTGCTCTATCACCTCAAATTGGCCTACATAATTTTCCCTCACCTTCTTGCAAGCATCTAAATTATCCAGTATCAATTATGTCCTTACCTTGTCCAGAATCTTACCATGCTCTAGCTCTATCGCCTTTCGCGCATCATAAACCTGTTCTTACATATCCTTCCCGAAATTGCTTCTCAGTAATGCCAACGCCTCTTCTTTTTCCTTCGCCAATTTAACCCTTATCTCCTTGATCTTTTCTACCACTCTTTCTTTACGGTAACCGTCTTTATCCTCAGACCACTCGCTATGCCATACTTGGGGCGCCATCATTCCAAACCAACCACCACACGATCCTTCTCTACACCACCTATTTATACTCTACTTACATTTGCCAAGTCCAATGTTCTATATTAATTGCTCCTCGGGAAAGACAAGACCAAGTTCACTTCACTTTTAACCTCGGAAATGACAACATGAAGAATTTCTCAAACATTCGGCAACCTCTTCGAATTCTAATTTCTTCTCGACACAACCACAAGAACTTATGTCGAGAATAGGGCGATTGCAGTAACATATTCCCCCGATTCGATAAGGGTAAGCCAGCATAGCATAGTCGAAGATAGTCAGCATTATATAGTCGAAGACAGACAACATTCAAGAAGATACCGCAAGTCCTTGACCTACTAAAAGTAGTCGTTGTGCCTGATCAAGAAAGAGCCGTTAGAGATCCGCAAAGTTCGCCCACTACCTCCAAAATAGGAAACTGTTTTTCTTTTTGTAAACTGTATGTATCTACTATAAATACAGGCAGAGAATAGATTATTCAGATCCATGATTTTACTATTCACTCTTCCTTACTTTACTATTAGTTTACAACTTATAATAACTAGCAACCTATTGGATTTTATATCAAAATCCTCCTCGAGGTCGTAGTTTTTCTAAGCTTTTACTAAGTTTCCACGTAAAATCTTGTTTGCTTTAGCTTATTACTGCACCATCCTTATAAAAAGTATTAACAAAGATTATCCTTCTGGAAAACACGTCATTACAAAGGTACATAGAGGCATGCATAAATATTTCAATTATTAACTTTCCAGAGGCTTAATTTTTATAATTTAATATCATGCCAATATACTAGCTTTAATTTGTAAACTTTTGAATACAAATAGTTTGTTCTACTAATTAAGGATTTGAAATTTATTAGTTGTTGTACCCGTTGGACCAAAGAAAAGTGTGTTGCATGGATAGCTATTGTTGAATATTGTCATTATTTTAAACCTATGCACTTGCTTCACTATGCCATTAAGGTGATTATGATCAATTTTTGCCATAATTAACATCGTCAATCCTGAAATTGTTACCTTCCTTTCCCACCCTATGTGCATAATGCATTTAAGGTCAACAACTTTGGGATTTCTAGCGTTAAATATATCAGAGAAGCCATCACATCTTTGATGTAAAAGAAACTATTAAATTTTCAAACTAAAGAGTCCAACCCAAGGTCCCAATATATAAGGTGCTCAATAACCCTCAAGCTAAAAAGTTGCATCCCTCTACAAAGAAAGTTTAGTGTTCTTGAAGTGCAACAAAAGATTTTGTTTATCACTTTTGGTTATTCGGGAAGGGTTATCTTCTCTCCATCTGTTTCCTTTTTGTGCCAACTCTTATAGTTTCTAAAGAACTATAATGACAAAGCCACCTTCAATCTCAATCAAGTGTCTAGCAAAGATGATGGGTGGTTGTCTATTGAGGCTCATACATTTATGCTTTCTAATGAATGTCTTCGATGCCATACTACTCTCAAGGAGAGGGCCAAGCTGAAGCCATTAACAAAAGTATCAAGTCAGAGTTATGCAAGAGCCTCGACGGGATAAAAGGCAGATGGGTTGATAAATTACTAAGTGAGTTATGGGCATACCAGACGACTCCTTAAACTTCCACAGGCTGTACTCCATTTATGATAGCCTTTGGCACTGAAGCAGTCATACCTTCAGACCTCGATCTACCAAGTACTCGAAGAAAAATCACAGATGAAGAAAGCGAACTAGGACTCCTCTGCAACCTCAATTGGATTGAAGAGTCCCGAGACCAAGCCATTGCAAACTTGGGGCATTACCATGATACTCTCAAGTAAGCTTACAATAAGAAGTTTCAAAAATGAATATTTGGCATTGGTGACCTTGTCCTTCGACGTATCCAGGACAATACTCAACCAATTTTTTTTGGCAAATTATTAACAAACTACGAAGGGCCATATATTGTCGGTAATAAGGCCAATAGTTAGACTTACTGGTTATTGACCGAAGACAAAATACTACTCGAGTATCCGTGAAATAAATCCCAGCTAAAAATGCTCTACAGATAACCTCTATAACCGCTAATGACAAATTCAAATAAAGACATCTTCACTATCGCTTCTAACATTTTCACTATTTCGCTTAGTATCGATATATACTTAACAAGTATACATCATCGCTATCTTTCATCTCTTCAACAAACACCTATCCAATTACAGGATAACCTTGTTTGCACTTTATTACTTATCGAACAAAACATTTCATGTTTTTGTCCCTTTTTCTCATTGACATAAAACCCATATATCCCATCAAGGTAAAATATCTGGTCATCATTCTAAATTCAAATGAGCCATTACATGGCCCTCTTTCAAACATCTTAGCTATTTGCTCCAAAGTAACATTCTTCATATTATCTCTATTACTATCTAAAACTATCGATCTTGTCGAATATCATCACTTAGCATAAATTTAACAAAAACTATGCATAAATTACTTTCAAAATATTCTTCGAAAAAACATCAACATACGCATTCAAGAAATAACAAAATATTGTTTCGGTTCCATCGGCCATTTTTACATCTTTCATAAAAATAAATATTTTTCCAAAATAATTTACTCCTCAGGGGGAGAGATTGCAGCATCAACCTTCACTGGAACACCTGAAGTTAGCTTATCTAATAAATCCTCTGCAAGAATACCCTCTGGGATAGTCACCACATGAGTTTCCAGTGCTTCAGGCGCCTCAGGAACTTCGTCTCCGCGTCTGAATCGAGAAAAACTGGTTTCCAACAATAGCCAAACCTTTGTAAAAGTCTTTTTTCTCCTCTAACGCCTCGAACTGTCCAAAAAATTTGACCTTCATCTTCCTGTACGCATCCAGATTATCTCGAGAATCTTCAGCCCTCACCTCCTCCAGGACCTTAGCGTGTTCCACCTCCATCGCCCTCCGCACGAAAATAATCTGTTCCTGAACATCATTCTCAAAATTAGTTTTTTGCAAAGAAAATGCCTCCTCTCTTTCCTACACGAGGTTGACCCTTATCCCCTGGACCACTTTCTCCCAAGTTTTCTTTACTTCATGAAGAACAAATTCTTTCACCTTCCCGACATCAAGCTTATAGTTGCTCAGCTTTACCTCCAATTTCTTTTTCTCCTCAATTAAATTTTATTTCTCTGTCACCAACTCCATCTCGATATTCTTATATACGAGAACCTGGTTTGCCAGAGTACAAGCACCTAAAATGCAAGGTTTGGCCTCGATCAACAACTTCTTGATCTACATTACAGTCATAATATGAGTTTTTGAATGAGGTACTAAATTCTTTAATCGAAGCAAGGCAAAAAAATTCTTAACCTTAGCCATGTTTCGGGGGCTCTCGCTAAGGAAAGTAGAAAGGCTTTCTACCCCCACCAGAGAATCATCAAATTCTTCCTCCAGAGTTATCATCTCAGACACATATGCATCCATGGTCTTTTGGACCTCAGTTTCTAACTCCTCGCGAACTTCTTCTTCGTCGACTCAAAAGACGCCTTCTTCTTCGGTAACACACTAGTAGCCGATTTTGGAGGTCGACCATCTGGCACACCCGATGATGTCCCAACAACTTTCTCTACCTTCTCAGTAGTTAATCAACGAGAAGCCCACCTCGGGGGAATGAGGGAAGCAACAACTTGGCTGGCGGCCCTCTTTTTCTTACCTTTCCCGAAGGTTTCCGTTAGCATGGCGTCCCTTTCTGCAATTGCAGAATCTGTGGTGTAACCACTGAGTGACGGATTCTCGAGGGACAAGCTCAAGTCCGCAACTCTCTTATTTCTCGCAGACATCTTTCTGTCAATAACCAGAATTTCTGATCCTTTAGCCCGCATTCTCTTTAACCCAGCTTCTTGAAATATAGTATCAACTTTCCCTTGGTCAACAACTAGGCTATCGATTCGACCAAAATAACCCTTCCTGATATTGTACAACTTTTCTACAATATCCAAATTTCTATCAATCTCCTTTAAAGTTATACAAGGACAAAAAAAAACTAAAAGTTAGAACACTAGATTCGAACCAACAAATCCAAAACATCGACAAACCAATTACCCAACCACAAACCTAAGTGGAAAGTCTTCCTTTTCAGAGCCTCCCCTGGATTTCTCCAATCAAATTTGTAATTTCTCGAGACAAGGAGACATTCCTCGAAGTACTGCCCCCTTGTTGATACCATCTCGTAAAATAAAGATTTCCTCGCCAAGTACCTGTACCCTATCTTCGATGGATTTTGCTTAAGTGTGTAATACACACATAAATCATCCACAGTAATTAACTCTTCCCCTCTCACCTTTAATCGACCATTTATCACTTCACAAACCTGGAAGAGGTCATATACATTAAGGTTAAATTAATCAGGGGCAACATCGATGAAATTTAGGAACCTTTTTTGGTCCACTCGAAGTGAAAGCTTCAGCCCCTTTTTTATCTGTTCTTGTTGGACAAGTATGCCATCCAAAGGAACGTCTTGATCAATTATTTCATGATGATATACCTCTAGTCAAATATCCTCAAGAATTGCATACATAACTTTGAAATGCAAAATCTTACTCGTTTTTGGTCCCTCTCCATAACATACATTATCATCATCCTCGACATCTTCCTCCCCCCTCCACCACTCCCTTCTTGATCACTAGCCTGTGGCTCGTGATCCACATCTGTCTCGGTACCCTCCTCGTTCAAAACTTCAGCATCCCTGGGTGCCACCTTAAACTGGTCGACACTAGCCATATCTGCACTACTCGACCCCACCTTATACCTACCGCCCAACTTTTGGATACAGATTGTCACATCAATTAGTAGGGCTCTACATCTACAAGGTTCTCGAAGATTTCTTTATCATCAATTTTAGTAGGTTCAACCATTTTTATGAACCTGAAATCAAATTTCATTTTTTAACAAAATTATTCTATATCATATCTGATACATTATATATGTTCATATGTTGATATTCATATAGTTGTCGAGTTTCATCTCCAACACGTTATTCTTTACATTACTATCTGAATACATAATTACTATATTCAATTATCGATACAATATTTCTTGACTATTTTTTATAAGTCCTACCATTGATAATTCTTTCTCTATCACTAACATTTCTTACCGAGGTTCATGACACTAAGCTTCTCAAAGACACTTCAGCAATATCCTGCTTCCAGCTAAAAGAAGCTGAATTCAAAAATTTTAAATTTGCCCTCTCCGACGTAAAACCCGGCTGATTTCACAAATAATTCGGTGCCCCCACCGCCAATCCTCATCACATCTCACATATCCAAATAATATACCTACAATCGCGTTATAATCCCAATGATGCCCAAAACTCACTTTCTCTACTCGTCATCACCTCCTTCCCTCAACCCATCTCTTCACAGCAGACCTTAACCCTTTTTTACACCATTGCTCCATCAGTCGCCTAACAATACTGATAATATCACAGTAATTTTGTAACAGACCCTACATCTTTATTTTTTCTAATTACTTCCACTACACCCACTTAAACTACAAATACTTCTTACACTATCAACACAATGCCAATATTTATAAAGGGTTTACATAGAACCACATCAATAAAGTGCACGTGCAAGAAAAATATTAACCTTGGAGTCACGCTGCCTCGGTATTCCTTTGCTTTGCAAGCTTTGCCCTCTCAATTAACACACTTATCTCCTCCTTCTCTATGGTTGACAACGACGCAAGAGATAAATACAGAGAATCAACATTTAAAGAATTTTTTTCAGAATAAATAGGGTGTGAACAGTCGCCAACCACAAGGTACTCGAGCGTACCAAAAAAGGGGTACATGGCTGTTTATCGTACCCCTTTGCGACCATTCGAGTACTCGAGCGTACCACCTTATCCGCCTCTTCTTAAAATCTTTGATCCTTCATCTTCTAAAAGCCAACAAGCTCATGCACTGTTGCTCCAACCTCTCCATATCTCCTTGTAACTCCTCTGATATATCCATCCTCACCAAATCAACTCTTATACTATTAAAAAGAGATTGTACATCCAATTCCTTATACTTCATAATATCACCTACAGGAGCACACCTAGCCGTTCTTCTTTCATTAGCTAAACACATCTTCCCTTATTTACAACTCTCCTATATTCTCGGAACAGTTTTAGCAAAAATTCAAAATTCAAATATTCTTCGATAAACCAACTACACACGAAGGTCAAGATGACATATATTAACTACCTATACAATTTTATATCAATAAAATTTCATTCATTCTAACATTTCACATCATATTCAAGAACATTTTTCACACACATCAAAAATAATAAATAATTTATTTATTTCATAAACCAATACCTTACACTTTTTCATTTGTTGCAAACCCAACAATACTCATTTCCCTCTTCAACCGCTTCGACCAGCCTCAGTATCTTCTTTCTTCACCAAAGCCTTGGCTCGATTCCATATCTTGTCGACGCGCTCAAGAGGACTCAGGAATTACAAATTGTAATAAAATGCATACTCTTCATCTGCCTCCATCACCTTCACTTTACTCATCTCTTCATACTTGGGCCCCATTGGTACCAATTGTTTCCCATTCACATAGCTCTTACCAAAATACCTATCTAGCAACTCCCAATATTTTACATATACACGATTGGAATGCTCATACTCCTGAACCTGAGCTCTCGTATTCACCATCTCCAATCCTACAAATAAACTCCAGATTACGAATGGTATTTATATCCAACAAAATATAAATAGTCAAATTCCGTATTCAATTCACATTGGAAATCTACTCATCCCAGTCAAATTAAACCTCCTAGGAAACCATTTCAGACCCTACACAATCAATAAACTTTAGTTTGAAATCTTTACCTCGCCAACATAACCTCGATCTTTACAACAACAACAAAATTCTCGATATACAAATGACTCGACCAATTATCTTCGGATAATATATTTCCGTTCATTCGAGATAGTCATCTACATATTCAATACATGATCAAAATAAATTAATTCATTCCGTAAACTATTACATTCGATAATTTTTTCCTTCGACTACATTACATCAACTTACAGGTCATATATTTTCCTTCGATATAAAGAACTCGAAGCTATACGCTTCTTTTCACCAGAATCTGGCATATCCTTCGGCGAAAGGGGAAACGATATTCAAATAAACTTAATGAATCTCAAGTCACTAAACTTCTAAAAGAACTGCCTATGTGCGCCATGCAGAAAGATAACAACAGAAAATTGTTAAAAGTTTTTTGTATCGACCAGAACGTCATGCCCCATTCGCATCATCATCTTCAATATGGGCAATGGCCACTTCTTCATACAATTGATAATCTTTAAGGCCTTCAATAACACAAAATGATATTGACTCTAATGGACACACTGCATTTTGATACTCTCTACCTCTTCCTCCATCAGTTCTCTCAAACATCATCACCACCAGTTCTAGATAAAGCAACAACAACGACAAAATACCAAAATTTACCTCTTTGTACTCACCAAAATTCCCATCTGCAAGCTCCAGCCACTCGCTATGTCATGCCTGGTGCGACGTTTTTACCAAAACAACCTACTCTACCAATATCCTCCCGAGCAACAACCCTTTCTTTTTTCCTCTATTTATAACCCCACCTTCAAAATTATAAAGTCTGATATGCTGCCATAAATACTCCTCGGGAAACCAAAATGACCAGATTCAATTAACTTTTGCCTCAGAAATAACAGCAACAGACTTCTACAGACATTCGACAACCATTTCACATTTTGATGTTCTTCTCGGCATAACAGCAAGTAATTGTATAGAGAATAGGGAAATTGTAGTAGCATATTTCCCATATTCGACAAAAAGAGGCTAACCAAACTTAGTCGAAAATATTCTATCATTCGAGAAGATGTCACATCTACGACCACAGTTCTCGACCTATTAAAAGTAACCATTATGCTTGGTCAAATAAAGCCGCTGGAGATCCACGAAGTTTACCCACTACCCCCAAAATAAGAAGCTGTTTTTCTTTTTGTAAACTGCTTGAATTTATTATAAATACAGGCTGAAAATGAGTTGTTCTAATCCGCAACTTCCTTATTCATTCGTTCTTTCTATTTTACCAAATAACAAATTATAATAACTAGCAACTTATAGATTTTTCATCAAAACCCTCTACGAGGTTGTGGTTTTTCTCAGCCTTTACTGAGTTTCTGCATAAAATCTTGTTTGTTTAAACTTATTATTACATAATCCTCACTATAAATATTAGAAAAGATTATCCTCCTGGAAAATACGTTATTACAATTATGTTCTTGAATTAACTATGATATGTAAACTGCTTGGATACACGAACTAGTATGTATGTGAAAGTTAATTGTTATTGCAGGGTGAACTAGCAGAGATTCAAAGCTAGTATGAAACATTGTGTATATTAAATAAAAGATTGAATACTGATCTGAATTTGTATCAGAAGGTACTAAAAAGTGCTACTGAGTTAAAGGAAATAATAGAAGTAAGAGTAACGGAAAAGCAAAGTACAGTGGTTCATTTGACCGAACAACTAGAAGATAAGGAGGCTAAACTAGCACCTACGCGACTTAAAACGACAGAGTTGTTGGCGATGTTGAAAGAAGAAGAGGATAGTATTAAAGACTTACAATTTTAGATAAATTCTCTTAAAGTAGAAATAGCTTATGTACGAGCTACTGTGAGGGAGGAAAATGGGTGTGCTTATAAATAAAAAGGATTATGGTATGCCACTAGTATGAGAGTAAAAGAGTTAGAGGAAGCCAACATTAATCAGAACGAATTGCTAAAAAGGAGGTGTCTTAAGATAAGGACTCTAGAGGATGTAGTTCAAACTCTAGAGTTAAATACTTTGGAGTACCAAAAGGAAATTGGGAAACTGCTCACCGCAAAGACTAAGCTGGAGGTTAATCTTTTAAAGGCTAAAATAAATCTTGATGAAGGGGCTGTAGAGAGAGGTCAGAATGAGTCTGAAATGGAGAAATTGATGGCTTTGTTGGGCCATATGGACGAATTCATGACAGTAATGAAAGCTCGTAATAAAGTTACGTTCGATAAAAAATAGGTGATAGAAAAATACTGTAAGAATTTAGAAGTTATGCTGAATGAAGCGAAAGGAAAAATCACAGAACTTGTTGTTCCTGATAAGGTGAAGCGTGAGGCAGGTGACATGCATAATAGAGAAATGACAGCAGTGTTCTCCTTTTTTGTATTTGAGTTCAAGAGACTGGAAACAAAAAGCGATACAGTTTATGACAAATTGGTCGCCATTGGTGTGTAATGCGATATGCGGTTAGTACGAACTAAGTATCTGGATCGCATGATGTCAAGAATTGGTACTCTTACTCAGAGTATGGTTAAAGAAGGAAAACAAATTGTTACTGAGAGGGTGCAAGAGTTGATGCGTCTGTGACTTTCTCGACGTGAGGAAAGTTTGTGTGGCGATGTGCTGCCTGATAGCTTGAGTAATAGCTCAAGTAATTGAATAGGCATTATGAATGTAAAAAGGAATTATTCGTACTATACCAATGGAAATATAGTAGATAGATTACAGTAAAATTGGACTGATAATAGAATTAGTAACCTGTACATATTTGTACTGACCTTTTGATGAATCAATTACGATGTAAAAGTCTGGTAGCCATATTATAGAACCAATAGTCGATCTGTCGTACAATAGAAGATCAATTTGGCTGAAGTAACAAGCGATCTATTGAGTAATAGAAGATCAGAGTAGCTGAAGTAACAAATGATATGTAATGTTATAGAAGATCAGATTGGTTAAAGCAATAAATGATATGTTACATAATAGAAGATCAGATTGGTTGAAACAACAAATGATCTATAACATAATAAGAGATCAGATTGGCTGAAGTAATAAACTATCTCTAATGTAATCAAAGATCAGATTGGTTGAAGTATCAAACGATCTGTAATATAATAAAAGATTAGATTGGCTGAAGCAACAAACAATCTGTAATAGTAGAATGGGGTGAACCCGCTAGTAACCTGGAATTTTAGAAATGTGTTATGTATATAGAAGTACTTGTATGAGATAGTAGAAAAGTACTGTAATATAGGGTAACCAAACACAAGTATTTAATTGCTATAAGATTGACGTACAAAAATGTTAGATATAGTAGAAGAGTTACTAGGCCAAAACGAGTAAAAAATGACAGGGCAGGTCAGTCGTTATTTTGATAAAGTGACTTCTATTTTAGTTGGAAAAAACGTCATTCTTTTTGAAGTAGTTCTATGTTTTCGACTTGAAATGCGTCATAATATTACTACTATAAACCACGTCGTAATATCTATCATTTTTAGTTAAAATTATGACACATTTATGAGTCATTTTATGCTTGGCAAAAAATATAGACAAGTATCAATCGTTATTTTTGTCGTATTTGTTCTATTTTCTGATTTATTTATCCGTTGTTTTATGCGTCGTAATTTTACGATGCCAAAATCACCTAATTTGTTGCAATTTTAACACTTTTGACATACAAACTAGTTGTGCTATCTATCACGCAAAAACGTCGACGTATTAGACATAATTATTGACGATGATTTTAGTCACTTCTAGCAATTATAAATTTCAAAATTTTACTAAATAATATTAGTTTACATAAAGAGTCCTTCCTATACTTTTTCAATTAGAACTAGATAGATTTGAACCATCATTATCTCAAGTTCATGAGAGCTCTTTCTATTTAGAGCTTATTGTTCTATCAATAAGGATGCATAAAAAGATAATGTGTATAATTACAACAATTGTGGGGTTAGATTATTAAGGGAAAAATTTGTAATATATTCATTTGTGTCTCTGTTAAAAAAGACTTACAATTTAAATAAAAGAAATCCAGAAGTTGTTTCCAGTTATAGAAGCTGATCCTTTTAATTTGCAATAGGATTCATAACATAAACTAAACAAATATAGCTTACAGTTTTTCCACCAAAACTAAGTTATCAATTACAAGAAGATAAAATAGACTATTGTTATAAGATACTAGACTAAATTGTATACCTTAAATTCAAATCCATTGAACTCCATCAAGCTAGTTCGGGGCATATAGTTCTCAAATACCAGGTGGAGATCATCTAAAATCCATATATTATTGTCATTGAATCTAATTTTGTCGAGCCTTGCAGAAATAGGGTCATAATTACCTTCTATATAAAAGAGGGTCCGCAAAACCAAAACAAGTAGTAAAAAATAAGAAAAATGCTATAGCATACTCGAATTTTATTTTTACCAACTGTTATACATAAATTGTATTGTAGTCTCTTACTTGTTATCTTTACATTAGCTAAATTTTAAAGTGCTAAGCTCCCAAATTGCTTATTCCATTTTTCGTATGTATGGAGCTCATTCGAAGAAACGGAGGGTCACACCTCGTGTAATGCATTCTCAAAGTCCTGGAAAATTGTATATCAAGCTCAGATAATAAAATAGTTAATAACACTTGATTACTGCTAATGCAAAACTTATGTGTGCTATAGTCCTTTCATTTATGAAATTCTCCAGCAATGCATTCCCTGTAAAATATCCCGCTCTGCATTCCTTATGCAAATCCCCATGACGTGCCTTCCACAGATAATAAAATAGTTAATAACACTTGATTACTGTTAATGCAAAACTTATGTATGCTCTAGTCCTTTTATTTATGAAATTCTCCAGCAATGCATTCCCTGTGAAAATAACCCGCTCTGTATTCCTTATGCAAATCCCCATGACCTGCCTTCCACACTTAAAAAAGTTTAACTATTTAAGAAGTCTACCGGTTTATTTGAAAGTTCTCCGTTAGAGCATTTTAAAATACAAGTTGCCTAAGTTTTTGTCTTGTGGGTCAGGAAATATTTGCAATGTTCACATCATACCTAGACTATAAGAATCACTTAATAGAGGAAAAGCTTCACTCTAAGCCAAACTACTCTTTGTTGTTGTTTTTGCTTGGACGTTTACCGTTTTTTAATACAACAATACCAAGAATGGGAGAATGATATCAAGATTTATATATAGGGTTAAGTCCTAATATTGATAGAGATATTTGACTTAAGTCTCAACCGTATTGGAAGGTTTAAAAATGTACTATTTAAGTGTATTCATGAATTACACGTGTCTGTGAGTGCATGCTTATGTCTACTACTTGAGATGGAGAACCATTACCTGAAGAGTGACAGACCTCAAATCCTCCTTCTTCAACTTTGTAATTTCTGCCCCTTGTCCCAGAGCCTCTCTCTCAAAGGTCTCATGGACGCATCCTTCACCAAGTTATGCATGTCTGACCCTGAATACCCTAGGAAAGATTGGCTCAATCTCTGAGACAACTGTAGTAAAAATTATGATTAAGATATTGTCATTGAGTATTAGAGTAAATACCTTGAGTTAATTTGCAGATCGACTCACTGTCTTTTTTTAAAAGGTCACAGAGGTGTTTTGAACTATCTATGTGTCCATGGTCATTCGGGATTAATTCTGAAGTTCATAAGCAATCATTCACTGCATTATAAAATTTCCAAAGTGAAATATACTTTGGAAAATATAAAATACATGAATATCATGTATTCGTCAAAAACTATAGCTACTTACAATAGGACGGGCCTTGTTTTAAACCAAGTGAGGCTTCATAGCTTATACTCAAGCAAGGGTGATCTGTTAGAGTGGTGTAAAAATTGATCAATTATTACAAAAACTAAATAATTTAATATAAATTTCCTCTGGTTGAACTAAACTTAGCTTCTTCTTTTTCTTTTTTGATCAAAAAATCCTTATTAACCTATTAAAAACATTATAATTCGTCCTACTCATGGACTCCCTGAAAGATTATAATGTGGCCGTTACAAGATGTCCCTCGTTTGTGAAAAAAATATTCGCTCAATAATCAAACAGGAAATATAGTAATATGAAAATGTGCCAGTTGATAAGAGTGTTTAATATTTTGTCCCATTTCTGATCAAATAGTTGTTTCCCAATGCTTGCTCCACCTTCAGCGACCATGACAGCTTTATCATCGATGTAAGAAGGGATTGTATTAGCAAGAGGTGCTAATATAATCACTGTAGCTATGGCTCCGATTAATGGATCTAATGCCAGCACTGAACCCAAATATCATGTACATAGTCAATCTTAGGTGATAGATTTAAAAATGTGCATTATTAGCATGGGAATGAAAGAAAGTTAAAGGTCACAAACATATTCACAAGAGACAATAATTCACTTACAAATGGGGTAGTTCCAAGGGGATAGTATGAGGACTACACCAAATGGTTCAGGTAGCACTTCACCTGTTGCTGGAAAAAAATAACAATCGAGTCTGTAAAGGTGCACATACTTACATGCTCTTAAACAACAAGTCGTAAAGGTAAATTAAAAGGTGTTGTGCGATAGTAACTAAGGCATATTATATTCCTTTTCCAATTATATGAGCAAATTTTTTGTCTAAGAACATATTCAATAAAATTTCTAACCTTTGTTGTTGCCATCCATTGATCCAAATTGCTCAAAGTTAAGTTCAATGATTTTACTAAAATCCCAACCTGCAAGATTATAAGAAAAAGATCTGTCAATTATATAGAAAATATATGAGAAAAATCTTAACCGTTTTATTAACATAAGGGCATTATGCAAGATCAGGTCTAATAAGACCTGCACACGCATAACATCTTCCAGTATAATTAACCGTATAAGTGTAAATATAGGCCCAGCTCTGGCATAGGCGAGCAAGGCTGCCGCTTAGAATCCCCAAATTTTGACGGCCCTCAAACAGGTCGATCCTTGATATTGTCAGGCCAAACATAACTCCATTCTCAGAGTTTATGACCCCATTTTCAGAGTTTATCTTATATTGAGGTGCTTAGCCACTACCTTTGGACCTTATATACACATTCTACATTCACACATAAAACACCTCGTATCATTTTTACAAAATCTGATACTTTGCCATTTCTACTTGGTGAGATTCTTCAGGGTACAATAGGCGATTACTACTTGGCACATCCAGTATCGCGAGTAATGAAATTACTCATTAAGGAATCTGATTTGCAAACTTTATTCACCAATGAAATCGCCTATTTATCCATTCTCACATTCATACTAAACTTCATACATATAACTATTAACCAATTCTAAGCAAACTTGTTTAACTATCACCAAATCTAACTTTACAACTCATAAACTAAAGTGAGCCCTAGAACTCAGATCATACTCATATAACTACAAATAAATGTAAAAAAACTCAAAATTTATCATTAAATTCATTAATTATGCAAATAAGAAGCAAATACTTGATGAAATCCAAACAAAACCAGAAGCCACAACGATACCTGAACCCTAAATTATCCAAATTCGAAGTCCCTTTTGGTTCAAGCCCTAGTTTCTCTCATCAGGAGGTGAAAGTGACCCAAATCTGATGAATTTCACATCAAACCGAAGCTCTTGGTGAAGTGAACCTAGATCTGTGAAGCTCTCGGCAAAGTTATTAAATGAATAAATCAAAATAATCATAATGGGTTTCATGGATCTCAGTCAGTTGTTGAATGAATCAAAAGTTTGGGACTTGTATAATTCTTCTTTTAGGGTTTCTAGAGATGAAAAAATGGACACTCAGAGAGAAGAAAGGGATTGAGATTGTGGAGAGATGTGTGGTGGAATTAGTAGGATCGTAGAGAGATCGTGGAGGGATGATGTATCAAAGGGAGAAAACGAGAAACGCCAGTGTCTAAAGTAAAAATTGAATTTATTTCTCGACTGCAGGGGGAGTCAATTTTTTTGAGCAGAAAATAAGAGAGGAAAAGTAAAAAACGATAGTGGTTCTAAAGTAACGACTGTTAATGGAAGTCATATTGTTACAACAGAGCAACCAAGTCGTAAATCTACCTCCAAAAGTATCATTATTTATAATTTTTGGCCTAGTGAGTACTATATAAAATAGTAGAAAGTATTCTGATATAGGGTGATCAAACATAAATATTTTATTGCTGTAAGCTCGACGTACAAGATGATAGAAATAGTAGAAAAGTACACTGTGATAGATTATTATCTACGATGTAACTTTAATTTCCTCGTGTTCCAAGGATTAGGAACTCAATCTTTATGTTCTGTAGCGAGGTCGTAAGAGCCAAGTCTACTCTTCCCAACAATAATAAAAGGTCATTCCCAATTTTATATGAGTTTCTCAGTATTTAGTTCCTTTATGTATTTTGGTTTCTCTCATAGGACGAGATCTTTAATTTCAAACTCTATATGACGAACTCATTTGTTGTATGATCTTGCTAAAACTTGATGGTATCTTCTCAAGTTTATGACTGCTCTATCTCTTGTTTCCTCGATCCAATTCATGTTATATGCTAACTGGAACTTATTTTCTTCGTCTGCCATGGTATGATCATGTAGGGGGTGATGATCTTGAGTCAGGAAGATTGCTTCAGTACTATAAGCCAACCAGAACGGTGTATATTCAGTCTATACTAGAGGTGTTGTTCGATATGCCCATAATGCATGTGGTAATTCTTCTACCCAATTACCCTTCTACACTGTCAAACGTTTTTTGATTTCGTCGATTGGTTATTTTGGCATGACCATCGCCTTGTGAATAATATGGGTTTGAAGGAGAGTTGATGATGTTATGTTGGTTAAGGAATTCAATGACCTTGGAGCCAACAAGCTGAGATCCATTGTCGATTCTTATGAGGTGGGGGCAGCCAAACCGTATTATAATGGTTTCCCATATAAACTTGATGACTTTGTCTTCACGTGCTCGACACAAAGGAACTGCTTCTACCCATTTGGTGAAGTAGTCCGTTACTACTAGGAAGTACTTCTTTTTTCCTGGTACAGCGGAACTCGCTCACGAGGTCGAAGGCCCATCTTCTGAATGGCCAAAAAACTTTGCTATAATGGAGTTCCAAGGTTAAAGCTTGAATTTGGGGTCCATGTCGTTGGCAAGCATCACACTTGCTCGCATATTCGATGGCTTGAGCTTTCATTTTAGGCCAAAAGACTCCTTGAGTAAGAGCTCGGTTTGCTAAAGATCGTCCTGCTGCATGGGAGCCACAAGCGCCTTCGTGAAGTTTGTACAGGAAGTCTTAAGCCTCTTTATCAGATAAACATTAGAGATAGGGTCCTGTCACCGACTTTTTATAAAGGAAGTTATCGGCCATGACGTATTGCTTAAAATTGTAAAGCACACGTCTTCTTTTAGTTAGATCTTTGGGGAGTTCACCATCAAATTTATTTTTGGGTCCGATATATATGAGGAAAGGTCATCTCCAATCGTCTTCGTCCTCTTTACCGCCCCCATTATTAATAAAATTTGAGCTGATGATGCTAATGTTGGGGGTGGATATTACTTCAATCTTTAAATATCGGGCTTCTATTCTGAGGACTCCCGCGAGATAGGCAAGGGAATCAGAATACCTATTTTCTCCACGAGGCAAATATTTGATGGTAGCCCTTTTAAATTCTCTTATTCTGTTAGCTACTTCTGCGGCGTAATCAATCATTTTTCTATTTTTCTAAAACTTGTCTGTATAATGGTTTACTATAAGTAAAAAGTTTGTGTATACAGATAACTTGGGCACCCCAATCTCAAAAGCCATATTTAGCCTGTGGATTAATGCCTCATATTCGGTCTTATTGTTGGTGGCTTCGAAGTTGAGTCAGATTGCTTTTTCAATCCACCTATTGAAAGGTGTGATAAGGACGATCTTGATACCTGACCCAGCAGGTCCGGTAGAACCGTCAGTTAGAAGGCGGCAACCTTTCTTGGATATCCAATCTAATTATTCCATGAACTGTTATTATTTATGTCGGTACTATCTTCTTCCCAGTCAAGATCATCTACTAGAAAGTCTACAAGGAAATCTACTACTACTTACCCTTTTTTGGAATGTCGTGGTTCAAAACGTATATCGTGCTCACCAAGAGTAACCGACCATTTCTAGACTCGTCTGGATTTATCTCGTTTGGACAAGATTTTGCGTAAATGATAATTTTTCATTACTCAAATTGAGTGAGCTTAGAAATATTGTTTTAACTTCAACAATGTGTAGACGAGAACTAACAACAGTTTCTCAATCTTAGTATACCATGTTTCTGCTAGAGTGAGAGTCTTCCTGATGAAGTAGACAGGTTTCTCAGTCTTCTCATCAAGTCGAATGAGGACTGAGCTTAGTGATTCATCGGTAACGGTAATATATAAGATGAGCTCTTCTCCTTCCTTGGGTGTACTCATTACTGGTGGCTTTTCCAAATAGTATTTTAGTTCCTGAAATGCTGCTACACATTTTATAGTCCATTCAATCTTAGGATCTTTGTTAGGTTTTTTTTTCTTTGTCCCTTATCGCAGTAGGTCGAATAACCATCGACACCGGTATGAGGACTTAGAGATAAAATGATTGATTACTGTTATCTTACCAGTTAACTTTTGTACGTCTTTGGAGAAGGCATAGACAGCAATGCATGAATACGATCTAGGTCAGTCTCAATACGTTGCTTGCTAATTAAATGCCCTCAAAATTTGCTTAATTGGACTCTGAATTGACACTTGTCGGGATTCATTCACATTTTGTAAGACTGAAGAATTTTGAAGGTTGTGTATAAATTTGCGAGATGGTTCGCCTTTTTATGACTTTTACACAGCATATCATCAATGTAAACTTCCATTGTTTTTTAAGATGGTCTTTGAACATTTGTATTTTCAATCTTTGGTAAGTGTCCAACGTTCTTGAGGCTAAAATGTATAACCTTGTAGCAATACAAACCCTGCTCTGTGATAAAAGTTGTTTTCTCTTGATCTTTGGGTAACAGAGGTATTTAATTATACCCTGATACGGCGTCTATCATGGATAGGAGTTCGTGCCCCACAGTGAAATCGGGCAGATGATTGATGATAAGAAGTGGAAAATTATCTTTCAGAGTATGTTTATTGAGGTATGTAAAATCAATACAAACAATGTCCGAGATTCATTCTAGGTAATGGGCTTTTTGGATAAAACCAACTTCAATAAGTTTATCGATCTCTTTGTTGACTTCTTCACGAAATCTTGGTACTAAAGTTCTCTATTTCTGTTTGACTGCCTCAGCTTTATCTTTTAAACTGAGCTTGTGGCAAGCCAAATTTGGATCAATATCTGGCTTTTTGTAGAACGTCCATACGAAGACATTACTATTGTCATTGAGGAATTAAATAAGAGTATTGTGCTCTGATGTGGGCAAAAGAGTTTTAATATAAGTTCCCTGTTTGTCTCCACTAATCCCGATATATTATGTTGTTTCAGCGTTTGGCAGCTTATTTTCAGTAAAGTTCTCTGTAATGTTCTTTGTGGTTTTCAGTAATTGCTATAGGAGCTATGGTATTGATGGCTCTGTCATGATGGTAACAAAATTTTTACAAGCTCAAGCTAGCTTCGGACTGCCATTGATTTCGTAAATGCCACCATACAAATCGAATCGTAGTGCCAAATAATAGGTCGATGGGATAGCCCACATATTATGTAGCCAGCACCGTCCCATGATTCCTGAATAGCGAGATCTTGTATTGATGACGTAAAATACTACGTCAATCGTTCCTAGTCCAGCTATAATAGGAAATATGATCTTTCCTACATGTTCTTCCTTAGAGTCGCTGAAACTACTATTGTCGATGTCACTTGGCTGTATTTTATCGGCCAGTCTCATCTGATCAATCGTGATTTGGAAAAGCAGTTCGATGCTACTGCCAATATCTACCATCATTGTATGTAGTACAACATTTCCCATTTTTAGCATGATCACGAGTGCATCATGATGAGGAAAATTAGTATGGCGAACGTTACAATCTTAAAAGAAGATCCCTGTACATTGGGAACTAGATACGGGGAGAAACCAAGCTTCTTTATCAACCATGGAAAAATTATAGCATTGACTGAGATGTCGTCTTTTGCATCTAATTGACCTATTAATGGTATGAGTCTCAATAAAGTGGTTGAGGGAGATATGGTAGAAATATTTTTCCTCTGTCGTTCTCTCTATCTGTACGATCTCAGTGTTAACCTTGTAACTCCCATTCTTGAAACTTTCAACGTTCACGATGTACTTATACATTCGTCCATCCATAAAAATATACTCCAACAGTCACTGTAAAATGAAACAATATTCTGTCTCATGATGTCAGACTTTGTGGTGTATGCAATATGGTTTGTTCTTGATGGGTTGGAGATACTGGGTATTGCGAAAAAACTTATCCTTTTGAAGTATAGGATATATGTTGGCTTTGTGATAGTCAACATGGGAAGATAAGGATTTGGCATATTACAACCTTTCCAAGTTTGATAGTCATTAGAATTGGTCCTCTTCCTGTTTCTTCTGTGATCCGCAGCGCGATTTAAATCTTAGCATGTGGATTGATATCTTGCTATCAAGGTTAATTTCTGAGTTTTCTGCCTTTTGGATACCATCCTTTTGAGATCGATATATCCATTGACTTTCTCGATCATGTCTTCCAAAGTCATAGGTTTGTTTAGAATTAGGTACTTTTTTGCCCTTCTATCAACGAGCAAAGCATTGGTGAAGGCTGAAATTATAATTTTATGATTGAGTCGGTCCACCTTTCTGGCCAACTCCAAGAATTTCTTAGTAAACATTTTGAGATTCTTTTTTGGTACCTGTTTAAGGTTGAACAGAGTATACAAATTCTCTTCTTTGTCTCTATTGTGTGAGTAGTTCTTGACAAAAAGTTCTTGTAACTGTTCAAAAGTTGAAATAGACCCTTCTTATAGTAAGTGGAACCATTGCAAAGGCTCACCTTATAAGCTGGTAGGAAAGAGATGGCATAGAATGTGGTTGGATATAGAGTGTAAGCCTAAAGAGTCTTAGAATTCTTGAATGTGCTCCGCTGGATCATTTCTCTTAGATTTTTGGATTTTTGGTGTGTGGAAACCGATGGGAACTTTGCTATCTAATAGTTCCTGAGCAATCGGGCACTTTTGTAACCTACTATGAATATATTTAGTGGTTTGAGCCTGAGCATCGAACAATTCTCTGATGTACTTTTCTTCATATTCCTGAGTCACGTACTAACGAGCTCTGGTGGTCGGGCGTGGGATGCGTCCTTTGCGAGGATTGTAGTCTCCACTTTCTTTACTTAGTTGATCACGTGCCAGAATACGGACTCTACCCAGGTTGGATCTTCTACTTGTCTAACGCCAGTAAGACCTCCATCAACTTCTTGGTGGACTTCCTATAATAGAGTTGGCTCTCTCCCAGGTTATTTATGATTAGATCGAACGTCACCTCCTAGATTGTTGGCATAAGGTCATATTCTATCTAGAACGGAAACCCGCAAAGCAGCTGGCAGCATGCCTTTTTTCTTCTGAGCTACAAACATAACCTTCAACGCGTCTTATATATCTGCCAGCTATTGTTCCAGAGTGGCTTGCCTTTTAGTTTCAGAGTTTATAGTGGCCCACAATTCTGTTAGTACGATATTTCTTTCTCCTGGAGAAATTGGCGTACCATGGTCTGGAAGCGTCATTCTGCAGAAAGATAATCAGCTGTTTTTGAGATAATAAGTTTGAGTACTTCATTCCTACAGATGGCGCCAAATGTAATAGCTTAATTTTGTATCTCGAACTTAGTCTTTACACCAAGAATATTCAGAGCGCCTTAGATGAATAATGAACGAATACTGGCACAAAGTTTAGCATAGAAAACCTTTGAATAGGTTAAAAACTATGACCTATTTTGAGGATTTAGAAAGATAAATGCTATTGATAGTTTCTAGCTATTAAAGGATATGTTCTAAGTATTTTCATATAGAGTATTGAGTGAGAATTCCTGCGTCCTTCATCTGGAATTCTATGGTCCTATTCATAGGTCTTATAATATGACCGTTTGACAACCATTATTATTCCTAATGATGGATATTACAATATATATATATATTGATAGTCTTTGAACTAATTGTGTAACGGTCCAATCTTGTTGTTTTGTAACGGCTTTATTGATGATGGTGCATTTGTTGACTCGAATTGTTGATGTAGAGGTCAAAAATGACGAATATAACTCTGCAGCTGTAATGTGTCTATAATGGCGTGTTTTTTAGGAGGATAATCTTTACCAATACTTTTAGTAAAGATGAGGAGATAACAAGTTCAAACTAATAAGATTTTACGTAGAAACTTAGTAAAGGCTGAGAAAAACCACGACCTTGAGGAGAATTTTGATGTAAAATCTAATAGGTTGCTAGTTATTACACTTTGTGGTTTGACAGTATAGTAAGGAAGGATGAATAGTAAAGTTGTGGATTTGAATCACTCATTCTCTGTCTGTATTTATAGCATATACAGGCAGTTTTACAAAAAGAAAAATAGTTTCCTATTCTAGGGGTAGTGGGCGAACTTCGCGGATCTTTAACGACTCTTTCATAACCAAGCACAACTCCTACTTTTAGTAGATAGAGGACTTGTGGCATCTTCTCGAATGCAGAGATGTCTTCAACTATGTTATGTTGGCTTATCCTTGTCAAATCTGGGAAATATGTTACTACAACCACCCCATTCTCGACAGAAGTACTTGTGGTTATGTCGGGAAGAAATTAGAAGCTGAAGAGGGTATCGAATGTTTAACAAGGCTTGAAGTTTTCATTTTCAAGGTCAAAGTCAAGTGAATCTGGTCATGTTTTTCCTGGGGAGAATTAATGTAGGACTTTGGACTATGCACTTGGAGGTTAAGGCTATAAATAGACTGTTTAAAGAAGGATTTGTTCGGTGGTAGAATGGCAAAGATGTCGCCCCAGGCGTGGTGTAGCAAATGGTTGGAGGGTGTAAACGGTAACGGTGACCACGAGACAGAGGTAGAGTTTTGTGGTCATTCTGTGTTTTTGTGTAACTTTGTACCGGTGGACATGATGGTTGGGATAATTGAGGGAGGTGAAGGTAGATTGTGTGTACACACGGTGTATCCATTGGAAATTATGCCAGTTGTTGTTACAGAAGGTTGTAGAGTTCATCAAATGTTTGGAGAAGTGGTCACTGCCCATATTAAAGATAATAAAGCGAAGGCTGGTTTGATGATTGTGGATCTTGTCGGCCGAAAGAATTTATTGCAAATTTATGTTGTTTCCTCTCCATACAGGCGGCTCTATTTAAAAGTTCCCTGACCTAAGATTTATTGAGTTTCTTAGGATATCATTACCCTTTTCGTCGGAAGGAATGTCAGATTCTGGTGAAAAGAAGTACATAGCTTTGAGTCTGTCATGTCGAATAAGGGCTATAAACATAGTCTAACGTAATGTAATCGAAGGAGTGAATTATCAAATGCAAAATGTAATAGAGGTTTGAATGAATAAACTTTGTCAAGTATTTATATTCGATAAGAAGAATAGAATAGAATATGAAGTAGATTGTATTAGTATAGCTTGGAATCAAGTATATAAAATGATAGAAAGAGGGCCATGTAATGGCTTGTAACTGTTGACCAGATATTATTCCACAATGGAATATCTAGTTTTTTATTGAGATTACCAGATGTTGTTCTTCGATGATAACTAAAAAAGGAAACGATGACCAGATGTTATTCCTCAATGGGATATCTGTATTTTTATTAAGATTATCATATGCTATTTATCGATGGGATAACTGAAAAAGGAAATGATGACCAGATGTTATTCCTCAATGGGATATCTGGGTTTTGGTTACCAGATGTTTATTCCACGATGGGATATCTGGGTTTTGATTTGAATCGATAAAATATGACATATTTTGTGTGATTAGTAATGATTGCAAATGAGATCCTGTAATTGGATAGTATTTGTCGAAGAGAGGAATGCCAGTTCGCAATGCATATATGTTGGTATGCATTGATATAAAATGAAAGTAAAGATGGTAAAGATGATTGTGTGATGGATGTATTGAAAAGTAAGGATAACTTCATTGGAATCAGCCGAAAGTGGTTACAGTTTGTCATCTGTAAAAAAAATTAATTGGGCAGTGTTCCATGGAAATTCGAGTTGTACTTCGTCTTCGGTCATCAACCAATAAGTCCCACTATTGGTATTTTCACTGATAATATATGGCCCCTCTTAGTTTTTGGATAACTTTCCAGAATTTTTAGGTTGAGTGCTATTTTAAATTCGTCGAAGAACAAGATCGCCAACGCCAAACTTGCGAGTTTAAACCTTTTTTTTATAAGCTTCATTTAGGGTATCGTAGTATATCGCCCCAAGATTTTTATGGCTTTGTCTCGGGTTTCCTCAATTTAGTTGAGGTTGCAGAGGAGTCCTAGTTCATTGTCTTCATCTGTGATTTTTCTTCGACCACTCGATAGATAGAGGTCTAAAGGTATGACTATTTTAGTGCCGAAGGGCATCAAAAATGAAGTACATCCTGTGGATGTTTGAAGAGTTGTCCAGTACGCCTAAAGGATACTTAGTAGTTCTTTAACCCATCTGCGTTTTTTCTCGTTAAGGCACTTGCGTAATCCTGACTTGATGCTCTTGTTAATATCTTCGGCTTGGCCATTTCCTTGTGGGTAGTAAGGTGTCAAAGTTGAGATTTGAATCTTGTACTTGTGAAGGAAAGCGAGGACTTTACTGCTAATGAATTACTTGCCGCTGTCAGATAGTATCATTTATGGGAAGCCAAATCTGGTGATTATGTACTCCCAAAGGAATTTGATGACGTCATTTTCATCGGTGTGACATAGTGGAATTGATTCGACCTATTTTGTGAAGTAGTCTGTGGCTACAAGGATGGATTTTCAGTTTCCTGATGCTGGGTGGAATGGGCCGATGACATTAATACCTTATCTTTTGAATGGCCAGAGGACGTTGCTAATGTGCAAGTCAAGTATTGGGCTTTTGATATCTTGAGTATGGATTTGGCATTTGTAGTACTTACGTACAAAATCTTTCCAGCCTTGCCGCATCTTCTGCCATTATATTCCTTATGTATATGCCCGTTGGGCTAACGATCTTCCTGAAACATGGGCTGCACAGATTCTTTCACAAAGTTCTTTTATTTTGATTTGAGCCTATTTTTTCGAGATGCATTCAATAAAAGGTTCTCCCCCTATAATGCGATATAAGAATTTATCTTGAACTGTGAATCTGAGGAATTTAGCTAATGGTGACCAGGCTTCTTCTTTGTTACTTGGGAAGATGTTAGAGTTGAGGTATGCATAGAATGGTCTTCTCCAGTCTTCAGCGTCTTCTTCTTCAGTAACAGTAGTTTGTATCATGGATTGGATATCGAGACCGGAATGTTCTATGACCTCGATGTCCAAAGATCTCTTTTCGCTATTCTCTAGCATGGCAGCGATGTAAGCTAATGCGTCAGCGTGGCAGTTTTTGGTTCAAGGTAGGTAAAAAATTGTTGTTGTTTTGAAATTGTTCATTTTTTCTTTGACCAGGGTTGCATAATCAACCATTTTTCCTGATGTCCAAAACATTTTGTTGTAATGGTTGGCAACGAGTAAAGAATCAATGTAAACTACCACTTCTTTTGCCCCAAGTGCTATTACAAGATCCAGTCCGTGGAGGATAGCTACATATTCAGTTTCATTATTTGTAGCATAGAACTTTAGTTTAATAGCTTTCTCGATGCGATGATTGGAAGGTGTGACGATGACGATGCCAATTGCTGATCCTCGCAGCCCAGCTGATCTGTCTGTAAAGAGTTGCCATCCTGTACTTCTTGATAATGCATCTAGTTCTGTAATTAAGTCATCCATGAAGACTTCTTCGATTTCTTCCCAATCGGGGTCTTCGATTGGAAAATTTGCTAAGAAATCAGCAACTGTTTGCCTTTTAATAAATATCTAAGGTTCAAAAAAGATGTCATACTCGCCGAGGAATACAGACCATTACTGAACCCATCGAGATTTTTCTTTGTTATAGAGTACCAGTTTGAGAGGATATTTGGTAATGATTATGATCAGATGAACTTGGAAATATGGTCAAAGTTTCTGAGAGCTATAGACCAAGGGGAGGAGTTATTTTTCAGTTGTTGTATATCTTTTTTTAGCAGGCATGAGAGTTTTATTGATGAAGTAGATTGGTTTTTCTACTCCTTCGTCTTCCCGAATTAGGACATAGCTAATGGAATCATTAGTTGTCGATAAGTACATTGCAAGTGTTTCTCCATCGACTGGAGTACTCATTATTGGAGGACACCCCAAGTATAGTTTAAGATCTTGGAAAGCCAGTTCATAGTCAGGGGTCTAAATAATTTCTTTGGGCTATTTCTTGGAAAGTGTAGCGGGATTTCCACAAAGAATGAGGTAAAGAAGTTTGCATCGACAGATGACTTGGAGATAAACCTGTGAAGAGTTGTAATCTTGCCAGTAAATTTTTATATGTCTTTCTTTGTTCAAGGGGATGGCATTATCATGAGTGCTTTGATTTGTGCCAGATCGATTTTGATTCCTCTTTTACTGACCAGGTGTCCCAGAAATTTACTAGATACAACACCGAATTGGCATTTTTCTGGGTTGAGTTTTATTTGGTAGGTTCGAAGGATATCGAAGATGGTTTGGAAGTTGCTGGAATGATCTTCACGCTTCAAGCTTTTGTAGATCATATCATCGATGTTGACCTCTATAATTTTACCTAGATGATCTTTAAACATTTTAGTGATAAGCCGTTGGTATGTGACCCTTGCATTCTTTAATCTAAAAGGCATCACTGTGTAATAGTAGAGACTTCTTTCAGTGACAAAAGTTGTTTTTTATTGCTCTTCTTCGGCGAGTGGAACTTGATTGTATCCGGAGGCCGCATCCATCATTGAAAGAAATTCGTGCCCTGCTACAGAATTGAGAAGCTGTGGGATCAATGAGAGAGGAAATCTATCCTTCGGCATGAACTTGTTGGGTTCTGTAAAGTCAACACATACCCTAATTTTCCCATTCTTTTCTGGGACTGCCACAATGTTAGAATCCCATTTTGGGTATTTTACTTCTCGAATAAATCCTACACGAAGGAGTTTATCAATTTCTTCATGCACGGCTTCGTGAAGGCGAGGAGCTAAATTTTGACATTTTTGTACCACTACTTTGTTGTCCAGAAGGAGGTTCAGTTTATGGCACACGATTGATGGATCAATGTCAGTTATATCTTGGAAAGACCATGCAAAGATGTCGACATTTTTCTTAAGGAGTTGAATCATGTTATCTTTTTCTTAAGCTGATAGGTTGGAGCCAATAAAGGTGTTAATCCCAGGCCCATTAAGTTCAATTGATTCTACTACTTCGGTATCATGCTGCTCGAAAGTGGGGGGTATTTCATGTTGTAGTTACTATACTTTAAGGAGTTTTGTTGTGTGAGAGTTGATGGTGGTATTTTCGTACATTCGTGCAACTGCTTGGCTCCCTTTGATTTCATAGACTCCGTGATCTATTGAAAATTGCAATATCAGGTGATAGGTCGAAGGTACTGCTTTGATCAAATGTAGCCAACTTCGCCCCGAAATTCCCAAATATTTGGATTCGGCATCGATGACTACAAACTTAACGAAAGTGGTTTCTGATCCAGCCTGAACATGCTGGGTAATCTCTTTTGTAGCCAATTCTTTCAAACCATTGAAACCTATGATGGTGGTTGTCGAGGCTTTCACTAAGTCTTTGAGTCCAAGGACTTCAATTGTTCTTCTGAACAAAATATTTGTGGTACTTCCTGTATCTACGAGAAGCGTGTATAGGTAGTCTTGTCCCATTTTGAGCATAATGACTAGAGGGTCAACATGTGGGTACTTAACATGACTGGTGTCATAGTTCTCGAAGGTAATATGATACGGACGTTTTGATTTGCTTGAGCTAGGGAGAAATTTTACTTATTTGTCTGAGGAAGTCATTTTGCAGCAAGACGTAATTCGATCGTCTTGTTTTTTTTCTTTCCTTTTTCAATCTCAATCACGTAAAGATGGCGAGCTTTCCCTTGGCCTTGCTCTTGATTAGTGTCTTTATTTTTACTTTCATTTACAAGGAACTTTTGAACATCGATCACATAGTTGTGAAGTCTTCCGGCTAATAGAATGCGATGAAAAATTTGAATGAGAGAGTAGCAGTTGTTAGTATTGTGACTGTAGGGGCCTACCCCTCGATCTTACCTAAATCGATCTGTCTCTAGTTCGAACTACCTCCATGTCAGACTTACGCATTCTCCACACAACTTTACCAGTCAATATTACCACATATTCCATGAACTGACAAGAAACGTGGGTCGAGCTCAAACCAAAAAACTTAAACAAGTCAAAGCCACATGTCTCTCGCGAACTCAGTAGTTACTCAGCCAACTGCCACTAACCACATTATTCAAAGAACGTACTGCATCACAATGAAGAACTGCGGGAAAGGTCAATATAAAGAAAAAGTTCCAAAAGAGACAAGGACCAGAAGATTACAGGAGAAATCACCAGGAAGATTATATTTTCCAGATTCTCCAAAAATTTAAATTTCTTATTCAAAAGATCAAGCATTTCTAAGTCTAGAAATTACTTGTAATAAGATATCAGCCTCAAGCAATAAACGTCACTATTACAAAAATCCTCAACCCGAGATCGTGATTTTTTAACCTATTTATAGGTTTTCTATGCTAAACACCTGTATCATTTATAGTTTTTAATTATATTTTATTACATGAACACTGGTGTAAGAGCTAATTCCAGGCCACTTCGAGTTTACGGAATTAGGCTATTACATTTGGCACTATTTGTGAGAAAGAAAATCTTTTTCATGATATCCTAAGGCATTTAGTCACTCTACAAAAAAATTCAATCATGGTCACATCCAGGCGACCAGCAACCAAAATCCAGCTCGATCCCTCAGTTGAGCCGGAACAACTTACAGAACTACGGGCGAATCTCATTCCGACCAGCAACCAGAATCTAGCCACAATCGGCATCATCTTTTATGTGATTAACGCTAAGTCTCGCTATCTAGGGATTATGAGCCGTTGCTGGATTCATAACATGGAAGCAATTACTTCTACCTATCATCAAGCACTCTACTTCAAATACAACGATGATATCTATAAGATCAGGGGTAGCCAAAAGCTTTCTCGAGCTTATGAAAATACCGTCTCTGCTATTCTAGATACCTCAGACAGATATACTGTATAACAATTACAGAAAGCTGATCACCCCGATGATCAGCCTTCCGAGGAGGAGCCCACCGAATACATTAATATTGATGGACCTAGCAGAGATACTTTCATCGGTACTAAGTTGGTTCAATACGAAAAACACACTCTCATTCAGTTCTTACAATTAAATCGAAACGTTTTTGCGTGGTCTTTCAAAGAGATGCCTAGGGTCGATCCGACCAAGGCATGTCACAAATTGGCCATCAACATCAACGCCACGGCAGTCAAATAAAAATAGTATCGCCTGTCATCGCAACTTTGAGATGATGTTAACATGGAGATCGAGAAATTGATCAAAGTAGGATTCATTCGAGAAACCAAATATTCAGATTGGATATCCAACATCGTCGTTATCCCAAAGAAGAATAGGAAAGTCTAAATTTATGTAGATTTTACTGATCTCAACATAAATACTCCAAAGGATAGTTTCCATCTTCCTAACATTCATCAGATCCTTAATTCCACAGTAGGTCATGAACTCCTATCTATGATGGACACTGCTTCAGGATACAATCAGATTCCACTCTTGGATGAAGATCAAGAAAAGACCACTTTCATCACCGAAAGAGGGCTTTATTATTAAAAAGTCATACCCTTCAGACTCAAAAATGCAGGTGCAACTTATCAACGTTTAATGGCTACTATGTTCAAAGCATAACTCAGAAAATTCGTGGAAGTCTATATTGGCGATCTCTTGCGCAAAAGCATACAGTCCATCAACCACATTTCATATCTCAGCACAATATTCAATATTCTTCGATCTTATAGGATGCGTTTCAATCCTGATAAGTGTCAATTTGGAGTATATTCAGGTCGATTTCTAGGCCACCTCATCAGCAAGAAGGGGATTGAGGCCGATCCATATCAGATTTGGGCTCTCCTCGACATGCCATCCCCAAAAACAATGAAAGACGTTCAAAAACTTACCGGCAAGATTGCCGCTATCAACTATTTTGTTTCAAAATCTTCAGATCGCTGTCATTGGTTGTTCCTATTACTCTGCGGTTGTACCAAATGAGGAAAAGTACAACCAAATATAAAGGTTCAATGGACATCAGAATGCGAAACATCTTTTTAGGACCTCAAAACCTACTTGGGGAAGTCACCTATCATGAGCACCCCAATAGATAATGAGAAACTAATTATCTACCTAGCAGTTATAGATACTTCACTCAGCTCAGTTCTCATTCGACTTGAAGGGAAAATTGAGAAGCCAGTCTACTTCATCAGCAAAACCCTCATTCCAGTAGAAATGAGGTACTCTAAAATCGCTTTTAACTCTTGTTTATACCTCGCAGAAGCTCAAACACTACTTCAAGCTCATTCAGTCAAAGTTATGATGAACTACCCACTTTGGGAGGTCCTTTCCAAGAAAGAAAAACCAAGGAGAGTACAACAATGGTCAGTCAGTTTAGGAGAACATGATATCAAGTTCAAACAACGTCATTCCAAAAAGGGCCAGGCCGTTACCGATTTCTTTGTAGATTTTCTAGTAGAAGATCCCGAGTGGGAGGAGCACGATCCTGACCTTACAGAAGAAGTTGCAACAAATCCACCCCAATAAGCATTTGACGAATGAGCTTAATGAATAGAAAGGAAAGGGTGGATACTTCTTATAAATAGATCAGCAGGACCCGCAGGGTCAGGAATTGGAATCGTATTGATTACCCCTTCCAACGACAGAATTGAGAAATTAATCCGTTTGAATTTTGAGGTCTCAAATAATATTAGCGAGTACGAAGCTCTCATTCACGGACTCGATCTCGCTCTCGAGCTCGGCATCCCTGAGCTCTTACTTTACACAGATTTACTACTCATCGTTCACCATTACTCCAAGTAGTACAAAAGAATGGCAAGATGATCGAATACGCAGCCCTCGTTGCAGATAGGATGACCAAATTTATGCAAGCAACTCTAGATTATCTTCCCCGAGGAGAAAATATACACGCCAATTCCTTGGCATATCTAGCCGAGGTCTTAGGTATAGAAGCTCGATATCTCCAGATCGAAGTGATTTCAACCCCCAACAATGATCACATTTTTGTATGCACGATCAACACTGGGGACGATAAAGGGGGAAACGATGATTGGCAAAAGCCTTTCTTTGTTTATCTCGGTGTCAACAAAAAATACGAAGGACCACTTCCCACAAATCCAAAGGAGCGCCGATAATTGATTGACAACTCAAAGCGCTACACCAATAAAAATGGTACCTTCTACCGCCATTCAGTCACGGGGCCTTACCGCAAGTGTCTCTCCAAACAGAAAGTGGACGAGATGCTTCGCAATTTACATGAAAGAACTTGTAGTTCCCATGTCGTAGGTCGATCACTCGCAAACAGAGCCATTACACAAGGAGTATTCTGGCCCGGTATGCATAAGCAGGCAGAAGAGTACTCACGCAAATGTGACGCATGTCAGCGACATGGAAAGATGATCTGCGCCCCCATGCTAGAACTCCATGCAAGCAAGGTGATTTGGCCATTCAAAAGATGGGTACTCGATCTTGTCGGGGAATTTCCTAATTCTCCAGGTAACCGCCGCCACCTACTCGTAGCTACCGATTATTTTACAAAATGGGAAGAGGCAATTCCACTTTGTCGAACCAGAGAAAAAGAGGTCAACTCTTTTATCAGGGAACACATAATCACTCGGCTTGGGTGCCTCCACCTAATTTATATCGATAGCGGACCCCAATTTGTTGGATAAAAAGTCATAACTTTCCTTAACCAACACAACATCATTCACTCACCATCCAATACCTACTACTCTCAAGGCAATGGCCAAGCCAAAATAACTAACAAAACCATCGTGGATAGACTCAAGAAAAGGTTACACTTACAGAAAAAAGGGAATTGGGTTCGAGAACTTCCTCATGTCTTATGGGCATATTGTACCACTCTACGTCAGTCGATAGGCCGTACTCCATTCCTCCTTGCCTATGGCACCGATGCCATCATTCCCTCTGAATACCATTATCCAGTTAGAGATTACGAGCTAACTGGCGAGGAAAATGAGTTTGAATTGGCCGACAACCTCAATTAGATTGATGAAACCCGGGAATGCGCCGTCGCTAACCTAGGTCGATATCACCAAATGTTGGCCAGTTTTTAAAACAAACGAGTCAGAAGTAGTACCTTCCAAATTAATGATCTCGTCCTTAGAGAAATACCTCAATACTGCAAAGAGCCTTATGCTGGGAAACTAGCAGACAATTGGGAGGGTCCATTCTTTATTACAGGTCTCTTAGACCTGGGATCATACTACCTCATGATAGAAGAGGGAGTCCACATTTCAAGTCCTTGGAATACTAGGCGACTAAAATCATATTATCGTTAAAGTCCTTCACTACTCCATTTCAGTTTCACCCCTTTTTTTATTCCAAAAGTGAGATTTCCATCTCCATCTAATATAAATTCTTTTTCAAAATTAAATGAAACTTACAAGTTTTTCTCCATACATTTCTCTACTTCGTAGACAATACATAGATTAAAGCATAGATAATACTAGCTTTCAATCGACATCATATCAGTTAAATCAAGAATATACTTGGTTTGGCAGATTCTACTAAATCCCCTGCGGTTAGAATAAGGTAGAACTTGTCTTTAATCAAAGGACTCTACCAAACATAAGATAAAGCAAATGTAAAACTAACTTTCATCTCTTTTAATATGTCTGCGACATTATATCAGTTAAATCAATAATACACTTAGTTTGGTTGATTCTACTAAATCCCCTGCGGTTAGAATAAGGTAGCACTTGTTTTTAATTAAAGGACTCTACCAGACATAAGATAAATCAAAGGTAAAACTAGATTTCATCTCTTTCAATATGTATGCGACATCATACCAGTTAAATCAAGAATTCACTTGGTTTGGCTGACTCTACTAAATCTCCTGCGGCTAGAACAAGGTAGCACTTATTTTCAATCAAAGGACTCTACCAGACATAAGATAAGGCAAAGGTAAAACTAATTTTCATCTCTTTCAATATGTATGCGATATTCTACCAGTTAAATTCAGGTTATGCCTGTTTGACTGGCTCAACTCAACTCCAAGATTAAAACGATGGTGTACTAGTTTTCAATTGAAGAGCTCAATAAGACATACGATAAAGTAAAGGTAAAACTAACTTTCATCTCTCAACAAGTCTATAACATATTATTTCTTTTCAAGTTTTATACACAACCACTATAATAGATTATGTTCTGCTGTTGAGATGTCAGCTACGTTTTCCCCTACAACAGGAGGTCGTCTAGCCATAAAATCACGAGCTTGGGCAATCACAACAATCTTTCCCTGTCCCATCAATTTTGCAGATCGAGGGCCTAGATCCGCCCCCATGGAACTCATGCAATCTCCCCGATTTAGCCAACTCAGCTCGACTAATCACCTCCAAATCAACCACCTGAGCACAAAGTATCTCGATCTCTTTGTTCTGTTTGGCCACGTCTAGAATTTTCTTTAATAATTCATCTTTATCCTTTATCACAATCTCCTTCTCTCTAATAGCATGTTCTAACCATTTTTCCCTGATAAGAGCAGCGTTCAGCTTTATTTGATACTCCCATAATTACTCAACTCCTTTACGCACATGCCCTTGAATTCGAGCAACGTCCCCCTTAAATTCTCTTATTCAAGCTGATAAACTAACGACATCACCTTGAACAAGAGAAACTCGGGAATTATTTTTATTCTTCTTCGAGCGCTCGCCAGCCTCGATGCTTCTGGCACACGAATTGGCCTGCACCAGATCGGTTTTTAATTGAGCTACTTTCTCATTCAAGTCATTACACTTGCGTTGTACCATCCTAAACTCCATATCTATTGTAGAAAAAGTTGCAATCAATTGTTCAGCTACAACTTCAGACGCGGACAAATCGTCTCGAGCTCCCTTTAGCTTGTTATCTTTATCAGCTAATTTCATCTTCAATCGCCCCAACTCGCTCCTGCCATTTGCCAGATCAAATCAAGTTTTCTCGTGGTCATGAGATTTCCTGGCCAGATCATTTCTCAAACCAGCCATCGACCAATTTAAATCTTCCACCGATCTTTCTAGAGCATGTATACGGTAACGAGCCATGTCAGCTTCCCTGCTCTTTACCACCAATGCATCGTTCTGGCTTTTGAATTTCGTTGCATGTTCTTTTAAATCCTCGAGCTCTTTTGGCCCTTTCTCAATTTCGGTATCCTTCTCATCGATTTATCGAGTCAGATCTACAGCAGTCTGTATTTCCTCAACAAACTTGAAGTGCATCTTCACATATTGATCTTCTCTATCTTCATTCGCTTCTCTCATCTTATCGAACTCCTCTGCAAATTCTTGGTTACATTGACGAGCTTCATCTTTGCGTAAGCGAGCTGACTCAAATTCGACCTGTACATAGTAGTTATATTTTATCAAGTTTGATTTAGAATACTTAATCACTACATATGGCTCACTTTTAATAATATATCTATTTTTGAACATCTACTGTGTAAAACTACTTCTGGACTTAAGGTGGAAGTACAATCTCGGGTGAATGCTCCATAACATATACTTCCAAGTCTAAGGTACACATTCTCTATATTTTTGTTTGTCAAAGACTAACATCTTTTATACACACCATTCCAGTGTCGTTTGCACCTAAATAGTTAACGAGTTTTTGGTCCGTCTTTACACTCTATCTATTACTTTGTGCTTCAATATTAATGAAGCGTACAAATTAAATATTTCTTGCTTCATTCTAACCTGCAGCACCGCTTGCGATGACAACAGGGACGTTGAGGTCTCTCTTTCCATAGCAAGCTCAACCTTTAAATCTATTATTCTGAGGCGTATATCCTTAAGTTCCTACAGCAAGGTTTATGAAGCAACTTAGCCTACAAAATTCTATCCAAAATATATCCATTGTTTACAAATAATCTTAAATATTCATACAATCACAGTTCTATCACACTATCCTACCTTCTCATTCTCCAACTCTGGGTGTTCGTTGTCATCCCCTTGGTTGTCTCCCACCGTCTGAGGAGATACACCATCTAGCCCATCCACAGCACCAGTGACAACATCTTCAGTCTCTTCACCCTCATCCTCCTCCACATAGGTGTCGGCCCTAATGGCATCCACCTCATCTTCAGAATGCCCTTTGGACATAAGGTAATGCCCGAGCCTGTCATGCTCAGCTACCACCTCCTCCAAATCTACTCTCGCCTCCGCCTGAAGGTTATTGATCACTACTACTTGGGAAGCCTTCAAGGCCTCCAGCCGCTTCCCCTCCTTGCTCACGTCAGATTTCAATTGAGCTACATTTCTTTCGAACTCGACCTTCTTCCTCTTCAGCTCGGCCATCTCTTCCTCAACCATGAGGCATATTCCCTTCATTAGCTGAGCAGCCTGTAAAAATCAAAAAAGAATCGACCTTATCGATTAATTCAAATCATATTACAAAATCCACCACAAAACATATTCGAGCTTATGAACATACCATTCTGCTCATCTCTTTTTCCCCGTGGAGAGCTGTCAACCTGGCTTTTTCCTCTACCTCTTTCCAATCATCTTCCATCACAGGTTGATCTTTTACGACCTTTACCCCCGACGTTTCAGGTCCAACCCTTCTCCTTTTTTCCCTGGCCTCGCCACTTCCCGTGGTCCCAGAAGCCGAAAGGTGCTTCAGCATTTACCTTTTGGGGAACGTTTGGGCTAGTTTGCTCGACGTAACGGACTCAGGTAATCCTACGCATTCTGCTCTAGGGGACTTAGGCAAGTTCACTCACCTTTCCCCATCAGTTCCCTTATTCTTGCTGTCGTCCGCATTCGTTATTAGCCTTGTCGACTGAGACTTTAGAACTTTGCCAACTCGACTGTTAACACGATTTTTTCTACTAATGCCAAGATCCTCCAGTACAGCCTCGAGCTCTGTCACTTCTTGAGTAACTGTATCCGACAATGATTATTTCTTCTCCACCTGCGATTTAGGACCTGTAGCATACAAAATATTGACATCAGCGAGCATTTCGTTGTCATACAAATTCAACTATCAATCTCATATATTTTTCATGGTTAGACTTACTTTATTTTACAGTTCTAAAGAGAAGTTCCATGGGTTCTTCATCAAATCTTTGAAGGCAATCGCCCTTTACCCATATCACATTATCATTCCACAGTCGACCTGCTGAGTTCAGATCGAAGAAGTGATGTCGAGTTGCGCTCGCACATAAATATGCCCCACCACTTACAGAATAGCTTTTTATACCGTAAAATTACAATACATCCTCAGAGGTTATCCTCCTCCTTCTCCCATCTCCTTCCCACCGAATATTCAAAGTTTCACAGACACTTATCACCTCCCACATGTTCCCATTCATCTGAACGTAGCATGCCCCTATGAGATTCATAATCCATTTCGCAAGATTGCTAAGGGGAAGACTCAACCCGTACTCCAACTGAGACAGGTAACACAAAAAACCTTCAGACAGTTCAATATGAATATCCCCATCGAAATACTTAAAAGAGATCAATTCTTCTATACCCATATCTCTTTTCTACTTCACCAAATCAGCCAACAGATAAAAATATTCCTCTCCCATTGCTACAATGCAGCCCCTAAATTGCCTACCGGCATAATCTATGCAGTTACCCCATCTACCCCCTAGAGAATCCCTGGCTTTATAAAACTTTTTGAATGTATCAGAACAAGGAGGATAGGATAACAATCTTCCAGGGAACCTAGAAATTGATCGACACCTTTTTCTTCCTCACTTTTAGACGATCTACTCTCATACTCAACCGACCGACCAGATGTCGATGCCTCACTTACAGGGAAACTCCTCATATCAACTACAAGGAATGATTTTATTCTACACAACACGTTCGACCTACACAGAGGTCCAGGTATCTATCATTATCTTTTAAAATACGTCAACATTCAAATATCTTTCATATATCGTATACAGGAGATTTTCATTGATTACTATAAATAGTAATTGATCACTTTTCTTAGCAATACCAAATGATCTTTGAAAAAATACATATATACATCGCAAGTTCTCTACTAACCTATGTCAGAGTATGAATTTGAGGTAGCACCGTATCCTTCCCTCACCACGCTGTTGTACAACCACCTTCGCGACTCAGTTTCAGCGACTTTCGCACTCTTTGACTGATGATCCCTTTCGCTTAAATCTCCACGAGTTTATACACTATTTGAGCCTCTCATTTTTTCTTCCTCTCTCACTGGTCTTCAAATTTTAAAAAGTTAAAAAACGTTTGATTGACGAAGATGAAGCAATATTTATATTTTCTGTCTCTGACTGCTGGCAGTTATTGAGCCTTGCATGAGCCGTCTTCAGTTTTGGAACTGAGGCATCCCTTCCACTATCCATGTCAGACGTTTTGCACCATTTTGGTAATGACACATTCCCATCATTGCCTTTTCCCTTATATTTTATTCTATTTTTATCTCTCTTTTCCAAATTACCTTCTGACCTCACCACACTCATGATGACTCACACTTACACGCAACCGAGTTTTTGCAACTTTTGCATAAGGGATAAAATCAAAAACTTCCTACTTTTTCTGTACGTCCTTCTTCTTCTACTCTTATAGCAGCAATGACGTAATTTCCAAAGCTTACATAACAGAGTTTCAAATATTTTTAAATTCATATTTCACAATAGTCATAAATAGCCATCACAAAAATAGAGGATTTATTCTACAACAATTTCTTTTGAATTATTCAAACACAAGCAGTTACATTCTATCACCCCAATTTTTACATCAACTATGTTCTACTCACATATAATTACATCTAAAGCAGCCTTCATAACCTGGGAAGCCGCATCCAATCAATAAACCTACAGCGATCCTCGCATCCTCAAAATCGATCTCTACTTCAACAATCAATCCTACCACCTCTTCTCGATCTGTAGGATCCGTCACCAGTTCGCAAAAAAACCCTTCATAGAAAAAATGTGCATACTTAAGCTAAATGCCCATCGAATCTAAACCTTCGAACTGACATTCCTTTACTGGCAACTCAGCATCATAATCCAGCAGTCCAAAACTTCTCTCACGCACTTTAGCGATCTTTAATACCAATCGTCCTTCAGCGGCATAACGAATTTTTTGGGCTCGAGTACACATCGTTCTAATCTCTTTCCCCAAATTCTAAAATTAGTTTACCCTTATTTATCCATTTTTACTATCAATTTCACGCAAATCATGTTTTTTTCCTTCTATCTCGTAAGAGACGCCCCTTATCTTGAGAAGAACTATTTGAACGTATCTCTTCCTACCGAACTCAGTAATCCTAGACTGTTACCGATCAAACTTATTATTTATAGATCTGATTTTCTAAGAACGAACTCTAAGGATCGATTCTTCATTCTAAAACTCTTGCAAAAAAAAATTATCTCCCATATTTCTAGTTCACAGATCGAATACAATTCGCCTTTTAACACATATATTCAAAAATAAATGTAAACCAGTTCAATTATTACACGTATTTTACTTTTTACCCTCATATATTTTATGTCATACAATATTTTAAACTCTTCATGCAGCTCAATTTCTAGAGTTCTTCTATTTTTATATCAGCACGAATTTGGATAACCAATTGTATTCATCTCGAAACATATTACAAGTACTTTTACAGCTAACAAGTCTCTCAAGTACTCAATAATATGTACTTTACAAATGATGTTTTGTCCAATACTCAGCTTTAGGTACTTTCCAGATAACAAGTTTTTCAGTACTTTTACAACTAACAAGTCTTTCAGGCACTCTGAAGCTTCAAATCCTTCAGTTCGTCCTGCTTCAGTAATTTTTCACCCTGATGCAAAACAGATATTGGAAACAATGAAGATCCTCCCTCCCATAAGTTTGGTCGAAGTCTAGACAAACTTTAAATGGAAATTACGGGAACAGGAGACTCCGTGCTTGAACCAACCTAACAAACTGAAGGCCTTCTCAACGCAAAGTAGTGATGGAAATGCAGAAGCAGACTTCTATTCTCCGTCTACCTCCTCCACTACCATCACCACCTCTCCTATAACCACCAACCCCTCAGAGTTGGTAGAGATGAAAAGGGCCTGACCTTAAAATCTGTTACGACGCAGAACATTGGTGCAACTGTACCGCAGTTATGCCAATCCTTACATTTGCCTCCCTAACTGATCCAAAAGGATCTAGTATGTTTTTGAAGAATTGCCAATGTCGTTCGAACGAGTTGGAGTGTCGTTCAAACGAGTTGATATGTTCGCTGAAATTTTGGCCCAGAGCCATATTTAGTTCGAACGACTTTAAGTGTCATTCGAACGAGTTTTCATGTCCTCTAGAATTTGGCCCAGAGGCATATTTTCGCTCGAACGAGTTTGGGTTCGTTCGAACGAGTTGTCGAACGACTATCATAATTCCAGTTCTAGTTTAAGAGTTTTAAATACCTTTTAGAGTTGGATTTCGAGTTGGATTGTAACTAGGACTTGTAACCTCTATAAAAGGGCAAGCCCAGGCTAGAGTTAATTATTTAGAGTTTAGATCATTGTTCTATGTTAGATCTAAAAGAGTTCTGACGGAACCTAGAGTTTGAGAGGTTTTCTTCCTGTAATTACTTTGTTCTTGAGTAATTGAATTCTCTATTTTTCCAAATCAATTGGTGTTCTTCATATTTTCTCTACTAACACAGGCTTCTCAATCGTATTGTGGATTAAGTGGTATCAGTTTTCCAGTTTTGAATCTCGGGGGGTTAATTGTGGTGTATGGTCTCTACACGTGACCGCCTCAAGCAAACGAAGGAAAAGCTCGTGAGTTCGTTGAAGATCCATCACAAACCTAATTCGAAGAAGAGAGACTATTTGGAGATGGGTGATCCTAACGAGAGAATCACGGTTTTGGAAATGACAGTTTTTACCCAAACTTCTACTGCAGGGGAGTTAGTAGAACAATTACGTCTCACAAACCTCGCATTGGATTCCGTTTTGGCGAGTCGGCGAAGCCGTTCGAAAAATAAATGGATTATGGAGGTAGATGGTGACGAGGACGTTCCGGTATTTGATAATTCTAGTGATCCCGAGTCTGTCGAGGAGCGCCCAGGTTCTAGTAAGGCAATGAATTCTATGCGCAATCTTCGTATTAGCTTTAAGATTGAGATTCCAGTTTTCGATGGTTCTGTCGATGCCGAGAAATTAGATAATTGGTTAGATAGGTTATAGACCTATTTTTCCATTGATGAATATTCAAATGCTCAGAAGATTTATTTTTCTTCTTTGAAATTTGCAAGTCACTCACTAACGTGGTGGAAATCCTATCAGAAATGACATGATGTCGGAAGTCTGAGTTGGAAGAAATTTAAGGCTTTGGTGAGGAAGCAATTCTATCCGATTGGATATGAACAGGAGTGATGGTATAAATGAAACAATTTGCGCCAAAAGTTTGGGCAATTCGTACAATAATTCACTACGGAATTTCATAACCAAGCGTCGGTTTTGGATGTTAACGTGGATGAGTACGACGTGTTCATGAAGTATACGGGGGGTTTATCGGAGTCCATTAGAAGAGAATTAAAGTTCTTTAAGGTGGAAAATATCGAGGACACTACCGTTAAAGCAATTACCATTGAAGGCAAGTACTTGAAGAGCGACAAGAAAGACGACAAGAAAAAGTCGGGGTACAAGGCTAATTTAAAGTTTGATCAGAAAGGGGAGTCCAAAGGAGAGGGGTCTTCATTCAAAGGGACTATCTATAGTCATTGTAAGGCTAATGGGCACAATTCTAATATATGTTGGAAACTTTACCCGGAGCTTCAGCCGAAGGAGGAGAAGGGCAAGAAAGAGAAACGTGCACTAGCCGCATCGATTGAGGATCTTCCGAATTTAGATAAGCCAAATCCTAAGCTTACTCTAATGTTCAAGTAACCTCTAATTATCGATGAGGCGAGTCGGGAAGAGTTTTTCTTTGTCAGTATTCAAGTGAAGCAGAGCTTAGTCGAGACCATTATTGATCTGGGTAGTCAGAAGAATTTAATTTTAGAGGTGGTGGTGAAGAAGATGGGTTTGGCTACTGTGGCTTATCCTAAGCCATATAGTTTGGGTTGGATTCAGAAAGACGCAGAGTTGAAGATCACTCACCAGTGTACATTCAAGTTTGCGATTACTGAAAAGTTTATTGACGAAGTGACATGTAAGGTGGTTCCGTTGGACGTATGTCAAATCATCTTGGGTAGCCCTTATCTTTGAGACCGAGATATAATCTTTTACCGCCGTGCTTGCAAGTATCATTTGATGAAGGATGGGACTGAGTTTCATACTAATGCATGCAAGGAACATATCACTACCAGTAATTTGGTAACGGCGACTCAGGCGAAGAGGTCGGTTAATGCGAGCGGCAAATTTGTTTTGTTGTTGGTGGGACCGGTTCATGAGGGTCCGTCGGCTACAGTATTGTCTACTTTGGCAATGTTTCCTAAGCAACAAACCGATATGGGGGAGTTACAAGAGGAGTATGGAGACTTGTTTCTGGGCATAAAAGGGATGCCGCGCAAGAGGGATGTGGAGCATGATATCACCTTGGTGAATGGTGAGCCACTACCCAATATTGGGTTATATCAGATTTTGTTACTGAGTCTGATGAGATCAAGAAATAGGTACTCAACCTCCTGAAGCAAGGATTTATTAATCCGAGTTGCTCACCTTGTGGTTCGTCGGTGTTACTGATGCCAAAGAAAGATGGGTCTTGGAGGATGTGTGTAGATTATCGGGCGTTGAACAAGATCACGGCGAAGAATCGTTATCCGCTTCTATGGATTAACGAGCTTTTAGATGAGTTGCAGACGGCTCGGTTTTTCACCAAGTTGGATCTTAAGTTGGGTTACCATCAAGTTCAAATCCGGGAGGAGGGTACTTGGAAGACAGCGTTCAAAATCAAACAAGGCTTATTTGAGTGGTTAGTGATGCCTTTTGGGTTATGCAATGCTCTGGCGACATTTATGCGACTAATAAATGAGGTACTACGTGCGTTTATTGATGATTTTGTGATTGTATATTTGGATGATATCTTAATATATAGTCGTACATGGGTGGAGCATCTTGGGCATTTACGCAAAGTGTTGGGCGTGTTGCGATCACAACAGCTTTTTCTTAACGGGAAGAAGTACAAGTTTGGGAAACAGGAGCTAGTCTATTTGGGTTTTATTATTGGTGGCAGCGAGCTTAAGGTCGATCCAGAGAAGGTCTCGGTCATTACAAATTGACCTAGACCCCGTACAGTGACGGAGGTGAGGAGTTTCATGGGTTCTTGTCAGTACTTACGGAAATTTATTCGGCATTTTTCATAAATAGCCGTACCGTTGCATTCTTTGACAAAGACCGGGGTACAGTTTGCGTGGGAAGATCACCATGAGAAGAGCTTTCTGTTACTGAAGCAGAAGATTACGGATGTACCAGTGTTAGCATTGCCTAATTTACAGCGGCCTTTTGAGGTCAAGACAGATGCGTCAGACTATGCTTTGGGGGCAATCCTTTTACAGGATGGGAAGCCGGTTGCTTACTATTCTGAGATGTTTACAGGAGCAGTACGCAACTATCCTATCTACGATAAGGAGTTATACGCGTTATATCAATCAGTAAAGCATTGGAGGAGTTACTTATTGGGGAAGGAGGTTGTGGTACATTCCGATTATAAACCGTTACAATTCTTATCTACGCAGTCCAAGCTTCTGCAAGCTCGCCATATGAAGTGGATGTTGTACCTTCAACAGTTTACCTTATTGATCAAATATAAGAAAGGAGTGGACAACAAGATGGCTGATATGTTATCTCAACCCCCATTACCAACTATTTCCGCTTTGTTGGTAGCTATCAAGATCCAGCCGATTGTTCCTTCTGAGTACGTTTTAGGGTATGAGGATGACAAAGAGCTCAGTACGGTTCATGAGAAGTTACTGCAGGAAAAGACGTGCGAGTACATTCTGAAGGATGGCTTGATTTACAGGGGCAGTCTACTATGTATTCCTGAGGGTGGAGACCGTTTGTAGTGGATTCGAGAGGCACATTATTCCCGGGTGGCAGGTCATTTCGGGGTTGAGAAGACTCTTTTGAATTTGTGGCGTTATGTCTATTGGCCAAAGATGCAGGTGGATGTTTCTCGTGTGGTTCGTAGTTGCGTGCTATGCAATACTTTGAAACCTTCCAATATGAAGATAGGATTGTACTTACCATTGCCACTTCTGAGTCGACCTTGGAAGAGTATTTCGATGGATTTTATGGGTAGTTTGCCCATGACCAGGTGTAAGAATGACTATTTGTTTGTGGTGGTGGATCAATTTAGCAAGATGATTGTTCTAATTCCATGCCAGAAGACGGTCACAGGGGAAGGAGCAGCGCGATTGTTTTTCAGAGACGTCTGAAGGTATTTTGGACTCCCTTCTTCTATTATTTCTGATAGGGATAACCACATTTTGGGGAATTTCTGGAGATCGTTATGGGTGATGATGGATACTAAGTTCAAGAGAAGTACCGCTTTTCATCCGCAGACAGACGGGCAAATAGAGGTCGTTAACCGCACTTTGGTATATTTATTAAGGGGATTCCATTTTAAGAATCCTAAGACTTGGGATGAGAGTTTACCGTATCTTCAGTTTGTGTTCAACCGGGCGATTCATGGATCCACATTGAAGTCTCCTTTTGAAGTTTGTTTGGGGTACTTATTGCAAAGCCCTTTTGATTTGGCGTTTAGTCTTGACGACAAAGCGGTGTCAGGGAAGGAGGAAGAGGAGTCAGTTAAAGCTCAGCGTTTCATTGAGAAGATCAGTAAGGTTCATGAGGTGGTTGAAGCTCAGTTGAAGAAGACTTAAGCAAAGTATAAGGCTCACCAAGACAAACATCGGGTTGAGTGTACTTTTGTTGAGAATGGCCTCGTTTGGTTGTATTTGGGTAAGGAACGGCTTATGGGGGAAGGTAAGAAGCTCAAACCTATCTATTATGGTCCATTTTTGATACTCAAGAAGATTGGTGACAATGCATTCCAGTTGGATTTTCCACCTTTCATGAAGATGTATTCGGTGATTAATGCCGAGCATTTGAAGCTGTTTGAGCTGCCTTTTTTGGATGAAGACTCTGCAATCGATACTCACCTACCGTCAATTGATGACTTATGGATGGAAAGAGAAGATCCTTTGCCGGAGGATGGTATTCTAGAGCGGAAGGTTCATACTACAAGACGGGGTGTTATTAATTCGTTCCGAGTTAGGAATAAGGGTCAGCTGCCGAGTAAGTCGAAGTGGTACAACAGGGAATTGGGCATCGCTGCTTTCCCACATCTCCAGTTCTAACTTGAGTAGGAGCTCAAGGCTCCTAAATGGGAGAGCCATGATCCAGAAGGATCTAGTATGTTTTTGAAGAATTGTCAATGTCGTTCAAACGAGTTGGAGTGTCGTTCGAACGAGTTGATATGTTCGCTGGAATTTTGGCCCAGAGCCATATTTCGTTCGAACGACTTTAAGTGTCATTCGAACGAGTTTTCATGTCCTCTAAAATTTGGCCCAGAGGCATATTTTTGTTCGAACGAGTTTGGGTTCGTTCGAACGAGTTGTCGAACGACTATCGTAATTCCAGTTCTAGTTTAAGAGTTTTAAATACCTTTTAGAGTTAGATTAGAGTTGAATTTCGAGTTAGATTGTAACTAGAACTTGTAACCTCTATAAAAGGGCAAGCCTAGGCTAGAGTTAATTATCTAGAGTTTAGATCATTGTTCTATGTTAGATCTGAAAGAGTTCTATGGGAACCTAGGGTTTGAGAGTTTTTCTTCCTGTAATTACTTCGTTCTTGAGTAATTGAATTCTTTATTTTTCTAAATCGATTGATGTTCTTCATATTTTTTCTACTAACACAGGCTTCTCAATCGTATTGTGGATTACCAACTTTGTCTTCCGCAATGATGCGGAGACAAACCCAACGTTGCTCGCCTGTCAAGACAACGAGGCGAAACCTCCATCTACAGTAAAAATCCTCCTCAGCTTCAGTCGCTTTATTTTTTGACATTCCTTGATACTTTGGAGAAACAGAAACAGGAACAGGAGTCGGATTCTCCAATGATTGATCTCCAAAAAAATTCAACTTCAACCTCTGTATTTTAGAAGCGATTCTCGTTTCAAGAACCATCCTGCGAGTCTTCACCATCTTCAACGCTTGCAGAAGATTTTGTATCAGAATAAGTGTACTTGGCTACCAACCTCGGTACATGTACTATTTATATAACCTTACATTTATTGTATAGATACATTTTCCCAAGCGTCATTATTTAATACGACGAGACTCTTGAAACCCTAACCATTACATACATCAGTATTCCCATCAACAATAAATGCACGTACTTCCCCTTGACACGCACATATTTATACAGTCAAACGCTATCATTACTTCTTTCCTCATTAAAATTTCTAACCCATATCCCAAAAATTCTTTCTCAACCCAAGCCACTCGTGACTTCAGTTGGGAGGGGGCGATTATAGAGGCCTACCCTTCAATCTTACCTAAATCGATCTGTCTCCAGTTTGAGACTCACGCATTCTCTACACGACTTTACCAGTCAACATTGCCACATATTCCACGAACTGACAAGAAATGTGGGTCGAGCTCAAACCAAAAAACCTGAACAAGTCAAAGCCATTTATCTCTCTCGAACTCAGCAGTTACTCAATCAACCGCCACTAACCACATTGTTTGGAGAATATGCTCCAGCACGATGAAGAACTGCGAGAAAGGCCTATATAAAGAAAAAGTTTCAGAAGAGACAGAGACCAGAAGATTACAGGAGAAATTACCATAAATATTATATTTTCCAGATTCTCCAAAACTTTAAACTTCTTATTCACAAGATCAAGCATTTCTAAGACTAGAGATCACTTGCAATAAGATATCAGTCTTAAGCAATAAACGTCACTATTACAAAAATCCTCAACCCAAGGTGGTGGTTTTTTAACCTATTCATAGGTTTTCCATGCTAAACACCTGTGTTATTTCTAGTTTTCAATTAAATTTTATTACGGGTACATTGGTGTAAGAGCTAATTCCAAGCCACTTCGAGTTTACAAAATTAAGCCATTACAGTGACTATGCACATTATGATACTGACACAAAAGTTTGTTTGGGATATTAGGAATTGATTGTGCCGCCCAATAGAACTTGTCCCCCTTTATCGTTGGTAAGATAGCGGAGAGAGTTATTGTCATTGGAGGTAGAATTGGGACGGGTCTGTCTGGCCTTCCGTCTCTTCTTTTAGTGTTGTCGATGTTTCTTCTGCGTTGCTTGGGTGCTTCAGTAGTGGTTAATTTTTGGGGTTGAAATGTAAATGTTTCACGGGACTGGATGACAAATGAGCTCTACATCTTATCTTTCTTGGACCGTTCTAATTCGATGTAGTTATTAACGACATCAATCATTTTTGTCACCGTTCTGGGCTTGTACAAGGTAAGTTCTTCTTGAACTTTGGAATCGACATGCAGAGCTGAGGTGAATGCTGGACGACAATCTTGGGATCTGAGTTCCTAATCTTTCAGGTTTCTTGTAGGAATCTCTTGTAAAGACTCGCCAGTGTTTCTTTTACCCCCTGCTCGAAGAAGAATAAAGAATCCACAATTATCTCTCGTTCTTTAGTGTAAGCATGATTGGACTTGAAAAGACATTATAACTGGCTGAATGTGGTGATGGAGCCTTCTGGGATTGTATGAAACCATCTGAGATGTTCTTCTTTTAAGCTCATGTTGAATAGTCTGCATAGCATGTGGTCGAGTTTGGAGTACAATCCAACTGTAGCTTTGAAGTGTCGGACGTGGGTGAGCGGGTCAGTGAGGCTTGCATACTAAATAAATTTTGGCATGTAAAAATTATCTGGTATGGGCATAACTTTGAGATAAGGAGATGGGGGTTGCCTTTATTCTATCGAGGGCAAACCTTCGACCTGGGATATAAGAGTTTATGGCTTAGATCTTATTATTTTGGTCGTCCAAGGTAATAAACTGTAGTGGAGGAATTGGTATGGCTGTAACTTGTGAATCAAAGTCTTTCTGTCCTTCAGGTCCCAATCAGTTTCTGATTGATTTTATCTCTAGTGGTGAGAAAGTTTGGTGACGCGTGTGTCGACTTCCTTGAGTTGTCGATGCTGAGGATGTAAGTCCGAAGTGTCAAAAAACTCTATATGGATTTCTGGATCTGGATCGAGATGTTCGTACTCGTTCCTCTCTTGGATGGTTCTCTTTTTGGGTCACCCTGGAGCGATGTTCACTTCGGGCCCGAGGAGGCAACGTTTGACAGCCGGTAAGCTAATCATGAGTTCTCCGTAAATTCTTCATTTCTTTCTGATGTGTTCGACTCTGTTGGTCCAAGGCCTTTCTCTTTTTGTCTCTTTCGACTTGAAGAGCATGAGAGTGAATGCGCGGATCTTCCAACCTCTGGACTCGGTCGGATTCTATTTGTCTATGTAATTCGATCACTGCGATGGGCAGATCGACTGTTTCTAGTATCGGGTTGATCTCATTGTTCCTCAGCGTATTAAAATGGCTTTGGAGATTCATGTTTGTCATCAGATTGTTTCTTAGATCAAAAATGGTAAAGAAAAGTGTGGTATTCCCACAGATGGCACTAATTGTAATAGCGTGTTTTCCGGGAAGATAATCTTCGCCAATACTTTTAGTAAAGATGAGGAGATAGCAAGTTCAAACTAATAAGATTTTACGTGGAAACTCAGTAAAGGTTGAGAAAAATCACGACCTCAATGAGGATTTTAATGTAAAATCCAATAGGTTGCTAGTTATTACACTTTGTGGTTTGACAGTAAAGTAAGGAATGATGAATAGTAAAGTTGCGGATCTTAATCACTCATTCTCTGCCTGTATTTATAGCATATACAAACAGTTTTACAAAAAGAAAAATAGTTTCATATTCCAGGGGTAGTGGGCGAACTTCACGGATCTCTAACGGCTCTTTCTTGACCAAGCACAACGTCTATTTTTAATAGGTCGAGGACTTGTGGCATCTTCTCGAATGCAGGGCTGTCTTCGACTATGTTATGCTAGCTTATCCTTGTCGAATCTGAGAAATATGCTACTACAGTGCCGTAAATTGTGTTACGTGCATGTTGATGAAGTCGAGTGGTCGTATGATGATCGAAGGTGAAACATGAGCTCAAGATGCGGAATAAGCCACTACAGTTCTAGTTCAATGTTATCCCAGCTCGAGGGACAGGTCCCTACAGATACAATTACAAAGCCCTACCTCTCCATTCATTAAATTCGAGGCAGATCTTATGATCTTTAGAGTGTCGCTGATTTTTGAAAGTTGTGTGACTTTCTCTTTGTCCCATGACACAAACGTAGACATAGTTTTATTCAGTGCTTGTCTTGAACGGGTTTTCGCTTCCGTAGAGCTTGAATTCTTGAGTAAAAATAGTAATTCGAGTGGCAGTATGGTTCGAGATGGCCCAAACCTATACAAAACTTACACCTTGCTGGAGATGCTATAATTGTTGCTGCTTGTCAAAGACCATAGTTTTCTAGTCAGAACTTCACAATATAGTGAGAGAGACCGAGAGAGGAGTTTCTGGTTTGATGAGTTCTCAAACACCAACAATGGCGAAGCGTGAGCTCTCAAGCACTCTGAGAAATCTAAAGGTGAGAAACCAAACCCTAACCATGTTTGATCAATTGTTCCGAATCGCTACTGCTGCTTTACGTCTCTTCATGTTCTCAAAGTACCCATTACTTCAAACTTGTTACAGATTCTCAAAATTGTATAATTGCTATTTCTTATTGTTGTAATGTTCCTTAATTGAATTGGGTATCTGCTAAATTTAATTGGATATGTTTTGTTTTCTCAGTTCATGCAAAGGGCGTCTCTGAAAGAAGAAACGAAGAAAGAAGAAGAGGAAGAGGTGAAGAAATCAAATGATAACTTAGCTTCTGCAAACATCCCAAAGAGAAGATGGTATTTTTTAACCCCTAAAGTTTTGATTTTTATTGTTTTGCCGAATACCCCAGTTTTAAATTATGGTTCTATGTTAATTTAGGTGGATTTACTGTAACTTGTTAGGCCAAATATGATTGTTTTCGTTGTAGTTGCTATTGAGCTGAGGAGGAATTTCAACTCAGAAGGTTACCCATTGAAGTTAAATGTGAGGGAGTAAAGGCTTTGGGTATTTCTAGTATGAAAAGGTAGTAACAGTTGAACAGTCATGGACTCATGGTATGGGGATTTCTAGTTCGTTGTGTGGTATTGGGAAAATTAACTTTCGGTTCATATTAGCGCCGAAGTTCCCATGAGAAGTTTAATTGTAATATCACCATCAGCATGTTTAACAAATATCACAGTGCTCAGTAAAGAGCTATGCTTGATAAAATTTTGTCTCATGCTGAGTTTATCCATTCTACTAAGATCATTTTTCCAGCAAAACGGGAATATATTAAGCCTGGGAAGGCAAAAATAAATTATAAATTCAGGAAGGTGAATATATTAAGCCTTGATCAGGCTCAGGCAGTCTCACAAAATGACGATCTTCTTCAACTCCGCATCCCTAGCAGCTCTCATGCCTCCGAGAACAGGTACTACCTCTACCTCCTCGGCATTTGCTGCAGTGGTGAGAGAGATCGTATCCCCCCACCCCACCCTAGAATTAAACTTAATAATAAAACCCGTACCACTAGGTAAAGTGAGGCCAACAAAGGTTGGGGAAAGAAAGGGGAAGTCTCCGGGGGGGGGGGGGTTGTTGTTTGCTAATAATTGATGTTTTACCTTTAAAAATAATAGAGATTTCCCCCACAAAGAAGTAGTGTGCTGTGCTTACCAGAGATGCTACTATTTGCAAACGAGCACATAACTTTCCTGATAGTATTTTCAAGCGACCGATGGGGAGTTTTTCTCCACATGGAAGGCCAAAAAGTAGGATGTCACAAGAAAAATTCTTCCTCCTGTCTACCATAACAAGAGAAAAGTTTGAGTTTCTCCTCTCTCTTCGATTTCTTTCCATCCAGTAAACCGTTGTCTATCTTTCTCCCCTCTCCTTGACTAAGATCTCTTCTTCTCGCCTTCTTCATCTCTGCAAGTTCTCTAAATTCTTTTTTTTTTTGGAAATTGAGCATAACCTAGGTAACAATGACATGGATACGGGTGTCGGTGTCGGACACGGGTACGGGGTGTTGGACACGGCGACCCAAAAATATGTAAAAACAAGGACACGGCTGTAAAAATTTTATTTCTTATTTTCTACTATGCTTATGTTGGTTACTTAACCTATCTAACACACTTATGGGTTAATTTACGACTAATAACTAACAAAAAAAAATGATACTAGTTAGTATGGTTGAATAACATGTATAAGAATTGAAAACTTTCTAAAAGCTATGTCAAAAAGGTTATGATCTAAGCAAGAAGTGTCCGTTGGAGTGTCGACACGAGTGTCGGTGTGTCCGAGTGTCCGACACGTTTGGACACGGATTTTTTTTGGAATATGGAGTGTCCATGTTACATAGAGCATAACATAAAAAATAAAAAATAATACAATGCATGATGGGGACAACTCCTCAAATCTCACAGGGAAAGGAAGAAAAAAGCCTGACACCAAAAGAACTACAAAGATACAAACACCCCCCTAATAACTCATAACTCTATAGTAACATTTCCAGAAGCATCCTCATTAATGATCCTTTTCAAGTCATCAGTGAAAGCTTTAGGACTGTACTCCACTTCTTCAAGAAAAGACAAATTGTTAACAAGATAGACTGCTGCTTCATTGCATTCCTTAAAAGTATGAAAAATATCAAAGCTTTCCAAATGAGGAATGATGCCTTAATCTTGAACACTGATCTAGCAAACCAAGGAGGTGCTCTGTTGTTCTTTATCATCTCCACAACCACTTCAGACTTAGTGTCAACCACAATTTTTCTTAAGCTTAGCTTAAGAGCAAGATTCAGCACTATGAAAAATATCAAAGCTTTCCAAATGAGGAATGATGCCTTAATCTTGAACATTACTGATCTAGCAAACCAAGGAGGTGCTCTGTTGTTCTTTATCATCTCCACAACCACTTCAGACTTAGTGTCAACCACAATTTTTCTTAAGCTTAGCTTAAGAGCAAGATTCAACACCTGTTCCAAGCCTGCAACTCATGAAGAATGATGTTTATAGGACTAAATCTGCTTGTACAAGCTTTGATAGCACAAGTTTCTCTAAATTCACCACCGCCCATCAATGAAAATCAGTCTCTCTACACATACACGCACACACAATCGGCCACTCTTAACTTGTTCTTCAAAAAAAATAAAAATATGAGCATTCTATTTGTCTGCCTAACATCAAACATTTTGAAGGAGTTTTCACTTCTTATTGGGCAAAAGTTCGTCAATTACTCAAAGTTATCTTCGGTTCAGCATTCCGCTAATTGGGGTTTCAAAGGTGATCTTTCAACCGAAGTTCTACGAAGTAATTGCTTTGGCTACTCGTGGAACTTTACTTTCATCTCCATTCCTCTATGTGATTTTTTAGTTGAGAAAAATGTGGTCGTTCTCACCGTGTTGCAGTATACCACTTCATTTGTAACTTGCATATGGGTGATTTTGTGTGTGCTCGTATCACTTGTGGCATAGGCATAGGCATAGGCATAGGGGTGGCAATTGGGTCGGGTCGGGTCAACCCGTCCCGGGCCATCCCGGGTTTGGGTTGGGAAACATCAAACCCTAATCCGACCCATTTATTAAACAGGTTAGATGTGTGAACCCAAACCCAACCTATAATAATCGGGTTGACACAACCCGGCCCGTTGGCCCATAAAATAGTCGGGTCGGGTCATAAACAAGGTTGACCTGTCTCACATTTGACCTGTTTAAATAAATATAAATACACCTGTTTAAATAAATACGCCATGCCAAATAGGACTGACCAAAAATTGTTAACCTGCTTAACAATAAATAATATGCTTCATGACCAATTTTCATATATAAAACTAATTTAATATCAAACATAACCAATTCTTATATAAAAACTTGTTGTACCCATTCAATTTTACAACATTTGAGCCTGCCAAACTCATCAAACCCACATATTACAAATATACCATATAAGTAGTAACAAAGGCAAGATAACATATGCCAAAAAGTGGTTCCTAAGAGCTAAGACCTTCAAAGTTAAGGTTGTCAGTTGTCACCTCCATAATTAAGGTTTTATCACCCCACATAAAGTCTTAAAAGAGATTGCATACCAACAAAAACTATCTACTAGCTAATTAATACTTAAGGAGTTCTTTTCATCAACCTTTAGATCCACTTCCGCTCGCTTCTCCCTTGCCCTTATCTCCACAACTCTCTTGTTGAGTTGTTCATAAAAAATATGTATAAGTAATAATAGATATAAAACTCATTTGAAATTAAAAGCTTATAAATTTGGACTTCTTACCCTCAATATCCAACGACATGATATATTTTGTTATGTCTTCGAGCTTTGCTTCAAAATCGTCTATAATTGGATTACCTACAACAATTACTAACATCACATTAAAAGATGAAAAGTAATAAAATGTATTACCAGGAAGTAGATGCTTTCAAAAAATCACACAGGTAGGCATTATTAATGAGGAAGCAACATAATATCAGCAACTACAACAGTAAATATAAGTAAATATAAGCAGTAAATGAATAAAGGCTATGCATACATTCTTTCTAAATGATTGCAATCATTGGTAACAAAAAATCAACAATCATTGTCCATTGATAACAGAAAATCAGCAATCATTGTTCATTGATAACAAAAAACTGTAAATATATAAACACCAAGATAATATCAAACTAGAAAAGGAATAATAACAAAAGGTATAAACCATACTAAAACATAAAGATTGTACCTTGTTTTTGAAATATCCAATCACGAGAGCATATCAAGGCTTTAGCATTCGCAAGCCTTAGTGTACTACGAAAAACATCTATAACTCTACCGCCAACACTAAAAGCTGATTCGGAAGCGACTGTTGATATCGGGATCGACAATACATCTCTTGCCATCATTACAAGCTCCGGATATCTAAATTGATTCCCCTTCCAAAATGCAAGAATGTCTAAGTTAGTTGTTCTCCTAAGCGTGGGCTCATCCAAATATAATAGCCAAGTCACTGATTTATTTGAAGCACTATAAGATGCATTTTTAGAGAAAGTAGTTGCATATATGTCGAAAAGGTTAAAAAGCTTCTCTCGAATAAGATTTTTCTAGAGAATCATCGCCATAGATTTGCCTATAGCAAAACTCTACAAACTTCAGTTTGTATCTAGGATCTAATACCACAACAATACCAAAAATCAGATTATGATGAGTCCAATATTTCTCAAACTTTCCGTTCATTTGAAATCCCATCTTCCTCATGAACGGATTAGCCCCTTCCATATCCTTGGACAATACATGTTTTAACTAAGAACACTTGAGGAAAATACAAATTGGAAGTTGAATATTTCGTTCCAGAAAACACACAAGTTACATTATAGAAAACTCCCAAGAACTCACAAATCTTATCTACCTTATCCCATTCTTCGTTGGAAGGACAATGCTTATAGTTGGAATCGGTTGACGCTAAATGAATAAAGGCTCGACGATAGAAGATGGCACTGTCTAACATAAAAAAGTGGAGTTCCAACGTGTTGAAACGTCCTGCCTTAAGCCTTTCTTGAAAGGCAATGACACTTGCTTAACACAATCCTTGAAAACTTGTTTTCTACCTTGGGATCCCCTAAAATACCTTAAACTCTCACAAATCTTCTCGACGGATTCATCAATTTCTTTCAATCCTTCTTGGACAATCAAGTTAATTATATGTGCACAACAACGAACATGAAAAAAGTATCCATTATAAAAAAGTGCACTCCTCAAATTAAGTTGACCCTTAAGTAAGAAAACAAAAAAGTCATTTGATGAAGCGTTATCAAGAGTAATTGAAAACAACTTTTGGCCAATGCCCCATTCAGCCAATAAGGAATAGATTTTCTCACATATCAGCACACCATTATGTGGGGAAGGCATATAAGCATAGTTTAAGACTCTCTCCTGGAACTCCCAATTCTTACTAACGAAGTGGACTATGAGGGATATATAACCATCCCTCATGATAGAACTCCACAAATTTGAGGTTAAACTAATCCGACCTGGAATCTCTCTCAACATTTGCATAATTTCTACCTTTTTTTTTTATAAAGCTTGATAACGTCAGCTTTTGCAGTATTTCTCGAAACTAGCTTAATTTCCATATTTGCAAATGCAACATAGTTGAAGGCATCCCTTATGCCTTCATACTCTACAAACCGAAAAGGGAGCTCATGTCTAATGATAGCAAGAATAATATGTTTACGAAATACATCAGGGTCAAATTTAGCAACCTTTAAAGACATGTCGGATAGTGATACAATCATTTGTCCGATATCTCTTGTTGTTCTTTTCTCGTACGCTTTAATGTCTCTTAGCATATTGCATGTCCCCATACTACTTGCAGACTTGTATGTATTGGGAGAGCGTTTGCATTTAGCCCTTTCAATTTTATTGAGACCTAGAGGTAATATATCGAAATGAGTCCATACATGAGAGGTAAGTTTACGCGTACGCATACCAACCTTTTTTGTACAACCAGTAGCACCTGTTGTATCGGTATCGGTAGGTTGCACATATTCCAAGGACTCAAAATCCTCCATATCGTCGTTCTCATAGAATAGGCAAAACAAAGAAGGAAATTTATGTGCTTAACAATCTAACATTAAGCCACAACTAAAGTAAACTACTGACAGATTACATATAATAATACAGCAAGTAGATCACAATAATCTCTTTATCATTAAATCATCCTTTGATAAATTATGAGTTTTAACTGATGTCAAACCAAAGTTCATCATTAATCCATCACAATAATCTCTTTACAATACTCTCACCATGCAAACTACTAAAACAAACATAAGCCCCTCAACCAATCTTATCTAATGATTTTCAAGCATAAGAACAAAGGGGTCAAACCAACAGATTTTAGATACCTAGAGGTAGATCAACTAATCTAACTATGATTACTACCTATTTATAACAAAAGGGTCAAACCAACATATAATAAAGATACCCAAATCAGTAAAACTCAAGATATTCATGAAAATAGAGAGTGGGAGAGTACCTTTCAGAGAGAGACCAAGAGATATTGAATCTGAACTTGTTGGACTAAATCTGCAACGAAAAGCACACAAAAATTAGTTAAATCATGAACACATAGAGAAAGAGAAAGATAGACTTGGGGTTGATTTTTATAGAAGAAACTTACTTGGAGATTTGGGTAATATGATTGTTTAATTAGGGTAATGGAGGGAGAGAGGCTCAATCCATAATCTTCAAATAAGTGAGTTTTGTGAAGGAATTTGGATAAGGAGGCAGAGAGGTGTGTTCTTCAAAGAAGAGAGTTATGTGCTGGAATTAGGGTATATAGTGATATAAATATGGAGGCTGGAGACAGAGAAGTGTGATAGTAGGTATTCATGTATCTAAATTTTCTAAACTACCCATATTCATAGATAATATTACATTTAAGTAAACAAGTTCACTGGTCAACCGGGTTAGGTTAGCTGGGTCGGCCTGATTTGATCGTAAACCCATGAAGGTTAAACCCAAACCCGCGAAATTTAGGTCGGGTTAGCGTGTTCGGGTCAAATTGCCAGCCTACATAGGCATATGGCATGATCGCTGATGTATCTATATACTTAGAGGCTATTTGTTTTTCTAGCTTATTTAACTTAAATTTGTCAGTCCACCGTTAAAAAAAAAACACTTAAATTTGTCAGTTAAGTTAAATCTCAAAATAAATTGTCTTTGTTTTTGGCTTTGCAAAAAGACCTTATTGGTATTGGCACCTCTAATTTCAGCACTTTTAATAAGCTATGAATCCTGACTTTTTCACAACTAAACTACTTAATTGTACAAAATTGTTACGAGAGTTTAAGTAAAATATTATAAACCCAATTATACCCTTGTTCTATTTCTCTCTTCCTCTTCGTTTTATCTCCTTGTTTCTTCTTTGCGCATTCTTTGCTAATCGTTATCAATTCTCAAACCCTCGAAATACCCTTATATCGACTCTTCCCTCTTTAATGGTTCCCCAGATTTAGATCGTTGTTTGCCCTCTCGGAGGTCTTTCGAACAATTTAGGCATCTTTCTCTCTACCTAGATGCATCTTACCTAGATGCATCTTCTTTTTCGTTTATTACAAAGAACTTCACTTAGATTTTCAAGTTGAGAATGAGGGATGCACACGAGTGATGCTGATGATTTTTGCTATACTTAAAACAATGTAATATGCTATTGATTTCATTAATCTGGGGATGAATTGGTGACGGTGTCATGTCTTTATGGCAACGGTTACAATTAAAACTTTGATGGACATACCCTTTTGCATTGTTGATTTTCGGAAGAAATTTTTGTTTGTTTGTACGTTCTACTTTAATCATTATGCTAATTGAGATCTCAGCTACTACTATTTGAAGCTTGCGTATCCTTCAATTTTTCTTTATGTAATTGTTTGGATTGGGTCTTCTTATGCTTGGCCACCATTAAACTATCTCTCTCTCTTTTTTCCCGTACATTTACCACATTGCAGTAATTTAATGGAAGTGGGCATTAACCGATGCTTCTTCTAGTTTAAAATGTAATACATTGGCAGAGCAATTATGAAAATCTAACAATTTTCACAAGTTATACTAAAGTTAACCGAACATGATAAATAAAACCATACAAATTCAAGACATAAACAAATCATGTATAATTTCAATTGAGTGTCGTTAGAAAACGAAATTAAGAATGGGGTAATTTTGACAATAGACAGTTTTCAAAGACTTCAGATTTAGCATTCAGATTTCAGAATAAGTAATCGGAATAAGTGTTCAGAATCAGCAAAAAAAAAAAAATGGCCCTTAATCCTACATGAAAACTTATCCTAGTAGGCATAGGTTATACTTAACGCTGTAATGGACTGGATCGGGACAGGTTTTTGGTCGATCCTGACCATATTCGTTAAGAAATATCGAAATCCTGATCCGATCTGTGATCCTAAATGATCGCTACTTTTGTGATCCAGGCCCGACCTTTTAAAGATTTAGATGATCCGACCCGATCCATTATGCCTAACTCTTTGAAAATTTTCAATCCAATCCTTTAAGGTTCAAATCTAATCCGTTAGAGGTACTAACCCATTTCGATCATTTATACCCTATGAGAATATCTTTTAAGATATTTCTCATTAAGTTTTAACACATAATAAAATATAATGAAAATTGATTGTTATTAACATAACAACAATCCATCCTTTGCAATAGTAAGTTTTAGTAATTAACAATGGAGCATATGTTTATAAACCATGGACATTAGACATTAAACATTTTACATATATTTAAAATTGAAAATACATACCTATAAGCCAAATAATGATGTATTATATATACCAAAAAATAAGAGACAAAGTTAGAGACTCGTTGCATTTATCCAATAGGATCGGGTCATGGTGAATCCTAACCCGATCCGCTAGTTAGAGGATCGGATCAGATCATAGAGGATCAATTCCCCCCCCCCAATCCTGATCCTTTGTTAACGGATCAGGGTCAAATCCTACCCATTGACAACCCTAGTTATACTTGGTTCCCAGATCACCATGGTCGAATTTTTTTCCTTTCCCAATTCACTTTGTTAAGTGACTGAAGAATACATTTTTCCTTGTTCAACCTGCGGTTTCCCAAATCCTGATCATTAGACTCAATAGAGGTATATTTAATCTTGCTTGCTGTTGGTCCTTGATTCTTGATTGACCATATGCATAAAATACACCTACAGTTGATCTTCTGAACTAGAAATAAACTATCTAAATTGTTTTACATGAACCCACAGTAAAAGTTGGATACCTAGTAGAGAGTTCCATTTACATTTTACTATGAATTATGGGTCATGCTTTGCATTCAATAATCTCGTATGCCACTCCTTGGCGGTGATCTTTTAGTCTTAATTCATTTATAACTTTAAATTAATCTTGATGTCATAGTTATTTCTTTTAGTGCCGCTGCTTGTTGCATCTGGTGAACACTGTATCTCTGATGCATTTAATCTGTAAAGCAAGGAGCAGTTTTGAATTCTATAGCATCTGTTTCTTGCAGCAAAGTCATAATGGAAGGGAATCCGCATCCCGGGGCATCAAGAGGCAGGATGTCTTTTCAAAGTTTTAATCCTTCTATAGATGTGAGTATGAAGATCGAGTAACTCGAAACAATTTCGAAGACTATTCACTACATGTACATCTTGTGTTATTTTCCCTCTACTCATTCCAAACTGTTCCCTTGGTAGAAATTGAATGAAGCAGCTGCAAGCCCTTGTGAACCAAGTTCCAGTGACGCGAAAACCTCCGACAGGTTTGGTCACTTTGCTATACTTGGATATTTTCATCTTATTTTTTTATTCCACTTTCTTATCTTTATTTTCTCTTTAACGGCGCAACTTCAGATATTTTTAGGAAACAAGTTTGACCACAAGTGACAGAGAACACCGAAAAGAGCACACACTAACATGACATCCCAGATTCATTTAGCACACACTCCTCTTTGAACGCGTACTTTTCTTGCCCAAGTCTCAATCTTCTCATCAATATTGTCATGAATTTGAGTACCTAGCTATCCACAAGAGACTCTATATGTGGACACCCATAATGATTAGGGCTATATGAAAAAACTCCTGAAATTATAAAGCTGCTATTAAATCTCCCAGAGAAGTAACAAACTGTTTTGATGTACATGCTCTGTGCTTTTAAGAACTGTCTTCCCAAATATTATTTCCTATCCCTGACCATGTTATTGACATTCTTCCTTTTGTCAAAGCGTTAAACGACATCGTATTGATGATTTTAACTTGTATTTATATAAGAATGAGAGTCAAGCTTTTCTTCAAATACAAATAAAAGGACTGCAGAAGCAGTTAGAAGAGAAACACTGAAACACTACTCTAAACGTTGTCTGACAAAAAAATAATAATGAAGTTCATGTGACTGCTTCCAACAACTTTTTAAAGACAGAGGCCGTCACTAATTGACCAAAATATAACTGCCACGTAGGAATGCATATCTTGTTATGCTATGATGTAATCATTCTTAGTATTATTTTATAAAGAATGATTACCACTTGACACTGAAAGAACAGCTAGGTCTACTAATACAGATCTCAGATGTAAAAAAAAAAAACATTATCGGTTAATGAGCTATTTGTTTACCTGCTAACTTGTTGCAGTGAAAATGGACTTTCACGGACCGAGTCAAAAGTCTCAAAATCACTTTTCCACCGTGAGCTGGATGGAGAGTACCAGAAAAGAAAACAACCAGAAACCGTCGCTGAAGCGGAATATCCAAATAAGTTACCAAGAAATACAAAAGAGGAAATTGGTCAAAGATCTTTGCCAAAGAAAAATGATGCCTCAAATAAGCAGCGAAAGAGTGACAGGCTGGACTGGAATCTTCTTAAACCACCAAAGGCTCAGAACAGAAGTAGTTGAGTACACATAACGGGGGCTGGACGGTGTGAGGTCCCTAGAGGATGTTATAAGACCGCATCATATGGAGATATTCATGAGACCTCCTTAGATTTACTCTAATGTTGATGAGAGAAGGAAAGGAAGAAGTCCTTTCCCTTTTTTCTTTCCAATTAAAATACCTCAAACGGCTCTACATGACCAACTGGGAAAAGCTTATGTCATCTATGGAGGATGGTTTTTGACAGCTCTGAAGCTAATCAAATTGGCACATCACTAAGGAAAGAAACATAAGTTCTGTTTGTTATGTAAATCCTAGGTCATTATTCAGAAAAAACACTGTGTTGTTTGTTTCTCTGTGATAGTCGAAAGGTGGTCTATGACCGCTTTCGAATATCTTTGAGAAACGAGTAACATGTGTACTGTTTTTCACGAAATGATTACATAACAAATCAGGCCTATGTTTCTCAATTCTAGGGTTTCTCCAGGTCGGTACGGTTGGGTAAGGTTTGGTTGGGGGTATTTCAGAAGGAGAGATGAAAGGAATCGAATCGCATTTTCCCTCTTGAATCAACGTGGTGTATTCTAAGGGTCTGAAGAATCTTTCAGACTAGGTCTGATGTAGCGCGGACCTCTTAACAGGTGATTCTTGCAACTTTTGTACAATTTTGCTCCTGTGCTGTTTCTTGGTTCTACCAGAAAGCCAGAGTTCAAAATGTGCAGTATCTCATGTAACTGTGCAGCCTCAGGTTTATTCATATTTTCATGTTACTACTGTTTTCCTTCGTTTGAGTTAAAGATCCTTGATTTATATATGACCCAAATGTGTCGTATCTGATTTAGTGAGCAGAACCCTGGTTATAAGCATTTGATGTTTTGGTGATGGTTTTACCATGTATTTTGCTTTGTAGTTAGAGTTTGTTGCAAGTTTGAAATCTTTCTATGAGTGGCAGAAACTTATGTTCTAGGAGAATATTCTTGTGCACAAATTATCATTTACTGCACCAGCAGGAATACCTCTCTCGGATGCTCGAGCACTAACAGGAACCACCCATTATTTTTTTCCTAGGCCTCTAATTATGATTGTGTAAGGTATACTGCTTGATTTTGGGAGCGGGATCGTTTGAGAAAAACAGTAAGAACTAGCTCGTGAAGTCTGTAAAATTTGTGCAAGTCACAGTTATGCCTGGCTATAATAATAAAGAGCAGCACGTTGTTGGTTTGTTCGGACATGAGAATACTTGGTACATTTTTCCTCCATAACTGTTGTTCGATCCGCCTTTCAAACAAGTATATTGGATTACGAACCACGCTTTACAAAATCTGAAAATATAAGAGCGTTTTAGTGTATGCCCCCCACTAGTTGATATCAAATTGTGAAAGCCTCCCAATATTGTGGTCGACCCCCCATTTCTCAATAAACCAACGCTTTGACTGCATTGACTCAGTTTGACTAGTCCACTTTTGGGAAATACCTAATATAACCCTTACTTGCCAGTAACTAATCACGTGTCACTCACCGAGCAAAGCAAATTCAAATGGATGGCTCAAATTTAGCTAAGATCTGGGACGTTGCGATGGTGACACGTGTCCCCCGTGAAACGAGCAGGAACCACAACAACATTCCCCCTTTTCTTCATCTCTCTTACACTAAACACTTCCATTAACATTGATATCTCATTTTCTCTCTCTTACATTAATACTTGTAGAAGGAAATCATCTCTCTCTCACCATTAACACTTAAAGTAGAAGGTGATCATATCAAGGGTTGAAGAAGGAGGTCCTCTTTTAACCAATGTAAGTTCTGAAACATAAACTTTGTTTTTTTCTTCTTAAAAAAGTTAAGGGTTTGTTTAAGAAGAACATTTTTAGGTTACATCAAACCCAATGTATAAACCCTAATTATTTTTTTGTTATGAAAACTAAAACCGTAGATAGTGGGGATTATATAATTTTTAATTTTGAGATAATTTAGGGATTTGGGTGTTAATAGTTAGGGTTTTTTTTTTTTTTTTGTTCATTAGGGAATTTTTTTATGTTGGGGATTTGGGGAGGTATCATGTTGGGGATTACGTGTTTTTTTTATTGCATCAAGTCTGGGGATTAGGCATAAAAATATGTTTATTACAGGGTGAGTATATTGATGGTTTGTAGGTTTTTAGGGTTTGTATGTTGTTAGGTTACAAATGTGTGATATTGGGTTTTAATTTATTACAGGGTGAGTACCAAAAATCTGTTTTTGCACTGGGGTGGGGAGTGGCAGGATCCACGGGAGGATATTGGGTATACGTATGATTTGTACATCAATGGTAAACAAGTTAGGTATCTTAATGTTGATGGTAATCAGATTTCACTTGTTACTCTCATGGAGTATGTGTTTCATACACTTTAGTTGCAAAAGGATATACCCCAAAGCTATATAATTGACCTTAGTACCTTATTCTTTGGTGAACACTACTCTGTTATAAATGATGAAGATTTGTTAGAAATGTGGGAGTATAGTGATGTGGAAAGGGTTGGGGATATACACTTTTACATCAATGCCAAATGTCATAATGATGAACTAGATGAAAACCATGGGGTTAACCCAGCCTCTCACCACCATGTCTATGTTGAGGTAGATTTAGGATTGATGGACACTGATGAAGAAGATGATGATGATGGGGATGATGAACAATACAATGATTATGGTATACTTTGACAGATATGAGTGGGTCATCTAATTGCAATGCTTCTGATACTTCTACAGATATGAGTGGGACATCTAATGATGTGGAGGTTGTGGACTTAGAGAATTTAATAGGTTTAAGTGGGAATGTAGTTCAGATATGTGGAGTACCATATGAAGTTCTGGATGTTGATTAGTTGGGTGGACCATCTAATGATGTAGAGGTTGAGTTGGGTAGGCCATGTTTTGATGTTAATGAGGATGAAACTGGTGGAGTGGGGGCAAATAAGGGTAAGAAGAAGGGTGCGTAAATATGTTGGTTAGATAAAGGAAAACAAAATGATAAAGTGAAAGGGCAAGGGCAAGGAAATTAAAAGATAACTTCAAGAGAAAGAGGAAAGGTAGAAAAACAAGTGTATCTACGAAGAAAAGGGTGAGAGCCAGTGTGCTTCCAGAAGAAGAATTAGATGAGTTGTCAGAGCATAACTATGATAGTGATGGTGACATTATCTTGAATGCACCTATGACACAGGAAGCGGGGAGTTCAACTATAAATGCAGAGACTGAGACTAGAAGATGTGGATGAAGTTGAAGATTGGACTAGGTGGCCAGAGCTTAATCCAGACTATTTGGATGCTGAGGAATGTTACTATAACACTCATTCTTCCCAACAAGGTGATGATGGACCAACCTAAGAGGATCTAAATAGGGTAGATGATGATTTAAAAAAATCTTGCAAGTGCAACAGAAAACATATTTATTGTTGAAGAGGGTGTGCAATTGAAAAAGAAACCTGATGTCAATTATGATGAGTAGAAAATTAGGATGATGTGGCGGGCAGTATTTGAAAGAAGAGAGTTTATAAGGCATTATGGAATTGTTAACAAGTTTGAATTCTACCAAGTGAAGAATGAGAATTATAGGATGAGATTAAAGTACAGTGATGAAGATTGTGAGTGGATGTTCTATGCTGGAGAATGCCTAATGGTCAGACATTTAAATTGACGGGAACTAGTAATCTCATATACAACTGCAAAGGGAAGGGTGGGGATACTAACAAGTTGGCCAATACCACATTGGTGACCAATGAGGTGGAACAGCTTGTTAGATCTGTTACAACAATAAGGCCTTGTAATGTTCAAGAGAACATAAGGGTGAGATTTGGTGTTGATATAAGCTACTACACTGACTGGAATGCATGGACTACCTATATGGAGAGGATAGTTGGATCTTATGATGAGGGGAATATTATTATGCTTGAATTGGCTATTCAAGTGTTAAAAGCAAATCCAGGGAGCATAGCCACTTGTAGCCTTGACCTTGACACAAACCGGTGGAAAGCTACTTGTATTGCATTTAAGGCCTCTATTGATGGGTTCTTAAATGGGTGCAGGCCAGTGCTAGGATTCGATGATTGTTTTTTAAAAGGAAAGTATGGGGGTGTTTGTCTGTCCATCATAGGCTTAGATGGGAATAATGGGTTATTCTCAATTGTTGTTTTCTTCTACAGGTTTGAATGCTTTGAAACATGGGAGAGGTTTTTACAGATTTTACAACCTTATCTTAACTTACACAAGGATAAGTTAGCATTTATCTCAGATAGACAAAAAGGACTTATTGAAGCTGCGAAGATTCCCCTATGCAAATCATAGGTTTTGTTTTAGGCATATGTATAAAAACATGAAAAAGTATCATAGGGGAACACACTTAGAGTCACTAGTTTGGGGGGCAGCAAGAGCATTTAAAGAGTCAGACAAAAAAGCTTTCCTTGATCAGTTGAAGTTGGATTACCCTGCTGCATATGAGTGGATACATATGGAGCCATATGAGTACTGGTGTAGGTCAAATTTTGATTTTAGTTCAAAATGTGAACACATAACTAACAACTTCTCAGAGTCCTTTAATAACTGGATCCTTAAAGTGAGAGACCAACCACTCCAAAAAGCCATTGAGAAGTTGAACGATGATGAAGTTGATGTATGACAGGAGGCTTAAAGCAAGAGACATGGAACAAGAAGGTAAAAATCTACATGTGTTTTATTTTATAACTTTAATTCATTTTATTCTAAAAAAATATTACTTTAATTCATGTTGTTTCTTATAGGTTTGGTGCCTAGGGCACATACACATATAACCAAGATGTCTAGACAGTATGGACAATTCAAGATTGAAGGAACAACTGATAATTGTTTTGTGGCAATTGCCTCAAGTGGCCAGAGATGGAAGCTTAATCTTAATAGGCATGAATGCCAATGCAAAGAATGGCAAGTTACATGACTTCCATGTGCTCATGCAGTGAGTGCCTTGATTCCTATGAGACATCCTTGGATTGAGTAAGTAGAGTATTACTTCAACTATTCTTTTTTAAATTGTGAAATTCTACTTGTATTTTCTCAATTTTTTTATCAGTATGCTGAAATAATTGTTTTATTTTTCTTGTGATGTGTAGCTATTGTAGTGAGTACCATAGAGGGTCTGCTTATGTAGCCACATACAAAGACCCAATTCATGATGTGGATGACTTATCTTAATGGGGGATGGTAACACTGTATTTAGATTTTATTATGTTTTTTGTGTAAAGGTTGTTTTGCTTTAAGTAAGAAGTTTGTATTATTTGTGTGCTAAAGTGCATATTTTTATTTTGTCAACCTTCATATGTTGTCTTGCCCCCACCTTTGGTTAGGGGTCCTAGGAGGTCAAGGAAAGTAAGAATCGGGGATCCAGATGAAGAACATACCAGTCAAATAAAATGTGGAAATTATGGTACATTTGGGCATAACAAGAAAACTTGCAAGGGCCCACTACAACAAGCAAGGCCTAATGTGACAAGAAATAGGCATAGAGTTGATACTGATAGTAGCAGAGCACTCCATAGGAGAAATGTAGGGTTTCCCCAAGAGGTGAGAAGAGGAAGGGGTAGAGGAAGGTCTAGCAATGCTCAATCTGGTAGGGGTAGAAGGTCTGGCAATGTTCAATCTGGTAGGAGTGGAAGGTCTGGTAATGCTCAATCCGATAGGGGTAGAAGTACAATTACAACTCAGTTTGGAAGGGGTGAAAGTGAAACCACAACTCAGTCTAGGATGGTGCAAGTGCAAGTACAACTACAACTCAGTCTAGAAGGGGTAGAGTAATTAATACAAGTGCTACTAGGGGAGGAAGGTCAAGCACTGCACCATCTGGTAGGAGAACAACAACTACACAAGCTGGGAGAGGAGTGAACAATGTGGGACCAAGTGTGAGAGTTGCTAGTACTGTGAAAGGCAAATGTAGGGCACCATTTCAACCACCAAGGTCAACTGCAACAAATTCTTACATCTCAACTCAAGGATCACAGACTAGTGGGGTTACAAATCCCTACAAGAAGACTTATCAAGCTAAGACATGGAAGCCTTGATGATGGTTTAAGAACTAAACTTATTTTGTGATGTTTTAAGGTTATGAACAATTGCCTCTATTTATGTATTTTGTGTGATTCTTTCATGTATCTTTTTGGGATGTTTAAGTTGTTATCAACTATAGACCTATATTTTAATTTTATTTGTGGGATGTACTTGACAATTGAAGTTAATCTTAGTGTTTATGTTTGTTGTATTGGTGATTACTTTTTTTTGTGGGATGTACTTGTGTAACTGGTATTACAGTTTCAAAGTGATTACTTTTTTTCTTATGCCATAAGTGTTACAGGTTTGTGAGTATAGCCATAAATGTTGCAGGTTTGTGAGTATAATTATTGATCCATGCAGGTTTATATATGTTGCAGGCTATTTTTTAATTTATTGAATGTAAGCTAGATGTTATATAGGTAGATATTACAAACTACATTGCACATTCCAAACACATTCACCCAAATTTTGCTTTGCCTTTAAATTTTGTAGTAACACATTTCCTAGATTTGATAAGAAGAAGCCAGAAGAATTTAGTCGAAGATATTCCATCATTCGAGAAGATGTCACATCTGCGACTATAGAGCTCGACCCACTAAAGTAGCCGTTATGCTTGATCAAATAGAGCTGTTGCAGGGAGATCCGCGAAGTTTGCCCACTACCCGCCAAAATAGAAAACTGTTTTATTTTTATAACTGCCTGTATTTACTATAAATACAGGCAAAGAATATGATAATCCGATCCACAACTCTACATTTCATACATTTATACGTCTTTACTATTCAAACAATTGTAATAACTAGCAAACTATTGTATTTTATATCTAAATCCTCCTCGAGGTCATAGTTTTTCTCAGGTTTTACTGAGTTTTCCACGTAAAATCCTATATGCTAAAGTTTACAGTTGCATATTCCTTACTTAAGTATTTGCGAAGTTATCCTTCCAGAAAACACATCATTACAAATGGCACCGTCCGTGGGAATACCACACTTTTTCTTTACCACCTGTGATCCTAGACAGTCCAATGACAAATATGAATCTCAGAAGTGCCTCGAGTACTCAGAGGAACCATGAGATCAACCCCATACCAGAAGTAGTCGATCTGTACAGTAGCGTGATCGAACTTCAGAAACAAATAGAGTCTGACCGAGTCCAGAGGCTTGAAGATCAGCAAATCTACGCCCAAGCTCTTCAAGTTGAAAGAGACGATAGGAGAAAAGCCCTAGATCAATAGAGTCGGACACATCAAAAAGAAAAGGAGAATTTACGAAGACATCAAAATTGGCTCACAGGTCGTCAAATGTCACCTCCCCAAGCTCGGAGTGATCATCACTCTAGGGCAACCCAAATAGAGAACCTACTAAGGGAGGAACGAGTTCGAACTTCTCGATCCAGATCAAGGAATCCAGATAGAGCTTCTCGACATTTTGGACTCACATCCTCAGCATTGACAACTCAAGGAAGTCGACGCACGCGCCACCAAACTTTGTCACCACTGGTGAGGCAACCAGTGAGAGAGAGGTTGGAACCAGAAGGACAAGGTAACTTTGATCCTCAAGTTGTAGCCGCACCAAATACTCTGCAGCAATTTATTACCCTGGATGACCTGAACAATACGATCCAAGTCATACACTCTGATAATCTAGGCTGAAGATCTGTTCTCGATAGGATTGAGACGAACCCTATTTCTCCTCATCTCCAAATCATGCCCATTCCAGAGAATTTCTACATGCCAAAGTTTTATCAATATGCAAGCCTCACTGACCCTCTTACCCACGTTCGACACTTCAAAAAAGTAGTTAGATTATACTCCAAACTCGATCACATGTTATGCAGATTATTTAACATGAGTCTTAAATAAGAACCTCTCAGATGGTTTCATATTATTCCCGAAAGCTCCATCACCAGTTTCAACCAGTTACAGCAGCTCTTCGAATCAAATTACGTTCATGCTAAGGAGCGAGAAATAACGGTTGATTCTTTATTCTTTTTCGAGCAAGGTACAAAATAGACCTTAGCAAGATTTTACAAGCATTTCCTTCTGGAAACAAGGAAAATTGAGAACTCTGATCCTAAAATTTTTGTTCCTGCATTCACCACAACACTCTACATCGATTCCAAAGTTTGATAAGAACTTACCTTGCATAAACCCAAAACAGTGACAGAAATGATCGATGTTGTTAATAACTACATCGAATTGGAACGGTCTAAAAAGGATAAAATGAAAAGCTCCTCAGTCATTCATTCTAACGAAGCATTTTCATCACCACCTCCGAAGCCAGTAAATAATGTGACTCCCAAACAGCGTGGAAAGAATACCGATAATGTTAGGAAGAGGAACATAAACCAGACAGACCCATCCCAGTCTTGCCTCCTATGACAACCACACTCTCAGCTATCTTACCAACGATAAAGGGGGATAATTTGTTTCGAGAAGCACAGGCAATTCCTAACGTACCCAACCCTTATGCCAGTATCACAATGTGTATAGCCATGAAACTGATAACTGTTACTCTTTCATATGTATCTTTCACCGCATTCTACTCGCATGACGACTTCAAGAGTATGTAATCGATGTCTAGAAATTCCTAGAAGAGGACACTAAAAGAAAAGAAGTCGAACAAGAGCAAGGACAATGCCAAGCTCGCCATCTTTACATGATTAAAATTGAGAAGGGAAAGAAGAGAAAGAAAGATGATAGAATTACGTTTTGCTACAAGATGACGTCATCGAACAAATCAGCAAAACTTCTTCCCAACTTCAGTAAGACTAAACGTCCATATCATATTTCTTTCGAAGACTGCAACAGCAGCCATGTCAAGTACCCTCATGATGACCCGCTAGTCATAATGTTCAAAGTAGGTCAGGGCTATCTGTACACACTTCTTGTTGATACAGGAAATGCAGCAGATGTTTTATTCAAAATAGCTATTGATGTTCTAGGCCACAAGGATTCAGTCAAAGTTTCGATAACAACCATCACGGGGATTAACGGTTCCAAATAATCTTCCACATGAGAAATCACACGGCCAGTTTAAGTGGGACCAGAAACCACTTTTGTCAAATTCATTATCATAGATGCTGAATCGAAGTATTTAGGAATCTTAGGTTGAAGTTGGCTACATTTTATTAAGGTAGTACCATCGACATATCATCTGACCTTGTGGTTTCCAATAGATCACGGAGTCTATGAAATCAAAGGGAATCAAGTTGTAGCACGTATGTGTAAAAATACCACAACCAACTCTCACAGAGCAAAACTCCTAAAGGCATAACAATTATAACAGGAGTCACCCCCGAAATTCGAACAACATGACACGGAGGCAGTTGAATCCATCAAACTTGATGGGCCGGGAAGAAATACTTTTATTGGCTCAAAACTATCTTCTAACGAAAAAGAGACCTTGGTGCAGCTTTTAAAGAAAAACGTTGGCATCTTTGCATGGTCATTTCAAGAGATGCTCAGCATCGATCCCTCGATAGCATGTCACAAGCTTAACCTCCTTCCAGACAATAAAACAGTTGTGCAGAAGCGTCGTAATTTAGCCCCATGCCTTCGCGATACAGTTAATGAAGAGATAAATAAACTCCTTCGCGTAGGATTCATTCGAGAAGCCAAATATCCCAAATGGGTCTCAAATATCATGGTAAAAAGAGTTTATAATTTATTAGTAATGACTAATGTTGAATTACTTACCAAATTTCTTTGTCGCATACTGATAGGCATGGAAAATGCCTATTTTTGTCCTCGAATTTACATGATCTAGAACCTTATTTATTGGGCCTAATTAAAGTATATTTTTACTATTGTAGGTAAAGAGACATTTGTGAGCAAGCCCTTCTTAAAGCCCAACTCTTATAAGCTAAAGAGCTGCTGAAGATGATTAGTTGTCAAGAGCTGCTGGAAGACTTAGTAGTCAAGACTTGCCAAAAGATCTCCACAAAATCAGGAGTTGTTGAGAGTTAGGAGTACTTTGTTAGGGATAAAGATAGAGTGGTAGAGTTAATCTTTTTCTCTCTGGGAACCACCGTATTGATTTTTATTCTTCCAGAGAGAATTATGTATTATTTTATGGAATATCTTGGGAAATCTATAAAAATTAATCAGTAAGTGTTTTTATTAATTAATTCATCTTTATAATTTATATTTACTAGATTTGATAATTGGAACTATGATTTGATCTATATATCCCTGAAGAACGACAACCCTAACCTATATTACAACATCCGATTTGATACGGTCTATCAAATGACGCCGTTGTCGGGGATGCAATTGATTTTAAAATCGTGTTTCTATTATTAAATTATTGTTCCGTTTAAACAAGTTTTTCGACATTTTTATTAGTGATTTGTTTTCTTTATTTTGCTCCGCTTGAGGTATTTCCTTTATCTGTTTTGTGCAGGTTAAAGTAATATCAAGCGAGTGATAGTCGAAGAATGCAACATTAAAGTTGTTACAACTCCCAAAACTTTCTCTCTCTTTCAAAACAAACCACAACTCCTACATGTCTCACTCTCTTTCTCTACAAAAATAGACTCTCTTTCTCTCAAATTGCAACAAAGCTCCCACAAAATCCTCTATCTCTCTCAAAATACGAAATTTATCACTCTCTCTTCACGATTGTGCTTGGGTTTTTAAAAGTTTTCTTCGACAAATGCTTTGTGATTTCGTAAAACCCAAACTTCTTATCATCTTTATCTCAACATTAAAACCCCAATCCGATTCCCTTTTGGTTTTCAACTATACTTGTAAGCATGAATCAGTATTTTTGAATCTAGGATTTCCCAAAACACGAATTGGGCGTAATTGAGGATATCTAAATTGGCTTTAATTACTACACAATTGGATGGTTTTCTAGTTTGATTAACTTAATCTAATCTCAATTTTGAGTATATCAGCGTGTGATTGAAGTTTGACAGAAACTTGAGTTTTCTGATTGAAGGCTCTGTGATTGAAGTTCTGAGTTTGTTTTTGCTGATTTGAGTTTGATTGTGGTTTGTTTGTGATTGTGGTTCATTTGTGATGATGGTTGATCTTCTTCGTCATTAGTCTCTGTGATCTTCAGCTCTTACAGATTTTGAAATAACAACTCATGTTGATTGTTGGACTGTGGGTTTGTGATTAAGATTTTGCAAGTGGTAATTGGTTTTTATTTGTTGATTATTGGACTATGGTTTTGTGATTAAGATTTTACAGGTGGTGATTGATTTGGATTTAGCTGTTGATTTGCCTCAAAATTATTGCTGAATCCTTAAAGCTTGGTAACTGTGATTCTGATTGTGTTTGTGGCGGGTAAATAGTATCAAAATCTCTGGGTTTTTACTTTGTTTACTTTGCTACTACAGTAATTTATTTTGTTTACTCTACTGTTATAGTAGTGTACTTTGTTTCTGGGTTTCTATTTTTGATTAATTTTATTGAAATTGAGTTAAAGTTTGAATTGTGTTTTGGTATTTGATTAGGGGTTGTTATCGTAATCTTCGTTGCCTAACGGTTTCTTTTGTATAACTATGTTCGTAACCACCAAGTATTATAGAGCTTGTTCTTACAAAAAACAAGTCTGGTCAAACAACTATTATTTAAAAGCTCTACCTATGTATTCCTCTTGTAGAAACGACGGTATCTTTTGCTCGATCTAGACAGTTGGGTAGCATTTCTGCTACATACTTGGTTCACAAACACAGACATACATAAGCACTATTTTTAAGTTATTGAAAGAAATAGACATGGTTGATTAAAGCAAAGCGATAAAGCCAACATCAAAGAAAAACGACAAAGCCAAGAAGACTTTTTAGTTGTTTAAATTTTTATGTATTTTTAGTATTGTAAGGATTGAGAAAATGTTTGTGTAAAGGTTAATGAGTGATGATCTGTAAGGTGAGGAAATTGTACTCTGTTACAGGTATAGCTTCGGAACCCCTACTTAGGCCAGAAATCATTTTAACGTGTAATTCGCAAATGATCCTGAGTGGGCCTTCCCAACAGTTTTACCAGGGTAACCAAATGTGCCCCTAAAAAGGCTGCCCTGTAGGTAATCATTTTTTTACTGCACCCTCCCTGTCGCGGTACATCATTGTTCAACTATTATTTGATTGATTAAATATTTAATTTTTGCAACAACGCCTAGATAAGGGTGAATCAAAACGGGATTTCATAACCCGTGCGCGCCCACGCATTAAGACTCTGAGAATTCATCACCCAGTTTTTAATCTTTTTTGGTATCGACAGTCCTGACCACTTTAAAAGATTTTTAAATAAGAAGCCATAAAAAACATAATTAATCAAAAGGCTTCGCTCAAACTTGGAGCAACACGCTCAATAGAAAAACCTGATAAGTGGCTACGTTTGCTGGAGGACGTACGTTCCCTGGCATAGCTAGTGTGGATAGGCAACTCTAAGTGGTTCGCCCCACCTTCCAGCATAGGTGCATCTAGGTGACTAGATAGCACACGAGCTATCGCCAAAGCAAGTAAAAACAACTCACGTGTGAACCGATCTACTGTCAAGAGTAGGAGCATTGAACCCTAAAACCGGGTTCACAACTTAACCTAAAAAGAGACCAGTAAAACGTTCTTGAGTGCTTGTATCATTCTTAGGTCTTTTAGTGTGTTCGAATATATTGATTGAGTTGTATGTTAAATTAGGGTAACACCCAAACTCGGACTAAGAACGCTGCTAGAATCAATATGAGTCGGACTGATGGGACTAATGGTCCAGAACTTGTTGTTGCTAAGAACGGTCCCAAACCTGTTGCTGCGGAGAGAATCACTCTCCGCAATCGAATGCATCCTACAATTGTGATTCCTAGAAATGTAGGAAACTTTGAGTTAAAATTGGGATTCTTGTCTATGCTTCCCAAATTTTATGGTAGTCCTACAGAAAACTCGTATAACCATCTTAGAGACTTTAGGGATCATATGCTTATTTTAAACTTCGAACGTATTACAGAGGATTTTCTAAAATTACATGTGTTCCCTTTTTCTCTTATGGGAAACACACGCGATTGGTTGTACACTCTTGAGGAGAACTCTGTAAACACATTTGAACAACTCGTTAATAAGTTTTTTAAAAAATATTTCCCTAACCATAGAACTGCTATGATACGACAGAGTATTAATAGCTTCACACAAAACCGATGAGAGTCATTATATGACTACCTATAAAGGTTTGAGGATTTATAGCAAGGATGCCCACATCATGGGATTCAATTGATTGATATAGTTCAAACTCTTTATGAAGGTCTAGATTATGACACTAGAGCTCGTGTTCAGTCTATGTGTGTGGGTACATTCGATGAGAAACCTGACACAAAAGCTTGGAAATTTTTAAATAATGTAGCGGATAAGACCTATCAATGGCAAATGATGAGAGAGGAAAGACCTTGTTACATTACAAATATGTACCAAGTAGACTCTAATTCAGAGTCTGCTACTCTAAGAACCATTCTTCATAAAATCAAAAACTTAGAGATCGAAAAAAAGGAGAAACACCTTACCACTTCTTCTGTTAACCATGTAGCGATGCCACTTTGTGTGGTTTGTGAGAGTTCGGACAATCTGGTCCAAGATTTCCCTGACATGCTTAGTTTAAAAGAGGGTAGGAAAGACCAGGCCAATGTCATGTATCAACGTCCCAATAGCCAACCTTTTAATGGTGGATGGAATAATAATTCTAACAACTCCAATTCTCGGTGAAGTATAAATTACCAAGGAGGTTCTTTTGATAGTGCTCATTATCAACCGCACAACCAAGTAAACCATCACCAGTCTAATTCCTCGTGGCAATAAAATTCATCATACCAAGCTCCCCTTAATGTACCTTATGTTTCCCGCACAATAGGAATCTGCTTACTCCAACCATGTCCTTAGAAGATACTCTTAAGGCATTTATGCAAGTAACATAGTCGTCTATTGCCAAACTTGAGGGACAAATAGGTCAAATGGCAATAGAGATAAGCACGAAAGACAAATGAACATTCCCTAGTCAAACTCAAGTTAATTCTAAAGGGAATACTGAACATCCTAGATCTTCCAATCCTGATGGAGTCAACGTCATCATTTCTCTTAGGAGTAGTACGAAAGTTGATAATCTAATAAAAATACTTAAGGAACCCGAGCTGGAAATTCAAAGTAAACTCGTAGAAGAACTTGTGAGTGAGGAAGAAACTGCGATAACACATGTTCAACCATTGGCCCCTTTTCCTCAGCGGTTTACTCTGGCTAAGAAGGGCAATGTCTATAAAGAGATTTTAGGGATTTTTAAGCATTGTGTGATTAACATTCCTATTTTTACGGCCATAAGGCATATTCTTAATTATGCAAAAATTCCTCAAAGATCTTTGCACCTTAAAATGGTGAATACAAATCCCGAAAAAGGCTTTTCATGTTCACGAGAATGATACGTCTATTATTTTATATGCACATGTTATGTCCTTTTGCGTAAATCCCTTCCCAAATACAAGGATCCGGGATGCCCTACTATTTCATGTTCGATTGGGACCCGTAAGATAGGAAGAGTTTTACTTGATTTAGGTGCCGCCGTGAACCTTATTCCTTATTCTGTCTATGAGCAATTGGATATCGGAGTACTTAAGCCCAAAAATAGGACCCTGCAACTAGTTGACCGATTTATTAGGATTCCTAGGGGTGTAGTTAAAGATATGTTGATCCAGATTAAGCAGTTTTTTTATCCAGTAGACTTTGTTATGTTAGATACTGAGCCAGTGGCAAACCCTAAGGATGAGATCACTGTGATTCTAAGTCGCCCCATTTTGGCAGCAGCTAATGCAGTAATCAATTGCCGCAATGGAATTATGAAGTTGACATTCGGGAACATGACAGTTGAATTAAATATATTTAATGCGTCGTATTCCCCTTCTAATTCTAAGCTACTCGAGTGCAATATGATCTAGAGTCTTGTGAGTAGCACTTTTGAGAGGTCAAGTACCTCGGATCCTTTAGGGGAATTCTTGGCCCACTTTGATGGAGATTGTGAGGATGGTACGTACATCCACGAGGTGAAAGCCTTATTAGATTTGACTTTAGAAATTTCTAAGTTGGAAGGTGAGCATGAAATCTTAGATGTTAAGAAACCCATTCCGGAGGCTCAAATTACCTCCCCAAAGATAGAGCTTAAACTTCTTCCCTCTAACCTTAAGTATGTTATTCTAGGTCCAGACGAAACTATGCCCGTCATTATTGCCGCTGACCTAGAAACCCTCAGGAAGAGAAGTTAATTTGTGTTCTTAAGGGAAATACGAAAGCTATTGGCTGGAGTATAGAAGACATTAAAGGAATTAGTCCCTCAGTTTGCATGCATAAAATCAAATTAGAAGATAATGCCAAAAAGTCCAGGGAAGGACAACGGAGATTGAATCCAACAATGGCCGAAGTAGTTCGGAAAGAGATTTTAAAACTTCTTGATGCTGGGATCATCTATCCCATTTCTGATAGTCCTTGGGTTAGCCCGATACATGTTGTCCCGAAAAAGTCAGGAATCACCGTTGTAAAGAACGAGAATAACGACCTCGTACCCACTAGAACGACCACTGGATGGAGAGTCTGCATAGACTATAGGAAGCTTAATTCGGTCACTAGGAAAGATCACTTCCCCTTACCTTTCATTGACCAGATGCTGGAGCGACTTGTTGGGCACAAATTTTATTGCTTCTTAGATGGCTACTCTATGTACAACCAAATACCCATCGCACCGGAGGACCAGGAGAAAAAAACTTTTACATGTCCTTTTGGCACATTCGCCTACTGTCGCATGACTTTTGGTTTATGCAATGCTCCTGCGACGTTTCAACGTTGCATGTTAAGCATTTTTTCTGACATAGTAAAGCGATTCCTTAAAGTTTTCATGAATGACTTCTCATTGTTTGGCAATTCATTTGACCAATGCCTTCATCATCTTTCCCTAGTATTACTCAGATGCCAAGAAAAGAACCTTATTTTAAACTGGGAGAAATGTCACTCTATGGTGAAAAGGGGGATAGTTTTGGAGCATATCATATCTGAGAAAAGAATAGAAGTTGACCAGGCTAAAATAGATGTCATTTTTAACCTTCCCCCACCACAAAATGTCAAGGGCGTCCATTCCTTTCTAGGACATGCAGGTTTCTACCATCATTTTATCCAAGATTTTAGTAAGATTGTTCGTCCTTTAAGTAGCCTTTTGGCCAAAGATGTAGCCTATGAGTTTGATGTACCTTGTCTTGTAACTTTTGATAAGCTTAAGACCCAGCTCACAATATCACCCATTATTAGACCACCTGTCTGGAGTGAACCATTCGAGTTAATGTGTGATGCATTTGATTATTCTGTAGGCGTTATTTTGGGACAACGGATTGACAAACGTCCCCATGTCATTCACTACGCTAGTAAAACGTTAAATGGTTCCCCATTGAATTACACGACCACCGAGAAAGAACTCCTGACCATTATTTATGTGCTAGAAAAATTTAGATCTTATCTTATAGGATCTAAAGTGATTGTTTACACGGATCATGCGCGCTTCGACATCTTTTGTCAAAGAAAGATGCTAAGACACGGCTAATCTGGTGGGTATTACTTTTGTAGGAGTTTGACCTTGACATTCAAGACAAAAAGGGATCAGACAATATAGAAGCCGACCATCTTTCCTGTATAGTGACTGAGTCTGCTGAAGAGTCCTTACCGATTAGGGAATCTTTCCCAGATGAACAGCTGATGGTTGTGAATTTAGTTCCTGAGTTGCATTGGTTTGCAGACATTGCTAATTACTTAGCTATATATACCATTCCCGATCATTAGACTAAACCTGACAAAGATTGTTTCTTTAGTCAAGTGAAGTACTTCTTTTAGGATGATCCATATTTGTTTAAGTATTGTACTGACCAAATCCTTAGGAGATGTGTTCCCAGTCTGAGTATACCAACATTTTATCATTTTACCACACCCAAGCACGTGGAGGTTATTTTAGCTCTAAGAAGACCGTGGCAAAAAAATTGCAGTGCAGTTTCTATTGGCCTACTTTATTTCATGATGCGCATGTATTTTGCAAAGCGTGCGAGAGATGCCAGAAAATGGGAGCCCTTTCTCGACGAAATATGATGCTCTTAGACCCTATTTTAGTTATTGAACCTTTTGATGTTTGGGGCATTAATTTTATGGGAAATTTTCCCCAAGTCTTTTGGATATGAGTATATCCTAGTTGGAGTGGACAATGTATCAAAATGGGTTGAAGTCATCCCTTCAAAAATGAATAACAGTGCAGTTGTTCTTAATTTTTTAAAAGAAAATATTTTTTCTCGATTTTGAACACCTAGGGCTATCATTAGCGATAGAGGGTCATATTTTAACAACAAAAATTGTGTTGCCCTTGTCAAAAAGTATGGTGTAACCCATAAGGTAGCAACACCTTATCATCTGCAAACGAGTGGGAAAGTAGAAGTTTCTAATTGGGAGATCAAAAATATTCTCTAAAAGATGGCTAACCTAAATCGTAAAGATTGGTCTATAAGATTAATTGATGCACTTTGGGCTTATCGTACTGCATATAAAACCCCGATTGGAATGTCACCTTACCAACTCGTTTACGGCAAGGCATGTCATCTTCCTGTCGAACTTAAGCATAGAGATTTTTGGGCAATAAAAATACTTAACTTTGACACTTCAACGGCTGGGTTCCACCGTAAGTTGCAACTCAATGAGTTGGATAAGCTCCGAAAATATGCATATGAATCCGCAAAGATATACAAAGAAAGAACCAAGGCTTTCCATGATAAAAATATCTTGCGAAAGACCTTTGAAGTGAATCAAAAAGTTATATTGTATTCTTCGCGTCTTCATTTGTTTCCCGGAAAACTTCAATCCCATTGGACCGGGTCGTTCATTGTCAAAACTGTTTTCCCACATGGAGCTATTGAAATTTTTAACCCTCGTACTGGTAATATTAATAAGGTAAATGAACAGAGACTTAAACCATTTCACGAGTACTTTACAGGTTCGAGCGAAGATATGAATCTTCGGGACCCATCATATGCAGCATAGGTATATTTATTTTTATTCATAGTCTTATGTAGTTTGGGGGTACCTACCATCGTCTGGTTGAAGACGTTAAACTTAGCGCTTGCGGGAGGCAACCCTTATCATGTTCAGGTAATATTTTTAGATTTTCTCCTGTTCTTTTCATTTTTGGCAACTGTGGGGACATATGCTGATTCAGTTTAAGGGTGGAAGTAAATAAGATTTTCACAAGTCTTTTCAAAAAAAGTTGTTATTCTAGGGCATTCTAGTATTGTAGACACATCTTTTGTATACTCTGATCTTTGGATATTCTTAGAATCCTAGAGTTGCACTTGGGATAAAATTATAAGGTTATGGTTATTTTAAACCGTAAATTGTTAATGCATTAAGAATTTTTAATTTTTTGGTACTACCATCCTATTAGATGTGTTTCAGAATAAAATCACCCTTATAATTGCACTTCACGTAGTTATGTTATCAAGGTTTTGTTAAAACTAACTATCACATTTTGATTAATCAATAATTTGGGTTATGAAGAATCTGTAACGAGGGAAACAATTACCTAGGAATATTCGGTTCTCATAAATTCATACTAAGGGTTTGTATGTATTTTTACAAGTTATTGGCTCCTTCACAAAGCTGACATACTCGTACAAAAAAAAGGTATTCACAATTCAAGGCCCATTGCAAGATTTAGAACTGAAAGAGGAAGAAGTTTTACCAATCTCGAGATAAGCCATGAATCAATGTAAAAGTAAGAAACCAAAAAAGTAAAAAAAAATGAGTCTCTACGAGTATAGTTGAGAACTATGTGAAGGAGGGAAAGTTCCAAGTATAAAAAGAGCAAATAAAAACTCAAATGCAACATCTTACCTTGAAAAGCTTATGTGGATATATATTTTCCCTGAAATATCAATAAAAGAGAGCGAACAAACTAGGGCACTTGTCGAACAAACTTCTAGATTTCTTTCACCATACTCAAGATAAGGCTAAGGTTATTTGGAAGGATTGTCAAACACCTTGATTCCAGAAACTAAATTCACTACATAAAAGGATGAAATTCTGAAACTTGATATAATCTGATAGTAGTAAAATTGACTTGATAAATTTTAAGCGTATCTAATGGTTAACTCTTGTTTAAGTGTTATATCTTTGATATGAATTCAATCCATTTTTTAGAGATACCAGAAGCAATAATTATTAGTTGTTTATAATACCAGAATGTCTGTGATAGAATTTTGTGGGTATATTCACTAAAAACCCTCACAAGACACAACTCATCCTATAGGGGTAATAATTCCCTGAATATGTTTTAAGGCTTGTTGCATACGCTAAATGTAATTGTAAGAAACCACGAAAGAGTTTAGTTTTCTTTTCTTTTGCTAAGAGACTAGCAATATGTTAGTTTGGGGGTATTTGATAGGCATAAAAATGCCTACATTTGTCCTCGAATTTATATGATCTAGAACCTAATTTATTGTTTTACTATACCTAATTAAAGTATGTTTTACTATTGCAGGTAAAGAAAAATTTGTGGACAAGCTCTTCTTAAAGCCCAACTCTTACAAGCTAAAGAGCTGCTGGAGATGATCAGTTGTCAAGAGCTACTGGAGATGATTAGTTGTCAAGAGCTTCTAGAAGACTTAGTAGTCAAGACTTTCTAAAAGATCTCCACAAAATTAGGAGTTGTTAAGAGTTAGGAGGACTTTGTTAGGGATAAAGATAGAGTGGTAGAGTTCATCTTTTTCTCTCTGGGAACCACCGTATTGATTTTTATTCTTCGAGAGAGAATTATATATTATTTTATGGAATATCTTGGGAAATCTATGAAAATCAATCAGTAAATGTTTTTATTAATTAATTCTTCTTTATAATTTATATTTACTAGATTTGATAATAGGAACTATGATTTGATCTATGCATCCCTGAAGAACGACAACCCTAACCTATATTACAACACCCGATTTGATACGGTCTATCACATACCGCTTATGGGACCTTGCATCACAATTTTCAACACAAGTACCATAAACCTTGCAAGCACGATTCATGTCCGACCAATGATTTTTCAAAGATGATACTGTACGCTCAACCAGTTTACCATCCTGTTCACAAAATTTATGAAATACATCTAAAACTGAGTCCCAAAAAATATCAAGTTGTTGGTTGTTGTTTTTGATTTTATCCTACGAGACATGAATCCAAGCTTTCACAAGATTTTTGCTTTGAATTCCCGTCCATTTCGATAACTGAGACTCTACCCCTCCATTAGTCTTTTTTTGGTCGAGCGACGTTTGCTTTTTTGTCCATTAACAACCCCGGCGTCTTCGGATTGAGATAAGTCAACCAATTGAGATGCTTATAATTGAGATGATTGAGATTGTGAGGGATTAGCAAATGGAGAAGGATGTTGGAATTGAGCAGGAATGTCGAATGAGAGTGTTGTCCCCAATTATTGGGTGTTATGAACGGTTGAAAGGGTTGTACTCAATTGTTGGGTGAGTTAAATGATTGAAAGGGTTGTGATTGGGATGATTGAGGTTGATGAGAATGAGTGAATTGCAACCAATTAGGTGGGATTTGTTGTTGTTGTTGTTGTTGTCCCTAATTGTTGGGTTTATTCAAAGTAGTCTCGGTAGTGGAATCTTTCTCTTGCGTTGTATTCATAGAACTCATCTAATAATTTCAATAAATATAGTATTAATAATCAAGAAAAACTTAAAACCCTAGAATATTATAATCTAGAAATTTAAGGGGATATGGCTAAATTAAACATGAGCTTACCTTAAGAGATCAAGCTTCAACAATTTCAAACCTAATTTGATGGAGATTGAGTGAAGAAGAGAACTTATGGTACAATTGGAGGTGGTTTTTGTTTAAATGGTGAAGAGAGGGAAATGACTTGGTTAAGGAAGTTCCAACGAATTTAGTTAGTTCAACAGGCGCCTAATTAAAAATAAAATAGCATAGGCGCCTATTTATAAAATAGATAGACGCATAACACTTGGGCGCCCAATCGCGAAGTTAAAATCCAAGGTTGAGTCTTGGATTCCAAGACTCAACTTTGTTTTTGGAGATTTAAATCCAACTCAATGAGGCACTGTTGGAGGACGAAAATTCTAAGTGGCACCTTGGATTCCAAGGTAGTGAGGCACTTTAGGAGATGCTCTTACAAGGTATAACCTTGTTTTTTTACGTCCTGATCGGGCACCCAAATGTTGGGCGTCTGTTTGTTTTCTAATCGAGCGCCTAAGGCTTGGGCGCCCAATTGTTTAAAAAAAAATCAAATCGAGCGCCTAACAGTTACGAGCATGATGAAATTTCTTCTTTTTTTTCAATAAAAATGAAACGGGCGCCCAACATTTAAAAAAACCAACTGAGGTATTGTTGGATGAAATTGAACCTCACTCAGTTGGATTTTGGTTTTTTTCACCCAACTGAGTGAGGTACTTTAGGAGATGCTCTTAGGTGTCAAGTCAATACAGTAAATATATGCAGCTAAGGCATCCAAACGGATCGTTGGACTTGAACATTGTTCCTACATGACCACCCGATCAATTTTTATCTCTTCAAAATAAATTATTTTTGCGAAACCTTTTTAGAGCAGCACAGATCAGCCGATGTAACGATCCGTATCACAAAGGTGACCTGGAGGCCCATCATGATAGTCAAAATACAAGGCCCATAAGAAAAGCCCGAATAGACTTGACAATTAGTCCATCACAAGAAAGGGTTTTTTAATTCTTCCAAAAATGGCTGTAATTTCTTCTTCTCTACACTTTCAATTCTCAAATCACAAAAACCCTAATTTCAAATCTTCCCCAAATCAAACAAAGAAGGCGAAGAGCATTGTTTCATCATCACTAAAGGTAATCTCTCTCTTCAAAACCCTAGCTCTCTGAACAATTTTATTTCATGTATAAACCCTAACTCAGTTTCCCCAATTTGCAGAAACAGACACCATTCGACATTGTTACTAAGTTGAAGAACGATTCAAATGAGAAAATTTCTGATGGTGGGGTTTCTTCCTTCGCTCTTTGATTTATGTTATGTTTGTTGAAGTGTTGTTTTTTCTTAGATGAGGAAGTGAGGGATGTGGGAGTTAAAGTTGCGTTATCGATGCTCAAGTTCTACAAGAGTGAGTTTTTTTTTTTTTTTTTTTTTTGTAGTTCCCAATTTGAGAGTTTTGGTTTGTTGGGGGATAGAATGTGGATTTGGGTGATGGGTATCTAATATTTGGGATTTTCGAGCAGGGGAGATCTCGCCATTGATGCCGAATAGTTGTCGGTACGTGCCAACTTGTAGTGAGTACTCGATGATTGCATATAAAAGATATGGAGTTTTAAAGGGAACTATCCTCACAACTTGGCGTCTTTGTCGTTGTAATCCGCTCGGTAATTTTTACTTTTTATTTTGGCTATGGTTTTATTGTTTTTGTTGAGAAAGGAAGGGAAGGATAAGAAGAATGTCCATGAAATGGTATTGCCGTGAAAGTGGTTATTTTGTTTGGTTCAACATAAGAAAAGGAAGTAACATATCCAAAGACGTTTTATGCAACAACAACAAAAATTATAGCTTTGTGCGAAAAGGAAATATATCTACATTCTATGGCACCGCAAATGTTTCTCTCTTTAATAATTTCTCTCTACATTTTCTTAGCATAAACTTTTATTTGTCAGGTGGGTCTGGGTTTGATCCTCCGAGATGGTTTGATGAGGGAAGCCCACCTGAGCAGTAGGAGCGCACTCATTTCGGCATATTTAGAGATGATGAAAAGAAGTGAAAACTAGGTAGTCTTACTTGCTCTAGTGATTACAGACAATATGCCCTTAACTTGATATTTCTTCTTAAATTGATTACGATCTAAACAATAAATATTTTGTACATGAAGCTTTTAGTTCTTTCATCGGTTTCTTTGAATTCACTTTGTCATGTTTGTCTAGTTTCTTATGTAAATTAGTTTACTTTGTAAAGAAAATAATTGCCTTTATTAACATAAACTAAAGACTGTTCTCTTCATTTAAAAATGTAATAAAAGCCAACAGGTCTTACTGTAAACCTTTGCCTTCAGCTCAAGCTCCCAAGCCATCGTACTTATGTGATTTCAGACTATCTGTAGTTGCTCAACCCCTTACCCTGCACAGAACAGGTATACACATGGAAAAACCTTAGAATATGTCTTCTTATTTTTCAGGAAATCCCGCTCTTAAGGTCCCTTAAGAGTTTGTATATGGTTTATAATTTAAGCATGGCTGTAAATTTGTAAAAGAGTCAACTTTAGAAATTATCCAATGAATACTGGTTATTTATTATCTTTACAGTTAAGATGGAGGGTAGTACTGTATTAAGTTTGTGCGGAACATAACTACTACAGCGTTAGTTGGTCAACATTTATCCTATAAGCTATAGCTATAAACGAAACTGAAGAAAGCTAGAAAGGAAAAACAGTTATTGCTGAACGCACGATAATCGTTGATTAAATATAGTGGAACTTAGTAGCTCTGATCAGCACATAAGATTGCAAGACAAACAAAGGCCAGAAAATGGCACTTCAAAAGGAAAGGATATTTACCTTACAGTCTTTGCCAAAATCCGTCGAGTTCTAGAAATTGGTATCACAAGTTGCAATTAACTCATTGCTTAACCTGTTTACAGTTCACAGATGACTTAACATGCCTGCTTTGTTCAAGTTTCACGGGACACACCAGTTTCTTCACTTATGAACTTCTGTGATCAGAAACTAGGTAGTTGAATTATACATTCCAGAGTTGGATAAAAAAAATCTTCATTCAGTCTTACTACATTTCCAATACACATCTCCACTGTTACAAACCTTGGCTGTCAGATTTATAATTAGATCCATCCGGAGATAGCGATGTGCCTTGCCATCGGTGAAACATGATATGAGAATTATCCTTTTATACGAGGCCGTAGAGACTCTTATCGGTTCAAATGGAATAAGGAGTCTCTTTTGGATCTAGAATGGATAAATGATGAACCAAGAAGGTGATTAAGGTGGAAGAATCATGTTTGAACGCCCGGAAGTCGTTCAATTCCTTAATAATTCTTAAACAATGATATGAGTATGTATCCATTTTCACGAAACCTCTTAAGACCAGCAGGGATACCACCAATCAGCGGTATCGTCATTTTTGGCAGCACTGCTCATTTAGTGCCGGCAACTTGTACTAATATAGTTCCACAGGTGACCTTGAAGTCCATGCTAATAAAAATATGTGTTCCATTTAAAAACCCCGGATTGGAGTTTAGAAAGTCAATTGTTGAGTGACGGTTAATTCTTCAGAAAATGGCAGGGTTTTTTTTTTGTTTACAAAATCTTCACGACCCTGAACGCAAAGCCCCTAAACTTAAAACACACATAGATCACAAGCAAAGAGTATTAAATTGTCTGTGAGGGTAAACTCTCTATGTAGAACCCTAGCTCTCTAAATATCTTTTCCTGTATCCCCAATTCAGTTTCTTCAATTTCAGAAACAGATACCATTCATCATTGTTACTGACTTCAAAAACAATTCAAACCTTGGAAACATACAACAGACACCATGACAAACATACACCAGGCACAACAAATATACACATGGAAAATCCCTGAAACATGACTTTTTTCGTTTTCAGGAAAACCCACTCTTGAGATCCCTTTCCAAGTTTCTATCTAGTTATAGCGTAAGTATGGCCTGTAATTCCCTTGTCATCAATAGACGTGAACTTACAATTGTAGAAAATGTTTAAGGTGGTAACTATTATCATGACGGTTAAGATGAAAGTATATTGTGAATTGCAGTCTTTGCGGAAAACTGGGAAGGGCTGGAAGATGGCATCACAGATTGCAATTAACTCGTTCCTAACCTATATACGATCTTTTGAAGTCTTTACACTGGAACATAGTTCACATTTTCAGGATTAGGTTTTGATTGTTGTTGATACAAATAATCTCGCGGAAGCCAAAAGATTGAAGATGCAACAATTAAACTAACGAAAATTAACTACTAATTTATTAAATCTCTCCACTAAACTAAGCCTAAAACAAACTCAACTCAAGCCAACCTAAAAGAAATGGGGAAAAACCCTCTTATTTATATCCTACTAATAACCTTAGTACTAATCTCGAGACAGATATACACACAAACGAGTGGGTAAACGACCCGCTTCACATCAACTCCCTTTCTTTATATCCTACTAATATGGATGGTGAGCGTCACAAATAACATCAAATATCGGAGAGAAATTTTTGACCTTGTAACTAAAAAGAGAATTTTATTGACCGTCACTTCCATCTTTTGGAACGTTCCTTTAAGTCTTCTACCGACGCTTCAATGCGCTCAACATGTGCTTCAATACTAGGTGGTCTCCCCATCGGTTTTTTACTCGCCATAAAAGAAAATCTGATTAAAGATGGAACGAACGAAAGAAGAAGAAAAAAAACTTTTTTTTACCAGAAGTTACTAGTAGCGAATCACTGCAGCAGTGCAGGAATTACTGTAGCAAACGTAGAAAATGTTGCAGCAGTGCAGGAATCAATGTAGCAGTTAGAAAAAGAAAAAAAATCCCAAGAAAATACCTTGCTCTGATACCAAATTTGATGCAAATAATCTTGCGAAAGCCAAAAGATTTAAGATGCAACAATTAAACTAACGAAAATCAACTACTAATTTATTAAATCTCTCTACTAAACCTAAAACAAGCTCAACTCAAACCAACCTAAAAGGAAAGGGGCAAAACCGTCTTATTTATATCCTACTAATAACCCTAGTACTAATCTCGAGAAAGAGAGACACAGACGAGTGGGTAAACGACCCGCTTCACATCAGTTATACTCTAGTTGTACTCTACTTTCAGGACAAGGACATGTATAGAAATGCTTTCATTTCAGTCTTTCTAAATTCTTTGATCAGGTTTAGGTGGTTGTATTATACATTCAGAACATGTATAAAAATGCTTTCATATCAGTCTTTCTAAATTATGGCCAGTTGGCCACTGTTACAAAACCTGCTGTCTGATATAGAATTACATTTATCTGGAAATAGTGTTATTCCTTGCCATCACTAAATTATATATTACAATAGCATTTATGTGGAGAGGGGTTTTATTTTCCATTTGGACTTCAAATAAACAGACTTAGGAACAGAATTAGTTTGTGGAGGTCAGATACCAGGGTTGTTCTACGCTGAATGTTGCTACTAGGCCAAAAAATGCTCCAGATCCTATCCTGTTATTGGGTTTCTCCTTTGAGGAATATTACTAAGTTGTGTTGTAATGGTGCCTTTCTTGGGAACCCTGGTTTGAGAGGATGTGTTGTGTTTCTTATGGATTAAAAGGCATAATTTGGTTGTGATATTGAGATATATTGCTAACAGTACGGTTTTTAAATGAAGGCATTCCTTGGAGACTTGGTTCAAAAGCTAGTTCCCTAGAGATACATTGCTAACATTTGAAAGTATTGTCAAGGACTGGGACCTCAGTTTACCTCTTAGGATTAAACAAAATTGAGCAAAAGCTAGTTCTGGCGCAGATTTGGCAGCTAGACGAGCTGCATACTTCTTGACGATACTTTCAAATGGCACACTAGACCTTTCATCACTACGACTGAGAGTCCTGATGTGGAGTACTTAGGTTTATTGGCTTATTTTCCCTGGCTTAGCCGCAAGTGATAAGAATTCTTGTGGTGCCAAGGTAACATAAAATCCATAGCCCCTCCATAGATGAGCTTATCCATCCAAAAGACTCTTCCTTAGTTCAGATTACTGCACCTGCATGAGCCGGAATAGCTAGTAATTGCCCATCAGCCATATGGCGGTGAATTAGTTCATGTGTCTTGTACACACTTTGAAGCCGAAATGGAAGATACATGGGACTGTCCCCTATCTCTTAGGTCATGGGCCTCATGGCAGAAGGTTAGTATTCTAGCTCTTCTTACTCTGGGATGTTCCTTTCCCGCCCAACACATTTATGACACGGTGATTGGGGTATATCAGTAAGTCTGAAATATTAGGAGGCTGCTGCAGTGTACATTCGGGTTCTAACCGAAATGGAGATACTTTGGTCGAGTGAAATAATGGAGATATTAAAATTGTATAAAATCAAATATCTAAAACATACTTTTGATTCAGCTCTTTATATAATTTATAGGAAAGTTTGTTCCCCATTAACATTTTCTGTGATTTCTCTATTTTATTGATTAGAAACAGTGTAATATTTGCATGTAGACAGACGCTTTTGATTAGGGAATGATGTTTCTGATCTCACATGCTTCCCCCCACATGTCTATGACTAATATATCATGATCACTAATTAGTCCAATTAGCACTCTAGTCTTTACTGCTTCTTTGATACTCTGATCGACTCTCAGACAAACAAGGAGATAAAGACACTTTCTGGTGCCCAGTGGGATGGCTATTTTCAATGAAACAGACGATGTTTAACATCGTGACCACCCACGACAAATTAGATGGGCCACTGGTGTATGTTATTTTTGTTTTCATCAAGAAAATTTTGTTAAACAAGAATTTGTTTACTAAGCTTTGCAGTTTTATAAGCTTTGATCTGATTATATTTTGATTTGATTCCCTGTTCGATGTATCTACATATAAATATCGGATTCATGTGTTACTGTATCTTGCAGTACCTTGCACCAAAAATTATTTGCACACCATATGGGTTGTAGTAGGTCCAATTTCATGGTGATGGTAAGAGCTGCAAAAGTTTAATGAAAGAATCCAATCCAACCCAAGTAGGTACAAGTCTTGCACACATGGAGCCATTTTTTTTTTATGAATTGGTTGTAGACTTGTAGCAGCCAAACTCTAGATTTATTGACGATGATGAACTGTTTCGCAGCTGCCACACAAAGAAGAAACTAGGGTCGATACCAGACATCGAAGGGCACATAAAGTTTATTAGCGGTTGTAAAGCTTCTTATTGGCTTCTCCATCTGGTAGGGTCTGCTGGGAAAATAAACTCAATACCTTACTCGTGGACAATATCAGAAGATAAATAAAACATTCAAACTACACTGCTGTAATTAATATCTGAATATTTCAGATTAAAATTCTGAGACTAAGAAACTTTTATGCTTGAGGGTGCACATGGATGCTTTCAAACTAAAATGCTTACTGCTGAAAAGTTTAATGTAGACATTGTGCTTCCGAATCTCTTATCAGAAAAATTTGGACCACAATGCAATACAGATATCCAAATGACACAGACGTGGAGATCGGATATAATTTAGAAACTGGCCAGTAGATCCAGAAGCAAGCATATGTAATCTAAAACAGCAAGATAACACAATATTCCTTTTCTTACTTTGGCGTTACTTATAGTTATATACGAACCATTCATAAGAGTCTAGCAAATTGCAAGAAAATAGTCGCATACTGAATCTGATTCAACTATATAGACCTGGAGACATATGTTACAAGAGCCATTCATCAGAGTCAAGCAAATTGCAAGGAATACAGACTGAAACTGATTCAACCATATACACATGAAAACATATGTTACAAAAACCGTTTATCAGAGTCAAGCACATTGTGAGAATACACACTGGAACTGATGTAACTATATACGCACACTAAGACATATGTTAGAGGATTTAATTAATGCATTTAAAATGTTGGTTTGCCAACCAAAAGGACTGATATTTGAACAGCTCACATAATGTAAAGCAATGCACTGATACCGCTACGAAATTATAAACAAAACAAGTATATAATAAACTGCGAGGAACCCTCAACAGGCTTTGCAATCTATATGAATTCATAGCATCATTTATGGTGTTTCGAATCCTTGGAACTCAGTTTCCCATTAAACCTACATTGACACAATAACTTCTTTAATGGATATACATACCAAAATTCCCTTGCAAAGGTCTAATCAAGGCCAAGTACTTCAACATATTTTACACATCAAAAGAGAAAAAAACAAAACCTCTAGTAAAAGCAGAAGTTCAAAAACTAGACTAGCAAAAATACTATTCATCGGATTCTATTGGAGTCCCAATAGGTTACTGCTATATGAATGACCAAAGGCAAGAAGACATCATTCACACGATTCCAGCCTTCTCTGATTCCAAAAAGCACCTTTCAAGAGTAATACACTGGCCTCCACACTGAGAGCGCATAGATGATTCGCCCCTTCCATCCCTGTAACATCCACTGGCTGTCCTCGTCAAAGACAAAATCTTTATGATAGCTTGATCTTACCCAATCCCTTGCCTTCTTTATAATCTCTTGGTTTAGCGGGCATTGTACAAACCCAGCCCTCAGATTGCGTACCTGCCACTGTTTGTAAGTTTCCGGCCTCTCCACCCTCTCTGTTCCCTCGCAAGCTATCACATTCATAGCCTCAGGCCCAAATAGATCTTGTTCTATCAGTAACCTCTCTGGATGCTCACGTGGTACATTCGCCTCAAGCATATCAAACAACGCAGAATAGTGAAATAGGGTCTCCCTAAACCGTGTAATAAAAAAAGGGGCACTGAAAGCTCCATTCACGATCCCATGGATGAAAATCGATGGATTCAATTTTTTTATCAGGTTCAGAACAGCATTTCTCGGACTATCCAGCACCACAGTTTCGTCAAGAAGGTTTCTAAACCGATATAAACAGTTCACAACAAGAATCTCGTCTGGGTCAATCTTGAAATCCTCGAGTTGAATTGTTTCCCAATTTTGAGCAATCGCATTGAACTCAAATGGCACTTTAAAACTCTCAGCATAGTTTGCTAAGCGGCGTCCTGTTTCCTCAACTCTCTCCGCTGGCCGGAACCCAGGTTGGGGAAGTTCTATTCCGGTAATCCGAAGATTTGGGGGTCCACCAGATCTTCCTGAGAGCTTTTGAATAAGGCAAGGCCACTGAAACCCCCACATTATACCAAAATCTATGATATGAAGTCTAGGTTTTTTATCAGCCACCTTCATGATTGTCTGGTTTGAAAAAAAGTTAGAGATTTTCTTGAATGGGCATGCAGCTAGATATAGATGGTAAGCTTTCAAGATATCAGCAGCTGTCGTTTTTTTCATGAGGAGGGCCATGTAAAACTTGCTCCCAGTGCCAGCTAAGCGTGCCTCAAGCCCATCAGCGAAACAGTGAGCCAACCTCTGATTCCCATCCCCAAAAGGAGAAGCGTGTTGTCTGATCTGCTTCAGTAGATCAGTTGCACTTCTACGGTCATCAGCTGCAACAGATTGAGCACATTGAATAAGAAGAGTTCTTAAATCCACCACTTCACGTTTCCCACTCTGTTTTTTTCCACGGGACTTTCCACCATTTGTCAGTTTCGAGTTCCCACTTTGCTGCACACTGTTCTTGCTTGTTTCGGCCTGCCAGGTTTCACGGAGATTAGTGAGATCTCTCTCACCTTTCTCGCCATGACAAAGTAACACCATATCAAACATCTCTGTCCGCACAGTTTCTTCAACAAAAACCGCAGAATGCTTGTTACTTCTCCCTTCTTCTATTTCTACATCTTCCCGATGTAGATTCTTCTTTCCCCTCGACCCACCAGGCGAATGATCTGTCTCATCTTTTTTCTCTTCCTTGACCAAAACTTCCTCCTTTGGCTCCCCAGGGCAAGATCCATCAAACCTTAGGTTACTGCCATTAGGAAGGAACTTAGTTGCTTCCTCAACTCCTCTCCTGAAGTACGACTTTTGTGATTCCCGGGGTATAAACCTATTGGTCTCTAGATCAATAACAAGATCAAGCATTGGGTTATTACCATTTGGAAGGAACTTACTAGCTTCATCAACTCCTCCTCTACTGAAGTGTGATTCTTCCTTTGGTTCCCGAGGTAAAAACCTATTGTTTTCTAGATCAATAATTAGGTTATTACCACTAGGAAGGAATTTACTAGCTTCTTCAACTCCTCTCCTGAAGTGCCAAGCGGAATCACTGTCACCATAAATATCATGAACTTGAGATGTAGTATCAGGAGAGTCTCCTATTGGCCCATCATTGATATAATCACTAATACTCGGAGAACTAAGAGTTGACTGAGAAATCGACGGGAAAACAGGAACAGGTGGCTTGTAACCCCCATAATCAAAACCCCAGTTCCCATCGATCCCATTGCCGTTGCCACTACTACTAGTACTACTGCTACTATTGTAGTTGCTAAAGTTAACAGCAAAGTTATCGACGGGGCTCTCAGAATCATGATCCTGATAAAGCGAATGGGCACTAGAAGTATCAATCAGGTAAGGGTCAAGGGGGTGCTGATCAGGCGAAGGGTATGAGTCAAAGGGGTGTTGATCAGGCAAAGGGGGGTAATTTTTGCCAAGTGCCTCATAAAAGGGTTTTTCCGCAGCTTGAAGAGCTAATGATTCCTGAACCATACAGCTCTTCTCCTCCATATCTTCTTCCATAAGCATTTGACTTATGTACTTAAGAACTGTATCATTGAAATCACAGTCCTCAGGTGAGTCTACACTAGTCGAAACAACAACACGAGGAGGATCATTAAAGCTATGATTCAAAGAGGGAAACATTTTCATGATATTTTGATATGGGTTTGTCGAGTTATCGATTTGAAGCGACCCCAATCCTCGTAATCGTTGATCCATAACTATCTATTTGAACAACAACAACAACAAACCCTAATTGTATTTTGACTTTTACAATCGAAACACTAAATTAGACAAATTGAACAAAATAAGTCCGATTGAAGGGATCAAGTTATACTTTGATTCAGAGAGAATCACAAAGAGGGAGTGAGTCACACGTACCTGATTACAGAGAAACCCTGAGAGAGAGAGAGAGAGATATCAGTGAAGTTGGTTTGAAGAGTCTCTCTCTGCTTATTTTTATAGAAAGAGCGAATCTTCCCCGAATGAAGGATCGAAATAAATTATAACTTGTAAAAGTTTTACCGGTTGCAGCCGGTAACAAAATGCCACAATATCTACGATCGATGATTACTGATGTTGATTAGTCAACGATTATGGGAAGGGTGGACCACTTATCCTCGCCGATTATTGTAAGAGGAGGCAAACCCATTGGCAAGTACGTGTTGTGATTTGGAGAACGTGGAGAAAATGATTTATCGACCCTGGGGACACGTGTCTACACGAAGAGTACCGATCTCTCACTGGACGAGTCGACTTAATTGTTGCCATAGTCGTCACTCCGCAGCTTTAACTAGACTAGGTATATCGTTAGTATCTCACATCAAATATGATAGCGCTAGCAATAACAAATAATCACCAACTCATAAAAATTAGCGTGGAAACCTCTTAATAGGTAAAAATCGCAATCTCTTTTGAAGATTTAGAAACAGTGGCGGATGTAGGTAGAGCTGAGGGTAGGCAGCCGCCCACCCTCAAAAAAATTGAGCATTGATTTTGATAGATATAAAATTTTCAAATTCCGGACATCTACATTTTTGCCCACCCTGATATTTTTTATTACAAAGGGTACCATCACTTGCCTACTTAATAATCCAAAGTTTAAGGGGGCATTTTTGTAATTGAAGACCAATAATCAAAAGTTTAACCAAAAGAAAACCTTATCTCCCAAATCAGATTTTCATCTCCCTCCTCTTTCCAAATCAGATTTTCATCTCCAAGCTTGGATCCAAGAAAGGCGAAACATTCTCTCCCAAATTAGTGGTGTTCACTCTTCCTTTCTCTCTCTCTTTGAGTCTCTCTCTCTAAAATACATTATTTTGTTTATCCCCAAATGGCGAAATCCTTAAATTAATTTTTACTGATTGTAGAACTGATTGCATTAGGGAATTTTGGACCACTTCTCATTGTTCTCAAGTTCTCAGTATTGCTATAAACCCCAGTAAGTCATTTTCTCATATCTCATATTTTAATTTAATTGATTCTTTTATAAATTAGGGGTGTTGATGTCTTGATGATAATCTGATTTTTATGGTCTATGGGTGATAATCTAATTTTTATGGATCATAGTATTTCCAATTTATAATGTATTATGGAGAGATTGATTTGTTTAAGTTAAGTGATGATTTGATTTCATGTAGCAGCTATGCAGTCTATGCTTAACTTTTATAAGTATAAATCCAAGACTCCTCCTTTAGACAATAACCAAGCTGGCAATGTAGTTTCAAACCCAATGCAAGATCATGTAAATGTTGTCTTGGCGGATAATCCTATTCCTACGAATGTTAGTTTGAAGCGGGGCCGCATCCGCATAGAAGTTGACTTGGTACCTCCTGGTTTAGAAACTCCTTCCCCTTTGGACAATAACGAGTTACCTGACTTACCTCAACCTTCATTGGGCGATGATAACGAATTACTTGACTTACCTCAACCTTGCTTTGTAATCTAGAGTTTTTATCATGATGTTGAGTGTTTCTAGAGTTTTTTGCTTTATAATCTTTCACTTAGGCTCTATGTTATGGAAGTATATTTGTAATTTATTCTTCTCTGATGCAAACTATACTTTAGCGTTATGAATTTTCTTACTTGATTTTTACTCCTTGTCCTTCGTTCTTTCTTTTCAGGCTGAAGATGTCACAAAGATTGAATACAGAGTATGGAACCCCTTCCACTCAAAGTTGGCTACAACTATTCTTGGCGGTCTTGACAACGTTCATATTGTAAGTGTTTACTGCTCCAAATAGTCTCTTCGGAATATTTGGTAAATTATTTCTCTTTTTTGTAGCAATTGTACTTTAAATGATTGTTTTATTTTGGTTATCCTTTCTCATGTTTATAGCAATTATAATAAAAATTTTACTTTTACTTTGACTTGTTGACTTTGACTCCCCCCCCCCCCCCCCCCAACCAAAAATCCTGGATCCGCCACTGTTTAGAAATGGTGATCTTATTGATTCAGTGGCTACTTATTACAACAAGTATTCTAAGTAGTTTTGTATAGACTCTCTAGATAGAAAAATATGTCCCTAATCTGTTCTACTTTGGTCATATTTATAGGTCTTACATTATGACTATTTTATGACCATTATCTCCTTTAATGACAAACGTTATAACATAATTTTGACGAGTCTTCATAATAGCTTTGTAACAGTCTGATATTTCTTTTCTGTAACAGTTTATTTAATGACGTCGTGCAATTATGGAGTTAAACTGTTTGTACGAAGGTTGAGGGCGGGAATAAGTTCTTACAATCGCTCTCTCTCAAGCAAGAGCACGAGTGGTGTTGGTTGAAAAACTCATCTCTGATGTATTAAATGTGGTGTAATCATTTTCAATGTTTATTATCGTATACTTGTCTTGACTTGACTAGTCTTTCAGAGTTCCAAGGTGTATTGATGGCATTTCTTTTGACTGTTGGGATTTGCAATATAAGTACTCAGCTTATAAATAATACATTCTCTATGAATACCTTTCTTACTTACTCATCAAACTTGCATCACGGTGAAAACAAGATCCCAGACATGAAGTGAGGAGTTTGCAGGGCGTGTATAAGCTAAGCTGGAAGAACTTCAAACTTGTTATTTTGGGTAACAATCTCTGGCAGATCCAACTTACAAGGGGTTGTATGATGTTGAAGCAGAGATTACCAACGAAGACTTATTTTGGCTTTGTTAATTTTACTACATTATCTTGTTGGAAGTGGAGCACAGAGATTGTCATCATGGTCTAGCCGAAGGAATTGTAGAAGATTAAGACAATGCCTTTGTTGTGGACCTGAATAAAACCCGTACTTGTGAATGTATAGGTTATAAATAAGTTATTGTTTTCTTAAACTTATTTGTAATCTGTACGCTTGAAATAAAAATGTACTTTCGTTTCCTGTCTGGTGTAAGTATTTTCTGTAATAATTTATTTTAAGTATGTCGAACTTGTATGCGTACTTTCATGGGAACTGTTATATGTGAACTGTAGAAGATTGTCTCGAAATGTGTGGGTAAGAGTTACCTGTGACTTGGTCAAATATTCTTCCCCTTTTTATGGAGAATATATGCTAGTATTATTGCATTTTTACATTTATGTAGAAGATATTCTTTTTCCCAAAAGGGCTGGTTTCCCAAAAATCTGATTCTCAAAGAAATGCAGTCTCCAAAATTAGTTTCTTAAAAAATTTTATGGTTCAAAAATCTTCTTCCATATGGTTATATAAATGGCTTGGTTCTTGGGTATATTTTATCTTGCATTTCTTCATAAACCTTCTTGTTCATTGCCCATAAGTTTTCATGGTAAGAACACATTCCCAACGTCGGCAACATGTAGCAGAAGATAGGTTGGCCATCTTGTGGTGGTACTACTCATCAGGCAGGACGTAGTTCTGAAAAAAAAATCTTATGGAGTCTCGAACGGGAACGGCTGGTTGTATTTCTCATACTATTCGTCTTTGGCTTCACGTAGAATATAGGCTAGTGGAACACATCTGACCTGTTTATCAATACTCTTCCGTATCTCATAAAACTCATCAAATTTAACCTTAAAAACATTCCACCTGTTGTATAAATCTACAACATTGTATCGAAGTTCCATCTGGTCATTGAAATGTAATTGAACTCGGTCCCATAACTGATTGAAGTTGAGTTATCGGAGATGTGGATTATCAACAAAATACTGCCAGGATACAGCGAGGGTGCAGTCTTTATTCCAGCCAAATATTATTGAAGAATCCTGTGTTAGAGCTGAAAAACTTGGCATTATTGAATTGAAGTGGAGGGACTGTTGTTAGAGCATCTCCAACTAGCATATATATATATATAAAATAGCCCTTGGGATACCAAAACTAGCCGTTGGATGAGAAATACATTATGAAACTTCCCTTGCTTGTTCCAAATCCATTTTGGCCTGCCAATGTTGATTTTCTTTGGCTTTCGGCTTTCTTTTTCTTCTTTCGGTTATCTCTTTTTTAATCTCATCTCCATAAGCATTGTCATCATACCGCTACCAGATGTAATAATATCATCCAAGGCCTTATTTCTTGCAAGTTTTTTTAAAAAAGTTTTTGGTCTATGGGCCTCGTTCCACCCTTATACAACGAACCATCTAATTCAAAATTTTAGGGAGTGGATTGAGGTGTAGGTGGGTCGTCGAGATCATCCGATAGATTGTTTGATCCGATCGAGTTCCCCAGAGAAGAATTGTGCGATGTTCTCGACGCCGCATTTCTTGGTAGATTTCCCGCATGGTTTAAACCGTTATCCTTTGGGTTGGCCCATCGCGGTTCTCGTACTAAAATCTTATACGCTTCACGGTGCTTGAAGTTATTGCTGACATTCATACCTTAATAGATCTTGTGTGCATCATTTTCCTACAATTCCCAAAATTACCAAATACATATAAATAACGTGTATATCCAAGAAAAATAAATGAAATTGAGTTAAAGAAAATTAGAACGTACCTAATTTTCATCAGTTTTCCCGCTCTCGTGCCAAAATTGTACTTGAGCAACTATCCCCTTCTACGCTACACATTGTACATTAAGGGGATACTACTGAGATTTGGTCGACCAACATGATCGTCGTGTGGGGCACTTAAAGTCTCTGTTAAAGACAATGTTAACATTTTGATAGAAAGTGAAACCCTTTGTGCGCCCAGTGGTCTGGACAGGAGCCGTTACCTACGCTTTGTGAAACATGTGAAGTTCGCATTAGTCCAATGAAGTCCAGCATCACCCGTCTCGTCCAAAAACTCTGCATCATCCGGTACTTGCACATTTTGTCTTTGTTTTGTGGGTGCTCTTTTCTTTCTTTATTTTCATTTTTCTTTCCCGGGCGCCGCCACTTCAACAGGTATTGGAGTATTTGCAGAACTCATATTGAACTCGGTAGATTCACCATTGAATATGTAGTTCTTATAGTAATTTGGAGGTTAAAAATTTTGAAGTTGAGTGACCGGATAGTGTTAATAGTATGGGTTAAACGCCTGAGGTTGTGGTTGAGATAGTATAAAGGGATTTTGATACTGTCATTTGAAGGTATCCCCTTGCGACATGGTAAACGAAGGTGGGGTATATGATTAAAATTACGATTGGAATTGAGATTAGTTGTGGTAGAGGTATGAAGTGAATTGTGATGATGGGTGTTGAGCGAAAGGTGTTGAAGGTAGGTTCTGGGAGGATAGGGTCGACGGTGTTGAGTTATTACTGCTGGTGCCGAAGTTTTGCCATTTAGGGACTATGTAGAAGTTCTTTTCTCTGCTCTGCAACTGGGTTAGGGAGAGAAGTAGTTAGGGAGTCCGGGTGGTAATCAGAACACCGCGCGGTATTTAAAAGTACGCCAAACTCTTTTTCTTTCTTTTTTAGTTGAAGGAGCTTACACCCAGTTGAATTCTGACAGCGACGCATCATCAAACCCAACCCTATTTTTTCGTTGTTGAGTTTAAGTTTGAGTTTGGTTTGGGTTTGGGTTTGGTCTGACAAAACAAATCCAACCCAAACCCATTTTTGCACTGTTGGAGATGCTATTAGGCCATAGTAGGTCCTTCATAATCTGGAGAGAGAATAAAGAATAAAAAATAAAAAATTGAGATATGAATTGAGCTACTTTTTCCTCTCTTTTTTTAACATTTTTGTGGGGTACTAGTATGTATGTCCTGTAGTAGCTATTTTCTAACCCTCTTCATGTGACCATCAGGCTAAGAGCCGCCTGTGACGTTAGTAATAGGAGTCATCTCTTTCTTAGTTTCTATCTCACTCTTGACCCAAGTTGTTGACCGAGGAAGGTTGTTGGTGGAATTGATATCTAGTTATCAGCAGCTAAACTTTTGTGTGTGGTGGTGGCTTGGATTTCAACCCCAGATTGCTTTACAAAAAAATTTCCAAAATTTAATCCTAAAAATGTGGCTTGCTGACCATGTTTGGAATGATTGTATTGTAACTATTAAGTCTATAACAATTTTCATTGATTTCTTATCAATTAGAAAATGTAATCTTCATTGATCGTTTCTTTAAATATTAAAACAACAGAGAAAATGTAATCTTCATTTATCGTTTCTTTAAATATTAAAACAACAGAGAGACGTGAAAGACTTTTTCGTGGATCAATTCATCTAGGACTCAATTTGGCTCGTTGCAGCTTACATATATAGTTTTCTCAGTTTTTTTTTTAATCTATAACGTCTTCTCTGCACTGCAGTTAGCCATTGTTTATTTTTAACTTATAAGTCAGTAATTACTTGAATTCCTCAGTGAGTGGACACTTAACTACCTCTAAAACTAAACAAATTGACACTGAAAAAACAAACAATTTTACTTCCGCTTCAAGGCTTCCAGACACATTGTCTTTAAGAACTTGCGTCTCCACCGCATAATTAAGGCAAGGACAAGAGATAAGCTTCTAGATATATACAAATTAATTTGAGACCAAGCTTATTCATCCATCATCAGTCCATTTCTAGCCATTTCTATCATAAACTGTATGTAGTGTCCAACTTTTTCCAGTCTTTCCAAAAAAAATCAATTGTTAGAACTTTTCATAAATATCTGTAATAAGTGCTAGAAGGTTAACCCACTAAAATGTTTAGTACATTGCATTTGATCGATTCGTGCGTTATATGGAAACATATTTAGAACGATGTTACATTGATTCTATTTGACCAAAAATATTAGTTTTCTTTAAAGTAGGAATCGAGCATTTAAATATGGGTAACAATATAAAAGTCAATTAGGACTAGCATCATAGATTATGATGTATTAGTATTATTATTGGCTTGATTTGTATCTAAATTAAATGCCGATTTAGTGGGGATTTCGATAATTGGAACAGCCCGAACAGAAAGGTGTTCCACCCTCAGATAGTATAAAAGTTAAGGCATTGATGGTGCGGTCAATCGCTAAAACTTGTCCTGAGTCCTGACTCCCCCGAGATGTGGATCGGCGAGTTCCTCACATGCCAAAGAAATTAGAATTATGAACCCTCGTCCATATCGCATAAAATAAAACGAATCACAACCTAAAATCAAGTAACCTAGGAATTCTCAACCTAACCAGTTTTGTTTGGATGAAGTAAATCGTTTTTGAAGATTTGTAACTCTTATCTTTAGGAATCCCCATGGGGTTCAAACTCAAGACCTCTCACTTGGTGGAGGGTCACACCACCACTAAACCAGAGTCAGCTAATATCGATACCCAATCCCAATCATGCGTTGAGTTTTGGAATTAATCGGCTGACTTGGAGCCTACGTAAAGTATACATATATAAACCATGGTTTTAAATAAACGATAATGCATTGAACCCGTGCTTTGTTTTGTTTTAAAAACTAACAACTATTATTTACTGTTACGTACCGTTATTTTATGTTATAACAACGCGATATTTTTAGTATTCTCTTTTACATTTATACCGAAATTATATACTGTTATAACAATGTTATAAACTGTTATTTGTAGAAAAATATAACGAAATTTAAGAAAATATAAAACAATGTAGTAATGTCTACAACTTTATTAGCGGAGGTGCGAGCCAAGTACCTCATATAACTTTTATATGGAAGTACAGAGTATATCACTATATTTAAATTTTAAACAATTTGACTATCTTTAACCTATTATTTGGATTTAGAAACGTAATACTGTTATAACACCGTTATAAAGATTAAACGATAAGTGTTTTTGCCCATTAATATTTTAAACCTGGAAACAAAACACAAAACTAAACTATCTCTCTCTTTCTCTAATACCCCACAAGTGATTTTGACATTGAACCTGGTCTAATTTTTATCCTCAAAAGCCCAAGAATTCAATTTCAGTTGATTTTTCTTCTTCTTCTTCTTCCTTTCCAAGAAAAGAAATACATTATCTACAAGATGTAATTAAAAATCCAAAATAAGAGGCCACGACTAAGGGATCCATCATGTCTACATAAACAAAATCAAATTATTTTTGATTTCTTGGGCATGAAGCTATGATTTTTTACTAAAAGAAAATGGTATGTAGTTATGGATTCCTGCAAACCATTGTGGACATTTGAAATGTGCTAGATTGACTATATTAGTTTTAATGTTAGTCTTGTAGTTGGTAGGGAAATATTGGAAAAAGCTCTTACCCTGTCAAACATGTTTCCCTCTGACAAGACAGTTCGAATAAGTAAGGCAAACTTTTCTAGCCTCATTCGTGATTTTTTTTTTTGTTCGATTTTTCAAGAGCTCCAGAATTTAACCGTGGCAACGATATCATAAACCTCATCTGCTAATGTCCTCACACAGCTCACATTTTTGTCCTAAGGAAGCCTACCCCAACTCTAACCTAACCTACTTGGTTATGATGTGCAGATGAGTCCCAACCAAACTGGAAGTCGCAATAAGAAAAACAAGCTATCATTGGAGAAAGAAAAACAGTAGCTCCTCATGAAGTTTGTACAACTTTTATGATTTTCCCATGGCTTTACGGCCAGTCATGAACTTGAGTGCTGCCGTCGGAAGACTCTGAACCACCAATGAGGATACCAAATAAAATGGTACAATACTGGTTCATTTCAGTAAAACTAATTTTACCCCATGTTACCTACATGACGAAGTTCTACAGGGGGGTGCAGAGGATCCCGTCCCAAATAACGTGTAGGAAAAAAAAAAAAAAAAACTTCAACGAACAGGAACCAAAAGAACAGAATACACTTGCTTTCAACATGAACTTCTTCCAACATCATTTACAACAGCCAACAACCCAAAAACGTAAGGTAAAAACTGGCTAAGAATTAACGGTGAGGGGGAGAATAATACAACTTTACCTTCTTCTTTTTTCCTGTTGTCTTCGCACTTTACACAAAAATAATTAGTTGTCAGTGATCTTCTCCAGCACATGTTTTGTGATGAAGTTTAGAGGAGAAGGCAAGTTTCTCGCTGATGCTTTTCTTGCTGTTGAGACCAGTAAGCATGGGCGGATAAGACCCTGTCCAACAGCTCCTGGGGGACTGGCAGTCCCCTCCTTTGCTGCGGGGATATCCTTGCTGTGTGCACTAAAGTTTTCCATTTATCCTGCACAAAGAAACAACAAAAAAGGGATATCATTATAGTAATCAAAAACTCATCTTAGCAAAGTGGCGTCCCCTCCCCACCCCCTTTTAAAGATTGAGGCATTAGTATCTCTATCTGTATAACAAGAGCAAAGTATGTAAAGAAAGCAGTGGCTTTTAGTACTGCGTTTCTCCCTATTACACTTCGTCTTGGATTATTCTAAGCTAAGTAACAGATTTATTTTATCTAATGCGGGGCATCCAGTAATACGCCACATACCTATAGGCATATACATATTCCACATTGCAATTAGAACACAAGGGGCATGTGTTTGTAAGAAACAAACACGTCAAAGACACCTAAGAATAAGTAATATGCAAAGCCAGCACAACCTTACGACTAATAGAAATGGTGAATACATTAAACTAGAAAATCAAGGAATAAGACAAGGAATCATAAAGGAGGATCATGAGATAGAAAACTTGAGAGAAACTAACACAGAAAAAGATAGATGGGATGAGCTAAATACCGATTTCGCTACAAGTAATTAGAACTGTACGGTTTTAGAGATTAGAAAATATTAAAAAGACCCTAAACAATCGATTGAAGTGTCACGGCCAAACTATATAATATATACACTAGATCTAGACCGAGAATACCCAAGGAAAAAAAGTAAGCACTTTCAGATAAGATCTAATAGCAAGGGAATAATTATGAAAAATATTAAGACACCACAACGCACCTTTAAGTCCACATATGTACGATGCCTAGCATTGTCAAAAGCACGTAGTTTAACATCACGCCATCTGCAGAATATCACAACAGTATCAAATTTATACACGGAGTTAAAAGTCCTTCCAAAGGACACACGGACGGACACCGCACCATTTTTTAATTTTTTTTGGTTAATAATCTGTGAGTGATGTAACCATCACACACCTTCCAGTTCCAAGCTTCTCAACTGCTTGCACAAGTGCTTCTACTTCCGAGACAGTGAAGGGTCTTCTTATACGACGATGAACAAGCTCTGATTGCCTACATTTTCTATCCACATGATCCACAGCCAAGGCCTCCGCACTCATGGTAACCATAGCTGTGGAATCAGGATTATTTCGGGAAATCGGGTCATTGATTTTTTCAATGAAGTTGCTCAGTTTATTTACTTGAAGAGTCGGCGATGTGTCAGATATTGCTGGATTTGCAGAAGGCAGGGCAGAATACCTGATAATGAATTGCGGAAAAAAAACTCATTAGCGATTGAGTTTTAAACTGTATTTGACTCATGCTAAAAATAAAGGAAACCAAATTCCATACCAATTTTCTAGAAATAGACTTGTGAAGAGATCAGAGAAAGAATTATATTTTCGTTGTTTTCCACATTTGGTTAAAAAGGGAAAAAGGTCAACTTCCTTCTCCACAGTGGGAACATTTACCTGATCTTTTTCAAATTTATTCTACAAGTGATATTTTTACAAGAAATCCTTTTTTCTATAAAATAAAAATATATATTCTCCCAGAAGACTAATTTTCCAGAAAGCTCAATCTCCTAGAATAAAATATTTCCCTACCAAAGTTACATCTAGAGGTAAAAAATTCAAAGAAGTAGGCAAACTTGGAGTGAAAGAATGCTGAAACCGAATTTAAATTAATCCAGGTACAAAAGTTTTGGATAGAAATAATAGAGAGAAATGAAGATAAAACATCTGGATTGCAAAAATCTTGAGAGTATGGATTAAGATACCTAAAGAGAGAAAATTGCGACTGAAGAGAACTGACAATACATATATGGATAAAGATACCTAAATAGAAAAATTATGGAGTTCTAAAGATTAAAAAAAAAACATGTGAGAATCCAAAATAAGAGTTTGGACCAACAGCACTAAGAGAAGACACTCTTTAAATAAAATTTGCAAGAGAAAATCTGAGTACAAGAGATCCAAACTGATGTAATCTAAAGAAAGTATATCTAGATAGAGAAAATTCAGAGGGAATTTGGAAAATTAAAAACGGACTCAAAGGATTTGAAGAAATAAATACAGATTGGGAGAATCTAGAGATAAAACCAAAAAAAAGATACTCTGAGGGGGAAAGTACCTACAAGAAACCTAAGTTTAATAAAATATGGAAAGAAAATCTTTATTTTGAAAATTTTGGATTAAGAGAATCTAGAGAAAAATGTTCAGGTCAAGAAAATCTTAAGAAAGGGAATCTAGATAGAGAAATTTTGAACCAAGAAAGTTTAGATAAAAACTCGGATCAGAACATCTGGAGTTAGAAAGTCTAAAGAGAAAGTTGTGGAGAGAAACTCTTTTGCAAAAACATCTTCTTTCTCACAAATAAACGTATTTTAGATCCGCCCATTTACCTATGTCCAACTAAACAAATAAAAATGAAATTCTGTGAGTCATTATTTACGATTTACTTATGGAAACACCATTTCATTGACTATATATTTTCCCTTCATTTCATTTTCCACACATCAAACACAACATTAATTTAAGGACCCTAAACTTTAATTTTGATAGTATAGATGCCAAACAGCCATTCTTCTTGTAACTCCTACTTTCACCTCATACGCATGCAGGTAAAGCCTAAAGTACCTGGTCACTGAATGACTTGTGCTACAAGGCAGCAGAAAGAGAGGATCATCGGGGCAGAGAGGTGGTGGAGCACTAGTGGGGTTTGGTTCCAGTGCAAATCCCAAACCATCCAGCTTATGATCGTGACAAATTCCTGTCTGAAGTAGAGTTCTGTTATCATCCCTAACCATCTTCCCTTGAAGAAGTACACCAATACGTAGTCCCCCTCCAAGTATAGCAGTCATTGCCTCCATTACCGATCTCTACAAAACAGATAACACACCACAAGAACTCGCAATTAGGCTTAAGCAAGCATCACCATGTTAGCATGGTTTGAAAATTTCACCTCTCGTAAACATAGGTTTAAGTTAAAACTATGAGCCCCAAACTGGAGCAAGTTTTACGCTCAAAATTAAATAAAACCACAACATAACTTACAATATATTACATATATACCACACCATAACATGGTAGCTTTGAATGTCAGGTTGACCCATCAGTTCTGTCATACATTATGACATGTATTGCGAATATAGTGGTAAGAAATTGACATTCTTTGAACTTTTTTAGAAAGAAGAATACAAGATCATATACCTTCAGTGAAGCAACAGTTGCAGTTTCGGGAATATCAATGAAGAGCTCCGGCACTCTGAACGACTTGATACTAAGCTTCACTGATCAAAAGAAACACGGAGCAAGAGAAGAAAAAAAATGTAAGTACTTGTGTCAAAAAGACCATAAATACATCAACATGTTGTGACATAGTCTACCGTGTGAATCTCCAGACTGGAAGGAAGATTCTTGACCAACAACCGAAGATGATATCCCACTTGCTGCACAAAAGCGTCAGACAAAAAAGAATTAGGAGTTTTGGTCTTTTATATCCTAGAAGATAAGTAATGAGAAAAAAGTAAACCACCACCATGTATTTTCGCACCTGAACCAACTGAATTTCTGTTAGTGCTTTTTGAACTAGAATTTCCTTCACTGGTGACCTTTTGTTCAGATATCAAAAATGAATTCTGCTTAAACAAACTCCTCTTAAAAGGAGAATATCTCGGGGACCTTTGGCGTGTGTAACGAGTTTTCCTTCTCCAGAAAGCAGGCTTCATATGTCCACCTAATAAAACCATTCAGAAGCTCCAATGAAATATGCAAACTATTGAGATGAGTTTGAAGGACATACGGACACCTAATAGCAGATGACCAAGGATCATATATCGACGTCATTAATTATATTCATTTGCCCAAATACCGAGATACCCTCAGTATATGGGTACTATTGGCATAAAAATATGTTGTTGCGACGGATAATGAAACTTTAAAAAAAAAATAACAAATTAACAATGCATCTGTCAGATACCTCAATGTAGGTTTTACTATAAGAAGATAGACAAAGTATATATTGATCCAATGTATCAGATAATATTGGTACTAAACCTGATACAGCAAGATATATAAACTGAATATTTTTCTCCCATTTATAAAAGCCTATCCAACTGATATATCATATCAATCCCCTGATTTTACAATATATCAAAACTCTATATTTTGATCCATGAAGGGAACAAATAGTACATCACAGAAAGTAACTTACCGGTATGAGAACGTTCCCCGTCTTTCATACTCGTATCCACTTTCACATATCTCGGGCCCATAAATTTTCTTATCCTTTGATCCCTAATACATTGCGGTGCTGCCTTAAAGGTCTTCGACTTTTGTGGGATAACCCCAGAACATCTTTCGTCAGCATCTCTACAAACTATCTTTACATCATCCCTACACCTGGGAAACGAACAGTTATGAACACTGTCCCTGCTCAAACTTGCCTTCATACAACTGTCTATGCCAACTAGTGCATGATTTTTCACATCTAATAATTCGATTTGATCTTCTTTACTGCACTTATTAAGCATGATTCCGTTCAATCGAAAATCAATCTCTCCCCGCTCCTCAGTTTTCATGGGAAGTTTTTCAAACTTGATTGTAGTTTTGTTTGTTTGGCCATGGGGGAATCCCTTTGAAGTATAGTTATAGTTGCTTCTTCGTGAACTATGGCCAGACACATATGGAATTTCCCCACGGCATCTTTGATCACAATATTCTAGTTTAAGTGGTTTCTTTTTGACTTGTACATCTCTAATAATGGTACTCTGGACTTTTCGGGCAGATGCATTAGAAGAAGATGGGGAGCATTCACTCTCTTGTAATAAATTTCCTGCAACCGTAGCCAGCAATTCAAATGCACACATTTGATTGTTCATAACTTTCATTTTGAGTGAGCGCTTCCCCTATAACCAGTAAGGAAAAATACAAAGTTTAGAATTGGTCAGAGAAATAGAGAAAAAAGGATTTTTAATATTTACCCTGGGTGATCTGGAAGCCCGGGGCACTGTGGGCAGGGAGTTGCCAATAAATCTGCACTCTAACCTCTTCTCTAACGCCATATCTCTTAAAAATAAACAATATGATTCAAAAAACTAACATGACTGTCTATAAGCACCACATTACTCCCTCCAACGGTTGCACTTGACTAGCAATGACACCCTGCGAGTGAAAAGGAGAGGCAATTATGAGAGCTCAACAATGTAGAAGTAGTAATAGGGGATTAAATTAGTGTATATGGTTAGTTTGTTACCAAAATGGGTCAATGTTTTATTGCGATTTTGGTAGAAGCAAAATTCTCAAGTCTTGTGGTTTCTTGTGTTAATTGAATGGAACTTAAGTAGAACCTAATTTGATAAATAGCTCTGAAGATGGAGAGAGAGACTAGTATTAGTCTATGGAGATCCACATAATATAAACTACCGAATCCCAAGTTAGAATCCAAATACAATACTCATGCAAAATGAAACCACACTCGATCGAAAGACGCGTAAAAAACACAGAATTGCACACCTTTAAGAACAGTTTCCGATGCACACCTTTAAGAATCACTCAAACCCCCCGATGAAACCCACCACACCTTAAATCTTAAACCCCTGTGCTTCTTATACCATTGACCCTTACAACCGGACTAACAGGTGAGACTCCCTTATGTGTTACCGGTTAAAGGCAGTCATTAAAAACCACCTAGACCAGTTCCAATAAATAAATAACTGCCACGTGGTACTCTATCAGACCGTACGGAGAGTTGGTCTTGTTTTGAGAGTCAAGTTCGGGTGAGGAAACGAGGGAGGTTTGCATGTTTCCCTATTTAAGCTCCGTGGAGACCAGCTTTCAACTTTCAACTGTGTGCGTGTGTGTGTTTGTGTACGTGGGAGATATTACATCACACACACGCGACTTTATATTTTCTTTACCCATTTCCTCATACGAATTCAATCTTCACAGCACTGGAAAAACGCCAAATTACCAATGTTGTTGTTTCCTAGTGGTAAAGTGTCTATAGTTATAAGAGTGACTCTCGTTGGAAAAAACACAATTTGAATAAAATATTGGTGATTACTGTTACTCCTACATTGGGTTAGTGTTATATTGGGTTACACTTTTTAGTCCTAAATAAGCAGTGCCCTCACAAGTGTGTGAGGTGTGAGGCAAGTGTGTGAAAGCTTGTTATGGGGACGCGCAACACGAACCAACCCATGACCCATTTGGACTATTTTATAGATTCTATTCGAATAAATTTGGACTATTTTATAGATTATATTCGAATAGATTATGATTTTATTCGAATAAATCTGGCAGTAAGTTACCCTTCAAGAGACACAACTCTTCTCAGAGATATGTTTTGGGACGCAACCCCGTCTACAGGTGCTTCTAAGGACACATTCTCCTTTATTTATATAAATCTTCTTGATGTGTTTGACACACAAAAACACATCCCTGAATCTCATCCCTCCTCTTCTAAATTTGATTCCTTCTTGAGAGTAAAATCACAAATAGTTCGACAGGCGTATCGACTTGAGTGCTTCAAGTATATACGATTCGATCGTTGTATCTTGGGAGACAGGCACCGTGGAAACTGTGAAGCACCATACGCAGGGTGAAATCTGTCTTAAGGAAATTGTAGTGACTGCAAGCCTCGATCTTCAGTGTTTTCAATTTCCTTTTCGTTCATCTTCGACTCAATTCTGAATACATGTTCTACAACTCTTAGACGCTCCCTACACAAAATCGCTAGGGTCTCTTTTTTCGACGAGCATTACAGTGATTTAAAGTCGTTGGCTCAACAATACGGACATGAAGCATTAGTGAAAAGCACAGCGACGACAATAATGGTATTCCCTTAGCTTGACTTGGCAAAATAAATAAAAGAGTTTTATGAGGTCAAAAGGTATTCTCCAGTGTCATTGATCATGTAGTTTGTATCTCGCAACAGGTTTGCAGGTCTCATAATACCAAATGCATTAATGAACATTCTTATTCCTGTAACTCAGGTATGCATTTTGAAGTAATCAACTATTGCTCGAGATAAAAATGTATGCTTTGAAATCAGAGATTAAAAACTTGGAGGAACTTTTTATTAAGAAGTTACAAAACTTGGCGGCAAAGCTCGACCAATATTTGAATCAGTTTTCTCCCGCATCTCAACAGCCTTTTGAAATACATTATCTTACATCTAGTTTTCTGCATTTGTTAATGTCCATATCGTTTTATAAACCTAAGGAAAAAAATATTCATGCATAATATAGGACATCTGTTAGGATTACGACTCAAAACAGGTGAAAGTTGTTCGAACGAGTGGGGAAGTCGTTCAAACGAATTGAGCTCTTGGGCCAAAATTCTAGAGGATTGTCAAATGGTCCTTCAAACGACCTAATGACTCTGTTCGAACGAAAATGACTCAGTTTATTTGTTTTTAAGTTCGTTTCGAAGGGGATTTAATTCAAAGCAATGAATTATCTCGTGATGCGTACTCCGGAGATGACCTAATGGAAAGCCTATAAATATTGTGTATGTTAAACGCATAAATCTAGAGTTTTTGCTGGAGAAATTTATTGGGTTTTCTTTCTAAGGTTTCTTACTGGGAATTATCTGTAATGGTAGAGTGAGGTTTGAGTGATCTCTGGAACTTTTTCTGACCCTAGTGTGATAATATATTCGTCGTGCTTGTCGGGTGGTTTTGATCCCGTTTAGGGTTTTCACCTAATTTAAACTTTGTGTATGTATTTTATTGTCTTTCTTTGAATTCTCCGTAGTTAGAGTTGGATCTTAAGTTCTTGTTAAATCGTATTGTGCTTCCGAGTTACGATTTGCCCCTCTTTTCCAACATCATATGACATATTTTTCCATGACTTGGTAGTTGGCGGCAACATGTAAGATAGGTGATCCGAAGCAAAACACAATACTGTATGTGTGCATTCAAAAAGACAGTAGAGGAGAGTTTTATGTGACCATGGTAGAAAATGCTTCCCCAACTCTATTGCGCTCAAGTGGAAAATATGTTTGAAAAAAGTTTGATGATTAAAATAAAAATATATTTACATTCATTATTTTTCAAAATATTCTAGGAATTTCCTAGACCAAAATTATTTAGATGGAGGGAGCAGGTCTGCTTAGAGGTTAAGAACCTTATCATAACATTATTAGCCTCTTATTCCAAGTAAAAAAGTTCGGAGCATATATTGTTGTTTCATTGTTTTAGTTTGACAATACACTTACTCAGCAGATGTAAAACGGCTTAAATCTTTTGTAATATGCATTGAAACATGAAGCATTTTTTCCACTTTACATCGAATTAAACCTGAAGATGAGAAATGCTTAATAACAAACCATTATCTAGCATTCAGAATTACAAATCATTTCACATATGAACATACACTTGCTCTAGACTCTACATATCATCACACTAAAAAACACTAGATTTTCTAGTACTAGCAGGTAGAGTTAACTTCTGTTTTTTTTTTTTGCGAAGTGAGCAAGTAGAGTAAACTAAAAAGGTGGAAAAAAAGAAAACAAAATACAGTGTTTCACGAAAAAATAGCTCAAGTTGATGTTGTATGGCCATATTGCCATGGATTGAACTCAATTGATTTGACATCAACTTCTTCAATGCCGTCTGAGCTATCCACAGCAGCCCGGTGTTCAGAGTATTTCCCATTAAATTGGTATACTTCCAACTCACCCCAAGGTGTTGGACTAAGCTTATCAGTTAGGTCGAACCATCTTGGGGAGAACTGATGGCCCTCTGCCTCTCGGTTCCTCTTTTCAGCTCTCTGCTTCTCCTCCAACCTGTTGAAAAAAAGAAACAATTAGAAAATTAACAGGGAGAGGGAGAGTTTGTGTGGGTGGGATGGGATGGGTGCGTGGGGGTGGACAGACCTGCTCTTTTCCGCGCCAGCTTTTGATAGATCGCCCTTTTCAAGGGCGTACCTATCAGGACGTAGACGAGAATCTGATGCCAACAGCTTCCTGGGTGCAGTGTCAAAGCTATTAATTTTATGTGCAAAATGTGTGTACTGAAATTTGTCGTTCGTTGGAATCTCAGCCAGTCCCCAAACCTGTAGAGCAGCACCAGTAGGTTCAATTAAAGAGATTAAAACCTAGAGAGAGTATACAGACTAACAAAATAAAAAATTAAGGAGAAAATAGTTCATTAGTTTACCTCTTTAGGTTCAGTGCCTGGCAGAGGCTCTCCTTCCAAATCACATGGTTGGTAAGTAATTGACTTATTCCATTTCCCTGACATCAGTATCTTAGGTTCTTCAGAAGAATTATACACATAACCATCCACTTCATAACGACCAGACCTGCAACAAATGTCTACTAATGAAAACATACACAAGGTAATTCATAACTATGTTAAGAGAAAAGTGGGTGCTATACTGAAAAATTAACTTCCGCAGAAAGGGGAAATAAATTAAATAAATTCTTAGTCAATGTGGAGAGTCAGATTCGAGGGTGAGATGAAATATCTGTCATAATATTATAGTCCATGTGAGGTTTCTTTTCCATTAAAGTAGTATTTTCTTATATTTGGTTCTTTTTGCATATGAGTCATAATTTGTCTTCCATCTGAGAATATCCTCTTTTAAATTGTTGAATGCAATTTTGCCCCCAATTGAATCACCAAGAAAGAAAGAACAGTGAACATACCCAAACCAACCACATGGTTGAAAGTATAGAACAACTTTCTCCCCAGTCGTCAAGTTCGTCATGACCATCTCCCCCGGATTATCAACCCAGGTCCGGCCAAAAATAAGATTGTTAATCTTTGTAGAAGGGGGAACCAAGTCCAGGACTACACCATCTCTTTTGAGTGTCACCCTTGTCCTGCAAAATGGTTCAGATGAAGTAATAAATAAAACAGGAACAGAAAAATTCTATTATCAAGTAATGTTTACCAAAAACATATACATAGGACCATAGTACCTGATACACATTTCTAACTAAGAAAATGAGTCGATAGCACAGCTCACATTTTGCAGTCTTAAAGACCATAGTATTATTACCCGAAAATCGTGAAATCTAATATATGTTGAAATCTGACTATATTGATGTGAGAATTAAACAGTAGGCTCTTACCTCCCAAGAGGATAGACATCAACTGAATTTCCCAAAAGTTTGGTCTTTAATTTGGACGTCACATCGTAAACGAAGTGGTCATTTTCAGCATGCCCAGCACTCATTGGGGGATGATGGCAGACCTGAAAAGGAGGAGGTATTACCATTAACCACACAATACAAAAAAATACACTCCAATGACAAGGATCAACACAATGTTTTTGCAGCATTATTGGGGGAACTGTCAGTGTTGAGCCCACACGTGCCTGAGTAAGAACTAAGAAGGGCACACATGTCTCTAAAAGCCAATACCACAACAATAAGAGGCTGAAGTAAACAAGTTTGACTTTCTCTCACTAGTTCACATGGTATCAGAACGATTGTTGAACTGTAAACCCTAGCCACTGTAACAATAAATAACATATTGAGAAGATCACAATAGGACAGGGGCTGAAAGATGGAAAGCGTGGTCCTTAGAAACTCACCTGCTCAGCTATGAATGTGATTCCACCGTGATTAACCATTTCATAAGTTTCACCAAGTATGGGATTGAAAGGCTTCCAGGTTCGTTGGTAGGCATAGTATACCGATATCGCCCATGAAGCTGCAATCAATAACCATGTACTCCCGTGTATATTAACTAATTGCTTTATGAACGAAAAACAAAATATAAATTGTTAAAACTTTACTATAAGTAATACATATACATGAACTCATATTGAGAAAGCTGGGTCGAAAACTTACATGCATACACCAACCGCATACAAGGATCCTCACATTCATCTGCCTTATCTAACAAGTGCGAGTACTCCATTAACTGTGTCAAGCATCGTATAAAATTTGTAAGACGGTGAATAACCAGCTTCCCATTAAATATTCACTCCTAGATACAAATAGTACAGACCTCTGCCATTTTCTGAAGCATGGTCATCGGCTCAAAAATGAGTACTGGAAGTGTCACCATTGATGTAATATCTGATCCTACATACTTCTGCATCATCTTCCAGTAGCCATCTCGTTCCTGCAAGAGAATAAAAAAGTTGCTACCATGAAGAGAAAACACACAAAGAGAACCAATGTAAGCAGGGTTAAGTGATGTGAGTGCAGCTGTGCAGGTAAATTAAGATTCCAACACCATACAATAAACTTTCATATGAAAAGCAAATACAAATAAATAACCTCTTGTTTCCATCTTCCTCTCTGAGCTTCTGCTTCAGCATCTTCGTTCCCTCCTTCTGGATTTATAACTTCCAGTCCCTCATACCCTAGCAACCTGCATATGAAAAGATAATCAACTATAATAAAATTTTCAAAAAACAAATCTAAAATTAATCCTATTAATATAAAGAACCTTACTTTCTTTAATATTTGCATAAATAGACCCGAAACATCGTCTAAGATTTTTCTTTTGAGATTTCCAATCATTTTTGAAGAATATTAGAGGCTAGTTCATACAAATCATTGATCTTTATCGAGCGCTGATATATTGAAGGCTAGTTCCATTAATGTAACTTATGTATCCATCCTATACTCGTTTGTGAAATAATTAACCGCTCTCAAGTTGCTTTTTGCGGATAACGTTATGAGTCTTACCCATCCGAAACAACTACCCATATCATATGATCTAATAGTCTAACACAGCTTGATCTTATTAAACTTACAAAACTCCAATAAAATTCCATTATTTTATTATTATAGCATCCAAAATTACTAACCTCAATTATCACATAAAGAGCAAAAAAATCAAAGAAACCCATCATACAAACGACAATTAGGGTTCCCTGAGCCATAATCCAAACATTTCCTACGTTTTCGATCATAAATGTTAACAATTAATCATAAATTATCATCTAGAAATCAACATAATCAACAATATATATATATATAGAGAGAGAGATAATCTTTACCCGTTGACAGATTTGTGCATAGCGCTAAAAATCGAGGAGAAAAATCCCCCTCCTCCTCCTCCTCCTGGTTTCTGATCTTTCGAAGACATCACTCTCAAACCCTAAAATATCAAAATATCGATAATGAAATTGGGGAAACTAATCGCTCTAAGCAAGAGAGAAACAGAGATGTTGAAATATATAAAATGGGAAAAGGTAGAGAGAGGAGAATTGTGGAGAAAGAAAGATATAACAGCGTGGACGACAGTTGGAACTGGTTGGCGGTTGTGTTTTTGCAAATAGTCCAGATTTGCGACTCCCGGGAGCAAGGAGTAGGCCACCTGCTCCTTCACAACACACCCGGGTGCTGTCAAACATAAACTTACAATTTAATTTTTCATAATTCTCTTCCCCCACTATGCCTCGTACCCACGAGGTCACGTACTATCTACTTTAGCTTTATATTGATGTTAGGAACCCTTTTTAGTTTTTCAATTATGTTGTTAGAGTTTGGGGGAAAACTCTAGAAACCTTATGTAGTAGTATATTCCCCAAATTCGATGAAAACAAGCTAGCAAAACCACGCTGAAGGTAGTTGATCATTCGAGAATATGTCTAAGCTTTTACTACAGATCTCGACCCTCCACAAGTAGCCATTACACTTGGTCAAATAGAGCCGTTGTACATGATCCGTAAAGTTTGCCCACCACCCATAAAGATATGACAAATATTTGTAATTGCTTGTATCTATCTATAAATACAGACATAACATATGTCAATATTTTATCGGAAAATCCCTGTCTAATTTTTATTGTAACACTTTACTCAATCTCTCTGCAAGTGTAATAGATTGGCACATAGTGGATTTATATCACAAAATTCTCCTCGAGGTCGTAGTTTTTCTCAGGTTTCACTGAGTTTCCACATAAAATCAATTGTGTTATAGTTTTTGTTTACATCTAAGTAGTATTCCATTTACATGAGTATTGACGAAGTTTACCAACCGAAAAACTAGCACCATTACAATTGGCACTGTCTGTGAGAAAACCTACTTTTTTTACCAAATCTTATCCTGAACAATCATTGCTATGACTAACATGAACCTCATAAGTTCCTCTAGTACCCAAAGGAATAATGAGAAAATTTCATCAACCGTCCTACCAGAAACAATCAATTTACACAATGCTGCTGTCGAGCTTCAAAAGCAGATGGAATCTGACAGGATCCAACGGCTTGAAGATCAGAGAATTCACGCTCAAGCCCTCTAAGTCGAGAGAGACGATAGAAGGAAAGCCCTGGAACAGCAGAGCCAAACCCATCAAAAGGAAATTAAAAGTCTGTGAAGACAACATGATCGATTTACTACTCGGCAAGGATCACCCTTCCCAGCCTGAAGTGAACACCGATCACGAGCTTCCTAGAGGGAAGAACAAAACTGAACCTCCAGATCTCGATCAAGGAACCCCGACAGACTATCACGACATTTTAGACTCACATTATCAACATCGACCACCCAGGGAAGTTGGCGTACTCATCATCAAACCCCACCACCTCCTCTGAGGTGACCAGTCAGAGAATGACTGAGCCTGAGGGATAAAGGGATTTTAATCCTCAAGATACAGCGACACCAAACCTTCTCCCATAATTCGTTACTTTAGATGGCCTCAATAATTAGATTCAGGCCACCAATTCTAGCAATAGTCGAAGATCCGCTCTGGATAGGATCGAGACAAATCCTATTTCCCTTTACCTCGAGGTTATGCCTATTCACAACAATTTTTACATGCCAAAATTTTATCAATATGCAGGCCTCACCGACCCTCTCACCCATGTTTGTCATTTCAAAGCAGCAGTCGGCCTGTACTCCAAGCTCGATTAAATGTTATGCCAATTATTCAACATGAGCCTCAAAGAAGAAGCTTTCAGATGGTTTTATACCATCCCTGAAGGATCGATAAATAACTTTACCCAGTTACAATGATTATTCGAATCAAATTATGCACATGTTAAGGAACGAGAGATAACAGTTGATTTTCTATTCTTTTTCGAACAAGGTACAAAGGAAACCCTCACAAACTTTTACAAGCATTTCCTGCAAGAGACAAGGAAGACTGGGAATTCAGATCCAAAAATTGTGGTGCCAGCCTTTACTTCCGTACTTCACATCAATTCTTAAGTTTGATAAGAACTCACTCTTCACAAGGCCAAAACAGTTACAGAAATGATAGATGCCGTTAAAAACTACATCGAGCTCAAGCGATCAAAAAAAGATAAGATGAATTTTTTTGTTGTTATTCATTCCAATGATGTTCTTTCACCACCACACCTCAGACCTACCAATAATACTGTCACAAAATAATGTGAGAGATCTAATTAAAACATCAAAGGAAAAGATGGGAAAAAAGATAAACCAATCCCAATTTTACCTCAAATGACAACAACCCTGTCGGTTATCTTACCCATACTAAAGGGAGACAAATTCTTTCACGAAGCACATCAAATCCCTAACGTCCCGAAGAAACCTTTCTGCCAATATCATAATGTCCATAGCCATGTGACCGATAACTATAATTCACTCATACGCATTTTTATTCGTATTGTCATGGCAGGGAGACTTCATAAATTTGTGATCGATGTCCAACAGTTTCTAGAAGAAGAAACAAAAAGAAATGAGGGTGAACAAGGGCAAGGTCAAGCTCGATATCTTTACATGATTGAGATCAAAAAAGGCAAGAAACGAAAGAAAGATGGCAAAGTCATATCATATTACAAGCTGAGTTCTTCTAAAATATCTGCCAAGCTTCTGCCTAACTTCAGCAAAGCAAAGCACCCATATCACATTTCTTTTGAGGATTGCAATACCACTCACGTGAAATACCCCTACGATGATCCAATGGTAATAATGCTCAAAGTAGAACAAGATTACTTATACACCCTCCTCGTAGATACATAAAGTATAGCAGACGTACTATTTAAAAGAGTAGTTAATGTCCTAGGTCTTAAAGATTTCGTCAAAGCTTCAACCACCACAATCATAGAATTTAATGGTTCAAAAGAATCTGCTTTGGGAGAAATCACGTTACTTGTTCAGGCAGGACCATAAATAACCTTCGTCAAGTTTATCGTTATTGATGCCGAATCCAAATACCTGGGAATCTTGGGAAGAAGTTGGCGTCACTCAATCAAGGCAGTACCTTCGACATATCATTTGGCTTTGAGCTTCCCAACAGATCATGGAGTTTACAAAATCAAAGGAAGTCAAGCTATAGCACGGATGTGCAAAAATACTACCACAAATTCTCATGCCTCAAAACTTCTGAAAGCATAACAATTATAAAAAGAATCTTCCCCAATATTCGAGCAACATCACACTGAAGCAATGGAATCCATAGAACTCGATGGACCTGGGAGAAATATTTTTGTTGGCTCTTAAATCTCACCATAAAAAAGAGAAACTCGCATGCAGCTTTTAAAGAAAAATATCGATATCTTTGCATGGTCTTTTTAAGAAATACCAGGAATTGATCCTTCCATTGCATGCCATCGGTTAAACCTCATACCATACAACAAGGCTATAGTGCAAAAGCGCTGTAACCTAGCCCCTAAGCTACGAGATGCAGTTAATAAAGAAATTGATAAACTACTTTAAGTCAGATTCATTCGAGAAGCTAAATATCCCAAGTGGGTATCGAACATAGTTGTTGTCCCAAAGAAGAATAAAAAATTTAGGGTTTGCGTGAACTTCACCGAACCCAATAAATTTATACCAAAGGATAACTTCCCCCTTCCTTTGATTCCTTACCTCCTCGACTCTGCAGCAGGACATGAGCTTTTCTTAATGATGGATGCAGCTTCGGGGTATAATCAGGTCCAACTTTCCAAAGAAAATAAGGAAAATACCACATTCGTAACAGAAATGAGCCTTTACTGTTACACCATCATTCCTTTTGGATTAAAAAATGCAGAAGCAACATATCAACGACTCATCACAAAAATGTTTAAAGATCACTTGGGAAAATCATGGAGGTGTACATCGACGACATGATCTGCAAAAGCCTAAAGAAAGATGATCATCGTAGCCACCTATAAACAATCTTTAACATTTTTCGTAAAATTAAATCCTGAAAAATGCCAATTTGGGGTTGCATCTAGAAAATTCTTTGGGCATCTGGTAAGCAAAAGTGGAATATAAATTGATCTAGAATAAATCAAAGCACTCATGGCCATGCCATCACCACAAACCAAAAAAGATGTCCAAAAACTCACTTACAGCTCTACACAGGTTTATATCAAAGTCATCTGATCGATACAAACTTTTTTACCTTCTTATTCGGGGAAACCCAACACCAATGATAACCCAGAGAAATCATCTGGACCCCAGAGTGCGAATTGGTTTTTCAAGATCTCAAATGATACTTGGGGTGTCCTCCAATAATGAGTACTTCTGCTGATGGCTAAGTACTTATAATGTATTTATCGACAACAAAAGACTCAATCAGTTCCGTCCTTATTCGAGAAGGTAATGGAGTAGAAAAACTAATCTACTTTATCTGTAAAACTCTCATGCCTGCTAAAAAAAGATATACAACAACTGAAAAGCAGCTGCTAGCCCTTGTATACAGTTCCCAAAAACTTTAACCTTATTTCCATGTACACCCCATCAAGGTCATCACCAAATTCCTTCTCAAACTCGTTTTTTCCAAGAAAGAGAGGTCTAGAAGAGTTTAACAATGGTCTGTCTTCTTAGGTGAATACGACATCTCTTTCGAGCCATAAATTTTAATTAAAGGACAAGCAGTAGCCAACTTCTTGCCAGACTTTCCCATCGAAGACCCTGAATGGGAGGAACTTAAAGAAGTTTTAGCCGATGACTCAATTGCAGAACCAGATGCATGGTCCAAAAGTAAAGGATGTAAACTCTTTACAGATGGGTCTGTAAGACTCAATGCTAAAAGATAGTGAGAAGAGAATGTTGAACATCGAAGAACTCGAATATTCTAGCCTCGAGACAAGCTATGCCATACAAATCCAAGTTGCTGAAGATAAAGATTATAAAGATTGGAGAACGCCATTTCTCATATATTTTAATTCTAATACCTTCCCCGACAATAAAGTAGAAGCTCGATCCCTGTTAGAAAAATGTCTAAGATTCGAAGAACAAGGAGTACTATACCGAATTACCGGTGGAGGCCCACTGATCGAATGTATCTCGCAGAAACAAGCCCAAATAAAAATTAAGGAACTCTGTGAAGGAATTTGTGTTGCACATGTATCAGGTTGATCACTAGCACAAATAACATATACACAAGATTTATACTGGCTGAAGATGAGGCAAGACTGCGAAGATTTTGTTTGTAAAAGCTACAAATGCCAAATCCACGCTCAAGACATAAAAAATCTAGCCCTCGACTTACATGTCAACAATGTCCTCTGGCCGTTTAAGCGATGGGCAATCAACATCATTGGTCTACTGCATCAGGAAATAGAAAATTTCTTATTATAGCTACATACTATTTCACCAAATGGGTCGAAGCTATATCACTTTGTCACACTGATGAAAATGAAGTAATTAAATTCCTATGGAGCATATCATCACTAGATTTGGTTGTCCACAAATGATAAGATCAGATAATGACAAACATTTCTTTAGCAGCAGTAAAGTCCTTAAATTCCTCTACAAATACAAGATCAAGTTAACTACTTCAACACCCTATTATCCCCAAAAGAATGGTAAAATCAATGCTATCAATAAGAACATCAAGTCAGGCTTGCGCAGACGTATCGATAAAAAGCAAGGCATATGGGTTGAAGAACTACTTAGTATTTTATGGACATATAGGACAACACCTCGAACCTCCATAGGGTGCACACCATTTATGGTGGCTTTTGGTACAAAAGTTATTATTCTTTCAGACCTCGATCTCCCAATTGCTAGAAGACAAGTCACAAATAAAGAAAATGAACTTGGACTTCTATGTAATCTCAACTAGATCGAAGAAATGCGGGACCATGTCATTGCAAACTTAGGGCGATATCACGACACTCTAAGAAAAATATACAACAAGAAAGTGAGGAAATGAACATTTGACATCGGGGATCTTATCCTTCGACAAATTCAAGATAGTACTCGAGCCAAAAATTCAGGAAAATTATCAGAAAACTGCGTAAGTGATAAAATCGATAGTGGCACATACTGGTTAATAACCGAAGATGAATTTTAGTTCGAATTCCCATAGAATACAATCTATTTAAAGATGTTCTACAGATAAGAGTTGTAATATATTTTATTTTTCTTCAATAAAGAATTATCTTTCCCATCAATAAATCATATATTCTACATTCTTTCAATTGACAAAACTTAACAAGTGTTTGTTAATCTCAACCTTAACTCTTCGACGAACATATCTCTAGTTAAAGGAGATTTTATCTGAACATCATTACTAATTCGATAACTTATGACATGGTTATCTTATCAATCAAACCATAAATCTCATTGAGGAAATATATCTGACATTCATTCCTATATTCGACAAAGCCATGACATGGCTATCCTATCACTACATTTAAATATCCCTTAAATGGAACATTTCTAAAATATCTCACAAATTGTATGTTGTACTTCATTCAATATATCATATCGAATATAACACTTAAGCATATCCAACAACATATATTCATTAAGGTTGAGTACCTTTCCATCATTTATCGACAAATCAACATACTCTATTTTGTAAATTTTAAACTATTCACCAAAATTCCTTTAAAAAACCAAAGTTGTTAGGTTCTATCAACTAATTGTATAAAAAAATCCTTTAAACTTAACAAAAAAGAGTATTACAGTTCTCATATCTCCTTTTCTAGGGGCGGGGTACGAGTAGTGATCTTTACTAGTAAACCAGGTCTCAAATTATTAAGAACTTCTTCTTGGTCTGTACCGTCGGGCAGAGCAGGAGTAAGAGCTTGAACCTCGAAAACCTCCTCTTTAGTATCAAAATCCACAAAGGTTGCCCTAGAAACAGAAGCCAAACCCTTATAAAAGTCTTTCCTCTTATCCATGATGTCAAACTGACTAGCAAAATTCTCCTTCATTCGCTTTACAAAGTCAATCTCAAACAGCTCTGACTTTACGGCAGCCTTGACAAGAGCTTTATTTTTCTCCGCCTCCATTGATCTTCGCACATTCATAATCTGCTCGCGAACGTCATCTTCAAAGTTTGACTTCCGAAGGGCCAGAGCGTCCTCCCTTTCCTTCGCTAACCTTTTAAGGATTCTGTTTCAAATATGTATTACACACACAAGTTATCAACCAAGATCAACTGCTCCCCGCTCTCCTATAGTCGAGCATTTAGATCTGTCACCACTAGAAATAGGTCGTACACATTTGGGTTAAACTGATAAGGGGAAACATCGAAGAAATTCAAAATTTTCTTCTGGTCAGTTCGAAGGAGCAACTTCAAACCCTTCTTTATCTGTTCTCAATGTACGAGATTACCATTCATGGGGAGATCTTGATTGATCAACTCCCCCAAATATTCCAACCTTATATCTTCGGAGATCCCGTACTTCTTCTTGAAATTTAGAATTTCATTTGTATCCTCCCCATCCCCATAATACTACTCTCCATCGAGATCCAGATCCAGATCTACCTTTTAATCACCTCATTCTCCACCCCCACCAATGCATTCCTCTTGATCACTTGTCTTGGGGTCATATTACACGTCAGTCTCTATTCTTTCTCATGAGAGCAGTGCTGAGGTTACTCATGAGAATCGAGCTAGGTTGGAGACTGGGATTACTGAGGATTCTTTCTCCTTCAGAATCCTCAGTAATCCTAGTCTCCAACCTAGCTCGATTCTCATGAGTAACCTCAGCACTGTTCTCCCTCACCCTGTAATTCATTCCCAACTCTTGTACACAGGTAGTCACATCGATTAGTAATGGTTCCACATTGACAAGATTATCAAAAATTTCTTCTGCACCAACATCAGCATTATTAACATTTTAAACTGGTTCAACTATTTTTAACCTGAAAATCATAATTCCTTTTTTTACGTTAGTAAGATATCATATCTTCAACACTATATATTCCTATTTGCTATTATCCATATTGTTGTCAAAAATTACTCTCCAACACATCCTTCTATCGACTATAATCTAGTTCTCAAGTAGAAAACTAAATTTTACCAAGTGTTATTTTCAACTTTTGTTTTCTTTGACATTATTTTATTAGTTATTGACTTAGTAAAATCAATTTTCATTCGACAAATATTTAATTTACTTAACAATATTTTCGAAGATTATTCAATAGGTACATTTTTACTCTTCTCGAAGATGACACAATTGCCGTCAAAAATGGTCACAATCCAAATTTACAAATTCCCTGTATCTCCGACACCATTTCAGGCCAATACCCTGTCAAATCCAGCCATCAACCTTCCTCCATTGCCTACAACTCCAAACCATCAAATTTCAGGCAATAACACCCTAAAACTATACCATAACACCTACGGTGCCAAATACTACTCCTCTCTCCACCCCACACCACCACAACCCAATCCCTATACCCCATTAAAACTTCTGAGTACCCATGAACACCAAACCACAATCAATCACCTTCATCCCAAAAACCAGAAAAAAAAAAAAAAACATCCTTAAACAAATTTTCCCAATTTTTCTGCAAACACCACCTCTTACTCAAAATCCTTCATTCATATCGTACGTACAATTATTTATTATCTATAATGGGTTAATAATAATCATCACTAAATACAAGAAAAAGTATTGAATCAAGAAAAATGTTTAACATAGAAAAATTAACCTTGGATTCGTGTAGCTTCTAAATCTTTCTTCTTGGCAAACTTAGCCCTCTCAATGAGAATTGATATATCCTCAATACTTATGATAGAAAAACTTAAAAGAGGAAAGTACAAGGAATCAGAAGGAATTTGATTTTTTTTAGCAAAAATAGAGTATGAACAATCGCCATCTAAAGAGGTATTTATAGACCCCACATGACTGTCCAACGTACCCCTTCGAGACCCTTCGCCTAACTGCCCAGCATCTTACCTAGCACGTCACTTCTCAAAGTCCTGTACCCTTCGCCTCCTAAAGAACAACAAGCTCTTACAATGTTGCTCTAATACATTACCTAAAGGGATACACCTAGCCATTATTCTTTCCAAGACTAAACCATATCTTTTATTTTTATCTACCTCCAATTTCCACAGAACAGTTATAACTACAGTTTAAATTTTAAATTTTAAAAACATATTCAACAAGAATATCGTTACTACTACAAATATCGAGAAACCCTGAATCAAAAACTTATTTTATTACCATCAAGAACATTACATCACTTGTTCACATGTGTTATACTTAAAACAAGGAACATGATTCACTTGTCTACATGGGATCAACAATCCTCCAGCAGCAAGAATATCTTCTTGCCTCATTTTATCCTCTACGATAGACCTCAGAACATCACGACAATGGTTGATCTCAAACACTTTTATCTCTAAAAATACCATACCAGAACCAGCGATCAGCTTTCACTTCATCTGCTCTAGTGACATACATGTAACATCTAAAGCTCCCCGAGGAGGAAGCATATCAGACACCAACCTTAATGACCAGACGACCTTTAACTGCATCTTGTTGACAACGCGACCGTGTTCTCACCATTGCTGTACAACTCTATACCTGCCCAAACAAAGATAGTTATTTATTGAAGATACTCTCATAATATAACTAATCTAATATACTTTCCCTAAGCTCGCGCAACAAATATAAAATTTCATTCCCCAAGAATCTTTCCCATAAAAAAATTTGAACACCACAAGGTTTATAATGTTCTTCTCGATACAGCAAGAAGTAATTGCATCGAGAATGGAGCGATTATAGTAGCATATTCCCCAGATTTGATAAGGGCAAGCTAGAAGATCCATATCGAAGGTAGTTGACCATTCGAGAAGATGTCAAAGCCATAACTATAGATCTCGACCCTCCACAATATAGGCGCTATACTCGGCCAAATAGAGCCATTGTACATTATCTATGAAGTTTACCCACCACCCATAAAGATATGACAAATATTTGTAACTGTCTGTATCCATCTATAAATATAGGTAGAGCATATGCCAATACTCTCTCAAAATATTCTTGTCTAATTTTTATTGTAATACTCTACTCAATCTCTATGTAAGTATAATAGATTATTTCATAGTGGATTCAGATAATAAAATCATCCTCGAGGTCGTAGTTTTTCTCAGGTTTCACTGAATTTCTACGTAAAATCTACTGTGTTATAGTTTTTGTTTACATCTAAGTAGTATTCCCATTACAAAAGTATTGGCGAAGTTTACCAACCGGAAAACTAGCCATTACACCATAAAATTGCAATTAGAGATATTTTGTTGCTTCTGCAATCGTAGAAATTTACAAATTAGAACCAGAGCCTTTTATGTTACTTCTGCAATCCTAGGTTTGCCTTCTATGTTCGTACAATTCTTGAGATAATAAAGTTGGAGGTGGGAGTTGTGACGGAGGATTCGAAGAAATTTGTTAGAGATAGCTTAAAGATGAAATACCTCGAAGAGACGATGGAGAGAGAGGTTCACCGTGCGATTGATCTCGTAGTGGGAAAGATGGAGACATGTCGGAGAGTACTCGATCAAAAGACAACGACAAGGTTATGAATTTGATGCGAGGGGTTTACATGATCAACGATTCCATTCATTAAGAAGCTCAACTGAAGAAGGCTAGCCCCAATCCAAAACCCTTGTCGAGAATTCGACAAACAATTGGAGAAGAACTAAATTCCTTGCCATTGATGAAGGAGAGGTCGCCGGTGATTAAGGGGGCCTCCAGTCTATAGAGAGAGAAACCTAGTGTAAAGGAGATTAAATAAACTTGTGAGTCATTTGTACGAGGAGTGAACCGTTCGAACGAGTCCAGCGACAGCCAAGCCAACAACTTTGTCATCGAAAATAGGAAAAATTTAGGGGATCATTCAAATGACTTTTGTGTTCATTCAAATGAAAGAAATCATACAATTGGTGAAGACAAAGGTGGCGTACCAAAAGAACAAGGTACGCAGGGCACGAGCAAGGCAGGTTATGACCAAGGCTTGGGTAATAATATTGTCGGTACGATAGGCATGATAAGCACGGGCAGGGTAGGGTTCAACGCAGGTACAGGGTAGAGTATTGTAAAAATCAGGCAAGGAACTGTGGGCATGGGGCTGGGCATGCCCGCTGGTGGCACGGGTATTACCCTACCACATACAAAATCGATTGGTTTGAAAATGATAATAAAGAGAGAGAGAGGGGCCAGGGACCACCAATTATGACACGGGTATGCTGATGGAGCCCTGTGACACCGGTTTAATGTTCACCAAGGAAGAATGTTGCCGAATCATGGAGAATACTATTTTTGGGGAGGACTCACGGATTTCTTCAGAATTGGTAACGGGTGCGCCAAACACCGGGATGAGGCCCAAAATAAAATTCGCGATATATTCTTTGCCACACCAGCGGGTAGGACAGGGAGTACTGCAAAGGGCACTCAAGTTATGTGGGTCACTGACCAAGGGAGGCGATGTTAGTTTAGGGACCAGCAAGTATTGGAAGAAGCATGCACATTTGTGTACATGGGTAGAGGTTCAAGGAAAGGGATTGGAGACAATTATAGACGGGGGGTCGACGGATAACCTCATCTCTAAGAGTATAGCAGATAAACTAAGGCTCAATCTCATACCCCATCCTAAAGTCACTACATTAAGTTGGTTACAAATGGATGGGAAACAAGAAGAGATATCGGTACTATATCATAGGCGTGTGAAGATGAAAATGGGAGAGTATGACGAATCCATATTATGTACTGTTATTAAAATGGATGTGTGTCATTTACTCCTAGGCAGGCTATGGCAATAGGAGAGGAATGCTATACATATCGGTCGGCCTAATATATTTTTATGTGAAGGGGTATTCGACATATATGGATAGGCCTACCACCAGAAGAGCCCTCAGTTCATAAGACAATGTCTACCACCCAGTTCATAAGGACTTGTTTACGCTATGGTTTGTGCAATCTCTACCGCCCCTACGTCAGTACCTGATGAGTTACAGCCGCTACTTGATAGGTTCCCCAATGTTTGTCAGGAGCTGAACCTGCCAGAGATACCGCCATTATAAGATATTCAGCATATCATTAATTTGATTTTAGGGGTGCTACTGCTTAATTTGCCCCATTATTATATAACCCTAACAGAGCACACAGAGTTACAAACACAGGCCACTAAGTTATGTGCGAAAGGGGTTCTGAGGGAGAGCATGTCACCCGTAGCAGTTTCAACACTCTTAGTCCCTAAGAAGAACGAGAGTTACCATATGTATGTTGATTGTCGAGCAGTTAACAAAATCACGGTGAAGTACAAATTTCTTATTCCTCGATTAGAGGATATTATCAATGATCTTTATGGCGCTCGGTTCTTCTCCAATTTAGATCTTAAAAGTGGGTACCACTAGATTCGCATGCGACCAAGGGATGAGTTGAAGATGGCTTTTAAGACCAAAGACGGTCTGTATGAGTGGTTATTGATGCATTTTGGACTATTTAATGCACAATCCACATTTATGAGATTGATGACTAAGGTACTACGAGACTATATTGTAGAGAGGTTTACGGTTGTTTACTTTGATGATATTCTTATTCATAACCGCACCAATGAGGAACATCTTATTTATGTGGAGAGAGTTTTAGGGACCCTGCGTCAGCACCGGTTATTTTTTTAGTTGAAAAAGTATTCTTTCCTCATCGATGCAATGCAATTTTTGGGGTATGTTATTTCGTCAGAAGGTATCAAGGTGGATGAGGAAAAGATGGATACGATCAAGAATTGGCCAGTCCCTACCACAATAACACATGTACATAGTTTTCATAGGTTGGCTACGTTCTACAAGCGATTCATAAATGGGTTCAACAGTATTATGGCACCAATCACTTCCCTCATGGGAAATATGCCTTTTGAGTGGACTTCTGAGGCTGAAGAGGCATTCCGATTGATTAAATAGAATCTTATCACAACTCATGTTCTTGCATTACCAAATTTTTTAGGACCAATTTTTTAGGTTACTACAGGCGTATGTAAGACTGGGATTAGAGATACACTTTTGTAGTCTGGGAAGCCGATGGCTTATTTCAGTGAGAAGTTATTTGGAGCACAGCTAAACTATAATACATATGATATTGAGTTGCTAGCGGTAGTATGGTCTTTATGGCATTGACGACATTATTTGGTTCATTGGGAATTTGTTATCCATTCGGATCATGACGTGCTACGACATATGCATAGTCAACCGAGGATGTTGACAGACAGGCAGACTAAGTATTTTAGTTGCCTCAAGAGTTTCAATTTTTATATTCAACATATCAAGGGTAAGGAAAATGAATTTGTTGACAAGATCAGCAGGACAACTCCTCTCTTGGTCATACTACGCTCTTCCGTGTCTGGGTTTTCAGAGTTACGTGCCTTGTACCCTTATAATGTAAATTTTGGGCCTATTTATGAGTCATGTAGGTAATACCTCATGAGGATTACACTATTTAGGAAGGATATTTATCTAAGGGTACCGCCCTTTGTATCCCAATTTCTTCTATGTGGGAACAACTAATTGCATATATCCATACTGAGGGTCTTAGAGGACATTTCGGGGTAATCAAAACCATGGCCCTTATGCGAGAGAGGTACTTCTAGGATATACTATCCACAAGGATATTAATGCTTTTATCCAGCATTGTTATTCTTGTGCGACGGCTAAAGGGAGAGAGTAAAACATTAGCCTTTACATACCTTTGCCGATTCCTTCTAGCCCACAGAGAGATGTTTCGATGGATTTTGTCATAGGGTTGCCAAAGACATGGGGTTTCGCCTCTATCATTGTGGTTGTTTATCAATTCTTAAAAATGGTACATTTTATACCCTTCACTAAGACGAAAGATGTGTCTCATGTGTCTTGATTACAGGAGGTGGTACACTTATATGGGGTTCCGCATGTAGTCAATTACTTTCAATAGGGATCGACGGTTTATGGGGCATTTCTGGAGGATATTATGGAGACTTCTACACTGTGAGCTTCATTTTTTCACAGTTTTTCACCCTCAGACAGACAGACAAATGTGGTTAACCAGAGTTTGGGTGATCTACTATGGTGTATTATAGGGGATAGGCCTTCAGAGTGGGATTTTATACTTTTATAGGTTGAGTTTGCTTTCAATAGTTCTATCAACAGTTCGACGGGACTATCTCCTTTTCAGATCGTGACGGGTTACTCCCCAAATCTTGCGTTGGATTTAGTACATATTCTCTAGTTAGTACCTACTTCTAACAGTATTGCAGAGTTTGGTGAATCCATTCAGGTGATACATTAGAAGGTTCGACAATATTTAATAGAGGTTTACGCTGGAGTAAAGGAGAAGGTGGATCAGCATAGGCGAGAAGCTATTTTTTCACTTGGAGACCTGGTTATGCTTTATATAGAGAAAGGACGTCATACAAGAGTAGCTTCTAAACTTCTTTTGCGTAAATCAGGACCTTATCGCATCATTCGGCACTATAGGGAAAATGTTTATGAGCTTGACATTCCTGGAGCGCGATCTCATGTTATCAATGTTAAACTTTTGACTCAGTTCTATGGTGGCATTCCAGCACACCCAGTGATACCTGCACCTAACATGCGATGACTAGCGAGATTGATGAAATATTGGATAGCCGTTTAGACGTCGTATGATATGTTGAGTTTTTGGTACGATGGGTTGGTCATAGAGAGGAGGATTTATGGATTTTGGGGGAAATCTTTCGCATGAATAGATCCAACATTTTACGATGATTATATAGAGCTACAGAATTCACGGTCAAATTCTTCTTAGGTAGCTTCATATTGATCTTAGGAGCTCTTTTTAGCTTTTCATTTCTGCTGTTAGAGTTTGAGGGAAAACTCTAGATCCTAAAATTGCAATTAGAGATATTTTGTTACTTCTGCAATCATATAAATTAACACAAACATTCCTCTATTACTTGTCTGCTCCCTCAACCAGGTTACCTAAATTTAATTTAAAGAAAATGCATCTCCCCACTAAATAAGTTTAAAGTTTTGAATAACATCGATTTGCTTTAACTGTTATGGGGGGTATGGAGGCTTTTTAAGAGATGACACTAATACTTGTTCATTTGCTTTTGCTGTAAAAGAAGAACCTACAATAGTGGCAGCCCCTAAAATAAAACCAATATCAAGAGGGATCACTATTGCAGTGGAAAAGGGTATTTAAATGATCATTGTTATTTCAGACTACACACTAATGGTTTCTTTTATCAAAGATGGATCTGACTGTCCTTGGAATTTTATAAGAATGATGAAGAACACACAGATACAAATCAGTAAGCTTCAAGAGTTTGACATTAGACATGAATTTAGAGAATGTAGTTATAGTACTAATTTTTTTGCTTCTTACTGTGATGTAATAGGTGAAATGATCGATATTAGTTCCTAGATCCTTCCATGCCCGTTTGAATGTTTATTTGGATGAGGATGTTAGGGGTGTAATACATTATAGGGTATAACCTGGTTGGTGTTGCTTAAGGAGGGAGGGCTGGATCTTAGAAGCCTTGGAGAAGTGAATGAAGCTATGCTCTGTAAGTAAAACTGGATTTTTAGAGATGGGGAAGAAGGCTGGACTAGATTCCTCAAAACTAAGTTCTTCACAAAGTAAAATGATCCTCTCAAAAATCATAAGCTCTCTTATATTTGGCTAGGCATTAAGAAAGCAACAGCTATCTCTAGGCCTCATGTAGGTTGGGGGATTGGTGATGGGACTAGAATTGACTTCTGAAGAGATACTTGGTCTACAAATATTCCTCTCAGAGAATACATTGACCTCCCAAAACACCAATGGAAAAAATGTACAACAAAGCTTAATGATTTCATTGATGATGAGGGTTAGGCAATGCCGACAGATATTAGGCTTCTACTCTTATCTTTGGGGATCAACATTGATAACATGGATGGTTCTCGGGGTGGTTTCTAATTCTGAAGCAGCTATAAAGGCTTTCAAAAGTAATCATATTCCATGGACCTTCAAAAACCAATAAAGCACGCTGCTAAAGCAGATTCAGGTTATCATATTCACTCATATTTATAGAGAAACAAACTTTTTTGCAGACCAAGGAGAGGCTCAAGAGCTACTCACCCATTTAAAGAATGGTGTATGGGAAGACCTCAGTTCCTTCTCAAAATAGAAAATATTTACATTGAATATTTTAGATTCACAACTTGACTATGGGTAACTATGCTTCAGATTTTCACAACTTGAAGGAAAACACATCAATTCGTTCGAACAAATTTGGAAGTCATTAGAACGAACTAAAACCACAGATGGTCATTTCACACTGAAGCATTCCAAAGGCATAATTCTTCACTTCATTTGAACGACATTGGTAGTCGTTCGAAGGAACTAGAAACCCAGAAGGCTAATTCATACTAAGGCATTTAGAAGGTAAAACTCTACAAGTTGTTCGAACGATATTGGAGTTGTTCGAACGAACTGGAGACCCAGAAAGCCAATTCAAGCTGAGGCATTTTGAAGGCAAAACTCAACAAGTCGTTTGAACGAACTGGAGACCCAGGTGCCCAATTTACGCTGAGGCGTTTTGAAGGCAAAATTCAACATGTCGTTCGAACGAGATTAAAGTCATTCGAACGAACTGGCGCTGAGGCATGCCTCTTACCTATTTTCAATTTTTTTACTATTTATTTACTTTCAGTAGATAATTCCATCTACATATGCACTAGTGACATGTACTAGTGCGTGGCAGGTTGGTCCTCCCTCCTCTTGTACTATATCCTTTTGTCACATATTACTAAACTTTTTGTCAAAAGAAAAAGATTGGTGTTGCTTAATAAAAGGTCACGACCTTTGTCCTGCCTTAACCCCAGCTTAACCTTGCAAAAAAAAAAATGATTCTTTTGTTACATACATAAATTTTTGTCGACACCATAAGGAAAGACAATAATAAGTGCTTCTTCATTCTATACTCGATAGGAGAGACTAGAAAGACCGATAAGATACCCTTTAACTTGAAATCGTAGTATTTATTCAACAAGTAAAACATGGGTTTTAAAAAGCAAGGAGTATCGTATGGGAGGGATGTTTTGGGGACACCGATAACGAGAATCATTTAATATGAAACCAAAAATCTTTAATCATTTTTTGACGCAGACCATGGCGATTTTGGGAATTCCAAAACCCCGAGGATGGTTCTCTAGTTCAATGTCTTTTGGAGGGGAAATACTCCCTCTAAAGATATGGGGCTGTTTCAACTTTGGATACAATGGAGGGAAAAAGTTTTACTGATGTAGGAGAGAATTTGGTTTACTTAAAGGGTAGTTTTGGTACAACATGTTTTACACCTAGCACTTTTAAGTTTGAGTTTTAACTTACACGTGTTGATTTAATATTTACAGGAGCAGGAACCTACCCCTAACTCCCGGGAGTCGCAAATCTGAACTCATTTGCAAATTTTGAGCCAATTTATTTTACAAATTAACCTCATCATATGGCAGAATTAAGTGTGGTATTTATCACCTTAAAAAATGTGATTAATTCAATTTATCTTAATAGATTTGGTCAGGCTACTTGGCCTGTAGGGACCTGTCCTTCGACCTATGCCAAACTCGAACTACATCAAGACCAGAATCACGCATTATTCACGTAACATACGCAATCAACAATGACACCTGAACCACAAACTAATGAAGAACATAGATCGAGTACTATAGAAAATATAACAAGTCAAAGACACTTGTCTCCCATGAACTAGCAGTTACAAGTCCAACTGCCACTTGACCACATTATCAGGAGAACGTGTTTATGCACGATAATAAACTGAGAGTGGGATCTATAAAAATGATGAGTTCCAGAGGAGAAAGGACCATAAATTTTAAACTTCAAGACCAAGTTTTTCGAGCTCAAGAGATCATAAACTTGTAATCAAACATCAGCCTCAAGCAATAAAGTTACAGTTACTAAATCTTTAAGTCGAGGTCGTGGTTTTTACCTATTCAAAGGATTCTATGCAAATCACCTGTGTCACTTCTATATTGAGTTATACTAATTCTTATCAAGGTACATTTGGTGTAAAAGCTTATTTCGAGTAACTGTGAAATTAGGCCATTACATTTGGCACCGTCTGCGGGAAAGAAGACATTTCCATGATATCTTAAGGCATATAATTACTCAACTATCCATTTTTACGATATCCTATGGCATATAATTGCTCAACTATCCATTTCCAGTCATGGTCACTTCTAAGCGACCAATAACAGGAGTCCAACTTAATCTTTTAATCAAACCAGATCAGCTCGCAGAACTAAAGGCGAACCTACATACCAAAATAGTGAAACATAATGAGCTCGAGCATCAGTTAGTACGTAACCGCGAGCTCCATGAACAGGAACTAGAAAACAAATGTCAAACACGTCAAGCAGAATTTAAGCGACGTGAAGAACATATAACAACAATGCAGACCGCCTTGCAAGCTTTACAAGACAATCAACAAGTTCCCCTTACCAGAGATCATGATCAAATTCCATTGAACTCCCAAGTTTCAACGTGAGAAAGATTAGGACCTCGAGAAGCAACTAGCAAAACCCTTTCCTGGGGTCTTTATAACAACCCACAAGCTTCAATTTATTTGGGATACGATGATCAGCCTAACATCAGTAGAGGGCGTTGGCCTTCCATGCATCAACAAGAGGAGCCACAACCTCAATCAAGGGTACCTACTCGTGAATGCTTGAGTGAGGCCACCGACACTCATAATCCTCGACCAACATGCCTAATCGCTTAAGCACCACGTCAGTATGTCACACAAGAACACATGGATTAATGTATCAATGAGTTAATTGAAGCTCAAGCTCTAGGCAGTAAGGACAATTTAACCAAGTTACATGGTAGTCCGATTGCCAAAGAGTTGTTTGATATAGAAGTACCGTCAGGGTTCCATATTCTCAAGATAGGTAAATACAAAGACACTAATCCGAAGAAGCACATCCAACAATTCCGTGATTTCCTGGGACTGTATTCCAATTTGAACCATATTCTATGTCATCTATTTACAACCCGCCTACATGGAGAACCGCTCTGGTGGTTCCATTCTCTATATGAAGATTTCATCATCAAATTCGACCATCTACAAAAGATCTTCATCAAGACATGCTCACAATAAAGACAAAGAAGAAAATTTGTACACTCTTATTAGTCTAAAACAATCTCAAGGAGAGAAACTCAAATTCTTTGCAAAGAAGTTTTTAGAGCTTGCACGGAAAGTTGACAATCTCGATCAGAAAATAGCCATTTTTGTGTTTACCAATGCACTGCATATCGATTGCAAAGTGAAAGAACATCTCTTCTTGAACAAACCCTCAACCTTGGAAAGCATGATTACCAAAGTCAACGGGTATGTCGACCTGGAAAAGATGACAGCCGAAAGGCATAAATCTACTAAATCCGTGTTAACCAGAGTGCAACAGTGAACCGAAGAAGGACCAGGGTGATAAAAAGCGTGCTAAAGCAAATACAGGTAAATCTCGAAAAGGCAATTTATTACCCAAACCAGTTCTCCTCAAGATGAATGTTTAGATCTCATCAATTTTCCTATGCTGGTAAAAGACAAGTTTTATCGTGTATCTTAACCATTGGAACCAATTGAAGGCAAACCATACTGCATGCATTACAAGGTAACTCATCATGAAACTGACAACTGCTATGCTTTACAGAGGTTGCTGTAATATATTTTCAAGGACGGGAGAATGCACGAGTACATTATCGACCTGAAATGATACAAGAATGGAAGCTATAAGACGCAAGTCAAAGTAGTTCAAGTCGAAGATCAATCCGAGGAAAAATACTTATACCATATGTATCACATAAACATGATCGAGATTCATCAAATCAACAACTCTACCAGATTCAAGAGAAGAAGATTAACGGAATGTTGCGATCTTACCGCTCATGGTAATGAAGCTAAGCTTATTCCTGAATCAAGCAATAGATGAACATGGATTTTGTTTGAGTATTTCCATATCAGTCACATGAAGTTTTCTCATCATGACGCTCTAGTTATTATGCTTAAAACGAAGAAATTTGTCATGTACACCATGATGATTGATACTGGTAGCGGTATTGAAATCCATAATTGAACAAATTAGATTAGCCGATCAAGTTATACCAAGCGACATCGATATCAGTGGGTTTAATGGCTCTAAAGAAGAAAAAGTTGGTAAGATTATCCTACCCATTACCGCTGGACCCACCACTATCGACGTCATTTTCTACATCATCAACGTCAAATCTCGTTATTTGAGGATTATGATCTGCCGGTGGATCTAAAACATGGAAGCCATCACTTCTACGTACCATCAAACACTTCGCTTCAAGCATAACAACGACATCTATAAAATTCAAGCAGTCAAAAGCTCTCACGAGCTTGCAAAAATACCGTCTTTGCCAAACTCGACACATCTGACAAATTTGTTGCATATCAATTACAGAAAGCTGCTTACACCAATGATCAACCTTCAACTGAAGAACCTATAGGACATATAGACATCGATGGACCTAGAAGAGGTACTTATATTGGTACCAAGCTGGTTCAACACGAAAAGGATGCCCACATTCACTTTTTACAAATAAACTGAGACGTCTTCACTTTGAGTTTCATGGAAATGTCAGGAGTCGACCCACCCCAGGCATATCACAAATTGAGCATCAACAACAATGCCACGACAGTCAAACAGAAATAGAGAAGACTATCACCTCGTCTCTGAGATGAAGTCAATAAGGAAATCGATAAATTGATTGAATCCAAATTTATTCGAGAAGCTAAGTACCCAGATTGGATCTCCAATATTGTTATAACTTTAAAGAAGAATGGGAAGGTCTGAGTTTGCATATATTTTACAGATCTAAAGCAACACACTCCAAATGATAGTTTTACTTTTTTAATCACTTATAAAATTCTCGATTCAACGGCAGGACATGAGCTCTTATATATGATGGATGCTACTTATGGATTCAATCAGATACCCCTACTAGATGACTATCAGGAAAAGACCACTTTCATCACTGAAAGAGGGCTCTACTATTACAGAGTCATGCCTTTCGGACTAAAGAATGCCGGAGCAACTTGTCAAAGGTTAAAGACATCAATGTTCAAAGTACACTTGGGAAAAATTGTTAAAGCATGCATCGTTGATCTACTCTGTAAAAGCTTACAGAAGAAGGATCATATCACAGATCTTGATACGGCCTTCGACATTTTTCGCTCATACAAGATGTGACTCAACCCAGATAAATGTTAATTCAGAGTGTACTTGGATAAGTTCCTAGGACATCTCATCAGCAAGAAAGGGATTGAGGCTGACCCAGACCAAATTTAAGCTCTGTTTAACATGCCATCTCCAACAACAAAGAAAGATGTCTAAAAAATTGCTGGCAAGATCGCCGCTATTAATAGGTTCGTATCTAAATCTTTAGATTGATGACGATGGCTATTTATGTTACTTCGAGGATATACCAAATGAAGAAAAATTTAACCCCATGAAGAGATCGATTGGATAGAAGAATGTGAAGTAGCTTTTCAAGAACTTAAAACCTATCTGGGGAGGTCTCCCATAATGAGCACCCCGATAGATGAGATATTCATCATCTACCTCGCAGTTACAAAATTTTTTCTTAGCTCGGTTCTCATTCGACTTAAAGGAAAGGTTGAAAAGTTGGTGTATTTCATCAGTAAAACCGTCACTCTAGCAGAGACAAGATATTCCCAGATCGAGCGACTCCTTCTCACTCTCGTTTATACCTCACAGAAGCTCAAACACTACTTCTAAGCTCATTTAGTCAAAGTTATGATGAACTACCTACTATGGGAAGTTCTATCTAAGAAAGAAAAATTAAGACGAGTGCCACAGTGTCTATCAGTTTGGGAGAACATGATATCAAATTTGAATAATGCCATTCAGAAAAGGGTAAAGCAGTTATCGATTTTTTAGCAGATTTCCCTGTAGAAGATCAAGACTGGGAAGAACACGATCATGATCTTACAGACAAACTTACAGAAGATCCACCAATCAAACCCTTTGATGAACGAGCTGAATGGGTTACATGAAAGGGATGGAGTCTTCTTATAGATGGCTTAGCAGGACCTACAAGGTCAGGTATCAGAATCATACATATTACTCCATTAAACGATAGGATCAAAAAATTAATCCGCTTGTATTTTAAGGCCTCAAATAATATTACAAAGTATGAAGCTTTGATACATGGGCCCGATTTAGCACTGAAACTTGAGATTCCCAAGCTATCAGTCTATGCAAATTCCTTACTAATAGTCCACCATTACTTTGAATAATGCAAGATGAATGGTAAAATGGTTAACTATGCAGCCCTCATTGCTGATTGAATGAGCAGGTTCAAAACAACTATACTCAACTATTTTCCACGAGGAGAAAAGTGGCACGCCGATTCCTTGGCCAACTTGGTCGAGGTCTTGGGTATAGAAGCACGATACCTCCAAATTGAAGTGATCTCAACCCCTAACATTGATCTTCCATTGGTATGTGCGATTAATACTGGGGGCGACGAAGAGGAGGATGACGATTGGATTAAACCTTTTATCGCCTATATCAGCTTGTAAAATAAGTGTGATGAGCTCCTTCCAGAAGATCCAAAATAACGTAGACAATTGATCAAAATTTTAAAATATTATACGGTTCAAAAATATATTTTATACAGAAGATCAGTGACGGGGCCTTATCTTTAGTGCCTTTCCAAGTAACAATAAAATAAAATGCTCAAAGACTTACATGAAAGGACTTGTGGCTCTCATGCTACAGGTCAATCACTTACAAATAAAGCAATTACACAAGGAGAATTTTGGCCTGAAATACGGAAGTAAGCGAAAGAGTACTCATGAAGATGCGACGCATGCCAACGACATGGACACATGATACGAGCACCTACACTCGAAGTTCATGCCAGTAAAGTATCTGGCCCACTCGATATAGTGGAAGAATTCCTCAATACTCTGGGTAACCGAAGGTTCTTACTCGTAGCAACATATTACTTTACTAAATGGGTAGAAGCAGTTCCCCTTTGTCAAACTCGTGAAGAAGAAGCCATCTCATTTATTTGGGAGCATATTATCACACGGTTTGGATGCCCCCACATGATTCGGATCGATAACGGGCCACAGTTCATTGGAGAGAAAGTCATGGCTTTTCTCAACAAGTATAATATCATTCATTCCCCATTCAATCAATACTACCCCCAAGAAAGTGGATAAGCCGAAATCACCAACAAGATGATAGTGAACAAAATCAAGAAGAGGCTTCAATCACAAAAGAAAGGAAATTGGATAAGGAAACTGCCACATATCTTGTGGGCATACCGTACTACACCAAGACAATCTACTAAATGCTCCCCCTTTCTCATTGCTTATGGCACTGAAGCTGTCATCCCAACAGAATACCACCGTCCAGTCAAATATTACGCGCTAACAGATGAGGAAAATGAGTTTGAGATAGCTTGCAATATGAACTGGATCAATGCGACCCGAGCTTAAGTTATTGCCAACCTGGGTTAATATCATTATATGCTAGCCAGCTCGTATAACAGAAGAGTCCGAAGCCATGAGTTCCAAATCGACGATCTAGTCCTTAGAGAGATCCCCAAGAGTAGAAAAAAAGTTAAATATTGGAAAGCTCGCAAAAAATTGGGAAGGTCGATTTCTAATCGTTGACTGAACTGGCCTTGGATCATACTACCTCATAACATAGAAAGGTGTTTGTATACCAAACCCTTGGAACACTAGGGGATTGAAGCGATATTATCTTTAACTCCTTAGTTCCTAAGTACAGGATACCTCTATTCTCATTTTTTATATTCCAAAAGTGAGATTCCAATCTCCAACAATGTGTATTTCTTTTCTACTAAATGAAAACTTTCAAGTTTTTTCCCACATTGTTCTCTACATACATATATGTAGTATCTACTAAATCTCAAAGATTAAAACAAAGGTAACACTAGTTTTCAATCGATACATCTATACAAATATCAACGATTCAAACAAAGATAATACTAGTTTTCAATCAATGATCTCTACTATCTCTAAGATACAAGATAAAGCATGGGTAAAACTAGCTTTTATCTCTCTAAACATCTACAAAACAAAAACAACAGGTTACTTATATAGGTTTTCTTGTGGAGGATCAGCTAAATTTTCCCCTACCATTGGTGGTTGTGAAGCCATAAAATTTGCCGCTCAAGCAGCTACAATATCTATTCCTCGTTCAACTTGTTCAGTAGTAAGTTTAGGCAATTCCCTTGATCTATTTCTATATTACAGATACAACCTTTCAATATCAAGCAACCATGCAAGGTATCCCTTTCGAACTCCAACCTCTTTTCTTATTCTACAAAATAGGCAATTACTGCCATTATCTCCCTCGAGTACACCTCTTCCATGGAAATCCTGTGTCGGTTCGAAATGATCAACTCAGCAAACTGCACCTTTAGTTTCTTATGATGTTTATCCAAATGTACGTAATGGGCCTTTGCTCGCTCCAAACGTCCCACTAAGTCTGACATATCATCAGTCAACTTCGATACCAATCCCATCAACTTCTCTTGATCAACTCAAATTTTCTTTTTTAACTCCTCAAGTTCGCTGCGCAATGCCAACACCTCCATCTCATATACATTACTTCTCTCGGCATTCACATTTGTTAATATCTCATCCTACCTCTTGATAACTTCATTCAACTCTTTCTCTTTGAGGAGAAAAACCTCTAACCTGTGATCATTATCTCTAGCTCGTTCATTCATTTTTCTTATGGAAGCTTGAACAACAATAAAATCTGCCTCAAACTTTTTAATTTGAGCTTGGGTATTAATCACATCACCCTTCGCAGTCGCAACATCGACATCAATCTTTCTCTTCTTTGATCTCTTTCCAACCTCAGCCTTCTTACCATGCGAACTTCCCAAGTCCGCCTTCAACTTCGTCACTCACTCATTAAGTTTGCCACATTGATTCTGAGTGCAACGAAGACTGACATATTTTACTTGAATAGCCTCACTCAGCTTCTCCACTTCGCTTTCGGCACTTGCTAAATCAGCTCGCACCTTTACCAATTTAATTTCCTTCTTATCCACTTGACCCCTCAAACTGACAAGATTGTCTTGCAGCTCTTTTGCTTCCACTTCTAGCACTCTGATATGATATTGTGCGACATCCACATCCTTACCTATCGCCCCTAATAATTCTACCATACTCTTTAACTTCGCCACTTCATTCTGAACGCTAACTAGCTCCTCCTGCAATTTTTCCTTTTCAACGTCTTTACTTTCGATCTACTTTGTCAGATCGTTTACAGTCTTCTCTGCCTTCACAAGCTTGATCTCCACTTTAACATACTAATCCGCTCTATCTTCATTTGCTTGTTTAATCCTATCAAATTCGACCTCAAACTCATAATTACATTGAAGATAACATTCTTCACTCAATCTAATAGTTTCTAATTCGGCCTACACAAATAGTTTGATTCAACGTTACATCATAGATAATTCAATATACTACAGTTTACTACATTACACATATCTAAAAGCAGTTATATCCATCATAACTAACAAAACGAGATGATACTTAACCCTCCAGCTCCGAATTATCTCGCCCTGGTGGCAATACTATCTACATCTCATAATCGGATGAAACCGTTGATTTCCTCATATTTTAAGGTACACATTTTCTACGCTCTCCTTCTCTCTCACATTCCAAAACGATCTGATTATACACTTCTTGGGTTAGTTTTATTATCTTTATATAATACAACAACCTACAAAGATTTCAACCTAAAATGATTTTTATATGTCCTCTTACATTACTTTTATCTATTCTCTTATGCCAACCCCAAAGAATTTACATATAGACAATCTAAAATTTTGAGTTGTTTTCTAACCTATAGCTTCGTGTGCGAAGTCAACAGAGTTGCTGAAGAGTTTTGCTCCTTAGTGAGCTCTTTCTTTAAATCTTCAATTCTGAGGCGTATACCTTTAAGTTCCTACAAATTAATATTTGTAACATATCTTAGACTACTCCATAATTATCCTCCAAATATATCCCATACAATAATAGTCTTTAATTGACAAAACAAAGCTTCATTGTTTACTCTACCTTCTCGTCCTCTCCTCTTCGGTTCTCTATATCAGTCCTAGCCAAAACCGTATCCAACCCTTTTACGGTCCCTTGAGGAGAGCTACCCTCAACATCAGGCTCCTCTTCAGCATCGGCCTCCTCTACTTCTACAAAATGCCACTCCATTATAGCCTCAATATCAGCCAAGGTATATCCGACTTCAATGAGCTTTTGACCTAGGTCATCGTGGGAAGCTGCGACTTCCTCTACATTCTTTTTGCCTCTGCTGCAAGATCGAACATTGTTACCTGGAACGAATCCTTCAGGTCTGTTATGACAGTGCTCGAATGCACCCTCTCCTGTACTAAATCGGCCTCGAGCTGAGCAATTTTCTTCTCGAGCTCAGTCCTCCCATCCTCGAACTTGAGGCAGATTCCTTTTAACACACGAGAGACCTACAACAAAAAGGAACATTTAAGTTCAAAGTTTTCACAATAAGGAAACAAATTGAAGTACCCTACACAGCTCCAGCTTCACAGACATGTCTAAACCCTTAGCACTTCTCGAGCTGCCACCCTCAACTTGTTCTCCACAGCCAACAACTCATCCTCCATAATCGGACTGCTCTCAGCCTCCTTCACCTCGCTTACTGAAGTAGGAGTGTTCACCTTTCTCTTTTTTGAACTCGTTGCGACCTCCCCACTCTTCATGGTCGTGGAGTTTGAACCATCAACTTTTACAGTCTTCCTCTTCGGATGCCTTTGAATTAGCTTGCTGGATGTATCCCCCACAAGCTTCGGCTTCAGGGACATCGGTACAGCCTTTATTATTATAGGACGTGCTCTGACGTCCGATACTAGCTTTCCTCCATCTCCTGAGGTCACGCTAGTTCCAGTCATTTTTCTTTTTGTTTGAGCCTTCTAAATTTTTTCTGACCTGCTATTCGCTCTCTTGAACCTACTTATCTCGAGCTCTCCCAATACAATCTCGAGCTCCGATCCCTCTCGAGCTATAGTATCAATCAACGATCCTTTCTTGCAACTTGAGAATGAGGATCTGCATACAAAAAACATTGTTACATACACACAAGACGCTAATACAAAAATAACAGTTCGATATCGCAAACAATTACTTACTTTTCTTCAAAGTTTTTTATATAAGATCCATAGGCTTTTCGTCCACTCATTGGAGATAATCGCCTTTCACTCATATCATATTATCGTTCCACACTCATCTTGCCGAATTATGTTCGAAGAATTGAGGTCAAGATGAACTGGAAGAAAAGTACGCGCCCCCAGTCGCCACATAGTATTTTACAGTATAATACTGCAAAACATCTAAAGGAGTTATTCTCCTCTCTACCCCCTTAAAAACCCACCTTCTGTTTAAATTGTCGCAAATGTTTATCACTTCCCACATGTTCCTATTCAATTGGGCCGGACATGCCTCAATAGCATTCAAAATACCTTTAGCGAGATTACTTAAGGGCACCATCAGCCCAAAATCTACCTGGGTAAGATAACACAAGAATCCCTCGTCTAAATCACTTTTAGACACTCCCATTGAAGTACTCAAGGGAGACAAACTCGTCTCCTCCCCTCTTACGTTTCTCATGCCCCAAATCAGGAAGCAAGAAAAAGTATTGATCTCCATTTTCCACAGTACACCCCCTAAACGACCTCCTGTCATGTTCTATCACCTCACCCCATACACCACTTAGGATACCTTTAATTTTGCAAAACTTCTTGAACACATCTGAATCTGCAGGATACGGTAAATAGTTACTAGGGAAATCTAGAAATGTTAATTTATTCTTCCCCTCCACCTCTAACTCTATTGCATTCGAGCTATAAGTTATTAGCTCGCCCCCCTCAGAATCTACAGTATACATTCATACAGATACATCATCAATCACATGACCAGAGGTCGATGTCTCCATTTCAAGAGTATGCTCAAAATTGAAGCTTATTTTTATACGAACGTTCTCACGTCTCTACCGTAACCATAACAACAACATATATGCTTATTTTTATATGTTGTTGTTATATAACAATAACAACAACATATATGCTTTTCCATACAAACTCCAAATTACGGCAAGAAAGCTACTTTTTAACAAGTTTCCTAATATAGGAAACTTTTCGAAATTCAAATATACACAAAAATAGTAATTTTCAAAACCCTACACATATAATTCTTATCAATTACAAAATAAAGAGAAATCAGTACATTCAACCGTAACCCACTAACCTTTAACGTCAAAAAATGAATCAGGGTTGTTACACCCGTCCTCTTTCACAACAGCACTGCGTAACAAGAGTTTTTTTTTCAATCTCAACAATGGCACGACCCTTTTCCCTCCGGCAACGATGACTACTCTTGTTTCCTCTCTCTCTCTAAAATCTCTACAACCAATTTTTTCCTCCATCTCTCTAGCTTTTTGTCTCCCTATTTCTTTCTTTAATCGCTGGCAGTTGTTGAGACTTACACAAACCACCCTCAGTTTTATAACCGAGGCATCTCTTTCACTATTAATGTCAGACGATTTGTAACTTTTGAGTAAAAATGTACTTCTATCATTATCCCAAGCCCTATATTTAAATGTATTTCTCTCTCTCCTACCCAAATCCCTTTCACACCTTCCCACACTCATGATGATACACTTTACTTACATTTAATTAAACTTTGTCTCCAAAAAAATACTGATAATCTGATTCCTATTCTCCTACTCCTATTACTTATACCAATTTTAACGTCATTTCTAATGATACACAATTTTAAAATTCAAATATTTATTTTCGACAACATCCACAACAAACAATGAACAAATTCAGAATAAAAGTATTATCACTCTATTTTGCCTACATTTATTCGAACTAACGGATTTACTGCAATTCACACTCTCAAACATAGTCACACATAAAGCAACCAACATGCCTTGGAGTACCACATCTGATAATTACATTCCCAATAATCTTCTCATCTTCTTCAGCTATTTCATCCGGGGAAATTTCCTTCACTATAGTTTTTTAGGTTTTCAGCTCAACGATCAACTCACAGAATACCTCACACCAAAAGTGACGCCTAACCTCATTTTCCCTCACCCTCGAAGTCAAACCATCAAACTGTATTATAGATTCAGGCAAATTGGCATCATAATCTAGCCGCCCAAAGATCCTCTCACGGACTTCAACAACCTTTATCGCTAAACGCCCCTCAGACGCATGCCGGGCTCTCTGAGAATGAGTCATCACCATTTTTCCTCATTTAAACACTACTATTTCCAATTTATTTATACAGATTACGATTACATACAATCCCCCCTCCCCCATTTAGTATATAAAATGATAAGTATCAATTCCCCTTATCCATAACTTACACACCCTAAAATCATGCTAACATTTTATTTGATTCCATCTTCTCATAGCGACCTCCACATATATGAGATATTCGACCTTATATTTCTCAACCTAACTTTAATTTCTATTAAAGATGTTTTACTTTCCCTACACACATCCCAACAGACCAAATTTTTCGTTTCACGACATTACCTTATACTGCAAGGTCATATATTGTAGCTCGATCGAATAGATTCTTTTCAGTTCGATAAACTTAACTGTTGAACATTCAACATATTTATCTCACATTATCTATCACACACAGGCTGATATATCACAATTTCAATTTGCCCTGCTACTTTCTAGTTTGATATGTCAACACAGAATTGCTGTAATTTATTTTTCATTTGCTCAAAAATTCCTTACAGAAAACACAATATTTCAAAAACTTCCTGCAAATCGATCTAATGCGACAAATTAATTTTTAACAATATTCAATACGATAACCAGAGTTTCTCTCGCATGAAACACTTCTACAAGAAAACAAAGATGGCTGTAACAAACAAAAATAAACTTCTAATCTGAAGGATAAAAGCATATTTCCAATCTGAAACCACCACCACCGTTTCTTCTTCTGTAACCTCCACTACCTCCGAAAGGTAGAAAAAGAAGAAGAAACCACCTTCTACAGAGCCCAATTGCTCGTAGGATAGCGACAATACTTCCTGGGACGTACATTGGCTTCCTCATTCGCCTCATTAATGACATTTTCTGCAAGAAGACGAAGGCATACCCGGCGCTGTTCACATGAAAGAATCAAATGATGAAACTGCCACATCTGATAATAGTCATTCTCAGCCTCCACTGCTTCCACATCCATCATCACATGATACGTAGGTAGAACAGGTATGGGAGTGGGCAAATCCAAAGGATGGTTGCCAAAATATTGCAACTAGAGCTTCTGTACTTCAGCAAGAACCCTAGCTCCGTATACTGAAGGCCTCAACAAAGGTTTCAAGATACAAAGTACTTTTACAGGGATAACCGATGATACCGTAAGAACCGTATTTATAAAAGGACACCATTCAATGCAAAGAAGGAGTTCCAATGCAATCATCATTCCAAACAATAATTCCTGGGAAACCCAACAACCAAATACATCAGTCCTCTTAACACAATCAATACTAAATACAATCTCCAGTACAAATATTACAATTCCCAACCCATTCCCTTTCCACAACATGCCTTTCTCAAATTCCAAACACGCAAACATTCAACGGACGTTTCTCAACTAAAGCCATTTCTGCCTTCAGTTGTAAGGGGGTGATTGTAGGGACCTGTCCCTCGACCTATGCCAAACTCAAACTACCTCAATACCAGACTCGCGCATTATATACGTAACATACACAATTAACAATGACACCTGAACCACGAACTGATGAAGAACGTGAATCAAGCACTACAGAAAATATAATAAGTCAAAGACACATGTCTCCCACGAACTAGCAGTTACAGTCCAACTATCACTTGACCACATTCTCAGGTGAACGTGCTTATGCACGATAACGAACTGAGAGTGGGATCTATAAAAATGATGAGTTCCAAATGAGAAATGACCATAAATTTTACACTTCAAGACCAAGTTTTTCTAGCTCAAAAGATTGTAAACTTGTAATCAAACATCAGCCTCAAGTAATAAAGTTGCAGTTACTAAATCCTTAAGTCGAGGTCGTGATTTTTACCTATTCAAAGGTTTCCACGTTAATCACCTGTGTCACTTCTATATTGAGTTATACTAATTCTTGTCACAGGTACATTTGGTGTAAGAGCTAATTTTGAGCTATTTTGAGCTACTGTGAAATTAAGCCATTACAAGGCATGCTTCACGTAATCTTTAAGCAAATAGCTCTTGATGATGGTCGTCTAAAAAAATTCCCAGAAGATAAATATTGATGATATAATGTAATGTATCCTGCGTAATAGTAGAAATGAAGTTATTTTTTAAATATTAGCATTATTTGATATTTTGGATGGTATTGGCTTATTGGAATTTTGCAAGGAGCCTATTTTGACATTTGGAACCTCAGTGAAGAAGTTAAGACCACTCCTAAAGGTTCCAAAAGCTAAAAGTGGACCACGCGACAATAACCAACGAACACAGTCCCTGTGGAACTTGGAAGAAGGTTCTTGCAATCACAGTCTGTTATGTGCTACACACAGGTGAAGCGTCCAGTGCAATATATTTTTCCAGTGATCAACTATATATATTACAATCCTTGTTAGTAAGTTGGAATTCAGGATTTATACGGTTCGACAATAGTGCGGGTTTTATTTATTTTTCAACCTTTTTAATTCGGTCAATAAATTGTAAAATGGGAACAATACGTAACAATAAATTATAAATTATAATTACAACCCACTATTCATTCTTATTTACCGTAATTTTTAACGAACTTGAATTATATAACCTCACATAATAGTATTTTTATGTGTGTTTTCATTAATTAACCATTATTATTTACAAACCATGTGAAAATATTTATTGTTTGTTAGTGTTTTCACTAATAAATTAATACAACTTCCTTGTAACTGGATAAATTTTTAATTTTTACTTTAATATTGGAGTATTTTTGGAAAGTCTTTTTGAAAAATGAAAAATTTGTATTTTAAAAGTTTTGACTTTAAAATTCGCATTTTAAAAGTGTTATTTTACTTGATGACGCTTATGCCAAACAAGCGCTAACCCCAACTATAATATTATTCTTCACTGTGAAGGAAGATAAATCAGTTAAATTCGCGAAGTTGTTAGGTGACTTAGGTCTCAATTCTTCTTGGAACAAGTTTTGATCAACCCCATTGCGTTAATTTCATGTTTAATACGCATCTTTAATTATATTGGCAGTTGTCTCTTTCAGTTTATGATCATTTTGTGGGGATGTATTGCATTGATGAAGCTAAGTAGTGGCGCTTAAGTGTAACCGTGTAAGTTTACTTGCTTAAACTTATTACTTGCCAGTATATAGTGGGCGTTCATTAATAATAATGCGGACAAGTTAGTTGGACAACCAACCCTCAACCAAAACTAAATCTCAGAGTTTCAAAAACATCTTAAAATAATCACACTTCTGTTTTATGGTCCAAGGGAGACTATCCCGCTTAAATGCTTGAATTGCGGCAGATGAATCAGATTCAACCCAAAGCTTTATTCTCACCCATTGAAAGCAGCTCGGCTGAAAGCGTCTACAAATAACTTGTCATAGATCCCAAACCTTTACTACAAGTGGATGGTAATCACTCGACTATTGTGATTCCTAAAGCCAACTCGAGCCCAGCTGTACTGTTCTCCTTCCTGAAGCCCCGTCACACTTGGCCTTCATATATTCAAACTATTGTGATTCTCCTCCCGATGCCAAGGCAAGCAGCAATGTGAATCACATTTTAACTTGCATATAGCCAGAAATTTATATAGAAACATTATGACCCCGATTTCTCAACAACAACAAAAATGTTGCATTGCATAATTTTGATAACGATCCACATTTAAAGGCACACGACTCCTTATATTTTATTAACCTTAGCTGATATAACCATTTATGTTTTATCTGATGAATGCTTATCTTTTATGGTCTCCAGATTTCTGTTGCTATCTTCTAGTGGTATTATGCAATTTTACTGAAGTTTGATTAAGAAGATTTTAGTGGTCATGCATTTTACTTTGGGAAGGAATTTTTTGCTTCCATAATTCTCTTTCTGATACTTAAAATTAATTATTTTGATCAAAGTTTTAATTTAGAAGGTGTATATACATCAACTTGTTGATAAACATTTATGCTTTTATTTGTGGTCGCGCAGTTTGCGTGGATTCTAGCATGCAGCTTGGCTGACTTCTAAAGTCAAAGATTGGCTACTCTCTCTTTCTCTCGAGAATGGAGTTGATCGTCCCTATTGTGCTTAATGTCGCAGTTATGAACTTCAGAGTGCAACATACCTTGATCATTTGATTCTAATGGTATGTCATTGGAATTTTGGTTCTTCAGATCATTCTAATATTTACACTAGATATGTCTGCTAGGCAAGTGGGCAGCTGTAATTTTACATCGTACACTAAGGAGAATTCTTCAACATCACTTCATTTTATTTTATCTTGCCAGTAACTGTACTTTTTTTTATCGAAACTAGCTGCAGAATTTGTTCAGGTTGAATGCTAGGTTTTTCAAGTATCTAAACACAAGGTCTGGTTCTTAGTCCTAGAGGATATCTTTTCTTTCTTTTTCCCTCTCTCTCTGTTTAATACTATGGTGCCGAATTGTTAAAAGAGATTTTGTTTTGCTTACCTTAATATACAATCCTGCTTTATGCTGGCACATAGAAGCCATCTGTGAATATTGAATATGGGTGCATAGTTGCTCTACGCAAATGTAACTTGCTTTCATTTGGTATTTAACAAAGAATCGAGGAATAATTAATGGTTTATTTTATTTTAATATAGCTTCATATTATGTGCTTATGTACCAAGAATCTGCATTCATCACGTGTTGTTACTTACTATTTATATGGTAAAGAGTATTTGTAAAGCTGTGAAAAAAAGGAAGAAAATCTTGAGCATAATGTACCAATTTATTAAAATTGTATCATGAAATATTATGGAATTGAATTGATAAGAAGAAAAAAAATGAAATATATGCCTATAAATATCACAAATACGCCTCATTGTCTCTATATTCTTTCATTTTTCCTAAAAAATAACAAAGTAATTATATATGAAGAAAGTTATAATGTACAACTTCTTTCCAACTGAAGACGGTGAAGAAGGTCGTCGGCAAAGAGCTCGTCGTGAGGAAGTGGAGATAAGAGAAATAAATATTGACGAAGCTTTGTTCTCATCATCTTCGTTGCCTGGTAGGTTTTGGAATAACCCTGATCAGTGGAAAATGAAACGATGGGTTACCTCTACTGATGTTACCCAAAGAAGTTTTTTTATTCCTATTAGCTTCTATCCCGATCTCGAAAGTGAATGGGATGATTTTAAGGGACTGGAAAATGGAGATTCAAAACCAATGAAGATGTTGGACACTGACAAGAATATCATGCACACTGTGATATTTGGCAAGAAAAAGAGCACTGGCCATTGTGTTATCAGGGGTGACTGGTACTCACAGATTTATTTGCAAAGGGAACTCAAACCCGGAGATGAGATTGGGCTAAACTTTAACAAACAAGCTCAGCGTTTCGAATTTTCAGTGCTGGAATAATTTCTTTTCTTCTTAATGTGATCTTCTCTTCAAGTTTATGATAGGTTCTTCTCCTAGGTATTTGTTTCACACTAGAGTCTAGGGGGAATGCTTTTGGAGTTGAGCATTTAAATTTTGAATAAGTTAATTATTAGCGAAAAGATGAAATATATAAAATAAATCCAATTTAAACGTTTGGCCGCAGGGAGCATGATTCTGAGAACAGAGGTCCTGAAATCCTTTCTCTGCGATGAAATGGGCCACCAGCCAGGAAAATTCCTCGCTTCAATGGCATGTTTGGCTTGAGGATTAGTGGTAAGTTATATGACCCCAGATCAGCCTGCTTTAAGAAAAAAAAAGAAACGAATAAACATTCCAATTGAAATCTCAAAAATAGAGGAATGAAATATTCATTTCACAGTTGAGTAAACAGCCTCTTCTTAGGAGGCCAAAACAGCCACATTGTCCACAACTTAAGTAGAGAATGCTAGATTTGGTATTCAGATAGCCATGCTTAAGCTTGACAGGATTTCTGTGAGCAACGACACTCCTTTTCTGCCAGAGACCATGAGGTATAAACAGCATACTCGATTAGAATAACATATTTACTTGACATCGTCATCTCAGAACTCAGACATGCATACAATGTACAAGATACTTATTACAGGTCTTCTGGGTTTTTCTTTTTGGGTATTATACAATTCCCTTAAAGTCGATCAAGAAAATTTCGGTGGTCATGGAGCTACCGGAATTTTGGTGCCTCTGATAATTCTAACATTTGCACACAGTTCTTTTTCACCAGTTTCTTTTATTTTTTATGTGATTGTTGTTGAAATAATGAACATTAAGTTCACATTAAGAGTAAGACTCTTCATCTTAGTTAATGGGAGTTACTTAAGTAATGATAGATTAATGGTGCGAGTTTCAAATATGAATAGTTTTGTATTTAATGCTTTGAGTCTTCACCTCTACTATATAAATGGGTGTATGTGTGGGTTTGCAATCAAGTAATTCTAATAAAGAATTTTCTCATCTTTCTATCCTTCTCTATCTTGTTTGTGTTTAGAAAAGCTAATAAGCTTACAGTAGTGTCAGAGCTAGATTTGACTGTGTTTGTAGAAACTTCTAAAAGAAGTAAAATCAATGGCTGCAAACAATGGTATGATTCAACCATCGATTCCAGTTTTTGAAGGTGAGCACTATGACTATTGGAGCATCAAGATGAAAACGTTGTTCCAGTCTCAAGGATTGTGGGAAATGGTCGAAGGTGGCATAGAAATTCCTACCGATCTAACAACTCTCACGGCGGCACAACAAGAGCAGTTGAAGGAAACCAAAAAGAAAGATGCAAAGGCTTTATTCTTCATTCAACAAGGTATATCTCAAACAATTTTTTCAAGAATTATTTCATCACAAAGCGCAAAGCAAGCTTGGGATGCCTTGCAAAATGAATTCAAAGGTTCTTCTAAAGTGATTGCACTCAAGTTACAAACTCTTCGGAGGGAGTACGAAAACTTGAAAAATGAAGGATACGGAGAAAATAAAAGATTACTTATCTCGAGTTACCGAGATAGTTAGTCAAATGAGACTTTATGGTGATGTTATTACGGATGAGAAAGTAGTCCAAAAACTTTTGATTAGCCTACCATCAAGGTTTGATGCGTCGGTGGCTGTCATAGAAGAATCAAAAGACCTATCAACTTTATCTCTTGTTGAGTTAATGGGTTCTTTAGACTCTCATGAGCAGAGAATGTCAAGGCATGAAAAAAGTCCAGTAGAAACTGCTTTTCAAACAAAACATTCAAGTGGTGTGCAAAATTTTTACGAGAAGTTCCAAGGAGGACCCGAAAAGAAGCCAAACTACACGAAGAAATGAGGATATCCCAGAAACTCACAAAAGTACACCGGTAAAAAAAAAAATGTAACTTACAACTTCTGTAAAAAGGTGGGACATGCTGAAAGCGAGTACTGGAATAAGGGGAAACCTCAGTGTTTTAACTGTAAGAAGTATAAGCATTTACAGAAGGATTGCAGGAGCAAAGACAATCAAGAAGATGCCAAATACACCGAGGGAAATATTGAAGAAAATATGTTTTTTGCGGAACATAACACCGATGTGCAAGATGAAGATACATGGTATCTAGATAGTGGTTGTACAAATCACATGACGGAGGATGATCAAATTTTTACCAATATTGACAAGTCGGTAAAATCCCAAATCAGATTGGGAAATGGAGCTGTTGTGCACCCGAGCAGAAAATGAATAATAGCCGTTCAAACCAAGAGGGGAGCCAGGTACATAAAAGATGTTTTATTGGTTCCAGATTTGAATACAAATTTGCTAAGTGTTGGACAGTTTGTTCAACATGGATATTCTCTACTTTTCAAAAATGATTATTGTACCATTTTTGATCAAAATTGTGAGAATCATGTCATTGTAAAAATCGACATGGAAAAAAACCAAATTTTCCTATGAAATTTCGATATCCCTTGGATAGTACATTGAAAGCCGAAACAATAGATGAATGTTGGCTTTGGCATAGAAGGTTTGGGCATTTAAACTGTTGGGTATGAACTCGAATTGTCAAAATTGTCAAAATTGAGAAATTGTCGAAGTCGTTCGAACGAGCTTAATAGTCGTTCGAACGAACTCATGTACTCCCTGGAATTTTGGCCCAAGAGTTAATCTCGTTCGAACGAGCTTGGATGTCGTTCGAACGAGATGCTATATTTCTAGGGTTGGAGACCAACTATCGCAAAGTCGTTTGAACGAGCTTGGAGTCGTTCGAACGAGCTTCACGTAGGTTTGCCTTAGATGTTAGAGTTATGCCTCGAGATCCGTACTACTTGTATTGTTTGGTCCTCTAGTACATAAAGATGACTTAGGTTATTTTGTTAACCTATATTTTGGTAAGTTTAACCTTAGAGATGCTAGGGTTCGAGAGACTCCATTAAAGCTTGAGAGATCATTGTAACATGTTTGATATCATAGTGAATTGTTCGTGGGGAGTGGTTTTTCATCCGCAAGGGTTTTCCACTTCCCTCCTCCAAGTAAATTCCTTGTGTTCTTTATTGTCTTTGTTTGATTTACTTCTTGTGTTGGCGATTTCCGCGTTTCGTTCTTCGTAGGGAAGAGAGAGTAGCTTCCTCAATTCTTAACATAAACTTTCATGGTTTGAAGTTGTTGAATCAGAAAAAGATGGTGGAAGGCTTACCTACGATTGAAATGAGGAAAGACATATGTTCGGGATGTGTACTAGGAAAGCATCATCGTGCCCCTTTTTATGAAAGTATGTGGAAATTGAAGGCACCATTAGAGTTGATCCACACTGATATTTGTGGGAAAATGCAAACTTCTTCTCTTAGTCAGAGCTTGTTCTTTATCATTTTTGTTGATGATTTTACAAGAATGATATGGCTTTATTTCATCAAGCTAAAGTCAGAAGCTCTCTCCATTTTCAAGACCTTCAAGGCTCAAGTTGAAAGACAAAGTGGTCTGAACATCAAGACATTGAGAAACGACCGCGGAGGCGAGTACATGTCAAGCGAGTTTGAGACGTACTATGAAGATATGGGAATCCAGCGACAGCTAACTTGTGCATACTTACCTCAACAAAATGGCATCGCAGAGCGAAAAAATAGAACCATTGTTGAGTTGGCTCGCTCTATGCTAAAGGAGAAAGAACTTCCAAATTCCTTTTGGGCAGAAGCAGTATCAACATCGGCTTATTTGCTTAATAGGTGTTTGATAAGAGCGCTTCTCGGCAAAACACCCATTGAAGCATGGTCAGGTCACAAGCCTTCGGTAAGACATTTTCGAGTATTTGGATGCATATGTTATGTGCACATTCCTTCCCAAAAGCGTCAAAAGTTGGATAAAAAAATCTGATTTGTGCATCTTTACTGGTTATCGTTCAAAATCCAAAGGTTATTGTGCTTATAACCTTGAAACTAACAAGCTTATAATCAGTAGAGATGTTGTGTTTGCTGAATTTGACACTTGGGATTGGAGTAATAAAAATGTGCAAGAACAGAAGATGCATATCCAGGAAGACATTTCAGAAACAACTCAAGAGGTGGAAATGGAGCAACATGAAAACTATGGACCAGCAACTCCGTTTATACATGAATCTACACCGACAAACACAAGACCATCAACTCCATCACATAGCTCTACCTCGTCATTAGCATCTAGTTCTTCTCCAGAATCAACTCCGTAAAAAATGAAGTTTCACGCAGATATATATGAAAGCTGCAATTTTACAGCCATGGAGCCAGGAAGCTTTGAAGAGGTGTCACAGTTGGAAATTTGGGTAAAGGCTATGACCGAAGAAATCAACATGATTGAAAAAAATTCCACTTGGGAGTTAGTTGATCTACCAAGTTATAAAGATGTTATTGGGGTAAAATGGGTTTACAAGAGGAAGTTCAATGCAGATGGCGTCGTCCAAAAGTACAAAGCTAGGCTCGTTGCAAAGGGTTTCGCACAACAACCGGGGATCGACTATACCGAAACATTTGCTCCTGTAGCAAGGCTTGAAACCATAAGAACACTCATCGCACTTGCGGCTCAAAAGAAGTGGTATATATTTCAACTTGATGTAAAATCAGCCTTCCTGAATGGGGTGCTTGAAGATGAAATATATGTATCTCAACCCCAAGGGTTCATCATCAAAGGAGAGGAAGATAAAGTTTATCGATTGAAGAAGGCTTTGTATGGGCTAAAACAAGCGCCGCACACTTGATACAGTCAAATAGACGAATATTTTTTGAAAAATCTGTTTCAGCGTTACAAGAGTGAGCCGACCCTGTACATCAAAACTGAAGGTATGTCTATTCTCATTGTTTCATTGTACGTAGATGATCTGATTTTCATGGGAAATGATCACAAAATGTTGCAAGAGTTCAAAGGTAAAATGATAGAAAACATATGAGATGAATGATCTTGGCTTGATGAACTATTTCTTGGGTATTGAAGTTTCCCAAGGTGAAGAAGGAATCTTTATTCGTCAAAAGAAATATTTTGAATCGTTTCTTAAGAAATTTAGCATGGATCAATGCAAACCAGTTGATACTCCTCTTGTAGTGAACGAGAAGTTGGTTAAAGAAGATGGGTAAGAAAAACATCATGTTCGCAACAAATTTACTGTCGTGATTTATGTATTGTCCAAATCAAACTCATTTGGGCATGGCAAAATGGGTATTACGATATATCCAAGGAACCATCGATTTTGGAATAATGCATAATCCTATTTATGATTTAAAGCTTCTTGGATATACTGACAGTGATTGGGGAGGATCCATAGACGACTCAAAAGGCACATCCGGATATGTTTTCTCTTTAGGATCTGGAATTTGTTCGTAGTTGTCAAAGAAACAAGATACCGTTGCTCTATCTTCAGCAGAAGCAGAATACGTGGCAGCATCCATTGCAACATGTCAAGCACTATGGGTACAACAAATTCTTGAAGATATAAATGAAAAACATGGCAAAGGGACTGTTATCTACTGTGACAACAAGTCAACGATTTCAATAGCGAAAAATCCAGTTTATCATAGTAAGACAAGGCATATTCCAATGAGATATCACTTCATCCGAGATGCTCTTGAAAGAGGTGAAATTGAGTTGACCTATTGCAAGATAGAAGATAATCTTGCAGACATCTTTACTAAAGCTCTTCCAAAGGAACGATTTTGCTACATTAGAGAGAAGCTTGGAGTAATGAAGATTGTGCATTAAGGGGAGTGTTGAAATAATGTACATTAAGTTCACATTAAAAGGAAAACTCTTTATCTTAGTTAATGGGAGTTACTTAAGTAATGATAGATTAATGGTGCGAGTTTCAAATATGAATAGTTTTGTATTTAATGCTTTGAGTCTTCACCTCTACTATATAAAGGGGTATGTGTGGGTTTGTAATCAAGTAATTCTAATCAAGAATTCTCTCATCTTTCTATCCTTCTCTATCTTGTTTGTGTTTAGAAAAGCTAATAAGCTTACAACTGCATCCTTTCATCAGAACTAACTGTGTAATTAATCAGGTATGTGTATCTTTGTTTATTATCAATTGGTGTATAATCTAAACACACTATCTAGTTCTTTATACGAACCTATTTTCGTTTTGCTTAGCTTAATATGAATTCATGAGGCTGGTAAATACTTGATTAGCTTATGCATATACATGCACTCATGAGGCTGCAAACTATTATGTTAATTGCTATTTTGCCAAAAGGTTAAGAAATGACAGGAAAAAAATTGGATTTAACTTTTTGTGCTAACCAAATATTTGGTTTCATTACTTGTATTCTTAGTTATTACTTGCTATTTACATGCTAAGAATGTATTTGGTGAAGATGTGGGAAAAGTAGTATATCTACAGAATTATATATCAATTTAGTGTACGATTTAAAATTTTAATATCTTGCCTTATATTTTTTTTTGATTTATTTCATATAAAATGAGATATTTAAGTGTTGTGACAAATTGAATACATGGTTACTGATATATCATGTATCAAAATATTGGATTTTATTAGGTATATTGTTTAATAAAGTCTTTTTCATTTCATAAAGTAAAATATATATTTTAATTAGTGGAATCATGAGATTTAACTAATTAAAATGATGAAATAAATGCCTTAAATATAAAATATTTCATCATTAGCTCTATATCTTCTTACCTTTTCTCTAAATAGTACCAAAACATTTAGCTATGAAGAGAGTACCAATGTCCAACTTTTATGCAGCTGAAGACGGGAAAGAAGGTCGTCAGCAAAGAGCTCGACATGAGGAGGTGGCGATGATAGAAATCAACATTGACGTAGTTTTGCCCTTGTCATCGTCTTTGCCTGACAAGTTTCAGAGCAACCGTAACCAGTGGAGAATTCAACGATCGGTTACTTTCACTAACGATACGAAACTTTTCTATTCCTACTAGGTACTTTCACTATCTTGAAACCAATGGGATGATTTGCAGGGCTTGCGAATAGGAGATTCAAAAGCAGTGAAGATATTGGACACTGACAAGAATACCATGCATACTGTGATATTTAGCAGGAGAAACAGCGCCTCAGGCCATTGCATTGTAAAGGGTGACTAGACTAGTACACCGTACACAAAGTTTTATTTGCGAAGGGAGCTCAAACCTGGCGATGAAATTGGGCTGAACTTCAACAAATAAGCTCAGCGTTTCGAGTTTCAAGTGCTTGAATAATTTTTATTCTTCTTAGTATCAGTATGTATTTCTTTTGATAGAAGATGTATTTGATTTTTCCTAGTAGGAATACTTTTGAAGTTGAGAGTTTGAATTTAACATATCAACTTTGATTAAGTTATGTATTTGTGAAGCGATGATATCCATATTAACCCGCAGGGGTGAACAGTAGTAAGAACTACGATTCTGAGAGCAGTGATCCTAAAATCGTCTCAGTAATTTGATGGTTGTTAAAAGCGCCTCAGCACCCTGGTATTGGAGAAAAACACAAATTCCATTAGGAACTGAGGAATGAAAGTTTCACTTTAGAGTTGAGTAAACAGCGCCTCATTGCCCTCAGCAGAAAATGCTAGAAAAAGTGGGGTTTCGCCAGGAGAAATCCTGGGTAGTATGTGTAGCTTGCTATAGTATCGCTCATGCTAACATTGCTCAGGCCTCAGGAACTATTTGATCTAGCTAACTGTGATAAAATTTGCAGAAAATAATTTTAAAAATATTTGATGTGTTCCAAAGAACCTAACTTCAAGGCTGACATGCCTTACTAAATTCAATCGCCGATCTTTTCTTGTCTAAGAAGAAACATAACAAAATTAGTTTTCATCAAGAAACACCGTATCATTCGATACTTTGGTGCGTAATCAGCATGACTCACTAAATATGACCGTTCATTTTCATTATTTAAGACGTAAAAAATACACATTCTAAATAGCAACATCATTGTTAACATAAAGGTTTCTTGTTCTTTCATGAGAAAAAATTACACTTTATTCTTTTTGGAGGAAATTTCGTCTCGGAATATTATTCCACGCCTTAATGAGAAATATTAATTTCTGTTTTTCAAATTAATTCAGGAGCAAGTAGCCAATTAAAGCCATCTCTTTTAGAAAACAAAATTGACATGAAATACGACACAAAAACAAAAACAACACATCAAACTTACCATATCATTCGGCAGTTATCGAGGAAGTTAATATCCAATCAGAGTACCACTCTGAAAAGTCCTCTCTTCTCCCACTACTTGAAAACCCCAATTTAAGAATTCCAATAAAAACCCAAAACAATTGATCCAAATTGAACTCAAGAGCTTCTCAAAAACCCTAATTAGAGTTTTTAGTTGATGAGTATGAAAGAGAAGAAATCTGTGAAATTTAATCTCCAACAAAACGATCACATTCCCCCATTTCAGTACGCCAAATTGTTAGATCCAGATGCTTCTTGGGATAAGGTAATAATTTCTGAATTTATTATTATTATTATTATTTCATCTCTCAATTTAACTGCAAAGTTAGGTATACTAGATTAATGAAGTTTTTTTTTTTTTTTAATGTTTTGATGATGAAGAAGTAGTGTTATTAATGGTGTTTGATTGTCTGGGTGATACTTAGTTTTGATTTTTTTTTTTGGTTTAGGATCAATTGGGGGATGTTTTGCATTGGATTAGACAAGTGGTAGCGCTTATTTGCGGGTTATTATGGGGTTCGGTTCCTCTAGTTGGCGCAATCTGGATCCTTGTGTAAGTTACAATTTAGCTTATTTTTCGTATGATTTTCAGTTGGCATGTGAGGGTGTTTAGATACTTAATGCGAGAATGTATAAGTTGTGTTTAGTATCCTTCGAGTAATGTGATTATGGAAAATAAGTGGCACAAGAGGTCATAAAGAGAGAGGATTTGGTATTTCTTCATAACTTGAACATTTAGGATGGAGGAAAACCTATGTCAAGGCAACTTTTGTTTGAACATGCTACCAAACAACACTCTTTTCAGAATGTTGGTACACTTCATGGGGTGTTTTGAAAAAGCGAAAGACCCCATTGAGATCTCCCTGTATATTTGTTCTATTTCGTAGTATTATCTGAGCTTGAAGCTATCAATCCGTTGTTTAGCCTTAATAAAAGTTATTCTGCTATTTTCTCTCTTGTAGATATCTTCACTGTTTTGTTGTGGTAGTTTTTGATGATTCTGTCAATTTTCTTACTTTTGAGACTATAGTTATGAGCTTAAGAGGAATTGGCAGTTATGCTTCAGATTGACCACTCATCTCGGGTCTTTGTAAGGTCAATCTATGTAGTAACAGTATACCGTCTAAAACATGGTACTTGGTGTTTCTAGATAGTCTTAGATATAAGATACTATACCTATGCTGTTTGAAGTGTGGCAGTGGCTCCTCCCGTTGTACATGTTGATATACACTTTTGTCTGTGGGGTAAGCTGGGTTTCATAGTATTATTAACAACACAAATGAGATGCACATGATTCCTTATCCTTAGTTGCAGCTTTTTAGCAATGGCATGTGGAAAGTAGAAACTCCCACTTTATTTAGTTTAGTTATTTGATTAGTCTAATGAGTGATTTTTTTTCCAGATTCTTGGTGCTTTCATCTGGTATTGTTTACGGGTATTATGCAATTGTCCTAAAGCTTGATGAAGATGATTTTGGTGGCCATGGAGCTCTACTACAGGAAGGACTCTTCGCATCTATAACTCTCTTTCTGGTACTTAATAGTTTCTATGTTCTCTGGGCTTATTTTGTTTTAATTAAACTCACATAATGGAACCCTTATTTACGACAACTAGTTGACAAATGTTTTTTTTTCTTGTGGGTGGTGCAGCTTGCGTGGATTTTGGTATACAGCTTGGCGCACTTCTGATTCACACCAGTCTATTGTTCTTTGCTTAGGTTTATTGGAATTGTGGAGGTCCTCTTTTCTTTTCTGTAGTTCGATGTCAACTGCATGGCCAACCATGCCCCGAACTTTTCATACTGATGTAATCTTTACTGGAATAATGGTGTCTCAGCTCGTCAATCTTCATTGTTTTTTTGGCAATTTAATAGCTGTTTTTTGGCAATGTATCCTTCTCCGGATACGTTTCTGTTTTTATTAGATGTATACGTGCTCTGCATATTTCATTGCATTGTGACTGTAAATTTCATAACCACTCATTAGAACTTTTGAAGACCCACCCAATCTATCCTTAATATTTCTCAGAGTTTGTATTGATATTTTGCCCTATTCGATGGTAATGAGTTAAGCGTTTCTCAGAGTGCGACTGCGGCAATTGCTATTTTTTTTAGCAGACATAAACCTGGACAACTGAAGACCAGATTATAGAATATTGTTAGAATTGAGTGATGTATTTTAAGCAGTAAAAAAGGGATGCCTTGTTTTTCTTTTTGCTTGATGTGGGGTGAGAAGAGGCCGCTTCTTGTTGGAGATCTTCCGTTTGGGCGATATGAGTCTAGCTCAAGTCAGGTAAAAGTTTATCCTTTACTGTTTTTGTTGTTGTAGACTTGTAGTAGGGAATTAAAATTGGATAATGGAATCGTAAAAATGCGCATTGGGATTTTTATTTGAGTGCTAAAAGTTATAAAGATCAAAGCTTTTTTTGCATTCGAAATGGTGTCTGCTTACAATAATCTGGCCTCTAAGCTACAGATAGTGGTATTGCCTATTAAGCAAATATGCTCTTTTTGCCCTCTCTTTGAGAGTCTCATTTAAGCTTTCAACATCTTCAGTCAGAGTATTAAGATTTGCCAAAACCCCTTCAACCTTGATTTCTAGCTTCCCTTGCTCCGTCAATTTTCACATGCCTGCTAAATAACGACACCAACAAGTGAAAAATCCTATTATCAACCGAAGATACATAGGTATGTTATCAAGGAAATATGGAAGTGATGCAGAACGATTTACGTGAAAGCAGGAGATGGTGAATTTTATTTCATAAATGAGGAAAATTGCATGGGAACTACAAGGAAAAGAAGCATACCAACTAACCAAACGAAAATAAGGAGCAAGATGAATGAAAATAATGGCCTATAATATAGTAAACAAGTCAAGAAAAATTGTTAGAATTGCATTATCTCTTGGTGCACGGCTATTAAAGCTTGAAAGGTAAATGCCTGAGACATATTATTCTCTCCAGCATACTGCATACTTAGAAATAGTGAAATACAAATTAAGCTGAGCTACATCTTACCGTAAGAAAGCATCCCTTGGCTTCAAGAGAACTCGCCATAGTAACTGCAGAATGCATATAGTTTTATTAGGTATTTATCTGAATCAAAATCAGCATTGTTTGAAAAAAATAAAGATAGAATAAAAACTAAAGTTGTGAACTCCCAGAGATGTGGCAATTAAGAGCAAACGCAGCAGGGTGTGGGTTGAGTTGGGTTTGCCAACCCACACTCAAGCCCACACCTAAACGTCTCCCAGCAGGCATTGTTTGAGTGTGAGTTCGATGACCTGGCGCTACAGGAACTCAACTGAGGGAAGCTCACACTATTTTTTTTTAAAGTTTGGCGGTGTTTAGATAACCATGCTGTGTTCTTTTTACCGCGCGGTGATCTAAACTCCTCCAAACTCAATTATTTCTCAATAATACTCCCTGGCTCCTTCTTCTCACCCAAAACCAAAAAAGCTTAGTATAGAGGAGAACTTCTACGTTCTCCCCAAATGGCAAATTCCGGCACTAGTAGTAATAACCCTACACCGTCGACCCCATCCTCCCAAAACCCACCTTCAACACCGTGGGGAACTCAACACTCATCATCACAATTCACTCCATACCTCTACCAAAACCCATCGCAATTATAACCTCAATTCCAATCACAGACCACACCTCCGTTTACTATGTCGCAAGGGGATCCTAGTTATGGACAATATCAAAGTCCATTTACATTATCTCAACCGCAACCTCAGGTGTTTAGCCCGTACTATCAACCAAATCCGCTCACTCAACCTCAAGGTTTTCAACCACCAAATTACTTTCAAAACTATCTATTCCATGATGAATCTACTCAGCACAGTCAAAGTGACGCAAATGCGTCAATACCTATTGAAGCGGCGGCTCCCCAGTAAGAAAAAGGAAAAGGAAGAAAGAAAAGAGCACACGCAAAATAAAGACCAAGCGTGCAAGTGCCAGAAGATGCTGAGTTTTTGGACGAGACGGATGATGCTGGAATGCATTGGACGGACGCAGACTTTACGTGTCTCGCAAGGGTGTGGGTAACAACTTCTATCCAAACAAATGGCCGCACAAAGGGTTTTACTTTCTATCAAAAGGTCAACATTGCCTTTAACAGAGACCCTGAGTGCCCCACACGACAATCATGTGGGTCGACCAAATCTCAGTAGTATTCCCTTACTGCACAATGTGTGGCATACAAAGGGATAGTTGTTCAAGAACGATTTAGGAATAGCAGCGGGAAAACAGAAGAAGATCGGGTACGTTATAGTTTTCTTTAACTCAATTTAAATTATTTCTCGCGGATATACACGTTATTTATTTGTATTGGGTAATTTTGCGAATTGTAGGAAAACAATGCACACAAAATTTATAAAGGCTTAAATGGCGGCAATGACTTCAAACACCGTAAAGCGTATAAGATTTTGGCGCGAGAACCGCGATGAGCCAACCTAAGGGATGATGGGTTGAACCATGCGGTGAATATACCAAGAAATGTGGTCAGGAGAACATCGGACAATCTTCTCCGGGGAACTCGATCGGATCAAACAATCGATCGGAGGACCCCGACAGCCCACCTACACCTCAATCCGCGGGCCCAAATTCTGACTTAGATGGTTCATTGTATGAGGGTAGAAGCAGGCCCATCGGCCAAAAACTCTATAGAAATAATATTGTATCACAAAAGGCAATGGAGGGTGTTACTGCATCTGGTAGCGGTGTCCATGCTCTGCTGGATGAACTACGGTTGGAGAAGATACAAGCGAAAGAAGAAAAGGAAAGAAGAAGAGTAGAAGCAATACAACACTGGCAAGCCAAAATGGATTTGGAGCAAGCAAAGGAAGATCGCAAAATCATGAAGAAAGACTTGAGTACTCTTTCTGGACATCAATTGCAATATTATCTACAAAAGCAAAATGAGATAATGAAACGTCTTGCCAATAGGGGCGGACCAGGTACTTGAAGTGGTGATGAAATATAATTTAACTTTACTGTATATTTGAGTTTTATTTCTAATAATGTAGTTTACCTTCCAATAATGTAATCGTCTGAATAATGTACTTTGCTATTGAAGAATGCAATCTTATTTTTGAAATGTTTATTTCCGATAATATTGCGTTAAAACAAATACAAGATTAATGCAATATCAAAAACTTGTTTAATAAACTTGTACAACAAGAAGCATTAAATTACATGAATAACACTCAGATAATACAAGAAATAGAGTACTAGGTTTGAAGATTTCCCTTCACAGCCTACAAATGCTCGATTAGATCATCCTTCGGATCAAAGTGAAGTTCTCGACTTCGAATCCAGTCCATTTTTGATATAAAAGATTTTATTGTTCTGCGTTCGCGTATAATATCGAACCGTTCGCCTTAGATAGTTGAGGGCTCGGCCGGATCGTAGTCTAAGTATGATGGGAATGCACCTCGTTCCTCTTCGACGATCATATTGTGCATTATCACACACGCCTTCATGACATTGCTCAAAACCTGGGGGTCCCATTATTTCACCAAATTTTTTACAACATTGAACCGAGATTGTAAAACCCCAAGCTCCCGTTCTACGTCTCCTCGACAACTTTCTTGTTGTTGAGCAAATTTTTTTTGTTTCGCTGTAACCGGATTGGATATGGTTTGGACAAGTGTTCCCCAATTGGGGTATATACCATCCGCTAGGTAATACCCCATATCATAAGCTTTCCCGACAATTGTATAATTGCAAGGCGGGGTGATACCATCAGACAGGTCGGTAAAAATATGTGATTGTTGCAGGACATTGATATCATTGTTAGACCCTGGTAACCCAAAAAAAACATGCCAAATCCAAAGGTCGTATGAAGCTACCGCTTCAAGAATCAGCGTCGCATTGGGGTAATGACCAGTAAATTGACCGTGCCAAGCATTGGGATAATTTTTTCATATCCAATACATGCAATCAAAGCTTCCTAACATGCCAGGAAATCCCTGGGACTCTCCGATCGCTTTTAACTTTTCGACGTCGGCCGCGTTTGGTGCTCTAAGATATTCCTCGCCAAAAATTTGTATAATCGCAACATAAAACCTTTTTACACTTAACAAGGTTGTACTTTCTCCTATTCGTATATATTCATCAAAATGATCTGCCGCAACACCGTAGCTTAAGAAACGTAGTGCTGCGACTACCTTCTGGTACGGTGTTAACCCTATAGTACCAGGCATTGTTGGATTTCTGGATAAAATAATGATCATGTACAATGACTGCATCGAATAGACGCATAAACATGTCTCTACTCATACGAAAATGTCGCCAAAATTCCCATGGCTCATATGTGCAATTCGGCTGAAAGTAGTATCGTATAATGCTGTAATTCCCCAATGGGCGATCTCGCTTCTTTCTCTTATCCTTACGGCCCATGACATTCCCGCCGTAACTCCAAGTTGCATCCTCAACTACTATGTTCACTGCAGCTTGGTGCAGAACGCAAATTGTCGCCTCAGAATTAAAGATAAGATTGTCATCAGAGGACAACGACGATAAACCTGGAGGATCGGGAATGGATGAATCGGATGATGAAGAAGACATTTGAGGTTGCGGAGTTGAGAAAAATGTATAATACCAGATGGTGAATAAGTTTTTAATGGAAGAGAGAAGTGTAAAAATTAGAGAAATGTAAAAATGGAAGAAGTTGTAGGTCTTTTTCCCTAGATTTGGCGGTGAAATGAACACCGCGTGGTGTTCCTTTTACCGCACGGTGTTTATTTCACTGCCAAATCTATGTTTGTATTCCTCAGTGACAATTTTGTTTGAATAAAATTAGGTTCTATTCGAATAAAGCTGTTTAATGCCAAATTGTTGAAATTTATTCGAACAGATAAATAGTCTGTTCGAATAGACATTGAAAAAACTCTACCAAAAACCTCAAAACATCACCAAATAGTCTGTAGAAATGTAAAATACCTCAGTGCAAATTTATTCGAACAGAGAAATAGTCAATTTCAACAAAAACTTCAGTCAATTTCAACATTAGATAATAATGTCTAATAAACATTAAAAACATCCAAAACATCGTCTACTCATAATCATCTACATAATCAAAGCACAGCTTCTGCATCGTCTAAAAAAACATAAAAAATACTAATATCTACTCATAATCATCTTCAGTATCCCGCCCCCTGCGGCTAGTACTGCCTTCCCTGGTTCACGGACCAGACCCACGTTGTCTCATCCTCGCACCTCTTCCAGGTGGTAGCGGCACCACCCGTACGTCACGCCCCCTCCTCAGCTGTAGGTCCTGAACGGGACAAAGAAACTTTATAAATATTTTGAGAAAATAAATATGACATTAAGAAAAAACACCACAATAAATACATAAATAAATTACTTACATGGGCATATAGTTGATGATCTATACTGTCAATTTGTCTGTGGGCAATAACAAGCTCATCCTCCACCTCCTAGAGCCTCTGTGCGTCCCGCGCAGACTCTGTAAGGACGACTTGCCGCATACCATGGGTCAGGTGCCACAGCTCCTCTGCGCTGTAGGATGAAGACATGGGTGACAGGTCCTTCAAGCAGGCGACGAGGAGCCTCTCACGCTGCCATGTCCACTCCATGTGCCACCCCAGGTCTGGCCCCTCCGCCTGGCCAGGAAAACTGAAGTCCTGGGACAAGCTATTAACTGATGCTGACGTAACCACCACGGGTGTAATACCAGCTCTGAGTACATTCGGTCCGAACAGATCAAGATTCCCCATCCTCTGGGAATCTGTTAACATGTGGCCTACCTCTGAAGTTTGTTCAGCCCAGTATGAGGCGTAAGTCTCTCGCTCCTCCCCTACCACAAACAGCTCACAGTCAATAAACTCAGCCTGCCTCATCTCATGTAAAGCCGCTAAACTAATATGTGGCGACATGCTAAGCGAAGGATTCAAAGGAATACGCACCTCGCCAGTCACCTGCCTCCAGCATCTATCCCCCAAGTAATATTCGCAGTTTCCATTTGGTACTTGAAGTGGTATCCTTTTACGGGATAGGAGTTTTTCAGACAAATAGTACGTCTTCTGTCTCAGACACTGCAGAATTGAACCAAAGTTCCCATGTGATTGTCTCAACAGTGCGGTGATCAATATGGTATCTGCCTATAATAAATAGATTGGCCGTCTGGTCATTTGTTTTCCTCCTATTCCCCCTCTCCCATGCTCTGAGGCGCGGATAGGCCGGGTACTTTACCTCTTCCTTAACTATAGGGTGACCAACCCCACAATACTCGTAGAACCAATACTGCATTTCGGAATAACATACAAAACAATTAGAATTTATATTTAATACGTTTATTGGAAGATATTTGATTTGTAAAAGGAAAAAATGTTAGTGTACCGAAAGAAGTTGCACAAATCTAGTGATAGCACCCCCGGTCGTGACTGCGGTATCCAAACCATGGTGTAGAGAAGCAAGAATTGTATAACCCCAGTCATATTGGGCAGCTGAGTCCAAATCATTCACGGCCGCGAGATATCCAAGCAGGACGGTGTCGTTGGCCGTTTGGAACTACAAATGTCCCATCATGAAGAGGATAAAAGCACGAGCAATAGTAATATCATCCTCCCGGTCATCTGTGATGGTCAAGTACATCTTCAAATGTGTAATGCTGACGTTCCCACTCTTTATATGGCTGGAATCAATGTTGGGGAGCAATTGCCTCGCATTGGATAAAATAGACCAAGTGTCATCATATGACACCTGTGTCGGATATCGGCTGATGGACAATAATGTCAGTATAGTTTAAACGAGAGGAGTGATCCTTATCTCCGTGCAAGGGAACAAAAACGTGTGTGCGGTCGGCCACCAGCGCTCTGTAAGCGTCTGAATTAGCCGATTATCTGAATTGCCTAAGTGTATTTCCATAAACTGCCTGAAAATATTCACCACGGCATCCCTTATAGCTGGAATTATGGTAATATCCTTCCACACTTTGAACACCGTAGTGAATGTGCCGTACACACGCATCAAATTTCGATTCTGTTCATTGAGGCATTTTGTCAAACACTTGATTTATGGAATTTTTTTTTCACAATTATACTAAAACTTACCGTGAGTTCCTTTCCCGTATAATAGATGTGACTGACTCTGTCTGGGAGTTGGGTAATACACCTCCGCGGGATGTTTTCTTGGGTTGGTTTTGGTATAGATTGGGGTTGGACATCTTCAAATTCTACCCGCTTTTTCTTCCTTCCGGACCTCGAGCAAGTTACGAAACGCTAGGGATCTCTTGTTCCTCTAAACACAGGCAGAGTACTGGGGTGTGGGTCTCCCTCTGGCATATGCATTTTGATTATGTTGGAATTCTAAGATATTTTTACCAAGAGATTTTTGATAGAGAGGTAGATGTAAAAATTATGAAAATAGTCGAATTGGATGTGAGCTTTTAGTTACAGTTGATGCGACAGTGTTTGGAACCCCGCGCAGTGTTCCTTTTACCGCGCGGTAAAAAGAACACCGCGCGGTATTTTAATCTCCTCTAAAAAAAAGACAAGTAGGAAACTTACACTGGCTGCTGGGAGAGGTCGGGTGTGAGTTGTGGGTTTGGTAGGCCAGGGTGTCAGAACTCATACCCAAATCTTCACTCGCTGCTAGAGATGCTATAAGTGGACCTATTAAAATAGGGGACAACATGGATTCACTTATACAAGTAGGTAGCTAGAGAAGCACAATGATCAATCAACACACATACCCAGGAGCAGATTTGGAGGGGGTACTCCTCTCTCTCTCTCCTTGTGGTTCTTTCTCATCCCATGTAAAACAATAATACTAAAATACCCCTTTAACTCCCTCTTCTTTTTCTATTTTTTTTGTGGCTTCGCCCCTCGGAACCCCCTAGTATAAAACTTTGGCTCCTCCCCTATCAAAGAAGAGATATCTAACAAATCTTGGCATGAGTAAAGCTGAGCGAAGTGGTTTCAGAGCTCTATTTATTTAATTTTTATCAACTACCATTTATCTTTTTTGTTTCTAGATAGTATGTAAATAAGACAAAACAAACACATGTGGTAAGAAAAAAATAGTTACTAGTTCACATATAGATCAATTGGAGGTGCTTACAAATTTCATATATAAGGATATAAAGCCTATTACTTGGAAAACAAAACCCATTCAACCCCAATAACTAAACACCCATTCAACCCCTCTAACTACTAAACCCCTTCTTAATACATAATTAAAGAAAAATATCTAAATAACATATCCTCCTCCGTTTTCTTTGACAACGACATCTTCGTCTTCGGTAGCAACGACTTCGTGAACCGCCTCATGTTCGACCGTCTCCGCTTCCGTCTTGAAGACATTGTTGTAATTGTGGCACACAACGTTGCAATCCTTGTATATTCTTGTATTATGGCTTAGTATGCCATTTGAGTAAGAAAATGTCATTTCACACTCATAACAATAGCTATTTTTTCTCTTAAGTAGTTAGAAAAAAACAAATTTAGGAGGAAGAAGAAGACAAAAATGAGAAGAGGAGAATATAACTTCCTCATATAAATGCACTCCAACGTCCTTTATTATAGTCTAGCTTTCCCCAGCTAAAGGTGCAGATGCTTGTACCTTTGATTTTATTCGATTCGATTTTTTAAGAAGAAATACTGTATATGGTGACAATACATGTTTTTGTTATTTGAGCTTAAGCGAAGGACTTTGGGTGTTGTAGATGAGTCGTTTCAAACACTCTACTTTTATTTATACCCATAGTTAACAATGTATTTACTAAAGCCCTAGTACTTTCTAGTTTTTACTTAGAGAAAGACAAATGTGAAATTTGTACCAATTTCTTGTACTCTTCAAGTTACTCATTTATACTAGTAGTGAATTCGTAAAAAGGAGACAATACATGTTGTTTTTGTTTTTGGAGATGGGTCGTTTCAAATACTCCACTTTATTGTTAAAGTTAATCATCGCACATCAATTAGTTGTGTGAAACTAGTCTTTAGGAGAATAAGTTAGTTGATTAGGTCATGGTTTAGTGGCAGTTGTGTGCCTCAGTTGTAGGGTTTAGTGCCTCCTCTTTAGGGGCTTAATTTCTTCCTGTATGCCTATATAATGGCTTAGTTCTTTCATTAAAGAATTATCAGTTGAGTAATACAGTTTATTCTTAAGTGTTTTTTACATCTGGTATCAGAGCCATTCATTCTTGATCCAAAGCCAAACCTCCACTTAGTTAAAAACTTGCAAGAACTCACTGGGGTTATCTCTTTCCATCAATTGCTCTTTACTAATGTCTTTTGAAATAACATTGGAAAATGGAAATTATGAGCAAGCTTCGATCCCCCGTTTTGATGGTCATTATGATCATTGGAGTATGTTGATGGATTTTTTTTAAGATCCAAGGAGTTTTGGATTCTCATTGAAACTGAAATTGCAAAACCAGTAGATGCAACAGTATTGGCAGCCTTCCAAGCAAAGTTGGTGGAGCGGAGATTAAAGAACATGAAAGTGAAGAACTATCTCTTCCGAGCTATTGATCGTTCTATATTGTAAACAATTCTCACGAAGGATACTTCCAAGCAAATTTGGGATTCTATGAATAAGAAGTATTAAGGAACTGTGAGAGTCAAACGCACACATCTTTAAGCGCTTCAGGCAGATTTTGAGACTCTTCGCATGCAAGTGACGGAGACAGTTTCGAATAACTTCTCTAGAACGATGTCAATAGCCAACAAGATACGGATTATGGGTGACAAGATGGAAGACATCACGATAATCGAAAAAAATTCTTCGATCGATGTCTACAAAATTTGATTACGTAGTTTGTTCAATTGAGGAGTCAAAAAACCTTGACGAACTTTCCATTGATGAATTGCTGAGCTCTATAATGGTTCAGGAGTAACATATGAATCAACATGTGACGGCAGAGCAAGCGTTATAAGTCTTAGATACCGGTGCATCCCAAAAATCACGAGAAGCAGGCAAAGGACAGGGAAGAGGTTCTCATGATGATCATGGTGTTGATTGGCAAGGAGGAGGTAGCAAACGTGATGCTCAGTACCGAGGATATAACGATTCAAAGCTACGTGATAAATCTAGCATCAAGTGCTTCTGATGTAATAGGTACGGTCATTTTCTTTCAGAGTGTTAATAAAAATTTTATAAGGAACGCGGAGATAGAGCAAATTTTGCTGAAAATGAAGATGACGTTTCTCTTCTCTTGGTCTGTAACACCAAAGAAGAAGCTCATAAGAACATGTGGTACTTGGATACGGGTGCAAGTAACCACATGTGTGGTGATGAGTCTGTATTTTCTGATATGGACGACTCATTCCGTACCTCGGTTAAGTTAGGAGATAGTTCCACAATTGAAGTTATGGGAAAAAGGCAATGTTAAAATTTGGACATCTAAAAAGACACATCTATCAATTTCAAATGTGTTTTATGTTCCTGGTTTGAAAGCCAATTTGCTTAGTGTGGGTCAATTACAAGAAAAAGGTTACTCGATCTTGATCTGGAATGGGGTTTGTCGAATTGAAGATTGAAACAAAGGTCTAATCGCTCAAGTTAGTATGACGGCGAATCAAATGTTCCCTTTGTACATCACTAATGAAGTTCTTCTATGTTTCTTCGCTATGGCAAGTGATCCAACATGGTTGTTACATTTTCGCTATGGCTGCCTAAATTTTAATGGGTTGCGCACTCTACACCAAAGGAATATGGTGAATGGACTTTCGTTACTTAATCGGCAACTCGAAGTTTGCGATGGGTGTGTTGTTAGAAAACAACATCGTGATACATTCCCAAAAGGGAAAGCCTGGAGAGCAAAAAGAGTACTTGAGATGGTTCATTCCAACATTTGTGGGCCGATTAATCCGCGTTCTCATGGAAATCACAAGTACTTTATCACCTTTATCGATGATTTTAGTCGAAAAACTTGGGTTTATATCTTGAAAGAAATATCTGAAGCTTTATCTATATTTTAAAGCTTCAAAGCTCTTGTGGAGAAGGAAGTTGGGAAAGACATTTGTATTCTTCATTCGGATCAGGGTGGGGAGTATAACTCATGGGAGTTAGAATGTTTCTGTGAAAGGCATGGCATTCAAAGACAACTCACAACTTCATATACACCACAACAAAATGGCATTATGGAGCGAAAAAATTGTATTATCTTAAACATGGTGAGGACTATGCTGCGAGTTAAAAGTCTTCCAAAGGAGTTTTGGCCCGAGACAGTATTATGGAATATTCACATATTAAAGTAGAGTCCTACCATGGTTGTCCGCAATATGACACCCGAAGAAGCATGGAGTTGAAGGAAGCCTAGCGTTGACCACTTGCGGATTTTTGGGTACATTGCCTATGTACACGTTCCAGATGAAAAGCATAAAAAGCTTGCCGACGAGGGAGTCAAATGTATTTTTCTTGGTGTTAGTCAGAGCTCGAAAGCGTACAAGTTATATAACCTGGTCAAGGAGTGATTAGTCGAGATGCTATTTTCGATGAATCAAATTCTTGGAAATGGACGATCAATGATATAGGGAAGGCTATTCCAATAGTTGTTGATAATTCTGATTCAGCGAGCATGCTTTCACCAGGAGCTTCTATCCCTCCCTTAAGCCCTCAAAACAGCCTGCAAAATAACTCTTAGATCAGCCCTTAAAACAATTCTTCCTCAAACATATCCAGTCCTCAAAACAGCTCCTCCTCGAGCATGTTCAGTTCGCAAATCATGTCCTTAAACAACCCATCCCATGTTGGTACGACCACAATTAGAACCAAACATTGAAAGACTTCATCGAACCATAAAAAGACTAGCGCATTTGGAGGACTACGAGTTGGGCATGGATAAAACTAATGAGCCTTTGATATGCTTTGCCTTATTTGTAAGAGCTGATCCAATCAATTTTAAAGATGCAGTGCATGAACCTAAATGGCAGGAAGCCATGACAAAGGAGTTGAAGGTTATTGAGAAGAATAATACATGGGTATTAACTGACCTACCCGAGGGCACTAAATCGATCGGAGTTAAGTGGGTATTCAAGATAAAGCTGAATGCAAATGGTGAAGTCGATAAATATAAAGCACGGTTGGTGGCGAACGGTTATAAACAAAAACAAGGTGTCGACTACGACGAAGATTTTGCTCCAGTTGCCCGGTACGACACAATAAGAATGATTCTTGCATTATCTGTGTAAAACTCAAGGCCCATTTTTCAGTTGGATGTAAAATTAGCGTTCCTTCACAGGGATCTGCAAGAAACTGTGTATGTTAAACAACCTCCTAGATATTAGAAGAAGGGGGAAGAACAGAAGGTGTACCAGCCCCGAAAGGCATTATACGGGCTAAAAGAAGCTCAACGAGCATGGTACAGTCGCATTGAGGCGTATTTCTTGAAGGAAGGTTTCCAAAAGTGCCCGTATGAGCCGACATTGTTTATCAAGAATGGGTTTGATGGTAAGATTCTTATGGTGTGTTTATATGTAGATGATTTAATCTACACAATAAATGATTTGGCAATGTTTGAAGCGTTTAAGGGATCGATGATGTCAGAATTTAAAATGTCTGATCTTGGGAAGATGCACTATTTTCTCGGTATCGAAGTACACCAATCTGAAGCTGGAATTTTCATCTCACAAAAAAATATATGTCAAGGAGATCTTGGAGAGGCATAAAATGAAGGATTGTAATCTAGTTCGCATGCCAGTTGAAGTGGGCTTAAACCTCGTTAAAGATTCAGAAGGAGAAACGGTTGACAGTACTATGTAGAAGAAAATCGTTGGAAGCTTGATGTATTTAACTGCAGCAAGGCCTGACATCATGCACGGGGTCAGCCTTATTAGTCGGTATATGTAAATCCCGAGGGACATGCATCCAAATGACTCAAGAAGGATACTTCGTTACTTAAAAGGTACGCTTGATCTTGGAGTTTTCTACTGGATGGGAGAACACTCAGATTTAATCGGATTTACCGATAGCGACTATGCACGAGATGCCGACAATAGAAAAAGCACTTCGGGTTATGCATTTATGTTGGGATCAAGTGATATTTCATGGTCGTCAAAGAAGCAACCAATTATCACATTGTCAACCACAGAAGCCGAATACATTGCTACTGCATCTTGCGCTCGTCAAGTGATATGGTTAAGGCGATTACTTGGTGAAGTAAAATTTCACCAAGGTGGCGGCACTCACATATACTGTGACAATAGCTCAACGATCAAGCTCTTAAAAAATCTAGTTTATCATGGGAAAAGCAAGCACAGAGATGTGCGATATCACATCTTACGTGACCTTGTTAAGGATGACATAATTAATCTTTTGCATTGCAAGAGTGAAGACCAGGTGGCTGATATTTTTACAAAGCCCCTCAAGATTGAAGCTTTTGAGAAGCTTAATGCACTACTCGGTGTTTGTTTGTCTGAGGGAGGGTGTCCTGATGTTGTTTCATCATAAACTAGTATTACTAACATCTAGTTTAGGGGAGACTGTTAAAGTTAATCATCGCACATTAGTTGATTGTGTGGAACTAGTCTTTAGGAGAATAAGTTAGTTGATTAGGTCATGGTTTAGTGGCAGTTGTGTGCCTTAGTTATAGGGTTTAGTGCCTCCTCTTTAGGGGCTTAATTTCTTCTTGTATGCCTATATATACATATTGTCTGTTTGAACAAAACAAAGTCTATTTCAAACAATTTGCTTAAACAATTGTTTCTTCGAATATACTTTGGTTTTTTGTTCGAATAGAAGTCTCTTTTCGAATAGACATCGGTAAAACTTATGTTTGAGATTGGATTAAAGCTTCTTGTTTGCCTCGAGATCCGAGCGATTGTAAATTGGTCTCCCATGTATATAAGGGAAAAACTTAGGTTCTTTAGGAGCCACCCTTGGTGAGATATTTTGTTAGGAGGATTTCTTGAGAGAAACCTCAATTGGTTGTAAGATTGCAACCTTAGATCATCAGAATAAACTCTCTCTCTCTCTCTTTCTCGTGTGTGAACGTAGGCATCTCGCCGAACCACCTTAAATCTTTGTGTTTGATTTTGTTGTGTATTCCTTTTGGTTTGTAGTTTGTTTGTGCCCTAATCAAGTTAACCAGAGTTCGGCTTCCGCGGCTTGCGACTCAACAATTGGTATCAGAGCGAGGTCGGTTCATCGGTGGTGCACAAATTTGAGGTAACATAGTCGTATCTTAATTTCAATTTGGTTAGTGTATGAAAATTGGGGAAACCATAGTAAACGTAGAAGAACCTAGTTCATCGGCCCCTAAACGGAATACAACGGTGATGTTCAATAATTCGAAGATCAAAGTTGAGAAATTTAACAACACCTATAACTTTGGCTTGTGGAGATGCGAGGTTATTGATGCCCTAAGTCAACAAGAGTTAGATGAGGTGTTGGATGACAAGCCAGAGAATTTAGAGGAGAGTGTATGGAAGAAGATGAACAACAAGGATTGTGGTCAAATTTGTTCATGCCTTGCTCAAGACATTAAATATCTTGTAATTAATGAATCCTCGGCAAAGGAAATTTGGAGGATTCTAGAGGAGAAGTATTTAGTGAAGAGCATCCAAAATCGTCTCCATTTGAAGAGGAAGTTTTACCGCCTCACGATGAGGTAAAGGATTTCTATGTCGGAGCACTTGAATGACTTCACCAAGTTATTAGCCGACTTGACAAACCTAGAGGAGATTGTTGGCGATGAAGACAATGCATTTTTTTTAAACTCGTTTCCCGAAGAGTTTGGGCATTTCGTTGCGATGATAACACACAAGAAGAGTTCATTGCAATACTCGGACGTAACTACTGTGGTTGTAAAAGGCTATATAAGTCTTCGGACAAGAGGAAGTCGGGTGGTAACAACTCTTGATCAAAATCGAGAGGTCGTGGTAGAAACTGAAACAACTTGGGAAAAAACCAATGCGCGTTTTGTAAAGAGACGGGTCATTGGAAAAATGAATGTCCCGCGCTTCTTAAGAAGAAGAAAGGGGAAAAATCGGGTTCTTCGGTAAATATAGCTCAAGACACGGCAAATGGAGGTAATGATTCTGATTTCTCTTTGACTATATCATCTAGTGCATGTGTTGTTGATTTAAAGGAGTGAATCTTGGATTCGGATGCTACTTATCGTAGTTGTCCCGAGAGGGGTTGTTTTTCTAGTTTTAAAAAGCTAGAAGGTGAAGCGGTGTTGATGGGAAATGATGATTCTTGTTACATCATAGGGATAGGTGTCATTCATCTAAAGTTGCACAATGGGTTAGTTAAAGAGATTGAAGAGGTTTGGTATATTTTGACGATGAAAAAGAATATTATCTCAATGGGTTTACTTAAAGCAAAATGCTATAAGGTTGTGTCTGAGAATGATGTGAAGAAGTTTCTTAAGGGAGCCATGGTTGTATTGAAGGGCCAAAGATGAAGTAACAACTTGTACTACTTGGATCATACAACTGTTATTGGTGAGTTGCTACCGCGGGAAAGGAGGTGACCACTTCCACAGATACCACTCGGGTATGGCATATATATTTGGTGCATGCAGGGAAAAAGTCCTTGAGAGTTCTCGCGAACCAAGGGCTATTAAAAGGTACTAAGGGGTACAAATTAGACTTCTGTGAACATTGTGTGTTGGGCAAGCAGACAAGGGTAAAGTTTGGCATTGTTATCCACCGTACTCGTGGAACCCTTGATTACGTTCACTCATATGTTTGGGGACCCTCCAGGAATGCATCGCTTGGGGGGGGGGGGATATTACTTTGTGTCTTTTGCAGATAACTTTTCTAGGCGTGTATGGGTATATACCATGAGGAGGAAAGATGAAGTCCTAGAAATTTTCATGAGGTGGAAGAAATTGATCGAGACTCAAACTGGCAGAAAGATCAAGTTGTTATGTTCGGATAATGGTGGGGAGTACGCTAGTGATCCATTTTTCCAAGTATGTCAGGATGATGGGATAGTTTGACATTTTACTGTTAGAGAGACACCACAACAGAATAGGGCAGCGGAGCGCATGAACCGTACTTTGCTGGAGAAGGTACGGTGTATGTTGTCCAATTTTGGGTTGGGCAAAGCACTTTGGCTGAGGCTTTGACATATGCATGCTACCTAGTTAATAGGTTGCCTTCGGCTGCAATTGAGGGTATGATACCAATAGAAGCTTGGTCGAGAGAACCTGCTATAGATTATGATACTCTTCGTATTTTTGGGTGTCTGGTATATTACTACGTCAAAGATGGTAAGTTGGATCCTCGAGCAAGGACGACCATTTTTCTAGGTAAGAAGAAGGACGTGAAAGGCTACAAGTTATAGGATACGAGATATCAGAAGATCATTATGAGTAGAAATATCACTTTTGATGAGACTTTTTTGATGAAGTCAAATGTCTCTGAGCACATAGAGAAGATGATAAACGAGGTTTTGCAGCGGGTGGAGATTGATGTGTCTTTACATTGGTCAGAGAGTTCCGTACTAAATGGGGTGTCATCTACCGGTGTGACAATGGGTGATGAGCCACTAGTTCATATTCAAAAGGATGAAGACACAGACGAAGGTAGAACATTTGGTAGTGCTAATGAGGAGACTCCGGTGGTGGAGTCAATCGCAATGAGTTAACCAAAGAGGGATGTAAGTAAGCCGAGTTGGCTTATAAAGGATATGGTACTTCCAAGATGATGTTCCTTCCACCTGCAAGGGAGTTATTTACGGTTTCAAGGCTAAACAGTGGAAGAGAGCGATGAAGGAAGAGATATATATATTCTCTTTTCATGAATGAAAATTTGGAACTTTCAAAGTTGCCTAAGGGAAAGAAGGTGATCGGTTGTAAATGGGTCTACGCAAAGAAACAAGGATCTCTTAATAATGATATACGCTTCAAGGCAAAACTCGTAGCCAAAGGTTATGCTCAAAGGGAGGGGATAGATTGCAATGAAGTTTTCTCTCCGGTGGTGAAATGTACTCTTCCATTTGTATCCTATTGGCCTTAGTAGCGCAATTTGATTTAGAGTTGTAACAACTCGATGTTAAGACGACGTTCTTACATGAGAATTTAAAAAGAAGTGATCTATATGACTCAGCCGAGTGGGTTTAAAGTTTTAGGGAAGAAAGACTATGTTTGTAAACTAAAAAGATCATTGTACAGTTTGAAGCAGTCTCCAAGTCAATGGTATAAACGTTTTGATCAGTTTATGATTGGGATGAAGTACAAGCGGAGTCATTACGACCACTGTGTCTACTTACGTAAGCTAGGTGAGGGGTCATTTATTTGCTTGCTTTTGTATGTGGATGATATGCTTATTGTGTAGCACAAAAGGGAGATTGATAAGCTGAAGAAGGAAATGGGTGAAGAATTTGAAATGAAGGATCTCGGTGATACGAAAAAGATTCTCGGTATGGAGATTCATAGAGATAGAGAGAAGGGAACGGTGCGTCTCTCTCAGATGACTTACATGAGGAAGGTACTTCAGAGATTTGGTATTGATGGGAACAAAAAATCTTTAAGTACGCCCCTTGCTCCTCATTTTAAGCTTAAGGCTTCTATGTCTCCAAACACCAATGAGGAACGTGATTATAGGAGTCAAGTTCCTTATGCTAGCGTGGTTGGTAGCTTGATGTATGCTATGGTATGTACTCAGCTAGATATTTCATAGGCGGTTGGTATGATTAATCGATATATGCATGATCTGGAAAGAGACCATTGGTGAGCTGTAAAATGGATTCTTCGGTATATCAAAGGTACTGTTGATATTGGTTTGGAATTTCACAAACAAGATTTGTTTGATCATTTTTGTGTGTGTTATGTGGATTCTGACTATATGAGTGATTTGGATAAACAGCGGTCTACTATCGAGTATATGTTTGTATTGGGTGGAGGACCGGTTAGTTAGAGATCTACGCTACAGTCAACGGTGACACTATCTACTACTGAAGCAGAGTATATGGCGGTGACTGAAGCTATTAAAGAGTCCATTTGGATGAAGGGTCTTTTGCGTGATTTGAGCATCAAGATGGAGCATCTAGATGTGTTTTGTGATAGTCAGAGTGCTAACTTCTTGGCAAAAGATCAAGTTCATCATTAACGTACGAAGCATATTGATGTGCATTATCACTTTGTTAGAGAGGTCCTTGAAGAGGGTGAGATTTGGTTGAAAAAGATTCACACCAATGATTACCCGGCGGATATGTTTTCGAAAGTTGTTTTAGGAATTAAGTTCAACCATTGTTTAGACTTGGTTCAAATTTTTCATATGGATTGATTGGGTTTTGGGAACTACGGGTGACTTGATTCACAATACGTAGGCAACTATTGATTTGGTGCAGTTGATTTTGGTCAATCGGGACATTCGTTTGGCTGGTTTCCTTGGGCCATTTGTGTGTTTGGGTCCTTGGGGACATTTGGTGAGAGAGGGTGTTGGTTTCGGGTCGTTTGGTTGGGGAAATCTTCACCGAGGGGGAGAGTTGTAAAGCTTGTTCCCTTTCTGTTCGAACAATTTTCTTAGACAGCTACTTCTTTGAATACACTTTGGTTTTTTGTTCGAATAGAAGCTTCTGTTCGAACAGATAAAACATGTTCGAATAGACATCGATAAAACTTAGTTTTGAGATTGGATTGAAGCCTCTTGTTTGCCTCGAGATCCGAGCGATTGTAAATTGGTTTCCCAAGTAAAATATATAAGGGAGACTGAGGTTTTTTGGAGCCAACCCTTGGTGAGATATTTTGGTAGGAGGAATTCTTGAGAGAAACCTCAATTGGTTGTAAGATTGTAACATCGGAATAAACTCTCTCTCTCTCTCTCTCTCTCTCTCTTGTGTGTGGACGTAGGCATCTCGCCGAACCACCTTAATTCCTTGTGTTTGATTTTGTTGTGTATTCTTTTTGGTTTGTAGTTTGTTTGTACCCTAACCAAATCAATCGGAGTTCGGCTTCCCCGCTTGCGACTCTGCAAATAGTTATTTCAGCATTTACGTAAACTAATAACTCGAGAAATGCAAAAGGAAAAGCCCCTATTTACCAGAAGTGAAAGTAAAATGTGTAATGTAATGTAAGTCGATCTTAACTAAGGTAAATGTAGGTATATCTGATTACATTAGTTTAGGGGATGTTTATGTGTGTGCATGCCCGCCCTATTACTCTAGCTCTTTTCCTAAATTGGAGCTTGTAGTAGACTAAAAATAGTAGGAGTGAATGCGAGGAGCAGTTATCCAGTTACTGGTTCTTCATATTTGTAGTGTACTTTAAGGCTATCACTTGGTGATATGGGCGTATCATTGGTCTTTGTTGAGAATCGAGGTAGCTACTCTCTCCTCTCTGACAAGAACGATACGCGGAATAAGCCCAACCTAAGTAGTAAATCAACAATGAACAATAAAGAACACAAAAAAGGTTTTCCAGAGGAGGGAAGTGGAAAACCCTTGCGGATGAAAAACTATTCCCCACGAACAATTTACTATGATATCAAATAGGTTACAATGATCTCTCAAGCTTCTCAAACTTTAATGGAGTTTCTCAAATCCTAGCCTCTCTAGGGTTAAACTCACCAAAAGATAGGTTAACATAATAACCTAAGTCCCCTTTATATAGTAGGGAACTTAAAACACAAATAGAACAGATCTCGAGGCAAAAACATAACATCTAAGGCAAACCTACGCCAAGCTCGTTCGAACGACTCTTAGCTCATTCGAATGACTTTGCTATAGTTGGTCTTTAACCCTAGAAACATAACATCTCGTTCGAACGACATCCAAGCTCGTTCGAACGAGATTGACTCCTGGGCCAAAATTCTAGTGAGTACAAAAAAGTTCGTTCGAACGACTTCTATTTTCGTTTGAAGGACTTTGATAATTTCCCAATCTTCGACAATCCTTCTATTCAAGTTCATACCCAACAATCTCCCACTTGAAATCGAATCTTGTAACCCATCTCGAGATCTCCCAATGAATTGCTCACACTACCTGGACCTTCAATCTTGAAGACCCACAGAAGTTGTACATGTCGTCAACTTCTGAAAAGTCACCACCTTCGTAAACATATCAGCCGGATTCACATCAGTGCGAATCTTCACAAGCTTTAACACACCGTCCTCGAGGAACGAGCGAATATAGTGATACTGAATATCAATGTGCTTGGTCCTAGAGTAAAAGTCGAATTCTTCGCTAAGTGTATAGCGCTTTGACTATCACTATACAACTTAGGAGAAAATTGTTCTCTACCAAGCTCTTTCATCAACCCTTTGAGCCAAGCCATATCTTTGTACGCTTCTGTAGCTACAGCATATTCCGCCTCCGTCGTAGACAATGCTACAATCTTCTGTAGCCTAGAAATCCATGTAACTGCACAGCTTACCAATATAAAATCGAAACCACTAGTGCTCTTCCACCTATTCATGTCACCCGCCATATCAGAATAAATAAAACCCTGTAAGCATATCTGAGAACCCCTATAACATAATGCCATATCTTGAGTCCCTTTTAGATACCTCAGTATCCATTTAAAAGCTCTTCAATGCTCATTGACTGGATTGCTCATATACCAACTAACAACTCCCACTGCTTGGGCAATATCTGGTCTTGTATAAATCATAACGTGCATTAGGCTACCAACCGCGGATTGATAAGGAACCTTCCGCATCTCATCGCGATCCTTATACGTCTTCGGATAACAATCCTTTCATAATTTGAAGTGACCTCCCAATGGTGTACTAACAACTTTAGAACCATCCATATTAAACCGTTTCAGTACTTTGCCATTATACTCAGCTTGAGACAACTTCAATTCTCACCGCCTTCTGTCCCTCGTAACATGCATACCAAGAACTTGTTTCGCCGCACCCAAGTCCTTTATAGAAAACTCTCGGGATAACAGTTCCTTTAACTTAGCTATCTCACCCATGTCAGCACTTGTAACCAACATATCATCTACATACAGAAGTAGAATAATATACGAGTTCCCCGTATTCTTGATAAAACAACAGTGATCCGCATTGCTCTTTGAATAGCCATTTCTGGACATAAACTATTCAAAATTCAAATACCACTGTCTCGACGCTTGTTTCAAACTGTATAAACTCTTCGTGAGCCTACACACAAGATCTTCTTTCCCTTTAACCGAATACCCTTCTGGTTGCTTCATTTAAATTTCTTCATCAAGATTACCGTAAAGAAATACAGTCTTGATATCAAGTTGTTCAAGATACAAGTCTTCAACAACAACTATATTCATCACAACCCGAATAGTAGACATCTTCCAACAGGAGCAAAAATATTACCAAAATCAACGCCTTCTTTCTGTTGAAATCCCTTCGCCACAAGTCTAGCCTTGAATCTCCTTGAACCGCCTGATTCTTGCTTTAGTCTGTATACCCACTTGTTGTGCAATGCTCTCTTCCCCTTCGGTAACCGAACTAAATCCCAAGTTTGATTAACTGATAATGACTGCATCTCATCATCCATAGCAAGCTCCCACTTGCTCTAGGCTTTCACATCTAAAGCCTTCTTGTAACTTTTAGGTTCACCACCATCTGTAAGTAATAAGTGATTTAAAGAATTTACGTACCTTGTCGGAATTCTTGTAACTTTTGGCTCCTTTCAAAGTGCTATTGGAATGTCTAGAATATTAGGTTCCTCGTTCTGAGCCGGTGGATAGGACTCAACAATGACTTCTTCATCATCCTCTCGAGAGGGTTCATCATCTTCAATGTTGACACTTTCCGCTTCTTCACCTCGAATCCTTTTTGCAGGTACTTTAAAGTCTTTATATAAGATTTTCTCATTGAATGTAACATTTCAGCTCCGGATAACTTTCCGATTGTTCACATTCCAAAACCGGTACCCAAACTCATCACCACCGTATCTTATGAAAATGAACTTCTTCGACTTTGCATCTAACTTGGTCCTTGTATCTGAATTATCAAACATATATGAGGTACAATCAAAAATACGCAAGTGATTATGGTTTACCTTTTTACTAATCCATGCTTCTTCAGGAACTCCAAAGTTTAAAGCCGTCGAAGGCCCTCTGTTAATCAAGTATGTTGTCGTACTAACCGCATCCGCCCAAAAATTTTTTTGGCAATCCAGCGTCGAGTCTCAAACTCCTCGCTCTTTCGTTTATTGTTTGGTTCATGCGTTCTATAACGCCATTTTGTTGCGGTGTTCCGGGAATAGTCTTCTATCTCCTAATTCCGTTTGATGCGCAAAAGTCTTCAAACTCGTCACTACAGTATTTGCCCCCATTATCTGACTTCAGACACTTCAGTTTCAAACCTGTTTTATTTTCAACTAGAGTCCTCCACCTCTTGAATTTGTCGAACACATCTGACTTGTTCTTCACGAAGTAGACCCACAGTTTACGAGTAACATTATTGATAAAAGTAACGTAATAGTGAGAACCACCAAGAAAAGACACCCTGGTTGGCCTCCAAGCATCCGTGTGTACAAGATCCAGCTTTCCAGGTTTTCTTGATCTTCCAGATAATTTGAAATTGACCTTCTTCTACTTCGCAAGAACACACTCTTCACAAAGCTTGAGATCAATCTCAACAAGACCCTCTAGCTTTCCCTTTTTTACCATTATCTTTATCCCCTTCTCACTCATGTGACTGAGCCGTTTGTGCCACGTACTTGTATTAATACCCGGAGTGGCCGTACAAATAGTAGAAATTGTGCTTTGCATTGTATACAATGTTCCTTGTTGCAAGCCTCGAGCTACCAACATAGCTCCCTTTGTAACCTTCCAAAAGGTTACACCAATTGTACTCACATATCCACTATCATCCGTCAATTTGTTAACCGATATAAGGTTACGCCCTAATTTAGGTACAAGTCGCATATTCTGTAAAACCAATGTTCCCCCTGAAGGCAACAACAACCTAGCGTTTCCCTTCCCAGTAATATTGCGTGCACTCTTATATGCAAGAAAGACTATACCGAAGTCGCCTTTGACAATATTAGTAAGAAAACCTACGTTCGCAGTAGCATGGAAGGAAGCGCCCAAATCAATAATTCAGGATTTGTTAACATCGTCACGTGATAGTAGTAGAGCCTCGTCAGAACTAACTTCCTCAGTAAGGTTCATTGTATCTTTCTCTTCATCATCAATCTTTTTAGAGGAAGAAGAGTTGCAATTTCGGCTGAAGTGACCCTTCTTTCTACAAGTCCAATACGCACCGGGCGGCTTAGACTTCCCCTTGACTGTGATCGACCCCTTCCAAATTTTGGCATTTTTCTGTAAAACCTCCCTCTTTCCTTGACGTTCAACATATTGCCGTTTGAACTCGAACAAGGTTCAAATGCTTTACGCCTATTCTTTTCACTCATAATCAACGAGACTATAGTGTTAAATTTGATGTCTTCCTTCCCCGATAAGTTGCTCACAGCTATAATGAACCCTTCTCAGCTCTCAGACATCTGCCCCAAAAGAGCCCACGCTCTCACCTCCTCGGTAAAAGTAATTTTAACGGATTCCAGTTGAGCATGTATAGTATTGAACTCACTAATATGAGCTTGCACACTACCATTGTCCTTCATCTTCAAAGTAAACAAGCGCCTTTAAAGGTGTACCTTATTTTCACCAGACGGTTCCGAGTACATAGCAGACAACGTCTCCATCAAACCCTTCGTAGTCGTAACTTTGAAGATCATGTGTAAAATCTGATGAGATGATAGCGCTAACCTAACGGTTCTAAGCGCTTTGCGATCCAATCGCGCCCACTTAGCAGCATCAAAATCTATTGGCTTCATCTCAATTCCACCCAGTGGCAAATCAAGATTCTTCTGATAGAGGTAATCTTCTATACTTCAAAATTCGATCCATTCAACTTCGTGATCTTCAACTTCTCCTGATCGGCCATCGCTCTTCACCACACAAGTCCTAACACTCGCTCTGATACCAATTGTTGAGAATCGAGGTAGCTACTCTCTCCTCTCTGACAAGAACGATATACAGAATAAGCCCAACCTAAGAAGTAAATCAACAATGAACAATAAAGAACACAAGAAAGGTTTCCCAGAGGAGGAAAGTGGAAAACCCTTGCGGATGAAAAACCACTCCCCACAAACAATTCACTATGATATCAAATAGGTTACAATGATATCTCAAGCTTTAATAAAGTCTTTTCTTCAACCCTAGCCTCTCTAAGGTTAAACTCAGCAAAAGATAGGTTAACATAATAACCTAAGTCTTTTTTATATAGTAGGGAACTTAAAACACAAATAGAACGGATCTCGTGGCAAAAACATAACATCTAAGGCAAACCTACGCCAAGCTCGTTCGAACGACTTTGCGATAGTTGGTCTCCAACCCTAGAAACATAACATCTCATTCGAACGACATCTAAGCTCGTTCGAACGAGATTGACTTCTGGGCCAAAATTCCAGTGAGTACAAAAAAAGTTCGTTCGAACGACTTCGACAATTTCCCAATCTTCGACAATCCTTCTATTCGAGTTCATACCAAACAGTCTTTCCCCGAAGCTTGACCTATTTCACGATAGCGAAGGGAGTTATGTTGTCTAGGTGAAGTAATATGGTGTTGGTCTGGAGGATTTAGTTTATAATTCGATATACGGAAGGTGTGGTCTAAGGAACTGGATTTGGCATGGTAATTCGAGAACTCGAGATTGTATCTTACAATATCTGTGTTTGATTCTACTTCTTGGTACAGATCCTTTCTATCAAGTGGGACGCCAAAGAGCCGCCCAAATCAAATTGTTTTCAAGCTTTTTGCCAAAGATACAGATCAGTCCTGCGGACATCAACAGCCATATCAGACCCGGTTATATCATCTAGCAAATTATCTTTCTCTGTCAGAGTTGAAACGGGAGGAGCTTTCTAGTAATCTCGGGTCTAGTTTGAGTATGCTTTTGGGCCTATTTAACAACATTTTTGGGAGAACGGGATGGGTTTATAGAGTGCCGCATCTAGTAACATTCGTCAATACTGGTCAGGTTGTCCTCGACACATTCTTGCCTCTTAGAAAATCATAATCACTGTACGATTTCAAGTGTCACTTCAGTTGCTAATCCCGTAACACTAGATATGTATAGACTTGTGTTAATTGTTAAACAAATATGCTAAAAGAGCTTGTAAGCTGCATCATGGCTCTGGATGCTGATTCCAATAGAGACACTTTCCTTAAGAAAATTGAAGACCTCATCCGCAAGTACTTTAGATTCTCCTAGGTTCTACTGTTCTAGGCCAGCAGTGTTTTTTTTTCCTGGAAAGTATATGTAAAAAAACGAAAAAAAACACATGTAGTTGGGATGTCTCTATTCTGAATTCTTCTTGTTTAGACTTTTTGTTGTAGTTGCTGTGATTTCCTTATATTTTTTTTCTTTATGATCAATAAAGCTTACTTTTCTTAGAAGACTCCCTGATTGGATCCTAAATTCCTGACTATAACTCAACAATAACTAGAATTCTATAAATCCTGACTATAACTCAACAATAATTCTGAGTAAATGGGATTACGCTGAATAATAATAAATTTTAGTTTGATTTCAACACGAATTTAACTAATAAAAAATTACTCTATCAAGCATTGGTATAAGCGATGAGAAAGTTTAACACAAACATTAAAAGAATGCAGAAAAGGCTCGCGAATCTTTCGTGATTATTCACGAGTATGAGTGACGTCACATTGATGAGTTTTCTGTTTCTTTTAAAGACCATTTCTGTTCACGGTCTTTTACTGAGAAAGCTAATAATTTTGCTTATATGACAGGTTCTTGTTTACCACGACTTGTTGGGAATGCTGCAACACCCACATCATGCTAAGGTCCGTAAAAAACCACTGCCACTCTTTTGTTCCTTTTCATACATTTCCATAAAATTTACCTGAGTATGGAATATTTCTATAAGAATTTGAAGAATTGGTCTTAAACTTGTTCAGTACCCAGGAGCTTGCTAATAATTGCTGTACCCTTGACACTCTGCAAGTTACTCCCAAGTTCTGTAAGCAATATGGGCATGTAGGGGATATAATAAATACAGCACTTCTGGAATATAAAGAAGAGGTGACAAACAAGACATTCCCAGGTCCTGCTCACACCCCATATAAAATCAATCCTCATGATGTTGACAGATTCTTGAGTAAGTTGGAGAAGATGGGTTTGTCCGAGGCAGCCTCCGCCGCAGCTGTAGCAGCTGAGAAAGCACTGGAGGCAGAAACCAAAGTTCACTAATGGAACCAGGTTTGTGGTCATAACCAACAAAATTTTGCAGTTTCTTCCCATTTCCATCAGTCCTGAGTTCCTATATAGACATTCTGTTTCGTACAAAATCCTAGTCGAGCAACTGTAATCAGGAAATCAACATTGTCTTCGGCTGAACATTCAAACAGAGAGTATGATAAACAATTAAAGGGAGTTTATGATGTTTCCACGAGAACTGTTTCTGAATTTGAGAATGTGTTGTATATGTTTTTTGTTTGCTCAAATTCTAAGATGTTAATAAGCTTCTAAATCAATGTGAGACTCATAATAATCCAATAAAGGGAAGAAAGGATGTTGGAGAAGAGAAAATGTTGTACCATATAAATAAACTGTTGCCAAGGATGTCATACTGACTAAGGTATATGTTTGTTTAGTTAATATGTTTGAACTGCCTTTATGTATCTAAAAAGATAGTAAAGATAGCAAAGCATGGCGATTTGTACAATTTGAAGACTAGTAGGATTCCGCAGAGATATTCAATCACAGAACGGGAAAAACACTGCCAGATAAAATAAAAAAGTAAAAAACAGGCAAAAAGAAAAACAAATGATACGCCCTGTTTATTTAACTTAAAAGAGCATTGTCCACATAATTACTAAACAGTAACACGCTTAACCAACATGAAAAAAAAAAACTAAAAACTAATAAGCATACGATCAAATAGAATACACAAAAAACTAGTTGTGAGCAGTTGCAGCAATTTTTTCATGGCGACTCTTGATCCTAGCTATCATTTCATCACGATCGGGAAGGTTTTCTTTAATTATGGGGATTTCCTTGAAGTTCTTCGTCCATTCAAATAAGCGAGGAAACTTGCTTTCTTCCAACAATTTAATTCCTGCTATTTCTTCCACCACATCCAAACCAATGCGCAATCCATCCTAGGCCAATGTCCGCTAATCCAATCGTCTCTCCTCCCAAAAAATTCTTGTTCCCAAGACCATGCTCTTCTAGGTTTCACAGAATTTCCAAACCCTCTTGCACCGCTTTTTCTTGTTCTTCTCCAACTTTCATGAAAAACCCGTAAAGCCTAGGACTCTGTATGCCAAAAAAAATAACATGATGATACAATTATTATTGACATAATATCTTAGTTTCTTATAATCATACAGCAAAATAAACCATGATCACATAAATGAAATAATCACCTTATCATCAACAAACTTAGACCAAAACCGAGCTACTGCTTTCTCATAAGGATCTGCAGGCAATAATGGTTTTTGCAGCCATGTCTCTTCGATGTACTCTAGTATAATGGAGGACTCCACGATCAGTTTCCACCATGAACCAACACAGGGATCTTCTTGAAACATCCAATTTTGGAGTTTATTTCATTTAGTATCTAGAGTAGACGTCAGCATTATCTCGTGGTTATCCGGCGTCAGTGAATGCACGTAGAGCGACTATAGCTGGACTGACTGACTCTGAACATGTAAGTGGGTTTCTAACTCTTTGATTTAAAAAGTCAAGCCTATGTATTTTACAGAGTATGAAAAAATAATAAAAACGTCTCCTTAAAGAAAACAAAACTTCTATTCGAATAGATTATTTTCTATTCGAATAGAACTGGAAAGATTACTTCTGTTCAAATAACTTTTAATATTGTTCGAATATTTTGCAACAGTTTGAATTGTATTCGAATAGAATTATGTTTGTTCGAATAATTTTTAACAATTGCATTTCTATTCGAATAGATTAATTTTTGTTCGAATAATTTTCAACAGTTGCATTTCTATTCGAAAAGATTAATTGTTGTTCGAATAACTTTCTTCAGTTTGATTTCTATTCGAACAGAGCCTGTGTTTTCTGTTTTCCTTCTTAAGACATACTTACATTTTTTTTCAAAGACTCACTTTTTGAAAACTTATTTTTTGAGAACTTATTTTCTAGAGTGAAGAGAGATCAAGAGAGAATCAAATCACTCAAACCTTGAATCAATCAATTGGTCAAGAAACCTAATTCATGCATTGAAGAACTGGATTGAAGAACTTGAGCGATTCAAGATTAGGAGCTTCGACGTGAGATTGGAGCGAGGTGTTGCGTGAACGCAGAATTGATTGCAAAAAGATTAATTGGAAGAGAGATAACCATGGGAGGTGCATATTGAGTCTGTAAGTGATTAAATTCTTGTAATTCTTTTTTAATAGTGGATTGTTTAGCTATCGGGTAATTCGATAGCGACCTGTAAGTTTTTCTATTGAGAAAAGTTTTCTACAGGGTTAAAAATCTTTGTCTTGTCTTTCTATTGCTTGCTTGAGATTAGATAATCGTATCGACTTGATTTAGGTTAAGCATAGACCATTAATTCAAAGGAATTATGACCTATTGATTTAGGCCTAAAACAATCGAAATTGGTTAGTCTCAGGCGACTAGTTATTTTACTTATTGCAAACTGGATTATACTTTAAAAGCAAGTCACTCTTATTAGTCATATCTTCTTCGATAAATTTAAAGTTTACGCCTTTGAGTTTCAGAGCCCAAATTACTCTGCATGCGAAAGGGCTAAATATTGATCCATGAAGCTTCAGATCTTCCATGTTTGAGATTTGTAATGAAATTGTTTTATGCCTCTATGCCTTTGGTGACATATATAGATCTCATGAAATCTTCACTATTGGTTTTAAGTTTTAATTCAATGTATCGAAGACTTTAAGTGTCATACTTTTAGTAATTTTAAACTTTTGTTAATAAGAAGTCAAGCTTTTAATTGGAAAAATATTGGTTAGCTAATTTGGATAAATTGCTCAATTGAGTCATGGTTCCACCATATCGGGTTGCTTGGAGGTAATGGTGGTATGATAACACATATTGCAAGGTACCTTTGGGTCGTTAGCTTAATGGTGGTTGTGATCCCTCACTAACAGATGAGTCGTGGGTTTAAAACTCCATGGAGTTGGAAACTCACAACTCATGGTTACAGATCCCTATATAAAATTGGCTTGCCTTTCAAAAAAAACAAAAAAAAATTGCACGATAAAATAAGGACTGGATGTAATGTTTTACAAAGGTAAGTACGATGGTGAGGTCCTATATTATGCGGATTACAAATAATGGTTGTTGTAAAATATTTTTGATTTTATGTTGTTTGAATAGATGTTGAAGATTGCTCCACACAATACAATTGCGTAAAGAAACAACTTCATGGAGTGCATCGATTCTCTATCTAAGTTACTGGAGAAACTAATTAGTGTTATTAGATGTGAAAAGAAAAGCTAGAGAACAAGAAGAACTAGAGAAAACTCTAAGGGTTTCAAAAACATGAAAACCCCCATAAACTAGTTTCATTTTATATAGATTTTGTAATACATTCTAGAGTTTTCTATTTATATAAGAGCTGAGAAGACTTTCTAAATACACAAAGTTATATATATGCTTGATTGAAGAAAATCTTCTAATATTGGAATGTCTTGGAGAAGAATTAATCTCTATTTTTTGTAGCTTTATATATTGTATGATTTGCTGAATCTTGAGGATCTTTGAGGCTTCTAGAACCTTCTTGTTGTTGAGAATCTATAGGATCTCCATCAAGATCTCTAGGATATTTACTATCTTTTTCACCCCCCTTCAAGCTGAGTAAGGGTGAACATACACAAAGCTTGCCTCGAAGAAATGAGAATTACAATTGAGAAAGAGGTTTAGTCAAAATGCCAGCTATTTGATCACTACTTGGAATATATCACATAAATATATGTCCAGCTATAACTTTCTCGCTAATGAAGTGATAGTCAATCTCTATGTGCTTGGTGCGAGCATGAAATACAGGATTAGCCGTCATGTAGATGACACTTTGATTATCACAAAATAAAGTAACCGGATGAAAGAGAGATATACGTAAATCCCTAAATAAAAAAGAAATCCACGTCAATTCAGTAGCGGTGGAAGCAAGTGCCCAATATTCTGCTTCTGAACTAGAGCGGGACACTGTTGGTTGTTTCTTGGCCGACCAAGAGATTGGATTGTCACCAAGAAAGATTATGTAATCAGTGGTAGAATGCCTTGTTGATGAGCAACCACCCCAATCAACATCAGAGTAGGCAAAGATTTGTAGTGGGAACCGATTAGAGAGAAATATCCCCAACGAAAGAGTGTCTTTGACATATTGAACAATGCACTTTATAAGACGAAAGTGCTCAACAGTAGGATTATGCATATATTGACACATAGAATTAACAACAAATGCCAAATCAGGTCTAGTCAAAGCTAAATATTGTAGCGCACTAACAATGCTTTGATACAAGGAAGGATCTTCAAAGGAGGTACCATCTGGGGATAACTTTGAAGTCGAAGGGAGAGGCATCGAAATCGGTTTGTAATCAATCATGTTACAACGCTTCAATAAATCCTTGACATATTTTGTTTGGCATAGAAACATACCTTTAGATGTACGCACAACTTCGATACCCAAGAAGTAATGAAGATCTCCCAAATCCTTTATGGCGAATTCCGATGAAAGTGCAGTAATAAACTCAGATAATAACAAGGAGGATGAGTCGGTAAGAATGATATCATTGACATAAACAAGTAAGAAAATGACACCTTTATGAGAATGTTTTGTGAACATGGAAGAGTCTGCCTTGCTACGTGCAAAACCAAGATGCAAGAGAAATTGACTAAGTCTATCCGACCATGCACGTGGTGCTTGCTTTAACCCATAGATAGCCTTGTCAAGTTTACATACATAATGAGGTATTGCCGGATTGACATGCCCTGGGGGCTGCTCCATGAATACTTCCTCATGAAGGACACCATGTAAAAAAATGTTCTTGACATCAAGTTGTTTAATTTTCCAATCAAAATGTAGTGCGACACTTAAAACAAGACGAATAGTGGTAGGCTTAATTAAAGGGCTGAATGTTTCTCCAAAATCAATACCTTGAACTTGATTGAATCATTTTGCTACAAGACGTGCTTTGTAGCGATCAATAGATCCATCTGGCATGAGTTTAGTCTTATAAACCCACTTACACCCCACAACATTCATAGATCGAGTGCGAGGAACAAGTGACCATGTTCGATTGCGGTAAAGAGCATCCATTTCTTCATTCATTGCATCACGCCAATAAGGATGTTGGGAAGCATGTTTGTAGGTGGATGGCTCTCTAATTTGATCCAAAGAAGCTACAAATATAGCATGCCAAGGTGATATAATGTCTCGAGAGTGAGGATATCGTTGTATAATGTGAGGTTTGATTGAAGTTGATGGATTGGGATAAAGTGTATCTGATATGTTGGCGTACTTCGGATTGGGTTTAGTTATTCCAAGCTTCCCTCTTGTGTTGTCATTAACCAGAGGTGGAGGTGGAGGTGGAGATGATAAAGGTGTTATAGAAACACATGGTTGATGAACTGGAGATACATTAGAACTTAGGTTCAAAGATTGAGTGGAGTTTGAGTGTGGCATCCCCCCTTGAATTTCATCACTTGGGTGATCTGGATCATTTGAAGCATCTGTATTTTTACTTGATTCATCACCAAAATTGCTAGAAAAACTTGGAGACGGAATTGACAAGGTAAGTGGATTGAGGTCCTGTAGTCGGCCATTATCATCATACACTATCTCATTTGATGGTGACCCGGAAGGTGGTGATATACAATCTACAACACAAGTATTAGTAACTCTAGATACATCTCTGAAACTAACAAGGTTAGTACTAGAGAACTCTGAAGAATGGCTGGTAAAAAGAAAAAACATTTTTATAAAATCCGACATGTCGAGAAATGTAAATTCGACTTGTGGGAATATATAAACATCGAAAACCCTGTGTTGATTGCTATAGCCAAGGAAAACACACGAAAGACTTTTTGCATCAAGTTTATTTGTAGAATATGGACGTAAATACGGAAAACATAAGCAACCGAATGTTCTAAAATAAGTGAAGTCTGGTTCCTTACCAAATAGGAGAAAATATGGTGAAACGAGCTGAAGAACAGGAATTGGTAGGCAATTTATAGTGTAAACAGCAGCAGCAAAAGCTTCATACCAATATTTAGAAGGTACATGAGCATGGAACATCATAGTGATACCACTTTCGGTAATGTGTCGATGCTTTCTTTCTGTTCTTCAGTTTTGTTCTTGATTGTTAAACTCCAAAGGTCCATCGCATTGAAAGATTTTGATCTTCTGACTCAAAAGATTTTCAACAAGTTTTTGAAATTTAATTTAAGTTTCATAAAATTTAGATCTTTCTTTATGAGGGTAGATCCAAGAGTAACGACTAAAATCATCCAAAAACAAGAGATAATAACGATAACCACAAACAAAAGGAATAGGCGATGGCCCCCAAATATCGCAATGGATTTTATTGAGTGGCTCATTACAACGAGAATCGTTTAAAGAAAAAGGCAACCGCCTACTTTTATCCAACTGATAACTTGAACAAGCCAAACTACTGCTATCTTAATTGAACTCGAGAATTTCTAATTTACCACTACTTTTTAACTTGACCAAGACTCTAGAAGACGGATGAGACAAGCGTTGATGTCATCGATCAAAACTTGCTTTCTTATGCGACGAGCTAACGGAAGAGAGAAGCCCTTCCTTATTGGTGTCTAACAAGTATAAGTTGGATCGCCAATTGCCCGTTCTCAGTATCTTCCCTATTTTCCGCTCCTAAATAAAAAAAACCAGAAGATGTGAATTCAAAAAACATTTTAAATCATTCAGTAAGTTGACTAACTGAAAATAAATTTTTGGTAAGTTTGGGAACATGTAGAACATTATTGAGAGTAAAGGAGGAAGAGTGTGTATGTAACAGGACAAAACCAATATGAGAAATAGAGATACCCATTACCTACAATGACCTTGCCAGTACTAGAATAAGATTGAAGTTTAGAGAAGTTACCTTCATTGTTTGTCATATGTGACGTTGCACCACTATCCGGGAACTAAGATGGTTTGTGTGGATCGCCAATAGTCATACTAGCCAATGCTTCAGGTATCTCATTAGATTGGAAAGCATGATCAAATCTTTTATAACATTGAATCGCCGTATGATTGGCTCTCCCACATATCTGACAAATAATCGAGCTTGGCTGTTGAACCAATGATGTTGGAGAAGATCGCATCGCCTTATTAGCATTGCTTTGGGGCTGATGTGTATGGGGAGTCGAGGAACGATAAGAATTAGAAAACCTTCCTCGACCTTGGCCTCGAAAGGATCGCCCAAGACCTCACGAATTATATCCACCTCCTCTTTGAGTGACATATGCAGATTCCATAGAGGATTTGCGCAATGAACTCGTTCGCAAGTCGTAGATTTTGAGGCTAGCCACGGCTTCTTGATAAGAAGAAATCGGAGGTTTTGCTAGCATTGTCGTAGTGAAGGACTCATAGTTAGGACCAAGTCCTTGGAGAAGCCAATAAGACTTGTCTTCATCAGGGACTGAACAACCAATAGCTCCAAGTGAATCACAAATATTTTTGAATGTTCGAAGATACTCATCAATCGTGAAGTTCCCCTTCTTGCACTCTTGAAGAGCGTACTTAAGTTGCAACTCACGAGCCTTTGAGTGTTGGGCAAGTGTCGATCCGAGAGCTTTCCATACCTCACGAGAGCTTTCAAGCCCAACAACATGACTCAAAATTTCTTCCGAGAGAGTAGAATTGATCATGCATAACACGAGCTGATCATCATACTCCCATGCCAGGTACTCGGGATTAGGTTGTTCCTTTTCGTCCAAAACAACCATTTTCGGTGGTTGTGGACGACCGCTATCAACAAAACTGATTAATTTCTGACTGCGTAACATGGGCAGAAATTGACTCTTCCATAACAGGTAATTTGTGAAAGTAAGCTTCACCGAGACCATTTGATTGAAGGAAAGAGAAGGGGCATTCATTGCTAGATTCACAAGTAGGTTGTTGTTCGCCATGGATAAGGATCGAAGACTCAATTGAGCAAGGGCTCTGATACCATGAAAAGAAAAGCTAGAGAACAAGAAGAACTAGAGAAAACTCTAAGGGTTTCAAAAACATGAAAAACCCCATAGACTAGTTTCATTTTATATAGATTTTCTAATACATTCTAGAGTTTTCTATTTACATAAGAGCTGAGAAGACTTTCTAAATATACAAAGTTATATATATGCTTGATTGAAGAAAATCTTCTAATATTGGAATGTCTTGGAGAAGAATTAATCTCTATTTTTGGCAGCTTTATATATTGTATGATTTGTTGAATCTTGAGGATCTTTGAGACTTCTAGAACCTTCTTGTTGTTGAGAATATTTAGGATCTCCATCAAAATCTCTAGGATATTTACTATCTTTATCAAGATGGACGTATGGGCAACACGACCTTTAAGTATTTAGCGTTAATAACCATGGAAGCCTACTTTTAGGTTTTAATGAAGAAAGTTGGCTTGATCCTAAAATTGTTTTAAAAGATGTAAATCCCCGTCAACTATCAAAATCTGTAGACTAAGCCAATATTTATGGTATTCCTCGATGATGGATAACTGCTGAACATCTATCCGTAGCAAAGACTTGCGAGCATGACTTCATTTCTTCATCCTATATTTAGCACAAGCACTTGAAAAATGTTGTTGATTGACTACATAGATAAATTGGAGAAATTTTTTTTGTTTGAAGCATTAACACAACGAGGAGTTGGGTTACTATAAATCACAGATTTAAGTAAAAAGAGTACTCAACACCCAAAATTAGTCGTTGATTTCTTGTAAGAGCTGACGCTAAATAGAGTAGAAGCCGGATAACGTGATTTTTGACAATATCAACAGACAACATAATGCAAATAGTTTCTCAGAAAGCCTAGTGGCAAACCAGATTTCTTCCTACTTTTCAATATGGGTGGTGTTTGATTACATGGAAAATATTTTAAAGAAAATATCACTTTTTCATGGAAAATAGTTTTGAGAATTTTTATTCAGGAAAACCACGTATACGCATTGGAAATAATCACCTTTATTGAATATCTCTATGTAAACAAAGAGGCAAGAGAGGAGAGAGGAGATAGGTAAGGCTAAAAAATAAATCGGAAAAATCTTGTTTGAGGGTGAGCTTCCAAAATAAATGGCTTGTTTTTAAGAAAAAAAATTTAACTTTGGAAATTTTCCAACCTTTTAATAAAGGCAATCAAACAGTGGAAAACCATATCTTCTCATAAATATTTTACGGCAATTATGATTTTAAATACTAAAAGATGTCAACTTTCCACAATCGATACTTTGGCAAGGCGCTTCGAAAATTGATACTAAAATTATCAAATAAATACTGGTCCCACCTACTACCTCTAGCTGTCACCCCTATTCTTATGCATTAAAATGTTGATGAGTAGTCTAATGCTACAGTAATAAGACTACCAAATGACAAAGTTATAGGAAAAAAATGTCGCAGATTTCCAAACAAATGACAAAGTTTTGGCAAAATAAATGACAAATAATACATAACAAATGAGAAACTATCCCTAATGTTGTTGAGTAGTCTTTCCCTATTATGACTACCTACTACCTCTTGAAAGTAACTTTAACATTTTATATTCCTACATTCAATCGTTGACCAAGACTTTTAGTAATAAACAATATAGCGAAAATAGGTAAAATTATTAAATAAATGAAAGGTTAGTCATTTATAAGTTGCCAAACAAGGCTTTACAAACCCATTTGTTTAGTTTCACTTAGATTTGAAGTGATTGATCACCAATACCTCTTAAAAGTAACTGCTATTTATCATTTGTTTTAAAGAATTAGTCATTTGTTTTTGGAAAAACTATCATCTATTTTGGTAAAACATATAGTTTGTCATTCAATACAGTTATCATAACTCTATAATGTAAGATATTTTATGAAATAGTTACGAGAGATAGAGAGGCTGACAAAAATTAAGATGAGATATCTTCTTTTGTGTCCTCAAACAACTAAATTTGTCATATGTTATTAAACTTTACGACACTCATTTTTCAAACAGGTAACATTTTTTTGAACAAATGTCAAAGTTTTTTGAACAAATGACAAAGTTATGGTAAAACAAATAACAAAGAATTCTGAACATATGAGAAACTTCTGAGAAAATAAATGACAGATTTATGAACAAATGAGATAGTTCTGGGAAAACAAATGAAAGAATTTTTAACAAATGACATTGATTGTTGATATAATGACAAAGTTTTGCTGAACAAATGACATAAACTTATGAACAAATGACATAATTTTTTGAACAAATGGTAAATAACATATGGTAATGACACGTAGGGTGATATATTATTTTAAAATGAGTTTTGCAATTTTTTATTTTTTCGGAAGTGACATCCGTACTTGTGGAGCCCAAAACAGGTGGTTGTCTGCTGTAATATTGAAACTTTAGTAGGGGCAAAATTGTTTTTTCCTCTTGCTAGTATTGATTTTAGAATTTATTGTTCCCTTCGTCCGATTGTTGAAATTTGGCATCTTTTAGTATTTAAAATCATAATTGCTTTCTTTATTAAGAGCATCTCTATCAGCTAGTTGCACTTTGGGTGTTGGCTCTGACAGGGGACCCACAAAAAACCCAACCCATACCGACCTATCCAGCTGCCAGTGTGAGTTGTTGATGTTTAAGTTTTTATTATTTTTATTTGGAAGAGATCAAAACACCGCGCGGTATTCCAAACACTGCTGCTTACACTTAAAATATCCATATTTGGAGTTTATTTCATTCCGTGTCTAGTTTAGATGTCAGAGCAATATCGTGGTTACTCGACGTCAGAGATTGCACATGGAGCGACTACGGTTGGACTAGCACTGAATATGTAAGTGGGTTTCTAACTCCTTGTTCAATAATATCAATCCATATGTCCTTTACAAAGTATGAAAAAGTAATAAAAATGTCCCATTAAAGAAAACAAAAGTTCTATTCGAATAACCTTTAATGTTGCTCGAATATATTACAACAGATAGAATTGTATTCGAATAGAATTACTTGTGTTCGAATAACTTTTAACATATGCATTTTTATTCGAATAGATTGATTGTTGTTCAAATAACTTTCAACAAATACATTTCTATTCGAATAGATTGATTGATGTTCGAATAACTTTCAACAGTTACTTCTCTGTTCGAATAGAATAACTGTTGTTCGAACAGAGCCCGTATTTTCTGTTTTCCTATTTAAGACATACTTACATTTCAAAACCGATCTCTTCCAAAACCTAATTTTTTAGAGCTTGATATTTAGAGAGAGGAAAGTTTTTTTCTTTGAGAGATTTGAGAGAGAATTAACAACTCAAACTTGAATCAATCATTGATTAAGAAACAAAATCATGATATTTAGAGAGAGAAAAGGTTTACGGCTGTGAGTCAAAGTGAGTTTCGACATATCTCTGCATGTACCACTTCTAAAGAAGCTTGGAACATCCTAGTTCGAACTAATGAAGGCAATGATACAGTCAAACAAAGTAATCTTCAAATGCTTACTTCGTAATTTGAGAATATCAGAATGAGTGAAAATGAACTTTTTGACGAGTTTTATCTGAGACTAAGTGATATTGTAAACACTAGTGCCGCATTAGAAGTAACATACTCCGATGTTCAAATAGTTCACAAAGTTCTAAGATCCCTTCCTAAGAGCTTTAGATCCAGACGCGATGCTATAGAGAAAGCTCAGGATCTTAAGAAAATGAAACCAGATACATTAGCTGGGAAATTGCGAACGTTTGAACTCGAGATGAAAATGGAAAATCCCGAGAAGAACAAGAATATTGCTTTCAAGTCTTCATCTTACTCTTCTTCTTCTAAGGGTACCAAAGAAGCTAACAATTTATCTGATTCTGATAATGATGATGGGTCCAATCTGGTATTCACAGATTGCCTCTATAAGCCACCAGCTTAAAAACCTTGTGAAACAACGTCAATTTAAAAAACAAGGGCAATCGGTGAATCATAAGTCACAAACTCATGATCAACATAGAGTGAATAACCAGCAAACCAACCTTGATCTGCACTTTGTGCTTTAGAAGCTTTTGCATGTAGAATATTCTTGCTAGACTTGGATTGTGCTTGTGTGTTATATTCATTTATGAGATAATTATTTGGTAAAACCACATTTCACAATAGTCATTGAGTCTCTTGTTTAAACTAAAAGCTCATCGTGACTAGAACCACATGAGGATAACTGCAGAGACTTTATACCTAATGTTATGTGAGGATCTGACCTTATTTATGAGCTTCGAGTATTATTACATTTACTCTTCGTTTATGACCTCGTTTTTTTTTTATCTTATTTTGTTTCCTTACTCAATTGTCAAATAGTAACATCAAAGTCAAGTTATACTAGTAATGTTTTTCTACTTTTACTCGAGGCGAAATAGGTGACGGTTTCCAACCGAAGATATGATAATAGGCATTTTTATTGTTACATCTTTTTGGCCTTCGTCTGTGTTTACCCAAATTTGTATCCGCTTACAACCCCTTGTGCATTAAAAGATGCCATTCATTTTTCTACCCTAATCCTATATTATTTTACCCATTTGTTCAGAGACTTTTCAGTGATTTTTTTTGGGGGGGGGGGGGGGGGGGGGGGGGGGGGGAAATGAATAGAAGAATACAATGTCTCCCTAAATGAAGTTTGTTATTATCTCAAATCAGTAAAAAGGGAAGAAAAAAAAGAAAAAAAAGTATGTGTGTCTTTTAGAGGAAAGATGAATAGAAGAATAGAATGTGTCCCCAAATGACATTTTTATTATTTCAAATCAGTGTAATGAATAAAAGGGGAGGAGAAGTGGTATTTTTATTATTATGTGTACTCAATAAGATGAATGACAGAAGTTGTATTTGGTTTCAAGTGAGAATGGGAGTTAGTATAACTGTAGTAACAGAACGCCAGCAAAACACCTCCACCGTCATATGCCTACTCGTGCCTACATTATAACTTATTCAAAGACCTATTTGATCTTGAGTTCGGCGCAGTCACTATTAGTGGTGAGTAGATATAAGGAGTCTTTATTAGTTTTAACTTGACGCCATATATGACAATTGGGGTTCTTTCTTATGAGATCTTCCAGCTCACAGTGCGCCATTTTTTATGAAATATGAATTTTCCGTTGCTTTATATTCATATTCATATTTCACATAGAGTGTTTGCTAGTCAATTCTCAGTGATTTTGAGTGATCACCATGAGAGGCCTAAGTTGAAACAACTTTCCAATATAGTATTCTAACTGCGGCAGAGTAATACGTTGAAAACTGGGTAACTCTTTGACTATGCACACACACCAAGTAATTCATTAAGTGATTGTTTTATATCACATTGGCAATGTCTTGGTCTTTATAGGATATTGTATATTCATTGTCTTTCTATCATACATTGTGTTTAGGGGGAGTATTGTTTTTTTGTGCTTACTTATTTCAGAGACACTCCCCGTGTGTATTTTTCCTTTTATTTCATTTTAATGGGGTTATCGTTATTTTGAGGGGGAGATGCATATTATTTTGAGGGGGAGATGGATATTATTTTGGGTTATTTGTGTTTTAGTATTTTTCTTAACTACACTTTGTCTTACTGGTTTATTTATCCTCTTATGGGCAATTTACCCTTTGTTCATCTGTGCCAAAAAGGGGGAGAGATGATCCTGACTAGTAAGTCAGGTGAGTTATGTTCTCTTTACTGAACATAGATGATCCTGACAGGTAAGTCAGGTAAGTTATATTCTTTTTACTGGATCCTTTATTTTAAGTAAATGATTACGTGATGTATCTTGTTTTGTGTGTAGGGATTCTAGAGTAGAGATGATCCTAACAGGTAAGTTAGGTAAGTTATGTTCCTTTTTCTCGATCCCTTATTTTAAATGAATGGTTACGTGATGTACCTTGTTTAGTATGCTGGGATTCCAGAGTATATTATATATAAGATAAATGTGGAGCCTTGAGTATGAATGTTCAGTGATTGAGTCAGTCCATCGAGTTGTATTTTTAATTCTTATAGTTAGTTTTGGTTTTGACACGAAATGAACCAAAGGGGGAGATTGAAACATCCATATTTGGAGTTTGTTTCATTCCGTGTCTAGTTTAGATGTCAGCACAATCTCGTGGTTACTCGACGTCAGAGATTGCACATGGAGCGACTACAGCTGGACTGGCACTGAATAGGTAAGTGGGTTTCTAACTCCTTGTTCTATAATATCAAGCCCTATGTCTTTTACATAGTATGAAAAAGTAATAAGAATGTCTCATTAAAGAAAACAGAAGTTCTATTCCAATAACCTTTAATGTTGTTCGAATATGTTGCAACAGATAGAATTGTATTCGAATAGAATTACTTGTGTTCGAATAACTTTTAACAGATGAATTTTTATTCGAATAGATTGATTGCTGTTCGAATAACTTTCAACAGATACATTTCTATTCGAATAACTTTTAACAGTTACTTCTCTGTTCGAATAGAATAGTTGTTGTTCGAACAGAGCCTGTGTTTTCTATTTTCCTATTTAAGACATACTTTTTTTAGAATCGATCTCTTCCAAAACCTAATTTTTCAGAGCTTGATATTTAGAGAGAGGAGAATTTTTTTCTTTGAGAGATTTGAGAGAGAATTAACAACTCAAACTTGAATCAATCATTGATTAAGAAACACAATCATAATTTGTAAAGTTTGAGCGATTCAAGCTTTAAAGCTTTGGTGAGCTATCCAAGGCGAGGTATTGCGAGAACGTGAAATTGATTACGAGGAGTTCAATTAGAAGAGAGGTAACCACAAGATGTGCTTATCGATTCTGTAAGTAATTGAATACTTGTAATTTTTTTTCAATAGTGGATTGTTTTAGCTGTCGAGTGATTCGACAGCGACCTGTGGGTTTTTCTCCTGAGAAAGGTTTCCCACAGGGTTAAAATTTTTTGCCTTCTCTTTAATTTCCATTGTTTGCTTGACATTAGATAATTGACCAACTTGATTAAGGTTAAACATTGACCATTTATTCAAAGGAATTAAGGCCTATCGATTTAGACCTAAAAACGATCTGAATTGGTTAGTCTCAAGGCGACTAGTTATTTCAGCATTGTTACCCCAAAATAAAACCCAACTCGAGTTTAAACATTGTTTTTTTTTTCTCTCTCAACTTGAAGGTATACCTGAAAATTTCCCAATTTCTTTTAAAACACAATGCAAATGCTAGAGGATGACCCACACCCCAATATATTACCTGGGTTTAGATTGACAAGAGATCCACAGCGAGCCGTAACTCGGTCGAGGTCTGGAAGGAAGAAAAAATGAGTAGAATTTGAAGATGTCCAATAACTTATACCAAACCCACGAAAACTACCTGCAGAGGTTTATTATCCTACTTCCATACGGCGTCACTTATATCTATTACACTGGCAATGAACTCTCGGTAAGTTTTAGTGTAATTGTAAATTTGTTATTTCTATAAATCAAGTGTTTGACAAAATGTTCTAATGAAGATAATCGGATTCGATGCGCGTGCACGGTACATTCACTACGGTGATCAAAGTATGGAAGGAGATTTCCATAATTCCACCTGTAAGAGATGTTGTGGTGAATATATTCGGACAGTTTATGGATATACGCTTGGGCAATTCTGATAATCGGCTAATTCAGGCGCTTACAGAGCATTGGTGACCGACCACGTACACGTTTCTATTTCCGTGTGTGGAGATAAGGGTTACTCCCTCGATTTCCAGATGTTGACATCATTGTCAATTGGCCGATATCCGACACAGGTACCGTATGATGACGCATGGCAATTGGCCCCTAACATTGATTCCAGCCATATAAAGAGTGGGAACGTCAACATTTCACATTTGCGGACGTACGTACTTGACCATCGTAGCTGATAGGGAGGATGATATTACTATTGCTCGTGCTTTTATCCTTTTCATGATGGGACATTTATGGTTTCAAGCGGCCAACGACACCGTCCTGCTTGGATATCTCGCGGTCGTGGCCAATTTGGACGAGGCTGCCCAATATGATTGGGGTTCTGCTATTCTTGCTTCCTTATACCATGGTTTGGATACCACAGTCACGACCGGGGGTGCCAATACTGGATTTGCCCAACTTCTGACGGTACACTAACACTTTTTTCCTTTTACAAATTAAATATCTTCCAATAAACGTCTTAAATATAATTTTTAATTATTTTTTTATGTTATTCCAAAATGCAGTATTGGTTCTACAAGTATTGTGGGGTTGGTCACCCTATTGTCAAGGAAGATGTTAAGTACTTGACCTATCCGCGCCTCTGAGCATGGGAGAGGGAGAACAGAAAGAAAACAAATGACCAGGCAGATAATTTTTTTATGCAAGGCAGATACCACATTGACCACCAGACTATTGAGACCATCACCTGGCGACCTTGGTTGGAATCTGCGGTATCTGAGTTAAATGATGTATGGATAGCGTCGTTCTTGCCCCGTACAAGGATGCTACTTCAAGTCCTAAATGGAAACTGTGAGTATTACTTGGGGGATATATGTTGGAGGCAGTTGACTGACACTGTGGGTATTCCTTTGGATCCTCCTCTTAGCATGTCGCCACATCTTAGTCCAGCTGATTTACAGATGATAAGACAGGTCGACTTCGTTGACTGTGAGCAGTTTGTGATAGGGGAGGAACGAGAGACTTACGCCTCATACTGGGCTAACCAAGCTGCGAAGGTAGGCCCCTTGTTAACAAATTCCTAAAAGATGGGGAATATAGATCTGTTCGGACCCTCTGCACTCAAGGATGGTATTACATCCGTGGTGGTGACGTCAGCGTCGGTTCATAGCTTGTCCCAGGACTTCAGTTTGCTTGGCGAGCCCGAGGGGCTAGACCCGGGGTGGCACATGGAGTGGACAGGGAGGCGTGAGCTACTCCCATCCACTGCTTGAGGAACCTGCTAGAGATGTCTCCCTCCTACGGTGCAGAGGAGTTGTGGCACCTGACTCATGGTATGCGAGGACTCGCCCTTGCAGAGGCTGCAGGAGTTTACTGGTGAAAATGGTACTCTGAGGAGGCACTTGGACAGTATAGACGACCAGCTACATGCGCATGTAAGTAATTTATTTATGAATTTTTTTTTCTTAATGTCATATTTATTTTGTCAAAATATTTATAAATTTTCTTTTTCCCGTTCTGGATCTACAGTTGAGGAGGGGGCGACGTACGGGTGGTACGGCTACCACCTGGAGGTGGCGCAAGGATGAGGTAGTGTGGATCTGGTCTACGAACCAGGGGAGGCGGTAGTAGCCGTAGTGGCCCGTCTCAGTAGATATATGTGTTTTTGATATTTATGTAGACGTAATTTTTTATTGTAAACATCAGTTTTGGTTGTCACATTTCTTTATATTAATCAATTTATTTTAAGTCTTGAATTTAAATAGAAATGCAATTACAATTCTTGAAATAGTAGTTCTACGTACAAAATATAACTCAAAACGGATACAATTAAATTTAATTCATCATTCACGTCTGATGTAAGGAATAAACTCAGATAATTTAGTAAGGGGAAAAGGATCCCGTTCATAGCTTTCTAGCCGATAATTTGCAGGAGGATCAGGCGGGACGTAGTTCCGGTAAAAAATATCGTATGGAGTCTCGAACATGAATGGCTGGATGTATTTGTCATACCATTCATCTCTGGCTTCGTGGAGAATATAGGCTAGTAGAACACCTATGACCCATATATCAATACTCATCAGTATCACATGAAACTCGTCACAGTTAGCCTTAATAACATTCTACCTGTTGTATAAATCTCCAGGAGGGCATCAAAGTTTCATGTGCATCCTGAATTGGATATGAATTTTATTCAATAACTGATTAAAGTTAAGTTGTCAGAGAGGTGGATTATCAACAAAATACTGCCAGGACGTGGCCAGGGCGCAGTCTTTATTCCAGCCAAATACCACTAAAGAATCCTGTGTTAGAACGAAAAAACTCAGTATTGTTGAGTTCAAGAATATGAATGTTGTTAGAGCATCTCCAGCCAACATATATATAAAGCAAAAAGTAGCCGTTGTGATCCAAAATAAGTAGCCCGTTGTGATCCAAAACTAGCCGTTGTGAAGGACCTACCAGAGGAAGTAGCCGTTGTTGTTTGCATCTTAAATTCAAAAATAAGTTTTTCCATTGTCTGTTCGAACAGACAAATAATCTTTCGAACAAAATAAAGTATTATTCAATTAAATTTTGCATTAGCAGTTTTATTCGAATAGACCCAAAGTCTGTTCGAACAGATTTCGCACGGAGCTATTTTATTCGAATAGAGGTCTATTAGAATATAAATAGGTATTCGGCGGTGAAAAGAACACCGCGCAGTAAAAGGAATACCGCGCGGTGTTCCGTTCACCGCCAAATACTTGATTTCCTTCGACCCATATCTCTTTCTTCCCCTTTTACACTTTTCTCTTCAATTAGAAACTTGTTCCCCATCTGGTATTTTACCTTTTTCTCAACTCCACAACCTCAAATGTCTTCTTCATCATCCGATTCATTACCCGATTCATCTATTGGTAATCCTCCACGTGTATTGTCGTCCTCCTCAAACGATCTTATCTTTGATTATACGGCAGCAATTTGCGTTCTACACTAAACTGCAACAAACCTAATAATACATGATGCAACTTTGAGTCACCGAGGGGGTGTCATGGGCGTAAGGATAAGAGGAAGAAGCGAGATCACCCATTGGGGCATTATAGCATTATGCGAGACTACTTCAAGCCGAATTGCACATATGAGCCATGGGAATTTCGGTGACATTTTCGCATGAGTAGAGACATGTTTATGCGTATATTCGATGCAGTCCTTGCACATGATCATTACTTTGTCCAAAAATCCAACAACGCTGGTACCATGGGGTTATCACCCTACCAAAAGGTAGACGCAACACTACGTTTCCTAAGCTACGGTATTGCGGCAGATCTTTTTGACGAGTATATACAAATAGAAGAAAGCACAACCTTGTTATATGTGGAAAGGTTTTGTGTTGCGGTTATACAAATTTTTGGAGAGGAATATCTTCGAGCACCAAACGCGACCGACGTCGAAAGGTTAAAAGCGATCAGGAAGTTACGGGGATTTCCCGGCATGTTAGGAAGCCTTGATTGCATGTATTGGATATGAAAAATTGTCCTATAGCTTGACACGGTTAATTTACTGGTCATTACCCGAAGGCGACACTGATTCTTGAAGTGGTAGCTTCACACGACCTTTAGATTTAACATGCTTTTTTTGGGTTACCAGGGTCTAATAATATCAATATCCTACAATAATCACATCTTTTCACCGACTTGGCCGATGGTATCGCCCTGCCTTGCAATTATACAGTTACCAGAAAAGCTTATGATATGGGGCATTACCTAGCGGATGGCATAGGGGAACACTTGTCCAAACCATATCCAATCTGGTTACAGCGAAATAATTTTTTTTGTTCAACAACAAGAAAGTTGTGGAAAAGACGTAGAACAGGCGTTTGAGATTTTACAATATCGGTTCAATATTGTAAAAAATTCGGTTAAATTGTGGAAACCCGAGATTTTGAACAATGTCACGAAAGCATGCGTGATAATGCACAATATGATCGTCGAAGCGGAATGAGGCTCATTCCCATCATACCTAGACTACAATCCGGCCAATCCCTCAACCATCGAAGGCGAACGGTTCAATATTGTACGCGAACGCGGAACAATAAAAAATTTTATATCGAAAATGAACCACATTCGAAGTCGAGAACTGCACTTTGATCTAAAGGATGATCTAATCGAGCATTTGTGGGCCGTGAAGTGAAATCTTCAAACCTAGTACTCCATTTCTTGTGTTATCTGAGTGTTCTTTATGTAATTTAATGTTTATTGTCGTACAAGTTTATTAAACAAGTTTTTGATATTGCATTAATCTTGTAATTGTTTTAACTTAATATTATCAGAAATAAACATTTCGAAAACAAGATTGCTTTCTTCAATAGCAAAGTACATTATTCAAACGATTACATTATTGGAAGGTAAATTACATTCTTGAAAAGAAAACTTATATATACAGCAAAGTTAAATTATATTTCATCACCACTTCAAAAACTTGGTCCGCCTCTCTTGGCCAGACGTTCTATGACCTCAGCTTGCCTTTGCAGATAGTATTGTAATTGAGGTCCAAAAAGATTACTCTGGTCTTTCTGCATGATTTTGCGATCTTCCCTTGCTTGTTCCAAATTCATTTTGGCTTGCCATTGTTGATTTGGTTCCGCTCTTCTTCTTTCCCTTTCTTCTTTTGCTTGTCTCTTCTCCAATCGTAGTTCATCCAACATTGCTTGGATATCGCTACCAGCTGCTGAGAGACCATCTAATTCCTTTTGTGTTGCAAGGTTCTTTCTAAAAAGTTGTTGGCCGATGGGCCTGCTTCCACCCTCATATAACGAACCAGCTAATTCAAAATTTTGGCCCGTGGATTGAGGTGTAGGTGGGCCGTCGAGGTTATCCGATAGAGTGTTTGATCAGACCGAGTTCCCTTGAGAAGAATTGCCCGATGTTCTTCTGGCTATATTTCTTGGTATATTCCCCTCATGGTTCAACCCATCATCCCTTAGGTTGGCCCATCGTGGTTCTCACGCCAAAATCTTATACGCTTCCCGGTGTTTAAAGTCATTGCCGCCATTCAAGCCTTGATAGATTTTGTGTGCATCGTTTTCCTACAATTCACAAAATTACCAAATACAAATAAATAACGTGTATATCCGCGAGAAATAAACGAAATTGAGTTAAAGGAAAGTAGAACGCACCCGATCTTCGTTTTCCCGTTGTCGTGCCTAAAACCTTCTTGAGCAACTATCCCCTTGTGCGCCACACATTGTGCATTAAGGGCATACCACTGAGATTTGGTCGACCCACTTGATCGTCTTGTGGGGCACTTGGGGTCGCTGTTAAAGGCAATGTTGACCTTTTGATAGAAAATAAAACCCTTTGTGCGGCCCGTAGTCTGGACATAAGCTGTTAACCACGCCCTTGCGAACACGTAAAGTCTGCTCCGTCCAATGCAGTCCAACATCATCTGTCTCGTCCAAAAACTCAGCATCTTCTGGCACTTGCACGCTTTGTCTTTGTTTTGCTGGTGCTATTTTTTTTCTTCCTTTTTCTTTCTGGGACGCCGCCGCTTCAACAAGTATTGACGCATTTGCATCACTTTGACTGTGCTGAGTAGATTCACCATGGAATAGGTAGTTCTTAAATTAATTTGAAGGTTGAAAACCTTGAGGTTGAGTGAGCGGATATGGTTGATAGTACGGGCTAAATGCCTAAGGTTGCGGTTGAGAGAGTATAAATAAATTTTGATATTGTCCATAATTGGGATCCCTTTGTAATATGGTAAACGGAGGTGGGGTCTGTGATTGGAATTACGATGGGTTGTGGTAGAGGTATGGAGTGAATTGTGATGATGGGTATTGAGCGAATGGTATTGAAGGTGGGTTATGTAATGATGGTGTCGACGACGTAGAGTTATTACTACTGGTGCCAGAGTTTGCCATTTGGGGAGAGTGTAAAGGTTCTCATCTATGCTCTGCAATTGGTTTTGGGGGAGACGAAGTAGCCAGGGAGTGATGAGAGAAATAATTGAGTTTGGAGGAGTTTAGATTACTGTGCAGTGTTCCTTTTACCGCCCAGAAAATCCGGGTGGTAAAAAGAACACCACACGGTAATCCAAACACCGGCAAACTAATTTATTTATTTTGGTGTGAGCTCCTCACACTCGGTTAAGTTCTGACAGCGCCACGTAGAAGAACGCACGCCCATTTTTCGCTGCTGGGAGTAGGGGTAGCAATTGGGTCGGGTCGGGTCAACCCGTCACGGGTCATCCCGGGTTTGGGTTGAGAAACACCAAACCCAAACCCGACCCATTTATTAAACGGGTCAGATTCGTGAATCTAAACCCGACCTACTTATAATTTGGTTGACCCGACCTGACCCATTTGCCCGTATAAGTAAAAAAAAATCGCAAAATACAATTGAGAATCAGATGATTAGAGGGTGATTGCGAGAACATTTGAAAACCAACAGTGAAATAAGATCAAAAACTGACATCTAGTAAACGATAACAATCCACATAAAATACACAAATTAGAAAAAAAGATTTGAAGAGTGTATTCCTCGGAGAGGAAGAGAAAGAGATAATGGTAGAAAAAAAGTTTAACTTATGGGAATGCTAAAGAGTATCGGAGTCATTGGAAACACTAAAGGAAAAACAAAAAAATCGTAGTTCGAATAATTAAGAGCTCGTTGGTGAAAAACATCTATTGAAAAAAATATAATCAAATAGAGAAGAATGAAGTAATTGTTACCATCTTTGTCCAAACGGTGTTTTTCAGCGAAAATTAGTTAAAGTATAACATTAAATTATATTTGAGTTAAACGAGTTCGCGGGTCAACCCGAACCCAGGACAGTGAAACCTGAACCCGACCCGTTATCTAAACGGGTTAGTTAGGTCGACCCGAATTGACCCAAAACCCAGAAATGTTAAACCCAAACCTGCGAAATTCGGGTTAGGTTCGTGTCGGGTTAACGGGTTCAGTTCAAATTGTCAGCCCTAGCTGGGAGGCTCAAAGTGTGAGTTTGAGTCTCCCACCCTGCTCGACATGCTCTAACACATTTATTTATTTTGCTTTTTACACACAAAAGTATTGAGTAGCAATGTCATGCATAAACACAGTGGAATTGATTTTGAAGAAACAGGCAAAATTACTGGAATGCTGGGGTCGCAATGTTAAGCAAGTAAAAGCTTACACTGAAAGTCGTATAAAGTAATAGATGATCATGTAAAACTATATATGAACATTTGACAATCCCACAATTGATCAAGAAAAGGAAATGAACCGTTACACAGCTCTGGCTATCCTTTCGTTCACATCCTTTGCATTTCTAGAATGAACTCTTCCCTCCTGCAGCAGAATCTGAATTCTGGGTTCCAGATACATACACAATTCTGCAAGAGGTCCATGTTACACTTTATTTGTTTCAGCAAGTGAAAAAAAAAAGAGTTCAAGAAAATGACAACCTCTACAAAACCTTGGGGTAGTCTGCAACTCTTCCTGGACCTTCTCACCCGTCCATAATCCTTGGAGGAAAACCTCAAACTTCTAGCTGGTGGACACAACCTCTATTTTATAACCTGCAGCTTTGCGTTTTTATGCGAGAAAGCTTCTTCGAAGACTGATTTGATGAAGCCGTAGATCGTGCATTCTATAAACATTACAATTTCTATAAACATAACAATAAAAGAGATGGTGACATTACCAATAATCCCCACAAGAACAAAGCCCACCTTTGAAATGGTGGAACCTGTTACGATCTCTAACCACTATCTCTCGATAAAAAATCTTCGAAATGAGCTTTATAGCAGCATGGCAATCGACACACACCCTCAAGTTCTTCACCACTCGAATGACAGCTCCTTTATCAGTAGCAATAAGTCCAAATGCAATTGCCAACTTCTCACTGTGAAAAAACAACGCCTTCTCCTTCTCCTCGTCTTCCACGTCAAAAAACACCTCCGTTGTGCTTGAGTTGTGGCCGGCCATCCTTAACTGCTTAGATATTTGATCTATCATCCTGTAAATTTCCTTGGATCGAGGGTGGATCTTTTCCTCTACTCCAAACTCGTGAATCTCGCCATTAATCTCAATTGAACTACAACCTGGTAGTTTAGTAATCTCTTTCACTTTCATCAGCTCTCTAACTCTAGAGACGTCATTCCATCTTCCTGCATTGGCATATATATTAGACATGATTGATAAGTAACCCCCATCTTCAAGATTGAGCTCCATCAAATGTTTGATGGCACTCTCAGCAAACTCAACATTCCCGTGAATTTTACATGCATTGAGCAGCGCACCCCAGACTCCGGTATGAGGGACTAAAGGCATAGATTGGATGAACTCATATGCATCATCTAGTAACCCCGCTCGACCTAACACATCAACCATGCATCCATAGTGCTCTATCTTCGGCGTAATGTCAAGCTCTTCATGCATTCTATTAAAACTATTTCGTGCTTCATCTACCAATCCTGCGTGACTACAAGCACTTAACACTCCAATCATTGTAATCTCATTTGGCTTAACATCTTCCTTCATCATCCGGTAGAAGAACTCCAACGCATTTTTACTTTGTCCATTCATGGAGAATCCCATAATCATCGCATTCCAAGCCACAACATCTCGACCTTCCATGCAATCAAAAACACGTTGAGCACTCTCTAGTGCTCCACATTTCGAGTACATATCCACAAGTGCAGTCCTGGCAACAACGTCCATACTCAACTTATTCCTATCAATATACCAATGTATCCATCTTCCAGTATCCAGTGCTCCTGCCAATGCACAAGCGGAGAGAACACTCATCAGTGTGACCATATTCGGCTTCACATTCTCCTTTTGCATCCTTTCAAAGAATCTCATAGCTTCATTAATCCTCTTCTTGTGGACAAGCCCGCCAATTACTGTATTCCAAGATACCACATCCTTCTCCACCATCTCTTCAAAAAAACGAAGAACATCCTCTATCTCACCGTACTTCATATAACCACCCAAAACAGTATTGAATATTAATATATCCCTACCAGGCGCTTTATCCAAAAACTCTCTAGCAACATTAACATCCCCATTCTTCACATACCCTGCAACCATTGTATTACACGCAACAATATCCTTAACAGGCATTGCCTCAAAAATCCTTTCTGCCATCTTCATATCCCCATTTACATAACCCGATAACAATGCAGTCGATGACACTGCATCTTTAACTGGTATTCCATCAAACACTGTTTTAGCCATACCCATATCTCCAAAACCTCGATAAAACTCAATCAAACTAGTCCCCACGAAAACATCAACCTCCAAACGTAATTTAACCAACAACCCATGAACCCCTTGACCGTAACGAAGACAATGTAGATCACTACAAGCTCTTACAACAAAAGGGGATGTAAAATGATCAGGTACAAACACATTTTTCGCTCTCATTCGGTTAAACAACAAAAGGGCTTCATGGGGTTTCTGGGTTTGTTGAAACCCTCTTATCATAGTGTTCCAAACAAAGGAGTTTGGTTCAGTCATTTGATCAAACAATTGAGTTGCGTAGTCCATTGTGCCTAATATAGCACAATGGGTGATGAAGTTTCCAACTGCAAAGCTGCTTTGGGTTAACCCAGTTTGAATTATGTGTAAATGGAGGGTTTTTAAGTGTTTTAAGGTTTGAATTTTGGGTAATTTTAACAGAGATAAAACTAGTTGTTTGTGAGGTGTCTCTAGAGAATTCAGAATTCCTATCATGGAGTTACTGTTGCATAAGTGGTTCCTACCTTTTAATGGAATTACTGTTGTTGTCGGTGGGGAAACACTGGAGACAATGGTCGTGTGCCGGGTAACTCAGGATGAGTCCTGGTGATCAGAGCGTTAGAATGTGAAGAAAAATAAAATTGATTGTAAATAATCTGTCTCGAGTTTACAAATTATTTTTCAGCTAATGAATAATTCTAGGGTGTCTTCTGAGAAATCATTTTCTCAAAGGAACAATTAAGTTAACAATGCCACAAGTTCACCTCATTATCGCTGAGAAAAAAAAAAGCAAAGTGAAATCAAATAGCTAACAAATGGCTGGTTAGATTCAAAGTGGACAAGGTGCTTAGGCTGATTACAAATGGATTTTAGAGTTTGGCAAAAACAATAAGATCAGACCACTGTACATAACCAATGAGACAACATAAATACAATAATCAGTTCAACTTCCTACATCATCTTTGACGTCGATTTGATCCCCGTCTTCGGAGCAAGTAAATGCGACCATAGACCCATCTTTTACTGGGACCTGAAATGCATTGCTGCAGAAAATAAAACTTCAGTATTAGTACACAGTTTACATTTCCGGACTTCCACTAGTCATGACTAGCAAAAAGTATCCATTTTGATTTGCAGGCAAGTAGATCAAATATGATGTAACACTCGTCTTTGTTATTTAAATTCTTAGATACAAAAGGAGTTATCTTGGGAATAGTTTAACTCTAAGGGGGTGTTTGTTTTTGACTCTTACTTAACTTAGAGCTCTTACTCAACTTAAAACCTCTTACTCTCTCTTACTCGTCGACTTAGAGCCGTTTGTTTTTGCCTCTAAGTTCCTCCTCTAACATCTTACTCAAGTTAGTATTCTCTTACCCCAGTAAGCTGGCTGAATGGGCAGGTCTGATGGTAAGAGGCTCTAAGTCTGTTTTTGTCTCTTTTTTACCCCTCTCTATTCCCCTAATTCCTACCCCTAGTCCTTCTCCCACAAAACTATAAACAAATTTTTTTTCTTCACATTTTCTCCTCTCCTCTCCTCTCCTCAATTGATCAATTCACAGAGCTCTCTCTCGCCATCTCTATGGCCAACACAACCGCAGGTAACTTGATCTCTCTCACTGCTGCGTCTATCTCTTTCTCTCTCAATATTTTCCCCAATCCACAAATCAGATTGGGTTCTGTTAGGGTTTAAGTTATGATTTGGGGATTTAGGGTTTAAGTCAAGATTTGGTTACATTTTAGATGAATGTTTAAGTTCTGATTTGGGGAAGAATCCTTTGTGGGTTTTACTAAAAATAATCTCACCAGAAATGGGTTATGGGAATCCCCAAATTTTTAGTTAGAAAAGCAAACATTTTCAATCAAATTCAAAGTGTCTTTTACCTGATTGAAGAAAAATATGAGTTCAAGAGTTTGCAGTATCCTGTGTTAGGGCTCATTTAAGCTCCATAGTTCACAGCAGAGCCTTGTGGTGGATAGTTTCTTTATAGTTCTAATTTGGGGATACCATGGTTGTATTGTTGATTTATGTGAATGTTGTACTGTTGATTTATGTGAATGCTGTAATGTTGATTTGGGGATACCATGGTTGTTTTGAGATTGTTTTCTGATTTTACTACACTGTCCTAATTTACTATGTACTCTGATATGCTTCAACCTGCAAATTTGCTATTTTTGTGTAATTAATTTGAATATCTTCATTCAAATTTATGTCATTTTGATGAAAATATAGAAATAAATGATTTGTTCAGAGCTTGAATTCTATTTTGAATCAAACTGCATTACTATTTAGGTAGGGGTTTGCTTGTTGAGCTTGTGTTAGACTTGTTGCACTTTGTGATTGTTAGGATGCATTGTAACTGTTGTTAAAATGTGATGATTTTATTTATTCTTTGCAGATGATAATTCTCTCTTATTAAAGGTATTGTTATCAACCAAGTTGTTCATATGTGATGTTTTGACTCTGCCTTGCATTAGTGGTACACCTAAACATACCTCTGGTAACCTGCCATCTTTGATGCCAAATAAATTTAAGGTTTTGCTTCCACTTTCAGGGTGCATAGCTCCATAGAATATTATGCTTTTATCCGAGTTTATACTATGTTCTAAGGCCTTTTAGTAGCTTCTAAAGAATCTTAATAGCTTGTGTATTAATGAATCCGAACATATCCAAGTTTATAGCCACATTCCCACCTCTTCAATAAGTCTATAAATTGTTTTTATATTGCTTGTGTATTAAAGAGTTATTGATTTGATTTGTGGTGGTTCTTGACAGGTTTTGAACTCTCTCTGTATCATCTCTGAACTTTCAAAAGGTATCACAAATTTATTCTTTATAGATGACAATTCTCTCTTATTGTTGTACATGTTAATGATATACTCTTACAATTTGTTTAGTACTTATTAGTAGTATATTGTTTAGTACGAAGGAATAAATTGTAGTTTTCTAGTTTATTTAGGTACAAGTCTTTATATGTAATAAATTTGACATGTAAGACTATTTTATTACTGACATATTGTGATTTTTATACTTCAGATGCTTTTTAATAGAGACTTTCTTTTTATGTTTGATTATTTCAAGGATTTGCGGTTCATAGAGCAAGCTCAATATGAGATTGAAACTTATGGCACTAATGAGAGTGGCAATCTTAAATTGAGTTCATTCAGGAATATGAAGGAGAAAGGCATACAGGAATTCGAACGGAATGTCACCCTTTCATGTTTAAGAAACAACTGGTTCTATCACATAGGGAGAAGATGTGTTACGACATAGGGAGAAGATGACTTTGTTGTTTTCTAGTTTGATGTAATAAATTTGACATATAAGACTATTTTATTTATGAAATGGTGTTTGATTAAATTTGTTGTTGATAAATGTTTATTAGTTGTTATTTTGGTTGCTTGGAGCTAAAATATATTTGGCCTTACTATTATGTTTGAAGCTAAAATACATTTAGCCTTACTATTATGTTGTTATTTTTTTGTGTTATCCAGGTTATGTTTGTTTTTTGATGCTATCCAGGGTGTATGTGTTGTTATTTTTTATGTTATCCAGGGTGTATGTGTTGTTATTTTTTATGCTATCCAGGTTATGTATTGTAATATTTTGATATGATATCCAGGGTGTACGTGTTGTTATTTTTTATGATATCCAGGTAATGTGTTTATATTTTTGATATGATATCCAGGGTGTATGTGTTGTTATTTTTTATGCTATCCAGGTTATGTTTAATTTTTGATATGATATCAAGGTTATGGTCATATTTTTTTGATGGCTATATTTTTTATGTCGGAGGCAGGTGGGGGTTATGGTGGTGGGAGGTGGGAGGTGGGAGGTGGGAGGTGGGAGGTGAGAGGTGAGAGGTGAGAGGTGGAGGTTATGGTGGAGGGAATGGGAATGAGGTAGTATGGAGGTCATGCTTTAAACATGGAGGGGATGAATATTTGAGCTTTTATTAGGGAGGGGGGTAATTCAGTAATCTATGATTTTGGGGTTTTAAGTTAGCTCTAAGTGTTCTAAAAAAACAAACAGATTATCATCCAACTGTCATGACTTAGAGGTTGACTTAGAACTGAAACAGAAACACTCCCCTCTGACTGAACCTCTAAGTTGACTTAGAGAAGAGTTAGAACTTAGAGGCTTTACCTCTAACAAAAACAAACACCCCCTAAAGCTCTCTTATTTCCTCTTATTTCCTCTATTTACTGGCTTAATTTTCTCCAGATTGTAAAGTGCACGACTACCTTTGCCTCAAGTTTCTTAAGAAACAAATACAGAATTGTTGATAAATAATATGCTTGAACAAGCCTCACATATTATATATGGATAGTGGATACTTGAATAGAGAAAAACATTTTATCATTACCTCAACTTTGGGTCGGAACTCGAGGGAGCATTCACATACGTGACAGTCTGCTCTATGGGGAGTATGATTGGATCGATCTGCATTCAGAAATGCAAAAACCTGCAAAGTAATGCTAAGATGAGATTCTTTGTATTGGAGTACCAAGACAAATAAATTCTGTTAGACAAGAGATAATACCATAGCAACCTATTGGAGGGGCAATAAACACTGAGATTATAACTCACCTCTTCCCCACAGCTGGGACATGCGCCCTTCAGCGCTACTAAGTCATTCTTCCAGAGTCCTTGGAGTGCTCCGACTGTTAGATTGTAGCAAATCAAAACTATCAAACATGATAAATGAAATAAAATTTGCATCAAGTTTCAGCACAGAAGGTATTAAAGCAAATCAAGATGTTCTCCTCTCTATTTCAAAGCTATTAAAGTACAGCCACCAATCAATTAAGTTGTGGAAATGATACATTCATATACTTCCAACCCACTTTTCATGTCCCTCTCTGTCTTGCCTAGGATCATTTGTTCAAACATAATAGTTTTCCTAATGTTGTAGACTAGTGAGCAGATCCCATTCAAGAATATAGCACGAAGATTGCTAAGAATATAAAACTGATCTTCAGAAATGAGCAAATAAAACATTCATATTTCGAATCATTGGATAATCGGCATCCGGACCCCTATACTACCCTACACTATCCCATCCCAATAGAGATGCTCTAGTGCTCTCTTACATATTTTCGCAAACATAACGAAATCTTTGAGAAAGTTTACAATTCAAATCATGAGGTAATGAATAGATTTATGCACATTCACAATTTGCATTACAACATATCTCGCATAATCATATAGTATAACACTGCATTAACACAGTCCAAGTTTGACAATCTAGCTTAATTAAAATAAAATAATTACCAGAAGCTGAGGCAATTGGATAAGCTATCACAGATCCCACAGCTATGAAGAGAAACTTGTTCATCATCGCAATAATATCTAATGCAGACGTTGTACCGTTTGAAGGAAATCTTGAGTTGAACACGCCCTGATACGCCAGACCAATAGTGTAGAAAACAGGCACAAGAAAGGCTAAACTGCCAAACGCAAGAAACAGCATCCATACGCTCGCTAATGCAAAAAACTGTGAAGGATCTTCCTGCCCTACACCCAGTCATTTTCAATCTTCAAGTCGAATAAAACCTAGCGTTATGCAGTTAACTAAAAGGAATTAAATATGTCATATATGTAGATTTGTCAGTTAACATACATCACGGAAAAATAGTGACAACATTAAGCACGCAAGTGCAGGTTAAAGACTCTGAATAGGCTCATGAAAGACGGAATAAAAGTAGGGGGGTCAAGAAACTATTTTAAGGTACAGCAAATTTCCTCATATCAGATATTGCAATGCCCTAATTTACTCTCTAAAAGTGTTTTGCGTCTAAATTGTCCTAATGTTTTCTTTTTTTAACCCTATTACTTACTTTTTCACTTATTATTGAACTTAAAGTTCCAGAGGAAAATCCATTCATAGATAAACTAAGTACTGAGTCAACAAGGGTATAGATAAACTATTACTCACCTTTAAGGCATAGATAAACTAAGTAAATGAGTGAGAGAGCTTGGGAAAGTACTGAGTCAACAAGGAGGCTTAGAGGTGACTATTCTTCAAAGTGGAATCCATCCAGGACTACGGTTCTTAGTCCATGAAGGTAGGCGATAGAGTGAAAATAGTTAATACCTCCCACAGTCTCACTTCCATGAGTAGTTGTCAATTTATTGCATATGCAATTTATTCCTCCGTCAAAACACTATTGGCCATAGCCTCATAACTAGAAAGGTTTTCGCTAATACGTCATTCTCAATAAACCCCACCCTACACATGACTCGCCAACTCAACTATCCATTACGACGGGATATCAGAATCTCATAGCCCAAAAAATCAAACTAAGAATCGCCATCTGTCCTCACTCAATCCCAAACTTAAATATCTAAACATATAATGTACAAACAAACTTTATACTAACTGTAGAAATAAATAAGAGGAGAAGAATTAATTACTCATAAATTGATAATTAGATTACATCTTAGACTCTCTTTATATAATAGGGGATCTCTAAACTATTTCTATTCTTACTCAATGTGGGACTAAACAAGTATATGTGTAAATGCACACATATACTCTAACACTCCCCCTCACGTTGATATGGGCACAATGTGTTTGTATCAAGGTGGATAACAATAAGAAAGTAAAATAGATAATCCCTCATAAGGATACAATATCTCCCTCACATATAATGAAAATTAAGGCTCCCCCAAAAACTGATAAAACTTCTTCTAGACAATCTTTTGGAGCAGCAGAAATACTTCAAAGCTTCATATCTATACACCTAAAGAAATAACATCTCTACTAACTTGCAATCCGGGCCGTTCGTGAGCAAAATCTCGCAGATCGAGACCTTTTTAGACTGCTTGTATCTATTATGAGTTTTAAAATTAAGTCTCAGCCGTCGGATTCAAAGCAAAATTTCTGTAATCGATTGTAAAACATCAAATCATTTGGCAAAATTCCCTTTTTTTAGCACACCCTTTCTCTCTTCAACTCTTTCCCTGATCTCCTCTCCCTCTCAACCATATCTCATCTTTCTCCAACCCTCTCTCTAAAACACTCCCAATACTTCTAAACCCTCTGTTCTCTTATTGTTCAAGCTTCAAATCCTAAAAGAGATAAGATCGTCACCTCTACATCTTCTTCTCCCGTTGTCAAAGTAATCATCTCTCCTTTCCTCATTATCCAATCTGTTTTTGTTTATTAGGTTATCATTATCATCATCAATTGATAATGTTAGATTGTTTAGAGAAAGGATGATTTTGTGATTGGGTGTTGGATCGGACTTGAATCTACTATTGGGCTTGGGTATCTCATGCTTGATTGGTTTTTTTTTTGTTTTTTTTTATTTTGATGTTTGCTGTGATTGTTGGTAGTTGTAGATGATTGGGTCAATTTGGAATTGAGTGAGTTAGGGTTAGAATAACAACCTAATACTGATCAATATCAAGAGAGAAAAAAGATTGTTTATGTTTGTCTCATTATATTTTTCGAATGTTGACAATGTGTTTTTCTTTTTCATGTAGAGGGTTCCTAGAATCAATTTCAGAACTGACAATGAACCATTCAAGGTTTGATACATGGTACTTCCATTCTTGTTTTCAACGTATGGGTTTCATTTGGCAATTAGTTTTTTTATGTCTGATTCTGAAATTTGCAATAAAGGTGGCAATAAAAGGGTTTACGACAAAGATTGTCCACATGATGAAGGCGGAAGGGTTGTTTGAAACTCAGGGAGGTTCGATCATCATGTCTCAGGTAACCAAAGTTTATAAAAATTTATTCAAGTGTATTGGTAAGTCAAAATTAATTTGTATTTGAATTTAACGATATTCTAATATAACTATATGGAGAATGAATTAGGACCTTTGGAGAACCTATATGGCAATCCTGGTCGTGAATATACGAAATGGGCAGCAGACTTGGCTGTCTATTTTGGCACAGGAGTTCCATGGATTATGTGTAAGCAAGATGACACACCTAATCCGATTGTAAGCGTTCCTATACTTTGGAACCATTAAAATGATTTCTCTGAATTATATTTTCAATCTTACTTCATGTTTCCAACTTACGGTTCTTGATCTTGCACCAGATTAACACTCGTAATGGTTTCTACTGCGATTATTTCTCCCCAAACAAAATATATAAGCCTAAGATGTGGACTGAAGCCTGGACTGACAGGTAAATTTCCATACCAAGCACAGTTTATTCTTCTCGTAGGTTTCCGGTTTATAAATCAGAGGCTAATAGTTTTCCTTTATTCTTGTTTCTCATGCAGGTTTACAGCGTTCGGGGGCACAGTTCCTCGCCGTCTAGTGGAGGATTTGGCATTTTCAGTTGCCAGGTTCATACAAAAAGGTGGATCATTCATTAACTATTACATGGTAAGCTTTTTATAGTTCTATATAAATTGACTCAAATCAATCCTGAATCATCTAAACAAACTCTATTTTATCTTTCCATAACTTTAGTACCACGGAGGCACAAATTTTGGGCTGACATCAGCTTGTCGTTTTATACTTTATAGCAACTAGCTATGACTATGATGCTCCAATTGACGAATATTGTATGTAAACAGGTTTAATTATCTAAGGAAACATGGTCCTCAAATTCTAAGAAAATGTACAAAAAACTTGAAATTCTAGGAGTACAAATGTATACGAACTAAGGCTGGCCATTCTCTTCCAGAAAATGTTTTGTTAAACGATTATCAGTCATAATCAACGCTTATCCTATTTTTTCTAGAAAGCAGTTTCTGGTCCAGATTACTTTATTCCTCTGGCTCCTAATAATTACTTTGGATTAAACAATTGGGATTTTCAGTTAGGTTCACGAAGATTTATACATGTACAACTTTCAAATTCTGATTTCTACTCCTTCCAGTAGCTAAATCTGGAATACTATAAACATTTTGTACTTCCTATTAGTCCGTTTCTACCCCCTTTTATGGTGTACCTGAAGTGAGAGAGTACCATTTAATGTACACTATAGAATGATGTCCCTCAAGTTTACTATCTATGCATTCTTGTGTTTCTAGGATTACTAAGGGAACCCAAATGGGGACATTTGAGAGATCTTCACAGAGCAATAAAGTCCTGTGCTTTCACTTGGTCCTTCTCAACTGGTTAGCTTCAGCTCACAGAAGCTTAATCATACCACCATAAAGTGGTTTTGAAACTAACTCTCTTGAACTATTTGATAACCAGGCTCATGTATTCAACTATCACGCAGGGGGATGTGCAGCGTTCTTGATGAACTCCAACTCTAAATATTATGCTACTGTGAATTTTAGAAGCATGCACTACAACCTGCCTCCATGGTCCATCAGCATCTTACTTGACTGCAAGAACACTGTTTTTAACACTGCAAGGGTGAGAAGTTTCTTCCTGAGTTCATTGCTTTGCATGTTTCCACCTTTCTATGTTGAAGTCTAGATGAAACTGGTAAAATAAATCTGACCAACGTCCTCTTCTTAAAAAACATGAGATGCATTTTGTCAATCTTTCCATTTAAAAAATTTAGAGACTTTTATATTCTTTACTCATGATTGAGGATCTGCCTCTTGATTTGATTTGATATTATTTTTCTTAATTCCACACTTCAAAGCAAATAGATGTTATCCTAGTTAAATTTTCAAATATCATAAATTTATTCTCTTGGTATGTATTCAACGACTACTAAGGACTTCCTTTGCTGAAATCATGAATGAAACTTCTGACATAAAATCTGATTACCTTAACAGAGTGGCTCTCAAAGCTCATAAATAAAGATGGCACCAGTTCGTGAAGGGTTCCTTTGGCAGTCATACAAAGAAGAGAGTGCCTCCTATAATGAAAATGCAATCATAAAGGTTGGGATGATAAAACGGATAAATCTCACCAGAGACGTTTCGGATTATTTGTGGTATTCGACAGAGTTAATAATAGGAATACTAAGGCACATTGACAAACGTCATAGGACCATTTGTTTTTACAGTAGGGTTTTTGAAGTTACAATTAGGATTTCTTCTCTCATATTTGGAAATTCGAATTACCCCATTGTTTCCCCCCTATGCAGGTATTTTCTCCTGTTATTGAGTTTAGTAGTCTCTTTGAGTGTAATCTACTTTGGGGTTTATGAAATTTCAGATTAAATTAGTTTAGCTGTATTAGATATATATTTGTGGAGCACTAATTGTAGAAAAACTGAAACTCAATTGGTTTTACGCACTTTAGTATCGTGGGTATCTGAGGAAGCCATGTTTTAATAGATATGGAATGTAAAAATCGTATATTTTAGTGTTATATATTGATGATTGACTTGCATTAAATACTGATTCTATACACAATTAATCCCTAATTAATTACTGAACATAACGGCCTAGCATGTGCGATAGCGCGCGCCTTAGTGCTCGTATCCCTTGTGAAATCGGCGGCTGTAATATCCCGACTTGCCATTTTTCTCACACGTACTCGTGAAATCGGCGGTACCTACCGACTTTCCAGTTTTCCCACTCGAGGGTAATGTATATATCTTGAAATAACACTGAGGTAAGAGAATTAGTCAAGGAAGAGGATCACTCGAGGTAATGTAGAGGATTGATAATCAATTGAGGAAGGGAGAAAAAAAAATCACTCGAGTAAGAAGAAACACTTAAGGACAGAGAATTTTACTCTAGAAAAAGAAAATCACTTTAGGAAGAGTGAAATCATAACCGTGGTGGAAGGAATTTAACATCTTCACCCGATCCAAAGAAAAAAATCGCATCTTGCGCTAGGAAAAGATTGCAACTCGATTTTGTAATTTATATTTGTGTATTTGGCGAATAAGAAAATTACTAGAAGAAAGAGAATTGTTCTAGGAAAGAATCACTCGAGGAAAGAAAATTACTCAAGAAAATAAACAAAAAAACTCATGATCGAGGTGGAAGGTAATTTAACAACTTCATCCAATCCAATTTGAGAAAGTCGCATCTCGCGATGGGAACCAAATAAAAAAAGAAACGCCTTTCACAAAAATCAAGAAAACAAATTGAGCTGTTGGGGTGGGGTTCAAATACGACTAGATCATCAGGGATTACTGGATTTGAATTAGATCATAGTTGACAACATTAATAGATCAATATGTTATCAAGAAAACAAATTGAGCTGTTGGGGTGGGGTTCAAATACGACTAGATCATCAGGGATTACTGGATTTGAATTAGATCATAGTTGACAACATTAATAGATCAATATGTTTTGTCACTACACCATACTTCTCCACCAACTCCTCAGTAGCATAACTTAAGCATGAAGCAAATAACCCCACACACGAGATTGTGGATGTTCCACGACGAAAAATAACTCAAAATAAGAATCCTTAAATTGATAATTATATTACATCTTAGACTCCCTTTATATAATAGGGGCTCTCTAAACTACTTCTATTTTTACTCAATGTGGGACTAAACAAGTATATGTGTAGATGCATACATACACTCCAACACTACCAGTTGGATCATTTAATACGGTCATACAGGTACGCCCTCACCTCCCACAAAGTACAAACTCTAATACATATATCAATCAAAACATTTGGAGCTTAAAAAAAAAATTACCTCAGCATCTGCATATGTGGACTGTTTCCTAAGACTGCAACGAGGATATTTGACAACCGATTTGGAACCGTACCGCCTCAACTTTAACTATTTACAATAACATTTGAAATACTCAAATGAAATAAATAAAAATGTACAAGTGTATGATTTTACCTCTACTTTATCAAACATATCATCAAGAATCAACGGTTTCCCGCTATAATACGCATCGCGTGCCTGTACAACCAAACATGCATAAGAGATTAGAATTTGAAATTTAAAAAACCTAAAAGATGCAATTCTAGCCGTAGAACTTACTTGACGATATAGAGCTTCTAGGGTTTCTTTACTAGCGGTCTCAATGGGTCCAACGAATATACACGAGGGAGGTTCAACTATAGCAAAGTCCGAACGAGAACAGTGTACGTTGATCTTCATCGAGATTCTTCCAATTCTGATTAGCTGAGGTGGTGGTGCGATGGTGGTTCTTGAGAGGTCGAACGTAGGAGAGAAAGTGTTCGTGGCTGCCATGAGAACATGAGGTCGAGTGGTGTGAGTGTGGCCGTTAAGCTCAGCCACATGAATACGGTTTACTTCTCTATTAGGATGTTACACACTTGGTCGTATCTCGAGAATAATTACATTAGAATAATAACAAGGCCCACAAAGAGTCCCCGGCATAAACATGACAGAAGTCAAAAGGAGATATATATCCTATCTCCAAATGATTAGAAACAATAATGGATGAAAAGAATGGACGCCAATTTGTAGAATTATGACACGGCACGCAACATATGAACATGTATGATTCAAGGCCCAAATTGTAACAAAAAATTATAAACAATAGTTTATGCTTACTTTTAAGCCTAGGTTGAACCACTAAATTACAAACAAAAAATTATAGGCGGATTCAATCGTGCTCTTTGTCAATCTGATAATCATATAAAATTTAAACTCCTTCTCTGTCCTCAAGGGTAGGGCTAGATATCGGTCGGGTTGGACGGGATTTTAAGAGTGCCCAATCTCAACAGTGACTTTGGTCACTTTGCCCATGACTAACCTGTAGGGACTTGTCATTCGAACTAGAGTAACAACGAACTAGTGCAATGCCAGACTCACGCACAATATGCATAACATAACATAACATGCACCCTATCAATATGGACACTGTAAGGGCCTATTCCAAATCTCGAGCTTAAGTCTCTCTATTCAACCATCATACATTTACTCGACCTCGTCAACATACACGTGGCACATTTATGGTGTGAGGGCTTATTTCCAATCCTTGTACTGAATACAATATGCGAGCTCACATAGTTCGAGAAAGCATACTGACAACAAATCAAATATTGAAGACAAGAAGATCGTAATACAGACGTCTTTACCTACAGTTCGAAGATATTGAAGCATCCTATAACTTCGCACTGCAGAAGATACTCCTCCACTTATCAACAAATCGTATACATACGAACATCACAAGAGATCGTATCTTCTCCAACGGTCTGAAGTTACAACTAAGAGTATTAATAGATCTGTTACAGATCAACAAGTATCAAGGCGTTACAAAAGACCTCATAAAGACTCACCAAATACGGACGACCAAATCGTACATCATCAATGTAACCAACGGTTATATTATAAGACCTATAAAAAGAGACCTGGAGATCAGAATCGAGGTAGCTATTATCACTTACAGAACTCTTAGAGAAAGTCATCCCTATCAAAACTCAGATATTCAATCTCTTTCTCTTTATAATAGCTAACATCTTTATAAACACCATTCTTTCAGAAATCCTCATGAGAGGTCGTAGTTTTTAACCCATTCAAGGGTTTTCCACGCTAGAACTTGTGTTAATTGCTTCCAGTTCCTAGCTAATATTCATATTTCAAGGGTGTAAGGCACTATCTTCGTCCAATACGAAAATAAACTATTACATTTGGCGTCGTCTGTGGGAACCGAAGCATACACTCAGCGTTCTCCGATCCAGTTTTTCATATTCATTTTTTGGTGGATGGCAAATCTAGACGCTAACGTCCTGCCTGACGCTGCTGAGGGAGTGACGGACTTACAAAATACCGTGCAAGCAAAAACCGAGCGATGAATAGAACTTGAGAAGCAGCTCGCCAACATGCAGAGCACGATCAGAGCACTTCAAGATAAATTAACAGCAAATCCAAGACCGAGGAACGCTCTGCCTGCAACCTCGAGGATATCAGTCCATGATCGCTTGGGAAATCGAGGCAAAAATCTAGCGCTTCCACAAATTCTGCAAGAACCAGTTCTACCTCAGAGTCATGTCAATCTACCATTACCCGCTGGGGCGATAATAAATCTTTAACAACAAGAGGAACAAAATAGAGAAAAACCTTGAGTTTCAGTCTATGACCGCATGGGATAAGAAATAGGAGAGCATAACCAACCAGGAGGACAAGTAACAAGATGAGCTGTCACGTCTCGACAACATCTCATTCCGGAACAGGTGGACAAACGCATCAAGGAGCTGTTAGACACTCAAATACTCACTGAAAGAAACAGTTATACTAAATTACAGAAGAGCCCGCTCGCACAAGAGTTGCTGGACGAGGAAGTACCCACCAGTTTTCATACTCCGAAGATTCAGAAATACAAGGGGAGAGATCCTGTGAAGCACATCCAAGAATTTTAGGATTTTCGGGGCTGCATTCGACATCCAATCACATCCTCTGCCATCTCTTCCCGACTAGTTTAAAAGGCGAACCTCTACGATGGTTTCACACACTCAGTGAAGGATCTATCTTTACTTTCGAACAACTTCGCAAACTGTTTGTCAAAAACTATTTGCACAATAAAGACAAGGAGGATAGTCTTTACTCTTTGTTCAGCCTCAAGCAGACACCAGATGAAAAATTAAAGACATTTACCAGGAAATTTTTTGGACTAGCTCGAAAAATTGCCAACCTCGATAAGAAAATCACAATCTCCGCTTTCGCCAATGCTCTACTCGTGGATGGACGAGTCAAGGATCACCTGGCTCTCAACAAGCCACTGATGTTGGAGGATATAATTGAGAAGGTCAGCAACTTTATTGACCTCGAGCGACTGACAACTGAGAAACCAAAAACTCAACGCATCACTCTATCCACCAAAGATCATCCCGAAGAAGCGATTCAAGTCCTATGACGATCGAGCACGCCAAGGACGAAAGAAGCCAATTTCGTGCATACCACAATTAACAACTACTCTTGCGGACTTATACCCGCTGATACAAAAAGATGAATTCTTCATAAATGCCAATACTCTTCTGCCCATACCAGGAAAGCCATAATGTATTCACCACCAGATTCAACATCATGACACGGAGCAGTGTTTCGCACTGATATTTCTTCTCCAAAGTATATTTGCACAAGGTTGAATACTTGAGTATATTGTTGACATCGAAAGTTATAAGGATGGCAGCTACAAGACTGACGCCAAGATCGTTCAAGTTGACGAAACAAATGTAGAAAAACACTTGTACTTCATCGAGACTCAGAAAATCAACAACTCCAACAGATCCAACCGTAGGCACGTCGGACAATGCCATGATCTGACAATGGCAGACAAAGAAGCTTGCTTGTTGCCAAAATCCAGCAGTCGGCGAGCTGGGATTTCTTTCGAAGACTGTGACGTTCGTCGCGCCAACTTTCCACACCACGATGCTCTCGTTATCATGTTAAAGATGAAGAACATAGTTCTACATACGATGATGGTTGATACCGGCAACAACATCAAACTAATTTTCCAGAGCACAATCGACCAAATGGGCTTATCAGACAAGGTTGAACCGAGTGACATCAATGTCTCTGGATTCAACGGCTCTATGGAAGAGGGCGTGGGGAAAATCACACTTCCCATCACAGCCGGGTCAGTCACACTTGACATAGTTTTCTACGTCATCAAGGCCAAATCCCGTTACCTGGGCATCATGGGACGACCATGGTTGCATAACATGAAAGCTATTCCCTCCACATATCATCAGGCATTATGATTCGATTGGAAAGGAGGGATCTATGAAATCAAAGGAAGCCAGAAATTGGCTCAAGCTTGCGATAATACTATTTCCATTAAAACTAAGCCTGCTACAACAACTCCTGCATAACAATTACAGCAGTCAATTCCAGCAGAGCCTCAGTTGTCAAGCATCGAACCAACAGAGTACGTCGAGATCAGTGGCACACACAGAGGAACTCAAATTAGAACTCTCTTAAGCACGGAGGAACGCTCGAATCTCATACAGTTCCTCACAGAGAACAGTGACGTCTTTGCGTGGACGTTTCATGAAATGTCAAGGATCGATCCAGCTATAGCATGCCACAAGATAAGGTTAAAAGATAAAGCAGAACCGGTCAAACAAAAGCAACGAACTCTAGTACCAAAACTACGAGACAAAGTGAATAAAGAGATCGAAAAATTAATTAAGGTCAGTTTTATTCGCAAAGCTATTTACCCGGATTGGATCTCGAACATTGTCGCAGTCCCAAATATGAAGGGCAAAATCAGAGTCTGTGTTGATTTCACGGATCTCAATAAGCATACTCTGAAAGATTGCTTTTCACTTCCAATCATCAATCATCTGCTCGATTCTACAGCAGGGCACGAACTCCTCTCAATGATGGACGCTGCATTAGGATATATTCATATACCACTTCTTCCTAAAGATCAAGATAAGATTGCGTTCATCACTGAACAAGGTCTATATTGCTATAAAGACATGCCTTTCGACCTGAAAAATGCCGGTGCCACCTATCAGAGATTGATGAAACAAATGTTTAAATACCAACTCGGTAAAACAATGGAGGTCTACATTGACGATATGCACTGCAAAAGTCTCAAGAAAGAGGACCATCTATCAGATTTACGAGCAACTTTCAAGATTTTGTGATTTTACAAGATGCGTTTAAATCTTGAGAAATGCCAGTTTGGTGTGCAATCTGGAAAGTTTTTGGGCCATTTAATAAGCAAAAGAGGCAGTGAAGCTGATCTGTCAAACATACGAGCTCTCTTAGCTATGCCTTCACCAAATACAAAGAAGGACGTTCATAAACTAGTTGGGAAGATTGCAGCACTCAACAAATTTGTATCCAAATCATCAGACAGATCTCGACCTCTATTCAATCTGTTAAGATAGGGTACATCACGAGGTAAATCGTAAAAAAATCCAGAGATCGAATAAACAGACCAATACGAAGTGGCTTTCCTCGAACTCAAACATTATTTGGGCAAACCACCAGTTATGAGCACACCAGCAGATGGAGAAGAACTTACAATATACTTAGCTATCATGGATACATCTCTCAGCTCCGTTCTTCTCCGAATCGAAGAAAAGACTGAGAAACCAGTCTATTTTATCAGTAAAACTCTGACTCCCGCTGAAATGAGATACACAAAAATTGAGAAGCTTCTTCTCGCTCTCGTTTATACATCCCATAAATTAAAGAAATATTTCCAAGCTCATATTATTCGTGTTTTGATGAACTATCCCCTCTGCGAAATCTTATCCAAGCACAAAAAATCTCGACGTATTCAACAATGGTCAGTAACACTTGGGGAGCACGATATACATTACGAACCACGTCATTCCAAAAAAAATCAAGCTGTAGCAGATTTTATAGCAGACTTTCCAGTAGAGGATCCTGATTGGGAAGAATATTTTATTGGTCAAAAAGATGAATCGCTCACGGACCAGTCAGAAGATAAATCAGATTGGATAACAAAGAAAGGTTGGCAACTTTTGACCGACGGCTCCGTCGGGCCAGCCAGATCAGGAATTGGAATTGTCTTTATTACTCCTTCCAATGATCGGCTCAAAAAATCCATTCGCCTCAATTTTGAAGTATCCAATAATGAGGCAGAATATGAGGCATTAATTCATGGCTTGAACATGGTACTCACACTGGGTGTATCAGAGCTCTCTGTCTACACAGATTCGTTACTAATCGTCAACAATTACACAGGCGTATATCAAACCAATGGGAGAATGGTCGACTATGCTGCTGCAATGGTCGAACGAATGAACAAATTTTAGACAATTTCTTTAGAGCATTTCCCAAGGGGGGAAAATAGATATTCAGATGCACTCGCTTACCTTGCTGGAGTCCTTGGGTCAGAAGCTCGTTACTTAAAAATTAACGTCATTTCTAACCCCAGCATTAACGCCATCATGTCCAGCACCATTAATACTGGAGGCATCGAGGAGATCTAAGATGATTGGAGACAACCTTTCATTATATACATTGGACTTCAAAATAAATTCGACGGTCTACTTCCTGAGGATTCTGCAGAGCGGCAGAGATTAATTGACAATGCTCGAAGATACATTGTTTAAGACAATCTCCTATACAAAATTTTGGTCACTGGTCCATACCTTCTTTGTCTATATGACAAATAAGCACAACAATTCTTGCACGATCTACACGAAGGTACGTGCGGATCCCATACAGCAGGACAATCTCTTACAAACAGAGCTTTAACTCAAGGAATGTTTTGGCCTAAGATGAAAGCACAGGAAATCAAATATGCTCATAAGTATGATGCTTGTCAGCAGCATGGGCCTAAAATACGAGCTCCAACACTCAAGCTGCACTCGAGCCATGTCACTTGGCCATTCAGACGATGGGCTCTCGATCTCGTAGGAGAGTTTCCTACAGCACCAGGAAAACAAAAACATTTGTTGGTCGCTACAAATTACTTTACTAAATGGGTAGAAGCAGTCCCGCTGTGCCGAACCCGAAAAGAATCTGGGATAACATTATTATCCGATTCGGCAGACCACACATCATCAGAATTGATACTGGACCACAGTTCATTGGCTCCAAAATCGTCGCATTACTCAATGAGTACAACATCATTCATTCCCCATCCAATCCTTATTATCCACAAGGAAACGGACAAGCTGAGATTACTAATCAAACTATTGTGGATGGCATCAAGATGCGTTTAGACAACAAAAAGGTGAACTGGGTGAACGAGTTACCACATGTACTTAGGGCCTACCGAACAACTCCCAGAACAACAACAGGCTGTACTCCATTTTTACTGGCCTACGGGACTGAAGCCATCATTCCAACTCAATATCATCATCAAATACGTGATCACGAGATGACAAATGAAGAAAACGAATTTCAGATCGCATGCAATCTGAATTTGATTGATGAAACACGTGACAAAGCCATTGTTAATCTGGGAAGATATCATCTTGCTTTATCCCGATCCTATAACAAACGCGTTCGACACAAAGAATTCAAAGTTAAAGACCTCGTTCTCAGATAAATCCAACAACATCGCAAAGCACCCAATTCTAGAAAGTTAGCAGACAATTGGGAAAGTCCTTTTATCGTAATTGGCACAAGTAGTTTAGGATCCTACTATCTCAGTACATATAAAGGTGTACCTATACCTAATCCGTGAAATACCCATCATGTTGTAATATCCGATATTATTTAATAAAGTACTTTTTCATCATCATCTTGCAAGTCTCCTCAATTCAAGCATTTCTACCTATTTCCATCTCTACCGGAAACTTACTTCAACATAGTTATTCAAATATACACGTAATCCGAGGGTCGCTTATTGAGTCAATCAATTCGATCTGGCAGAGACGCACTATACAACTATTCAATATTCAAGATATCTTATGACAGTCGCTTATTGATACGCTCAATTAGACTTGTGACTGAGACCTACAACATAACTATTCAAATATACACGCTCTCTGAGGGTTACTTATTGAGTCAATCAATTCGATCTGGAAGAGATGCACTATACAGGTATTCAATATTCAAGATATCTCATGACAGTCGCTTATTGATACACTCAATTCGACTTGTGACTGAGACCTACAACATAACTATTCAAGCATACACGCTCTTTAAGTGTTGCTTATTGAGTCAATCAATTTAATCTGGCAGGGACGCACTATACAGCTATTCAATATTTAAGATATCTCATGACATTCGCTTATTGATACGCTCAATTCGACTTGTGACTGAGACCTACAACATAGTTATTCAAGCATACACGCTCTCCGAGGGTCGCTTATTGAGTCAATCAATTTGATCTGGCAGAGACGCACTATACAGCTATTCAATATTTAAGATATCTCATAACAGTCGTTTATTGATACGCTCAATTTGACCTATGACTGAGAATTACAACATAGCTATTCAACTATACACGCTCTCCGAGGGTCGCTTATTAAGTTAATCAATTCGATCTGGCAGAGACGCACTATACAGCTATTCAATATTCAAGATATTTCATTACGGTCGCTTATTGATACGCTCAATTCGACCTGTGACTGAGACCTACAACATAGCTATTCAAATATACATGTTCTCCAAGGGTCACTTATTGAGTCAATCAATTCGATCTGGCTGAGATGCACTATATAACTATTCAATATTTAAGACATCTCATTACCGTCACTTATTGATATGCTCAATTCGACCAGTAACTGAGACCTGCAACATAGCTCTTCCAGTATACACGCTCTCCAGAGGGTCGCTTATTGAGTCAAACATTTCAGCCTGGCCGAGACACGCTATACAGCTATTTAACATTCAATGCATCTATTTACGGTTGCTTATTGACTTGTTCAATTCGACCTATACAAAAGAGAATACAACATCGCTGCAATCATATATCTCTACATGGTCGTTTATTGGTTCACCCAATTCGGCCATACATAGGGATAATAAAGCAAAACATTTTTTTACTCAACGTTTGTCATTTTTTCTACAGCAAAGACATATTTACACTCTGTCTGATTACAATTAACTATTCTTCACTCTTCGGGCATACAACATTCAAACTTTCCCCAGGCCCAGACGAAGGAAATGCAGGGAAAGGTATAGCCGCATCAACTATAGTAGAAGACGCATTCAGCAGTTCCATAACTCTCAGCATAAGATTATCTATATAAGATAACCGCGCTAGCTGCATATCATACTTCATGCCGTGTTCAGTTGAAGCAACCAAGATAGAATCACGCTTTTATCGTAAATTCTTTACATCAGCATGCAATATAGGCATAGTGCGCAATGTAACATTATCCGCAATCAACAGCGTAGCTTCATAAAACTCAGCCTTCACCTTGTTTAGCTCATTGTCAAGATCCTTGCATTGATCTGCCAAAAACTTTTTATCCTGTAGCAACGAATCCCTATATTGCTTCGTTATCTGTACACTACGCTCCATCTCCTGCTTTAGATATTGCAACTTCTCACATAACCCCTGACAATACTCGTTATCGCCTTCAGATGCACCCACCAACCTTTGTAACTCCTTACACTTTAGATCAAGCTCCTCATAAACCACATTACCATCCAGACACTCCATTTCCAAGGCTTTCTTTTCTCGCTCTAGATCGGCGATCTGTGTGTGATACTGATTGATGGTTTCGTTCAGCTCCTGATCTATCTTTGTACATGCTTCTTGGTGAGTTCTGGCTTGGTCACTTTTTCTCTGACAAGAATCTCGAGCCTCACGCAAATTCCAGCTCAGCTTTTTCAGACGATCTCGCATATTTCAAAGTTCAGCATCTTGCTTCTTTAACAGATTAGCTTTATCTGTTACTGCCCATTTATGATACAACATATCAATCTTCTATTTTTCAATTAAACTTGACAGATCGAGCACTTATTGGTTCGCAGTCATGGTTTCCAATTTTTTCTTCTTTAAAGAATCTTTCCACAGTTCGGTTTCATTATTAGCAGCCTGTATCTCTGTATCCTTACATAACAACTCTACAGTCACAACATTTAGCCAACTCTGTGCATCTAACATATCCGCCTCAAGCTTCGAGTTCAAACAGGTCGTAGCTTCAACTGCCAACAAACACTGCTACAATTTTGTAGTCTGTTCATTATTTGATACGGATAAAGCAGACAGTTCGTTCTGGTTATTGTCTCCAGCCTAGAAAACACAGATGAAAAATGGCATACATCTATCAACAGATATTCATACAAGTAAGACATATCATTCAAGAAACATTTATTAAGATATGGTTTTATTTCTACAACTACATACACAGATCAACTACATTATGCAAAACACAATTATATACCACAGTTCGGTTGCCTTATGGTGGAGCCCTACTACTACTCACATCTACTTGCAGAGGTTCATCAATGATTAAGACATCTTGATGACGAGCCTTATGCCGTTTGTGAGGTAATAGATCCTCAACCTCCTCCTCCTCAGACTCATTAGCTCGCGGTGTCGAGGTTGAAGCTCCCCCACCCTCTTTACCTTTTTGCAAACCACATATTTTCGACCTTATCATTCTCTACTTTAATATCTTTGCCACAGCTCGAGATATAGCGTCTAAATTCATTTTCTATTCTCGCGAGCTCGCCCCCATAAAATACGATCACATCGGCCATCTGACATTCGTGATCTTCTTTACCAGAACGTTTTCCCCGCTTTAGAGTAAGATACCTCTTCAAATGCGATTGGGACACTTGCAGACGTTTCTGCGTATTTAGTAAACGCACTTCTAACAACTTCACTCTCTTCTCCGAACTCTGCAACAACTTATTACACTCCACCTTTTGCCTCTCCAGACATGCATTATGATCCTTACATCGCTTCAGTTCGTCCTAAGCATGCTTCAGATCATTTTCTAATTGTGCCTGGACCCTTCTATCTTCCTTCTTTATATTGAAGAAAAGGATCCTCGCCATTCTTCACCCCTACAAAAGTTAAGCTCATCAGGCAATGAACCTACACCACCCCATATGATGGATACACCAGCCCGAGCTAAACATCTTTTTGCCTCTATACTATGACGATTACGCGCTTTTTACGTTAAGAATTTCACCCGAGCTGGATCTGGCATTACACCTCTCTCAGATAACAATTCTAAATAGGCCTCCTTCAACCCCCGCTCACTATCAACTTTGGCCTCAAAGTAAAGTGTCAAAGACATTAACGACCTCTGACACTTTAACGTATCACTCTCATCTACGAACTGCTTATCCTTAAGGAATTCTCGGAATAAGACAAACCTATCGCTCTCTTTCCGCAAAACCTCATCCCTCTCAATTTTTATCTTCCCATATCTACATTGAAGCTCGAATAACTCCTTAAAGGTGTTGTCAAAATTAGACTTATGAAGACGTCTCTCATATTCAAGTTTATTGTATACCTGTTGAGTGCGATTGATGGAATCCCTTGTTCGACTCAAGGCCTTCTCCATCTCGCTCATTTTCCCCCTCAAACGAACTACCTCCAACATGCAAATTATACATTCACCATCAAAACAATATATATCAACAGCAACCGCAAAAAATTCATGTTTCAGCAAAAATTGTTCTATCATCGATACAAAGGAAAAATTCGACCAGACAAGTCTCAAAACTATGTTACAGCTATATAATCAAGAATTAGCTCATGCTACCTCCTTGGTCGTATCATCAGCCACTGGAGGGGCAGGGGTATGCTCAGAAGGCCGATCAGCCACTGAAGAGGCATCCTCCTCTGGGAAAATTATCTCACCATACTTCCCAGTAATAGCAAGATTGACATCATCTTTCCTTGACCTCCAGAAGTAAAATGCCTGAATCAAACTATTTCGAGCCGCCACCACACTGTCGAGAGCTTTTTTACCATCAGCTTTAAGCTCTTCCTTCAACACAGCACTCTCTGTCTCGAACTGCTTTTTCTGCAAAGTTTTCTCATGCTCCACCTGCTCCAACCATAAAGCCTTCTGTTTCTGCAACTGCTCACATAGCGCAGTTCGCTCCTTCAGCTGTTCAGTCAATGATGATTTCTCTGCATCATGCTCGGCACGCTCCGCAGCAGCTACCTTCAACACCTCCACGACCGATCGCCAAGCAACAGAAAGCTGCACCACAAATACAACAAAATAGTATTATAGATCGGATAATTACTTAAACATATATAATCATCATGCATACCTGTGATATACTGGATTGAATTTGAGTATCTAGGCGTATTGGATCACGCTTCGCCAACTCTAGCGCCTCCTGCTCTACCGCTTTGAGATTGGCCCCCTTTGAAGAAGCTCGGCTATCTTTCCCGGACTCTTATTTTTGCTTCTTCAGAGGAGGTGCCACATTTACAGCAGCATCCACCACCTCAGTCTCCACATGCATCTTCTGCACAAGAGCTATTTGCTCAAAAATGGGCAATAACTTTTTTCTTCTAGATCGTCAATTTTGGATACTCGAAGTACCCGCAGCACAGGCAGGAATCTCCGTAATGTCATCAAAAACAGAACCAGAAGTAGGCATAGCTCTATTTTGATGAGCTCCCTACACTTTTCCAACTATAGAGTTCAGCCTCTTATCTCTACCGATACCTAGTTCTCCAAGAACTTTGTTCAGTTTGTTTCCTTCTCGACTAACGACGTCGAACAGACTCGACGTATCAGCAACACCTTTGGGATTAGGCTCTGCCAAATCAACAATAAACTATGTTAGCAGCTCGTAATAAGTTAAAAGACGAACTACAGGCAGATTGAAGACACTTACTCTCGTTAAAATTCTTATATATAAGCTTGAGCGCCAGTTCCCCAGGCAGCATACAATTACCCCTCACCTTCACAAGATGGTCGCACCAGGGTCTCCCAGCAGATACCAAATTAAAGAATTTCAGCCTCACCGAATTACTAAATAAGTATCCGCTCTTTCGATCTTTCATATATTTAAACTTATAGAATTTTAAGACATCGTCCGCAACGAACTATCTCGCAATACCACCATCTCTCCATCTCTTATTAAGGGCTTCACATACCCTCATCATCTTAAAGAAATTACCATTTAATTGGCCATGGAAGCTCTTTAGAGCATTCATTACCCCCTTTTGGAAAAAGGTTAGGGGAATGCTCAACCAATATACGACCTGGTTCAGGTAACAAAGGAATCCTTCCTCTACGACCTCTGTACCAGTTCTATTGTAATAAGAGATATATATATCATCTCCTATACCCATATTTCTCTTCCACTGATCCAGGGAAGGCACCTGATAATGCTCTATCTTACTGCCTAATCTCACCAGAGCCCTAAACCACAACCCTGCATTCATCACATAATGCCCCCATTTTCCATTTAAACCTTTTTCATACTGCAAAAATTTATTCGCTACGTCTACATTCTCGAGATACCTAAAAAATGGCTCAGTCTCAATCCCCACATGCAATTCCTCATCCTCCCAAAATGAACAGCCGACATATTAACAACAATGGTACCACTCGCCTCTACATCATCTATAGTCTTACCAGACAACGATGATTCCTCACTGGAGGATACAACCATTTTACTACTGGGTTTTGAATTTTTGGAATGCATCAACCACATATAGGAAAAGTTTGTTCAAAGTTTATAATCAAACAGGCCTCCTCCCTCAGCCTTACCCAACAAATTATTCAAACTTTCAAGAAATTCAGTCATGCAACTACAATCTACCATGATAATCATAAAATATACTTTTCACAAAAAAAAAAAAAGAGGAAACAGAGTTACTAACCTATACTAAAAGAGCAGCAGTCGTTGATTTCAGTCACCACTTTCACTTCAGACGGTAAAACTTTAGTCGTTGTAGCAAGATCACAGTATAACGGTGGACTATGATAAAAATTTAAAGACTTTCTCACTCTATAAATACTTCTCTCTCTCTCTCTGCAACAGAATATGCTATATGGGATAGAGAAATACTAGTTTTTATAATATCCCTTAATTTCTGAAATGGCGGCTCTTTGGGACACATGTTAGTATCATTTCTCTCTGCATGCATGTCTTTTCGTTTGCCCTCATCATGATTTCTAGAGTAACGTGCTCAGTTATCCCGTCTGTCTCTCTCTTCTGCCATTATTAAATTCAAGGACTCACTGCCCAAGAAGATTGATACAAATCGTATAACACGATTACTTACGTATAACAACAACCTCTGCGGCTACACGACCCTACTACACTATCTATAACATGATTTCCAATTCAAAACCCTAGTACAGCTATTTATAGCTGTCACTTACCTTATTTCAGATCTGATAGAAGCAGAAAATTAGCAACAAATCCTGCTACAATTATATTTCATTCAACCTATATCACAGATACAGAAAGTGATGACAAGACGACCTCAATAAAAACAAATCATTTTATTATGGTCACTCATCCGACCTTACATATAATTACAGACGGATAGTTCTCTTCACCACATAGACTGATTACCCCACCAGCAGCTCTCTCAACCTCTTTAGCAAGCTTATCCTGCACAATTTCTCAAACTGCTGCCTCACATAACTCTACATCTAACATAAGTTCGTAATACACACCACATCAAAAGCTGCGACCAAGTTCCACACCATGATCACAAGTGTTCAAGATGACTATGACGTTACTCTCACAACAAGAACTTATATAGAGAACAAAAAATATTATACCTTCATCCTCTCCACAGACATGATAGTAATATATCTCAACAAGGCAACAAATATATAGCACGACCTACACAGTTCAAATATACTTATCCAACTCAGCAACAATTCGATCTACATATTTTCGACCTATGTCATCTTTGACTAGTTCAATAATTGTTCCACGGTGTCCTACAACAGTTCATTCAAGCAGTTTCAAACACTAACAAGACAAGATAATAAAGTTTAAATTTATTATTCATGACAAACAATTTATAAGGACGAATACTTCAGTCAGTTTGAAAATCAAGATTACAAGTTCTGCAGACAACTATTTCATTTACAAAGAATAACCTACTTTACAAATGACAGTGCAACACTTGAGCTGAAACAATGACAGGCCCAACAGAAGAACTCAAATCCCAAGAAGTGGAACTGGAATACATCAACTTCCCCAAATGACAGAAATCAAAGTTAATCCCACCACTCCTACGTAACCCCCACCATCTCCGCAGCCACTGAAGACGAAGGACCACCTCCACCAATATAACACCTAATCCTTCGCAGGGTATCGACAATGCTTCACAGACGACACCCCAGCCTTCTCATCATCTGCTGCCACCGTATCCTCTGCAAGCATCCGCAGACAGGACCGACGGTAAGCAGTAAACATGACCAAATAGTAGAATCGCCACATTTGGTGATAATCATCATTTGCCTCTTCTACCTATTCCAACGACATCCCATGAAAAGTTGGAGGAACAGGATTGGAGTTGGCAGAGAAAGACTTTGGTTCCCAAAATTATGAGTTTGAAGAATCATCATCTTGTTCTGAACCCTCTCCTCATAAGCCTGACGACGAGTAGTCACCATCACTACTACATCTACAAGTCTAAACGACTGACAGGTTAAACCAGGGTAAACAGTGATAGCAGCTGGTCACCATCTTTTATAGTAGCTACATTTAAATGCATGCCACCATTTCCAATACAGTCTTTATCACAAGCACACATCTCAAGCAAAATTTTTGGGAGACCCAACAGTCAAAACAATTATCCTTCCAGATAGCTAGGAAGCCATTAATACAACATTCAGAATGACTAGACTTCTCAACCAACACCACTCGCCACATACGTTTCTCTTACTATTGGCTGAGAGGGGGCAGTTGTGAGGGCCTATTTCCAATCCTCGTATTGAATATAATATGCGAGCTCACATAGTTCAAGAAAGCATACTGACAACAAATCAAAGATTGAAGACAAGAAGATCGTAATACATACGTTTTTACCTACTGTTCGAAGATATTAAAGCATCCTGTAACTTCGCACTGCAGAAGATACTCCTCCACTTATTAACAAATCGTATACATACGAATATCACAAGAGATCATATCTTCTCCAACGGCCTGAAGTTACAGCTAAGAGTATTAATAGATTCATTACAGATCAACAAGTATCAAGGCGTTACAAAAGACCTCATAAAGACTCATCAAATACGGACAACCAAAGCGTACATCATCAATGTAACCAACGGTTATATTATAAGACCTATAAAAAGAGACCTGGAGATCAGAATCATGGTAACTATTATCATTTGCAGAACTCTTAGAGAAAGCCATCCCTACCAAAACTCAGATATTCAATCTATTTCTCTTTTTAATAGCTAGCATCTTTATAAACACTATTCTTTTAGAAATCCTCAAGAGAGGTCGTGGTTTTTAACCCATTCAAGAGTTTTGCACGCTTGAACTTGTGTTAATTGCTTCTTGTTCCTAGCTAATATTCATATTTTAATGGTGTAAGGCACTGTTTTTGTCCAATATGAAAATAGGCTATTACATATGGCACATTATGAAGCAGTTACAAAGAAGAAGTCAAGCCGTTCCATAATCATTATGAAGACTCATCAAAACCATAAATTGTAGCGTTCATCATTAAAGCAGATAATGGTCATATTATAAGACTTATAAATAGGACCAAAGAACTACATATTAGGGACAGAGAAAATACGACACAGACTTTTCCTATCAAAAAAGTCTATACAGAACTATCTATAGTATTATTTGTAATAGCTAGTCAATCAATAACATCTATTTTTCTAAATCCTCGAGATAGGTTATGGTTTTTACCTATTCAGAGGTTTTCACGTTAATTCTTGTGTTTGATTAGTTGTTACTTATTACGTTCTAATCATATTCGGTGTGAAATACTGAGTTCAAGATACAAAATTAGGCTTTTACATTTGGTACCGTCTATGAGAATCAAGCATTAAGTCACAGTTCTCAGAAGCAACTAATTCTTTCTTCACAGAATGACGCTTCCAGACCATCTAACATTAATTGGCCCAACATAAGAAAGCGCCGTACTAGCAAAATTATGGGCTACTATACACTCTGAAATAGAAAGGCGAGCCGTTCTGGAACAACAGCTGGCGGGTGTGCAAGATGCATTGAAGGTTAAGCAGGGACAACATATTACAACCTAGAGTAACAAAGGCGTGATTCTAGGCACCTCATAAGTTTCTGTTCAAGACAGGCTGGCTAGAACCCCAAGCCACACTACTAGAAATTGGACCAACATCCACGGTCTATATTAGTTTTAGCCACGGTGACAGCAGTAGCTAAATGCTACAAACCTAACCGTGGCCAAACCCCAAAATTCGTGGCTAAAGCCATACGCCTATTTGTTTTTGGTGGCACTAATTCTAGTTCGTGGCAAAATCGTGGCGAATAACTAGCTAAAACGCAGGATTTAAAATTTAGATTTATATTTCCCTCTGTTTATAAACTTTCTCATCCCAAGCAAATTTCTTCCAAAATTCTTCGATCATATCTCTCTCCGAATCTCCAATCTCATAAGTTTTAATTTTTGATTTCAATCTCTAATCTTTGAATCTCCACTTTGTGTTTCCAATCTCAAAAATCTTCTGATCATCTACTTTTTTGTGTTTTAAGATCCATGGCATCTATCTTCGTTAGAGCAGCAACCTAAACACTGTGAGAGAAGTTAAAGCAGTTGTACAAATACCCACTGAGAAAACCCCAAAATTTTACCCAGCTAATGATATGAAGAAACCTTTGGTGAACATAAGGAAACACAAACCCACCAATCTCGATCAGGTTCGATTTTTAAGAGATTTAGTTATTTTTTTATGTTGGGTTGTTTTTGTTTGATTTCATTTTGATGTTTGTGGTTTTTTTTGTGTGAAATTAGGACAAGTATTACACCTGAGTCTGTTTTAATTATGCTTGCTGAGTGGTTTAAGGGGAAGGAGAAATGATTGGAGCGTCTGATTGAGGATGCTGATTTGGACCTAAAGGATGTTGTGAAGTAGAGCGCGTTGTTAACAGATCTTAACAAGCACAAGTTTAGCTTTTGTAACTTGATCTTTTTATGATTAGATGAAAGATTTGATACTGCTTTTACGAATGTTCGTAGGCGAATATTTTGAGTTAATCCTTAGAATATCATCCAATGTACGCGTTGGTCAATGAATTGTAAGTATTGAAAATATCTAAATTTTGGCCGATATGTTGTTCATTACATATCATGGTTCAGTACATATCATCACAAATTCAGTCCTAGATAATCATATAAAACATAAAAGTATCTTCCCTATATATGGGACCAACAAATAAATTATCAGAGTTATGTTAATAAATTTTATATTTTCGTAAAAAAGTTCCTACCAATTTATTTGCAATAGAGGTTTTGGTATTTAAACAATGGAAGTTTAGAAATTAATAATGGATTCTTCTCTCTTTTTTGGCAGTCCACAGTTCGTCATTAGGCGTTTCAAAAAAAGAGATCATGTAGTAGACAGTAAAGGAGTTGCAGAATATCTTCGAGTTCTTGTATCTACTAATACTATATCATAATATCTTCCAAATGAAATATCTGAAAAGTCTTCAACTCTTCCAGTATTGGTACGTCAACACTTCTTCATTTTTGTTTTGAGTGTGCCGTAGTTCATTACTAATTGTAAATGTTACATATTTTAGTGCCCTAGAAATTTTTATTTGTCGGTAATCTTATTATCGTCTTTCGATCCATATTATTTTCAATTCACTACAACTTTGTTTGTATAAAATAGTTTTGATTTTTGTCCACATCATTTGATTTCCTTGCATCATCTAGTATCTTAAAAGCCACTATGACAAGCAATTTACTCTTTTTTATCAAAGTTGCAAAGAGTTGAAGCAACATACTTCAGGGAACATGGATGAGATACTTCTGAGCCCTGGCATATCCGAGAAGCAGCCACTGCATGTAATAATGGTAAGAAGTATAATATGGGCATGATGTATTTATTCGCTAATTGAGGAATTTAACATTTTAATAATTATGTAATTGTTTTTGTTACCATTACCCTTCCCAACAAACAATGTTTCTAACAAACAAGGTCTGCTGTTTTGAAAGAAGACAAGTGCTTAATTTTCTTAGTCTGAACATCTAACTGGAGTGGCAAAATGATTTCATATATTGACGTCCCTTATATATGGGATTTATTTGTTTAAGAAAACTTATCTTTCGGTTAAAACTATCTTGTACTCAAAAAAGAAAAGAAGAAGATTATTCATAATATTTGTGTACTCTCTTCTAAGTTTCAACTTTAATGTTCTAGTAGTATCTTGCACCTTTAACCTACAACACTGGCAATGATATTTTTCTGGAATTAACAAGATTTTTGGTGATTTTTGGTGGTGTTGATGTACAGGAAAAATTTATGGCAACTAACTGGATTAACAGGATTGTCCATATTTATGGAGTTTTTTCTAGCTATCTCTGTGCATCTTGATTTCATGATTAAGTTATCTTGAACATTCACTAATCTCACCAGTACTCTTTACAAAGGTGTATCTCAATATTTGCACAGGTGCGTCTCAATTATTTTGAAATTAGATCTGCACCTTATTTATTAAAATTTTCATATCAACAACAACAAAAATGATCTAGCTCTAGTTTTTAAAACGAAACCAATTTATTAAAATTTGTCCAAACGACCCGAGACGATAATAGCCAATAAGTATATGGCACATGTTAAGAATTTTTTTCTTCTTCAAAATTTTTACTTAAACTGCAGTTAAGGATTAAAACATACCTGGGGTAGTTCACCTCGGCCACCACATTAGTATCATCTTCTGAGAAAGCACACAGATAATTTTTGCCTGAACACGAGCAAGTTTAGGACCCTGATGAATATTATTTTCAAACAACTCAACCAAGATGCCAACAGCAACAAAATGTTTCCTACAATTTTGGTGGTTTGATAACACCTATAGCAGCTTCAGACACTATGTAACAAATATGTTAGCACAACCGTAGCAATTATTAGGCAACCTTGGAATTACAAATTTTGAAGAAGCCATAATATTATGATCAAACTTTTTATGGTAAAGGTAATCCATTAAAACATGACGGAGCCCCTGTAGAGTTTGGACACTTCTACTAGCAGAATCAAAAGCTAATTTGCACTTCTCCCCATATAGCACACCAAGAAGAGCAATTTTGCGATTTATCTTACAAAATGGTCCAGGCAAGGAAACCATCATTTGTTGAATAGAGTTCTTCTGTTGTGAGTCCATATCATTCTCATTAATGGATATAGCTCTCACTAAGCTTTTCACAGGCATCCTTATAATAGCTCTAGTAAGATTACAATAATGGAGAACAGTCACTCACACAAGTTTATGTGAACCTATAATAGCTCCTATATGGGTTTTTAAATCCTAAGGAAATAAGGCCTATAGTTGAACCATTGGTTTGAACCTGAGGGATCTCTCAAACGTTTGCACAACAGTCAGTAGTAAACCCTATTACTTTTTATTTATATAAATAATAATACATTAAGATTCTCTGCCAATATTTTGTTCCAAAAGTTCCAAATTTTATTAATCATAAAACCACATTATGGAGCTACACCAAATTAAACTTTGACTTTTTACTACACCATGGTTTTCGTTGTACTCTTCATCCATCAGACGTGATAGTTTTGGGAATTGGCCTCAAGGAATGCATCCTCAGCGGTTTTTTCTCTGTCAATGAACTCAAAGTAACATTTCTTTCATCTATGTTTCCCTTTATTACGATATCGAGTTTTATATATCTTCATCTCTGTACTTCCTAATCATGTACTTGATATGGGTTCTCAATTGCTGGCTATAGTTAGGGTTTTTACGATTTTTCTTTGGATGTTCTTTGATTTTATGGTTTTCAATTGGTGGCTGTAGTTAGGGATTTCAATTGAGTTTACCATAACCCCTCTTGTAAATCAACTCCTTTATGCTCTTCAAATTGGGGTATCTAAGAAAAAAATATAAGCCAATTAATATGATGGCTGTAGCTAGGGTAATTATAAGTACTTTGATTGACATGTATTGCAAATGCTCTGGTATAGGAAAAGCTAGGTAGGTTTTTGATAATGTGTTGCCTGACCTGCATGTTTCTCATTATAATTCTATGATCACTGGATATGTCCATAGTGGTTTTGATCTCGTAGACCGCAATGATTTTTGGGTATGTACAGTTTGGGTTGCCGCTATAAGGGGTTAAAATTATGAGAAATGTCAAAACTTCTTGTAGCCATTGTGGTCTAGTTGAAGAAGGGATGCAGTACTTTAAACTAATGAAGGAAAAGTATGGGATTATCCCAAGGGGAGATCACTACGTATGCATTATTGATATACTGGGACTATCTGGGAGACTTAGTGAAGCATTGAGTTTGTTGAAGGAGATTAAAAATGAAGAAAAAATTGGTGAACTATATAGTGGAGCAATTAGGGATGTTGTGCTTGTAGGCTGCATGGGAAAGTGGATATAGAAAACAAAGTTGTTGTAAAAATGTTACAAAAGGAAGAACAAGTCCCTAATACCTACATTGCACTTCCAATGTTTACGCAGAGGAGGAAATGTGGAATGAAGTGTATAGAGTTAGAGAGAGAATGAAAAATGAAAGTAGAATTGTAGGGAAAGCCGGAAAATGCACATCTATTGGAAGTCGGTTGCACTAGCTCTATACATGAGTTACTATTTATTCTTTGTTTCAGCTCCAATTTAATTAGTTGCATACGGTCATACGTAGTGTAGTGAAGAAACAAAATTGAAATGTCATGATGAAGCTAAAAATTTAGAACGTAATTAATGCTAAATCTGCTTTAAATCATGTGAAAGGGTTTTTAGTAGGATTTGTATGTAACTTATAACGATTGTTGCCATGCTGCAGATTCATGGATTGCTACATCTTTTAGGATTTGATCATGAAATTAGTGAAGAGGTTGAAACAGAGATGGAGTTGGAGGAGAAACACCTTTTGATAAGTCTTGGATGGAAAGGAAAAGGATTAATCCAATGTGTTGCGGACAATGGAAGTTCTAAACCTCAAAATTTAGATGGTAACTTTTACTTTATATCACTAGAATTACTGGTAGATGCTTCACCTACATTTTTAGTTGCTTTGTGATATGCCTTTGTATAATTGCATTTACATTTACGAGAGATATCCCCTTCTACGTAAACACGTGATGGATATCATAATATGGTACATGCTGGGTTTATTTTGAAATAACCTCAAAACATAGGGGTATCTCCAAATAGCTTATACATGTATTATATTTACCGCTTTGTCTTCTTTTTTAGCTGCTTTATATGGTATTGATTTCATTTCAGCGTAGCTTACATTTTGAGTATGTTATCCCTTATTGTCAAGTTTGTTTTAAATTTTAGGGATTGCTTGTTTACGGCACACAAGGTCGGGAGATTTGCAAAATAAATTTAGACCCAAACATTTACTGAGAGATAATATTATTTGTATACTAGATGCCAAGTGATTATTATAATATAATATTTAAGTACAATCTTTGGCGTTGACCCCATTTATACCCCTATAACCATCGTAGATTTAACATTGGATGAATCTATAAGGTACTACTTGACTAAATTTTCTTTCTTAGTTTCCTTGAGCTGGATTTGACTGTAATGTCTACTTTAATCATCCTGAAGAAGGAAAATATAGTTATTAATGTCAAAATCATTTTAAACTGTGGCAATGATTTTAATATTGTAATTATCTTCTAAAAGTGTGTTTCCTTGTCCTGTGATATCTACAAAGGCCTTAATTGGCTCATTTTCTTTTGCTCTATAATTATGAATATGAAGCTCCTCCATGCACATCAAATTTGCAAGTATGAGACTCCTATTATTGAATTATTCCTCCATTCTAAATTACAGGCATTTATGTACTCTTTGGATCACAAATTTTCTCTCCCTGCTTTTAGTCAGGATCGGTGCCTGATACTATTTGAGCACCCGCACCCACTAATTGGCTTACTTCATATCATATATCACAACCCAAAGGTGAGTAAATTTTATACATATATAGGTTTGATGAACGCCTTCTGTATCAGTTTGAATTTTGATATATCTACAGGCAGAAGTCATGTCTTCAGTTGAGCACCTTTTAGTCACTGCTGAAGTACAGGTATGTTGCTGTCGAGCGTAGATGGCACTACATGGAATCATATCATTTGTTGTTGCACTACATTTTTTCTAAATAAGAATAATTGATCTTCAATAAGTTTGTATTTGGTTCTATTCTTGATGATATATTGTTTGGACTTCAAGAAATTGTTGTTCTTTGACACTGTTGAAGATGTAGCTGCTACACTGTGGCAATACTGGGTAGAGGTGATTAAAAGGCGTGTTGATGTTGTCCAAGCTATGCCCGATAAGCGTCGGTTCTAGTTTGTTGCCAGTTGCTGCTTCTGAGGATACTATTTTAATATCAAGGTTAAAGTGGTAACTATGGATGGTTTGCCTCCATGGGATGAGGATCTTATCAAGGAATATCTCCAAAAATTACTGATAGTTTAGTTGTATCTGCTATATCCATGAGAATGTAAGTTTTAAACTGCTGTATATTTGTTTCTTTGAAGTCAAATTTCAATTAATTCTTTCAGACTAGTGTCTACGACACAGAAATAAGCTCATGTCTTTCCTCTTAAGGTGGAGGTGATTTTTGTCGTAGGTAGTTCCACTTTTCGTGGGATAAAGGAGCTCACGCCTATCCTCAATGATGGGTACTTCTTCGTAAACTATGACTTTCTTTCATTTTTATTCACTAAATTGACTTGTTATTAAACAAGATTATATAACAACTACTGTAGGAACATCTTTATATATTAATGGGTAAAAATCGTTATGGCTGTAAGGAAAAAGTAGAAGCGGATAATGGATAGCACGTGAAACGTCAAGGAACTACTTCAAACTCCTCATGGATATAGCCTTCTCTTTAAAATTTTAATTTTGTAATCATTTAAGCTATTTTATTATTGTGATGTATACTGTATTGCTAAATGCAAATAAAAGGTGCTACCACCAGTTTGTGGTGATTGTACAAATGTGATATATATATATATATATTTTGTAAAATGACTTTAGCCACGGCTAGTTTTGTAGTAAATAGCGAGTATTAGCCACGGGACATTGTGTAGGCAAGTTCGTAGACAATGGAGCCATTTGCCATGGTTTATAATGTATCCAATGTGCATTAATTGCTACAAAGTAGCCATGGTACTACTCGTGGCTATATTTAATTTATTAGCCATGGTCAAGTTCGTGCTTGAGCATTAGCTACACCACTAGTTGACATGACCCTGGGCACGGATATACCCATGAAGAATGGTATTAGCAACGGCCAGAGCAGTGGCCATTGATGTTGATGCTAGTAGTGCCAACTGCCTGAGAGGTGATATTCGATCCAATCATAATCAACCAGGGGTCTAGCTTGCCCAGATACAAGAAGTCTACTAAGAAGTTGATGGCATTCCTACTGGAGTCAGATAAGTAGAGGATCCACTCCGTGGAAAAGTTCGTATTCTTGTGTGTGATCAACAAAGTGAAGGAAGTGGCAACCACAACCCTCGCGAATGACGCATCCTACACCAGACCGTCACAACTCAACAGTATGTAACTCAAGAACATGTTGAAAAGTACATCAAAGAATTATTCAAAGCTCAAGTTTAAATTGCCAAAGGCATCCGTACAGACTACAAAAAAACCAAATTACTCTAGAACTATTGAATAACAAAGTTCCCACCGATTTCTATAATAGCTTATTTCGTATCTCGGACTCAAAGCCTCATCTCGATTTCATCCGCATATATGAAACACTGCTAAAAACATATTCAATATTCCTCAATTTGAGTCATCGCTTTCGACCTCCACAATAACAGTTTGATTTTACGCAATTGTACAGTCATCAATAGAGCCGTTGTACAGCAACAAAGGTCAAAACGTTACACAATCTGGTCAAAGAATATCTTGCATATATTTTGTAATGTCCACCATTAACAATTTTAATAGTCATCAAACGGTCATATTATAAGTCCTATATATAAGATAAAGAATTACAAATTAAAGAAACAGATAATTCTATACAGAAGAATACTTACTCTGAAATTCTACATACTCAAAGCACTCATTGTAATAAGTTAACAACCTCAATAAGATCATCTTCTCTTTCTCAAAATCCTCAAGAAAGGTCGTGGTTTTTAACCTATTCCAAGGTTTTCTACGCTAAATTATTTTGCTGATTATTGTTTACTATTCTTGAGCATTTTAGACACATTTGGTATAAATGCTAAGTTTAGATCCCAGAATTAGGCCATTACATTTGGCGCCGTCTGTGGGAACTGAAGTTCTCAAACCCATTGTCTCAGAAACTGTTAAATAGTTCAAGCAAAAGAAAGTGCCGCACTAGCAGATCTGTGGGCCATTTTAAATTCTGAAATAGAAAGATGTGCTACTTTTGAGCAACAACTAGCAAGTATACAAGATGCACTGAAGGTTCTAAAGGGTCAACAGGTCGCCACCCAGAAGAACAAAGCCGTACAACTAGAAGGCTCGTGAATCTCTGTTCATGATAGAATAAGTCCTCCTCTGAAAGGCAATAACATAGAAGGTGTACTTTAATCTAGCCATTATTAACAGGGAATGGAACCCATACCAATCAGGAGGCCCACCAGGAAGTAGATGGCGGACCAGCGGGAGTAAAACAGGCTGAAAATCTACCTCAAAGAGTTTCAGTCTCAGCAATAGAACGCCTAAGTGAAGGGAGTGGTAACCATAATCCTAGAGAAGGACGCATCACACGCTCAACCACCACAGCTCAACAATATGTGACTCAGGAGCATGTTGACAAGCGAATAAAAGAATTACTCGAAGCTCAGACTCCAACTAATAGAATCTACAATAGATTGCAGAAAAGCCTGATCGCACAGAAGTTGTTGGATGGCGAGGTCCCCACCGGGTTCCATACTCTGAAGATCCAAAAATACAAAAGAACTGATTCGGAGGAACATGTCCAAGAATTCCAAGACGCTTTAGGACTACATTCCATGTCCAACCACATTCTATGCCGGCTCTTTTCGACCAGCTTATCAGATGAGCCCCTGCGATGGTTCCATATACTACCTGAAGGATCCATTATAACTTTTGAATAGTTGCGAGAACTCTTCATCAAGAATTACTTACACAACATAGATAAAGAGGAGAATTTATACTCTATTTTCATTATTAAGCAAATACTTGGAGAGAAGCTTGAGACATTCCCTAAGAAGTTTTTAGAGTTAGCTTGAAAGGTAGATCGGCTTGACCAAAATATTATTATTTCAGCTTTCACCAATGCTTTACTTGTTGATGGAAGGGAAAAAGAGTACCTCGTCCTAAAAAACCAACAACTCAGGAAGACATAATCAAAAAATTCATCGGCTATATTGACTTGGAAAGAATGGTGTCTGACAGGCGTAAACTTCAAAAGTCAATATTAATAGCTCAGGATCAGTCAGCCAGCCAGGATTTTAATCATGCTGTCGATCAGGGAGAAGACTAGAAATGGACAAAACCTAACAACGAGCGACCTCAAAAGGGGAGTAACTTGCCAAAGCCCTGCCTTCCCGAGATGAATGTACCATAGCCAGTATTTATCCTATACTTCAGAAGGGTAAGTTTTTTTGCAATGCATAGTTTCTCCAACCCATTAAGAACAAACCATATTGCATTCGCCACAAGGTTAGACATCATGAAATAGAACACTATTTTGCCTTACAGCGGTTGCTGAAGTATATATTTGCTGATGGACGAATGTATGAGTACATTGTAGACGTCAAAAGTTACAAGAACGGGAGTTACAAACCGAAGAGCCGGTAAGAGAGAAACACTTATACCATATGTCGCTCTGCCACTTCGTTGAGACTTAGATCGTCAACCAATTGAACAGAAGCAAAAGAAGCCGTGTCGGCCAATGTCACAACCTATCCATAAAGGACAAAGAAGTTTGTTAACTTCTTGTGTCCAGCTCTCAGCGAACAAGAATTTTTTTCAACGACTGTGATGTTTGTTATATCAACTAACCTCACCATGATACTTTGGTGTTTATGTTAAAATGAGAAATATGGTGTTTCATATGATGATGATCGATACTGGTAATACTATCGAACTACTTTTTCAAAGTATGATTGATCAGATGGGACTGGCCGACAAGGTACAGCCTAATGATATTGATATCTATGGATTCAACGGATCTAGAGAAGAACGTATAGGAAAAATTATACTTCTTATCGCTGCAGGACCCGTGATACTTGACGCTGTCTTTTATGTTATCAATACAAAATCCCATTATTTAGGGATAATAGGACATTACTGGTTACACAATATGCAAGTTATTCCATCCACCTACCATTTGGCACTGCGATTTAAATGGAATGATGGCATATATGAAATCGAAGGAAGTCAGAACCTAGCTCGAGCATGTAGAAATTTTGTCGTCATCGTTCTAAAATCCTTGGAGCTGCAGCTCACATAGAAATTACACAAAATAACAGGACACACTACAAAAAACTATATAGTAAACTCTACAAAAAACCATCTGCCAAGCGAAGAAACAAGAAAGTACGTCAAAATTAGTAGAAAAAAGTAAGGAACATACGTTGGCACTCTTTTGCTAATGGCAGAACGAGATGCCTTCATCCAATTCCTTAAAGATAGCAGTGATGTCTTCGCTTGGATCTTTCATGAAATGTCGGGCATTGATCCAAATCTGGCCTGCCATAAGCTCAATTTGAAAGATAAGGCTGAAGCTGTCAAACAAAAATAGAGGACCTTAGTACCAAGACTTCGGGAAGAAGTCAATAAAGAAATCAATAAACTCATCAAAGTTAGCTTCATCAGAAAGGCCAATTACCTTGAATGAATCTCAAACATTGTGGCAGTCCCAAAGAAGAACAGCAAGATCAGGGTGTACGTAGATTTTACGAACCTCAACAAACATACTCCAAGGATAGTTTTCCACTTCCTATCATAAACCATCTACTCGATTCTACTACAGGACATGAACTCCTATCCATGATGGATGCCGCATCAGGATACAATCAGATACCTATGTTACCTTATGACCAAGAAAAGATAGCTTTCATTATAGAACATGGCTTATACTGCTATAAGGTCATGTCTTTTGATCTCAAGAATGATGGAGCCACTTATCAACGTTTGGTGACACAAATGTTTAAATATAACCTCAGAAAAATGATGAAAGTCTACATTGATTATATGTTGTGTAAACATCTTAAAAAGGATAACCATATTACAGACTTACGCACTACCTTTTAAATTTTCTGTTTCTTCATGATGAGGCTCAACCCTAAAAAATGCCTGTTTGAGGTCCAGTCAAGAAAATTCTTGTGACATTTAATCAGTAAGAGAGGTATAGAGGGTGATCCAGATAGTATTTGCATACTATTATCTATGCCTTCTCCGAAAATTAAAAAGACGTACAAAAGTTAGCATGCAAGATTACCGTAATAAATCATTTTGCTTCGAAGTCTTCAGATCGATGTCGATGGTTGTTCAACCTATTGCGTGAAGGGACAAAAAAAGTAGAGGTCTATAAAGGATCCTAAGATCGAGTAGACAATAGAGTGTGAAACAGCATTTTGGGAACTTAAACTTTACTTGGGTTCACCACCAGTGATGAGTACACCTAGTAAAGGGGAAGAACTCATAATATATCTTACAGTTACCAACAAATCATTAAGTTATGTTCTTATTTGACTTGATGGGAAGACAGAAAAACCTGTCTACTTCATCAGCGAAACTCATACTCCAGCAAAGTCCCGGTATACCAAGATTGAGAAATTGTTCTTAGCTCTCGTATATGTATCACTAAAATTGAGACAATATTTTTAAGCACACTCAGTTCGAGTGGTGACAAATTACCCTTTGCGGGAGATCTTATCCAAACAGGAAAAATTCAGACAAGTACAATAATGGTCGGTTACTCTAGGCGAACATGACATCTGTTTGAACCACGATATTCTAAAAAAGGTCAAGCAGTAGCAAACTTCCTTGCAGATATCCCAGTAGAAGATCCTAACTGGGAAAAAATAGCACGGATGTTAATGAGGAACAATTCAAAGAAAAGTTCGAAGAGAAGTCAGACTGTATAACTCGAAAGGGGTGGTATCTTTTAACTGATGGATCTTTCAGACCTGTAAGATCAGGAATCAAAATTGTGCTTATCACACCTTCCTATGATAGGATCGAGAAATCAGTCAGGCTCAATTTTGAAGCTACCAACAATGTGGCTGAGTATAAAGCAATGATTCACGGTTTATATATGGCTCTTGAGACTGGATTCTCCGAGCTGTCTGTGTACACGAACTCTTTACTCATTGTGAACCATTACGCAAAAACTTCTAGAAGAACGGAAAGATGATTGACTACGCAGCAGCAGTAGCCGACAGAATGAGCATATTCAAAAGAATTACTATCGAATATTTATCGCGCGGTAAAAAAAACATTTGGACTCTCTCACATATCTGGCAGGAATTCTTGGTACGGAAGCTCGTTATCTGAAGATCGAAGTATTATCCACCCCCAACATTAATATCATAAACTTAAATTCTGTCAATACTGGGGGCATTGAAGAGGACGAGGATGATTGGAGACGACCTTTCCTCAAGTATATTGGGACTAAAAGCGCGTTTGGCGATGAACTCCTAACATAACCTACTAAAAGGAGACGTGTGCTTGATAATGTTAAGTAGTACATCATGGAAAACGGTCTCCTATACAAAATTTTGGTCAAAGGGTCGTATCTTGAATTCTTATCTAGCAAAGAAGCTCAAAAATTTCTACACGAACTCTATGAAGGCACTTGTGGTTCCCATGCAGTAAGACAATCTTTAGCCAATCGATCTCTCACTCAAGAGGTCTTTTAGCCTAAAATGAAAGCTCAAGTCATTGAGCTCGCAAGCAAGTGTGATGGTTGTCAACGACATGACCCCCAAATTTGAGTTCCAACCTTGGAGCTCCATTCCAACAATGTTGTCTGGCTATTTCAAAGATGGGCACACAATCTCGTAGGAGAATTCCCCACCGCGCCAGGCAAAAGGAAACACCTCTTAGTAACAACAGATTACTTCACTAAATAGGTGGAAGCAGTTCCACTGTGTTGCACACGAGAAGACGAAGTCATTAAATTTATACAGGAAACCATCATCATCCATTTTGGGTGTCCCCATCTAATCAGAATCGATAATGGACCTCAGTTCGTTGGTTCTAGAGTCGTCGAATTCCTTAATCAGCGCAACATCATATACTCTCCTTCCAATCCATATTACCCACAAGGAAATGGTTAGGCCAAAATCACTAATCGTACTATCGTTGATGGAATCCAAAAATACTTGACAGGGAAAAAAGAAAATTAGATCCAAGAATTACCATACATGTTATGGGCATATCGAACAACACTTCGAGTATCAACTGGATGTACGCCGCTCCTCCTGGCTTATGGTACAGAAGCAATCATCCCCACTCGAAATCTGTGGTGGCATATTTTTTGGAAGGAGAATCTTTGCCAATACTTATTCTTAAAGAAAGTGCAATAAAGACTAGATAAACAAGATTTTACGTGAAACGTAGGAGGATTCTTACAATTTTTGGCTGCCTTTATCTGTGGAAGCATCTCTTAGAAGTTTAGTGACTTAAGATTCATTGAGCTTCATAGGACTGTTGCTCCTAGTGGGAGATATAATGCCAGATTCTGGTAAAATGAAAACACTGAATAATTAGTCATGCAAGTCGAATCTAAAGATAGTAGTGTAGTGATGTAATGTAATCGAAGGATAAAGTTTATCGAATGTAATATGTAACAGTTTGTTTATCAAATAAAAATATTTGCTTCGACTTCTGCTCTTGTTGTTTATGTTGTTGTCGACTGTGTATGTATATATGATTTTATCGTCGAAGGCAACTATAAGTAAAGTGAGTGTTGGAATGTATAAACAACTCAAAGTATATTTGTCGAGTAAGTCCAGGAATGGATTTCGTGGTTGATTGAGGTGACTGCTGAAAATGTATAGTTCCAAGGTGAATTAAAAGTTGGTTGATTGACTTTGACTGTGCAGTGGTATAAATATCCCTGTTGTTTGAAGGAGAGTCATTCTGGTTTGAAGGGATGGTAAAGATGAGATCATAGGCATGAGGTATATAGTCATGTGCATACGAAGTATTAGGAAATATATGGTAAGTATATTAGACTCTTGCAAAATGTGGATATGCACTTGGAGGATTCTGTGGAACCTGATTATAATAGTATGGGCAAGGCAGAGGCCAAGGATGCTGAGGATGAATTTATGTTTTGTTGCCAATTGTAATATTAGACTCCTCCTGAGCATGTAGCTTATATGTGGACTCGCGCGACGAAGTTGGTGAAGAGAGAAGCTGATACTGTAGCTAGAGGTTTGTAAAGTGATGATTCTATAAAAATACATGAGATGGTCAAATTGCTTGTAATATGATAAAGGAAATTGAATTTGATGTTATAATAAATTGTTGAAGTTGTTGTTTTGTTTTGGTTTGTGTTTCTTGTCGAATGAACTTTAAGTTGGTAAATCTTGAAATATAAGAATGATTGAGTAATGTAATTGTATGTCGACTAAATTTGGTATTGGGGATTTTGATGAATGTGTGCCCAAAATATAGGGGTTTGGTAGCTTAAAAAATAATGGGGGGGAGAGATGAGGGTAAGCAATTATGCCAAGGTGTGCCCCTCTGGGTAAATTTTGGAAGTATAAAGAAAATGATGTGCAGTATCTTTGTGATAAAATTGGGTGTGTATTGTTGAGTATGAACGTTTCAGAAGAAATTCTTCAAGATATGGAAGGGTTGGAACAAAAATGTATGGGCTTGTTGATGTTAAGAAGGAGAAGGGTCAAGGACGTGGAGAAAAGATGTACGAGGCGTTATGTTCAAGGAGGCGAATGGTCGCGAAGTGGTGCGATGAACAGTTACATGGGGTCTATAAATAGTTCGGAGATAGGCGACTGTTCGTACTTTGCAAACTCAAAAAAAAATCTCCAGTGCGAATCGCTCGTGTTCGTTGCTAGATTTGTTGGCTACAATTGGGAAGGAGGAGATTACTGTGTTGATTGAAAGAGGGAAGCCAGGGAAAGAGAGGGATGCAGAGGCAGTGAGATTACAAGGTTAGTAATTGCTACAATTTAATTTGTGTTGTGCTTTGTTGTTATTGTATGATAGTAGATGTAGATGTATATTAGTGTAATTGTAAAAAGAAGTTGTGTATGGTGAGGAGGATTTGTTGTAGGTAAAACGGGGCTAGGGTTTGTTATAGAGGTGTATTTAACGACTATGAATGGTGTATCTTTGAGGATAATGGAGTTGCAGTGATTGAATAAATAGGTTTGTAGGGGATGGTAGGGCGTAATGGGTGGAGAGTGGTGGAGAGAGAACGATTTGTTTCGCAGTGAAGACAGTATGAGTGTAGGGGATTAATTGGGTGCACTACGAGAATGTAGGGATTGTTTGCCAAAGTAGGTTAGATATGGCCAGAATTTTTGCCGGTAAAGGCGATATCCGTTTGTAGAGTGAGAGTGGTTTTGGCGGGAAACAGTTCAAATGTCATCGAGATCTATTGATATTCCTGAAAGTGTAGAAACGGACAATAAATAAATGCTCGATGTTTATAATTATAATAAAAGTTATCGAGAACTAAACGTAGTATAGTAATTGAATTATTTGACAAGGAAAATTCGTATAAGTGTATCGAGAACTTCATGTAGTAAGTCGAACTGCAATAATAATAGTAGCAGACAGTAAATTAAGAATGATGTGTTGGAAAGTTATCTCGACAACTATATGAAGATGAATATATAAACGTATGAACATATATATGTATCAGATATGATAGATACTAACTTTGTAAAAAATATGGAATCTGATTTACAAGTTCTTTAAAATGGCTTAACCAACTTAAAATGATGAGAAAGATATATACGCGAATTTTGAAGACGTAGTGCCCCTGATGATTGACTTAAGGACATGTGTACAATAATTGGGAGGGAAATATAGGGTAGGGTCGAGTAGTGCAGATATAGGTAGCGTGGAACAGTTTAGGATGGCACCTAGGGTTATCCTACTATCTGATGAAGAGGCTACAAAGACGGATGTGGATCACGAGCCTCAAGCTAGTGATCGAAAAGGTAGTGGGGCTAGGGAAGAAAATGTGGAGGATGGTGAGGAGGCATGTTATGGAGAGGGTCAAGAGACCAAAGAAATATTAAGTTTCAAAAGGAAGTACGGTATTCCAGCGGATATAAGGTTAGAGGAATATCAATATGAAATGATTGACCAGGAAATACCCTTAAATGGTATTCTGGTACATCGGGAACAAATTAAGAAGGGGTTGAAACTTCCCCTTAGAGTTGGCCAAAAAAAGTTAATAAACTTTTTTTATGTGGCGCCTGGTCAGTTCAATCCGAATGTATATGATTTATTTAGGGTATGTGGGCTAATAAATGGTCGACTTAAGGCCAGGGGGGGTGAAGTTGATAACAGTCGATGATTTATGTGTGTACTACACGCTCAAGACGAACCTGCAGAAGTTAGGATACCGGTACTTGGCGAGGTTTCTCAAAAGACCGTTGTTTTATAATATGGTATCAACTGGGGGGCGATACACTGATGAACACTTACTTGCCTCTGAGAACTATGAGTTCGATAAGAAAAACCCCTGGGAACCCTTAAAGAGAACGACTTTTTACTTAGGTCTATGGTTAGGTAACTTTAATTGTCGATGTTCTAAGTGTAGAATTTAATGTTAATTGGCTTTAACTATTTTTGTGTGTTTGTAGCTTTGAAAGAGGTCGACATAAATTCGGAAGTGAAGGAAGAGCTTGAAGATCATAAAAATTTCTTTAGTAGGATGGATAATCTGGTCATCGACCTAGATCGTGTGAATACCTTATTTTAAGAGGCTAGTTTAAAGAAGTCAAAGGCTAAAAGTATTGAAGTATATGTTATCGATAAAAAAATGTCGGCGAAGAACAAGAGGGCTGCAGAGGCCAGTTTTCCACTGGACAATCCTTCCTTTGTCGGGTATAATACTGATACAGAGATAGATGTTATCTTTGGAGAAACTCTAGGAAAGAACAAGAAGGAAAGGGTGACAAGCTCTGGTATCCCCCCGATGCTTCCGTACAAAAGGACTGTGCGATAGTCGACAACGGAGGAGGTTGCTGGTACCCTCAAACCCGTTGCTATGATGGATGGGCATCCCCCACGGGGTGAGGGGAGTGTACTTCCGAAGAAGAGGGGCAGTGGTGAGACGGCGAAGGCCAAATACTTCATAGATTTGAACGTCGAAGTGTAAAAGACCATGGACTCATATATGTCTGAGATGAACGAGTTGAAGAAGGAGCTAAATGATTATTTGGTCGGCAATGAGAGTTTAAATACGTTTCTCAGCGAGGGTCAGCAAAATATGTCGAAGGTGAGAAATTTTACTGCTTTGGTAGGTCACTCGAATATTCAATATATGACTTAATTGCAGATCAAGAAGTTGGTGACTGCCGCAATTGACCGCATTGTTGGCAGTGGTGATCATAAAAATTAGCTTGTGGCGTATAAAAATATAGAGAAGGATTTGATCTAGGAGAAGGAAGGGTTGAGTATAACTTTGAATACTTACAAGCTAGATGTAAAAAAGTGAGGGATGTTACGCTTCGCGAAGCGAAGAAAGTGTGGGATGAAGAAATAATGGAGGCTTTGGCGCTGCATAAAACAAACTTCGAAAAGGATGTAAGGGAACAAGTTGTCGATGCATGGAAGGCAATGAAGCTAGAGCAAGGTAAGCTTCTTGATGAGGTCAAGGCTCAGATGAATATAGAGAAGTTTGAAAAATGTAGAGAAGTAAAGTCCCATTTTGCTGGTCAGTACAAGGAGTTGGAGGTTAGAAAAAAATTTCTCAAAGAGTTGGTGAAGAGTGGTGGTATTGTTTTTTATGATAGCTCAGAAGACGAAATCCCGAATACTCCCGAAGTTTACAGGGGGACAAAAGTTGTCAAAGATGAGGTGATGATGGAAGCTGATGGTGCTCGTCCTGGGGAGCTAGGAGATGTGAATGGACCTGAAGGTGCCCAAAATGTGAATGAAGTAGAATTTCCCCCTATAGTGTAAAAGTTTTTTTTTTGTAAGCAATATAACTTTTATTGAGGTATGTAAAAATGGCCGGTGGGATCAAAACAATTTTAATCTTGTAGTATCCAATAAATTTTTGTTTATCGGAAAAATCTTTATTGTGAAAAATTGTTGCATGTGTTTTGTAAATGATGCTAAGTGGAAAATTAGATAAAGTGATATTGTCGAATGTAATTGTAGATTGAAGCAGAGAAGTAAGGAACGCTTGTTTGCGTAATATGTGAAAGATGGCCATGAAATGGAAAGTAACGAGAATGAGTACCAGATGTGAATCCTTAGATGGGTATCTGAATTTAGATTTGAGAAGAAAATGAACTCTGTAGTTGGATAGTGTTCGCGTAAAATTGAATGATAGTCTGGATGCGTACTTGTCAGTATCTATCGATCGAGACCGAATCAAAATAGTAAGGATTTTGTTTGTCTGATGCATATTTGTGAAGTATGGATCAAGATCAAATCAAAATAGTAAGGATGGTGATTGTCTGATGCATACTTGTCAAGTATGGATCGAGATCAAAATAAAATAGTAAGGATATTTGTATGTCTGGTGCATACTTGTCAAAGATGGATCGAGATCAAATAAAAATAGTAAGGATGATTGTTTGTCTGATGCACACTTGTCAAGTATGGGTCGAGATCAAATCAAATTAGTAAGGATGATTTTTTTTCTGATGCCAAGTATGGACTAAGATCAAATCAAAATAGTAAGGAGTAAACTGACAGCAAAATTTGTTTATTTGAATCGATGAAAATGGTTACAGTGTATTATCTATAAAATAGTTTCAGTTGGGCAGTATTCCATGGATATTCGAGCTGTATTTCATCTTCAGTCATTAATCAATAAGTTCAACTATCTGTTTTGTTACTGACAATGTATGGCCCTTGCCAGCTTTTTAATAACTTTCCAAAAAATTTAGGCCGAGTACTATCTTAAATTTGTCGTAGGACAAGGTCTTCAGTACCAAATTTCTATTCTTGAACGTTTTTGTTGTATGTTTTTCTCAATGTGTCATGGTATCGTCCCAAATTCGTAATGGCATTGTCGCGGGTTTCTTCTATCCAATTGAGATTGCAAAGGAAACCGAGTTCATTATCTTCGTCTGGAACTTTCCTTCGGGTACTTGGTAGATCGAGGTCTGAAGGTATGACTAGTTTTGTACCGAAAACCATCATGAATGGAGTGCAACCTATTGAAACTCGAAGAGTGGTTTTGTAGGCCCAGAGAACACTGAGCAATTCATCCACCCATCTTCCCTTTTAGTCGTTATGGCGCTTGCGTAAACCTGTTTTGATACTTTTGTTGATGGCTTTGGCATGTCTATTGCCTTGAGGATAGTATGGTGTGGATGTTGTTAGCTGGATTTTGTATCTATGGAGGAAAGCAAGTACTTTTGCGTTAAGGAATTATTTGCCATTATCGGAGCGTATCATTTGTGGGCAGCCAAACCTGGTGATGATGTGCTTCCAAAGGAACTTGATGACCTCATTCTCATCAGTATGGCAAAGAGGAACTGCTTCAACCCATTTTGTGAAGTAATTAATGGCGACTAAGTCAAATCTTTTGTTTCTCGATACTGGATGGAAAGGTCCAATAATGTCGATCCCTTATCGTTTGAATGGCCAGAGGACATTGCTAATATGCAAGTTGAGGGCTAGACTTTTGATGTCTTGAGCGTAGATTTGGTATTTGTAGCATTTACGCACAAAGTCTTCACAATCCTATCTCATCTTGGGCCAGTATAATCCTTGCGTGAATGCGCGTTGGGCTAATGATCTTCCTAAAATATGTACGCCACAAATACCTTAGTAACGTTCTCTGATTTTTATTTGAGCCTATTTTTGTGAAATGCATTCGATAAGTGGTCCCTCTTCTATGATTCGATATAAGATGTGATCTTGGATGGTAAATCTGGGGCACTTGGCCAAAAGTGATCGGGCTTCTTCTTTATTGCTGGGGATGATGTTAGAGCTGAGGTATGCATAGAATGGCCTTTACCAGTCTTCGGGGTCTTTGTCTTCAGTAATGGCAATCTGCAGTGTTGACTGTATATCGATACTATAATGCTCGATGATTTTAATTTCTTAAGATCTTTTTTCACTGTCCCTCAAAATGGCAGGGATGTAAGCTAATGCGTCGGCATGTCGATTTTCTTGTTAAGGTAAGTAAAAGATTGTTGCGTGTTTGAATTTTTGCATCTTTTCCACGACCAGAGCTGCGTAATCAACCATTTTTCTCGTTATTTTGAATGTCTTGTTGCAATGATTTTCCACGAGTAAAGAATCGACGTATGCTATTAATTCTTCCGCTTTGAGTGCGACTGCGAGATCGGGACCATGTAATATTCCTTCATATTCGGTCTCATTATTGGTAGCATAGAAGTTCCATTTTATAGCTTTCTCGATTCAATGATTAGAAGGTGCAACAAGGACGATACCAATCCCTGATCTGTATAGTCCAGCTGATCCGTCTGTAAAAAGTCATCAGCCTAAACTTTTGGACCATGCGTCTGGCTCTGCTATGGAGTCATCTGTGAAGATTTCTTCTAGTTCTTCTCAATCAGGGTGTTCGACTAGAAAGTCTGCCAAAAAGTCAGCCCCTGTTTGTCCCTTGTCTAATATTTGTGGTTTAAAGAAAATATCATATTCGCCAAGGAAAATAGATCGTTGCTAGATTCTTTGAGATTTTTCTTTTTCGGAGAGTACCAGTTTGAGGGGGTACTTGGTGATAATTTTGATGGGATGTGCTTGAAAATAGGGACAAAGTTTTTGAGAACTGTAGACTAAGGCGAGTAGCTATTTTGCTGTTGTTGTATATCTTTTTTCAGTAGGCATGAGTGTTTTGCTGTTGAAGTAGATTAGTTTCTCTACTCCTTCATCTTCTCAAATATGGATGGAACTACTTGAGTCTTTTGTTGTGGATAAGTACATTGCAAGTGATTCACTATCAATGGGAGTACTTATGATAGGAGGATGCCTCAAGTATCGATTAAGATCTTGGAAGGTTAATTCACAGTTAAGAGTCCAAATGATTTACTTGTGTTGTTTGTTTGAAAAGTTTGCATCGATCAAATAACTTTGAGATGAATCTGTGAAGAGCGGCGATCTTGCCTGTAAATTTTTGGACATTTTTCTTTGTTCGTGGAAATGGCATCGCGATGAGCACTTTAATTTATGTTGGATCGATTGTTATCCCTCTTTTGCTAACCAGATGTCCCAAAAATTTACTAGATGTGACTACAAATTGGCATTTCTCTGGTTGAGCTTCATTTGGTATTTACGAAGGATATCAAAAATGGTTTGGAGGTTGCTGGAGTGATCTTCTCGATTTAAGCTTTTGCAGATCATATCGTCGATGTAAACTTCCATAATTGTACCAAGATGATCTTTGAACATTTTAGTCACATGTCTTTGGTAAGTAGCTCCTACATTTTTTTAAACCAAAAGGCATTACTGTGTAACAATAGAGGCCTCATTCGGTAATGAAGGTTGTTTTTTCCTGATCTTCTTCGGTGAGTGGAACCTAGTTGTAGCCAGAGGATGTACCCATCATAAAAAGAAGTGTGTGTCTAGTGACATAGTCAAGAAATTACAGAATTAGTAGTATCAAAAAATTATCCTTGGGTGTAAACTTATTGGGTTCTGTGAAGTCAACACAATCCCTAATTTTACCATTTTTCTTCGATACTGCTACAATATTAGAAACCCACTTCGGATACTTAGCTTCCCGAATAAATCTTACCCGAAGGAGTTTATCAATATCTCCGTTCACTGAATCGCGGAGGCGGGGGGCTAAATTATGTCATTTGTGAATGATAGCTTTACTGTCTGGAAGAAGGTTAAGTGGGTGGCATGCGATCGATGGATCGATGCCAGGCATTTCTTGGAAAGTCCATGCAAAGATGTCGATATATTTCTTAAATTGTAGTGTCATGGCTTCTTTTTCGTCGGTTGATAGCTTGGAGCCGATGAATGTTGTACGTTCTGGACCACCGAGTTCAATAGATTCAGCCATTTTGGTGTCATGTTGCTCAAATGTGGGTGATTCCTATTACTGTAGTTGCTATGCCTTGTGAAGTTCTGTTGTATGAGGGTTGGCTATATTATTTTTGCACATACGTACTGTAGGGACTTATTCCTTGAGCTATAGGACGCTCGATCTCATCTGTACCTCCATCTCTATAAGATTCAATCTTATCCAGTACCAGACTCACGCAGTTACAAACACGTTAACAATTACACATCGACCACGAACTCAAGCAGAATGTGGATCGTCCACAACAGATGTAAACAGAACAAATCAACATATACCTGTCTCCCACGAGCTAACAGTTACACACTCAACTGCCCATGACTCCACTTTCAGGAAAACGTATTCGAGCACGATGTCAAGCTGAGAGCAGGGTCTATAAAAGGGCAGAGCTCCTAGGAAAAAGGGGAGATATACAATTATCTGATATCTAGCTGTTTGATCATTAGATTAACTCTTGTAATCTGATTTTCCCACTCTCTCAAGCAATAATACTACTTTCACAAAATCCTCCACTCGAGGTCATGGTTTTTACCTATTCATAGGTTTTCCACGCTAAATCCCCTGTGTCAAGTGTTATCTCTTATTTAATTCTTGGCATAGTAGTTCTTGGTGTAAGGATCGATTTCAAGCCAATTCAAGCTTTACAAAATCTGGTCCCTACATTTGGCACCGTCTGTGGGAATTGCACAGTTTTTCTACATTCTCAAAAGCCACGTTGATATTCAGTAATCAGATATTCTACCATGGTGTATTCCATACAACAAGCATAAGAAGTTCAGCATGACAGCTCCCTAGAGCCTGATCCGTTAGCAGAATTATGAGCGAACCTCAATTTTGAGACTAAGACTCAGAGTAATATCAACCCCAGCATCGATCATACTTCGGTATGTATAATCAACACTGGGGCGATAAAGAAGAGGAAGATGATTGGAGGAAATTTCTGCTTCAATCTCAACTTCAAATTCTTAACATTTTCAGCTTTAGCTCACTTTCAGCTTTTGCTGTAGCAGCTCGAAGTACTGTAGTACGAAGTAATTGTAGCAACTCGAAGCTAATGTAGCACGAAGTTACTGTAGCATCTCTAAGTTACTGTAGCAGCTCAAGTACTGTAGCAGCTTGATTTACTGTATCACGAAGTTACTGCAGCTATTGTTCTGAATTACTAAAAGGAAATGGGAAAGCTAATTACAGGTTTTCTTTACAAATTATTTCTACACTTTAGCTCATTTTCAGCCTTATCTCATTTTCAGCTTTAACTCGCTTTCAGCTTTATCTCTCTTTCAGCTTTATCTCTTTTCAGCTTTAGCGTGTTTTCAGCTTTAGCTCGCTTTCAGTTTTATCTCATTTTTCGGCTTTACCTCATTTTCAGCTTTAGCTCGCTTTCAGCTTTAGCTCTTTTTTAGTTTTAGCTCGCTTTCAGCTTTAGCTCTTTTTCAGCTTTAGCTCTCTTTCAGTTTTAGCTCTCTTTCAGCTTTAGCTCTTTTTCAGCTTTAACTCGCTTTCAGCTTTAGCGTGTTTTCAGCTTTAGCTCTCTTTCAGCTTTAGCTCCTTTTCAGCTTTAGCTCTCTTTCAGCTTTAGCTCGCTTACAGCTTTAGCTTATTTTTAGCTTTAGCTCATTTTCAGTTTTAGCTCGCTTTCAGTTATAGCTCTCTTTCAGCTTTAGCTCTCTTTCAACTTTAGCTCGCTTTCAGCTATAGCCCTCTTTCAGCTTTAGCTCCTTTTCAGCTTTAGCTCTCTTTCAGCCTTAGCTCCTTTTCAGCTTTCAGCTATAACTCTCTTTCAGCCTTAGCTCTCTTTCAGCTTTAGCTCCTTTTCAGTTTTAGCTCTCTTTTAGCTTTAACTCGTTTTCAGCTTTAGCTCTCTTTCAGCTATAATTCTCTTTCAGCTTTAGATCTCTTTCAGCTTTAGCTCCTTTTCAGCTTTAGCTCTCTTTCAGCTTTAGCTCGTTTTTAGTTTTAGCCCATTTTTAGCTTTAGCTCTCTTTCAGCTTTAGCTCGCTTTCAGTTATTGCTCTCTTCCAGCTTTAGCTCATTTTTAGCTTTAACTCTCTTTTAGCTTAGCTCCTTTTCAGCTTTAGCTCTCTTTCAGTTTTAGCTCATTTTCAGCTTTACTCATTTTTAGCTTTAGCTCTCTTTTAGCTTTAGCTCCTTTTCAGCTTTAGTTCTCTTTCAGCTTTAGCTCCTTTTCAACTTCAGCTCGAGCAACTTCAGCTCTAATGTCCAATATGGTATCAAGGCATAGATAATACTAGCCGAACCCCTGAGGATGTACAAACTTACGGGACTGGGGCCATAAAGAACCTCAGTCTATTAGTATCTAATATGGTATCAAGGCATAGATAATACTAGCCGAATCCCTAAGGACGCACAAACTTACGGGACTGGGGCCATAAAGAACCTCAGTCTGTCAGTATCCAATATGGTATTAAGGCATAGATAATACTAGTTAAACCCCTGAGGATGTACAAACTTACGGGACTGGGGCCATAAAGAACCTCAGTCTATCAGTATCCAATATGGTATCAAGGCATAGATAATACTAGCCGAATCCCTGAGGACGCACAAACTTACGGGACTGGGACCATAAAGAACCTCAGTCTATCAGTATCCAATATGGTATTAAGGCATAGATAATACTAGTTAAACCCCTGAGGATGCACAAACTTACGGGACTGGGGCCATAAAGAACCTCAGTCTATCAGTATTCAATATGGTATCAAGGCATAGATAATACTAGCCGAACCCCTGAGGATTCTCATATATCCGAAGGCGGGGGCCATAAAGATCCTCTTAGCCTGAAGATAACAAGCCTAAAGCACGAGTGAGGAAAAAACTTGCTCGTTGCCGCTAAGCTCCAACATTCAACATTGGTATCAAGGCATAAATAATACTAGCCGAACCCCTGAGGATACAAAACCTCCAGGGCTGGGGCCATAAAGAGCCCCAGCCTACGGATCAGGCCTAAAGCACGAGTGAGACGTTGCTCGCTGCCGATAAGCCTAACTCTTCAATATGGTATCAAGGCATAGATAATACTAGCCGAACCCCTGAGGAAACACAGATCCGAAGCGAGGGCCATAAAGAACCTCTTTGCCTACGGTGATAGCCTAAAGCACGAGTAAGGAAACTTGCTTACTGCCGAAAAGCCCAACTCTCCAATATGGTATCAAGGCATAGATAATACTAGCCGAACCCCTGAGGAAACACAGATCTGAGGCGGAGGCTATAAAGAACCTCTTAGCCTGCGGTGACCGCCTAAAGTACAAGTAAATATAATACTAGCTCGCTACCGCTAAGCCCCCCTAAGTCCAGCGATTGAAGCACAGATAATACTTACTTCTGCACCCGCGGGCTTATTCTAATTCGAAGGGTAAAACCGGAGAACACATTACTGCAGTTCAAACTTTCATTCAACAATCAATAATGGAGCACCACAACAGCGATAAGCGATGATTAGTCTCCCTCCTATTTATACACAGGAAAGCACTCAATACAGGTTGTTCCCAATACAGCCATTATTCGCATCAGTCAACACGCGCATCAATCACTCGTCAAAGACATTAAATACAGTACAGTCATCAGCACAGACGTCGCATTTTCCAAGCAACCACTTACATCAGCAAGGTGTTCCAGATTTTCAGTGATTTCTCAACTAAAGTCACTCGTGACTTCAGTTACGATAGGCGATTGTAGGGACTTTTTCCTCGAGCTATTGGATACTCGATCTCATATGTACCTCGATCTCTATAAGACTCGATCTTATCCAGTACTAGACTCACGCAGTTACAAACACATTAATAGTTACACATCGACCACGAACTCAAGTAGAATGTGGATCGTTTACAACAGATGTAAACAGAATATATCAACATACACCTGTCTCCTACGAGCTAACAGTTATACACTCAACTGCCCATGACTCCCACTTTCAAGAAAACGTGTTCGAGCACGATGTCAAGCTGAGAGTAGGATCTATAAAAGGGCAGAGCTCCTAGGAAAAAGGGAAGATATACAATTATCTGATATCTAGCTATTCGATCGTTAAATTAACTCTTGTAATCAGATTCTCCCACTCACTCAAGTAATAATACTACTTTCACAAAATCCTCCACTCGAGGTCATGGTTTTTACCTATTCATAGGTTTTCCATACTAAATCCCATGTGTCAAGTGCTATCTCTTATTTAATTCTTGGCATAGTAGTTCTTGGTGTAAGGATCAATTTCAAGCTAGTTCGAGCTTTATGAAATCTGGTCCCTACTCGTACAACTGCTTGGTTACCTTTGATTTTGTTGATTATGTGATCTATTAGAAAATGTAATGCTAGATGATAAGTGGAAGGTATTGTTTTGACTGAATGTAACCAACTGCGTCCCAAAATACCCAAATATTTAGACTCAGCATCGATGACAAGGAATTTTACGAATGTAGTTTCAGATCCCTCCTGAACTGGCAGAGTAATTTCTCTTGTGGTTGATTCTTTCGAATAATTGTAGCTAGTGGTTATTGTTGCTAAAGCTATTACCGAGTTTTTGAGGCCTAAGACTCCAATTGCCCTTCTGAACAATATATCTGTCGTGTTTCCTGTATCGACGAGAAGCGTATATAAGTAGTCATGTCTGACCTTGAACATAATAACGAGAGGGTCATCATGAGGGTATTTAACATGGCTGGTTTCACAGTCCTCGAAGGTAATATGGTAAGGACGCTTCGATTTGCTTGAGCTTGGGAGAAATTTTGCTAATTTATCTGGGGAGGTCATTTTATAACAAGATGTAATCCGATCGTCTTGTTTTCTTTTCTTCCCTTTTTCAATCTAGATCATATACAGGTAGCGAGCTTGCCCCTAGACCTGATATTATTCCTCTTCTTTATTTTTATTTTTTTTTTCAAGAAACTTTTGGATATCGATGACATAATTATGAAGCCTTCCAGCAAATAGGATATAATAAGAGATGCGCATGAAGGAGTAGCAGCTGTCAGTTTCATGACTACGCACATTATGATACTGGCATAGAGGTCTGTTAGGGAGATCAGGAATAGTTTGTGGTGCGCGATAACACTTATCTCCTTTTATCGTTGGCAAGATAGCGGAGATAGTCGTTGTCATTGGCGACAGAATTGGGGCAAGCCTATCATATTTTTCGTCCCTTCTTCTATTGTTGTTGGTGTTTCTATCACGTTGTTTGGGTGATTCCGAAGTTATCGCTCGTTGAGATGGGGTCAAAAATGTTTCTCGAGAATGGATGGTAGATGAGCTATTTATCTTATCTTTCTTTGAGCTTTTTAATTCGATGTAATTATTAACTACATCAATCTTTTTTGTGGCTATTCTCGGCTTGTGTAGAATAAGCTCTTCTCAAACTTTATAGTTGATGTGCAGGGCAGAGGTGAACGCTGGAACGACGATTTTGGGGTCTGAGTTCCCAATTTTCCTTGTTTCTTGTAATAAACGTTTGTAAAAACTTGCCAATGTCTCTTTTGCGCCTTGTTCGAAGAAGAACAAGGAATCGACAATGATTTCTCGCTCTTTAGCAGGAGCGTTATTAGATTTGAAAAGATGCTACAATTGGCAGAATGTGGTGATGGCGGCCTCTTGGATAGTGTGGAACCATCAGAGTGATTCTTCCTTTAGGCTCATGTTGAATAGCCTACACAGTATGTGGTCGAGTTTGGAATATAACCCAACTGCGGCTTTGAAGTATCAAACATGGGTAAGCGGGTCAGTCAAGCCTGCATATTGAATAAATTTTGGCATATGGAAATTTTCTAGGATGGGCATAACTTTGAGATGAGGAGAGATGGGGTTTGTCTCGATTCTATCAAACACGGATTTTCGGCCTGGGATGTCAGAGTTTATGGCCTGGATCCTATTATTGAGGTCATCCAAGGTGATAAACTATTGCGGGGGAAATGATAAGACTGCAACGTGAGGAAAAAAAATCTTTCTGTCCTTCTGGTCTCAATCGATCCCTGATTGGTTTTCTTTTGAGGGGTAAGGGAGTCTGATGACGCGTGCGTCGACTTCCTCGAGTTATCGATGCTGAGGATGTTAAACCAAAATGTCGAGAAACCCTGTTTAGATTTCCAGATCTGGATCAAGAAATTCGTAACTTTTCTTCCCTTGGTTGATCATCGTGCTGAATTGCTCTTGATCTATGCTCGTTCCGGGCGAGTGGAGGGGACGTTTGGCGGCCAGTGAGTAGATTTTGTATTCTCCTCAGTCTTTCCATTTCTTACTGATGTGTTTAACTCTTTTGATCAAAGGCTTTCCTTCATTCGTCTTTCTCATTTTGAAGAGCTTGTGCGTGGACACGCTGATCTTCCAGTCTTTAGGCTTTTTCTATGGTCATTTGTTTCTGAAGCTCGAGTACTGCACCGTGTAGATCGACAGTTCCTGGTATCAGATTAATTTCTTGATCTCTTACAGTTCTGGAATGGCTTCTGAGGTTCATGTCTGTCATTAGATGGTGTTTAGTTCAGTGGTGGTAAAAAAAGTGTGGTAATTCCTACAGACGGTGCCAATTGTAGTGGCGTGTTTTCCGAAAGTAGAATCTTTGCCAATACTTATTTGTAAAGAGAATGCAATAAAGACTAGATAAACAGGATTTTACGTGGAAAACTCAGTAAAAGCAGAGAAAAAGCACGACCTCGAGGAGGATTTTGATGTAAAATCCAATATATTCCTAGTTATTACAAACTTTGGAGTGATAGTAGGGTTAAGAAGTAACGATGGTCAAGTTTGTGGATTGCCGGTCCTTTAATCATTTATTATCTGCCTGTATTTATAGTAGACATAGGCAGTTTACATAAAGAAAGAAATAGTATCCTATTCGGGGTGGAGTGGGCCAACTTTACGGATCTCTAACAGCTCTTTTCTTGACCAGGCACAACGGCTACTTTTGGTAGGTCGAGTACTTGTAAACTTTTTGAATGTTGGCCTTAGATCATGTATGGCTGCCTTGGACTACGCTTTGTTGGCTTACTCTTGTCGAATCTGGGGAATATTCTACTATAGTATCATCACCCAATACGCGACCATACCATGACAGATGAAGAAAATGAATTCAAGTTTGCAGGTAACATGAATTGGATCGAGGAGACTAGAGACAAAGCAATCATGAATTTGAGAAGCTACCTCCAAACTTTAACCTGATCTTACAACAAGCGCGTTCGCCATAGAGAGTTCAAAATCAATGATCTCATCCTAAGGGAAATTCCTAAACACATAAAAAAAGTAAATGCTGGGAAACTGTCTAAAAATTATGAAGGTCCTTTTGTCATTGTTAGAAAAAGTAGCATTGGTTCTTACGATCTCGCTACTGAACGCGGAGATTGAATCCCTAATCCTAGGAACACGGGGAGATTGAAGTTGTATCGCAGATAAAAATCTATCACAGTGTACCTTTCTACAATTCAATCTATCATCTTGTATGACGGTCTTACATCAATAAGAGATTTATGTTTGATCCCCATACGTCTGAGTACTTTTTACTATTTCATGCAATACACTATCAAACACATTCATCGTACGTCAATCTTATACCAATAAAATAATTGTGTTCGATTGCCCTACACAATGATACTTTTTTAATATATCTAAAAAGTACTTCTATATAGAAATTACAGATTGTTGGTTGCTTTAGCCAAATTGATCATCTATACATTACAAATTGTTTGTTACTTCAGCCAAACTGATCATTTATACATTACAGATCGTTTGTCGCTTTGGCCAAACCAATCACATATTAAATTACAGATCGTTTGTTGCTTTTGCCAAACTGATCACTTATTTACATTTCAGATTGTTTGTTGTTTTGGCCAAACTGATCACCTATACATTACAGATTGTTTGTTGCTTAGGCCAAACTGATCTGTCATCTATGCTCCTCTACGTTCGTTACCTCCACAATCATCTACTATAAAATAACCTTCGGGATTATCCTATACAATAGATATTCAACTCATTAAGTATCGTTAGTTTATCAAAAGGTTAGTATAAATCACTATTCTAGACAGTCCTATTTTCATACATAGTGCCTCCTTACAATCGTTACTCCTCAATAGAACTATCACTCGAATCATCACCTATATTAAAACGCCCCGCAACGTCACGTGCATAACCCTTGTACAGCCGTTGACGCATAAACTCTGGCATTCTCCCCATAACAATTTTTTTGCTAAGTTTACTTCGAGCTTCCTTCGACGAAGCTTCCAAATGATCGCAACGCTTCTCTACTCGTCGTTTCTCATCCAACACATCAGAATTTTGAGACTCCAACACTATCATGAACTCATCCATATGATAAATCAATGATATTATCCCATCAATTCCCATTTCACAATTCTCCCATTCTAACCTCTTCTCATCAAGATGAATCTCCGCCTGTAATAGGTCAGCATCTAACTATGTATTTGCGTCATGCAATTGTGCATTCTCTTTCAGGTGCTCCAAAGTATTTAACTTCAGCACCTGTATGGTATGCCCTAGAGTCACTACTTTGTTCCAAGCCTCATTTGTGTTTTTGTTTTGTTTATTATGGGCCTCTTCCATCTTCTTTATCAAAGCATCAACAACTAGCCATAACACTTCATACTTAGAAACGCGAGCTCACGTATCAGCTACCTCCGCTTCAAGCATATTTACTTGGAATTGTAAGCCTTTTACATTTTTACCTTCCTTCTCTAATTCTGCCAGCAGTTTTGTAATTTGAACTCGAGCAGATTTTTACTCCACCCCCTGCTGGCTCGCGTGCCACGGGCCACCTGTAAATCCAACCTCTTTAATACTTATAATTTCTTTTAACTCCTCTATTTTTCTCAGTCCCCTAGCTAGATCCGCCTTTCTCTTCTGAAGCTCCTCAGACAATCGAGCTCCTATGTTTCGTTCTCGTGCTATCTTCGCCTTCATGCTTTCTTCCAATCCAATAGCGCTTTTTAGTACCCCCTTACACAAACTTAGCTCAGCGTTCAATTGACCGTTTTGGACGTGAAACGCGTCACACTGACTTTAAATAGCTATCAGTTCCACCTATCATAACAGTTTACATTTATAATAATTTGATTATACCAACAAATTGCATATCATAGTTAACAAGTTTAAATCAAGAACATGGTATCTGAGTAATATCAATACATCGTTCTATTCATCATGACAGAGAACAGATTTCATTTATCAGCAACAACAGTGTACAAAGATCTAATACATATGCAAGGCCAGTAAAAAAACAATAATACCTTATTTTTGATTTTTTAAGAAATGAAAAGACTGCCCTGTATCTCTCGAACTCTTTATACTCGTTACTTGTACATCTACCAAGTGGTAAAGGAAACCACCTCCTGTTGACATTGTTTACACCGTGATCAGGGTATCAGGCTTTTAACCTCCTCCTCACCCTCTTCTGATGACAGTTCCTTCAACCTCGGAAAAAGTTTTTTACCAATAATTTCTTCATCACCTTTGGAAAACCACATATTCTCACCCTTAGCGCTCTCTACATCAAAGTCCTTCCCATATTTCGTCACGAACTTCCTAAATTCGTTCTCTACCCTAGCCAGTTCTCCCCCATAAGAATCAATAACATTGTCTATATGGCGTTCATATTCTGTTCGACAATGACTTTTGCTCGCGACGGATATAGATGCTCCTTCAATGTCATATGCGCCTTGTGCAGCCGCTGGCACATTTCTTTCTGCAATATACCTAAATCCCTCAAATCAGCTTCTACCTTCATTCGAATAGTCACTTCTTTCAATAATCACGTTACTAAAGACTTTTTTTCTCCACGTGTTGCAATAACTCATCCTGTAACCCCTTTATTTCCCCATATAATTACTTTTGGATCTCTATTTGCTCTTTTCTTATCCTAAAAAATACAATTCTCATGGCCCTTCGATCCTACATAAAGCCAAACGCATCTGATAATGGTTCTACATAACCCCGTACAACAGACACACCAGCTCGAACAGAATACTTTTTTGCCTCTAAACTATGACGATTAAGTATTTCTTGAGCTAAAAACATAACTCGAGCTGGGTCTGGAACTACGCCTCTCACCTTCAAAAGCTCTACATAAGCTTCTTTTAACCCTCGTTCACTATCTACTTTGACCTTGAAATACAATGTCAAAGCTATTAACATACTTTGTCATCTAAACTTTTCACTCAGGTCGTTAAAATAGGTCAACTCTTTTAGTTTTCGCACTAATACCCCCATTTACTCTTCCTTTCGTAACACCTCATCCATTTCTATTTTTATCTTAGCATATCTACACTGGAGATCATATAACTCTTTACAATTTTTCTCTGAATTCAACTTAAATTACCTTTTCTCATATTCAGTTTTATTAAGTACCTGCAGAATACAAGCCACGGAATCCCTCGCTCTACTCATTGACCTCTCCAGTTCGGAATCAGTTTTCTCAGTTACTTTATCTCTTACACAGAGTACAAATAATTTACTATAATATAAACATCCAAGATGAACATGTTTCGAATCATCACTCCAACTTCAACAATACAGAGTACAATCAAATTAATATCACACGAACTGCATCAAATCCTTAACAGAATACCACATAAGGTTTAGAGATTCTTGCTGATTTCTACCTCAGATGGAGGATCCAATGTTTGCCCAAGAGGATGACATGGATCAATATGTTCAGAAGGAGGATCCAATGCTTTTTCAGCTACTCAGAATGGCTTAGTACTTTCTGGTGGAAGCTCCAACGTTTTCTCTGGTATAGTAGCAGCATCAGCCATTCCTTCGTCAGCAACCTCTTAAGGAAAAACTATTTCCCTATATCTACCAGTTTAGCCTAACTCAACATCAGCTACACTCAATCCAAAATCATAATATGATTGGACGAAGTGGTCCTTTTCTAATAAAAGTACCTTAACCAATTTTGACATAATAACGTCATGTTTTACCAGATCGTTATACTTTTTTGTGACCTTGACAGCCGATGTAGCATCTTCAGCTCTCTTCTCCTTCTCTAGCTTGAGCTCAGCTTCGAGCTCCTTCATACGAGCAGATTGAGCTTCAAACTTCACCCTGAACTCCTGGCTCCTCATTTCCAGACACATTTTTGTTTCCTTCAGCAGCATCGAGAACTGCCAACACAAACTTACACAAAGACAGATTTAGTACTGTAGGGACTTATCCCTCGATCTCACTCAAAATTGAGCTCACGAGGCTCGATTTACCACCATCTCAGGCTCACGCATTTTTAACACTTAACACTCCAGTCAACATTCCAACCAACCCCACGAGCTACTCAAGAACGTGGATCGAGCTAAACTCGGAAAACGTTATCCAGTCAAAGATACATGTCTCACACGAACTCGTTAGTTATTCAGTCAACCACCACAAACCACATTATTCGGAAAACGTACTCTAACATGATGAAGAGTTTGGGAAAAACCTATTTAAAGGAAAAGTTCCAGAAGAGACAGGGACCAAAAAAATTATAGAAACTTCTTATTTACAAGATTAAAAGCATTTCTATATTTAAAGATCACTTGTAATAAAGATATCGGCTTTAAGCAATAAAGATACTTTTACAAAAATCTTTCATACGAGGTCGTGGTTTTTTACCTATTCAAAGGTTTTCCATGCTAAAAATGCATATTTCCATTAGAATATTGTTACAGGTTCATTGGTATGATAGTTAATTCCTAATCATTTTGAGCATATAGAATTTGGCCATTGTATTTGGCGCCGTCTGTGGGATAGATTGCATTTCCGCGATACCCTAAGGCATTCTTTCACTATAATTTTTAATTATGGTTTCTTCCAGACGAACGAGCTGACTAGATCACTATGTCAGGGTAGAGGCTTCTCACAGATGGATCAGTAAGACCCACAGGGTAGGGATTAGGAACGTTCTGATTACCCCTTCTAATGGCAGAATTGAGAAATCAATCTACTTGGATTTTGAGGCCTCAAATAATGTTATCGAGTATGAAGCTCTCATTCACGGACTCGACCTCGTACTTGAGCTCGATGTCCCCGAACTCTCAGTTTATACAGATTTATTACTCATCGTTCATCATTATTCTGAGCAATATAAGAAGAATGGGAAGATGATCGAATACGCAGCCCTCGTTGCAGATAAGATGAGTAAATTCGTGAAAGAAACTCTCGAATATCTTCCTTGAGGTGAAAATGGACACGCCGAATTCTTGACATATCTAGCCAGGGTCTTGGGTACAGAAGCTCGATATCTCCAGATCAAAATCATTTCAACCCCTAGTATTAATCGCATATCTGTATGCACGATCAACGCTGGGGGCCATAAAGGAGGAGACGACGATTGGCAAAAGCCTTTCTAAGCCTACCCTGGTGTTGACAACAATTACAACGGAGCACTCCCAGCAGATCCAACAGAGTACCGACAGCTAATCAACAACTCGAAGCATTACATTACTTAAAACGGTATGCTTTACCGCATTTATGTTATAGGGCCTTACCTAAAGTGCCCCTCCAAGTCAAAAGCAGATGAACTGCTTCTCGAATTACACGAAGGAACTTGTAGCTCCCACGCCGCAGGTAGATCATTAGCGAATAGAGTTATCACTCAAGGAGTATTCTGGCCCGGCATGTTCAAGCAAGCATAAAAGTATTCCCGCAGGTGCAACACCTGCCAAAGACATGGACTATGATACGCGTCCCTACGCTCAAACTCCATGCAAGTAAGGTTTTTTGGCCATTCAAAAGATGGGAACTAGACCACGTCGGCAAATTCCCTAAATCTCCAGGTATTCGCCGTCACCTACTCGTAGCTACCGATTACTTTACAAAATGGGTAGAAGCAATTTCACTATGTCGAACCAGTGATGAAGAGGTCATCTCCTTTATTTGGAACCACATAATCACTCGGTTCGGGTGCCCCCACCTAATTTGTATCGATAATGGGCCCCAATTTGTGGGAGATAAAGTCGTAACCTTCCTAAACCGCCACAATATCATCTACTCACTATAAAATCCATACTACCCTGAAGGCAATGGCCAAGCTGAAATCACCAACAAAACCATCGTGCATGGACTCAAAAAATGGCTTCACTTACTGAAAAAAGGAAATTGGGTTTGCGAACTTCCTCACGTCCTGTGGGCGTATCGAACCACTCCCAGACAATCTACTGGGTCCACCCCATTCCTCCTTTCTTATGGCACTGAGGCTGTCATTCCTTCTGAATATCATCATCCAGTTCGTGATCATGAGCTGACTGACGAGGAAAATGTGTTTGAATTGGCTTGCAACCTCAATATGATAAATGAAACCAGGGAACGTACCATCGCTAACCTAGGTCGATATCATCATATGCTTTTCAAATCTTATAATAACCGAGTCAAGATTCGTACTTTCCAAATCAAAGATCTCGTCCTTAGAGAAATTCTTCAACATCACAAAAAGCCTCACGCTGGAAAATTAGCCGACAATTGGGAGGGTCCATTTATTATCACAGGCCACTCAGGCCTGGGATCATACTATCTCATGACAAAAGAGGGAGTCCCCATTTCAAATCCATAGAATACTAGGCGACTCAAACGGTACTATCGTTAGGCGTTTTACTACCCCATTTCCATTATTCGTTTTTTGTCTTTCAATTCCAAAAGTGAGATTCTCATCTCCATCCAATGTAAATTATGAACTTATCAATAAAATTTTGTTTGAACAATATCATTCTCTTCACGAACATTCGACCAAACTCTATAGATTAAAGCATAGATAATACTAGCTTATAATCGATCTTATCCAAGTTGGATCAAGGACATCACTTGATTTGACTCCTTCTACAACATCTTTGTGATTGTAGCAAGTATAGAAACTTGTTTCATATCAAAGACTCTACCAAACAGGAGATAAGGCAAAGGTAATACTAGTCTTCATCTTTTTCAACTTGTTTAGATCATTTTTACTGGCTGGATCAAGGATATCACTTGCTTTGGCAGACTCTACTAAATCTCTGCGATTATAGAAAGTGTAGAAACTTGTTTTATATCAAAGACTCTACCAAACAAGAGATAAGGCAAAGGTAATACTAGTCTTCATCTTTTTCAACTTGTTTGGATCATTTATACCGGTTGGATCAAGGATATCACTTGGTTTGGCAGACTCTTACTAAATTTCTGTAATTAAACAAATGTAAAAAAAATTATATCAAAGACCCTACCAGGCATAAGATAAGGCAAAGGTCATACTAACTTTCATTTCTTTCAATATGTCTGCGACATTTCTATAGTTCAAATCAAGTTTCAACTTGGTTTAACTCAACCTATTTCTGCGATTGAACAAATGTAAAATATATATATATATATATATATATATATAAGACCCCACCAGGCATAAGATAAGGCAAAGGTTATACTAGCTTTCATCTCTTTCAATATGTCTGCGACATTTCTATAGTTCAAATCAAGTTTCAACTTGGTTTAACTCAACCCATTTTTGCGATTGAACAAATGTAAAAAATTTATTTTATATCAAAGACCCCACCAGACACAAGATAAGGCAATGGTTATACTAGCTTTCATCTATTTCAATGTGCCTCCGATAGATACTATTTATTTTCAGGGAAAATTCATATTACAAGGGTTTCTTTTCTGCAGATGGAGAGTCAGCAGTGCTTCCCCCAACATCAAGAGGTTGAACTTTCAGATCACAGCAGGTCTACCCGATTCTATCAATTCAGCAGTTTGAGGGCCCAGTTGGGACTCCATGACGCCCTGACAGTTCCTTCGATCTATCTTAGCTCCACAAATGCATTCCTTATCCGATAGTGTTTTGAACAAGGTATCTCGTTCTGACTCAAGTCTTTTTACTTATTTTACAATGTATGCAACAATTGCTTTTAATAGGTCGAAGCGTGACGTATCAGGTATGACCATTACTGCAAATTTTGCTCTCACCTCCTCAAGGCGTGACTCTAACCATGCATACTCATTCTTCAGTTAAGTCATTTCTACATCGACCTTAGCATGATAGATTATATTCTCCTCCAACTTTTTTGTATACTTCGTTGATTCAGCAAGGTGCATGGCTTCTAAATCTACTACCCGAGCACGAAGTCTCCGAATTTCTGCGTTCAACTCTTCCCTAGCCAGAATATCTTTCAATAATTCTTCTTTCCTCTTCACCAGTGATTCCTTTGCTTTGATCTCCCCTTCCAGAACTTTCTCCCTGATAAGAGCAGCGTCCAACTTATGCTGACATTCCCTCAAGTTCGTATTTCCCTTCTGGACATGCCCTTGAATACAAGATACGTCACTCTCTAGCTCTCTAATTCGACCTGAGAGACTAACTACATCCCCTCAAACTAAAGGAGTCTTAACCTCAGTTCTACTTTCCCCTTAACGTTCTCTAGCCTCAACTTTCTTGACACACGCAATGGCCTGCGCCAGTTCAGCCTTAAGTCGTGCAACCCTCTTATTTAAATCGTTGCATCTTCGTTACATTTCCAATAATTCCATATTCTAGGCTGGTAGGGATATTTGCAAATGTTCAGCTACAGCTTCTGAAGCCGATAGATTTTCTTGAGCTACTCTCAGCTCGTCGTCTTTTTCGACCAATTTTTGTCTCATTCGCTCTAGCTCGCTCCTATATTTCTGGAGATCAGATCAAAATCGTTCCTTCGATTATTCCAATGCCTAAACACGGTATTGAGCCATGTCGGCCTACTTACCCTTCACAGCCAATGCGTCAACACGACTTTGAAGCTTCTCGGTGTGTTCTGTTACCTCTGCTAGCTCTTTTAATACCGTATTTATCTCGGCATCTTTCCCTTCGACCTGAAGAGTAAAATCGGAAACGGCCTGGGTCACCTCCACAAGTTTAAAATACGCCTTTACGTATTGATCTTCTATTTTCTCGTTCGCCTCCACCATCTTATCGAACTGCTCAGCAAATTCTCGATTACACATGAGTACGTCGTCCTTACGTGAGTGAGATGAATCTAATTCGACCTGGGAAATATAATAATTTTTAGTACAGTTCGATTCAGGAAAGCCTTTGAATATATACATACTACATTTCTAAAGAGACTATATGATTTTTAAACATCTGCAGTCCAAATACTTTTAGACTAAAAGTTTGGAGTTCATTCTTAGATGAACGCATCATGAGTTTTCTTTCCTCGTACAAGGTACATACTTTCAATATGCTACTTTATATTAATAGCGTTGGATTTTTACCATGGATTTATATCCTATCTACTTGATAACTTAACGTTGGTATAGCATACAAGTCAAAAGACCTATCCCGATTTAACCTACAGCCCCGCTTGCGCATACAGCAAGGCTTTAGAGGTCTCTCTTTCCCAGGCAAGTTACGACTCTAGATCTTTTATTCTGAGACTCATCTCTCTAATTGCCTACAAAAGGTTTATAAAATAAAGTTAATCTACAGAAATTTCTTCCCCACACACAGTTTAAACAACTTACAAATATTTATACAAACACACGTGTCTACCCTACCTTCTCACTACCACCTTATAGGAGCTCGATGTCATCCCCTTGATTGTTGAGCACCGTCTGGAGGGAAATACCATCCAAACCATCCACGATCCCCACCGCTTCTGCTTCTTCTTCATCTTCCTCCTCAGCATAGGTGTCCGCCTTAATGGTATCCATATCCTCCTCAGAATAGCCTTTCAGCATCAAATGACACCCTAGTCTGTCAAGCTCCTTAACCATCCCGTCAAGATTGGCCTTTGTCTCCACCTGCAGCTGACCAATCGTCACGGCATGAGAAGCCTTCAGCTGCCTAACTTCCTTCAAAGCATCAGTCCTGGATCAAGCTAATTTTTTTTATAGCTCAATATTTGCCTTCTTCAACTCGTTTTATTCTTCCTCAATACCGAGCCAAATCCCCTTAACAAGTTGAGCAACCTGCTAAAATTTCATCGATCTCAGCGATTAACTCGAAACGTATTAAGTAGTTCTTTCCGATAATATAAAATTACCATCTTGCTCATGTCTTCCTCTCCATGGAGAACCGCCAACCTGGCCCTTTCCTCGACCTCTTTGAGGTCGTCCATTGCAGCAGATCGCCCCTCGGTGACCTTTTCTCCTGATTCCCCTGCGGGTTTGACCCTCCCCCTCTTATCTTTTGTGACCTCAGCACTTCCAGTGGTACCAGAGGTCGGCAGAGCCTTTAGCATCCATTTCTTTGGATATTTTAGATCTATTTTGCTCGGCATAGCAGGATTTGGCTGAGCCGAACTGCCAGTTCCAGGAGTCTTGGAAAAATTAGTTCAAGCCTCCTCACCACTTACTTGCCTTTTCCCTTCGTCAACACCTGCCATCAAACTGGTAGACTGAGCTTTTTGAACCTTTTTCAACCTACTATCAACCCTTTTCTTTCTACTCGAGTCCCTCCAACACAAGTTTGAGTTTAGTTTCCTCCTCTGCAACTTCGTCCAACAGAGATTCCTTTCTCTCCACTTTAGACTTCACACCTGCAATAACAACATTTTTACTATCAACTACAGTTATCAGTAAAACGCAACAATAATTCTATTTATGCATGTCTATACTTACTTTGATTTACAGTTCTAAATCGAAGGTCCAAAGGTTCTTCATCATCTCTTTGAAGACAATTACCCTTCACCCATATGATATTGTCTTTCCAGGTTCGACCTACTGAATTCAGATCGAAAAAGCGACGCCGAGTTGCGCTCGCACCAAAATATGACCCCCCATAGGCCTTATAATTTTTTACCCCATAAAACTACAAAAACGTCCACAGGGGTTATCCTCCTCATTTTTCCCTCATTTTCCCATTTTTCATTCAGATGGTCACATACGGTTATTACCTGCCACATACTCCCGTTCAATTGAGCAGGACATCCCCCAATTGCATTCATAATCCCCTTCGCCAAAATGGTGAGGGGAAGGCTCAACCCATACTCTAATTAAGATAGGTAACACAAAAAATCCTCTGAGAGGTCACTCCGGAGATCCCCGTCAAAATATTCTAACATGATCGATTCATCTATACCCCTATCTCGTTTTTCCACTTTCAAATTAGCCAACAGGTAAAAATACTCTTCCCCTACCGCTACCGTATAACCCCTAAACTGCCTGCCGGTAAACTCTACACAATTGCCTCACTTCCCTCCTACCGCCGCCTTGGCTTTACAAAACTCTCTAAAGGCATCAGAACCAGAAGGATAAGATATCAATTGATGAGAGAAACCCGAGAATTGTTTCAATCCTACTTCCCCTTCATTATCAGTCTCATTCGTCTGACCAGAGGTCAATACCTCATTAACAGATGAACTACCCATCCTAAAAATAATTTCTACAGGCACTTTTTCGACCCTACACAGATGTCTCTCATGCCTGACCTACATACAGGTTAAGCTATTTATCATTCTTCCATCTATGTATATATATATATATTCAGCATATATCTCTGATCAGTCATTTACGTATAACATATATCTTTAACATATATATACGTCAATATATATTGCATAGATCTCTACTAACCTTCAATATCCGAATGAGAATCGGCAGTTATGTCAAGCCTTTCCCTCACAACGCTGCTGTATAACCACCTACGAGATCCAAAATCTTTTGCCCTCTTTAGCCGTTTATCACCTTCGGATAACTTTTTATCAAATCCTTTGATCTTTCGTCGTCTCTCTCTGAGTGCTCTCCAAATTTTTAAAAGTTGTAAAACGCTTGATTGGAGACGAAGAATCACTATTTATCCTTTTCCTCTCAAACGGCTGGCATTTATTGCTCCTCACACGAACCGTCCTCGATTCCAGAACCGGGGCTTCCTTTCCACTCTCCATGTCAGACGCCTTGTATATTTTCAATAAAACCACATTTCCATCATTACAACTCCCCTCATTTTTTAACATATTTTTTCTCCCTATTTCTATATCTTTTCCTGGCCTTCTCGTACTCATGATGAGTCACTCTGTATGATGTCAGAGTCTTATTTCCTTTTGCATACAAAACAAACCGAGAAGCTTCTGCATTTTTATATTTTTGTTTCTCTGTCCTTGCTTATCATACTTATAACGATTGACGTCATTTTCTAAACTATGCAAATTTTCAAAATTATTCAAATTATTTGCTAAAACAGTCTCAAAATAGATTTGTACTTATAGAGGATACGATTGACTTATATCATTTATGTTACATTCAAAACAAATATATTATTTATGATAAACTCTTTATACAACATCTATCGCAGCCTTAGTAGACTGAACGATGTCATCCGGTCACGTTATTCATCGGTCTTCAGATCTTCGAATTTCATCTCAACATCAGCAATCAAACCCACCAACCTTTTTCATTCTGCCACATCCCTAATCAATTCACAGAAGCACACCACCTAAAAATAACGAGCATACTCCAGTTCTCCACTCCTAACATTTAAACCTTCGAGCTCACATTTCCTCACTAGTAGCTCATCATAACCAAACAATCCAAAGATTTTATCGCGTACTTCAGCAATTTGTATAGCCAATCGTCCTCCCGTGGCATAACGAATCATCTGAGACGAGTTTGTACCATCCTAATCCATCCCCCACTTTTTACAGATCATCCTACCCATATTTCAACGTTTCTCACACACTTTCCCCTTAAATACGTAATTTTTTACCTTATATCTCGTAACAACAAAACCCAAAATCTTAAAATAAATTATTTGAACTTATCCCCTTACTAGTACACACACTAGTTACTATACTCGACTTTACGCTACTACGAGTTGTATCTCTATCGACCTATAGCAGCTCAAAATTTTACGATTACATATTTTCTACAATTTCTCCCCCTCGCCCGTTAAAAGCATAAATCATTTTTACATCAAAACGACATTGTTAGCACATGCTCATCTAAGTTCGAGCAGCATTACAACATTGCTTCATCACTTATAAGCAGTTATTCACCCCAATACCCAACACAATTCAGTTCAATTCTAAAAATTTGTTTATATATAGTTTATTGAATAATTAACTTTTATTCATGTCAAAAACATTACAGTTATTTACAAATAACAAGTTTTTCACCACGTCGATCACAGGAATACAACAGAATGTTATCCGTCAGCACCAAACTCTAGGTACTTTACTGTTAACCAGCTTTCCCTGTTTGTTAAAAGTCACAGGTCATTCAGGCACGCCGAGGCATCATGTCTTCCAGCTCTTCTTGATTTAGTAATTCGTTACCCAGATGTAAAGAAGACATTAGACACAATAAAAAGTTTCCCTCACATAAGTTTGGTCGAAGTTCAGTCGAACTTCAAATGGAAACTATGCTAGCAGTAAACTCAGTGCTGGCCCCCACAAAGCAAGATGGTCTTCTGAGTGCCAAAACACGATGGAAATTTGTCAGCAGACTCCCACTTCTAATCCTCCTCCCCCATTGCCATCAACGCCTCTCCTAGAACCACCACCACCAAAGAGTTGGTAGAGATAAAGAGGATCCAACCTTAGAATCCATGGTGACACAAGAAATTAATATATCTTCCCCACAGATATACCTATCCCTGTGTATGAAGCCCTAACCCTGCCTTTCGCAAGAGTGCAGAGACAGACCCACCGTTCCTCACCTGTCAAGACGAAGACATAAAATCCCAACTTATAGTAGAAATCTTTCTTAGCTTCAACCGCTTCTTCTTCCGACAAGCCTTGGTACGTCGGAGGAATAGGAACGGGTATCGACATTTCAAAGGAATGGTCACCAAAGTATTTTAACTTCAACCTCTGCATTTTAGACACAATCCTATCTACAATAACCATTCTCCAAGTTTTTAGCATCTCAAAAAAAGTTATATAAACAGGAACTGTTTCAAAGAATTGCTACAGGTACTATTGATATAACCCTACATTTATTGTGCAAGTAGGTTTTCCCAAGCGTCGTCATTCATTAGAGACGTGAGTATTCAAACGCAACCGTCACATACATCCGCATTCGTATCATCACTTAATACCCATCACTTCCCAATAACACGTAACTTCCATCTAATCAAACGCCATCATTACTTTATTTTGAATTTCAAACTTTTAGCACATTCTTTCTCAACCAAAGCCACTCGTGACTTCGGTTGCGAGAGGGCGATTGTAGGGACTTATCCCTCGATCTCACTTAAAATCAAGCTCACGAAGCTTGATTTACCTCCATCTCAGGCTCACGCATTTTTAACACTTAACACTCTAGTCAATATTCTAACCAGCCCCACGAGTTACTCAAGAACGTAGATCGAGCTAAACCCAGAAAATTTATCCAGTCAAAGATACCTGTCTCTCATGAACTCGCTAGTTATTCAGTCAACCACCACTAACCACATTATTTGGAAAATATACTCCAGCATGATGAAGAGCTGTGGGAAAGGCCTATATAAAGGAAAAGTTCCAGAAGAGACGGGGACCATAAAAATTATACAAACTTCTAATTTACGAGATCAAAAGCATTTCTATATTTAAAGATCACTTGTAATAAAGATATCGGCTTTAAGCAATAAAGATACTCTTATAAAAATCCTACATACGAGGTCGTGGTTTTTTACCTATTCAGAGATTTTCCACGCTAAAAACACTTATTTTCATTTTTTACTTTCCATTAAAATATTATTATAGGTTCATTGGTGTGATAGCTAATTCTTAATCATTTCGAGCTTACGAAATTTAGCCATTACAAGTACAAAAGTTTTTTAGTCCGAATACAAAGACAATTTATGATTTTCAACACATACCGCAAAAATATGTTCGTGATACCTATTGTCGAACTGCTCTGGATCCGTCCCAACTATCTCACAGTATTTTAGCTCTAGCTCTTTTATCTTAGCTGCGGCATGAGGATTAGTTCAGGAACTACCATCTTCATCATGCCCTTTTCTTTTCATCGAGCTCTTCTCGACTAGGGATGGCAATGGGGCGGATTTGGGGCGGGGGAGCCAATACCATCCCCATCCCCGCTTAGGTTCCCACCTCCCATCCCCACCCCGATCCCCATTTAAAAATAAGCGGGGATCCCCAAATCCGCCCCATTTAAATAAGTATATTACATAATCAACGTCCATTATTCCATACATCCATTATTCCAATAATAATAAAAAAACATCCACTATTCCATTCATCCACTATACATCCATTATTCCATTCAAGATATTTAATAACTTCCCTCTTCTCGTCATTCCGCTTTATTAACTCATCTTGTTGTTGTAGATTATCCTCTACAGGCTTCGAAGCTTGAAACTTCACGTCAGGTGACCTTTTTTCTTTCCCCAAAGTAAGGATAGGGAGTTCTACACTAGTTTGTAATGCCATAACCTCTTCCCTCACTTATAAGTTCTTCGTTAGAATCTAACCCCAAATCTAGCTTGTTAACCTTGTCCTTTGCCTCCTTTTACTCATCTTTGATATTGATTTCAATCATATTGTTGAGTCTGCTTGGTTCAGGTGAGTGAACATCATGGGGCATCTTGTTTATGTACTCAACGCCGAACTTGGAGGTGTTGCCTTCAGTATTAGGATCTTCAAGAATGGATTTTGGGTGTAAGTTGGGTGTCTCTAGTTTTGTCTGACCAGAGCTTCCGAATGAGTTTGAAGAAGATGATGATGATCCCAACCTAGTGACTCAAATAGAATCTGACCTAAACGGGTCAAAGCGTTCAGCTAAGGCACGGAAAGATCTATGGAGTTCTTCCATAATTCTAACGAGCTCTGGTTTCTTCTTGTAATACATTTCTGCCCTTGCCGCAAAAGTGTCTCCTTCGTCTTGCAGAAGTTCTAACATTTCTTTCGTTCTTTGCTCTGATTCTGCAAGTAATAACATGTTATAGTATCAAGAGATTATGTTCATCAATATGTAAATAAGTTTGTCATAAACGACACACACGGGTAGAATTGATTCACTAATATTCAAATTTCATAACATCTTGTCGTAAATTGGTAATCATTTTCACAACTATATGAAGGTCTTGTTAAAACTCTAAAAAGCCTTTTATTGAGAAAAAAATAACATTATCCCACAACTGAATTAGCGTTTTCCCGCATATTTATCGATCACATTTGCATGACTCAATAGTGTTTAACAACATAAATCCGTAATGAGATTCATATATTACAACAGTTGTAATTCAACCAATTACAACTCAAAAAACCAACCCCAAAAGTAAAATAAAAGGGCTAATGATTCTCTAGCTACAATATAAGCATTTATCTTATGCAGTGATGCTCCATTAGCAGGTGGGTAAATATATATCCATAGGAAAGCTCTAGTCACGCGATGTATAAGCATTAAACATCAAGATGCATCAAAACGCACAACAACATATTCACATGATAAAGCTCGCCGGGTAGATCTAGCTGTAGTAACTCATAAGAACATCTTATAGCTATGTATCAACGAATAGATCAACTATTGGGGTATAAAGCGTGCTCTAATATGTTTCATAAGACAGCAAATAATGATTTGCTTGATCGAAGCCATATTTGAGAGAGATAGAGAGAGGTAGAACCTATAAGAGTTACTTATTGCCATTGAGATTGATTGGGACTGTTTTGTGTACTCTACCACCAAGGATAAGAGGCCTTACTTTTTCCCATTGTCTGTTCTTTCTCTGAAAGAAGAAAACAGATAAAAAACCCCAATTTTTTCTTGAAACCCATTTCTTTAATTTTCTACTGCTGTTACAGAGAAGGGATGCAGAGCTTGCTTGAAACCCAATAGTTTACAGAGAGCAGCTTGAAGAGAAGAGAAGAATGAAAAGTAGTTGAAAGAGAGCTGCTATTGTTGAATGAGAAGAATGAAGAGAGCTGATGTTGAAAGAGAACTTGTTATTGGCTGCTGAAGAGACAAATGAAGATAGAGTTTTGATAATCTAATGTAATTCATTGGGGGTATACTAGTAAAAGTATTAGGTATTTAATGGGGAGGATGCGGGGCGGATAACCGATTTTATATGAGCAGACCCAAATCTGCCCCGATCCCCGGCGGATTTTGGGTAGCTTATACCATCCCCACCCCCATACCTGTTTAGCTCATACCAAATCTGCCCCATTCGGGGCGGGGCGGGGCGGATCCCCATCGGGGCAGGGCAAATTTCCATCCCTATCTCGACCTCAGTAGGAGCAACGATACTCTCCCCCATACCTACAGAAACAGTCTTGGCGACCTCTTGAGCCATGGCCCCCACCCCAATGGCAGAGGTACTCTGGCGAGTTGACTTCTTGGACCTCCGAGTATTCTATTTTGTGGTCTGAGGTACAGGAGGTGGAAGACTAGGAATATCATCCACAGTCAGGTGAGCTTTCCCTTCAGCCATAGCTCGTTTCTCGTGAGCTCGATGAACTTTAGGTACTACAGAATCTACCCTTTTATCCCTACGGATACCGAGCTCACCAAGTACCTACTTTAGCTTATCCAGATCTCGAGTAACGTAGTCGAACAGACTCGCTTTATCAGGCGTAGATAAAGGCTTCAGTTCTGCCAAAATAAGGAACACATCATTAAGTAGAAGATCGAAGACAAGTTATTGGTTATTTGAAGATTGGTCAACATTACTTAGTTGGATTATAATATCAATAGTTCAGTTCGAGCATTGGTTCATCTGGAACCTGCATACAATTACCCTCAACCCAAAAAAGGTGATAGTTCTAAGGTTTACCCGCAAATTCAAAATCAAAGAATATTGGCCTAGCTGAATCACTATACAGGTAACCACTACTTCGACCTTCGACATATTTCCATTTATAAAACTTCATCACATCTTTAGCTTCAAACTGCTTTACAATCCCTTCCTTCCTCCATTTTTTATTTAGTGCCTCACATACCCTTATCATTTTATAAACATTCTCATTTAACTTGGCAGGGCAACACTGTAACACATTCATAACCCCTTTCTGAAAGTAGGTCAAAAGAATTCTAAGGTCATATACGACCAGATTCAAGAAACATAAAACCCATCATTCAGGCCTGATAGCCCGAGGCCATTATAATATGAGAGATTAACCTCCTCACTAATCCCTCTATCATTCTTCAACTTCTCCAAGCATGAGACTTGGTAGTATACCGCCTCCTCCCTTTACCAGGGATATAGGCCATGAACCAGAGACCTTGGTCCTCCACATAACTTCCCCATTCTCCCTGCAATTTCTTTTTATATTTCAAGTATTCTTTTCCGACATCCACCCCCTCTGGGTAAAAGATAAAACTTCATCTTTCTCTTTCCTATCCTCCTTCTCTATTACTGCCACAATATTACTGGGGGGCCCAACCTTTACAATCGTATCTACACTATTCATAGTTTCTTCCATGGAACTACAATCGTCCCCCTCCCCGAAGACGATAGTTCATCCGAACTCAAAAATACTATAAATTTACTAGTAGGAACGTTAGGTTTCGAACGCATACTGGACCTACAGAGACAAAACATATTTTATCATTATCTTTACACTACATACAGTAATCACAACCCCACCTTCTACTCAGTTAACACGTCAGCCTACAATTTCCCAAAGCAAAAAGCAACAATCAATCATTTTAATTTTCCCTCTCCTTCTTCAAGCAAGCATTTTCTCTCCCTACAGTCTATTCATATACAAAAATTTTCCAACTCTAAAACCTTCTCATATTTATTCAAAAAACCTAACACCCCTACATTATCAGATACACATATCAAACAGGTTACTACACATCAAACATGTTACTACACATATCAAACAGATTACCACAAATATTATCCAGATTACTAAATAATCAGACGAACAAAACTTTATATTACCAACCTGTACTTTAAGAACAACAGTCTTCTCCTTTGCTCGGAAGTTTTACCAGGATTGAACGCTCTCGTCGCTTCCCCAATAGTTTTTTATCACCTGATGAAGATTTCCTTCACAAATCATACTCAAAGCTCAAACATTTCCTCTCCTTAGAAATAAGATTTACACAACTTTTTTCTCTCTTTGAAACAGTAGATAATTTATAAAGGAGAAAGAGGCGTATATTTATACTCACCCTCGGTTTGTAAAATGACGGCTCCTTCAGACATGTGTCAGTCACCCTTACTGTCTCTCCAGGTACGTCTTTTCGGTTAAGAGTATCATCATGACTTCTGTGATAATGTCTACTATCATCACGTCTGTCCCTATAGTCAACCATTAAACAATTTTGCACCTCTTCTTCAAACACAGTACAAACGACCAATCACCTTACTTTTATACCCTACCACGATAGTACAACTTTCCTAAAATTGATCAATATTCAAAATTTGAAGATATTTATACAGTTGTTAAAATCCTACAGCTGTCTCCCACAATATCCGAACATAAAGATTAAAATAGAATACTTTATTCTTATTAAAATAGATCGAGACATCATATTAGTTAATTCTCTTAAAATTCCTCACCTTACATTTATTTGGGTTCCAGCACATAATACTGCGAACAGAATACTTCGTACGAGCTCTCACACTTTGAGCCTACCGAGCTCACTAGTTACATCTAAAGCAACCTCGATGGTGCGCCTCCCCACACAAAATTATCTCTCCATTTACTGCCCTTGCATCCTCTTCAACTATCTTGGCACACGCGAGCTATAAAACAGTCAGTTCCCGCACCGTGGCACTCAACAATGACCTCTAAAATACGTCGCACTAGAAAAAACAATCATACTCTACACGCTTACCTTCATCATCAAATCTGACCAGATTCAATAGCCATTCAGGAAGTACAACTTCATAAAGCAATTGACAAAAATATCGCTCATGAAGTTCAACAACCTTGATATGGAAATGACCATTTGTTACCGGCTGAGTACGCTAAAAATGAGTCATCATCATACTTAATCACACTACCATCAGAGTAAAATTATCCTTACAAACGATGCAAATCATAACAATAAGGAATCACTACTAATAGCCACGAGGAAGATCTTCGCAAATCCTGATCACCCCACAGATTTAGCTGAGAGAAATATTTTGAGAAAAATTTTGGGATAGCAGAATATCTACATCAAATGCATAATATTTTGACAAGTCATTTTTACCATAGTATGAAATATCCCCTCAGATTTTATACGAGCAAATATAAAGATGGCAACATACAAAGATCAAGCGAATCCAACAGTAGCACCTATAGATCAATATCAACCTTTTCTCACAGTTCGAAGCACTTTGTCATCTAGTTGGAGAACGCAGATCGCAGAAAACAATATATAATTACTTCTGCCAAGTCACATTTTTTAACTCCTCTAAATTTTTAAAACTCACCTATCATTACCATTTGCCATCATGCACACAGAACTCTTTACAGCTCATTTTCCCCCATCATACCCAATGACAACTAAATCCTATTGACAGACTCTTGTTTTACACCAGAAAGCTACACAAACAAGTTCTATATAAGGAAAGAAAATACCAGAACATCGACATTTCATTAGTTCAAAGATTTCTCTTATAAAATAGTTTACAGATAATAAAATTTTGAGGGTCTATTTCCAATACTCGACCTAAACCCAGATTTAAAACTTCAGCCAGATTGAATGTAAAGGCCAGTTCTGAAACTCAAGCTCAGGTTTCAGCAATCAACCATCACGCATTTACCCGATCTTAGTAATGGACATAAAAAATGACCACTATTCTCCTATGACTTAATATTTATTATCCTTAATTTTATTATTAAACATGACTTACAAAACCAATTTTTATATTTCTGGTCACATGGAGCTCAGTTACCAAATATGTGCAAATACCGGGATGTATAGCTCAAAAGATGAACTGCTGAAGAAGGATGTATAGTTGTCAAATGCAAGGGTCCCACATGGGGAGGTTATAATTTGGAGGATAACTCTTGGAGGTTATAATTTTATGTACATTCATGGCATAGGTTATAAATCTCATATTAAATGTAAGAATCATCTCCTTCATCTATAAAAGAAGATGTGGTGAGCTCATAAGAAGTATCCAATTTTGAGATAATCATTCTTATAGAGTTTAAGAGAGCATTATTGGAGTAAGTTGGTGCAAGTCTTGTAAGGATTTGGAGCATTTCATTTTGTAAGTTAATAAAATTTCTCATTTTGTTGTTAGTTTATATTCATTTCATTCTCATATCATTTAGGTTTTATAGTTGTTATAATGGCTAGCTAAATCCTCACTAGGGGTGAGGATGGATCTTCCATAAGCGTATGATATCATGTAGTAGAATGTATTTTTCTCCAGCACAATATGAGCATATTATCACAAATCCCAAAACTATATTGTTGGAGACATCCATTATCATCCTATGATCTCTTTAAGTAGAGATATAGGAAGAGTTTTGTGATTCGCAAATGATATAGTAAAATTGTATTAATATTGTATTTTTCTAAGGTATGATCTTAATTAACATTTCATAGTTAGCATTGCTTTCATGGAATGTGTTTTTAGTACATACTTAGTTCACTATATTCTACTTGAGTTATAATTAATCATGGGATTACATCGACAAAAGGTCGAAGTTTGTTATTTCAATTAAGTGGAGAATTTAATGTACGATACTATGTTGATATTGTATGTAAATGGTGGTGAAATCCGAAGACCCTAAACCTTTATTCTTGATTAAAACCATATCATTGATTTTAACGGTTTTACAACCTTAAATTACTAAAACACAAGACCAAAACTAATTTCTAGTTCCGTTCGAAAGTGAACGACACTTAAATTTTTATCCATACTAAACACCGAATTTTGACCGTTATCAAAATGGTGTCGCTGCCGGTTTCGTTCAGTAATTATAAACGGTTTTTGATTGTGTTTTCTTTGATCTATTGCTTTTGATTTTTTTTTTTTTTTTTTTTTTTATCAGTTCTTGAAAAAATTAGTTCACCATTGCAATTATTTATTTTACATATTTTTTTCTTCCTTTTGCCATTTGAGGTAGTTTGTTTGTGTTTATAGAGAAGGAAGAAGTGAATACCCCAACATATTTCAGTTTGTGTTGAAGTGTTGACAAGTGCATTAACGTGGTAAAAGACAATCAAAGAGAATAATTTCTTAAGATTTTTTCATAGCCGGTTTTACTTGGGTACAGTTAATGACTTAGGCTTAAAATAAGGCTTGATTGGGGTTGGTGCAATGCATAAAACATAAATATAAGGTGGGGTTGGTATATAATATAAGGAGGCAGTTACAAATAACTAATTTAAGTGGGGCAGTTTCAAAAGAATAATAAATGGCTTCATAAGTTACAAGTACTACCCAAACACTCAAGTCTTTGTGGAGCCGTTATAAAGTGATCACTTCACAAGGATCTGACGTTATCAAAGCCATAAATAAGGAGTATCAATCTAAGGCAAAGATCGTGAAGTGTTGCAAAGTTATGTTGGATGCACGGTTTCAATTTTCAATTTTTCTTGTAATTTGATCATCGTCATTTTAAAAAAAAAAAACTAGATTAGTATTTTCTTTTCTTTTCTTTTTCTTCTCCCTTTGAGTGACTTGTAGTGAGGCAAAATATTATACTCTTGAGCGAAGAGTGTGTATTTAAAGCGAGGATAAAATTATACATTTTCTGCAGGGGCAATATTGGAACCCACATCCGGGGAGGACCTCTCTACAGCGCCTATTTGAGCCAGAGAGCCTGGGTGTGTCATCTCAGCAGTTTCACCGGAGTAAACAACGAGCCCCTAAAAAGGCCACCCCGCATGTACTTTCTTCCACCGCACCCTCCTGCAAAGCGGTTAATTTTTGTTCATATGCCTGATGTTTGTGCACTTTTAAATTCAAAACATTAGATAAAGGGTAAACAAAGAGAGGGATTTTATCACCGTGTGTGGCACCGCACACTAGGACCTCGGGAGGTCACGACCCGGTTTAACATTTTTCGGAACAGGAGATTGACTTTAAAAGAAGCCAAGATTAAGCCATAAAATACATAGATAGACAAAAAGGCTTATAGAGCTCGGACCGGGAGCATTAAGAATGCGCTCATTAAGACCCCTGATAGTGGCTACGTTTGTCTGGAGGAAATATATTCTCGGGCATAACTAGTTTGGAAAAATGATTCTAAGCGGTTTGCCCCACCTCCCAGCATAGGTGCTTCAAGGTGACTAGAACTGCATGCGAGTTATGGCTAAAACGAGTATACATAAATCAACGTGCAAACCGATCCATTGTCAGGAATAGGAGCAACCGAATCCTGAGACCGGGTTCACAACTTGACCTTAATTAAGGCCCATCTGAAAAGGTTGTTGTGTTTATTTTTGTGCACCTCATTATTGTGTGATCATCATAGTGCGCATACCTATTAGTGTATGAAAGAATGGTTTCGAGGGCCTAAGATTCATCTTGAGAGGCTCAGATGATCTGATTTGATAGATATTTCGATCTACTTTGAGGTAGGTGAGTCAACCCAACTAGAGATTCCAATCTCTATTGATACGAGAGGCCGTACAATCCATACTCGTAGGGAACTCTTCCCTGTTGAGGGTGAGTTATAAACTTTTGATTTCCCTGCCTCTCCATTGAGACTCAATCCGAGTCCAATTTCCTCATTCACTCTGTTAAGTGTTCCACCACAATCACTTGAGATGAGAGATGCCAATGATAAAGAGAATGGTAAGGGACCCGTGCGAATTCTTCTTAAGGATCACATGTTCCCAAAAATGACAAATTGTGTCTCGTGCATTGTTTTACCTCCTACAACTGGGTAATTTCAACTTAGGAATGCGCTCATCAATTCATTGCCAAAATTCTCAAGAGGAAAAGATGAGAGCTCATACGCTCATATTAGGGATTTTGATGACTTAATATTCCTCCAAAAGTATAGGAATGATGACGAAATGGAGGCCATGAAACACGTGTTGTTTCCCTTTTCTTTACAAGGGAAAGGTAAGAGCTGGCTTCAAGCTCTACGGCCAAAATCAATCACGAGTTTTGAGATGCATACTGAAGCCTTTTATAAGAAGTTTTTCTCTCTTGAGAAAATTGATACCCTTCGTAGGGCCATTCTTAGGATTACCCAACTTCATGGAGAAAGCTTAGAGGATTATCTTGAGAGATATAAGGGACTGATCCTACAGTGCCCTCATCACGGTATCGACTCCTGGGTCCTAACTAGAAATCTTTATGATAGATTAGATGTTAAAACCAAGAGAACTGTAGAATCCTTTTGCTTAGGAAAATTTACTGATAAGGATGATGTAGAGGGTTTGGACTTCTTAGAAGAGATGGTTAAAAAATTGCAAACCTGGGGAACCATGAGAGAAACTGATATTCAAGAAAAGGGGGGTAATGCCTTTAGAGTTGGATCTAGCTCCAATTCGGAAGCTACGCTGACGACCATCCTGCGTAAGATAGAGTCCTTAGAAATAGGGGAAAATAAAATATTCGTTAAAGCACCAATATTTCATTCTGAGATGCAAGTTTGTACTGCGTGTGACGATGTTGGACATTATACTCAGGATTGCCCTTTGATTCATGAAATTAGGGAAACCAGGAAGGATCAGGTCAATATGTTTTATCAAAAACCATCCTCTTTTCCTTATAACTAGTCACATCATCAAGGAAATTCTTCAGGGAGGAATAATTCGAATAACTATTCTTGCAGACCGTATTACCAAGGGAGTAATTCAAATAAAAATCAAAATGGTACATCCTTTACTCCCAATCACCAACATTTTCAGTAAAATACTCCTAACGTTCCTCCTCAGAATAGGAAACCATCTTCGGATGATGGCATCCAAACCCTATTGTAATCTAATAACCAGCTGATGCAACAATTCATGCAAATAAATTAGCAATCCATGACTCGAATAGAAACATCAATTGCTTAATTGGTATTGGGTTAAGTACTAGAGACAAAGGTACATTTCCAAGTCAAACCCAACCCAATCCGAAGGATCAAACCAAAAGTTCACAATGCGATCAGGCGAATGCGGTGATTACACTTAGAAGTGGAAAGACGGTAGACAATAAAGTTTGGATGCCTAAGGAAGAATCACGTGAAAGTCCTAATCCTAGTACTGAGAAAGTTATAGAAGGAGGCAAACCTATATGTAAAGAAACCACTTTTGCTGAGGAAGAGACTGGGCAGGTCTCACTAAGTGAGAAGATTATCGAAAATGATCTGCCTAGAATTCCTTTAGCACCTTTTCCTCAACTGCTTTTAGTCAATAGGATGAACATTCCCGATGAAGAGGTTAATGAGATGTTTAAGAATCTTAAGATCACTATTCTTTTCCTCGATGTGTTACGACAGATTCCTTCATATGCAAAACACTTCAAGGACCTTTGCACGTTCAAGAAATGTATGAATATTTCCAAGAAAGCTTTCAATGTTCATGACAGCAAAAATGTTATCCAAGTGGATGCTCAGGTTAGCTCTATAATCTTAAACAAAGCACTCATGAAATATAAAGATCCAGGAATGCCGATAATTTCTTGTCACATAGGGAAAAATCGCATCGGGAAAGCCTTATTTGATTTAGGTGTCAGTGTCAACTTGATCCCTTATTCGGTATATGAGCAGCTAGGTCAAGAAGGACTAAAACCGACACATAGAACCTTGCAACTAGCTTATCGATCCATTAGAATTCTTAGGGGAGTTGCGATGGATGTACTTGTCCAGGTTGACAAGTTTTTCTATCCTGTCGACTTTGTGGTCCTTGACACAAACCCGGTAGAAGACCCAAATATTGAGATACCTGTGATCCTTGGCCGACTTTTATTGGCCACTGCTAATGCATTAATCAATTGTCGTAGCAGAGCTATGAAGTTGACTTATGGGAATATGACCATCGATCTGAATATCTTCAATGCAACTCATACACCATTTGAAGATGAACCCAATGAGTGTAACATGCTTGGTACTATTGTAAACGGTACATTTCATAGTTCCAATCCTAGGGACCCGTTAGAAGCTTGTCTTGCACATTTTGGAGATAATTTAGATGTTGATGACCTTATCAATGAGGTCAATGCCTTGATGGATTTTGTTACTATTGTGGATAACAATAATAATGTTGAAATGCTGAAAGTCAAAGATCTTGTTCCAGAAGCGGAAGAAGTGCCCGCTAGATTAGAACTTAAACTTCTCCCTGAAAATCTTAAATATGTCTACCTAGGTCCTAATAAAACTCTTCCTGTTATCATAGCATCCGACCTAGAACTTGAGAATGAAGAGAAATTAATGCGTGTATTAAAGAGAAACACAAAAACTCTTGGATGGAACATTTCAGATATTAAGGGTATTAGTCCTTCTGTATGCATGCACAAGATAAAACTCGAGGATAATGCCAAGAAGTCCTGAGAAGAATAGTGAAGGCTTAACCCGACTATGGCTGAGGTTATGAGAAAAGAAATTTTGAAACTACATGATGCTGGGATCATTTATCCTATTTTTGACAGCCCATGGGTAAGCTCAATTCATGTTGTTCTTAAAAAGTCTGGAATCACTGTTATGAAGAATGATCACAATGATCTTGTCGCCACTCGCATGACCATAGGGTGGCGAGTGTGTATAGATTATAGAAAACTCAATTCGATCACTCGAAAAGATCATTTTCCCTTACCATTTATGGATCAAATGCTTGAACGTCTCGCCGTTCATGAATACTATAGTTTTCTTGATGGGTATTCTGGGTACAATCAAATACCCATCGCTCTAAAGGACCAAGAAAAAACTACGTTTACTTGTCCTTTGGATCCTTTGCCTATCACTGTATGCCATTTGGGTTATACAATGCTTCAGCAACATTTCAGCGATGTATGTTGAGCATTTTCTCTGACATGGCTGAGCATTTCCTTGAGATTTTCATGGATGACTTCTCCCTCTTCAGAGATTCATTTGACCAATGTCTCCACCACTTATCTATTGTTCTTGCTAGGTGTCAACATAAAAATATTGTTCTAAATTGGGAAAAATGTCACTTCATGGTGAAAAAATGCATAGTATTAGGACATGTCATATCAGCAAAGGGAATTGAAGTAGATAAAGCCAAGATCGATGTCATATCTAGTCTCCCACCCCCACAAACAGTCAAGGATTTTCGTTCATTCTTGGGGCATGCAGAATTTTATCGACATTTTGTTCTCGAGTTTAACAAAATTGCTCGACCCCTCAGCAATCTCCTCGCCAAGGATACCACCTTTTTATTCGATGATTCGTGTCTTAAAGCTTTTGAAAATCTCTGAACACGTCTAACATCATCACCCATCATCCAACCTCCAAATTATAACAAACATTTCGAGTTGATGTGTGATGCATCTGACTATGCCATTGGTACAGTTTTGCCACAGCACATTGATAACCTTCCGCGTGCCATCTATTATGCCAGTAAAACTCTTAATGATGCACAACTCAATTACACAACCATAGAGAAAGAACTTCTAGCGATAGTCTTTGCTCTAGAAAAATTTCATTCTTATCTCATAGGTTCTAAAGTAATAGTCTATACGGATCATGCTGCTATCAAACACCTTCTTACCAAGAAGGACACCAAACAACACTTAATCCAATGGATATTATTACATCAGGAGTTTGATAATTAGATTTGGGATAAAAAAAGGTGCCGAGAATGTGGTAGCTGACCACCTTTCTTGAATAGACAATGATTCTTTAGATAGGTCGTTACCTATTCGTGAGTCCTTTCCTGACGAGGAACTCATGTCCATTCGCTCTATGTCTTATGTACCATGGTTTGCAGACATAGTGAATTATCTTGGCACAGTGCACCTTCCTAGTTTTTGGACCAAGCCAGATAAGAATAAATTTCTTAGTGAGGCCCGACACTTCTTCTAGTATGACCCGTACCTGTTCATATATTTTTCTGATCAAATCATTAGGTGATGTGTCCCAGATTTTGAGCATACCAAAGTCATAGAATTTTGTCACTCCCAAGCTTATGGTGGTCACTTCAGCTCCAAAAAGACCTCTGCAAAAATTTTGCAGTGTGAATTTTATTGGCCTATCTTATTTTGTGATGCTCACGAATTTTGTAAGGCTTGTGATAGATGTCAGAGAATGGGAGCCTTGTTCCATAGGAATATGATGCCACTAAACTCAATCTTGATCGTTGAACCATTTGATGTTTGGGGAATAGGCTTTATGGGTACCTTCACCCCATCTTTTGGGTTCATGTACATCTTTTTAGCCGTTGACTATGTGACTAAGTGGGTTGAACCTATTCCTACCAGGACCAATGATAGTTCGGTTGTTATTGAATTTATTAAAGATAATATTTTTTTCGTTTTAGTACGCCAAAGGCAATAATTAGTGATGGGGGTCACATTTTAACAGTCGAATGTTTGCAAACTTAATGAAAAAATTTGGAGTAGCACACAAGGTTGCTACACCGTACCATCCGTAGACTAGCGGGCAAGTGGAGATTTCCAATCGTGAAATCAAGAATATTCTTCAAAAAATGATAAGACCAAACCGTAAAGATTGGTCAACTCGACTAAACGATGCTCTTTGAGCATATCGTACTGCTTTTAAGACACCTATTGGAATGTCCCCTTACCGACTAGTCTATGGAAAGGCTTGCCACCTTACAGTTAAGTTAGAACACCGAGCATATTGGGCAATAAAGGCTTTGATCTTTGACATTGGGAAGGCCGGTTTGTATCGCAAGCTTCAACTCAATGAGTTAGAAGAACTACGGAATGATCCATACCATTCAGCAAAGATTTACAAGGAGCGCATGAAAGCGTTTCACGACAAAAACATTTAGCGAAAATCCTTTGAACCAAACCAAAAGGTCTTGTTGTACTCATCTAGGTTGTATTTATTTCCTGGCAAACTACTATCACGTTGGACTAGGCCTCTTACTGTTAAAGCAGTATATCCACATAGGGCGGTTGAAGTTAAAGAACCGAGTACTGGAAAAATACAAAAAGTAAACGGGCAAAGGCTTAAGCCTTATTATGAACATTTTAGCTTCACCAATGAAGAATTGAAGCTTTTGGACCAAGTTTATGAGGAGTGGCATTCATATCCTTTTTACCCAACTTTCACTGAGTTTGGGGGTTAATCCTTTCATCTGGCTGGAGACAATAAACTTAGCACTATCTGGGAGGCAACCTATGTTATATCAGCAGGTACTATGTTCCGATTTTCTTTTTCCCTTCTTATAAGGTATGTTTTCAAATATTGGGGACAATATTTTTTTCTAGTTTGGGGTGGGAGAAAATTGTTCACATTTTTTACTTTTTTAGATAAAAGATAGGTCATTATGGTAATTTATGAGACTCTTTAGTAAGTTTCTACAAGCTTAGAAGTATTTTATATGGCCTAAATATTTTGGTCGCAAAAACCGTAAAAGTTAAAATTTTCATAAAATACATGCTTAGAAAATTTTTAAACATTATCTTAAGCTAGATGTACTACCCTTTAATTAGAGAAAATTTCATGTTGACTGATATTTCTCAAAACAAATGTACTTCACAGTAGTATTGCATTTATTACTTTTGCTAGAATTTTGAACAATCAAAAAGAATCTAGTATTTGAGGTAGGAATGATCCACTACAAGGGAAAGAACTGCCTAAGAATAAGTTCAATCCTGAAGTAATATAATAAGGATTTCAATAAGCCAAAGTAGCTCTAAAAACTTTCACGACGTAAGGCATACTCGCATGATTAGAACTGAAAGAGGAAGAATTATTACCAATCTCAAGTACAGTCATGAACTATGTGAAAGGAGCAAGGAAAAAAGTTTACTTGTGAAAATCCAGAGCCTAGGTCACGAAGGGGCACCAAACCCCGGCAACCTAAGCCAACTGGCTGGGATTATTGACCACCGACTCATATTATGGAGGCTTCCCTAAGGAAACAAGTACCAAAATAAAAAGACTTAAAGTTATTCCCCAAAAATCAATAACAGGATTTGAATTGACTATGGCACTTGTCAAACTGATCGTTGAATTTATTTTACAAAATACAAAATGACTGGATATTGACTCAAGAACCTCTAAATAAAGTTGTACGTACAGTAATTATTTTCACAAGACTTGAGGAAATTAGAAAAATATGTGAAATATCATTTAATTATTGGGTAGTATCTCTAGTTTCGGATAGTTCTCCAAGTTCTTTGATTATATATATGTGAAAAAATTAAATTTTAAGGGGTTTGCCTTCTTGATGTTTTTACCATTATCAGATATCAATAAGTTAGTTGTAATGACCTAATGAGTATCTAAACTACTATAATGCCCTTATTGACTTTTGTGGGTATAGTCACTGCCAACCCTCACGGGACAAAACTCATCCTATAGGGGTAACTTATAGGTTTAACGACTTGTTGCATAAGCTCAATGCAATCGTCTTAACCACGAAAGAGTTATGTTTTTATTCTTTTCTTTGCTCGAGGACTAGCAAACTTTAAGTTTGGGGGTATTTGATGGACACATAAAATAACCACTATTCCTCTATGACTTAATGTTTATTATCCTTAATTTTATTATTAAACATGACTTACAAAACCAATTTTTATATTTCAGGTCACATGGAGCTCAGTTACCAAATATGTACAAATACCGAGATGTATAGCTCAAAAGATGAACTGCTGGAGAAGGATGTAGAGTTGTCAAACACAAGGGTCTCACATGGGGAGGTTACAATTTTGGAGGATAACTCTTGGAGGTTACAATTTTATGTACATTCATGGCATAGGTTATAAATCTCATATTAAATGTAAAAATCCTCTCCTTTATCTATAAAAGGAGAGGTGGTGAGCTTATAAGAAGTATCCAATTTTGAGAAAATTATTCTTATAGAGTGTAAGAGAGCATTATTGGAGTAAGTTGGTGCAAGTCTTGTAAGCATTTGGAGCATTTCATTTTGTAAGTCAATTAAATTCCTCTTTTTGTTGTTAGTTTATGTTCATTTCATTCGCATATCATTTAGGTTTTATAGTTGTTATAATGGCCGGCTAAATCCTCACTAGGGGTGAGGATGGATCCGCCATAAGCGTATGATATCATGTAGTAGAATATATTTTTCTCCAACACAATATGAGCATATTATCACAAATCCCAAAACTATATTGTTTGAGATATTCATTATCATCCTATGATCTCTTTAAGTAGAGATATAGGAAGAGTTTTGTGATTCGCAAATGATATAGTAAAATTGTATTAATATTGTATTTTTCTAAGGTATGATCTTAATTAACATTTCATAGTTAGCATTGCTTTCATGGAATGTGTTTTTAGTACATACTTAGTTCACTATATTCTACTTGAGTTATAATTAATCATGGAATTACATCGACAAAAGGTCGAAGTTTGTTATTTCAATTAAGTGGAGAATTTAATATACGATACTATATTGATATTGAATATAAATGGTGGTGAAATCTGAAGACCCTAGACCTTTATTCGTGATTAAAACCATATCATTGATTTTTACGGTTTTACAACCTTAGATTACTAAAACACAAGACCAAAACTAATTTCTAGCTCCGTTCGAAAGTGAACGACACGCTAATTTTTACCCATACTAAACACCGGATTTTAACCGTTATTACACGTCAACAAATACGTACCGCATTTATGACATATTATGAAGCGGTTACAAGGAAGGAGAGTTACTCAAGCTGATACTCGACCATTATGAAGACTCATCAATACCTGATATTGTAACATTCCTCATCAATGTAACCAACGACCATATTATAAGACCTATAAAAGGAGACCTGGAGATCAGAATCCAGGACGGCTATTATCATCTATAGAACTCTTAGAGAAAGTGATCCCTACCAAAACTCAGATAACCAATCTCTTTATCTTTGTAATAGCTAGCATCTATATAAACGTCATTCTTTCATAAATCCTCAGGAAAGATCGTGGTTTTTAACCCATTCAAGGGTTTTCCATGCTTAAACTTATGTTAATTACTTCTAGTTCCTAGTTAATATTCCATATTTTAAGGGTGTAAGGCACTATCTTCGTCCAATACAAAAAAAGGCTATTACATTTGGCGCCGTCTATAGAAACCGAAGAATACACTAAGCGTTCTTTGATCCAGTTTTTTATATTCATTTTTTAAAGGATGGAAAATCTAGATCATAACATACCAAAGAGACTTCGCCACCTCTTTTTCTCTCACATAACGCAAAGACAAAGATAAGGATCTCAACATTCAGATCTACCACAACATTGTTCTTCGACGAAACTCGTAAACGACGACAACACTGAATCAACAACAGGCTCAACAAAAACAACAAGTTCAAATAGATCGAATACCAACAAACGCAGATTACAACAGTTGCAGATTACAACAGTTGCAGATTACAAATTCGAATTGGTTCATCATCGACAGTTTGTGAAACCCAACTGCGATATACAGATTGAATTATTCAACATCAACAGTTCGTGAAATTCTTCGATAAAGCTCGAAAATGACGATGAAGCCAAACCCAAAAATAACTGCACTGCCCTTCGAGAAAGCTTGTAAATGACGATGAGACGATCTTATTCAACAACACAATCAACATCAACATGATCGACAACGTTAAATAAAGCCCGATGTAATTTACAGATCTCAGAAGCTTAACATCAAAACCCCAATACGAATTGCAGGTTGAATTGGAGACCGAATAATCCCAATATCATCGTCTCCCTCTCTCTCTCTGATCATCACCATCAGCAAGGTCGAGGTACATTCCGCCTCTACAATGATAGATTTCTCTCTCACACAAACGATCTTCTTCAACACCAAAGAGCAACAACAATCACAGCAATAGCAATACCGAGTTAATCATCAGTTCGAAACAAAAATCTACGGTTTCCATTACAGGGGACATTAGATTTCCTTGTGAATTTATCCACGATGTGGTCAAATTTCCCTGTTGTTCATGGTACATCGCTTATGTTCCCGTGGTAATTCTAGAGATCGATCAACAAAGATATTCAACCAATCCTCTCCTCGTCAAAACATTCTGATAAGAGGATGATCGTAAGGTGTAGCCGAAGAAGCTCTCCGACGAGATGCCTCTCACTCTCTCTAATCGAGCTCAGGATACTCGAGTTTGATATACAAGGTTTAAGCTCGATGGGCCGAGGCCGATAATTATATCCAAATGGTTTTTGTTACAATTAGGCCCACTTATATTAATTAGGCTACCCTGGGTTATCGAGAATCTACTATTACAAACATTTCGACTACCGACATTTAACGTAAAATCGACATTGTCATGGACGACACTATTAAGGCGATTACAACTTATTCAAACTCATACTCGGGGCGAGCCCGATCTTTCTAACTACATTATTAAAGCGCTCGAGGTCGAAGTACTCGAGGCGATTACAACTTATTCAAGCTATACTCGGGGCGAGCCCGATCTTTTTAACAACATTATTAAGGCACTTGAGAGGTCGTGGTTTTTAACCCATTCAAGGGTTTTCCACGCTAAAACTTGTGTTAATTGCTTCTATTTCCTAGTTAATATTCCATATTTCAAGGGTGTAAGGCGCTATCTTCATCCAATACAAAAATAGGCAATTACCAAAATGTTCCCAATAAATTATAACATATTACTTCACCAAGTTACAGTTTGAACAGCTTTCCAGGAACCCACAGAGAAGATGATAAAAAACTAAAGCAACTTCCAAACCCTGATCCCATGCTGCAAGATCCGAGAAACTGTTAAAACAGGAAATCACATATGAAAGATCATCTTCATGGCCAAAATCTATGGTCCATAGAAGAAAATGATCCCCCTCATCATCGCCACCTCTTCTACCATAACCCCCACCCCGCATACTAAAGACAGACGAAATGCCTCATTTCTTCAACAAGACCCACTCATTATAAGGGTACCGACGAGACTCCCTCGGACGAACGTCTACCGCTTCATCTTCAATTATAACAGCCTCCTCTGCTAGCAACCGAAGACCAATTTGGCGTTCTACCTCAAATGTAAGCAGATAGTGGAAACGTACCATCAAGTAATGATTATCCCCCACCACCATCACTTCTTCATATAACATATGATGGCAGGTGGGAGATATAGGAATTGGCGTTAGAAGATGTAACGGTTGGTATCCAAAATACCTTATGCGCAGTTCTTCCATCTTCCTACAAATCCTAGACTCCCGAGCCTGAGTCCTTGTCGCCACCATGTTCTCCAACACTCAAAAATTTCTAAAATACAGTAAGACAGTTTACCACAGAGGAATATAAAAGAAAACCCAAGAAGAAGACTTGGTTCATCATGCACAAATCAAGATTCTCTTTATACTACGATCAGCATTAAAGGCGACTCTCCAAATTCCTAACGTCTGCAAGATTCCTCATGAAATAGCATTGACTATAACCATTAGTTCTGGGAAACCCAGGAGGTACAAACAAGATACTTATGAATATACATTGGAAATAAGTCTCAGATATTAACAACAGCAATTAATGCCACTTCTCAACCAACACCACTCGCCTACAATGTTTCTCGTGTTGTTGGCTGAGATGGAGCGGTTGTAGTGGCTTATTCTGCATTTCAGACTCATACGTCATCTTGGACCAACATTTTAACTTTTGACCTCACCAACCGAGTACATGGCAAAGAAAGAAACAAGGCAACAACATCATGAAACACATACAACACGAGTTTCTCAACCAACACCACTCATCCCTGATGCGACTCGTGTTATTGGTTGAGAGCCATCTTGTAATAGCTTATTTCATATCTCGGACTCAAAGCCTCATCCTCGACCTCATCAACATACAGGAAACACTACTAAATATATATTCAATATTCCTCAGTTCGAGTCATCGCTTTCGACCTCCACAGCAACAGTTCAATTTTATGCAAGTATACAGTCATCAATAGAGTCGTTATACAGTAACAGATGTCAGAACATTGCACTATCTGGTCAAAGAATATCTTACATATACTTTGTAGCGCCCACTATTAAAAATCTTAATGGTCATCAAACGGTCATATTATAAGACCTATATATAGGATAAAGAACTACAGATTAAGGAGACAGGCAACTCTATACAGAAGAATCCTTACTCTGAAATTCTACATACTTAGAGCACTCATTGTAATAAGTTAGCAACCTCAATAAGATCGTCTTCTCTTTTAAAAAATCCTCAAGAAAGGTCGTGGTCTTTAACCTATTCAAAGATTTTCCGCGCTAAATTATCTTGTTAATTATTATTTACTGTTCTTGAGCGTTCTAGACACATTTGGTGCAAAGGTTAAGTCTAGATCCCAGAATTAGGCCATTTCAATTTCTACACCCCAAAAATCCAAAAATACAGAGAAACTGATCCCGTAGAACACGTCCAAGAATTCTAGGATGCTTTAGGCTTGCATTCTACATCAAACCACATTCTACACCGACTCTTTCCAACCAGCCTACAGAGCGAGCCTTTTCGATGGTTCCACTCACTACAAGAAGGATCCATTACAACTTTTAAACAGTTTCGAGAACTCTTCGTCAAGAACTTCTCGCACAGCAAAGACAAAGAAGTGAATTTGTATTCCCTGTTCAGCCTTAAGCATATGCTAGGGAGAAGCTCAAAACATTTACTAAGAAATTTTTGGAGTTAACCAGAAAGGTGGACCAATTGGCTTTGAAAATTACTATTTCAGCCTTCACCAATGCTTTACTCGTGGATGGAAGAGTGAAGGAGCACCTGATTCTAAACAAACCTACAACCTTGGAGGACATGATCAAAAAAGTAAATGGATATATCAATTTCAAAAGGATGGTATCTCAAAGACAGAAGCCCCAGAAGTCAACCTTGACAGCAAGAACTACAGATTACGGAGGAGACCGAAAACGGACCAAGTCTAATGATGATCAAACTCGGAGAGGTGGTAATTTGTCGAAGCCATGCCTTCCCAAGTTGACTGTCACCATAGCCATCCTATATCCCACACTACAAAAGGATAAATTCTTCCACAATGCCTAATATTTTCAACCCATCAAAAGCAGACCATATTCCATACCTCACAAAGTCAGACATCATGACACAGAGCATTGCTTCACTTTACAGTGACTTTTGAAGTATATTTTTGCGAAAGGAAAAATACATGAGTACATAGTGGACATCAAAAGTTACAAAAATTGGGAGTTACAAGCTTAATACTGAGATCGTACAGATATAAGGAGCGGCAAAGGAAAAACATTTATACCACATCTCCCTCAGCCAATTTATTGAGACTCATATAGTAAACAGGTCGATCAAATTCAAAAGACGACTTCTCAGCCAATGTCATGATTTATCCATGGTCGATAAAGAAACCCAGTTACTCCCCCCATTTAGTTCTTAACACACGAGAATCACATTTGAAGATTACGACGTTCGCCACATCAACTTTCCTCATCATGATGCACTCGTGATCATGTTGAAAATGAGATATATTGTATTACATAAAATAATGGTGGATATTGGCAATAGTATCGAACTACTCTTTCAAAGCACGATTGATCAGATGGAACTGGCCGACAAAGTTCAACCAAGTGACATCGATATCAGCGAGTTCAATGGCTTCAAAGAAGAACGTGTAGGAAAGATTATACTTCCTATTATCGCAAGACCTGCGACGGTTGACGTTATGTTTTACGTTATAAATGAAAAATCCCATTATTTAGGAATTATGGGACATTGTTGGTTGCACAACATGCGAGCTATCCCATGGACCTATCATTTGGCGTTATGGTTCAATTGGAATGGCGGCATTTACAAAATCAAAGGAAGCCATAAGCAATCTCGAGCTTGCAAAAATACTCTTACCATCGTGACGAAACCACCAGTATCGCAGCTCGCATAGTAATTATAGAACACTACAGAGAACATTACATAGAACTCTATAGTAAACCAGTTGCCAAGTGTATAAACTACATAATACGTCAAAATCAGTAGAGATAAACGGCGTACCTACATTGGGACTCTTTTACCCACAATAGAACGAAATGTTCTTATTCAGTTTCTCAAAGACAACAGTGACGTCTTTGTATGGACATTTCATGAAATGCGAGGCATTGATCCAAATTTGGCTTGCCATAAGCTTAGTTTAAAAGATAAAACTGATGTAGTCAAACAAAAACAAAGAAATTTAGCACGAAGACTACGAGAAGAAGTCAATAAAGAGATCGTTAAACTCATTGAAGGCGGCTTAATTCGAAAAGCTAATTACCCCGAATGGATCTCAGACATCATAGCAGTTCCGAAGAAAAATGGCAAGATCAAAGTATACATTGATTTAACAGATCTCAATAAACATACTCTGAAAGATATATTTCCCCTTCCTATCATTAACCATCTGCTCGATTCTACTGCGGGACACAAACTCTTATCTATGATAGACACTGCATCAGGGTATAATCAAATATCCTTATTACCCGAAGATCAAGAAAAAATAGCTTTCATCACAGAATATGGATTATATTGCTACAAAGTTATGCCTTTCAACCTCAAGAATACCGGAGCCACTTATCAAAGACTGATGATACAGATGTTCAAGGACCATCATGGGAAAATAATGGAAGTTTACATTGATGATATGATGTATAAAAGTCTCAAGAAGGAAAGTCCTCTCGCAGATTTGCACACGACCTTTGAAATTTTTCGGTCCTACAAAATAAGACTAAATCCTGACAAATGTCAATTCGAAGTCCAATCAGGAAAATTCTTGGAACATTTGATCAGCAAGCAAGGTATCGAGGCTGACCCAGATTGTATTCATGCTTTGTTATATATGTCTTCACAAAGACAAAGAAAGACGTACTGAAGATAGCATCAATAAATCATTTTTATCTCCAAATCATTAGATCGGTGTCGATGGTTATTCGACCTCCTACGCGAAGGAGTAAAGAAAAGGAAACCTAAAAAAAATCCCGAGATCGAATAGACTACAGAATGTGAAGTAGCGTTTCAGGAAATAAAATGTTATTTGGGAAAACCACCAGTAATGAGTACACCCAAGGAATGAGAAGAGCTCAAGATATATCTCACCATTACTGATGACTCACTAAGTTCAATTCTCATCTGACTCGATGAAAAGATAGAAAAACCCATCAACTTTATTAGCAAGATTCTCACCCCAGCAGAAATATGGTACACTAAGATTAAAAATTTGTTCTTAGCTCTTGTCTATACATCGCAAAAGTTAAAACAATACTTCCAAGCTCATTTAGTTCGAGTAATGACAAGTTACCCCTTGCGCGAAGTTCTATCCAAATGAGTCCAGCAATGGTCGGTTACTCTTGGTAAGCATGAATATACGTTTCAAACCACGGTATTCCGAAAAGGGATAAGCAGTAGCAGATTTTTCAGTATATGGCCCTGATTGGGAAGATGATATTACTAAAATACACGAAGAACAGTTCGAAGAGAAATCGGATTGGATATCCAAGAAAGATTGGTGTCTTTTAACTGATGGTTCTGCCAGACCAGCTAGGTAAGACATCGGGATAGTTCTTATCACACCTAATGACAAAATTGAGAAATTCATTCGACTCAATTTCGAAGATACCAATAATGAGACCGAGTACGAGACACTAATCAACGGACTTGATATGGCTCTAGAGATCGGTGTGCTCGAGTTATCTGTGTATACGGACTCTTTATTAATTGTGAAGCATTATACATACAAGTATCAGAAAAATGGAAAGATGATCGACTACACCGCAGTAGTAGCCGACAAAATAAACATATTTAAAAAGGCTACAATCGAACACTTACCTCGTGGAGAAAATAGACATTCTGACTCCCTTGCCTCTCTTGCTAGAGTCCTCGGAACAGAAACCTGATATTTGAAGATTGAAGTGGTATCTACCCCCAACATTAACATTATCAGCTCAAATGCCATTAATACTAGGGGCGACAAAGAGGCTAAAGAAGATTAGCGACGACCTTTCCACACATATATCGGACCTGATAATAAATTTGATGGCGAACTCCCCGAGGACTTTAATGAAAGAAGACATTTTCTATACAATTCCAAACGGTACGTCGTTGACAATAGCCTCCTTTATAAAAAATCGATTATAAGACCTTATCTCCAATGTTTATCAGATAAGGAGACCCAAGACTTCCTGCACAATTTACACGAAGGCACTTGCGGATCCCATGTGGTAGGACGATCTTTAGCAAACCGAGCTCTTACTCAAGGAGTCTTTTGGCCTAAAATGAAAGCTCAAGCCATCAAATATGCGAGCAAGTGTGATGCCTGCCAATGAAAGGGACCCAAAATTCGAGCTCCAGCTTTGGAACTCCATTCTAGCAAAGTTGTCTGACTATTCAAAAGATGACCCCTCAATCTCGTGGGAGAATTCCCAACTGTACCACGAAAATGGAAGTACCTCTTAGTAACAGCAGACTACTTCACCAAGTGGGTAGAAGCAGTCCCTTTGTGTCGAACACGCAAAGACGAAGTCATCAAGTTTATATGGGAAAATATTATAATACGATTTGGCTTCCCCACCTCATTCGAATCGATAATGGACCACAGTTCGTTGGTTTCCAGATTGTTGATTTCCTCAACCAACATAACATCGTCCACTCTCCTTCAAATCCGTATTACCCATAAGAAAATGGACAGGCCAAAATCATCAATCAAACTATAGTCGACGGAATCAAAAAGCGCTTGACAGAAAATAAGGGTAATTAGGTACAAGAATTACCACACATGTTATGGGCATACCAAACAATACCTCGAGTATCGTCTGGATGCATACCATTCTTATTGGCAAATGGTACCGAAGCAATCATCCCTACTTAATATCACCACCCACTATGTAATCATACCAAGACAGATGAAGAAACGAGTTCCAGTTGGCGTGTAACATGAACTAGATCGACGAAACACGAGACAGAGCAGTCATGAACTTGTGAATGTACCATCAGTCTTTAGCAAGGTTATATAACAAATGAGTTCATTATAGAAAGTTCAATATTAAAGATCTCGTCCTATGAGAGATACCAAAATATATAAAGGAACTCAATGCTGGGAAACTCATAGAAAATAGGAAATGGCCTTTTATCATTGTCGGCAAAGGTTGACTTGTCTCTTATAACCTCATCAGAGAAAATGGAGATTAAGTCCCTAATCATTGGAACACGAGGTGATTAAAGTTATATCGCAGATAATATTCTATCACAGTGTATTATTCTACTATTTCTTCCAATTATGTACGTCGTTCTTATATTAATAAAATACTTATGTTTGATCGACCTACATCAGAGTACTTTTTACTATTTCATACAATACTCTTCTACTATCTTAATCATTTTGTACGTCATTCTTACATCAATGAAATACTTATATTTGATAGACTTACATCAGAGTATTTTTTACTATTTCATATAGTACTCTTCTACTATCTCATGCATTTTTTGTACGTCACTCTTACACTAATATAATACTTGTGTTTGACCGACCTTCAATATAGTACAGATCATTTTTTGCTTCAGCCAATTCGATCTTCTATTACATCATTAGATCGTTTGTTGCTTCAGCCAATTTGACCTTCTATTACATTATAGATCATTTGTTGCTTCAGCCAATTCGATCTTCTATTATATTACAGATCGTTTGTTGCTTCAACCGATTTGATCTCCTATTACATTATAGATCACCTATTATTTCAGACGATTCGGTCTTACATCATATTATAAGTTGGATATTGGTTCCCCAATTCAACTAATAGAGAACAGACTTCTGCGCCACAATTAACGGTTCATCAAAAGGTCAATACAAATATGTACGGATCACTAATTCTTCTATCAGAAAAATTTTGCTACAATATAACCTTCATACTCTATCTACTATATTTCAGTTGGTATAGTACAAATAATTCCATTATACATTAATAACAACACCTCCTCAATCACTCAAACTTTTCGACAGTGCATTACCACGCAAAATTTCCCCATGCTCCAACAGTCGCAGACGCATCACTTCTGGTACCCTAGAAGAAACAATCTGCCTTCCTTCTTGAAATTTTCTCTTTTTGACATAATACGCTCCAAATACTCAGTCGGCACTAGCTGCATGTCGCATTACACGCCATTTGCGATCATGTTGTCATAAACCGTGTCTCTCTCTTTTTCCGATCTCTTGAACTCGAACATAAAAAAGGAGAGCACCGCCGTCATTTCTCTGTTATGTACATCACTTGCCTCAAGCTTAACCCTGTCAAGCACGACGAGCTCCGCAATCTTTCCCTTTGCCTCATTCAGCATAACTCCTTAATTTTTACAATGATATTCCATTACCCGTTTTTCATCCACTAAAGTTTTATTTTGCGCTTCCATCACAGTCATAAATTTGTCTATTTGTCCTAACATAACCATCGATTCCTCCCTAACAAACTCATTATGACTTCTCTCTCCAACCTCTATGTTAACTCGCTCAACCATCTCATGATCCACCTCCAATTTGGTCTTCAATCCAATCAGTTCCTCAATTTCCATTTGGTACTACAAAACATTTAACTCTAACACTTGAACTGCCACTACACCAATTTTTGCAAAATACCACGGACTCTGTCTGTGCTAAAATACTATTTGCCACGAACTTTGGTTGTTGTGGAGGTCTATAGTAAAAGGTGTGGCAATTTTTTTGCCACAGACTTTATCTGAGCTTAACGTACTATTTTGCCACAGATTTAATTTGTGGTTAATTTATTCCCATGGATATAAACCGTGTTATGAAATAAGGTAAGACACAGTCTCAATCTGTGGCTATTTATTTACCACAGAAAAAGTTCGTAGCAATTTTTTTTCATTTTTTCAAAAAAAAAATCACAAATATATTAAAATTACACCTCATAATTTAAGCACTCTAAAAATACACCTACTGCACATGTAATTTTGTATTATATCATATTTCTAGTTATAATATATCAACAATTTTCTTGTAGTAATCCAAGTACAAGATTCCATATAAAATTTGGAAATGAAACTAAGAACATAAAAATTAAAAAGAAATGAACGATTACTTGAAAGCGAAAGGTAGCCTGAGATCAAGTCATATTAAGATGAAATGATGTTTTGGACCCAAGGATAATGTCTGCAACAAAAATAACATAGCAAATTAATCAACTATAAATCTTAAACCCTTTGCAATATTAACTTGTTACTTAATGCATGTATCGCAAAATAAAATCTGAATATTTAGTAAAGTGTGGAAGGATAATTGCCTTAATTGATGAAACGTGACATGATAACGGTCTACTTGATCTTCACGCTACTGCTTGAATATATGTACACCTGTAATAAAAGGGACAATGATAATGATTGTAATTAAACCGACATCTGAGACTTGAGATAGCCTCAAACATGAAAATGGTGATTTTATAAGGAAAGATAACTGTGTAAGACTAAGAAAAGAATATCACTCAAAAAAAGTAATTAAATAGTTGTTAATCTTTATAAGCCAAAGCGTCTTTTATAGTACTAGATAATTATCGCTATATGAAACAAAAAATGACACCAAAAACTATAAAATAGTCTAACATTAACTACTATCATGCGTTACTGCATTTGTTGGAACAAATGGAGTTCTCCTAGAAGTAGCTTCATCACTTGGAAGGCTCTTGGCTGAATAAGGGCATTCTTCAAAACTCCATGTGTAGCATTTGTGGTGTCTCTAATAAAAGCACAAGTCACCTCTTTATAGGCTGCATTATGGCCACTCTCTTATGGAAGAGAATACTCACCAAATGCTTGGGTCCAGAACAATTCTCATCTTTGATTCCTTTGAAGAAGAGAACAAGTGGATTCTATCCCTTAACCAAACGAAAGTGCTATCATCCATTCTGAAAGTATCTTTTTGTACCATGATATAGCAAATATGGTTGGGGAGAAACAAAAAAGTTTTTTCAGCACCTGTGACTTTGAATGGGATCAGATCAACTTTGAAGTTTCCATAATAGTCAAATTCTCTCTCAAGACCTCTACAGATAACACTGCCATTGCCAGATAGATTTGTAATATGCCTACTTTTAAAGCAAAAAATGGTTAAAGTATGTAAGTAAAAATCCCCACCTGATGGTACTTGGGCACTTAACATTAGTAAGGAGGTCTTAGCTAGAGGGATTTTGGGAGTCTTTACAGAGTACATGGGCATCTTTTTGTTAGGTTTTGCAAGAAAAGCTGCAGCTAGCTCCCCAACTCATCAGGTTCTTCAAGCCAAGCCATGCACGGGTGTCTAGAAATTGGGATCCAAAATGGTATAACTAATATTGCAGTGTCTACTAGCTCTACTCACATAGTGGATCTAGTAAGAAGGAGGAGAATGCCTCCATGGAGCTCCTAGCATACTCTCAATACAATGGAATCTCTCATAGAATAGCTCCCTAGATTTGATATTGCTCATACTTTTAATGAAGTAAATATATGTGCCAAGGATCTCCCTAGTTTTTCTATTGATCAAGGAGAAATCTTAGTCACCCCTAGCACTATTCCTGCCCAACTTGATCTATTTGTAAAGGATGATGCATGGGGTAAGATCTTCAAATATGTTTAGAGATTAATATCTGGTCATGGGGTCCTTGCTCACCCTGGCTCACATCTAAAAAAATAGTTCATAATTTTGTTGGTTTATCCCCAAAGTAGTTACAGATAGGGAGATTTATCAGGGAAAGAAAGAAACGAATGGGTTTTGGGGAAGACATACGCACGGGATATGGCATTTATAATATTTTTTCTTCCCCTAGAATATTTTATATGAAGTATCTAAAGAGAAGAGTATTTAATAGTAAAACCAACTTACACACTCCCTATACACACCCTAATTAATAACGACAAGACATGCACTTAACACTCGTCAAACAACGCAACAGGGAAATGGCAATAGCTAAGTCCTTACAGTGCAAGATATTTCCCGTCCAGGCTTATTGACATTACTGAAGCAGGCTTTTTAAGTAGTCTCTTGTGTCCAATTTTATTCCAAGTACTAATATCCCATACTTCAGTCACTGCTTTATCACCTGTGATTGAGAATCAACATATGTCAGCAAAGCAAAACAGGAAGTGAAAATTAATTTCTACTCATCAAAGCAATACCTTTTTGAACGGTGCAAAACATGAATAGCTTGGTACCATCTTTGGAAAATTGACAGCGTTCGATCTTTTCATCCTGGAAATAATTCCCACAAATATAATTAGTCATTGCTTACTTGAACCCCCAAAAAGTTGTAGAAGATGATAAATTTTACCGAGTTTCTAGTGAATGAAGTCAATGGAACACCTTCATTTATATTCCATATTCATGCAGAACCATCAGTAGATGTTGAAGCTAAGAACTTTGAATCTAGACTGAAGTACAAAAATACATCTTTTTAGGAAAAAACTGCCAGTACAAGCATTAAAGAAATGTATGCATGTTCAAGAAAGCAAATGACTTCAATAAGCTGCCTTGATTTACATGAGTCTAGTATTTTTCTTGTATGTACCCTTGTCGCATACATAATAACTATACATGTACACATAAATTGCAAATGATACAGAATGAGTATTTGAACCAAAATAAAATTCCAAATAGTATATAGTTTCATACCTTATATCTAAATCTCGAAAAGATTTGTGGGCTCTTGAGTCGTCGAGAAGGATGCGTAAGCTTAGCCATTAAAAAATTCTAAGATGACCATCCTATAGTAGTAAGAGAAATGCATAAGCACATTACAAACCCTACAGATATGGTATGTACATCTCTAAATAATTAACTATGAAATCAGTATCATTCTTCACACTAAAACCATTGAAAATGGCTTAAAAATATTTGCAGGGTTTTTCATTCAGAATTGGAGATACTTTGGACCTTTGGTTAGGATTAATATTTATTGTATAACATCTAGGTAGACATACTTAAATATGTAAGAATTAAATAAATTAATAATCGAGTGTCAAGGAGCTTCCGTCTCCACTAGTAGCAAACCTAGAACAACTAAATATTTTAGGTTGAAGAGATCAAAACTGAAATACCACACTATATAGACCACATTTTTTAAGATGGGGACTATAAAAGAAAATAGTGGAAAAGCTCAAATAGTAGGACCAACATAGTTTGAAGTTTCCTTTTACTTAATTCCAAATAAAGATGGAGCATCTAGACATAGTTTAAAAAGATGTGATTAAACAGGACAATAAACATAACAGAGGATTGAAAAAAAGAGAGTTATGATAATGCAACTCACATGATGGATATCAAACATAGATAAAACTACAACAATGTCAAGTTCTTTAGCTTTTATCACAAGAAGAGGGGCATACAATCATGTAATAGTATTTTGAAGGTTTGTGAGACAACTCACCTGTACCATACACTTTTTTTTCCTTATAAATGTTCCTGTTAACTTGCCTCAAATTGATCAGAAAATATCATACCCTGCACTCATATAAAAAAAACACAGTACTGTCATTACTCGTTAGCATAACTTTGAACTTGTCAAGGTGCAGCAAGTAATTTGTAATTGTACATAAAAGACTGAAGCACATATAAACATAAAAGGAAAGCTTAAATTGAAGTGTGAGGCTAAACTTATATTCATAACTCAATGTCCCTACAGTGGAAATCACATTAGGTTATGACTAATGATCTAGCTCCTATGTTTTCTTTCAATCTATACGAGACCAAAACGCCAAAGAACTTCAGCACTAGAAAACATACCTTATAATAGAAAACATGAATATCTAACATAAGCTGATTTTCCATATAGTTTACAACGTAACAATTTATTTAATTACATAAAGAGTAGCTCTCTAACTTCGCATCCAAAGATTTTATCTCCTCTTTTTTTAAAGGGGTCAAACATATCTTTGATTTGACTAGTTCCCGTGGAAACAAATATGCCATCAATGAACATCAAACAATATATTGAAGTGGTTATAAGACAACGAAAGAAAAAGATATTCAATCCACTGAATTCATAGAAGTCTGTCCTAAATTATCTAGAAATAGTGAACATCAAAATAAATATTAGATTAGATTGTTTTAGCGCTAGGAATTCATAGCCCCAACTGACCCATATTGGTACCTAGCTACAAAAGGTTGGAGATTTTTCAACATATTGTCCTTTTAAATTGTAGATTTATCACTTGATAAGTATATTCATCAATAGTATCCCATAAATCTATCCAGTACCTAGTAAACTTGAATCATATACTTATATGGATTTATCATAGACAAATAATTCTAAACTTAGGGATGCTCTAATTGGTCATGATCATAGCAAAATAAATATGAAACCCATTTTTTTTTTTACATCAAAATCTGAAATCATGCTTACCATTTAATCTGTCCCAAGTCCTCTATTTTCCATAACCATAGAATCAAGCTTCAAATCCCAACATCATCGCATAGTATAAAAATCCTTGGAGGATCTGTATCTTGGCTAGCACTCTAAGATACTTTACGCTTTCAAGCAAACTTGCCTTTATCGTTTTGGGGGGAATGCATCTTAACTGCCGCTTATCTTATCAACAAACTGCCATCTCCACTATTATTAGAAAAATCTCCTCGTGAGTTGTTATTTAATTCAACACCCATTTATTCAAATTTAAGGGTGTTCGGTTGTTTATGTTTCGCTCGTAACTCAAATGTTAAGCACAAGTTTGATCAACGTGCTAGACCAGGGATTTTTATAGGGTATCCATCCTTATGCTCAAAAGGGGTACCAAATTTTTGACATAGATTCAAAGAAAATTTATACTTCTAGATATGTTAAGTTTTATGAAACAGTTTTTCCTTTTACTGGTCTTTCTCATACATCACCATCTTCTCCTATTTTTTCTTTACCAATATCTAATAATGGGAAATTTAATTATTCATCAAATATTCCAACAACTACATGACCATGCCATCCTGATGCTCAAGATCATCCATCACATGTTCCTAGTCCTACACCCATTACTAGTAATTTTCCAAACATAGAACTATGTGACTCGAATATTATTGTGCCAGAACCTACAGATTTATCATCATCTTCATCAAAAAACTCAGTCTCTAATCTTGAAACACCTCCACCTCCTACCAACCCTAACCGTCCATCACGCAGCCGGCGTCCACCACCTTATCTTGGAGACTACGATTGTCCAACTCTTCCTCATGAGGCGCATTCAGTTCAATCCAAATCTAAGGTAAATGGCACCCCTTACCATCTTCAACAAGGGAACCTACATCTTTTTCTCAAGCAGTTAAGTCACTGCAATGGCGAGAGGCAATGTCAAAAGAAATTCATGCTTTGGAACAAAATCATACTTGGACTCTCACTCCACTTCCACCAAACAAAAAACCCATTGGTTGCAAATGGGTATATAAGATCAAGTATAATTCAGATGGCTCGATTGAACGTCATAAAGCAAGACTTGTGGCTAAGGGCTATAATCAGATTGAGGGGATTGATTACCATGAGACCTTTGCTCCGGTGGAAAAAATGGTTACCGTTCACCTCTTATTATCTATTGTCGCTGTTAAAAATTGGTCGATACATCAACTTGATGTGAATAATACATTCTTGTAAGGAGATCTTCATAAAGAAGTCTATATGACAATACCTCAAGGATTTGCCAAACAGGGGAAGAATAGAGTTTGCCGTCTTAACAAATCCCTATATGGTTTGAAACAGGCATCTCGCCAATGGTTTGCCAAATTCTCGTCGACTTTGCTACATGAAGGCTTTCAGCAATCAAAGTCTGATTATTCCTTATTTACTCAAATTCATGAAGATATTTCTACCTTCTTCTCGTCTATGTCGATGACATTATCATCATAGGTAATAATCACATGGCTATGCAGAAACTCGAGAATTTCTTGGCGCAAAAATTGTATATTAAAGATCTTGGCCATTTGAAGTACTTTCTTGGAATTGAAGTAGCTCGCTCTATAGATGGAATTTTCCTTACCCAACATAAATATGTTATGGATATCGTCGTTGATTCTGGTTTAATTGGTGGTCGCGTTTCTGATTTTCCCATGGAACAAAATCTACGTTTAAATCCACATGATGGTAGTTTATTGCCCGATCCGACTTTATATCGTCGATTAGTTGGTCGTCTTACATATCTCACTGTTACACGACCAGATCTCATATTTTTTGTTCAAGCATTAAGTCAATTTATGCAGTCCCCTCGTACTTCCACATGAATGCGGCGCATCGCGTTCTACGATACCTTAAAGGATCTATTGGTAAAGGTATCTTACTTTCTTCTTCTAGCAGTCTGCACATGAGTGGTCTTGTGATTCTGATTGGGCAGGATGCCCTATTACACGTCGATCTACTACCGGCTTTTGTACATTACTTGATTCTAGTCCAATCTCTTGGAAAATGAAGAAACAACATATAGTCTCACGGTTCTCAGCAGAGGCGGAATATCACTCTATGGCCACTCTCACATGTGAATTACAATGGTTGAAGTATCTACTCAAAGATTTGGGCATACCCCATCCTCAAGCTATGTATATGTACTATGATAATCAAGCTGCCATTCACATTGCTGAAAATCCAGTTTTTCATGAACGTACAAAGCATATAGAAATAGATTGTCACTTCATTCGTGAGAAGATTCAAGTCAAACTATTGCTTCCTCGTTATATCTCATCTTCCACTCAGATTGCAAATCTATTCACAAAGCCTTTAGGGAAGGACCCTTTTCATCAACTAATTCGCAAGTTGGGTATTATGGCCATACACCCAACTTGAGGGGGAGTATTAAGATTCTTGGAGGATCTGTATCTTGGCTAGCACTTTAAGATATTTTGTTTCTTATTTAGGAAATTTCATGTATATATTGTTTCTCCATCAGCTAGGATTCTTTTCCATTACCGTTCTCTTAATATATTGTAATGGTAATTGTGTTCTATATATACAAGGTTACACAAGTCTAAACCCCAATTGAGGAAGACACAAATACCTCCCTTCTTGTTTTATTACATAGTTTTCCCCCACATAACCCCATTACAACATCAAAATCAAACACTTTCTTTAATTAAAAGGAGAAATCTCAAATCACAGGATCAAAATCTGGATCATGACCGACGTCGCACTTGGCCATCACCTCAGTTTATCTGAATTTAGATAAAGGGATCAAAGTAGAAAGACTCAAACACACAAACATCAAAATCAATTCAAAACAAAATATGGACATAAGTGAAATTGGAAGAATGGGTTACTGTTTGTGATGGAAAATTTTCTTTGTCTACAAATTGAATTTAAATTAGGTTTTTGATTGATTTTGTGTTTTTGATGAGTTGAAAGTGAGAAGTTAATCATTAGAGAGAAACCACAGAGAGGTAGGGGAACAAAACAATGAAAAAATAATAATGTCCAAATTGCCAAGAACTAAATTTCAATTTGCTACGGATTTGCTTCGTGATAAAGTTATCACGTCATAAGTCTAAATCCGTGGTAACTACAAAATAGACGGGTAAAATTGTTATTTTGGTGTGCGTCCTCTAAAGTCCCTATCTTAAGCCAATCTTTTTTTACTAATTCATTTTGATCGTTGTTGGCTTCCTCTAACTCTTTTACCCAAATATTAGCATCATGACACATTCATTCAAACTTGCGAGCACACCCATTTGCCTCCCTCGTAGCAGCACGCATGTCAACTATTTATGTTTCAAGCGTATTTATCCAAACTTGCAAGCATTAAGCAATGTCTTCTTCTTTCTTCAACATCGCCAACAACTCTGTCATTTTAATTCGTGCAGGTTTTAGTTATGCCTCCTGCTGGGTTACTCGTTACGAGATATTACTTGCATGATGTTAAATTTTTTCAATGTCCAACTCTTTTTTCTTTATAACCTCCTTTAATTCTTCCATTTATTTCTGCACAATAGTTATTTCAGCCTCCTTATCTTCCAATTGTTCGGTCAAATGACCTACCATACATTGCTCTTCAGTGACCCACACATCCATTTTTACATTTAACTCAGTAGTACTTTTTAGTGCTTCCTGGTGAAAATTCAAATCAGTGTTCAGTTTCTCGTTTAACACACGCAACACTTCGCACTGACTTTAAACCTCTGCCAATTCCACCTACAGCAACAATTAACTTTCACATCCATACCAGTTCGTATATCAAAGCAGTTTACATATCACAGTTAACAATTTTACTCAACAATATAATACTTGTGTACTATCGATCCACATATCTACTTATATCTATTTTATCATCACAGATAGTAGATTTTATTTATCATCAACACAGTATACAGATATCTAATACATATGCAAATTATCGAACAGCTTAGATACTTTACTTTCGCCCCCTCGAACTACAAGAGGACTGCACCCTATCTCCCGATTCCCTTGACCTATCTACCTGCACATCCAAAGGAGCTATAAAGGTCACCACTTCCTGCTGACGTTGTTTTTGCCGTGATCGAGGTATCAGGCTCTCGACCTCTTCCTCATCCTCTTCTGAAAAAATTGTGTCGGTCTAAGAGTTGGTTTTTCAATAACTTTTTCTTCATCATCCTTTGTAAACTACATATTTTCAACTTTTTCATTCTCTACATCAAAATCCTTCCCACAATCCATCACATACTTCCTAAATTCATTCTCTACCTTTGTCAACTCTCCTCCATAAAACTCAATCACACTCTCTATATGACGTTTATGATTAGTTTGCACTGCAACCTTTGCTCGCGTCGGATACAAATGCTCCCACAATTGCATATGAACTTTGTGCAAACGCTTACGCATATCCTTCTGCAATATACCCAACCTTTTCAAATCCCCTACTACCTTCTTTCTAAGAGTTATTTCTTTTGTCAATTAATTTGCCAAGGATGTATTTTGTTCCATACTTTGCGTCAACACATTTTGCAACTCCTTTAACTCACCCTTTAATTTCCTTTGCACCTCTATTTGTTCTTTCCTTATTTTGAAAAACAAAATCATCATTGCTCTTTGATCTAACATAAAGCCAAGAGCATCAGGCAAGGGTTCAACGTCGCCCATATATCATGCACACCAGCTCTAGCTGAGCATTTTTTTCGCCTCTACACTATGACAATTACATGCTTCTTGAGCTAAAAACATAACTCGAGCTGGGTTAGGTACTAGACCCCTTTCCTTCAAGAGCTCTACATAAGCTTCTTTTAAACCATGCTCACTATCTACTTTGGCCACAAAATGCAATGTAAGAGTTACCAAAAGCATCTGGCACCTAGCTTTATTACTCAGGTCAATAAAATAAGTTAAGTCTTTCAATTTGTATACCAATACCCCCCTCTCCTCTTCTTTTCTTAAAACTTCATCCCTCTCTATTTTTATTTTTACGTATCTACACAATAGATCATACAATTCCTTAAAGTTTTTCTCCAAATTAGATTTAAATTGCCTTCTCTCACGCTCCGTTTTATTTAATACCTGTTGAATATGAGTCATGGAATCCCTCACTCTACTTAACGATCTCTCTAGGGTAGAAATAGTTTTTCTCAACAGCTCTATCTCCTACACAGATTACAATTTTTTTGTTATCAAATAAACATTCCAACAGAGCACAATAAAGAGATATCTATCAAACTTAATAGTTTCAGAACACACATAACACAATCTCATCAAAGTTAAGACATAACAGAATAGTTTGAAACAGGATACCACAAAATAATTAAATATTTTTGCCAGTATCTACCTTAGATGGAGGATCCAATTCAGTACCAGGAGCTGGAACTTGCTCAATTTACAAAGAGGGTATACTAATTGGAGTAGCAACTTCAGCCAGTTCGTCTTCCGTATTCGAAGCGAACAATATCTCATGGTACCTGCCAGCTAGGCCCAGATGGATATTGGCATCGGCTAATCCAAAGTACCGGTAAGATTGGATCATATGATTTTTCTCATCTCTTATCTTTCCAAACGCTTTTGAAAGAGTCCCCTCGCGCTCAGACAGTTTTGTATACCGTTCTTCAGCGTCCTTCATCTCTTCTTCCTTGCTCTTTTTTTCCTTCTTGAGCTCCTCCTTGAGCTCCTTCATTCAAAATAATTGAGCATCAAACCTTTAAGTAAGCTCTCTGAACTCCTAGTTCTTCTTCTCAATAAAACTTGTAGCTCCCTTCACCAGCATCGAGAACTGCCAATACAAGACACGAGATCAGTAATACATATATCAATCACAATATAGCAAATAAATAATATCAGTACGTACACCCGTTGTTTGCTCTTGAAACATCCCTTCGAGCTGCTTCGGCACGGTCCCCGTCATCTTAAAAACTGTTTGCTCAATTTCTCTTAGCTTAGCTACAGCCTTACCATGAGTATGGTCACTACCTTCGAGCTCATGTTGTTTCCTTTTCAGCAAACTCTTGTTCGCTTCTAAATGAGCGACCTCATTCACTGTCTGTTCCTCTACCATACCTACGATAGCCACTTCCCCTTAGGCCGCCCCCACAGTAAAAGAAGAAGCTTCTGGCGCTGTCTTTTTTAACCTTCAAAACTTCCACACCCCGCTTGTGCTCCCTGAGGTAAAGAGATACAAGTCAAGTCCCCTAGAGGAAGAAGGGTCTTCTTCTTCTCAGCTATAGCTCAATTTTTGTGAGCCCGTTACACTTTAGGAACTCTGAAGTCTACCCTTTTATCCCTACAGATATTCAAGACACCAAGTACTTACTTCAACTCGACCTGCTTAAGGGATACACAATCAAACAAGCTCATGTTATCAGGAAAGAATTTAGGATCAGGACCTGACAAACAAAATCAAGGAAATGGTTAGCAGCTTGAAGACACACTGATGGTTGGTCAAGTTGACAGATGTTACTTACTCGGATTATAATATTTATGGCTCAGGATGAGCATTGGTTCATCTGGAACCTGCATACAATTACCCTTACCTATATAAGGTGGTCATTCCATGGTCTACCAGCAGATTCAAAAGTTAAAAAACTTTAGCCTAGACAAGTCACTAAACAGGTAACCGCTATTACGAGCTTTGACATACTTTATTCTATAAAATTTTAGCACGTCACCTGCTACAAACTGCTTTCCAGTCCGCTCTCTCTCCACCTCGCATTCAACGCATCATGCATTCCCATTTAATTGGGCAGTACAGTACTGTAATACATTCATAACCCCTTTTGAAAAAAAGGTCAGATAAACCCTAAGGCCATATACGACCTGGTCCAGATGGCACAAAAAAACATCATTCGGGTCTACCATCCCCGCCCCATTATAGTACGTAATTCTTACGTCTTCACTAATGTTTTTCTTCTTTTTCCACAAATCCAGGCTGGGAACTTGGTAGTATACCCCTTCTTCTCTTTTCCCTGGTACCAAGGTCTTAAACTGCAAGCCTTGCGCCATCACATAATTTCCCCACTCCTCCTTTAACTTCTTCTTAAATTTTAAAAAAAATTCCTACATCTACTCCCTTTGGATATATGCAAAAAGACTTATCTTTCACCCCTGTATCATCTTCATCTACGACATTATTTACTTTACTGGGTCCTCCAGGCTCTACACCTATAATAACTTCCCTCCTATCTACCGTCTCATCCATGTCTCCAGAATCATCCTCCCTACCCGACGATGAGGTTTCCTCTTAACTAGATGACACTACAAATTTACTCATAGGTTTTACATTTTTTGAATGCATACTGGAACTGCAGATACACACAATCTTTTATCATTTTTTATACATCTATGATTCAACACTTACACAATTACATGTTATACCATACACACAGTAGGAACAAACCCCACTTATACATTTTCCCAGTCAAGGCATTTATTTTCAAAACTTTCAAAAATAATAGAAAATCAATTTTTACTTTCCCTCTTCTTCTCCAAAAATAGTTTTCTCTCTCTAAACGATTGTTACCTTACCCAAAAATTTTACACATTCATTTAAACAGACGAACAATCATTTCTTAGCCCCTACATTTCCAAATTTGGCATCCCCAAATCAATCACATACAAAGGCAATGAACAAAGAAAATCATAAACAGAGTACCAGATAATATAATCAAAACAGAGAAACAAAATTTACTAACTTGTACTAGAAGATCCACAATTTTCTACTTTGCCAACAGCTTTCACAAAGATTGATTAATTACGTTGCTTCTCTAATACAGTTCTTTTACCAGATGAAGCTTTCTCTACGAGATTGCACTCCTAACTCAAACTTATCCTCTCTCTAGAAATACTGGTTACATAACTTGTTTTCTTTATCTCTATAACTGCAGATAATTTATGAGGGAGAGAGAGACAAGTTTTCATACTTTCCCTCAGTTTTTAAGATGATGGCTCTTTCAGACACGTGTCGTTCACCCCTACTGCCCCAACAGGCAAGTCATTTCATCTTACAGCATCATCGCGACTTCTATGATAACATTGACTATTATCACGTCTGTCTCTGCCTTCAGCCATTAAATAATTTTTTCCCTCTTTCCCAAGATAGTCTAAATGATCCATCACCTTACTTTTATACTCAACCAAGATTGTACCAAAAAATACGTAATTCCTATAAATATAAAAATAATTAAAATTCAAAATTATTTGCACAACTATTAGAATCGGACAACTGTAATCCATAGTATTTGCCACATGAGTAGTTCAACAAACACATTGATCTTTTTTTCCAGTTTGTAGATTCAATTTTCATTATTCTATATTTAACAAATAATAAAAATAGAATATTGTAAATAGATTACTTATTCATTTCAAGCTATCAAAGTTTGAGCTTATAATCACATGAAGTTACATTTAAAATAGCCTGGATGATTCACTTTACCGCATGGAATTATCACCCCTCCTGCTACTCTCTCATCCTCTTCAACTAGTTTATCGCGTGCGATCTCTCGAACAGCTTCTTCTCACAAGGTTACATCCAACAATAACTCATGAAACACATCACACCAAAAATATTGATTATACTCTGCACGCCTACCTTCGACATCCAAACCGCCCAACTGCAACGGCCACTTTGGTAAAACAGCATTATAAGCTAGCATGCAAAAGTAGCCTACCTTCTGTCGCATGACGAATACGCTGAGAACGTGTTCTCACCATGATCACTTCCAATCAATCAGTAGCAAACTCTACCTATAAAAGAATGCAAGGCATAATATTAAAAGAGCAACATCTTATATAGCCAGCATGAAGATCTGTTTACACCACTAATGTCACCTACCCAACAGATTTTGAGGGAATAGACATTTTACGAAAACAAATTTTGGGAAACAAGGATATCAGTAGAATTTTGAGAATATTCTGACAGCTAGTACTTTCCATGCTACGAAGAATATCCTCAGATCTTATTCACATGCTTCATACAGATGATACATTCACAAAGATGGAGTTCTCACCAAATATTCAAGTACGTCCAGCAGTAGCTCCGACCAAGAACCTACAGACATATATTATTTACCTACCTATATCAAGGCATGTTCCAATCAGTTCGAAATAGCTTCTCCAGAACATCAAGTCACCGGGATATTACAGTACGAAATACACATCCTCTTTCACCAGCAAAGGATACTTATAGCCTACCAATGACATACTTTGACCATTGCCAAAGGACATAGTTCGTTAGAACTCTACCGACCTTGTTCCCAGAGATTGACAGATGACAAATCCAAGAAACAGTTTGATAAAGGCATCATCATATACCTCAAGTCCAACAACTTCTGAATATACCAATCTCCTCTCAATCAGTACGATCATACAAGCCACTTATTTGCTTGCCTTCACCAAATGACCTTATCACATTTCTGTACTTCCCTATTCAACCTCACTTCCTAATATCTTCACTAATATATGAACCAAGTTCATTACAATTCAAATTGTTCAGGACAATTTTACCATAATTTGATGTTTGATAGCTAACACCAACTGAATATTTTTTAGTTCGGCACAAGCTTCTGTCGCACTTCAACATATTTCTAAAATTCTTTATTGCCATTTTTACTTTTCACATTTTTTATTCCTCAATAGTTTGAGCTATTATTCTAAGTTCTCAGTTCCCTTTTATCAAAAAAGGCAGTTTACAAGTATGTTAGACATATAAATTTCAATTCGAACTACAATACAAAGTTGACAGAACAAGAATTTTTCATTAGCTCAAATGTTTCTTACATCTCAGAATTTACAGAATGATTTACAGATAACAAGTCTTCCAGAAAATTTTACAAATTACTTTACAAACTACAATACATCAGTTCACTGCCCGAAAGTTTTCTTCAATAAAAGAAGGTGGCAGCAACAGATCCTGAAGATGAAAATTTAAAGCATTTCACACCATTTATTTCCTTAAGAAACTGGGGAAGCTACAATATTTATGCTAGAACCAACCTTCAGAAGAAGGATCTTCTTCACGATAAGAGACGATGATTATACGGAAGAGAAAACTCATTCACCGCCGTCTCTTTCACCATAACCCCTACAACCCCGCATGATAGGGAAAGAAGAAGGGTCTTATTTTTATATATAACTCACTCCCCAACAGGGTACCGGTGAGACTCCCTCGGACGAATGCCTGCCGCTTCATCTTCAGTTGTAAAAGCTTCCTCCGCCAGCAGACGCAACCCATTCCGGCACTCTTCCTCCGATGTCAACAGATAATGAAAGCGTACCATTTGATGATGATTGTCATCCGCCTCTTCAAACGTCATACCATGGTAGGTAGGACACACCAAAATTGGCTTAGGATGACTCAGAGACTGGTTCCCAAAGTATCGGAACCGCAATTCTTCTACTTTTGGAAGAATCCTAGCCTCTTAAGATTGCTATCTAGTGTTACCATCCTCTCAATAGAAGCAACGATACAGAGAAGGAAGATTGCAGAAGACAGACGAAAAGATACAGATAAAAAAGGTTACATAAGCTATAGAGTCAGAGCAACATCAAACCATAGTATTATTAATATTATAATTAACATTAAAGACAAATTTCCAAATTCCCAACGTCAGAAGGAATTTCCATACAACAATATTGACTAGAGCCATTGGTTCTAGAAAATCCAACAGCCACAATAGATATTCATGAAGAAGCATTGGAAATGATCCCCAAGTATTAAATACAGTATTAATGAGGCCTCTTAACCAACACCACTCGCCTATAATGCTTCCCGTGCTCCTGGTTGAGAGGGGGCAGTTGTAATGGCTTATCCGGATCTCGAATTTAAGCCTCATTCTCTACCTCGTCAACTTACGCGTGGCACATTTATGGCAAACTATGGAAAAACTACAAAGAAGTCTACTCATCATTTTTGACCTTTACATTAATAGTTCGATTCAACAAGCACTCCGTCATTAATGAAGCCATTACAAAACAGAAAGATCAGACCGTTACACAATCAATTCAATGACTATCAAATTTATATTGTAATGTCCATCATTAAGAATAGTAATGGTCATTAAATATTTATATTATAAAACCTATAAATAAGACTAGAAAACTACAGATTATAGACATGAAACTCCGCATGTAAATTTCTACCCAAAAACTCTACGCAAAAACTATTCACAGAATTCTTTGAAATAGCTAAGCAATCATCAATAAGATCTCTCTCTTTCTAAATCCTCAAGAGAGGTCGTGGTTTTTAACATATTCAAAGGTTTTTCACGCTAAACTTTGTGTTAGCAATTACTCATTATCTACTAATGTTTTGATTATCATTGGTGTAAGAAGTCAAGTTTGAGATACGAAATTAGGCTATTATATATAACATAATCTAATATATTACAGGTCAGTTATTGGTTCATCCCAATGCGACTAACCTATTTAATACATTATAGGTCAATTATTGGTTCATCCAATTCGACTAAACAGATTACATATTACCTGTTACATATCACAGTTTACATTATATTATCTCTATCATTTTTGTACGTCGTTCTTACACTAATGAAATACTTATATTTGACTGACTTACATCAGAATACTCTTCTATTATCTCATACAGTACTCTTCTACTATCTCTTACATTTGTGTACGTCGCTCTTACACCAATAAAATACTTATGATTGACCAACCTATATTATAGTACTTTTCTACTATCTTATACAAATACTCTTCTACTATCTCATATATACATAGAACATCTGCAATATAACAGAAAACCAATGGGTTTACCCCAATTCTACTATATTACAGATCGATTATTGTTTCAGACAATTCGATCTTTGACAGGTCGATCATTGCTTCATACAATTCAATCTTCTAATATATTACAAGTCGATAATTGGTTCATCCAATTCGACCGAACATATTACATATTATAGGTCGGTTATTGGTTTGTCCAATTCGATCAACAGATCTAATATATTACAGGTCGATAATTGGTTCGTCCAATTTGACCAAACAGATTACATATTATAGGTTGACTATTGGTTCGTCTAATTCAGCCAACAGATCTAATATATTACAGGTCCATAATTGGTTAGTCTAATTTGACCAAATAGATTACATATTATAGGTCCACAATTGGATTATCCAATGTGACCAATTTATCTACTATATTACAATACATTTCATGTTAGCAATAGGTTCATCCAAATTGGCCAACAAATTACAAGTCAATCGACTGAAATTGTACTTAGGGGGACCACAAAGCCACAAATTCTCGAAAGCAAGCATCGACGACATTGGTAATAAACTGCATCAGAATCAAGATATAAACATCAGGTAATAAATATAGAATGAACTTCTTAACCAACACCACTTGCCCATGATACTTCTCGTGCTCTTGGCTAATAGGGGGTAGATATAAGTGTAGTGGCGTGTTTTCTAGAAGGAGAATCTTTGCCAATACTATTTGTAAGGAAAATACAATAAGAGGTTAAACAAACAAGATTTTACGTGGAAAACTCAGTAAAAGCTAAGAAAAAATACGACATCGAGAATGGTTTTAATGTAAAATCTAGTAAGATGCTAGTTATTACAAGTTTTTGGAGTAATAGTAGGGTAAGGAAGTAAGGATAATCGAGTTGTGCATTCTTGGATCTTGAATAATCTATTATGCATGTATTTATAGCAGATACATGCAGTTTATAACAAGATAGAAATAGTCTCCTATTCCGGGGAGAGTGGGTGAACTTTGTAGATCTCTAACAGCTTTTTCCTTAACTAGGCACAATGGCTACTTTTAGTAGGTCGAGGACTTGAGGTATCTTCTTGAATATTATTTGTCTTCAATCATGTATGGCTGTCTTCGACTACACTGTGTTATTTTACTTTTGTCGAATCTGGGGAATATGCTACTATAATCGCCTCATTCTCGACATAAGTACTTGTGGTTGTGTCGAGAAAAAATTATAAGCTAAAGAGGTTGCCAAATGATTTCACGAGTCGTCAGTTTGTCATTTCCGAGGTCAAGGTGAACTGTATCTGGTCATCTCTTTCCCGAGGAGCAATTAATACTGTACATTGGGCCTGGCAGCTTCAAGTTGGGTATTACGGTGGTGGAGCATAAGGATGCCGCCCCAAGTGTGGCATAACATGTCGTTTGAGGATAAAGACGGTGAACAACTTGAGGTAAAGCTCTGTCCCAAACTAGTTTTTAATAATTCGTTAGTCGATCTTGTTAAGGTATGGAGGGTGGGGGGAGGTAGAGTCAGAGAATATTTATTTCTGTTGGAACCAGTTGTGTCATCATGCGGTGTTGAAGGTAATGGAGTGTACCAGTTTGTGGGAGAATGGATTATTGTTCGTAGTGAACGCAAGGATGGGTTGGCTGGTTTGGCGTCCATGGATCTTGTCGATCGAAGGAAGTGTTTACAATTTTTTGTTGTCTTTCATCTATTGAGGCAGCTCTTAGAAATTCAGTAACTTGAGATTCATTGAGTTTCTTAGGATTATTGCTCCTGGTGCTAGAAATAATGTCAGATTCTAGTAAAAAGATGCAATAATATCATATTCCAGTAAAAAGAAGTACAGAGTAATTAATCCGTCAAGCCGAATGTAAAGATAGTAGCGTAGTTTGATGTAATGTAATCGAAGGATACAGTTTATCAAATGTAATATGTAACAGTTTGTCTATCAAATAAAGATATTTTCTTCAACTTTTGTTCGTGTTTGTTTGTGTTTTTGCCGACTATATATTTTTTATATTTTTTCATCGAAGTAAAATGTGAATAAAATGAGTGTTGGAGTGTCTAAACAACTCGAAGTATAATTGATCAAGTGGGTCCAAGAACAGATTTTGAGGTTGATCGATGTGACTATTGAAAATATATAGTTCTGAGGTGAATTAAAAGTAGGTTGGTTGACGTTGACTTTGGAGTACTATAAGTATCCTCTGTTGTTGGTTAGAGAGTTGTGTTTGTTAGAAGAAATGGTGAAGACAAGATCGCAAGTGCGTAATGAGGTGTACAGCCGTGTGCAGGCGAAGTATTAGATATTGTTCAATCGATACTTTGGATTTTGGGTTGCTAATGTGCACTTGGAAGATCATGAGGAACCGAATTATGAAGGTATGAGTGAGGCAGAGGCGAAGGATGCTAAGGAGAATTTCAAGTTTCACTATCAATTGCAATATTAGAGTCCTCCTGAACGTGTGAGTTTTAAGTGGACTCGGGCGAAGATGCTTATTAAGAGAGAAGATGATGTGGAAGCTAGTGGTTTATAAATGTTGTTTTTTGTAGATGTACAGAATTATATTGATCGAAATGTTTTGGTTAATGAAATACAAAGGAAACTTGTTGTCCGAATGAATTGTCGATGTTATGAATGATTTGTCGAACAATTATGTACTTGTAAAAACTTTTGGGATGTGAAAAGCATTAGCAATTGTAATTAAAATGTCGAATGAAATTTTAAATATGAATATTTGTCGAATGTGTGTCCTAGTTATAGGGATTTGCAGATATTATATTAAAATGGGGAACTAATGAGAATAGTATTTTATGGCAAGGTGTGTTCCATTAGGTGAAAGTTTGAAGTATAAGGAAGATGATGTACATCGTCTTTGTGACAAGATAGGACATGTTTTATTGAGTATGAATGTAGCAGAAGAAATTCTTCGAGATATGGAAGGATTAGAGCAAGAATGTAAGGGTTTGTTGATGCGGAGAAGGCGAAGGGTCAAAGACATCGGGAAAAGATGTGTCAGGCATTAGTTTTGAGAAGTTAAACGGTCGCGAAGTGGTACGACAAACAGTTACGTGGGGTCTATAAATAGTGCAGAGGTGGGCGACTGTTCAAACTTTACAAACTCATAAAAAAAATCTCCAGTGCGAATTACTTATGCTCGTCGCTGGATTTGTTGTCTACAATTGGGAAGGAAGAGATCAGTGCATTGATTGAGAGAGAAAAGTGAGCAAAAGAAAGAGATACTAAAGAAGCGCGTAAACAAGGTTAGTGATTTTGGATTATATTTTATTTTATGTTGTTTCACGATTATGGTTTACATAAATCTGTAGGGATATGTATAGTAAAGTATTGGTATAAAGAATTTGATTTAATGTTGATGGATTTGGAAATAGGAAAAAGATAATTGTGTTAAGGTTTGAATGTTACATTGCGATAGGGATGGTAATGAAGGGTTTTGAATGGGAATGGAGTCGTAGAGGTTTATAGAGGTGTTACTGTATGAGAGATATAATAGACAGGTGGTGCAGAGTGGAGAAAGGGATTAGTTGGTGTCGCTGCGATTACGGCGCGACTGTAGAGAATGGGTTTTGATTTAGCGAGATTGTTGGCAATATTGTTTGTGAGTTGTGATTTGGCCAAATTTTGCGCTAGAGAAGGTGATATGGCAAATTTTGAAAGATAGTGGCTTTGGCGGGAAGCAGATAAAGCATCCTCGAGAACTATCGAACTCCTAAAATTCGACCAAAATTTAAATTAATGTAGTTATCGATGTTATTACTTGGATAAATAAATAAATAAAAGTTCATCGAGAACTGAAATTAGTAAGATGTAGTTGTAAGTAATGATAGTATAATGTAATTATAGTATTATGAGAATGATGTGTTGGAGAGTAATCTCGACAACAAAATGAATATGAGCATATGAACCTATGAACATATATATATATATATATATGTATCAGATATGATAGATACTAACTGTGGCAAAAATATAGAATCTGATTTACAGGTTCTTAAAAATGGCTGAAACAAATCAAATTGATGATAAAGAGATATATGAGAATCTTCAAGGCGTAGAGCCTCTGATGATTGAAGTGCCTATCTGTGCGCAACAGTTGGGAAGTAGATATAGGGTGGGCTCAAGTAGTACCAGTTTAGCTGGTGTCGACTAGTTTAGGGTAGAACCTAGGGTTGCCGAGGTGCCTGACGAGAAGGCCACTGAAATAAACATGGATCAGGAGCCACAGGTGAGTGATCGGGAAGGTAGTGGGGGTGGGGAGGAAGATATGGAGGAAGGAGAGGAGGCCTGTTACAGAGAGGGTTTGGAGATGAAAGAAATATTAAGTTTTAAGAAGAAGTACGGTATTCCTGGAGATATAAGGTTAGAGGAGTATCAGTACGATATGATTGACCAGGAGATACCCTTGGATGGGATTTTGGTTTATCGAGAATAAATTAAAAAAGGGTTGAAGCTTCCCCTTAGAGCTGACCAGAAAAAGTTGATGAACTTTTTTGATATAGCACCTGGTCAGTTTAATTCGAATGTATATGACCTGTTTAGGGTATATGGGGGAATAAATAGTTGACTTAAGGCCAGGGGGAGGAGTTGATAACAGTCGATGATTTATGTGTGTACTACATGCTTAAGATGAACCCGCATAAGTTAGGTTACCGTTACTTGGCGAGGTTTCTTAAAAGACCATTATTTTATGATATGGTGTCAACTAGGCGATACACCAACAAATATTTGCTTATCTCCAGGAACTATGAGTTCGACAAGAAAGATCATGGGAAGCCCCTAAAGAGAAAGACCTTTTACTTATGTTTATGGTTAGGTAACTGAATTGTCGATGTTGTAAGTGGTTATTATTATGAATTTATTGTAACTATATTGTTACGTATGTACAAATTTAAAGAAGGTTGATAAGAACTCTGAAGTTAAAGAAGAGTTGTACAAGATCAGGAAAGGATTCTTTGGTAGAACGACAATCTGGTCATCGACCAAGATCGAGTGAGCACCCTGTTCTAAGAGGCCAGGTTAAAGAGATCGAGGACCAAAGGTGTTAAAGTTTTTGTCATCGGCGATAAGATGTCGGCGAAGAACAAAAGGGCTGCAGAGGCTAGTCTGCCTCTAAAAAATCATTCCCTGGCTGGGTACAATACTGACACAGAGATAGATACCATGTTTGGAGAATCTCTGGGAAAGAGTAAGAAGAAAAGGGTGGCTAGCCAAGCTGTTCCACCGCTGCTTCCCCACAAGAGGACTACTCGACAGTCGGCAATGGAGGAAGTAGTTGGTACTGCTAAACCGGTTACTGCGGTAGATGGGCATCCTTCATGGGGTGCGGGGAGTGTGCTCCCGAAGAAGAGAGGGAGTGGCGAGACGTCAAAGAATAAATTTTTTGAAGAGTCTGAGACTGAAGTTCAGAGGACACTGGACTCATATACAACTAGGACGGATGCGCTGTCAGTGGAGTTGGATGACTATTTAGTAGGGATTGAGAGCTTGAGTACGTTTCTTGGCGAGGGCTAGTGAAATATGTCGAAGGTGAGAAATTTTTCTGCTTTACTTTGATTAAAGAAACTGGTAAGTAATTTGAATACTTAGTTTATGAATGTAATGCAGATCAAGAAGTTGCTGACAGAAGCCAAAGATTGCATTGTTGGCAGCAGTGATTTGGCAAACCAAGTGTTGGCGTATAAGAATATAAAAAAAGATTTGGCCGAGGAGAGGGATGGGCTAAATGCAAAGCTAAATACCTACAAGTTGGAGGCAAAAAGGGCTAGGGATGTTGCGCTTCGTGAAGCGAAGAAAATTTCAAAAAATGAAAAATTGGAAGCTTTGGCATTGCATAAAGCAAACTTTGAGAAGGATGTAAGGGAGCAGGTTGCCGATGCAAGGAGGGCGATGGAGCTAGATCAGGGCAAGGTTCTTGACGAGGTTAGGGCTTAGTTGAATGCAGAGAAGTTGGAGAGATGTAGGGAAGTGAGGGCCCATTTTGTAGGGCAGTATACAGAGCTGGAGGTGAGGAAAAACATTTTTAAGGTATTAGTGAAGTGTGGTGGTACTATTTTTGATGATTCAAGTTTAGAAGACGAAGTGTCGGAGACTCCAGAAGTTTGCGGTGAGACGGAAGTCGTGGAGGATGTGGTGATGATGGAAACTGATGGCTCCTGTCCTGGGGAGCTAGTAGATGCTCCTGTACCCAAAGGTTTTCTTAATGTGGATGGCATAGTATCTTCTCCTGTAGTGTAAGAAATTGTGTGTAAGCAGTATTATATTTGTAGAAGTATGTAAAAATGGTCGGTGGGACCAAAATAATTATAATCATGTGGTATGTTGGATGATGAACATTTGTTTTTTCAGAGAAATCTTATTTTGAAAACTTGTTGCATTTATTTTATAAATAATGCTAAGTAATAGATTCGACAAAGTGATATGTTGAATGTGATTGTAGATCGTAGCAGATAAGTAAGGAGCGTTTGTTTACGTGATAAGTAAAAGATGGCCATGAAATGGCAAGTAATGAGAATGAGTACCAGATGTGTATCCTTAAATGGGTATCTGAATTTAGATTTAAGAAGAACAAGAGTTGTTTAGAGTTTGTTCGATAAGTTAGGAATGCAAAGTAGAATATCTCGCATAAAATTAAATAATAGTATGGATGCGTACTTATAAAGCATGGATCGAGATCAAATCAAAATAGTAAGGATGATTGATTGTTTGAAGCATACTTGTTAAGTATAGATCAAGATCAAATCAAAATAGTAAGGATGATTGATTGTCTGATGCATACTTGTTAAGTATGGATCAAAATCAAATCAAAATAGTAAGAATGATTGATTGTCTGATGCATACTTGTTAAGTATGGATCAAGATCAAATCAAAATAGTAAGAATGATTGATTGTCTGATGCATACTTGTTAAGTATGGATCAAGATCAGGTCAAAATAGTAAGGATGATTGATTGTCTGATGCATACTTGTTAAGTATGGATCAAGATCAAATCAAAATAGTAAGGATGATTTATTGTCTGGTGCATACTTGTTAAGTATGGATCGAGATCAAGCCAAAATAGTAAGGATGATTTATTGTCTAATACATACTTGTTAAGTATGGATTAAGATAAAATTAAAATAGTAAGGATGATTGATTGTCTGATGCATACTTGTTAAGTATGGATCAAGATCAAGTTAAAATAGTAAGGATTAAACTGACAATAAAATTTGTGTATTTAAATCGATAAAAAATGGTTACAGCGTTTTGGGCAGTATTTCATGGATATTCGAGCGGTATTTTATCTTCAATCATCAGCCAGTAAGTTCTACTATCTGTTTTGTCAGTGACAATGTATGGCCCTTCCCAGTTTTCAGATAACTTTCCAAAAAATTTAGGCCAAGTACTATCTTGGATCCGTCGCAGGACAAGGTCTACAATGCCAAATTTTCATTTGTAAACTTTTTTGTTGTATTTTTTTTCAATGTGTCATGGTATCGTCCCAAGTTCGTGATGGCCTTGTCGTGGGTTTCTTCGATCTAGTTGAGGTTGCAGAAGAGACTGAGTTCATTATCTTCATCAGGAATTTTCCTTCGGATACTTGGTAGATCGAAGTCTAAAGGTATGGCTGCTTTAGTACCGAAGGCCATCATGAACGGAGTGCAGCCTATTAAAACTCGAGGAGTGGTTCGGTAGGCCCAGAGAACACTGAGTAGTTCGCCGACCCACATTCCTTTCTTGTCGTGGAGACGCTTGCGTAAGCCTGATTTAATGTTTTTGTTGATGGCTTTGGCTTGTCCGTTCCCTTGAGGATAGTATGGTGTGGATGTTGATAGCTGGATTTTGCATTTATGGAGGAAAGCAAGTACTTTTACGCTGATGAATTTCTTGCCATTATCGGAGCGTATCATTTGTGGGCAGCCAAACCTGGTGATGATGTGCTCCCAAAGGAACTTGATGACCTCATTTTCATCGGTATGGCATAGAGAAACTGCTTTAACCCATTTTGTGAAGTAATCAGTGGTGACTAGGATAAATCTTCGGCTTCCCGAAGCTGGATGGAAAGGTCCAATGATGTCGATCCCCCATCGTTTGAATGGCCAGAGAACATTTCTAATATGTAAGTCGAGGGCAGGACTTTTGATGTCTTAAGCGTAGCTTTGGCATTTGTAGCATTTACGCACAATTCTTTGCAATCCTGTCTCATCTTGGGCCAGTATATTCCTTGCGTGAATGCGCGCTGGGCTAATGATCTTCCTGAAACGTGTACGCCACAAATACCTTTGTGAAGTTCTTTGATTTTGATATGAGCTTGTTTTTGCGAGATGCATTCGATAAGTAGTCCCCCTCCTGTGATGGGATATAAGATGTCATCTTGGACTGTGAATCAGGGGCACTTGGCCAAAAGTGATCGGGCTTCTTCTTTGTTACTAGGGAGGACGTTGAAGTTGAGAAATGCATAGAATGGCCTTCTTCAGTCTTCAGGGCCTTCATCGTTAGCAATGGTGATCTGTAGTGTTGACAATATATCGATACTGGAATGCTCGATGATTTCAATTTCTAAATATTTTTTTTCACTGTCCCCCAGCATGGCAGCGATATAAGCAAATGCGTCGGCATGCCGATTTTTTTGTTGAGGTAAATAAGAGATTGTTGCGTGTTTGAATTTGTCCATCGTTTCTTCGACCAGGGCTGCATAATCAACCATTTTTCCCGTTGGGCGAAATGTCTTGTTGTAATGATTTGCCACGAGTAAAGAATCGACGTAGATTGCCAATTCTTCTGCTCTGAGTGTGAGTGCGCGATTGAGACTAGGTCTGAGTATGGGTCGGTTTTAGACCAAAACCTAAACCGAAACCAAAAATTTCGGTTTGTAAATTTTAGAACCGAAACCGAACTGGGCTTATGACAAACCGAACCGGTCAAATCTAGAGAAAACCGAAACAAGCCCGAAACTGAACGGATAAAGCAAAAAAGAAAATCCAATAAGAGAGATATTTTGATCACACATTTCATCCCCAATTTCAATTTCAAGCACTAAAATTTCTTCTCTCCTTTTCAAAACAAACCTTAAATTTCATCCCTAATTTGATTCGATTTAATGGGCATTGTTTAATTCTTGAGAAGATGAAGGATTCCCAATTCTTGAGAAGATGAAGGATTCCCAAGTGTTTCAATCCAGCAAAGACGAAGATTTACAAGTCTAATTTACAAGTGAAGAAATCAAAGATTTGTTGATCCTATAGGTTCTTCTCTTTGCCTCAAGGTTTACTCTACCTTGATAGTTATTTCCAGAGCAAGAAGAAATCAAAGATTTGTTGATCCTATAGGTTCTTCTCTTTGCCTCATCACTACTTCTAGCTCTTATACCAAATGATAAAGAGTCAAGATCAAACTACGGATCTTCGATTTATAATGACCCAATTTCTAAACTCAATTCTTCGACCCCAATTGAGAAATCAATAAAATCTAAAGAAGAGGGTTCTTCATTTAGGTCTGATTTGAAATGGTGATGAGGCATCGAGATTTGGCCGAGATTGTTGTAGCCATTAAAGACTACTTTGAACAAGCTGCTACAGCTGGGTAATCAGTCTCTGATTTTCTTGAAACCAGCTACTGTTTACGCATCTCTCGAGAGAGTCGAGCTTTGACAAGTTGTTTGGACTTATTGGTTTGCATTCCTTTACATTACCAGTTGGAGACTCCTGGGAAAGTTTGAGGACCTCCTTCCATTGTAATAATTGTGAGATTGGGTTTATTGATTGAGAGAAAGAGACCCATGAGAGAGAAATGCTTAAGTGGATGGGTAGGTAGGGTTTTGTTTGTTTAGAGGAGGTCCGCCGGTTTGGTTTCTTACGGTTTGATTTATAAAAGAACCGAAAACAAACCGAATTATTTTGGTTTCTATGTTTTGGAAACCGAAACCGAACTGGGCTCTTAAAAACTGAACCGCTTTACTAAAAATGGATCGGCTTGGTTCGGTTTTTCGGTTCCTACAATTTCTTGCTCACCCCTAATCGAGACCGTGTAGAATTCCTTCATATTCTTTATTATTATTGGTGGCATAGAAGTTTAGTTTGATAGCTTTCTCGATTCGATGATTGGAAGGTGTAACGAGGACGATGTCAATCATTAACCCTTGTGGTCCAGCTGATCCATTTGTAAAAAGTCACCAACCCGAGCTTTTGGACCATGAGTCTGGTTCAGCTATTGAGTCATCTGTGTAGATTTTTTCGGGTTCTTCCCAATTGGGGTCTTCGACTGAAAAGTCTACCAAAAAGTTAGCCACTGCTTGTTCCTTGACTGATATCTGGGGATCGAATGAGATGTCGTATTCACCAAGGAAAATAGACCATTGCTGGATTATTTAAGATTTTTCTTTTTTGGATAGTACCAATTTGAGTGGATACTTGGTGAGGATTTTGATGGGATGAGCTTGAAAGTAAAGACAAAAATTTTGAGAACTGTAGACCAAGGCGAGTAGCTATTTTTCTGTTATTATGTATCTTTTTTCAGCAGGCATGAGTGTTTTGCTGATGAAGTAGATTGGTTTTTTCACTCCTTCATCTTCTCGAATAAGGACGGAACTAATTGAGTCTTCAGTTGTGGATAAGTACATTATAAGTGTTTCGCCATCAACTGAAGTACTCATGATAGAAGGATGCCCTAAGTATGGTTTAAGATCTTTGAAGGCTAACTCACAGTCAGGAGTCCAAATGATTTCCTTGTATTATTTCTTTGAAAGAGGAGTGGGATTGCCATGAAGAAGGAGGTAAAGAAGTTTGCATCGATCAGATGACTTTGAGATGAATCTGTGAAGAGCGGCGATCTTGCCTGTAAATTTGTGAACATTTTTCTTCGATCGCGGAGATGGCATCGTGATGAGTGCTTTGATTTGCGCAGGATCGATTTCATTTCCCCTTTTGCTGACCAAGTGTCCAAAAAATTCATCAGATGCGACTCCAAATTGGCATTTCTCTAGGTTGAGTTTTATCTGATATTTGCGAAGGATATCCAAGATGGTTTGGAGATTGATAGAGTGATCTTCGTGTTTCAAGATTTTGCATATCATATCGTCGATGTAGACTTCCATAATTATGCCGAGATGATCTTTGAACATTTTTGTCACAAGTCTTTGGTAAGTAGCTCTTACATTCTTTAACCTAAAAGGCATTACTGTGTAACAGTAGAGACCTCTTTCGGTAATGAAGGTTGTTTTTTTCTAATCTTCTTCGGAGAGTGGAACTTGGTTGTAGCTGGAGGTTGCATCCATCATAGAAAGAAGTTCGTGCCCTGCGACGGAATCGAGAAGTTGTAGAATCAGAGGGAGCGGAAAACTGTCATTGGGTGTGAACTTGTTAGGTTTTGTGAAGTCAACACAAACCCTGATCTTTCCATTTTTCTTCGGTACTGCTACGATATTAGAAACCCACTTCGGATACTTAGCTTCCCGAATAAATCATACCCGAAGAAGTTTATCAATCTCTTCGTTCACTGCATCGCAGAGGCGGGGAGCTAAATTCTGTCATTTCTGAATGATAGTTTTACTGTCTGGAAGGAGGTTAAGTCGGTGGCATGCGATTGATGGATTGATGTCAGGCAATTTGGGGAAAGTCCAGGCAAAGATGTTGATGTTTTTCTTTAAGTAGCTAGATCATGGCTTCTTTTTTGTCGGTTGATAGTATGGAGCCGATGAAGGTGGTACGGCCTGGACCATCGAGTTCAATAGATTCTCAGTGTTATGTTGCTCAAATATGGGGGTGCCTTTTGCTGTAGTTTCTATGCTCTGAGAAGTTCTGTTGTATGAGGGTTGGTTGTGGTATTTTTGCACATACGTGCAACTGCTTGACTACCTTTGATTTCGTAGATTCTGTGATCTATTAAAAATTGCAATGCTAGATGATAAGTAGAAGGTACTGCTTTGATCGAATATAGCCAATTGCGTCCCAAGATTCCCAAATATTTAGACTCAGCATCGATGATAGGGAATTTTACAAATGTAGTTTTTGATCTTGCCTGAACTGGCAGAGTAATTTCTCCTGTGGCAGATTCTTTCAAACTGTTGAAGCTGGTGATTGTTGTTGTCAAAGCTTTGACCGAGTCTGTGAGGCCTAGGACTCCAATTACTCTTTTGAACAATACATCTGTCGCACTTCCTGTATCGATGAGAAACTTATCTAAGAAGTCCTATCCAACTTTGAGCATAATGACGAGAGGGTCATCATGAGAGTATTTCACTTGGCTAGTGTCACAGTCCTCGAAGGTAATATGGTAAGGACGCTTCAATTTGCTTGAGCTTGGGAGAAGTTTTGTTGATTTATCTGAGGATGTCATTTTACAACAGGATGTAATCCAATCGTCATGTTTTCTTTTCTTCCCTTTTTCAATCTCAATCATATACAGGTGGCGAGCTTTCCCCTGGACCTGATTTTGTTTAACTTCTTTATTTTTTGCTTCATCTTCGAGAAACTTTAGGATGTCGATGACATAATTATGAATCCTTCTAGCTAATAGGATGCAATGAAAGATTCATATGTGAGAGTAGCAGTTGTCAGTTTCGTGACTATGCACATTGTGATACTGACATAGAGGTATGTTGGGGAGATCCAAAATGGTTTGTAGTACGTGATAACACGTCGCGCATCTCCCTTTATCCCCGGTAAGATAGTGGAGAGAGAGCCGTTGTCATTGGTGGCAGAACTAGGACTGGTCTATCGGGTTTACCATTCCTTTTTCTATTGTTGTCGGTGTTTATGTCGCGTTGCTTGGGTGCTTCAGTAGTTACCGCTCGTTGGGATGGGGTCGAAGTTGTTTCTCGAGAATGGATCGCAGATGAGCTCTTCATCTTATCTTTCTTTGATCGTTCTAATTCGATGTAATTATCAACTACATCAATCATTTATGTGACTGTTCTCGGCTTGTGCAGAGTAAGCTCTTTTCGAACCTTAGAGTCAATGTGCAGGGCAGAGGTGAATGTTAGAACTACGATTTTAGGGTTTGAGTTTCCAATTTTTCTTGTTTCCAGTAAAAAAATGTTTGTAAAAGCTTGCCAATGTCTCTTTTGCGCCCCGCTCGAAGAAGAACAAGGAATCGACAGTGATCTTTCGCTATTTAGCATGAGTGTAATTGGATTCAAAAAGACGTTGCAATTGGCTGAACGTGGTGATGGAGGCCTCTTGGATGGTGTGGAACCATCGGAGCAGTTCTTCTTTTAGGCTCATGTTAAATAGCCTGTACAACATGTGGTCGAGTTTGGAATATAATCCAACTGCGGCTTTGAAATGTCGGACATGGGTGAGTAAGTCAGTGAGACCTGCATATTTAATGAACTTCAGCATATGAAAATTCTCTGGTATGGGCATGACTTTGAGATGGGGGGAGATGGGGTTTGTCTCGATTCTGCCAAATACTGATCTTCGACCTAGGACATCAGAGTTTATGGCCTGGATTCTATTGTTTAAGTCGTCCAAGGTGATGAACTATTGCGGAGGAAAGGACAAGGCTGCCACTTGTGGAATGAAATCGCATTGTCCTTCTGGTCCCAATCGATCTCTGATTAGTCTTCTTTCGGGTGGTGGGGGAGTCTGAGGATGCGTGCGCCAACTTCCTTGAGTTGTCGATGTTGAAGATGTCAAACCAAAATGTCGAGAAGCCTTGTTTGGATTCCTGGATCTGGATCAAGAAATTTGTAACTTGTCTTCTCTCGGTTGATCATCGCGTTAAATTGCTTTTGATCTATGATCGCTTCGGGGAAGTGGAGGTGACGTCTGGTGGCCAGTGAGTCAATCGCGTGTCCTTTTCAGTCTCTTCATTTTTTTTCTTATGTGTTTGACTCTATTGATCTAAGGCTTTCCTTCCTTCGTCCCTCTCTTTGTTTAAAGAGCTTGAGCGTGGACACGTTGATCCTCCAATCTTTGGGTTTTTCTGCAGTCATTTATTTCTGAAGTTCGACTACTACACTGTGTAGATCGACCGTTCCTGGTATCAGATTAATTTCTTGATCTCTTACAGTACTGGAATGGCTTCTCAGTGGTGGTAAAGAAAAGTATGGTATTTACCACAAACGGCGCCAATTGTAGTGGCATGTTTTTTAGAAGGGGAATCTTCGCCAATACTTTTTGTAAGAAAAATGCAATAAGAGGCTAAACAAACAAGATTTTACATGGAAAACTCACTAAAAGATGAGAAATACCACGACCTAGAGGAGGATTTTGATGTAAAATCTAGTAAGATGTGAGTTATTACAAGTTTTTGGAGTGATAGTAGGGTAAGGAAGTAAGGATAATCGAGTTGTGTATTCTTGAATCTTGAATAATCTATTATTTGCCTGTATTTATAGTAGATACAGGCAGTTTACAAAAAGACAGAAATAGTCTCTTATTCCGGAGGGAGTGGGCGAACTTCGTGGATCTCTAACAGCTATTTCCTTGACCAGGCACAACGGCTACTTTTGGTGTAATAGGCCATTCGGGCTTCGATTTTTTGGTCCTTAAACAACCCAACCCAACTTCGGGTTGGAAATTATTGACCGTGACCAACCCAAAGTTTGAACACACATGTTCGAGCGGACCAAATGGCCAAAGGTTTTCGGGTGGTCAATTTAGTTAGTCATATTCGGCGTCATTTACACAAATTTACTAACACAATTTAATAAAATAAACTTCATTCAATGCACAATACGCCGTCATCAAAATAAGTTTCACTTCACTTCAAACGTAAAAGTACACCAACATCATTAGGTGAGAGTTATGTGGTGAGTAAAGAGTGAATCGAACTCTTATAGCGACTTCAGGCTCCTAGGTTTATGATATAAACAATTGAAGTAAAGACTCTAAAGTTACTTAAAAAACTAAACTCAAGTAAAACCTATATATATATTAAATAAATACATTTTATATCATTTTCAGGTTCAGGCTGAATCGGGTTGGGCATAGCTATGACCATGACCAACCCAAAAATATTCGAGTTGGACATATTATTTTTGTGACCTCATTGACCAACCCAAAAATTGGGCGCGGGTCCGTCAGGTAAAACCCACCTAACTTGTAACCCTATTCATGAGTACTATCATGCTCGGGCCCAAACCCGAACGGCTTGGTGGTTTTTATCAGATATGCTTAGCCCGGCCTTTAAAACGGGAAACCCAAATCAGACCCAAACCCACATTTTACTTCACGTTGGATCGAGCGGCAAGTGTAGTCTCTAAGAGTTGAATGTTCCCACGTGCCATCAACCGTCTCTCCCATGTATTGCCTCCTCAATACAAGACAAATTAATGGTCCACCAGTAAAAACATGTTGATGACGTCATCGTAAGTATTAGTTGGGCCATGTGGGCTGTTATAATAACAAGGCCCACAAAGCTATTTAATTCAGTCTCACATGGGGAAGGAGATAAAGAAGAACAAGAATAGAATTGATTGTGGTGCAAGTTTTGTAGGTGTGTACGGAGACGACGACTAATGGTGCAAAAAAGCCATGAAAGAATATCAAGTAGTACCGTCCTTGCCAAGAAAATAAACTATTATACCTTTACAACTTTTACTCCACACCTCAATTCAAAAGTAAATGTTCAATAAGAAAACCCTGACTTATTATTAGTTGAATCAAATCATAATTAAGTATATTTCAATCATGTTGAAGGTCTAAGAGCATGCGCAGCTGCTAGGTACACCCTGACATGGCGGGTGGATTCTCAAATCCACCCTCTTTCCCTCCCAGCAGCTAGGTGAATTCTTGACGTGGCAACCCAAAAATCCATTCAATGGTGGATTTGGGTGGAAAATCCACCATGTCGGTGGATTGAGGGTGAATTCATGCAGCGCACTTCGAAACTGCGTGTTGGGTAATGGACGCTCCAAATTGATCCACGTGGAGAGATTTTTTAAAAAAAATTATGCCGCGCAGCGCGTAGACCAATTTACCTTCAAATCCACCTTTCAACTGTTGTGGGGTGGATTGGATTCACCTCAAAATTCATCCCAATCCACCCTCTAACTGCTGCGGATGCTCTAAACATTTGCCAATTCACAAATTTTACTAGTTAACTCACTCAGTTGGGTAAAAAAATCAAAATCCAACTTAGTGAAGTCCAATTTCATCTAAGAGTATCTCAGTTAGTATTTTTAACAGCCGTCTAAATGTTCGGTGTATGTTTAATTTTAAAAATAAAATAAAAATCACTAAGCTCCTCACTGTTAGATACCCGATTTGATTTTTTTACAAAAATAAAATAAAGTTTGGCGCTCAAATCTCAGGTGTCCGATTTGAAAGGGAAAAAAACAATTGGGCGCCCAAACCTTAAGTGCCCGATTATAAAATAAACATACGCCCATTTATCAAAATACTGAACCAAGTGTATTTATCGACCCCTCGCTATTCGGATTTTATCATGGTATTTTGATTTTATCACAATATTTTCGTCACTCAATATTTTAATCATTTAAGGAAAAAACATACGCCCATTGATCAAAATAACAATTCAATCTAAATACTATAATTTTAAGATCGCATTTATGCCTGTGAGATAATAACTTGGCAAATGATAAATACATGGTGCAATAAACATTGATTTATATTTAGGCTCTCTAAGTAAGTTATACATGGCAAACTATTATATATTATGTACAAAATAAGGGAGTACTTTTTTTCCCCAGGGTAATATATGTTCATAATTTATCACCATTTGCCTGACTACTCCCTTTCAGCACACATATATACCACATATGTCTGCTAGTGGCCCTCGATGTTGCTGAATCAGATGCATTATTAGAGCATCTCCAAAAGTACCTCACTCACTTGGTTTTTGAGGTGTCACGTAGGATTATCGTCTTCTAAAAGTACTTCACTCACTTGGTTTTTCTCCTCAAAAAACAAAGTTGAGTCTTGTTTTCCAAGATGCAACCTTGTTTTTTTACGTCCCGATCAGGCGCCTAAGTGTTGGGCGCATGCATGGATTAAAATACACTCAGTTCGGTATTTTGATCAATGACATTAGCTCATCAACTATAATATATATAGATAAAACCAAATTAAGTATGGATCGATTTATACTAAAACAGACAAATTTAATCTTGCCCTCTCAAGCCGGCCAATATTATGGTCCACCCCCTACTTCCTCTTTTCTCGCCCGGTTCAAAAGGTTGACTTGACTTGACTAGTCTAACTTAGATAAACTACCAAGACTACCCTTGGTCTCAAATTTCTTAAACCCTATATCTCTCTTCCACAGTTCTACTTTAAAGAATTGATGTCTCGAGATTGTTAAAAAATAAAAACCCATCTCTAAATTCAAAACTACTTCTCCCTCATCTCTAAAGTCTTTGGTTCTAAATTCGGGAATAATGAAATTGGTGGTGGTGATGAATTGTCTCGGGTAAGCATATCTTGGCCATTACTTAAACAAATTTATGAGTTTTGAGATTTTGTGTTCCTACCATTAGAGCATTGTTTCAAGCTTTGGGGGGTAATGACAAATTGTAGGCATTTTTATGGGGGGTAAAACTAAATTGAGTCATTATATTTTACAGTTTGAAATTTGTCCAATTTGTGATAGAGAAACGGCATAAAGATGAGCAAGAGAGATGAAGTGAGAGAAAGAAAACAAAAGGGAAAAATGGGGGAAATAGTTTTTTTCCCCATCTTTCTAAATTTATGTGATACGAGAGAGAGAGAGAGAAATGTGAAACTTAGAAAGATGTACAAATGGGGGAAAAAAGTTAAGTCTCCCGCCCACCCAAGGACAACTGTTAGAAGTTATGTTGAAAATAATTTAAGTCTTATGAACCTGTAAGTATAGCTTTCCCTTGTAGAAGTTGTAACAGCAAGATGTTAACAAGTACTTCGGCAATGAACAACAGCAACTCAGATGTTAAACAACGGTAGGGACAGCAGCAACTCAGATATTAAACACAACGGCAGGGACAACAGCAACTCAGATGTTAAACAGGCAATAGGAACTTGATGTAATAGCAGCGACAAACAACAACCTCGAACAGGCAGATTCTAACAAACAGTTATTCAGAACTGGTTGTAACAGCAGCAACAAACAGGCAGATTCCAGCTCCGGTAAGTACGACAGGCAGTCACTGCATACGGTAGTTTCAGTAGCACAAGAACTTCGGTAACACCGCAGTTGAAACTTTGTAGTTTCAGGCAGTAGCAAGAAGAACTAACACCGGTACAACGCCTACAACAAGAGAGAGAGGTTGTGATTGCTCGAGGCGTGGGTCGCACTCTCTTTAAAGAGTATTTCGACCTACCTCGGGTAAGGTAACGAAGGTCTGACCTCTTTCCAGGATACAACGAGCGTAACGTATACAGTAGACTTCAGTTGTCCCGGAAGTCTACGTAAGAATGAAGCGTGCACCACAGGTAACCGTACAAGAGAGAGAGAGAAGAGTTGTGCTCTGTGAGTTGTTTTTGAAGGTGGTGAGGAGTTGTTTTTATAGAGAGAGTTTGCCCAACGGCTCTCTCTTTATTCAAACGTGTGGGACGTGTCCCTGAGGATTAGGTCTCCTCAAGAGGTGGAGAGAACAAAGTGAAGACCAAGACTTAAAGAATAAACCAAGCCCAAGCCCAATGATCTTTTTGTTAAAAAGATTATGGATACCTAAGCCCAAAGGCCCCCAAGGCCTCCAGAGCCAGAAGAGCCAATTGCCCAATCCCAAGTCCGAGCCGGCCCGACCTACCGGGCCGCCTGAGAGAGGTCCAAGTGTGTATAGAGTATAAAATCCTCTCACACACTCACACAACTATACACTCTCTCTATGTCACATGTTACACACATGTCACATGGGTACTACCTTATATGTTTAGTTCCTCTATTGTTTATAAACAATGTGGGACTAAACTTTAGGCTATAGTATAGGAGTCACATAAAATAGATGACCAAGAGGTCATGGGTTCAAGGCTCAAAAGAGGTATAAGTTTTGAAAAATTCCAACAAGTTATGACTGTAGGATCTAATTATATGGCACTAGATCGATGGTGGAAAATGTTTTAATCTGAGCCGTTAATTTAAAATATTAATGGTTGTAGTTAAGACACGTGTCATTACGTTTTGGATGGTGAAAGATGAGTAGTTGGGGAAGACAAGGGTAGTATTGCTAATATTTCAAAGTTGAACTTATCAAGTGAAGTCCACATACTGAACCGGAAGAGATAAGAGGAAGTGGGGGGTGGATCACAATACTTGCCGGTTCGAGGGGGCAATATTAAATTTGGATGTTTATTTGGGGGTTTAGTCTAAAACGCTCTTAAGTATGTTTAAGTGTTAATTTGTAATTGCTTTTTCTCTAATTGTTGATTCAAATTTTGTTAGTTTAAACACATTTTTCTCGCCTTAAGGGTGGTGGTACGATATGATTGTTTACTCGTATCCGATGTTGTAAGGCAAAGTATCATAGAGGACTACTTTAAGCTATTTATGTGAATATGATGGGTCGATGAGGGTGTTGGTGAAGGACGGTTGAACATGGTGAGTGGTGACTAGTCGCTTTTGCTCGATTTGGTGGATCGGGTCTTAGTCGTGTTTTGCTTTTTTTCTTTTTTTCGACTCGCATTTCATGCAACAAAGAACCACCATAACCATTTTCACACCTCTATAATCAAATGAAGCTATGCTGGCGGTTTGCTGGCTTCGAGGCCCCGCTTGAGAAGTTATGTGGCAAGTTATTATTCGTTCCGACATTTATATTTTTTTCCCCGATTTTTCTCACAAACCAAACACAGAGAATTAAATTACTATAGAGTATAGAGCTCTAGCGGACTTGATGGTGAGTTTGCCACCATATTCACAAGAGTACAAGGTACCTAATCACTTGAGCTATTGGTAGTTGGTTTTATAGTTTTTATAGAGAAACTAACAGAGTTGTTGATCGTCTAGCTAGTTGTTTCCCTAATTCTAGCTACAAAATGTGAATGCAGATTACAATATGCTCATTGGCATATGACTTCAAAAAGAGTTTCTTCAAAAGAAAAAACAAAGATCTTCGTGGACCTAAACTTTTGCATTGTCGCAACTTTTATCGGCCAATTCACATTTGGTAATTGATAAAGTCGAATTTGAACAAAATGTCTAGTATAAGATGCAAAATTTAAAAATCAAAAGGAAGTAAAACTTGCACTTTGGATGATTAAAAGTTTTTCGACTTGACAAATTCATCCAAATTAAAAGAAATTCTATTAGGAATGAGTGACAAATGACTGAGAACGAAGAGAAAATTCCAAAAAGAATATTATTACCGGACAAGCAAACCTGAGAAAAAGAACAAATAAACACATAGAATTTCATATTTTAATGGGGAAAAAAAAAAGAGCGAAAGATAAAAGTATAAAACCAAAGTACAACATTATATAGCGCCATCAAGTAGAGTTGTCAATGGACCGGACTGAACTAGGATCTACTGTGATTCTAAACTGATCTGTTAATAAACACCCTAAGTCCTAACCCGATCCGAATATTATATGATCATTAAACTGTTTATCTTAATTTGATCATTTAGTAATTTGGTTGATCCTAACCCGGTCCAAACCACTCTTTTAATAATAAAATGTACGTTTCTAAAGAGGTAAAATCCTTTAAAGAATCGTTACATGATTTTTTATTTTTTTTTACTAACACTAATTATAATCAAAAGCCCTAAATCCAAGTTCACATTTAAATTTTTTCATATTCGGCATTTATGGCGTTGCAATAAAACTAAAGGGAAAGAAAGAAAGAAAAAGTCTCCATTGGTTTTAAGAGGAGAATAAAATAATATATTTTGGGTTATGGATTACTATTTCAAAAAATATAGAGACAAATTAACCTTCTTTATTAGAATATAATTATAATATTGGCACCTGTAATATGTATATTTAGCGGATCGGATTGAAGTGGATCTTTATCCAATCCGTTTGTTTATAGGATCTTACCTTAACGAACTGGGTTTCCTAATGAATATAAAAAATATGGTTCTAAACATTTACTGACGAATCGGATCGGACCGGTTTACGGATTTAGTCCCGTTGACAACCCTACCATCAAGTAGATTTTTCTTTGTTTAAATTAACCATTAAATTTCTATTAAAGAAAATAAGACAAGATCAAGCTGGTAGAATAACAAATTTAAAAGAATTAATGAAACTCAGAGAAAGCTTCTTCCATAAATAAGAAATGTCTAAAAAATATCGAATAAGAGACTTTCCAGTATACTCCATAGACAATTCACAACAATTTTTGAAGATTATGCCTCAAGAAGCAGCAGATGCCCTGAATTCAATTCACCACCAACGGTGACCGGCTACTAGCTAGGATTTATCCTGACTTATAAAGCATGGGGATATGAGGTTTTCATATTTTTCATGGACTAGTCAGGCAAATGTGGATAAATTATGAACCCGACTATGATTAATCAAAGATAATGGCCACTGGGGGTAAAAAAATGCGTGAAAAATAAAGAAAAACAAAAATTTTTTAGTAAGAGAGCACATGGAGGTGGGGTGGGGTTTGTTTGGAAGAGGAGGTGTGAACCGAACTAAAAATCAATTATTTGAGTCACATGGGTGGCCTTCAACGAATTCTCCCTTGTTATCCAACTTGCGGCACATGGGATCTCATGTTAGCTTGCCAATAATATTCAGCCACGTCAACATGATGGGTCCCACATGGTGGCTTACGTCACCAACAAACCAAAAATAATCTCAACATGGCCGAATTTGGATCAGACTCATCACAGCTTTAAGGTTCGAGTTTTTAGTTCACACATGCAGGTGGTTGTGGTTTTAGCTGTTTATGCTTTGTGGATGAGGTATAATTGCGCCTAATATTCCTTCTTAGGTTTATCTTTTGTGTTTTTTGTTTCTTCTTTTGAACGATCAGCTGTTTTTGATGCGAATGTATACTAGGACCTCTTGGTTTTCCACGCCTCAGTTGGTATTATTTCTTCAGTTGGAATGACCGGGTTATCCGTGCGGCCACATACTAAAACAATTCCCATTGTAGTCCTATTAGAGCATAGGCAGCAGCCTCGCTAACTTAGCGAGCCACCTAGACATAAATTCAAGGAAAATATGACATGTAGCTAGAGCTATTTTTCTTTTTCTTTTTCAGTGTGGGGATGGATGTCAGTTTTTAATATTTTTATTTTTTTATTTTAATAAAAATAATATAAAAAAATATTTTTAAAAAATAAAAATATATACACTGCGTCAATTCAATTGGCGCAGTTAAAGTTATAAAAAAAAAACCAACCAATTTTTTAATAATAATTTTTTTAATAATTTATCTGACTGAACGGGCTCGCCACAGATAGCCACTGACTTTCTTGAATTTGGCGTAATTTGAACGATAGTTAGCTTGGAAAAGTGATTTTTTCAAGATTTGTTTCGCTCATATAGCGATACCTATCCTGCTGCCCATGCTCTTAGAAATCATTTAACAAACATAGAAGCATAAACTTGTTGGAGAAGATTCAAATACTACAAAAGTAAGACTAAAAGCATATGCAGCAGTAAGGTGACTTGCTTAGGTGGTGGCAGCAAGTCACCCTCTTTCTTAAAACGACCACCCAACAGTAGGGTCTTCTTGTCAAGGTGGCACCCAAAAACATCAACAAAACTCATACCGAGGATCGATTCAGAGACCCGTAAGGTGATTTTTTTTTTATATTTTTTAATGCCACGCATTTTTGAATTGTGCGGCAAAATAGACGCCTCAAATTAAGACACGTCACAAGTTTCAACGGGTCGCAATGCGTAATTTTTTTTAAAGGGTTGCGCAGTTTTGAACTGAGCGACACAAAGCAGCCAATAAGGGGACGTCACGTGTCATATTCTGATAGGTTGAATATGCCGCGCAATTATGAATTGCACGGCACACCAACTGCTACGATGTTGCCACGTGTATGGCTCATATTCAAATGGTGGCAGCAGCTATTACCTATCTAGCAGTTCATAACTGCGTGGCTAGGTCTAGAACAACTTTTTCCCCCTCATAAAACTATCCATACACCCAATTTCTCTTCAAGAAAATAACCCTATCAAACTAAAGAAAATCCATGTCTTAAGCAAGCTCCCAATCAAATTCTAAAAGCTAGTCTCAACCCTCCCATCCAAGCCAACAACCTAACTTCTATCCCTCCCAATTCGCCGTACGTATTTGGTTCGTCATAAATGCTGAATACTTCCCAATGGTGAATTTCATCTCTCGATTTACTCCTCTCAGTTTTTGCCCACGCACCCATACGGGGATAAATATGTCGAAAGTTAGAATCCTTTATGCACCCAATTCTCCGGAAGAATGTTCATTCGGTGTAAATCATCAAGAGTTGGGACGTTATCGTTAATGGTGAACAATAACGGTAAGGCACTCGTAAATGTGTCTTTACCTATTCGTGTAACTTTAGTATAAGCATTGCGTTTGCTTTTGGGATATTTGTTGTGCGGTTGTGATGACGATTCTCTGACATTATGATAAGAGTTTACATAACAAATTTGGTGGAGAAGACCGAAAGTTTGAGATTGGGTTGGGTGTTGGGGTTTGGAGGGAAGAGTTTTTGAAGGTGGTGGAGTGACAAAAGAAAACTAAGTGTTGGGAAGAAAGGATGCTCTGAAATGCGCGGCATTAGAAAATACGAATTATTGTCACGTGGCTGCTTGTGATTGGCACAGTTGAGAACTACGGCAGATATAACATGTGGCTATATCTTAGCCATCCTTTTCTGTTATGCAGCTCAAACGACCCCCCTGAGTCGGTCGGTTTGGCACAGATGTGTAAAAATCTTAGTTGGTTTCAACTTTCAATGGAGCTGCTGCGTATGTATGTATGTATGTTCTAAAGAAAGTAAAAGAAGAGTAGGTAACAAAAGTAGATCTAGTAGGTGTGGGACCCATGGTACGGTTAACCCTCGAACCTAAATTGCACCGCAATATGCGGACAAGCGGGACCCACTTAAGGTTTAGGGGCCGGGCTCTCAAATGTAGTAGCGTGCGTTTTGGTCTGCTGCTGCTGGAGTCTTCCAATCACAGCCGCTAGTAACGGCACAACTTGAGATTCAAACAAGTAGCTTTTTGTCTCTTCTTCTTTCCTCTATTTAAATGGTGACCTAATAGAACTAGTTTTGTTAATCTTTAAAGTCAATAAATAGAATTAAGAATCTCGAGAAGAGGCTGGTTCAGAGATGACTCTCGATGTGGCATAAAAGGAAAAAGAAGAGGGCTATGACTACTCCTAAATTCCCTAGCATACTATCCATTAAGCTAAATCAAAATAATGGAATATGTTTGGTAACATGGGATTACTACTTGTTTAAAACTTTGTTGACAAATGTCAGCATTCTACGGTAGACTTACTTTATAACTGTACCAAAATTGAGTCCCCCTGCCTTTGTGGCACTCTCCATAAATACTCCCACCAACCTCACTCTTTCCCTCCACCTCTCTCTCTCTCAAGTTTAAGCTCTAATGGCTAACTTCATACTCCTCACCACCCTCTCCTTCTTCTCTCTTCTTTCCCTCGCACACGCCAAAATCCCCGGGGTCTTCACAGCTGGTCCATGGGAGAGTGCGCACGCAACATTCTATGGTGGCAGCGACGCTTCTGGAACAATGGGTATACATTTCACAACTCTATTAGCCAATGTGTCCAATGGCAGTTTTTAATATTTCTCCATGTTTTTTGACAGGCGGGGCGTGTGGTTACGGAAATCTTTATAGCCAAGGCTATGGTGTTAACACCGCGGCGCTTAGTACTGCTTTGTTTAACAATGGGTTGAGTTGTGGGGCTTGTTTTGAGATGAAATGTGCTAATGATCCTAAATGGTGTCATTCTGGGAGTCCTTCCATATTTATTACCGCCACCAATTTTTGTCCGCCAAACTTTGCTCAGGCTAGTGATAATGGCGGATGGTGTAACCCGCCGAGACCACATTTCGATTTGGCGATGCCAATGTTTTTGAAGATTGCCGAGTATCGTGCCGGAATTGTTCCCGTTGCTTACCGGAGGTAAGGGATCTCTCTGTTTTGCTGTGATTCTTTGCTTTGATGTTTGTGTGTCAGATTATTGGTTATAGTTAGTGTCAGATTCCGGCACTGTTTTTTTTGACTTGCTTTGTTTTTAGTTTTTATTTTTGTTTTCTGACACAAAAAATAATTCTCATTTTTTTTATGACGAAACTAGCCTCTAACTAATAATAGTAATTTGCTAGTCTATTATTATTTGATAGGAAAATGAAATTATTCCGAAAATCACGGCTTTTCTAATGTGGGAAACTGAGTAATTAATGATCCCACGCGTATGTCGGTGGTGTGTACGTACCTAATACCACTTTTATACCTCGATTTCCGTAACAGAAATCACGGACCCCGTTTTATAGTGGTCCCACCGAAATACCAATACTACCCTTCTTAACTTTGTTCATTTACAATTGTAGGGTTCCATGCCGAAAGCAAGGAGGGATCAGATTCACAATCAATGGTTTCAAGTACTTCAACTTGGTGTTGGTATCAAACGTTGCGGGTGCGGGAGATATCGTGCGAATTATGGTTAAGGGGACCAACACGGGTTGGTTGCCGTTGAGTCGAAACTGGGGGCAGAATTGGCAGTCGAATGCTGTTCTTGTGGGACAAGCTTTGTCTTTCCGTGTTACCGGTAGTGATCATCGGACCTCTACTTCGTACAACATTGCTCCAGCAAACTGGCATTTTGGTCAAACATTTAGCGGAAAGAATTTCAGGGTCTAAATATAAATGTTTTGATCGCGCCATTTTAATGTTTTTTCTTTCTTCTTTTTATGATGAGGGAGTGAAAGCAAAAGAGTGAAACTACTGAAGTAGGGGATTTTATGACTAGTAGTGGAAACTTTTGACTTATTGTAAAAGCAACAAGTCATTTGCTGATGTGGTTGCTAATTAATTGTGTAGCCCGCAGCGATAAATATATATATATTTATATTTTATCTTAGATTAATGTTTAATCTCGATTTCTCAATATAATTTTATCTTATTGTGAGTGATGCTTAACTGTTGTTATTCTGTTACTATTACCCTTCTTCGCCTGAAGCTGAAAGTTAACGGATTTGCATTTATAATGTAACTATATAATATATTTGCGACTTTACGCTTATAAGTGTTGGGAAAACCGAGGGGGCAAATCGCATGCGGAAGCACAATACGATCAGCAAGAACTCAAAGAACCAACCCTAACCAAAAAGAATTCAAATAAAGGCAATTAAAACACAACACAAGGTTTAATTAGGAATAAATGCAATAAAAACACAACGCAAGGTTTAATTAGGTAGAAACTCTAAACATGATCAAAACTACCCCCGACAAGTACGACCGATCAAAACATACACTCTCTATTTATAAACTTTTCATTAGGCCATCTCCGAAATACGCATCACGAGATAATCCATCGCTTTAGATCAAATCCCCTTCAAAACGAATTTAGAAACAAAGCCAAAGTCATTCGAACGAGTCATGAGGTTGTTCGAACGAATTAGACAATACCCTGGAATTTTGGCCCAAGCGCAATTTTCGTTCGAACGACTTCAGCAGTTTTTGAGCCGTATTCCTAACAATAAGTTGCGACATAAGTGAATTTTCTCCTCCCCAATTATAGACAAATATCAGCGTTTCTGTCCCCATTATCCATTATGGATCAACAAGATACGCAAGATAATAACAACAATGTTTCTTGATGGAGACTAAACTAAGCTGAGAAGCACGTTTGTGGTATGAACAACTAGGAAAGTTAAAGATTTCGGAAGATCCCAAAACAACGAGGGCAATGGGTCACCAACCAAATTTTTCCTAGCATGTGTGGTAGAAGCGATTAGTTGAGTCACCAAACAATCAACCAACCAAACAACAAACAATTTAGTTTAAACGGGTAGTATCATAGTAGGTATATAATTTTTATAGGATCAACAAGAAATGTACTCGTCAAGATGGCAATATTTTTATAGGATCAGCAAGAAATGTACTCGTCAAGATGGCAATGCCATCAATTAATACTAAAACGAACAATGAATGGTTGATGGTATCAAACTCCCCTTCTTATGTGTGGGTGACGTGACACGCTTAACTATTCTAAACGATTTAAAAAGAACGAAAGATGGAATACGTTTAATTAAGACTGTATTATATATACAACAAAAGTAGTGCTAGAACTAACTTGCTACTTCTGTATCAAAGCACGCTAATTGTCGTAGCTATAGAGAACTTATTATATATACAACCTTACCTGATGTAAAATATTTCACATAAGCTAAACTGGACATCTACTGCATCTTCAACCTCATGTACAAGTCTTCTATTCTGGAGGCGATATTTTATGTTGTCTCGAGTTTTCTGGCAAAACAGAAAATAGATTGGTTTGTCAAATACGGATGTGTTATAATGGAAAATGTTAGTAACATGCAATTTAACTTGGATTTTAAGCATATAATAAAGAACCCAATACGGGCTTCTAGTTTTCACAACAAAGTTATCAATAATTTATGACGACGATAACCTTCCTACGTCTGCCACTTTGTGTAGTACTGTTATGATCGATGAAAAATTACCAGAAGCTCGCACACAAAACATTTTAATTCCATGCAGATATCTCTTTGTCTACAGAGAGCCTTAAGCCTCCAATGACAAAAAGACAAACTGAAAATCATTTCGCTTATTGTAAAAATGATACTGATAATCATTTCCTTTAATTTAATTCATGAGATTTAATTTATATAGAGACAAGGACATATACGGATATAACAAGTTCTCTTAGTTTTTTTTGCGGGTTTTTTACAATTTTGTCAAAAAATATGGAAAAAAATCAGTATGACTTTGTTTACTATGCTACGCTACCGGTTAGGATTTGCGACCGCCCCCCCCCCCCCCCCCCCCCCCCCCCTAAATCTGCCCCTGTTGGTAATAAAGTCAAACTACCATAGGAACAATAGTCTACCATAGGAATAGTAGTCCTAGTAGGTAGCATAGTGAGGTAATGTTTGTATTACGGCTGAAGCCAGGTTGGATTTGTGTTCTAATGCCTATATAAAGGCTTGATATATGTTGTAATCAAATCATATCATCCCAAATTTGATCAATAAACATTTCGTCTTTAGAGTTTAGAACTCCGTTTTCAACATCTGGTATCAGAGCGAGCACGGTCTCTGGCTCTGGCTCGACAGCTCGAACGCAACGACGTGAAGAAAAACATAACCTTTTCTAGTATTCCGTCGAGATATCGTTCATTCGGTCGAGGTTATTGATTTCGTCTATTTTTTCGCAAAAAATGACGGAGAGTTATGTTCAAGCGGCAATTCCTAAATTTGATGGTCACTACGACCATTAGAGTTTAATTATGGAGAACTTCTTGAGGTCCAAGGAGTATTGACACCTCGTTGAAGTTGGTGTTTCTAACCATTCGAAAGAAATGACGACCGCTCAAATATCCAAGATCGAGGAATTATGATTAAAATACTTGAAAGTCAAAAATGATTTATTTCAAGCTATTGATCGTAACATCTTGGAGACGATCCTTTGCAAGGAGACATCCAAAGATATTTGGGATGCAATGAAGAAGAAATATCAGGGAACCGCTAAAGTGAAGTGGGCACATCTATAGGCACTTCATGTAGATTTCGAGACTCTTCGTATGCAACCAACAAAGTCTGTTTCAGAGTATTTCTCCAAAACCATGGTAATTTCCAACAAAATGAGAATAAATGGAGAAAAGATGGGAGGACATTACGATAATCGAAAAGATTCTTCGATCAATGACATCAAAATTCGATTACGTGGTATGTTCGATCGAGGAGTCAAAAGATCTTGATCAACTCTAGATGGATGAACTAATAAGTTCATTAATGGTTCACGAGAAACAAATCAACAAACATGCAGCAGTGGAGGAAGCGCTACAATCTCAGCTCTAAATCAGCAATCAAGCGACAAAGGGAAAAGATACAAGTCGAGAAAGAGGTAACTGCGATAACCGATTCATAAATTATCATGGAAGAGACAGAGGAAGCAACAATCAACATAGTGGAGGCCAAAAGTCAAAATCGTTTGATAAGTCAAATATCAAATGTTACAAGTGTAACAGGTGGTATGGTCACTTTCGTTTTGAATGTCGTTCTCATTTTTATAAGGAAAGAGGCAAAAAATTCAATTTTTCAGAAAAAGAAGATAAAATTTCTCTTCTTTTGGTTTACAAAACCAAAGAAGAATCTCGAACCGAAAAAGATTTTCGTCAAAACATATGGCACTTGGACACAGGAGCAAGTAACCATAGGTACGGTGAAAAATCTATATTTCACAAAATAGATGATTCTTTTCGTACCTCAGTAAAGTTTTGGAGATAGTTCTACAATTGTTGTCATGGGGAAAGCCGATATCAAAATTTGAGCAAAAGATAACACTCATCAGACTATCTCAAGTGTTTTCTATGTCCCAAACTTGAAGAGTAATTTACTCAGTATAGAGCAACTCCAAGATAAGGGATGTGTGATCATCATCAAGAATGGAATCTGCCGGATTGAAGATCCAAAGAGGGGCTTGCTAATTGCACATGTACATATGACTCCAAACCGAATGTTTTCGCTAAGCGTCACGCATACTGCTCTTCCTTGTTTTTCAAGTATGGTAAAAGATCAAGGCTGGATATGGCATCTTCGCTATGGGCACTTGAACTTCAACGGCCTAAAGCTCCTTCATAAGAAGAATATGGTGACGGGAATTCCTCAGATTGATCAACATCTGCAAGTATGTGAAGGTTGTGTTGTTGGCAAACAACACCGGGATTCATTTCCAAAGGGGAAAGCATGGAGAGCCAAATAGATATTGGAGCTGGTCTATGCCGATATATGTGAGCCGATTGATTCACGATCCAATGGAAATAAGAGGTATTTTATTACATTTATTGACAATTACAGCCGAAAAACATGGGTCTATTTCCTACTAAATTTTTTTTAAGCTTTTTCAGTTTTCAAGTCATTCAAGGCCCTTGTTGAGAAGGAAGTACGGAGATCTATCAAGATTCTTCGCTCGGATCGTGGTGGAGAATACAATTCTCATGAATTCACAATTTTTTTTGAGAAATTTGGAATTAAAAGACAATTGACAACATCGTACACGCCACAGCAAAACGGCGTAGCTGAGAGGAATAATCTTGATAGAACCGCACTATTATGAATATGGTGCGAAGTATGCTGCAAACATCAAATCTTCCTAAGAGATTTTGGCCAGAAACAGTCTTATGGAGCATCTACATCCTCAATAGGAGTCCTACCATAATTGTGAGGAATATGACACCAGAGGAGGTATAGAGCGGCAGAAAACCAAATGTGGAGCACTTGCGAATCTTTGGGTGTATAGCATATGCCCATATTCCGAAAGAACGAAGAACAATGCCCGATGATAAAGGTCAGAAATGTGTTTTTCTCGGTTATAGTGATAGTTCAAAAGCTTATAAACTCTTATCATCTTACAACTAAGAAAAATTATTATTAGTCGAGATGTGATTTTCGACGAAGAAAATACATGGAAATGGAATATTAAGTATCGGTGGTCTTCGATGATGAAGAGAGTCATCCGCCAGTTTCGGATGGTAAAGCGCAATCACCACTCACGCCTGTACAGAGCTCAACCAGCCCTTCTTCAATAATGGTTCGATCAGAATCTGTACCATCATTCTCAAGGCCTCAAAGGACCCACAGGAGACCAGCGTACTTGGAAGATTACGATCTAAGTGTCGTGGATCAATCAGATGATCCAACTATATACTTCGCTTTATTTACTGGAAGTGACCGAATTGCTTTCAAAGATGTTGTTGAAGAACCAAAGTAACAAGAGGCCATGAATGACGAGATCGAAGCAATCAAGAAGAACAATACATGGGAGTTGACTAATCTCCCAGATGGATACAAGTCGATCGGTATGAAGTGGGTATACAAGACAAAATTGAATGTTCAGGGAAAAGTCAATAAATACAAGGCAAGGTTGGTGGCTAAGGGTTATAAGCAACAACAAGGCGTCAACTATGAAGAGGTGTTTGCTTCAGTCGCACGACACGATACTAACAGGATGATAGTTGCAATAGCAGTACAAAACTCGTGGCCTATTTTTTAACTGGACGTAAAGTCGGCATTTTTACATGGAGATCTGCAAGAAACCGTGTACGTCGATCAACTACCTGGTTACGTGTTACGTACAGAAAGGTGGGGAGAAGAAGGTGTACCGGTTGAGGAAGGCCTTATATGGACTAAAACAAGCACCAAGAGTTTGGTATAGTCGTATAGAGGCGTATTTCATGAAAGTGGGGTTCTATAAGTGTCCATATGAGCACACACTTTTCAAGAAAGTTGGAACCGATGGAAAATTTATGGTAGTGTGCTTATATGTGGGCGACTTGATATATACTGGTAACGATCGTACGATGTTCAAGGACTTCAAACGATCAATGATGGTAGAGTTTGAGATGTCAGATATCGGAATGATGTACTATTTTCTGGACATAGAAGTAGTTCAGTTTGATGTGGGTATTTTCATATCGCAGAGAAAATATGTTCAGGAGATTTTGGAACGGTTCCAAAAGAAGGATTGCAATCCGGTGCGCACGCCAGTTGAAGTTGAATTGAAGCTAATGAAGGATCCCAAAGGAGAGAAGGTTGACAACACATTGTATAAGCAGCTCGTGGGAAGTCTCATGTACTTAACCGCGACCAGGCCAGATATTCAGCACGCAGTAATCCTCATCAGTCGATACATGGAGAATCCAACGGAGTTGCATCTAAATGCTGTAAAGAGGATTCTGCGATACTTAAAAGGTACGACTGGGTTGGAAATATTTTACAAGAAAGGACAGGCTATTACTTTAATCGGCTATACTGATATCAATTATGGTAAAGATCCCGATGACAGGAAGATCACCTCTGAGTATGTTTTTATGTTAGGATTAGGAGCGATTTCATGGTCATCAAAGAAACAACCGATTGTTTCTTTATCTACCACGGAAGCAGAGTATATTGCTGCTGCGTCTTGTGCATGTCAAACAATATGGTTAAGAAGAATGCAGGGTGAAGTAGGGTTTCATCAAAATAGGGAAACTCCTATTTATTGCGACAATAGTTCCACAATCAAATTATCGAAGAATCCAGTTCAACACGGGAGAACGAAGCACATTGATGTGCGTTACCATTTCTTGCGAAATCTAGTGAAAGATGAGACGATTGATCTTATCTACTTTAGGAGCGAAGATCAAGTTGCAGACATTTTCACCAAAGCCCTCAAGTTAGACGCGTTTGAAAAACATCGGAACCTACTCGGAGTTTGTTCGTTTAAGGGAGGGAGTTGCAAGAAAAACTCAGCATAGCGTTTACTTCCTAAACTAGTATTAGCACATCTAATTTAAGGGAGGGTGTTAGAATGTGTGAAACATATTGGTAATAACCATAGGAATAGTAGTCCTAGTAGGTAGCATAGTGAGGCAATGTTTGTATTACGGCTTTAGAAGCCAGGTTGGATTTGTGCTCTAATGCCTATATAAAGGCTTGCTATATGTTGTAATCAAATCATCTCATCCCAAGTTTGATCAATAAACATTTCTTCTTTAGAGTTTAGAACTATGTTTTCAACAAGGATAACGCTCTAAGAAATAACTGAAATGTTACTCTAGCAGATAAAGGTTACAAGTTCAAATTGTTTCTGCTACTACAATTTGTCTACCAACTACATATAGAGAGCTCCACAGTTTTGCATGAATTAACACAATCTGCAAAAACTCCTATTAATGACTGCTGAAGCAGGGTTTAAAATTTCATAATCTTGATACTTCTAATGATTTGTATTCAAAGGCTTCCTAAATGTCTAGAGGGTCTGTCTATTCTTATTTTGCATTGCCAAAAATGCATGAATGTATTGGGGGATATGTTTTCTATTATTATTTTTCACTCACCTCTTCTCAACATGTTATTGTTTTCAAGGATTTCCCAATCCAAATTTATATTCTCTTGATTATCGATCCAAATTCCGTCTCTTGATTTCGACTCTGGTAAAAACATTTCTTAGCGGAAAAAATTTACAAGGGGTAATTGAGTTTCTCGAAAAAGATTTTCTTAGACCACATTTTCCTGGAATGCATTTTCTAAAAAAAAGAAAAAAAAGAAGGGATTTTTTGAGTTTAATCCCACCTACAAAATGGATATTTGCCTTTAGTCCCCAAGTTGTTGAAAAATGCACTTTTGGCCCCCAAATAGCCTCTGAACACAGGTCAACCTCCGTTGAAGTTAAATTTTGACATAAAGTGCATAATCTACCATCATGTGAATTTCATGAGAATTTTGAAAACAACTTAACAGGTTGTCACCAGGCCACATCAGCAGGCCACGTAGGACCAACGGTCATCATCATCACCCTCTCCAAGTTTCCCAACGATCATCTCTTTTTTTTCTCTCATTTATTGTTTCTCTCTCTAGCATAGTTATGGGGGGTGGGGGTGGAGGAGTTGGAAACTATTTCAAGGTAAAGTAATTTTTTCCCCTGATATTATGCTTTAATGTGATGTTGGGTTGTAAAATTTTATCAATCACCATTAAAGCTGAAATTGAAGAAATGGGAACTAAAGACTAATTGCATCAAAATATGTGGGGACTACAGGCTAATTGTTTTTGTGATTTTTGTTGTAAGATGATGTGGCCTACCGATGTGGATTGATGACATGGAAGTGACCTAAAAAGCCGGTTAACTTGTTTAAAATCTCGTGAAAATCATGTAAGGGCATTTGTGGGAGTTTAGGTCAAAATATGACTTCAAAAAATGTGGTTGACATGTGGTCAAAGACAAATTGGGGACTAGAAGTGAATATTTAAACAACTTGGGGACTAAAGGCAAATATCTAGTTATAGGTGAGACTAAACTTTAAAAAAAAATAACACTCTTAAGTGCTTAGTGCTGGGAGTATATCTCACCAAACGGGAAATTTTTATTTTACTTTTTTTAAGAGGAGAAATCCTAAAAAGAAAAGAAAGAAAATAAATCATCGTACACTGGGTGAAACAAAAGATCCGAAAAATTAGAGTTTGTTATACTATAACAAACTCCAACACTTAGAACTGGTGTATGTTGAGCCGCGCCGCGAAAACTGAACTCCGATTCGATCCGATTAGAGCACAAACAAACTAAAGGAATAAACACAACCAAACAATAACACACATGTAAGGTGGTTCAACAAGTTGCCTATGTCAACACACGAGAAAGAGAGTTTTATTCAAGGATCCAAGGTTACAATCACAAACCAATTTAAGATTTTCTCTCAAGAAATTCCTCACATTAAGATCTCACCAAGGGTGGTTAAGAAACAACCCTGAGTCTCCCTTATATAGTGGGTAAACTTATTACAATCTCGAGGAAAAACCAACGGTCTAAACGACCACACAAAACAAACCTTCACATCGTCGTTCGAACGATTACGAGTCTCGTTTGAACGACTATGAGACTCCAAACAAAAGATTGTGGCTGAGTCAGTTTTTAGGCTAAAAACTGAGTCTCGTTCGAACAGCTATGAGGCCCGTTCGAACGACCATGAGCCTCTAAAGAGAAGACTATAAATGTGTCAGTTTTTAGGCAAAAAACCGAGTCTCGTTCGAACAACCATGACCACCAGTCCCACAATTCTCCACCTCGGTAAAGATTTCCTCAAATCAAAAAACTCTTTATCAAAAATGTCCTGAATGACCAAAATCGACTGCACCAAATCAATGGTTGCCTACGTACCATGGATTAAGTCGCCCGTAGTTCCCAAAATCCAATCAATCCATATGAAGGATTTGGACCAAGTCCAAACAATGATTGAACTTAATCCCAGAAACAACTTTCGTAAACATATCCATCGGGTTTTCATTAGTGTGAATATTCTTCCACAGAATCTTACCCTCTTCCAGGACTTCTCTGACAAAGTGATAACACACATCAATATGCTTCGTGCGTTGATGATGAACCTAATCTTTGGCCAAGAAGATAGCACTCACTCTGACTATTACAAAACACATCAAGATGATCTATCTTAATGCCCAAATTGCGCAAAAGACCCATCATCCAAATAGATTCTTTGACCACTTCAGTCACCGCCATATACTCTACTTTAGTAGTAGATAGGGCCACCGTTGAGTATAGCGTAAATCTCCAACTAACCAGTCCTCCACCCAATGTAAAAACATACCGGTAGTAAACCGCCGTATAGTCAAATCCGCATAACCCACACAAAAACGATTAATCGAATTCTGCTTACGAAATTCCAAACCAATATCCATAGTACCTTTAATATACTGTAGAATCCATTTCACAGCTCGCCAATGATCTCTTCCCAGATCATGCATATATATTTGCTAACCATATCAACCGCCTGTGAAATATCTGGCCGAGTACATACCATAACATACATCAAGCTACCAATAGTGCTAGCATATGGAACTTGACTCATATAATCACGTTCCTCATCGTTGTTTGGAGAAATAGAAGCCTTAAAGCTTAAAATGATGAGCAAGGGGCGTACTTACAGGTTTTGTGTCCTCATCAATACCAAATCTCTGAAGTACCTTCCTCATGTATATCGTCTGAGAGAGACGCACCTTTCCCTTCTCTCTATTTTTATGAATCTCCATGCCAAGAATCATTTTCGCATCACCCATATCCTTCATTTTAAATTCTTCACTCATTTGCTTATTCAACTTGTCAATCTTGCTTTTGTGCTTACACGCAATAAGCATATCATCTACATACAAAAGCAAGTAAATAAAGGACCCGTCACGTAGCTTGCGTAAGTAGACATAGTGGTCATAATGACTCTGCTTGTACTTCTGCCCAGATCAAACCGTTAGTACTATTGTCTTGGAGACTGCTTCAAACAATATAATGATCTCTTCAGCTTACACACAGTATTTCTTTCCCGCAACTTTAAACCCACTCGACTGAGTCATATAAATCTATTTTTTCAAATTCCCATATAAGAACGCCGTCTTAACATCGAGTTGCTGCAACTCAAAATCAAATTACGCTACCAAGGCCAATAGAATACGAATGGAGGAGTGTTTTACCACCGGAGAAAAAACTTCATTGTAATAAATCCCCTCCCTTTAAGCATAGCCCTTGGCTACGAGTCTTGCGTTGAAGCGTATATCATCATCTTGAGACCCTTGTTTCTTTATCTAGATCCACTTATAACCAATCGCCTTTTTTCCCTTAGGCAACTTCAAAAGTTCCCAAGTTTTATTTTTGAAAAGAGAATGCATCTCTTCCTCCCAATGGTTAGCCACGGAACCCTAAATAGCTCCTTTATAAGTGGAAGGAACATCTTCTTCAACGACCAGTAGTGCGTAGGCTACCATGACCTTCGCCTTTGGAAGTACCATATCCTTTGTAAGCCATCCGGCTTACTCATATTCTTCTTTGGTTTACTAGTTGTTATTAACTCCACCACCGGAGTCTTCTCGTTCGTACCACCAAATGTTCCACTCTCGTCTTTGTCTTCATCCTCTGGAACATGAACAAATGGCTCATCACCCACTGTCACACCGGTAGATAACACCCCCTTTGGTATTGAACTATTTGGATCATGTGAAGATGCATCAATCTCTACCCGCTGCAAAATCTCGTTTGTCGTCTTCTCTTCGTACTCAGAGACATGTAATTTCATCATAGAAGTCTCATCAAAAGTGAAATCAATAATCTTCCGGTCTCTCGTATCCCATAACTTGTAGTCTTTCACACCCTTCTTCCCCAAAAAAATGGTCTTCCTTGCTCGAGGATCCAACTTACCATATTTGACATGATAGTATGTCAGACACCCAAAAATACGAAGAGTATCATAATCCGTAGCAGGTTCTCCCGACCAAGCTTCCATTGGTGTCTTACCTTTAATTGCAGCCGAATGTAACCTATTAACGAGGAAGTTATGGGATACAAGACCGGAAGATTATTGATATCACTTTTGATGAGACTTTTATGATAAAGTCACATGTCTCTGAGCACGAAAAGAAGACGACAAGCGAGATTTTGCAGCGGGTAGAGATTGATACGTTTTTACATGATCCAGATAGTTCAATACCAAAGGGGGTGTCATCTACCGGTGTGACAGAGAGCGATGAGCCATTTGTTCATGTTCCAACTTACCATCTTTGATATGATAGTATGTCGGACACCCAAAAATACGAAGAGTATCATAATCTGTAGCATTATAATCCGTAGCAGGTTCTCCCGACCAAGCTTCCATTAGTGTCTTACCCTCAATTACAGCCGAATGCAACCTATTAACGAGGTAGCATGCATATGTCAAAACCTCAGCCCAAAACACTTTGCCCAACCCAGAATTGGACAACATACATCGTACCTTCTCCAACAAACTACGATTCATGCGCTCCGCTACCTCATTTTGTTGCGGTGTCTCTCTAAGGGTGAAATGTCGAACAATCCCCTCATCCTAACATACTTGCAAGAACGAATCACTTGTATATTCCCCACTATTATCCAAACAGAGCAACTTGATCTTTCTGCCAGTTTGAGTTTCTATCAACTTCTTTCACCTCATGAAAATTTATAGGACGTCATCCTTCCTCCTCATGGTATATACCCACACACGCCTAAAAAAAGAGTTTTTTAGTTTATACCCCCCATTTGGTACCTAATAATAGTGTTTACCCCCCACATTTGTCATTTATGAGTGTATACCCCCCATTTTGCCATTGACTGTTAGTCAACAGTCTTTGACTGACGTTGACTCGTTTAAAAAAATTTGACTGACCATTTTACCCCTCACGTGACAAGCACGTGATCTTCTTTAACCTGTGTAACCGGTGGTGTTCATGTCGTTCGAACGACATTTGGAGTCGTTCGAACGACCTATTTGAGATCTTCTTCTTCTTCAAGAGCTTCAAGTGTAGAGTCCCCATTAATAAAAATCTCATCTTTGTGCTCTAGTACTTCATCTTCTTCAAATGTAGAATCCCCATCAACCAAAATCTCCGGGTTTTCGAGGGTTTGTTGTTCTTGCTTGTCTTCTTCGCTCTCGAAGTCTTCAATTTGTGGTTACCGAATAAAACCTTTTTAGGTTCATATAGGCATTTGCTTTCTCCCAGACTTTTGCAGAGCTTTTTCAGTCTTTTCTAATTGCAGTAAAATTCTTGATTATATGATGTATATATATACCATATGATTTGTTATCGAGGTTTGGGTTTCGGTATTTGGTAGAGCACTCTATCCCGGCGGCAGTGTGGTATTGCAGAGTTGTTTGAAACATAAAGTGAAGTCGTTGGGTGTCTCTAATCTCCATGCACTAAACCTTGTCTCTTGATTCAGGGTAGCAACAAAGTACTGACTATTGACATTCAGAATCTTCAGAGCAATCCAATAATTCAGGATAACTATTCAATAGTTTGTTAAATTGTCATTGAAGAACAATATCAAGTGCATGATTTTAACAAGGGTTGGTTAGGCAAATCTGCCTCAGTACATGGTCATTCAGTTCAAGTTAAATATGTGAAAAAACAAACATGTACTAGTGGAAATGTATGGAACATGGACGCACTAGCGGCTTCTTGCTAATGGGAAGCATGTACACCGAAGCTTTATAAAATGCAAAACGATGTAGTGTTTCCCGTAGACGAGCACAAATGCATTTGGTTTGTCACTATCCTAATTTCTTTCCTTTTCAGAGTGTGCTATCGACTGATAAGGGGCTCACATATCTTTTGCACTTCTGTTAAAGAGACTTCCTGCTCTGCATTTTTCAGATGCTGGAGTGTATTGTGTCTACATTTAAAGTGTTTCAAGGTATAACACTTTCCCCAGAATGCCAGTTTCCCAAAACAAACGAGGATACATCCACACATTCTTATCACACAGTGCTTGATCAAACCGAGCCACCATTCCCAGACTGAAGCAGCTATCGGAAGCAATATCCTGATGGCATGAAAGTCGCTTTTATTGCTGTTCGTAATCTCCTTTAGAAAGTCTATACAAAGTGAGATTATCTGGGCAACCCTCGGGTTTCTCCCACTGGAATGCAGATCTGTTGCTTTCCTAAGATCTTCAAAGTGATCTTCATTTCTCACCAAGAAATATAGACCATTTGGCAATACTTAACCCTATGAACAAACAAAACAGCGTGAACCTCCGAATCCCAACTAAGAACTCGAAATGGAAATGCCAATTGTTTCCCTTGCTTCACCAAGAAATGGTTCAATGCCGAATCGACTATCAACTGATAACGGTTTCTTCATCGCTTCCGCAATCCTATAAATAATGTCCCAACAAACTCCAAATGTGGATGTTTCAAACTTCCCTTTCACCGGACGAGACGGAATCTCAAACTTTCCTAAACCCCCTAACCCCATAAGCTTCTCCAAATCAGAGTACCCCAATCCATCAAGCATCTTCACATCCCAACCAATCTCAGCTGTAGCAACCACCACAACCCCAATGGCATGCCCCACGTCATGGTTACAATACCGGAACGCTCTCTCCCCATACTTCCACGCATCTCGCCAGAAAATTGATGACAACCCAACCAAAAGCGCACCTTTCGGCAACAACTCAAACAACCTTCACCCCCAATCACAAACCTCACCTCCAACTCAAACAACTCAAATCCCCATTTCGTTTCGTGTTACTCCTAAGATTAACAACATTCCCCTGTTTCTTCTTCAATTTCACTCTAACTTGACCAATACAAGTAACCTTAGGCGACGAAGGCTCTGGAGTCTCAAAAGAGCTCCCATTCCCCTTCTTCTTCCCTCCCAATCCCATTGAGGGAAACATTGGTGAAGATTGGCCTCGTTTCATGCTCCCATTGCTTCTCAATCTTCAACTCATAGACGAAGAAAGCGATAATAGGGGCTCTCCAAATTTCTCCGAGGTTCGACCTGGACTCTTCATAGACTTCGAAGAAGAGTACTTCATTGATGCTGATGAAGATGAAGTTCTGGAGTTGAAACAGAGGAGGAGATTGTTACCATTGCATCTTCTTCGATGTTGGGGTCTCTCTGTTTCCATTGTTGTTGAGTGAGAGAAAAACAGAGTAAATATTAAATAGCTAAAACGGCAACTTTACTCCAAATGTCGTTCGAACGACATGAACACCACAGGTTGCACAGGTTAAAGAAGGTCACGTGCTTGTCACGTGAGGGGTAAAATGGTCAGTCAAAAATTTTTAAACGAGTCAACGTCGGTCAAAGACCGTTGACTAACAGTCAATGACAAAATGGGGGGTATACACTCATAAATGACAAATGTGGGGGGTAAACACTATTATTAGGTACCAAATGAGGGGTATAAACAAAAAAACTCCTAGAAAAATCATCCACAAACGACACAAAATAATGTTTACCCCCAAATGATGCATTCTTGGAGGGTCCCCAAACATCTGAATGAACATAGTCAAGGATTCTAAGAGTACGATAGATAGCCATGCTAAACTTTACCCTTGTCGGCCTGTCCATAATACAATGTTCACAGAAGTCTAACTTACACGCCTTAGCACCTTTCAATAGCCCTTGGTTCACAAGACTCTCAAGGGCTTCTCCCGTGCATGCGCCAAACGCATATACCATAGTCTAGTGGTATCTCTAAAAGTAGTCTCCTCACTCCACCTAGTAACAACCTCTCCAAGAATAACCATACCATCTAAAAAGTACAAGTTGCTACTTCTCCTTTGACCTTTCAACACAACCATTGCTTCCTTAAGAATCTTCTTCATGCCATTTTCAGACACGACCTTATAGCCTTTAGCTTCAAGTAAACTCGTTGAGATAATAATCTTCTTCATCGTCGGAATATGCTAAACCTCCTTAATTTCTTTAACCAACCCATTGAGCAACTTTAGACGAATGATACTTATCCCCATTATGCATCAGGAATCATCATTTCCCATCAACACAGCTCCACCTTCTAGCCTTTTCAAACTAGAAAAATAACTCCTATCGGGGCAAATATGATAAGTAGCACTCGAATCCAAAATCCATTCTTTAGAATCAACAATACATGCACTATATGATATAGTTAAAGAAAAGTCAGAATTATTACCTTTATTTCTCTCACATTCTTGAGCAACAACATTTACGGAAGAGCCTGCTTTCCCACCTTTCTTCTTCTTTAGAAGCGCAAGCGCAGGACACTCATTTTTCCAATGACCTGTCTCTTTACAAAACGTCTCTTTACAAAACGTGCAGTGGTCTTTACCCAAATTATTGCGATTTACACCACAACTTCTCGACTTCGATCGAGAGTTGTTACAACTAGACTTCTTCTTGTCCGAAGACCTCCCTCTTGCCATCAATACTTCGAACGTCGACTTATTGGACTCACATTTATATTTTCTCCGATACTCATGGTTCACCACCGCCGTAGTCACATCCGAATATTACAAAAAACTTTTCTTGTACGTTATCGTCGTAACGAAGTGTTCGTACTCTTCGGGAAGTGAGTTCAAGAACAAAAGTATCTTGTCCTCATCGCCAACAATCTCTTCTAGATTCGCCAAGTTGGTTAGTAACTTGGTGAAATCATTCAAGTGCTCCAACATAGAAATCCCTTGTCTCATCGTAAAGTGGTAAAACTTTATCTTCAAATGGAGTCGATTTTGGATGCTCTTCACCAAATACTTCTCAAAAATCCTCCAAATTTTTTTCGCCGAGGTTTCATTCATCACAAAGTACTTAATGTCTTGAGTTAGGCACGAACGAATTTGACCACAATCCCTTTTATTCATCTTCTTCCGAGCACTCTCCACTACCTCCTCTGGTTTGTCTTCCAACACCTCATCTAAATCTTGTTGACTAAGCGCATTAATAACTTCGCATCACCACATGCCAAAGTTATTTGTGCCATTGAATTTCTCAACTTTAATTTTTTGCATTGTTAAACATCACCGTTGTAAAATTCCGTTTAGGCGTCGTCGAGGAACTAGGTTCATCTCCTTCTACCATTTTTCCCCCAATTTTCATACACTAATCAAAATCGAAAACCAAAACGAAATCGAGATAGGTCGACGTTACCTCAATTTTGAGAACCACCGAGGATACAACCTCGCTCTGATACCAATTGTTGAGCCGCGCCGCGGAAGTCGAACTCCGATTCGATCCGATTAGAGCACAAATAAACTAAAGGAATAAACACAACCAAATAATAACACACATGTAAGGTGATTTGACAAGTTGCCTACATCCACACGAGAGAGAGTTTATTCAAGGATCCAATGTTTCAATCACAAACCAATTTGAGGTTTTCTCTCAAGAAATTTCTCACACTAAGATCTCACCAAGGGTGGTTAAGAAACAGCCATAAGTTTCCCTTATATAATGGGTAAACTTATTACAATCTCGAGGTAAAACCAGGGGTCTAAACGACCTCACAAAACAAACCTCCGTATCGTCGTTCGAATGACTATGAGTCTCATTCGAATGGATTCAACCAAACCAAAACGAAGGTTACAACTGAGTCTTTAGGCAAAAAACTGATTTTCGTTCGAACGACTATGAGTCTCATTCGAGTCTCGTTCGAACAACTATGAGCCTTGACTATGAGCCTTCAAATAGAAGATTGTGGCTGAGTAAGTTTTTAGCCTAAAAATTGAGTCTCGTTCGAACGGCTGAGGCCCGCTCAAACAACCATGAGCGTCCAAAGAGAAGACTATAACTGTGTCAGTTTTTTGCCTAAAAAACCGAGTCTCGTTCGAAGCCGTTCGAACGACCATGACTACCAACCCCACAGTGTAAAAGTTAGAACCGATGCCAGGAATGTTTACCTGCGCTTAAGCTCTTCGCGGCTTCTTTCTAGATTTATGGATCTTTAATCGTTTTAGAATATACTCAATGACCCCCTTCAAGCTCACTCTCCTTTCTTCCTTGAAATTCCAGAGTTCAGGAACTGAATACCCTCCACTTGCATTATTCTCATTTATTTCCAACAATGCTACAGCTACCGCGCCAAATAATTCTTCACCCCACTCACTTTTCAGCTCTTTAAGTTTTTCATCGTTCTCATCTACCTGCACCTCCCCCAATTAATTTCCTCGCAATAAAGAAACAAAGCTTGGTAGATAGAGGAAAATAGGAATGAAACGATCAAGAAATTGACTACCTACCTGAAGCTTTCCATCATTATCGGCTCTTTTAAAAGGGTACCACTCTGATTCGTTCATGCGTTCTTTCCATTCAGAGCATAGGACAGCAGATTTCACATCACATTCAGCGGCCAAATATTTCTCCTTACAAGCATCTTGAAACGGTTTCTGGTTCAATTCCCCTAGCCGCTTGATTCCGATGTTTGGACGCTTACCACCACGGTTACCATTAGCTTTTAAGTCATCCAAAAGACCCTGTTATAAGGACATTAATTTCGATGCTGAATTTTCTCATGGGAGCTAATAAAACAACAACAAACATGCATTGAAAGGAATGAAAAAAAATAGCAAAATAGACCAAATGAATTGACATCATTAAAGCATTTTTATGCTTTCAGAATTAAGAAAAGGATATTTTTGCTACTTGACAAAACTATTTTTCTAATTCTCAGCATTCTTGTTGCTAGGGTCATTTAGTATTTTTCTTAAAAACTGCCCAAAAAGCACAAATACTTATTGATGTAATTTGGAAATCCTTACTTTGATCAAAGCTTTCCGTGCTTCCTGCACCTCATCATTACTTAAGAGCTCTTTGACAAAAAGCGTCGTATTAGTGGCTGCCATAGATTCCAGTTCAACTGTGGCTTCTTCCAATTTCTTCTTTTTTTCTTCCAGATTCATGCTCAAAACATTCATTTCTTCCTGAATCTTGACATCATTCCTTTCTTCAGTGTGCTTCAGTTCTAATTTTTTCCCTTTTGCAATATCCAACTGTTTTTGCAACTGCAATATATAACACTAACTTAATAAACATCAAAGTACTTGATTATTTTTATATGAAAGAGTTAAATGTAGTTTGGTATAAGTGGACCAGCAATAATAAGAAAACAGAAAACGTCATCAGATGGTAAGATGATATAGGAGGTTGATATTTCAGGCCACTTTAGTAATGCCCTTCCTGAAGAGTTCTTACTGAAAAACTAAAATATAATCAAAAATGGGAAAACATTGCTTAAATGTCTTCCAATTTCAAGAAAAGAAGAATATGTATATTTTAAAATGGTTTGTCTGCCTTTTGGGTGATTCGACCTACATAATATTGGTTTGTAGGTGTACCCGATATATACCCCAATGCCCACACATCGTCTCCCATATCATGTCACAATAGCATATCAATAACAGTAATGAGATAATCAAAAGGAGGAATATCAAACAATATTCACATAACAAAAGCAATTTTAAGTGGAAACAACAAGTTGGAAATAATACCGGGAACCAAGAGAATGATTTTTCTCAGTAACTGAAAGAGAAACAATCACTCAAAGTTCCTCCCAAAGGGCACTCCCAGTACTGTAATGAAGACGTCGTTGTCATAATTTCTGGTTACTTTCTACAGTTATTTTTTGAACGCTAAAACCTATGGCCACAATCTGGTCAGTAAATTATTTGATCATTAACTACATAATCTTATATACGTTTTATTTAGGGATCTTTTGACAATTTTCATCTTTCTAAGTTATTTGTGTTCACATATTTTACTTTCTCGGGATAGATTTGTTTGCAGGAAATGAGAGAACCCCATGCTTACATGGCGATAATCTCGCACCATTTTGATAGCAGCTTTACTTTGTTGCAAGCTATACATATTTACTTTTATAAGATTAAACATTCCCAGCATTACCAGATAGTTGTGCTTCACAACCTCGATAGTAGTTGTTCTTTAAACTTGAATCAATAACATCAAAATCCACTGAAATATTCCTGCATTATGTTTCACAAGGACCGCTCAATGAGCCTATTTTGGCCCCACTCAGCTACATGAGGGTTCTCCTACGGGTTTTAGGCTTTTGCCATTAGGTTTAGCTGTTTCTCTGTGCTTATAACGTGGAGTAAAGGGGCCTTAATGGAATAGTAAGCCCTTCAAGCTCGTCTTATCAAGAGCTGGTTGCTAAAGTAGCATCGGGGTTGCAATGCATCTAACTTGCAGCAAAAAGTAACATAAGGAAGTCTGCTCATTTAGCAGTATCCGGTCTAGAGTCCCCAGGTATACTTTACTACTCTATCATACGATAAAAGTGATAGCTCACACGGATGCCAATACATCAGCCCGATAAACATCATATCATATCCTCTATAATAGGTGCCCCACCATGATCATGGAGTTTCCAAGGGCTATATTGAACGTCATAAATACAATAATTCATGTTTCCAATATAAAATCTCTCAAAGGTGTTTCATGAGTAGACATCCTACTGGACAGTTGTGTTCTCGAGTTCTAATATAATGAATTACATAAATAAAACCAAACTCTACCAAACACCCCGGAGATCGTTCTCTTAATTCCTTGAATTACATAACTAATATTTGCATACAGGTATGTTTTAATCATTATCTTAATATTGATATTCAGCAATATTTAAAATTAAAGGTTAACCATATTCAATAAGCACTTACAATTTCCCTTGCTTTCATCAGATTCTCTCTCCCAGTGTTGACTCGGGTTTCACAAATTTCTAGTTCTTTAGACCAATCTTCAAGTTCTTTCGCTCGACGTTCAAGCTCCCGCTTCAAGTCCTCATCCTCTTGGCATAATTTACGAGAATTGTCATGGACAATGGCTTGTATCTTCCTCTTTTCTGATAACACATGATATTCACAGAACAAAACTTGTATGAGGTCACAGTTGTATCATAGCAGTAGAACAACTGATAACTAAATATAGTTCAAGCTTTAATGTAATAGTTCATACATAAAAATGTCACTCAAAACTAAAACAAAACGTAAATTATTAAGTTATCCCCCAGCCTTTTTCTTTTTTTGATATTTGTTTTTGCATTTGTATTTGTAGCTTCCCTTAATTCATCATCAATAAAATTCTCTAGCTTTTTTGCACAGAAAAAAAAAACAAAAAAAAACATTTAAAAAATGTTTTTAAATGTTTTTTTAAATGAGTTTTACAGTAGCATTTAAAAAATGAAACAAGTGGTTTGAAATCGAGTTCCATTAGAGACTGGACAAGGATGTAAATGTCGAAATCATTTTTAGGACTAAACTACCACCAAAATATGTCAGACCCAATCATTTTGAGTTCCAAGTATTTAATTATCGTAATTTTTCAAGAGTTTGACATTAGATATAGATTTATAGGATAATTGATTTTCATAAGTTAGATAACTTCATGAAGTTGACCTCTATTCTTAGCATTCTCATTGGTGACTAGCAAGCAGGAACGTTACGCACCAATATGACATACCTTGGACATATAACTTGTGTAAATTATACTTCTCCTCAGTTGTCCTGCTGAGAGATGCTGAAAGCTCGTTACACTTGCTTTCCATTTGTTCCAACATAAAGTTTTTGCGATAAATTTCTTTTTGCATTCTCCGTAACTCTTCATGGATGGTGTTTGCCATCTCAACTTGAACAATAAATCCACAAGAAAATATTACCAAGTCAGAAAATCATGCACATTTAAGCTACAGATTTCTTTAACTAACTACTACGTTTCTAAATATTATTGATACAAATTCAACAATGCATAAAACATTGTAATATGTTAACATTAATCATTTAGACCACAATTTATGTAATAGGGATGCATTCGTACTGGACTAAAATAATGTCTAATTTATGCCTAAAATTCATCAACACAATCTTTCACAAAATTGAATTTAATTATTTACCAAATAAACTGGAATTTGAGATTTTTCAAACCTGATTTGAGCCTCAAGCCGTCTCCAGATCAGTCGATGAAGCTTCTCTCTCTCTCTCGCAAAAATATTGAGGTGGCTTTTGTGAACGTGTCATTTTCTCAGGCGTCCAAATTCATCGATTGGTGTTATAGTAAGAGACTAAGAGATGTGGTAGGAGAGAGAAACTTTTAACTTAAACACAGTTTGAATTTTAATTTGCTTACTTATTTTCTTACGTACATTTGTATGTTCTAGTTTCAAACATTAGTCATTGTTTCGCAAAAATGGGAATCTGAATTTCCATATTTGCATGCACCAAAGCCAAATTACAAATCGCAAATCATTTATCATGCAGGTCAATAGAGGAAACCAAACTCGATTACGCATCTCAAATACAAAACAAACACTTTGAAATTTAGAAAGCTCATCTTCTTTCCAAACAAAAAACATAGAGTTTATCGTCATTTTATTATATACTCCAGATTTCTCGTACATCTGCAATGAAGCGGTCAGATGAACCACCATCTAACCAATCAGCTTTGTTTTTAGTAAGTTCATAAATTTCAACGGACCACCACACAGGCCTAGCCTACATCAAAATACTCATTTACTACCTTACCCATGGAAGTTGGATTACATAAGCTCAACTGGAGGTTCCCTGCCCCTTCTTTTAGCTATTTACTAGTTTTTTTGGCACATAAGATGGCACTGGAGCTTTAGTTTTCTTCTTCCACTTCTGCAACTTCGTTTTCTTCATCTGTCCACCGTCCCTGATATTCCTCAATGCACCATGTATAAAGATACCCTTCCCTGGCAAAATAAAAAGTAGATTGACTAGAGAAGAATGTGTCGTAATCTGTAAAAAAAATTGTGGAAACATGCTGTTTTAACTACATTTTGAGTGTATAATTAAGAACCAAATGTGGAGGTGCAGTTTAGACTTATATATCTACATCATGCAGCCACCATGTGCAGTACCCTTGTGGTCTAGGAAAAAGTTACCAGAATGATGCTCAAAAAGTATTTTGATTCCAAATAGATATTTTATCTACGAGAGAGCAACTGGAAACCCTTAGTGGAAAATTTCAAAATCGATTTCAGTTTAACCCACTAAGATATAAAAAAATAAATGTAGAGTGCTCCTCACCTAATCACGAAGGACTGTACTCTTTATAGACACAAATATAATTATATAAATAGTTCCTTCTTTCGGTTTTGTGTTTCAGTTCTAGCTTGTGATTTTTTAGAAAAATGTTAAACATATCACTATGAATTTTACAAAATCTATTGCATGGATAATAGAGAAACTCCAAACATTTCTTCTATAGGTTCGAAGGCCACAAAGGATAACACAAATTTTTGAGAAAATCTGATAGATCTTTAACAGATAAAGCTCGTAACTTCACGTTATTTGCACTAGAAGAATATACCTAACAAGTACATGTACAGGTCACACAGTCTGCCATTTCTATTAACGGCTTGCCATATGTACGCTAGGGGTCGTCAGTCTTGCATTGCAAAAAAATGCTTGAATTTATTTGACGAAATGTTTTCTATTTTTCTCTTTTTTCACATGGAAAATTGAATTTCCCAGAGGTTTTTCCTTGGTTCCGTCATTATAACCAATAAAACAAAACAAAACAAAACATTGGAGTTAAGGATTTCTTTGTGAGCTGCGTTTGGTTCCTGGAAAACAAAGGAAAAACAAAACCATTTTCAAGATTATTTCTCCATTATTTCATTCACGAAATGCCATTTCTCGATAAAAATTTCTCAACCCAAAAATAGTTGTAAATGATAACTTAAGTTCTTTGGAAAATAAACTTACTCGGGCAATTAGTTTTCTCGAAACACATTTTCTAGTAAGAAAATATATTGAAATTTGAAAGTAATATTGTCATAAGAGAAAAAATGATGTAAAATTAACTTATTTTCCCCGCGAACCAAATACAGCCCAAGTCTTTGTGATTTAACTTTACGGAGTACTATACCAAGGATCAGTGAGCATGCTTAGGTGCTTTAAGTCACATTTCTTTTAAATCAGTATAAAATTAGAATGAATGATATAAATGTTTACCTAAGCTCCAGATCTTCCCTACTTCCTTTTAGACTTAAAGATCTTCAATTGCTTTAGAATATGTTCAACGACCTCCTTAAGGCTGGCTTTCCTTTCTTCCTTGAAGTTCCACAGTTCAGGAACTGAATACCCTCCACTTGCATTATTCTCATTTATTTCCATCAATGCCACAGCTACAGCGTCAAATACTTCCCCACCCCATTGACTTTTCAGTTCTTTAAGTTTTTCATCGTTCTCATCTACCTATACCTCTCACCAATTATTTTCCTTGCAATAAAGAAGCAAAACACAGAAGATATTGGGAAATGGGAATGAAATGATTAAGATAGTGATTGCATACTTGAAGTTTTCCATCAATATTGGCTCTTCTAAAAGGGTACCAGCCTGAATCTTTCATGAGTTCTTGCCACTCGGAGCATAACGCAGCCGATTTCACATCACATTCCTCGGCCAAATACTTGTTCTTGCAAGCATCTCGGAACGGTTTCACGCGAAGCTCTCCTAGTCGCTTGACTCCAATTGTTGGATGCTTACCACGACGATTAGCGTTCAAGTCATGCAAACCCTGTATTTATGGAAAAGTTACTTAATTATGACACTAGATCTCTCGTGGGCAGGTAATGAAGTACGAACCAACATATTTGAAGGAAGTGACAATTTGGTAAAAAATAAATGGGAAACAATTAACATTTTTAGAACAGTTTTATGGTTCTAGAGCACTTTTTATGTAAAGAAAAAAAAATCCCTTAATAGATATAGTTTTTGCAAGTTAAAAGTCTAATAAGTTTTGCACTTTATATTATTTTCTGAAAACTGCTCTAGAGGCATAACAAAATACTGTGCTTTGGAAATCCTTACTTTGATCAACACTTTCCGTGCTTCCTGCACCTCATCATTACTTATACGCTCTTTGACAAAAAGCGTAGTATTAGTGGTTTCCATAGCTTCCAGTTCAGCTAAGGCATCTTCGAGTTCTTTGCTCAAAACATCCATTTTCTCCTGAATCTTGAAATTGTCGCCATCGCCAATACACTTCACATCTAATTTCCTCCATTTCATTATTTCCAGCTGCGTTTTCAACTGCATTTCAAATTTCCAATTGAAATATCAGACAAAACTGAATAATTCATAAATGTTTAAACTATATTTTGTATGGTGTGATTTAATTGGAAGTTTAGTATATGACATTGACAGGACCAACAATAACAAGAAACTTCAACATGAACCTTGATTTTGATATGTTATTTGAATGGTTCCTTATAAAGAAGAATTATATCTCTTAAGAAGAAACCAAATTATCACATGCAAGATCAAGAATTTTTGTGGATCACCCTAAAGGCTGTTTTTTTCACGCTCTATCAGCTCGATTTCACTTGAATAAGGACAAATTGACCATAACAAGAAGATTTCAATTTCGAATACTTGGCTAGGATCCAACCTTTATGTTTCAATGTTCTCCCCTATTATCTCAAGCTTTCACGCGTTTATAGATCGTGTTGAGCTTCTTTCCAATTTCAATAGTACGAGTGAAGAAACATGTGGCTCAAACGTGATAAAATCAAACACATACATGCAAATAATAATCCTGACTAAGTCTCTGCTTGGTTTTTCAGGATCATTTGTGATATGGGAAATTTCTAGTGATTTAGCAATTGTTGGCCATTGGATTAGCCATACTTTCCTCCCATAACTAAATCCAATGGACCGAAACTGCCAAAATATTCCCATCGAGAATGTTCAGAGATACTTTTAGGCGTGGTTGGTCTCGCCCGCAATCGATCACATCTCCTTTTCTTTGATTAAGAGAGATATACATCAATTATTCACTATGCCAAAAAAAAACTAGTTACATGATCCGCAATATTTTAGAACTAGCTAGCAACAGGCTCTTAGTCGGTCATTCTTCTTCAGAGCTGAAGTCACCAGACCCTCATGTGTATTAGAACTGGAGGTTCCATCTCAAAACCAATTGGTAATGAGAGGAGTAACCCCAGGATCTTATATTTTGAGGTGCAAGGCTATGTGTGTCCAATGTGGGACTATATATCTCATCCGATGTGGGACTATATATCTCAACAATGTGTTCTGTGAAACAGGAGGCTAAGGACAGGGGCCAAAGTTCCTATTCGGAGAGCAAGGCACCGTTAGACAGAGGTTAGCGGCGTCTCCATCGACCTACTTATGGAGAGAGGCGTCATTCAATGTAACATTGACATGGGTACGCGTATCGGTGTCTGACACGGGTACGAGCCATCGGACACGACGGCTTCAAAATAAGTGGAAACGTGGACACAACTTTATACCTAAGAAGATGGTATCTATCTTCACATTCATGAATGTATAATGATTGATATTAACTCGTGGGTAAATTTGCAATCAATAACAAATATAGACAATGACAGTAGTTAGATACCAGGACTAAATAACATGTCTAAGAATTGGAAACTTTCTGAGAGTTATGTTTAAAAGTTCATAATCTAAGCAAGAAGTACCCATTGGAGTCTCCACACGAGTGTTGGTGTGTCCGAGTGTTCGACAAGTTTGGACACGGATATTTTTTTGGAATATTGAGTGCCCACGTTACATAGGCGCCATTCTATATATTGTTATTGGCACTATCTCAGCTGTGAAGTCTACAACTTCATCACCTTACGGGCCCGGGATATGTGATTACAGGTTTCATGTTTAGTCAGTATCAACCTCTTAACTTAAAAGTTATGTAGCTTTTACAATAATCTTATGTCTTGGTAGATTTTAATGCTCCAATTTTCCCTTACTATATGATTAACATCCTTTTGCTCTTCCTAAGCAAGTATAGAGTTAGAGTTACAATTTGAGACAGCTCCACAAGTCATGCATAAACTAAAAATGATGTTGTTCCAACATCTCTGTAACACATACTCCAAGTTTTTGTGTTTTCAAAGTGTAAATATTACTACTGTTTACAGATTTACCCTAATAGATAAACAAGTAATAAATACACTCCAGTCCGATTAGAACATAAGTTATGAACACTAACAAATTACGTAGACTTACAGCTAAGTGATTTTCATAAGTATCTGTATTGCAATCTAGTTCGAGGCATCTAACTTGACGAGTGTGCTCACAAGTTTTAATATTGTGAGTTATGATAAATATAACCAAATATTATTGAACATTCCAATGATCTTTCTCTGATCCCTTAATTGCTTGAAGTAGATAAATTTTGTGTATAAATATCATATTATATGCACAAATGTTTTTTTTCATTTTAGATACATGTGCTCTCCTTCACTGGAGTATTAAAAGGACATTGCTTGCCTCATAATTGAAAGGTTGAAAGAAAATTTTAGTACATATAGTTAGTATTTAACGTGTTGATATTGAATCATTTGAAGGTTAGGTTGTGTTTGATCAACATCAAAACAGGATTAATGTCTTAAAATGCACACTTACAGTTTCCCACGCACTACTCAGATTCTGTTGCCCGATGAGGACTTGAGCCTCACGAATTTTCAGTTGTTTAGACCGATCCTCAAGTTTTTTACTTCGACACTCAAAGTCGCGCTTCAGCTCCTCATTATCTTGGTAGAGCTTACGAGAATATTCTTTTCTAATGGCTTGCATCCTCCTCATTTCTGATACATGTGATACCCATAAGATAAAAGTAAAACTTATATCAAATCACAGTTTTATCATAGATTCGTAGAAAAGATCAGTTTAAGCTTTCGTGTACTACCATGTCATTTAAGAAACTATAGCATAATATAGATTCATAGAAAGTGGAATCAGATAACAAGTATTAGTGAGTTGGTGTAGCATCCATAACATGAAACAGGTCACTGTTGAAGTCAAGTATCATTGATTTGTTGGGTATTAGAATAGAATGTATATGTTATTTTCTTCCGTAGTGGTAAGGTTTAAAGGAGTGATTTGCTAGAAAAAGCTTGACTTTAGATGGGCTAGGGCGCAACTACTCATCTTCAGAAAGCAAATCATCTTCAGACGAATTTGACCTAGGAAATCTTTTCATTTAGCTTCTAGACATTCCCACTACCCAATGGGTGCTTTCGGCGCACATGCCACTTCACAAAGACTCTGGGTCTCCGTCTGGTTTCTTTGCTTTTTTGATGCAAATAGCTCCTAGCATGAATTGAGCAAATAGCTCCCATCATCATAATTTTATTAGTTCTAGTTAGCCTTAATGGCCAAGGCCGCTGGTTATAAGTAAGATACAAATTTCTGAAATTTACCCATCTAGATAGCACTTTCATTTGTGTAACCAGGGCCCCCAAAGCAGAAGTATTACTCGGGATTGGGCCATCTTGGTAGCTAGACCGATGCGACTGAATATGATCGCTAGGCTTAATTCCTACCTTACACTTCTCCTACCAAATTCATATGGTATAAAAGTGAATGAATATGCATAAGATATCCAACATGTATTATTAACTCATAATGTCATACCTTCCATATAAGACTTGCATAGAGTATCTTTCTCCTCCATTATCCTGCGAGTATTTTTCTCCTCCATTATCTTGCTAAGGAATGTTGAAAGCGCGTTACACTTGTTTTCCTTTTGTTCCAACATACAGTTTTTGTAGTCAATCTCCTGACGCAATCGTTGTAACTCTTCGTGGATGTTGTTCGTCATTTCAACGTAAATGGGCACTGTTGAAAAACACATAAATAAGAAGTAAGAAAATTTCTTATTGTTGCTATTTTCTGAGAAATTACTTATGCGAATTCAAGCACTAAGGGAATCACTTCCACCTACACATTGATAATCAAATGCATTTTCATATATGCCTCTTTATCAACATGCCAAGAGGTTTATTCCCAAACCTCTAACTAACCATAAATTTACCAACTACATACTAGTTTTAATACCCTTTGGTGGAGCCTTCTGTCAAACGCCCCCAAGTCTTAGTCTCCCAGGTTTTGTTTTTTGCCTGCCCCCAAGATTTATTTTGTGCCTAAAACTTGGTTGAACGCTCGTCCTCTGGAAATTACTCTCAAAATCGATTACTCAAACCTCTCCAACTCCTGAGCTAGATGAGTACGAATTGGGCGACCTCTCCGGTATCGATTTGAGCTACTCCAAATCACAGCATTACTAAAGATACTCTAAAATCATTTTTCGAGAACTAATTACACAAAATTCACTCAAATACATCGAAATCAAGTCCAAAAATGACTAACATTGTAACCAAAACAATGTTTACGAGAACCCATTAATCATCCGAAACACCGAGTTGATGTAGCAAGTCATGATCACTTAAAATACCCAAAAAAGCGATACCCAATACCCCGTTTAACCCTAAAAGGCAAACCCATCATCTACATTGATGAAAAACTAACTAAATTGGAAGAAGAAGAAAAAAAATCAAACCTGAGCTAAGCTAAAGCAGTAACAACTTGAGCTCTTCTCCTTTGAAACATCTCCACAAATAAAGCTTTTGCAAAAATCTTTCTCTCTCTCTCTCTCTCGATCAAAGTGTAGATGAAGATATTTTGCAGGATTCGAATCAAGAAACGAATAAGAGCAGAGTGAAAATGGAGCTCACACACCTGACGCGTGTTGTTTTCTTTTTAGGTGAAAGTTTTTGCATGCGAAGCACCGATTCATTTAACTGTTTCAACAGATCGTGGCCAATATCTCATCCGTATTTTCTGATCTCCAGTAGTGATTAATGCCATTCGTTCTTGTGCTTGTGCTTCGAACAAACTCGCTTTGCTGGTTATGAGTTTGTCTAAAATTAGAAGAAGAAAATAAGTGCTCAAGTCATATGAGCTTGTCTACAAGTTGTCACAAACATTTTTGTTGGTTTAGGCATATGTTAATTTAATGGTTTAAGTATGAGTGATTAGTTCTGTAATAGCTTATTGTCGTATTGGACGAAGATAGTGTCTTACACCCTTGAAATATGAATATTAGCTAGGAATTGGAAGCAATTAACACAAGTTCTAGCGTGAAAAACTCTTGAATGGGTTAAAAACCACGACCACTCCTGAAGATTTCTTAAAGAATGGTGTTTATTTAGGTGTTAGCTATTACAAAGAGAAAGGGATTCAATATCTGAGTTTTAGTAGGGATGACTTTCTCTAAGAGTTCTGTAAGTGATAATAGCCGTCCTGGATCTTGATCTTCAGGCTTTATAATATGGCCGTTGGTTACATTGATGATGTACATTTTGGTTGTCCGTATTTGATGAGTCTTTATGAGGTCTTTTGTAACATTTTGATACTTGTTGATTTGTAATGGATCTATTGATGATCTTAGCTGTAACTTCGAATTGTTGATGAAGATACGATTTCTAACGATGTTCGTATGTATATGAACTGTTGATGGATATCTGAGTGTCTTCTGCAGTGCGATGTTACTAGATGCTTCAATGTCCACAAACTGTAGGTGAGGCCGTATATATTGTGATTTGATTGTTCTCAGTCCTTGGTTGGGTTATCAGTATGATTATACAAACTATGTGAGCTCGAATATCGGGCTTAGTATGAGGATTAGAAATAAGCCCTTACAACTGCCCCTCTCAGCCAATAGCATGAGAAACTTGTGTAGTGAGTGGTGTTGGTTGAAAAGTCCAGTCATTTTAAATGCTGCATTGATGGCTTTCTAGGTATCTGGAGGAATAATTATTTTGACTGTTGGGTCTCCCAAAAATGTTGCTTGAGATGTGAGCTTGTGATAAAGACTTTCTTGGAAGTGATGGCTTACATTTAAATGTTGCTGCTATATAAGAAATGGTGGCCAGTTGTTTTCATTGTTCATCTTGGTTTATCCTGTCATTCATCTGGATTTGCATAAGTAATAGTGATGGTGACTACTCGTCGTCAGGCTTATGAGGAGAGAGTTCAGAGCAAGATGAGGAGTTTTCAGACTCGTTATTTTGGTAACCAAAGTCTTTCTCTGCCAACTCCAATCCTTGTTCCTCCAACTTTTCATGGGATGACGTTGGAAGAAGTAGAGGAGGCAGAGGATTATTATCATCAAATGTGGCGCTTCTACTACATGGTCTTGTTTGTTGCTCATCGTCGGGCCTGTCTACGGATGCTTGCAGAGGATGCGGTGGCAGCGGAAGATGAGAAGGCGGGGAAGTCATCTGAGAAGTACTGTCGATACCCTGCGAAGGATTGGGTGTTGTAATAGTGGAGGTGGTCCTTCGTCTTCAGTGGTTGCGGAGATGGTGGGGACTACGGAGGGGTGGTGGGATTAACTTTGTCATCTACCTCACTCCAGTTCCACTTCTTGGGCTTTGAGTTCTTCTGTTGGGCCCGCCATTGTTTTTGCTCAAGTGTTGCACTGTCATGTGTAAGGTGGGTTATTTTTGTAAAAGAAATATTTGTCTGAAGAACTTGTAATCTTGATTTTCAAACTGACTGAAGTATTCGTCCTTATAAATTGTTTGTCTTGAATAATAAATTCGAACTTTATTATCTTGTCTTGTAAGTATTTGAAACTGCTTTAATGAACTGTTATAGGACTCCGTGGAACAATTATCAAACTAGTCAAAGATGACATAGGTCGAAAAAATTTAGAAAGAATTATTGTTGAGTTGGATGGAGTATATGTAAACTGTGTAGATCGCACTATATATATTGTTGTCGACCATAATATATTTCATGCGCGATATAAGCTTTTGTTGTGAGAGTATCATCACAGATAATTTAAACAATTGATGATCTTGGTGTAGAACTTGGTCGTAGCTTCTGATGTGGTATGTTTTTCAAACTTCTGTTAGATGTAGAGCTATGTGAGGTAGAAGTTTGAGAAATCGTGTTGGCTAAGCTTGCTAGAGAGGATGAGGGAGCTGCTGGTGGGGAAATCAGTCCATGTGGTAAAGAGAGCCATCCGTCTGTAATTATATGCAAGGTCGGATGCGCAACCATATTAAAATGATTTGTTTGTATTGAGGTCGTTTTGTCATCATTTTTTGTATCTGTGAGAAAGATTGAATACAATATTATTGTAGCAGGATTTGTTGCTGATTTTCTGCTTTTGTCATATCAAAAGTAAGATAAGTGACAGTTGGAAAAAGCTGTACTAGGGTTTTGAACTGACACTCATACTATAAATAGTGTAGTAGGATCGTGCAGCCGTAGAAGGTTGTTGCTGTATATAAGTAATCGTGCTACATGATCTGTACAAATCTTCTTGGGCAGTGAGTCCTTGTATTTTATAATGGCAGAGAAGAGAGACAGACGTGATAACAGAACACGTTACTCTAGAAATCATGATGAGGGCAAACGAAAAGACGTGCCTGTTAGGAGAGAGGATGCTGACGTGTGTCCCAAAGAGCCGCCGTTTCAGAAACCGAGTGATAATATAAAAACTCGTCTTTCTCTCTCCCATATACCACATTCATTTGTAGAGAGAGGAAGGAGCATTTCTAGAGAGATAAAGTCTTCAAACTTTGAACGAAGTCCTCCATTGTTGTGTAATCTTGCTAAGAAGAACAAAGTTTTGCCGTCTGAGATGCAAGTGGTGATCGGAGTCGATGGTTGTTGCTCTTCTAGTACAGGTTAGTACCTCTGCTTCCATCTTTTCTGTTGCAGTAGATAGTGTGTCTGTTGAATGCCATATTAGATTGTAGTTGCTTGCTTGGTAGATTGATGACTTGTTGGGTATGGCTGAGGGATAAAGCATGCTTGATTACAAAGCACTGAATAGCCTTTTCTTGTATGTGTTAGATGCGTGTTAAAAATTTGAAACCCAGTAGTAAAATGGTTGTATCCTTCAGTAAGGAATCATCGTCATCTAGTAGGACTATAGATGTTGTAGAGGAGAGTGGTACCATTACTGCTGATATGTCGGTTGTTCATTCTGGGGAGGATGGGGAATTGTATGTGGAGATTGAGACTAGGCAATTTTTTAGGTATCCCAAGAATATAAACGTAGCGAAGAAATTTTTGCAGTATAAAAAAGGTTTAGATGGAAAATGGGGACATTATGTGATGAATGCGGGGTTGTGGTTTAGGGCTCTGGTGAGACCAGGTGGTAAGATAGAGCACTATCAGGTGCCTTCCCTGGATTAGTGGAAGTGAAATATGGATATAGAAGATGATATAGATATTTCTTATTACAACGGGATTGGTGCAGAGGTCGTAGAGGAAGGACTCCTTTGTTACCTGAACCAGGTCGTATATGGGTTGAGCATTCCCCTAACCTTTTTCCAAAAGGGGGTAATGAATGCTTTAAAGAGATGCCCTGGTCAATTAAATGGTAATGTCTTTGAGATGATGAAGGTCTGTGAAGCCCTTAACAAGAGATGGAGAGATGGTGGTATTGCGAGACAGTTCGTTGCAGACGATGTCTTGAAATACTATAAGTTTAAATATATGAAAGATTGAAAGAGTGGATACTTTTTTAGTGATTCAGCGATGTCAAAATTCTTTGACTTTGAATCTGCTGGGAGACCCTGGTGCGACCATCTTGTAATGGTGATGGGTAATTGTATGCAAGTGCCTGGGGAACCGGCGCTCGAGAGGTTATATAAGAATTTTAACGAGAGTAAGTGTCTTCATTTTATCTGCATTTCATCTTTTAACTTGTTACGAACTGCTAACATAATTTGTTGTTGATTTCGCAAAACCTAATCCGAAAGGTGTTGCTGATACATCGAGCTTGTTTGACATCATATCTCGGGATGGAACCGATCTAAGCCAAGTACTTGGAGAGTTAAGTATTCGTAGAGAGAAATGGCTGAACTCTATTGTTCCAAAAGTTCAGCGAGCTCATCAAAATCGAGCTATGGCGACTTATGGGTCTGTTTTTGATGGGATAGCAGAGATTTATGTCTGTGATACGGGTACTTCAACCTTGAAAAGTCAACGACTTAAAGGAAAATGGGTGTTGTTAGCTTCGGAGCAAGCAACATCTGGGAAGGCTTCACAGGTGGAGGTCGATGTAGTAGATGCTGCTGTAGATATGGTGCCTCCTGCGAAGAAGCAGAGACAAGATGGCAAAACTAAGAAAGCATCCTCAAAAAACCTCGATCTCGGTGTGGTGGGGCAGACGTCGCAGACATCGCGCGACCTGGCTAAACATGATCCATTGCGTCTAAATGCTGAGATTAAGTCTAACATTACACAGGTATGTATATTATTGTTGTATGATTATCTGTGTTTGAGAAGTGATCTGACTGATAACTCTGTTATGTTGTTCTTGTGGTGCAGTTGTCTGCTGCGTGGGACTCGACCTTCGAGGTGTTGAGGACCGTGATGGCCTGGTTCAGCAACATGATACAGAGAAAGCTGCACTGAGGGAGCAGTTTGATAAAGAGCGAACTGCACTGTCTGAGGAGTTGAAGGGCCGGATGGAAAAGGAGAAAACTATGCTGAAGGAGCAGTTCGAGGCAGAGACTGTTGTGTTGAAGGAGCAGTTCAAGGCATAAACTATTGTCTTGAAGAAGGAGATCGAAGATGCTGCAAAGAAGACTTTCGACACTGTGGTGGCTGGTCGAAATAATATTGTTAAAGCCTTCTACCACTGGGGGTTGACTCAAGATGATGTCGCCCTTGATATCGCTGGGAAGTATAGTGAGATAGTTTTCTTGGACGAAGAAACCTCTCCAGCAGTTGATCGACCTTCTGAGCAGATACCGGCTTCTTTAGTGGTTGATGACACGACCAAGGAGGTAGCAGGAGCTAATCTTTGATTATGTAGCTGTAACATAGTTTTTAAAGTGTATGGTCGAACTTGTCACTTGTAGTGGTGATAGATCTTTTTTGCTGATAATTGAATTTTTTCTTGTTGTTGTTGGTATATGTGGTTTGATGGTGAATGTATAATTTGTATGTAGGAGGTAGTTCGTTTGAGGGGGAAAGTGATCGAGATGGAGAAGGCCTTGAGTCGAGCAAGGGATTCCATCAATTGTACTCAACAGGTACACAATAAACTTAAATATGAGAGACGTCTTCATAAATCTAACTTTGATAACACTTTTAAGGAGTTATTCGAGCTTCAATGTAGATATGGGAAGATAAAAATTAAGAGGGATGAGGCTTTACAAAAAGAGAGCAATAAGTTTGTCTTATTCCAAAAATCCCTTAAGGATAAGAAGTTTCTAGATGAGAGTGATAAGTTAGAGTGTCAAAGGTCGTTATTATTTTTGACACTTTACTTTGATGCCGAAGTTGATAGTGAGCGGAGCTTAAAGGAGGCCTAGTTAGAACTGTTAACTGAGAGAGGTGTAGTGCCATATCCAGCTCGGGTGAAATTCTTAGCGCAAGAAGCGCGTAATCATCATAGCAAAGAGGCGAAAAGATGCTCAGCTCGGGCTAGTGTATCAATCATATAGGGTGGTGTAGGTGTAATGCCTGATGAGCTTAACTTTTGTAGGGGCGAAGAATGATGAGGATCCTTTTCTTCAATATAAAGAAGGAAGATAGAAGGGTCTAGGCACAATTAGAAAATGATCTGAAGCATGTTTGTGACGAACTAGAGCGATGCAAGGATCATAATGCATGTCTGGAAAAGGAAAAGATGGAGTGCAATAAGTTGTTGCAGAGCTCGGAGAAGAGAGTGACATTGTTAGAAGTGTGTTTACTAGATACGTAGAAACGTCTGCAAGTGTCCCAATCGTGCTTGAAGAAGAATCTTACTCCAAAGCGGGGAAAATGTGCTAGTAACTCGGATCACAAACGTCAGATAGCCGATGTGATCGCATTTTATGGGGCGAGCTCGAGAGAGTAGAAAATAAATTTAGATGTTATATCTTGAGCTGTGGTAAAGATGTTGAGGTAGAGAATGATAAGGTTGAAAATATGTGGTTTGCAAAAGGTAATGAGGATGGAGGAGCTTTAACCTTGAAACCACGAGCTGAAGAGTCTGAGGAGGAGGAGGTTAAAGATCTGTTACCTCACACACGGCATAAGACCCATCCTCAAGAGGTCGTAATCTTCAATACACTTTTGCAAGTAGATACGAGTAGTAGTAGGGTTCAATCATAAGCCAACTAAACTGTGGCCTATAATTGTGCTCTGCATAATGTACTTGATTTGTGTATCATAGCTTGATGTCGTAATAAATGTTGTTGAATGATATGTCTTGCTTGCATGAAAATTTGTTGATAGATGTATGCCATTTGTAATTTGTTCTTCTAGGTTGGTGTCGATGAGCAGGGCGAACTCTCTGCTTCAAATAAAGAATTGACCGTAGAATTGGAGCAATGTTCGTTGGCAGTTGAAAATACGACCTTGTTGAACTCGAAGTTGGAGGCTGATATATTGGAGCTGCAGAGTCGGCTGAATGTTGTGGCTGTAGAGTTGTCAAGTAAGAATGCAGAGATATTGACTGCCCATAATAAAGCAAAGTTGTGGAAAAAGTCTTTAAAGAAGAAAAAATTGGAAACCATGATTGCGAATCATTAAGTCTTGGATCTGTCGAGTACGATTGAAAAATAGAAGAACGATTTGTTGTATTATCAATCGGCAGTGACAGATAATGTTAATCTGTTAAAGAAACAGGATGCTGAACTTCGTAATATGCGAGAGCGTCTGAAATAGATGAGCTGGGATTTGCGTGAAGCTCGAGACTCTTGTAAGAGAAAAAGTGACCGTGCCAGAATCCATGAGGAAGCATGTTCCAAAAGAGATCGAGAGCTGAATAAAATTATTAATAAGTATAACACACGGATCGTCGATCTTGACCGGGCAAAGCAGGCCTTAATTCTAGAGTGTATGCAAGGTAATGAGATTTACGAGGAGCTCTATGTGAAGTATAAGGAGTTACAAAGGTTGGTGGATGCTGCAGACGACAAAAGCAAGTATTCTCAGAAGGTGTGTGATAAGTTGTAATGTCTGAAGGAGGAGATGAGGCATAGTGTGGAGACAACGAAGCAGTATAAGGCTTTGTTCCTGAAGGAGAAGCAGTGTCTGGTAGATCGCTGCAAGGAACTTGACGATGAACTAAACAAAGTGAAGACCGAGCTCGGTGAAGCTATGTTATTGACTGCAGACAACGCTACATTGCGTACTATGGCTATGTTGCGTGCTGATGTGAAGAAATTGCGGCAAAAGCGTGATTCGATCTTGGCTGCTTCTACTGAGCACGGTATGGAGTATGATTTGCAACTAGCGCGGTTATCGTATATAGATAATCTGATGCCGCAGGTTACGGAGTTGTTGAATGCGTCTCCTACTGTAGTTGATACTGTTATTCCTTTCTCTGCCTTACTTTCGTTTAGGCCTGGGGAAAGTTCTCATGATGTACGCCCGAAGCGAGAAGAATAGTTGACTGTAATTAGACAGAGTGTAAATATGTCTTTGCTGTAGAAAAAATGTCAAACGTTGAGTAAACAAATGTTTTTGCTTTTGTTTTCTCTATGAATTTTTGAATTGGTTGAACCAATAAACGACCATGTAGAGATAAATTGAGCTATATGATTGCAGTAATGTTGTGGGTCTCAGTTACAGGTCGAATTGAGCGTATCAATAAACGACTGTAATGAGATGTATTGAATATGACATATAGTGCATCTCTGCCATATCAAATTGATTGACTCAATAAGTGACCCTCGGAGAGCATGTAGAGTTGAAGAGCTATGTTGTAGGTCTCAGTTACAGGTCGAATTGAGCGTATTAATAAACGACTGTAATGAGATGTATTGAATATGACATATAGTGCATCTCTGCCATATCGAATTGATTTACTCAATAAGTGACCCTCGGAGAGCGTGTAGAGTTGAAGAGCTATATTATAGGTCTCGGTTATAGGTCGAATTAAACGTATCAATAAGCAACTGTAATGAGATGTATTGAATATGGCATAGTTGTATAGTACATATCTGCCAGATCGAATTGATTGACTCAATAAGCGACCATCGGAGAGCATGTATATTTGAATAGCTATGTTGAAGGTCTCAGTTACAGGTCGAATTAAGTATATTAATAAACGACCGTACTGAGACATCTTTGAATATTGAATAGCTATATAGTGCATCTCTGCCAGATCGAATTGATTGACTCAATAAGCGACCCTCGGAGAGCGAATATATTTTAATAGCTATGTTGTAGTAATTTTTTGGTATATGCAGAGATAAGTAGAAATGCTTGAACTGAGTAGACTTGCAAGATGATGATGAAAAAGTACTTTATTGCATAATATCGGATATTACAGCATGTTTATCTTCGATATAGCTTCAATCGATGGGTATTCCATGGATTAGCTGCCAATACACCTTCATACGTACTGAGATCGTAGGATCCTAAACCACTTGTGCCAGTTACGATAAACGAACCTTCCCAATTTTTTGCTAGCTTTCCAGCATTAGGTGTTTTGCGATGTTGTGGGATTTCTCTGAGAACGAGGTCTTTAACTTTGAATTCTCGATGTCGAACACGCTTGTTATAGGATTGGGACAACGCAAGCTGATATCTTCCAAGATTAACAAGGGATCTATCACGTGTTTCTTCGATCAAATTCAGATTGCATGCGATTTGAAACTCGTTTTCTTTATCTATCATCTCGTGATCACGTATTGGATGATGATAGGGAATGATGGCTTCAGTTCCGTAGGCCAATAAAAATGGAGTACAGCCTCTGCTATTCTGGGAGTTATTCGGTAGGCCCAAAGTACATGTGGTAACTCGTTCACCCATTTCCCCTTTTTGTCGTCTAAACGCTTCTTGATGCCATCCACAATAGTTCGATTAGTAATCTCAGCTTGTCCGTTTCCCTGTGGATAATAAGGATTGGATGGGGAATAAATGATCTTGTGTTCATTGAAGAATGCGATAATTTTGGAGCCAACAAACTATGGTCCATTATCAATTCTGATGGTGTGGTCTGCCGAATCTGATAATAATGTTCTCCCATATAAATCTGATGACTTCGTCTTCTCGGGTTCTGCACAGTGGGACTGCTTCTACCCATTTAGTGAAGTAATCTGTAGCGACCAACAAATGTTTTCGCTTTCCTGGTGCGGTAGGAAACTCTCTTACGAGATCGAGAACCCATCGTCTAAATGGCCAAATGACTTGGCTTGAGTGTAGTACGAGTGTTGAAGCTCGTATTTTAGGTCCATGCCGCTGACAAGCGTCACACTTAGGAACATATTCGATTACATGTGCTTTTATCTTAGGCCAAAACATTCATTGAGTTAAAGCTCTGTTTGCAAGAGATCGTCCTGCTGCATAGGATCCGCACGTGCCTTCATGTAGATCGTGCAAGAATTTTTGTGCTTCTTTGTCAAATAAACAAAGGAGGTATGGACCAGTGACCAAAATTTTGTATAGGAGATTGTCCTGAACAATGTATCTTCGAGCATTGTCAATTAATCTCCGCCACTCTGTAGGATCCTCAGGAAGTGGACCGTCGAATTTATTTTGAGGTCCGATGTATGTAATAAAAGGTTGTCTCCAATCGTCTTCGACCTCCTCGTTGCCCCTAGTATTAATGGTGTTGAACACGATGGTGTTAATATTGGGGTTAGAAATGATGTCGATTTTTAAGTAACGAGCTTCTGATCAAAGGACACCAGCAAGGTAAGCGAGTCCATCTGCACATCTATTTTCCCCTATTGGGAAATGCTCCAAAGAAATTGTCTGAAATTTTCTCATTTGTTCGACCACTGCAGCAGTATAGTCGACCATTCTCCCATTAGTTTGATATACGCCTGTGTAATGGTTGACGATTAGTAACGAATCTGTGTAGACATAGAGCTCTGCTACACCCAACATGAGTGCCATGTCCAAGCCATGAATTAATGCCTTATATTCTACTTCATATTCTGCCTCATTATTGGATGCTTCAAAATTGTGGCGAATAGATTTTTCAAGTCAATCATTGGAAGGAATAATAAAGACAATCCCAAGTCCTGATCCGGCTGGTCCGATGGAGCAGTCGGTCAAAAGTTGCCAACCTTTCTTTGTTACCCAATCTGATTTATCTTATGACTGGTCCGTGAGCGATTCATCTTTTTGACCAATAAAATCTTCTTCCCAATCAAGATCCTCTACTGGAAAGTCTGCTAGAAAATCTGCTATGGCTTGACCTTTTTTGGAATAACGTGGTTTGAAATGTATATCGTGTTCCCCGAGGGTTACTGACCATTGTTAGATACGTCGAGATTTTTCGCGCTTGGATAAGATTTTGCAGAGTGGATAGTTCGTCAAAACAAGAATAGTATGAGCTTGGAAGTACTATTTTAATTTTTGGGATGTATAGACGAGAGCGAGAAGAAGCTTCTCGATTTTGGTGTATCTCGTTTCAGCGGGAGTCAGAGTTTTACTTTTAAAATAGATTGGTTTCTCAGTCCTTTCTTCGATTCGAAGAAGAACGGAGCTGAAAGATGTATCCGTGACAGCTAGGTATACTGTGAGTTCTTCTCCATCTCCTGGTGTGCTCATAACTGGTGGTTTGCCGAAATAACGTTTGAGTTCGAGAAAAGCCGCTTCGCATTGGTCTGTCCATTCGATCTCATAATCCTTCTTTGATTTTCCTCGTGATGTACCTCATTTTAATAGGTCGAATAAAGGTCAACATCTGTCTGAAGACTTGGATATAAATCTGTTTAGTACTGCGATCTTCCCGGCTAGCTTCTGAACGTCATTCTTTGTCTTTGGTGAAGGCATAGCTAAGAGAGCTCGTATGTTTGACGGATCAGCTTCAATCCCTCTTTTGCTTATTAGATGGCCCAAATTTTTCCAGATTGAACGCCAAACTGGCACTTATCAGGATTTAAACGCATCTTATAAAATCACAAAATCTCAAAAGTTGCTCGCAAATCTGTAAGATGATCCTCTCTCTTGAGACTTTTGCAGAGCATATTGTCAATGTAGACCTCCATTATTTTACCGAGATGGTCTTTGAACATCTGTGTCATCAATATTTGATAGGTAGCGCCGACATTTTTCAAGCCGAAAGGCATGACTTTGTAGCAATATAGGCTTTGTTAAGTGATAAATGCAGTCTTGTCTTGATCTTCAGGAAGAAGTGGTATCTGATTATATCCTGATGCAGTATCCATCATTGAAAAGAGTTTGTGCCCTGCCGTAGAATCGAGAAGATGATTGATGATCGAAAGTGGAGAGCTATCTTTCGGGGGGTGTCGGTTGAGATCCATGAAATCAACACAAACTCTAATTTTGTCATTCTTCTTTGGGACTGCGATAATGTTTGAGATCCAGTCCGGGTAAATAGCTTTGCGAATAAAGCCGACCTCGATCAATTTGTTGATTTCTTTATTCACTTCATTTCGTAGTTTTGGTGCTAGAGTTCGTTGCTTTTGTTTGACCGGTTCTGCTTTATCTTTTAACCCTAGCTTGTGGCATGTTATAGCGGGATCGATCCCTGACATTTCGTAAAACATCCATGCAAAGACGTCACTGTTATCTGTGAGGAATTGTATGAGATTTGAGTGTTCCTTCGTGCTCAAGAGAGTTCCAATGTGAGTTTCTCTTTGCGTGCCACTAATCTCGACGTACTCTACTGGTTCGACGTTTGACAACTGAGGTTCTGCTGGAATTGACTGTTGTAATTGTTATGCAGGAGTTGTTGTAGCTGGCTTAGCTTCAATGAAAATAGTATTATCTCAAGCTCGAGCAAATTTTTGCCTTCCTTTGATTTCGTAAATACCTCCTTTTCAGTCGAATTGTAACCCCTGATGATATGTGGAGGGAATAGTTTTCATGTTATGCAACCATGGTCGCCCCATGATGCCCAAGTAACGGGATTTGGCCTTGATGACGTAAAAGACTATGTCAAGTGTGACTGGTCCGGCTGTGATGGGAAGTGTGATTTTCCCCACACGTTCTTCCATAGAGCCGTTGAATCCAGAAACATTGATGTCACTTGGTTCAATCTTGTCTGCTAAGCCCATTTGGTCGATTGTACTCTGGAAAATTAGTTCGATGCTGCTGCCAGTATCTACCATCATCGTATGTAGAACTATGTTCTTCATTTTTAACATGATCACAAGTGCATTATGGTGCAAAAAGTTTGACGTGACGAACGTCACAGTTTTCGAAATAAATCCCAACTCGTCGATTGCTGGATTCTGGCAACAAGCGAGCTTCTTTATCTATCATTGTCAGATCATGGCATTGTCCGGCGTGCCTACGCTTGGATCTGTTGGAGTTGTTGATTGTTTGAGTCTCGATGAAGTATAAGTGTTTTTCTTCATTTGTTTCGTCAACTTTGACGATCTTGGCGTCAGTATTGTAGCTGCCATCCTTATAACTTTTGATGTCAGCAATATACTCAAGCATTCGACCCTGTGCAAATTTACTATGGAGAAGAAATATCAGTGTGAAATACCACTCCGTGTCATGATGTTGAATCTGGTGGTGAATGTAGTATGGTTTTCCTGGTATGGGCGGAAGAGTATTGGCATTTCTGAAGAATTCATCGTTTTGTATCAGCGGGTAGAAGTCCGCAAGAGTAGTTGTTAATTATGGTATGCACGAAATTGGCTTCCTTCGTCCTTGGCGTCCTTGATTGTCATTGGACTTGAATCGCTTCTTATCACCCCCATAGTTTTTATTGCTGTTATGATCTCGTTCTTCGGGATGGCCTTTGGTGAGTAGGGTAATGCGTTGAGGTCTTGACTTCTCAGTTGTTAGTCGCTCAAGGTCGATAAAGTTGTTGACCTTCTCAATCATATCCTCCAACGTGAGAACCAAGTGCTCCTTGACTTGTCCATCTACGAGCAGTGCATTGGTGAAAGCGGAGATTGTGATCTTCTTGTCGAGGTTGTCAATTTTCCGAGCTAGTCCAAATTTTTTCCTGGTAAACGTCTCTAATTTTTCGTCTGGTGCCTGCTTGAGGCTGAACAAAGAGTAAAAACTCTTCTCCTTGTCTTTATTGTGCGAATAGTTTTTGACAAACAGTTCACAAAGTTGTTCGAAAGTGAAGATAGACCCTTCGCTGAGTGTGTGAAACCATCGTAGAGGATCACCCTTTAAACTGGTCAGGAAGAGATGGTAGAGGATGTGATTGGATGTCAAATGTATCCCCAAATAATCCTAAAATTCTTGAACGTGCTCCACAAGATCTTCTCCCTTGTATTTATGAATCTTCGGAGTATGAAACAGGTGGGTACTTCCTCGTCTAGCAACTCTTGTGCGAGCGGGCTCTTATGTAATTTGGTATAGCTGTTTCTTCCAGTGAGTATTTAAGCGTCTAACAGCTCCTGGATGCGTTTTTCCACCTGTTCCAGAGTGAGATATTGTCGAGACGTGACAGCTTGTCTTGTTGCTCGTCCTCCTCGTGGATTGTGCTCTTTTGTTACTTCGCCCATGCGATCATAGACCAAAATTTGAGGTTTCTCTCTATTTTGTTCCTCTTGTTGTTGTAGATCGATTATTGCTCCGGTAGGTAATTGTGGATTGACGTGAACTGGAGGTGGGACCAGTTCTTGCTGAATTTGGGGAAGTGCTAGATTTCAGCCTTGATGTCCCAGGCGATCATGGACTGATATCCTCGAGGTTGCAGGCAGAGCTTTATGCTGTCTCGGATTTATTGTTATTTGAACTTGAAGTGCTTTGATTGTGTCATGCATCCTGGCGAGCTGTTTCTCTAGTTCTAATCGTCGTTCGGCTTCTGCTTGCACAATTGTTCGCAAATCCGTCACTCCTTCAACAGTGTTAGGCAGGACGTTGTGTGATTTTTCCTGATTTTCCATCCTTTTAAAAAAAAAATGAATACGGAAAAACTGGATTGGAAAACGCTGAGTGTATGCTTCGTTCCCACAGACGGCGCCAAATGTAATAGCCTATTTTCGTATTGGACGAAGATAATGTCTTACACCCTTGAAATATGAATATTAGCTAGGAATTGGAAACAATTAACACAAGTTTTAGCGTGAAAAACCCTTGAATGGGTTAAAAAGCACAACCTCTTCTGAGGATTTATGAAAGAATGGTGTTTATTTAGGTGCTAGCTATTACAAAGAGAAAGGGATTCAATATCTGAGTTTTGGTAGGGATGACTTTCTCTAAGAGTTTTGTAAGTAATAATTGCCGTCCTGGATCCTGATCTCCAGGTCTCTTTTTATAGGTCTTATAATATGACCATTGGTTACATTGATGATGTACGTTTTGGTTGTCCGTATTTGATGAGTATTTATGAGGTCTTTTGTAACGTTTTGATACTTGTTGATCTGTAACGGATCTATTGATGACCTTAGCTGCAATTTCGAATTGTTGATGAAGATACGATCTCTAACGATGTTCGTATGTATACGAACTGCTGATGGATATCTGAGTGTCTTCTGCAATGCGATGTTACTAGATGCTTCAGTATCCTCGAACTATAGGTGAGATCGTATATATTGTGATTTGCTTGCTCTCAGCCCTTGGTTGGGTTATCAGTATGTTTATACGAACTATGTGAGTTCGAATATCGGGCTTAGTAGGAGGATTAAAAATAAGGCGTTAGAAGTTCAATATCATAAGAAATTGTTTAACTCCCTGAAAATGTTTCTAATCACACATTCATTTCTCACAATAAAAAAATTGGTTAATATATTTCTCGAAATAAATGAAAAGAAAACTAAAGATGAAACAATGTACTAAATCCAACATTTGTAAGAAGTGTTTAAAAAAATGCAGTGTTAAATCAAAAAGATGTCACAAATTTTGTCTAATTGTCTATCACTCCTCTTCATCTTCTCTCCGTCTAGTCTCATCTCATATCCTTATTTTCTCCCAATCTCTCTTTCTTCTCTCTATCTCTCTACCAGTGTTCATGGCCTCTTCTCATATTTCGAAGTTTCACCCTCGGTCACAGTCACAGTCACCGGTCACCCATGGTTAGAGATTTTATTAATATATATTATTTTCTTAAGTGAAAACCAATGTACCAAATCATATGTAATGGTTAACCAAATCTGCATTACAATACAAAGCCTCCTCCTCCGAATAGTACGTTTTCGTAAAATCCGGGTTTAGTTCGTTCACCGTTTTACACTCCAAATTCACTCCCCCATCCCTACTGTAGTAGCTCATCTCTCTCGGTTTTAATCTCTCAATCAAACCTCTCTCTCTCTCTCTCTCTCTAGGGTTTCTCGAATTCAACCTCACCAAGCAAAACCTCTCTCTTGATTTCAACCTCTATGTGTTTCAAACCCTAATGTTTGAATCACTCTCTTTCGTCTCTACTACAGTATCTATAGCAGAAACCCTAATTTGAGACCAGATCCACTACATTCCTCCTTATCTGTATTAGTGATGCAACATTGGGTTTAGCAGTAATGGCGAGTTCAGACCCAAGTAAACGCCATCGACCAGGACCATGGCCACCGATACCCGAACCGGATGTAGTGCCGTCGTCTTCATGGGCGAAGAAGACCGGGTTCAAGCCGAAGTTGTCCGGGGAGACGAATGCGAGTGATTCTGGCCAAATTGTGATGCCAAGAGGAAAGGATCAAGGGGTTGTTGTTACACCGAAAGCAGTAGATCAAAGTGTTCGTCAGCCGGATCTTGAGTCTGGGCGAGTTCGAGTTCCACCGACTGCGAATGGGGTAGCGGAGATTGAGAGAACACAGGTTCCGGTGGCGGGGGTGGTGGATAAAGAGCAGCCGGTGAGGAGGAGAAAGGAGTCGGATGGGGGAGGAGTACCGAGAAGTGGGGGGCCAGTGAGTAATGGGCAGGTTAGAGCTGAGCCTCCTGTGGTTCATCTGGGGCGGAATGAGGAGGTTATTGACGTGTTGCCAATGATTGACGATGATGGGTTTGTTGCGAGGCACTCACATATGAAGTATGAGCTCAGAGATGTACCGGGTTTCGGTGGGTTTAGTTAAAAATTTGATCTTTTTAATGGCATTCATGGTTTAGCAATGTTTGACGTGTTCTATTTGTTAACATTTCAGTCCCCATTGGTTTATACGGATTGCAACATTATCTATCGATGTTAGGCTCGTTAATTCTCATTCCTCTAGTCATAGTTCCGGCAATGGGTGGAAATCATGTGAGTAATCAAGCTTGTAGTTTGGTATTGATCCTTATTGGCATTTTCTTTTGTATATTTGGGTAATTTATCTAATGGTGTGATAATGTGTTAGGAAGATACTTCCATCGTGGTGTCAACTGTGTTATTCGTCTCCGGGATGACAACTCTCTTACACACAAACTTTGGATCAAGATTGCCGTTGATACAAGGACCGTCATTTGTTTACCTCGCACCGGTTTTGGCGATAATCAACTCCCCTGAGTTCCAAGGACTGAGTCAAAATGTAAGTTTCTTCTGTTTTCTAAGACACTATAAATTCATGACAACGACATACCAAATATAGTGTGATAGGTATATTTTACTTCTTTTTGTGTATATTGCTCTTTTAATAATGGGAACCAGTTGCCACATATGACAAAACACGATTAACGGCTTCCTGTTGTAATACTAACCAACAAATTTGCTGTGCTCTCCAATTCGTGGTAGTCCAACAAATTTTGCAATCATTTCAACTTAATAGGTTACTTTACATAGTTTCCGGCACCTACTTAAATCGTAACTCTTGATTAAATAATTAGAATCTCCCTTTGATCAAGATGGGCTACTCAATAGAAAGCTGAAATTTAATAGTAGTCCAAAGCTGTGGAAATTAGGTGCATTAGAAAAAACAAAGATATTGTTTTATTCAGATTTGTTTGTATATCAGTAGCTGTCTAGCCAAGAGTAGCAGTACCAGCTATAGTGTCGTGAAGGAAAATGTTGCTGAATATCATAGATATATATTAATGAAGGTGGACTCAACATCAGTAATTTAAGCCGAGATACAAGTTGAATACTAATTTTTATTATATGGACTGTTAAGCAAATGGGATTGCTAGCTGTGTTCATTTTGGCTTTGCACAAAAGAAAGATAGAAATAATAAAAGAAATGGACTTGGGGCTGCCTGCTTCACCATTGCCCGCATCTTTTGTTGTTTGTACTTCAGATCAAGCTTATAGTTCATTTGTTCCCCATTGGACCCTACTCTGTGGTAAAACTTGCGAGAGTTGATAAGGGAGTCACATGTTTGAAGACCACAACTACTCATGGTTATAGATCTTGTTCTATACGCAATGGCTAGATATGCTTTAGATGTTCGATAGCCGCGTCTATAAAGTCTGTCAAAGTACACAAATCTGGATTTGGACTCACAAGCTGATTTTGTTCCCAATTTCGTCTTAAACGGGCTTATCTGTTGGCAGTGTCAAACACTTTTAGTCAGTTGCAACTAGGTAAAGTCTGCGAGAGTTGTTGCATTAGAGTTGTAGACCTGGGTTTCACCATTACCTTGGAGGTATTCATTTGCTTATAGCGGGCTTACCTGCTCACAGCAGCATACAGTTTTCTAAAGAGAAAAGGTGGAATGCTTGCAGGGAAGCAGAAAGGAAATAAACAAATTTTATGATAGTGGAGTAGTTTCTTGTGAATAAATCCTTAAAAACTAAATTTGATTTTATTTTGTTCCTTAATAGATGATACAAAGGTAGATGATGCAAAGGAAGAGGAACAGAAATCCATGGAGATTATACTCTAAATGGAAAAGAATGATTGGACAGATAGGAAAGTGTAAGAGAGTCACGGTCTTGGGAACATGTATAAGATCCATAGGTCAGATAGTACTATTCATTCTCAAACATTATTAGTACGGAGATGGGTATGCCTGAGGAAGAGGACATTATTAGCATAGTTTTAATGTTTTTTTTACCATTGGAGTCATTATTTATGAAAAACTGGTGATTATGCATGAATATGATGATTTCTAGGTTATTGAAGCTTAATGAGATGTTCTGGAGGACAACTTTGTGCAAGTTTTGTCTAACGAGATTGGATATTGAAGTCTCTCATTGGTCTTTGGATCCATGTCAGTATACAACCATTTAATAGGATACCTGTACTATAAAATAGAAGACATTCGTCACTTTCAAGAATGATGGCAATATGAATCATAGCCTGGTAGCTCTAGATGGCGCACTAAAATAAAGATGAGGGGGGAAATATAGTAGATATCAAATATCAGTGACTGCGATTATTGTTGCAATTTGGACGGCCCCACCTGGCCAAAAGGGATTAATCCAACCTCGGGTCACGATCTTGGCTGAACTCATAAGCCATAAGCCATATTAGAATTTGGGTTCTGCTCATATTTGAATAAGAACTGCATGACTGTCCTAAGCTCCGTGCCCATTAATTTTATTGTAGGTCTTCAGTAACCTCAATCCTCTTCCTTAACATTTTCTACGGTGATTCTCACCTTCAATACATTTACCCTCTCTGCCACAACCACTATCTGCCAGGCCCAACGTTATATATTTATGACGCTATCATTACCGCGCGCATACACACATGCACGCACCATAACTCTATCTATAATCTTCTCTAGAACCACTAACACCTTCATTTTCTTTTTGCTTCACTAACTAATTACCACTACACCGCCATGTCATTTGCGATAATCCTGTGAAGTAATATATCTATTGTTCCAAAGCTTTGATTCCTTAACATGTTCATTTATTTTTATTTTAGTAAAATTTGAAATTTTACTGCGCATTTTTCAAATTAAAATTAGCTTCATGAGCAACAATTGGGAATCATGCAGAACTTTAAGCATATAATGAAGGAGCTCCAAGGAGCTGTAATTATATCTTCAGCACTTCAAGCTTTACTGGGGTATAGTGGATTTATGTCACTCTTCTCAAGGTATGCTTCTTATCATCTTACCAGCTGTCTATTCTTATACAATAGTTTCTATTTTAATCTGAAAATTAGAAATATGTCGATTTTTACCTATAAGCTGAATCAGTGTCACTACCTGTTAGCATTATTACGTTGAACCAACCGGAGGCATCTGAGTTTTACACTACCTGTTAGCATTATTACGTTGAACCAACCAGGGGCATCTGAGTTTTACTCTTCCATTGAGTTATATATATTTCAACTCCAGGGATGCCTATATTAATAGGATTTAAAATTACATGGACAAACAATATCCTAATTTCATGTTGCAGAGGGAGTTAACTTACATGCTGCTAGTTTCTTGCTTATCTTGCTAATAACTAATAAGTATGCGCAAATGATATATTATTACAAGATGCTGATGTAAAAGATGAATACTAGAGGTGCGACTTCATTGGTCATGATATGCGCATAAATACCGAGACAAGCTAAATTATAAAGCTCACAATGAGAACAATTCTAAACAATATAACACACAATGAGAAGGATTAACCACATGTATGCACTGGATTTCAGGAATGAAGGTGTCCATGTTTTCAGACCAGCATTGTTATTGGATTTTGTATGTAGGATCTAAAATATTGATTATCTATTTGTATAAGGCCATACAGTTAAGAAGTACCATCAATAAAAGGGGGAGATGTTTAACATGCAGAAAAGATATAAGGGTGAGAAGCGTTTAAGAGAGAGAATTAAGTGGGGGAGAGAACATAGAACTAAAGATGTAGAAATGAAGGGAGATAGAGAGTTGAAGCAGAAAAGGTTAAAGAGATCTAGTGAAACAACGTGGATAGTGAAAAGTGACTGAAAGAGGAATTTTGGTGCGGGTTGTCCCCAAAAATCTTTTTCTTGAGGTAGAATAGGAATTTAAGAGATAAATTAGGCTTAAATTGAAATGCCTGCTGCTTCAGTCGGACTACCAGAAGTGCAATAAACTAATAAATGGCAGTTTCAACATTGAGTTTTAATATCTACTACTTATAACGAGGCTTGGCAAGCTTAAAGTAACGGCTTGCCAAACCATAAACAGATATGTATAGTAGATTTTCTGAATTACTCCTGAACTCATGGCTCTTATTTCGCCATACTTACTCTGAAATCAGATTTCTTATTTTACCATTAAGTTTGTATCACATCATTCCTGCACGTGTATTCCACTACATAACACTACTTAGAAGTCAATGTAATGTTGGGTCCCACATTGAATTTGAGAGTCTAGATAGATGTGATAATGTGGGACAGGTTAAAGTTGTACTTTTGGATGGTTGGTCCCACATCTGAATACATAGCAGAATAAAGTGTAATGAATGAGCTGTCCTGGAGAGAGAAAGAGGCCAATGGGCCGAGCCCAAGTATATTCTGCAATGAAAATATAAAGTTTTGTTGTCCTAGTTGCACATAATTGTTGATGTAACACAAAGAGAGGTGCCGCACGCACAGCGTCATAACTACGCTAGTTTATATAATATAAGGTCTAAATTTAACTATCTGAGGTCCAAATTTAGTCATCTAAAGTTTAAGTGATTTTTTAACCAAAATGTTTTTGATGGAATCTACAAGGACCACAGGATTAGACACAAAGATTTGATTTCTTCCTTCGAAATATGGAAATTTATGTATTCCTGCAAAATCAGGATCTGCTAAAATTAAAATCCAAAACTATATTGTCTGTTCCTTGTTTGACGATTCATACGTTCTTCTCGGCTAGCGAATGTGGCCTCCCAGGGTTGATACAGGGTTTTAAAGGTTATCCAATTTTTAGGTGCACCACTGTAAGACTAGAGCTGCATGCCAATGACATATATATCCACATTGAATTTTTTTCCCTCAACTTTTTCATTATAATCCGTGGAGAAAAGAAGGAAATAGTGGGAGGATAGTTTCTCCACTACAGGAGTGAAGGTTGCTTGCCTATACCAAGATTTTTTTTCGATGAGACAAACTTGATGGTATCTGTTACCGCAACTTTCCCTAAAATTATGCTATTATCTTTAGTATCTCTCTTAATAGGAAATACCGTATCGGATTCATATACTACAATTTTAAGAATGACAGAGTTGTCGATAGTTTTGATGAGATAGTTCACAGTTCTATCTTGACGACTTAAGAGTGTTGATGTTATTTTTTATCCTTCAAAATAAGTATCATAGCATGAACTAGAGAAGTTGAATCACAGGAAAAATCTTAGTTTGACTTCTTAACGAATTAATAATTAGCAAATAGAATGATCAATAGTATACACCTTTTCTAAACTACAGTGCATGCAACTACTTGATATGTAAACACAATAATGTTAACTTCCCGGGTTTCCAATTACCACATATTTGCTCTATAGTTCCACTTCATTGAATTCTGAACTCTATCACTACATGCGTAGCTGTAATTGTCCATTTCATTTCAGGTTGATCAATCCAGTGGTCGTATCCCCAACAATCGCTGCTGTTGGACTTTCATTCTATAGTTATGGTTTCCCACAAGTGGGCACCTGCCTCGAGATTGGCGTGGCACAGATATTACTTGTTATTATTTTCTCACTTGTGAGTGAAAAACTCCTATCTTATATCGTTATTTTCCATCACATGCACTTCATTTTAATTTCTTCATATACTTTCTGCAGTATCTTCGGAAAGTATCGGTGTTTGGTCATCGCATATTTCTAATTTATGCGGTAAGCCTGTACTATGAACTTATGTTCATGTTCATTATATTGGTTAAGTGTAGTCGTCAATGCTGTAGCACGTTTTTCAGGTCCCATTGGGTCTAGTAATTACATGGGCGGGAGCTTTCCTACTTACAGAGGCAGGAGCATATAACTACAAAGGCTGTGATGTAAACGTACCTGCTTCAAATATAATATCCGAACATTGCAGAAAACATGTCTCCAGGATGAAGCACTGCCGTGTTGATACATCTCATGCTATACATGATTCCCCCTGGTTTAGAGTTCCATATCCGTTGCAGTGGGGTACACCCATCTTCAACTTCAAAATAGTTTTCGTGATGTGTGTGGTGTCCATAATTGCATCAGTCGATTCAGTGAGTTTCTTTTTCTTTATGGTATAATTTGGTTAATTTCTAGATTCTGTGTGGAATCCGTGTATCTGACACGCCATACCATGAATGGAGACCAACATATTTTTCTGTTTCTTTGCTTAAAGTTTAATCGAACCTGGGATTTGGAAAAGAAAAATGACCATGTTATTTTATTTTATTTTTGAAAATTACTCCAATTTCTCAGTTTTTCTGGGTCTATGACTTTATGCAGCAGCTAAGCTTGCATTCATATTACATATTCTCTAATATTTGAATTCACTCTAATGGTTGGGGCGATTGTTTATCCCTTGACTAGAAGGGATGGAATTATTGTTGTGTCTGAGTCTGGTCCACGGGCCAAAAAAAAAGTATACCGACAAATTGGTTTTATATGGCTCCTCTTGGTAAACCAAAATATTAAAGGTGATTTGACAATTGCCGAATCAACAGCAATATTTGTGAAAGCAGAGATTTATAGTGTACAAGGCAGAGCAATAAATCAAAATTCAGTGAATCAGTTCAATATCTAAGTTCATATATCAGCAGGAGAAGTTTTGAAAAAAGAATTAAATGGTTAATATCATGATCTGATGAATAATTTATTTGAGCTTATTATTAAAGTGGAAAAATATATTGTACTTGTATATTGTATGTGTTTTAATATCATCAATTTGTTGCAACAGTTTAGATATTGGTTGATATATCTATATGGAGCATGGGTCCTGAGTGATATAAAACTAATGACTTAAGATATTTTAGTCCTTGTGCTGGAAACTAGCTTTTTATTTGATACCCTCTTGTGTTATAGTTTGTTGCAGCATATGATACTTAGATTGTTGAACATTATAGATTTCTAGTTTTATGAATCCTTGATTCTTGTGTTGCTATTTTCTTCTACTGTGATTAGGTTGGATCATACCATGCATCATCTTTGTTGGTGGCATCTAGACCACCAACTCGAGGTGTTCTCAGTCGAGGACTTGGTCTTGAAGGCATTTCTAGCGTCTTGGCTGGTCTCTGGGGTACAGGAACTGGGTCTACAACCCTAACAGAGAATGTTCACACCATTGCTGTGACGAAAATGGGCAGCCGAAGAGCAGTTGAGTTGGGCGCATGCATCTTGATACTCTTATCCCTTGTGGGTAAGTATATTCTTATTTTCCATTCTGTTTTTTAGTGATGTTATTTTTACGACTATTCACTACTCCATGTCAATTCCTCAGGTAAAGTTGGTGGAATTATTGCTTCAATTCCTGTTGTTATGGTTGCCGCTCTACTTTGCTTCATGTGGGCGATGCTCGCAGCGTTGGGTTTGTCAAACCTGCGATATAGTGAGGCAGGCAGCTCGAGAAATATCATCATAGTTGGCCTCTCACTGTTCTTATCGTTGTCAATACCTGCTTATTTCCAACAATATGGTTCCACTCCCAATGCAGACTCGTCTGTCCCTAGCTATTTTCAGCCTTACGTTGTGGCGTCTCATGGACCTTTCCGGAGCAAATATGGCGGGGTAACTATCACTATTTGAAATTTTAATGAACAGCTAAACTTTGTTTTTGCTTCCTACACAAGTTTCCAAGTAAATGTTAATTACATAAAATACAGCAAAAATATTTCAAGGTGTGATGAGGCAAACAAAATCTTACTGTAGTGAATGCCTAAAAAATTTGCGGCGGTATCAACCCCCACCAGCTATGCTCCCACCAAAATTTATGTCTGCAGGATCAACCTTTTCTTATAGGGAACACTTCATACCCATAATATACGATTTTCTTTGTTGTTGCAGCTGAACTATGTGATGAACACATTATTTTCGCTTCACATGGTAATCGCCTTCCTAATAGCCTTGATTTTAGACAACACTGTACCTGGCAGTCCACATGAGCGTGGGGTTTACGTCTGGTCAGAATCTGAGACTGCAAGAAGGGAACCTGCTGTTGCCAAAGACTATGAGTTGCCTTTCAGGGTAGGGAAAGTTTTCAGATGGGTCAAATGGGTTGGATTTTGAGTGAGCGAGCTCCTTCTATCATGTTTATATATTGGCCATCATCACTTTTATTTCAGCATGGAAGAAAGAAAATTAATGTCGCAAGTTCCCGAGAATAGATTCTCATGACATGTTAGGACTCTTAAGCGGCGACGGTTTCAGAGAAAGGGCTTTCTGAACAATTTGAGTGGGTTGCTGGTGGTCAGGGGGAGATGTATGTTGTAACTTTAATCTATAAATATTTATGTAGTTCTTCATTTCCTTTTCTTTTTCTTTTGTAAGCAATATTTATGTAGTCTGAGTTACTGAAAATTCAAATCTAATGATTTTTTTCTCCCTGGTTTTTCTCTTTTCCCCTTTCTTGGATGGTTCTGTGACTTTGTAAAGAATTGTTTGAGACTTGGGTCTGAGTTGTATTACTGGAACATTTGATTTAAAGCTTTTGCAATATGTTGAAGTTTTTGTAAATTATGTTGTTGAGATTTAAAACCCCGAAAGAATACTGGTAGTTAGAGTTGATCACAATCAAAGGTCCAAAAACAACGTACTTACCTAAACCCTTAACTATGACAGATCTATTGACAGCTCTAAACTGCATGGATGCGCCCCTAGTGCTTATAGTGAAGCAGCCACAAGCAAAATGTATTGGAACAATTGTTCTAGGGGTGTGGCGAAGCAAAGAAGCAGTTAGTAGCAAATAAGGTGAAAGCTACAGGGAGTATCCTCCCCATGACCTCCAAAAATATATAAAGGGCTATATTGGACCAGAACCTTAATCTGGCGCCTTACTACCTTAAACCGTCTCGACTCTCTAGACCTTGTGTTATTTCGCACGTTAAGATAATACCTAATAACCAAGTTTCCCGGTTCCCATTTTTCAGCCGTCCTCACCATAAAGGCATGAACCACCATAACCGGTTGAGGGAACCCTCACCAGTTATTATGAGTGAGGCAAGTAGACATGCAATTTGTGCAAGAGAATAGCTCTCTAGGTTAATTCATGCAATTTAACTTACCCACACTTTTAAAGCTCTCTCACTTCTTTTTGACATTTATTTAAAGAGAGAAGTAATGCGATGAGTACATTCAGAACTTTGCAATCCAATTAGTTGATATTGGCGGAAGCTAAACTTGGTTGAGGATTATGTCTGTTATTGGATCCATTTAGATATTGCAAAAGTGGAAAAATATACCTATATATTGTATGTGTTTTAATATCATCAATTTGATGCAAAAGTGGAAAAATATATTGTATGTGTTTTAATATCATCAATTTGTTGCAAAAGTTTAGATATTGGTTGATATACCTCCATAAGGAGCGTGTGTCATGATTGATATAAACCATGACTTCAGATATTTTAGTCCTTGTGCTGGAAACTAGATACCCTCTTGTGTTATAGTTTGTTGCAGCATATGATACTTACTTAGATTGTTGAATATTGTAGATAAGTTTTATGAATCCTTGATTCTTGTGTTGCTATTTTCTTCTACTGTGATTAGGTTGGATCATACCATGCATCATCTTTTGTTGGTGGCATCTAGACCACCAACTCGAGGTGTTCTCAGTCGAGGACTTGGTCTTGAAGGCATTTATAGTGTCTTGGCTGGTCTCTGGGGTACAGGAACTGGGTCTACAACCCTAACAGAGAATGTTCACACCATTGCTGTGACAAAAATGGGCAGCCGAAGAGCAGTTGAGATGGGTGTATGCATCTTGATACTCTTATCCCTTGTGGCTAAGTATATTCTTATTTTCCATTCTGTTTTTTAGTGATGTTATTTTTACGACTATTCACTACTCCATGTCAATTCCTGTTGTTATGGTTGCCGCTCTACTTTGTGGGCGATGCTCGCAGAGTTGGGTTTGTCAAACCTACGATATAGTGAGGCGGGCAGCTCGAGAAATATCATCATAGTTGGCCTCTCACTGATCTTATCGCTGTCAATACCTGCTTATTTCCAACAATATGGTTCCACTCCCAATGCAAACTCGTTTGTCCCTAGCTATTTTCAGCCTTATGTTGTGGCGTCTCATGGACCTTTCCGGAGCAAATCACTATTTGAAATTTTAATGACAGCTAAACTTTGTTTTTGCTTCCTACACAAGTTTCCAAGTAAATGTTAATTACATAAAACACCGCAGAAATATTTCAAGGTGTGATGAGGCAAACAAAATCTTGCTGTAGTGAATGTTAATCAACTATGTTACTGTTGTTGTTGTTAATTACTGTATTACTGTTGCTGTTAATCACTGTTATTACTGCTGCTGTACTTCAGAGTTCATTTAGTTGCTGCTGTTCTGTTCTTGGAAAAACGAATTACAGGTTCCATTTAACAATTTTTCTACATGTTCTCTCTTAGGAGAGATGAATTTCAAAATGTACATTGTTGAATGTTCCAGTTGCAAAGTAGTTGGTGGTGGTGTGGACTGTGATGTGCCCACAATTGTAATCCCCGTCTGCAGACTCTTGCCATATACTATCGTTATCGTTGAACCAGTTAAACTCCGTGAGCAAATCTAACAGTGATAACCTTTTTAGAGTGACGAGTCAAAGTGAGTATAGATCTGTCCGGATGATTGAATGAAAATAACAGTATTTTGTATCAACCCTTCCAGTAGGAATGATATTCTTAGAGAGATGGTTATCAACAGAAAGAAAATGTGAAATGAGGTCCTTTCACTTTGAAATTAATCTTATTAGGTTCACCTTCTTCCTAACCCTTTTCTTCAATTCAGAATTTCTAACCTCGGTTCAATTACTAGCAGAAAACATTATGTAATTTATGCATATATTATATCAATCAATTTACAAGAACGAACAAAAGTATATTATCGAGTGAGAGTACAGATCCTGCCCATTGAGATGGTGATAGTTCTACTGGTATGCTATAGCCTTGATTATTACCATATCTACAAATTCTGAAAATCATATTCATGGGTTCAATCACTAAAGAAGTAAGCAACCTGGTGGTTGATACTTAATATTATCAAACAAACAAACCAACAAATAATGCAAATAGGAATCATATGAAGTACAATCAATTAAGATTCACATAACCTTCCAATGACAGAACCACCATAGTACAACCATTACACCAATTATGTTTCAGCATATGAAGTGCATCCAATTAAGATCCTGTCACATAACCTTCCTATAACAGAACCACAATAGTACAACTATTACACTCATTAATATCTAGCTAGCAAAGTCACTTTAGCCTTCAAAGTAAGAGAAAATACTAATGGCATTCTAATTATCAAAGAACCAGAGATGAAGAGTCTCTGAGATCGGATGATTTTCTTTTGTCGCTTCTCGCAGCTCATTATGCCCTGCAGTATTTAGGAAATGGGTTAAACATACTGTAAGAAAAAAAAAGTTAAAAAAGGTAAGCCACAAAAGTAAAAAAAAATGCACATCCCAAAAAAGTACCTTGTTTGTAGAAGTAGTTTTGCTAGTTGGAGGACCTCCCTCTTAATCGTAGCACGATCGGCATCCAAGATTTTTTCGATCAATGGTAAAAGGACCTCAATCCTGCGATTTAATTTGCCAAGATTTTTTGATTTCGCAAGTGTCTCATCTAGTACTTTGATCAAGCATCTTACAACATTTTTCTTTTTTCGACGTATGAGATCATAAGTAGCCTTTTTCTTTCTCTGCCCATCCCCTTGGTTGCTCTCCTCAACCCCTTGATTGTTTTCCTCTTCAAAGATTGTTTTCCTCTTCAAATTGTTCACGCGTTTCCACTTCAAGTCGCTCGAACAAATTTGCTTCCTTTTCCTCATTGTAGCTCTCTAATTCTAATTCATTCTTATTGAAGTCGTCGCGTAACTTTTTAAGCATCTTTCCTTCGAGCCAAGAATCCACAAGCTTGTTCTGCTCGAAGTGCACAAAAACAGAATTTGCATCTGAAGTCACTGAAGAATTAAATTCCACTTCACTTAACGTGGACTTCACCGTACTTAGCAATCCAGGTATCATATCCAGGAGCTCACCCTGCAGTTTCTCCACGATTTCAAGTGACTTTTCATTCTCATCTGGCATCCCTTCTTCAACCCTTCTTTTCTCTGCTACAATTTTTCCTAATACTGCAGAAACATCATTTAAAGCCTTTCGCACAGCCTCTTTTTCAACTTCGCTCTTTGCTATAGTTTTATTTACAGATTGGGCTAGTGTCCTGGCACCCTTCAAATATGTATTTGCACTCTTATTTTGTATCTTTAGATGTTTGATATTTTCTAGCCGATGATCTTCATAATTTTTGATCTCATCAAGTATCCCATTCCACTTCTCAGAGTTCCTACTCATTATGATTACCTAAATCTGGAAGATGTAATACCTGGATAAAAAAAGTGCAAAAAGCATTAAGCATATAGAAAGTATTGAAACATCGCTGTAACATGAAACATAACGCATGAACAAACACGAGCTTTTCTCAAGTTTTACAAGCAGCATTTACTGTAAGACCTACTAAAGATAAACAAAAAACTTCTAGCAATATTAAACCCCCTATTTTTGTGTAAATATTGTTCATTGGTGAGAGTTTGGTGATCTTTATAGTCCACTTTTACACCTTTGACATGTGACATTTAAATTACATTTAGATATAGGAAAATAATATTTCCATTGGAAGATTCGCTGTATCAAATAAGATAGAAAGTTTTAGTAGCAAATATATTTTTCACAATTTATAGTAAAGAGGTCCTACAAGTGTCAATTCAAACATGTTTGAATTTACCACATTTGATATATACATTATTCCATGGTAAGTATAAAGATTCTATAGTCATTTATATGCCTTTTCTTTTTTTTGGAATCCGGAAGTTCGTCGGATTCATCATTTTTCACCATTCTCCTAACTAGTCTCCCGGGGCTCGCCACGGTACCCCAGCAAGCCGCACATCCCATTTTAAGTCATTTATATGCCTAAAACTACCAAAGCTTTGGATAAATCATAACAGATGGTATTTAAGGCCATCCTCTTTAACCCTTAAAGTTAAAGTAGGCTCTACCTCTCTCCAGATTGTCCAGGCAACTACAAGCTGTGAGGAGATTGATAAATGCTACATAGTCAGGTCTTGTGTTAACCAATCACATCTCTTCACAGAGTTCCAAAGCTTAATTACCACGGTTGTTCTGCGAAAGATCGGATATAAATGAATTCCATACAACATCATCCCTCCAAGGCATCCTCCGAAACACACCGTTTCCATCATCCAAGTTCCCACATTTTGTATGCATCGTGGATAAAGCATTTCCAATTGAAACGCCCTAACCAAATCCATACTTGGATTGTACGGGCATGGATTTGCTTCCCTTGCTCCAAACCTGCAAGGCCTAAACAGGCTTTGAGCAAACTAACAATGGTTAGTTACTTAGTTCATTGGGTAAAATACCTTCCATCTCCATTCTACCCCATAAACCGAGATTCTCTCATTATATCTAATCTGAACATATCCTGCTATCATCGAAGTCCACAATACTAAATCTACTTCTCCTTTTTGTAACACAAGATCAAACCCTTTCCGGGCATCACAGATACTGCAGCATTTTGCATACATGTCACAAGTGTTGTCCAAATGCCAATGCAGTTGCTTTCCTTCTCACATTGCTACAAGCATTGAGTACCCAAACACGCTAGGCCTAAACTTAATCGAGTCCTTGTCACAAAAATCAATTGAAACATTCTAAACACATGATCTACGCCCCCACACTCACATATATAGTCACAAACGATAATAACAAGCAGGTTACCATTATCAACTAATTCAGGATACGCAAACACAATTAACCTACAAATTCTAAATTAGACACCGACCTACTCGATTTATATCCTACAGAAACACTTTGCAAGCTAAAACACTTGAAATTCAACCCTAAAACTTTCTTTAATCGTGACTGAAACAAGATATTGAGAAAAAAAAACTATTATAACTGCATACTAGATTCAACCCTAAGACTCTATAACATGATACCAATTGAATCGATTCAATTTCAATCCGAACCGACTTAAAATCATTCGCAATAACGATTTCAACTATAATGAAAGAAAATAAAGGTCTGAATCAGAAACAAACCTAGTAAAATGATATGATCGAGGAGCAAACAACAACGAACCCCTAATCTGCAAGAACAAAACCTAATTAGCTCAAATCTGAAAGAATGATAGAGAAACAATAAGGAGAAGAAATTTCTCCAGCCATTGTTAAGAGTTGCAGAGAGAGAGAGAGACACGAAGAAACACTTTAAATTCTTATTTGAGTTTCGCGGGCAAACGAAAGAACGTCTCAGATTATTAGTACAATCTTTTATCAACGGTTTAGATTTTTACACGTGTCGTAACATCTTTAACAAACCGCCGATTCATACAGTAATAAATACTAGTGGATAGACGGGGCATATGCTGACACGTGTAACTAATCACGCTTTAGCCGGTTATCATAATTAAAATTATGAAGACATCCCTAAATTTAGATGTAATCCGTAAAGGACCCTCACTCTTTTTGAACATTTGTACGCTCCAGTGTACAGGCCGCTAGGTTTATATCTTTTATCTCTTTGTTTCAGTGGATGCACTTATTCTCGTCTTAGTAAAAAGGCGTAAAAACTCATCACACAGAAACTTTTTTCGGTTGTTCCGCATTAGTGTGTATGTAACCTTTCTCCAAAAATTAATAAGGTTCCAATTTGGTTGTCAATGGGGGTCTCCCATCCGTAAACAAAAATTAATAATATTTAAGTATAATGGATCGGATAAAGATCACCTAAATCAAGGATCGAGTCAGGATCACTAAAATAGTGATACTTTAGGATCACTCAGGAGCGCAATCATTTTTGAAGGTGTGTAAGCTACCATGCCAACACTCCTAAATTCCCAAATAGTTTTTGATGTGAGTGTCTGAAGTCACACAAGTGTGGGTGGTGAATTCCCATACTCTTGGGTCTGTTGGAGGTAGTTTAAGAGAGGCACATCTACATACCTTATAAAGACCAAGGACTTTATATGAAGACTAGCAGACCGGCACGCGCCTTCAAATGTTGTTTAAAACACATTATTTACAAGAGTCTGGACATAGAGGACATCACTATATGTTGTGCCGGGTAATTTTGGTTAAATCATAATGTTTAAAAGAGTTTGTACATGGATGCACCACTAAATTTTTTACTCTATACAAATTTTATAATTGTGGAGGAAATGGGCATTGGGCAAATTTTGTTTTAATTTATTACTTTGTATTACGCAAAGCCTATCCAAATTAGGCCCAATTCAAATCATTCAAGGCTATCTTTTTAGATGGAGACTTTGGTTTTAATTTGGTACTTTGCATTAGGCAAGGCCTATCCAAATCAGGTTTGTTATCTTTTCGGCTTTATTTCAATGTTATTTGGTTGTATTTTTTTAAGGAACAATACATTCTTACTCTAGGTGTGTTTATGCCTTAAACTTATCCATAAGTTGGAGGAGTTATTTTTCTTGCTGTTTTTTTAGAGAGTCTCTTCCCCATTTATTTTTTCTTCTAAATTTTTTATTAAATCATCATGATATTGAACTTTTGATCTCCATACATCTTTTTATAGGTTACACTATTATTATTGTTGATATAAACTATATAGATTAGTTTTCCTTAAGTCGGTGGATGATTTATTGCTGTAGTCTAAATATATATGTGAACATTTCATGATGAAATTTGGTTTTTTGGTTTTTTTAACCACATGAATAGAAATGGGTTATGGCATAAGTTAGTTTTACTCTCGTTTTTCAATTTATATATTTTTAATGTCATGATTTGTCTAATTAGTAGGTTTATTTTGCAATTATGTATAATGAAGTCAATGAGATTATTTCTTTCCTCTTATTGTTAGATAATGTCTGTGTGAGGGCTTATTTCTAATCCTCATACTGAGTCCGATATTCGAGCTCATATAGGTCGAAGTTAACACACGGGTAACTAACCAAGGGCTGAAGGCAAGCAGTTCACAATACAGACTTCCTCATCTACAATTTGGGAAGGTTGAAGCATCCAATAAACATCGCACTGCATAAAATATTCAGATGTCTATCAACATTTCGAATACATGCGAGCACTGTTGGAGATCGTACCTTCATCACAGTTCGGAGATATCAAAACATCTTGTGACTTCGCACTACAGAAGATACTCCTCACTTATCAACAGGTCGTATGCACGCGAACATTATAAGAGGTCGTATCTTCCCAACGGTCTGAAGTTACAGCTAAAGAAAATATCTGTTACAGATCAACAAATATCAAGACGTTACAAAAGACCATTATAAAGACTCATCAAAACCTGATATTGTAACGTTCCTCATCAATGTAACCAACAGTCATATTATAAGACCTATAAAAGGAGACCTGGAGATCAGGATTCAGGACGGTTATTATCACCTATAGAACTCTGAGAGAAGGTCATCCTTACCAAAACTTAGATATTCTACCTCTTTCTCTTTTTGTAATAGCTAGCATCTAAATAAAGACCATAGTTTTAGAAATCCTCAGGAGAGGGCGTGGTTTTTTACCCATTCAAGGGTTTTCCATGCTAAAACTCGTGTCTATTGCTTTTAGTTCTCAACCAAAGTTCTACATTTCAAAGGTGTAAAACACTATTTTTGGTCTCTACAAAAATAGGCTATTACATTTGGCACCGTCTTTGGGAAACGAAGCATACACTCAGCGTTTCTCCAATCTAGTTTTTACCACATTTACTTTTGAAAGATGACAAATCAAGACAAATAACACTGCGCCCTGCCTGACACTGCTGAAGGAGTGACAGATTTGCGAACAACTGTGCAAGCAGAAGCCGAACTACGAATAGTGCTAGAGAAATAGCTCGCCAGCATGCAGGACACACTTAGAGCACTTCAAGTTCAGATAACAGCAAATCCGAGACCACAAATTGCTCTGCCTGTAACCTCGAGGATATCGATCCATGATCGCTTGGGAGTCTGAGGCAAGAATCTAACACTTCCTCAAATTCAGCAAGAACCAGTCTTACCAGGGAGCCACGTCAATCCACCATTACCTGCTGGAGCGATAATAGATCTGCAGCAAGAACAAGAACAAAATAAAGAAAAACCTCGAGTTTCGGTCTATGACCGATTGGGAGAAGCAACAGGAGAGCATAATCCTGCGGAAGGAACAACAACATGACGAGCTGTCACATCTCGCCTACATCTCACTCTGGAACAGGTGGACAGGCGCATCAAGGAGCTTTTAGATGCTCAAATGTACACTACAAAAAATAGCTATCCTAAACTGCAGAAGAGCCCAGATGAGGAAGTGCCCGCCAGTTTTCATACTCCAAAAATCCAGAAATACAAGGGGGAGATCCTGTGGAACACGTCCAAGAATTCCAGGATTCTTTGGGACTACATTCGACATCTAACCACATCCTCTGCCGCCTCTTTCCAACCAGTTTGAAAGGAAAACCTCTACGATGGTTCCACACACTCAATGAAGGATCTATTTTCACTTTCGAACAACTTTGTGAACTGTTTGTCAAAAACTATTCGCTCAATAAAGACAAGGAGGAGAGTCTTTACTCCTTGTTTAACCTCAAGCAGGTACCAGATGAAAAATTGGAAACGTTCACCAGATTTTTTTTTGGGCTAGCTCAAAAAATTGACAACCTCGACAAGAAAATTATAATCTCCACTTTCACCAACGCTCTACTCCCGGATGGACGAGTCAAGGAGCACCTGGTTCTCAACAAACCACTGACGTTGGAGGACATGATCGAGAAGGTCAACAACTTCATCGACCTTGAACGGCTGACGACTGAGAAGCCAAGACCTAAACGCACCACCCTACCAACAAAAGGCCATCCCAATGAACGTGCCCATAACAGTAATAAAAACTATGGGGGTGATAAGAAGCGATTCAAATCCAATGACAATCAAGGATGCTACGGGCAGAAGAAGCCGATACCATGTATACCGCAGTTAACAACTACTCTGGCAGACCTATATCCGCTGATACAAAACGATGAGTGCTTCAGAACTGCCAATACTCTTCCGCCCATACCAGGAAAGCCTTACTGCATTCACCACCAGATACAACATCATGACACAGAGCGGTGTTTTATACGGATATATTTTCTCCAAACTATATTTGCACAAGAACGAATGCTGGAGTACATTGTCGACATCCAAAGTTATAAGGATGACAACTACAAGACTGACGCAAAGATCGTCCAAGTTGACGAAACAAATGAAGAAACACATTTGTATTTCATTGAGACTCAGACAATCAGCAACTCCAACAGGTCCAAGTGTAGGCACGTCGGACAATGCCATGATCTGACAATAAGAGACAAAGAAGCCCATTTATTGTTAGAATCCAGTAATCGGCGAGCCAGGATTTCTTTCGAAGACTGTGACATTCGTCATGTCAACTTTCCGCACCACGATGCTCTCTTCATCATGTTAAAAATGTGGAACATAGTTCTACATACGATGATGATCGATACCGGCAGCAACATCGAACTAATTTTTTAGAGCACAATTGACCAAATGGGTTTAGCAGACAAGGTTGAACCAAGTGATATCAATGTCTCTGGATTCAACGGCTCTATGGAATAGCGCATGGGGAAAATCACACTTCCCATCACAGCCGGCCCAGTCACACTTGACATAGTTTTCTACGTTGTCAAAGCCAAATTCCGTTACCTTGGCATCATGGGGCGACCATGGTTACATGACATGAAAGCTATCCCCTCCACATATCATAAGGCATTACAATTCGATTGGAAAGGAGGGATCTATGAAATTAAGGGAAGACAAAAATTAGCCTGAGCCTGTGATAAATACTATTAAAACTAAACTAGATGCATCAAATGCATAACAATTACAACAGTCAATTCCAACAGAACCCCAGTTGCCAGATGTCGAACCGACAAAGTACATAGAGATCAGTGGCACTCACAGATGAACTCACATTGCAACTCTTTTAAGCACGGAGGAGCGCTCGAGTCTCATACAATTCCTCACAAAGAACAACGACATCTTTGCATGGACGTTTCATGAAATGCCAGGGATCGATCCAGCTATAGCATGCCACAAGCTAAGGCTGAGAGATAAAGCAGAACTGGTCAAACAAAAGTAACAAACTCTAGCACCAAAACTGCAAGACGAAGTGAATAAATAGATCGACAAATTGATCGAGGTCAGTTTCATTCGCATAGCTATTTACCCAGACTGGATCTCGAACATTATCGCAGTACCTAAAAAGAATGGCAAAATCAGAATCTGTGTTGATTTCACGGATCTCAACAAACACACTCCGAAAGATAGCTTTCCACTTCCAATCATCAATCACCTGCTCGATTTTACAGCAAGGCACGAACTCCTCTCAATGATGGACGCTGCATCAGGATATAATCAGATACCACTTCTTCATGAAGATCAAGACAAGACTACGTTCATTACTGAACAAGGTCTATATTGTTATAGATTCATGCCTTTCGGCCTGAAAAATGCCAGTGCCACTTATTAGAGATTGATGACACAGATGTTCAAAGACCATCTCGGTAAAACAATGGAGGTCTACATTGACGATATGCTCTACAAAAGTCTCAAGAAAGAGGACCATCTTGGTAAAACAATAGAGGTCTACATTGACGATATGCTTTACAAAAGTCTCAAGAAAGAGGACCATCTTACAGATTTGCGAGCAACTTTCGAGATCTTGCGATCCTACAAGATGCGTTTAAATCCTGAGAAATGCCAGTTCGGGGTACAATCCGGGAAGTTTTTAGGCCACCAATAAGCATAAGAGGCATTGAAACTGATCCATCTAACATACGAGCTTTCTTAGTTATGCCTTCGCCAAAGACGAAAAAGGACGTTCAGAAACTAGCCGGGAAGATTGCAGCGCTCAACAGATTTGTATCCAAATCATCAGACAGATGTCGACCTCTGTTCAATCTGTTATGACATGGTACATCTCGAGGAAAATCAAAGAAAGACCCAGAGATCGAATGGAGAGATGAATGCGAGGCAACCTTCTTTGAACTCAAGCGTTATATGGGAAAACCACTAGTTATGAGCACACCAGCAGAAGGAGAAGAACTAATAGTATACCTTGCCGTCACTGATACATCTCTTAGCTCTGTTCTCCTCCGGCTTGAAGAAAAGACTGAGAAACCAGTCTATTTTATCAGCAAGACTCTGACTCCCGCGGAAACGAGATATACCAAGATCGAGGAGCTTATTCTTTCTCTTATCTATACATCCCAGAAATTAAAGCAGTATTTCCAAGCTCATACTATTCACGTTTTGACGAACTATCCACTCTGTGAAATCTTATCCAAGCGCAAAAAATCTCGATGTATTCAACAATGGTCAGTAACACTTGGGGAACATGATATACATTTCGAGCCACGTCACTCCGAAAAGGGTCAGGCTGCAACAGATTTCCTAGCAGACTTTCCAGTAGAGGATCCTGATTGGGAAGAAAAATTTATTGATCAGAAAGATGATCCATCCGGATCAGGGACTGGAATCGTTCTTATCACTCCCTCCATTGATCGGCTCGAAAAATTTGCTCACCTCAGTTTTGAAGCAACTAATAGCGAAGCAGAATATGAAGCTTTAATTCATGGCTTGGACATGGCAATCACACTTGGAGTAGCTCTCTGTCTACACCGATTTTACTAATAGTCAACCATTACACATGCATCTATCAAACCAATGGGAGAATGGTCGACTATGCTGCTGTAGTGGTCGAACGAATGAACAAATTCTAGTCAATTTCTATGGAGCATTCTATAGACATTCAGATGCGCTCGCTTACCTTGCTGGTGTCATCGGATCAGAAGCTCGTTACTTAAAGATCAACGCCATTTCTAACCCCAGTATCAATACCATCGAAGCGAATGCTATTAATACTGGGGGAAACGAAGAGATCGAAGATGATTGGAGAAAGCCTTTCATTACTTACATCAGACCTCACCATAAATTTGACGGGCCACTTCCTGAGGATCCTATAGAGCGGTGGAGATTAATTGACAATGCCCGAAGATACACTGTTCAGGACAATCTCCTATACAAAATTTTGGTCACTGGTCCCTACCTTCTTTGTCTGTCTGACAAAGAAGCACAATAATTCTTGCACGATCTACGCGAAGGAACGTGCGGATCTCATGTAGCAGGATGATCTCTTACAAATAGAGCTTTAACTAAAGGAATGTTTTGGCCTAAGATAAAAGTGCAGGCAATCAAATATGCCCGTAAGTGTGACGCTTGTCAGCAGCACAGACCTAAAATTCGAGCTCCTGCCCTTGAACTACACTTGAGCCAAGTCACTTGGCCATTCAGACGATGGGCTCTCAACCTTGTAGGAGAGTTTCCTACAGAACCAGGGAAACACAAACATTTATTGGTCGCTACAGATTACTTTACTAAATGGGTAGAAGCAGTTCTGTTGTGCCTAACCCGAGAAGACGAAGTCATCAGATTTATCTGAGAGAACATTATTATCCGATTCGGCAGACCACATCTCATCCGAATTGATAACGGACCATAGTTCGTTGGCTCCAAGATCGTCGCATTCCTCAATGAGCACAACATCATTCATTCCCCATCCAACCCTTATTACCCACAAGGAAACGAACAGGCTGAGATTACTAATCAAACTATTGTGGATGGCATTAAGAAGCGTTTAGACGACAAAAAGGGGAACTCAGTGAACGAGTTACCACACTTACTTTAGGCCTACCGAACAACTCCTAGAACCACAACAGGTTGTACTCCGTTCTTATTAGCTCACGGGACCGAAGCCATCATTCCCACTCAGTATCATCACCCGATACATGATCACGAGATGACAGATAAAGAAAACGAATTTTAGATCGCATGCAATCTGAATTTGATCGAAGAAACACGTGGCAGAGCTCTTGTTAATCTGGGAAGATTTTATCTTGCTTTATCCCGGTCATATAACAAACATGTCCGACACAGAAAATTCAAAGTAAAAGACATCGTTCTCAGATAAATCCTACCACATCGCAAAACACCTAGTACTGGGAAACTGGCAGAGAATTGGGAAGGTCCTTTTATCGTAACTGGAATGAGTGGTTTAGGATCCTACAATCTCAGTACGTATGATGGAGTTCCTACACGTAATCCATGGAATACTCGCCGATTAAAGCTGTATCGATGATAAATATGCTGTAACATCCGATATTATGCAATAAAGTACTTTTCAGCATCATTTTGCAAGTCTACTCAATTCAAGCATTTCTGTTATCTCCATCTATTCCAGAGTATTACATACATCATAGTTGTTCAAATAAATTCGCTCTCCGAAGGTCGCTTATTGAGATTCGATCTGGCAGGGATGTGCCATGTAACTATTCAATATCCAAAGATGTCTTAGTACGGTCGCTTATTGATACGCTCAATTTGACCTGTGACTGAGACCTACATCATAGCTGCTAAAATAAATTCGCTCTCCGATGGTCGCTTATTGAGATAATCAATTCGATCTGACAGTGATGCGCCATACAGTTATTCAATATTCAAAGATGTCTCAGTACGGTCGCTTATTGATACGCTCAATTCGACCTGTGACTGGGACCTACATCATAGCTGTGAAGATAAATTTGCTCTCTGATGGTCGCTTATTGAGATAATCAATTCGATCTGACAGAGATGCGCCATACAACTATTCAATATTCAAAGATGTCTCAGTACGGTCGCTTATTGATACTCTCAATTCGACCTGTGACTGAGACCTACATCATAGTTGTTAAAATAAATTCGCTCTCCGATGGTCGTTTATTGAGATAATCAATTTGATCAGACAGAGATGCGCCATACAGTTATTCAATATTCAAAGATGTCTCAGTACGGTCGCTTATTGATACGCTCAATTCGACCTGTGACTGAGACCTACATCATAGTTGTTCAAATAAATTTGCTCTCCGAAGGTTGCTTATTGAGATAATCAATTCGATCTGACAGAGATGTGCCATACAACTATTCAATATTCAAAGATGTCTCAGTACGGTCGCTTATTGATACGCTCAATTCGACCTGTGACTGAGACCTACATCATAGCCGTTCAAATAAATTCGCTCTCCGAAGGTCGCTTATTGAGATAATCAATTCGATCTGGCAGAGATGTGCCATACAACTATTCAATATTCAAAGATGTCCCGATACGGTCGCTTATTGATATGCTCAATTCGACCTGTGACCGAGACCTACATCATAGCTGGTCAAATAAATTTGACCATACAACACCGTTGCAATCATATCTCTACATTGTCGTTTATCGATTCAACCAATACGACCATACAAAGAGATTACAGAACAAAAACATTTTTTACTAAACTTTTGACAGTTTCTACAGCGAAGACATATTTACACTCTGTCTCATTACAATATAAACAATGAAACTACTTTTCACACTTTGAGCGTACAACATTCAAACTTTCCCCAGGCCCAGATGAAAGTAAGACAGGGAAAGGAATAGCCGCATTAACTATAGTAGAAGGTGCATTCAACAATTCCATAACTCTCGGCATCAAATTATCTATATAAGAAAACTGCGCTAGCTGCAAATCATATTCCATGACGTATTTAGTTGAAGCTGCCAAGATCGACTCACGCTCTATTCTAAATTTCTCTACATCAGCATGCAACATAGCCATAGCGCACAACGTAACATTATCTGCAGTCAACAACGTAGCTTCAGAAAATTCGGACTTCACCTTGCTTAGTTCGTCTTTAAGATCTTTACATCGATCTGCCAGAGATTTTTTCTCCTGTAGCAACGAACCTCTATATTGCTTTGTTATATGCACACTGTGCTCCATCTCCTGCTTCAGACGTTACAACTTCTTATCTACCTCTTTCGAATAATTGATCTCAGCTTCAGCTGCGTCCACCATCCTCTGCGACTCTTTATACTTCACATGGAGTTCCTCGAAAACTTCATTACCTTGCATACATTCCAGTATCAAAGATTGTTTTTCCCGGTCAAGATCGGCGATACGTGTTTTACACTTATTGATGGTTTCATTCAACTTTTGATCTCTCTTGGAACATGCTTCCTCGTGAGTTTTGGCACGGTCACTTTTTCTTTGGCATGAGTCTCGGGCCTCACGCAAATCCCAGTTCAGCTTTTTCAGACGCTCTCACATATGACAGATTTTAGCATCTTGCTTCTTTAAGAGATCATTATTATTTGTTACCACCGACTGATGGGACAACAAATCATTCTTCTACTTTTCAATCGTACTTAACAGATTCAGAACTTGTTGATTTGCAGACATGGTCTTTAACTTTTTTTTCTTCAGAGATTCTTTCCACAGTTCGACTTCATTATTAGCAGTCAATATCTCTGCATCCTTACATGAAAACTCTACAGTCACCGTATTAAGCAGACTCTGCAGTTCCAGCATATTGGATTCCAGCTTCGAATTCGACAAAGTTGTATTTTCAGCTACCAACAAACATTGCTGCAACTTTGCAGACAGTTCCTTATTTAATGTAGATAAGACAGCCAGTTCGTCATGCTCATTGTCTTCAGCCTAGAAGAACAAATTACAAACGACAATACATTTATCAACAGATATTCATTCGAACAAGGCATATCATTCAACAAGACTTATTACAACATCAAGCTATGATACACGAATCAACTACATTATGCAGAGCATAATCATATGCCACAATTTAGTTGGTTTATGATTGAACCCTACTACTACTTGCATCTACTTGCAAAGGTTCATTAAAAATTACGACCTCTTGCGGACGGGTCTTATGTCGTGTGTGAGGTAACAGATCTTTGACCTCCTCCTCCTCAAACTCTTCAGCCCGCATTTTTGAGGTTGAAGCTCCTCCACCCTCATTCCCCCTTGCAAACCACATATTTTTAACCTTATCATTCTCTACTTCCACATCTTTACCACAACTCGAGATATAACGTTTAAATTCATTTTCTACTCTCTCGAGCTCGCCCCCATAAAACGCGATCACATTGGCTATCTGACGTTCGTGATCCATGTTGATAGCACGTTTTCCCCGCTTTTAAGTAATTTTCTTCTTCAAACGCGATTGGGACACTTACAGACGTTTCTGCGTATCTAGTAAACATGCTTCTAACAATGTCACTCTCTTCTCCGAGCTCTGCAGCAACTTATTACACTCCACCTTTTCCCTCTCCAGACATACATTATGGCCATTGCATCACTCCAGTTCGTCGCAAACATGCCTCAGATCGATTTCTAATTGTGCCTGGATCTTTTTATCTTCCTTTTTTATGTTGAAGAAAAGGATCCTCATTGCTCTTTGCCTCTAAAAAAGTCAAGCTCATCAGGCAATGGACCTACACCACCCCATATGATGGATACTCTAGCCCAAGTTGGGCATCTTTGTGTCTCTATACTATGATGATTATGCGCTTCTTGCGCTAAGAATTTTAACCGAGCTGGGTCCGGCACTATGCCTCTCTCAGTTAACAGTTCTAAATAGGCCTCCTTCAATCCCCGCTCACTATCAACTTCGGCCTCAAAATAGAGCGTTAAAGATAATAATGACCTTTGACACTCTAACTTATCACTCTCATCTACGAACCGCTTATCCTTAAGGGATTTTTGGAGTAAAGCGAGCCTATCGCCCTCTTTTTGCAAAACCTCATCCCTCTCAATTTTTATCTTTCCATATCTACATTGAAGCTCGAATAACTCCTTAAAGGTGTTATCAAAATTTGACTTATGAAGACGTATCTCATATTCAAGTTTATTGTGTGCCTGTTGAGTACGATTGATGGAATCCCTCGCTCAACTCAAGGCCTTCTCCATCTCGATCACTTTCCCCCTCAAACGAACTACCTCCTACATACACATTATACATTCACCATCAAAACATACATCAATAGTAGCTACAAAAAAATTCAAAGTCTCGACAAAAACAGTTCCATCACAAGTACAAAGGATAAAATTCGACCAAGTCTCAAAACTATGATACAACTACAGAATCAAGAATTAGCTCCTTCTACCACCTCGGTCTTATCATCAGTAGCTGGAGGAGCCGGGATCTGCTCAGCGACTGGAGAGGAATCATCCCCTGGGAAGATGATTTTACTATTCTTCCCTGCAAGAGCAAGATCGACATCCTCTCTGTTCAAACCCCAGAAGTAGAAGGCTTGAATCAACTTATTGCGGGAAGCCACCACAATGTCGACAACCTTCTTGGCCTCTTCTTCAACCTCTTTCTTTGCAGCGGCAGCTTCCTTCTCGAACTGATCTTTCTGCAGAGCCTTCCCCTTCTCGAATTTCTCCCACTGTAGAACCTTATCCTTCTCAACTGTTCTCGCAGAGAAGCTTTCTCTGCATCATGTTGCCGAGCAAGTTCATCACGATCCGCAGAAGCTAACTTCAACACCTCTGCGACCGACTTCCAAGCAACAGAAAACTGCACCACAAATACAGCAAAACAGTATAACAAGATCGAATCATTACTAATTTTTTTATTTTTTTAATCAGATAACATATTGCATACCTGCGAGATACTGGATCGAATTTGAGTATCTAGGCGGATGGGATCACGCTTAGCCAAATCCAACGCCTCTTGCTCCACGGCTTCATGGTTGACCCCCTTTGAAGAAGCCCGAATATTTTTACCAGATTCTTTTTTCTACTTCTTCAGAGGATGAGCCATATTTACATCAGCATCCACCCCCTCAGTCCCCACCGGCGGTATTTGCACAGGAGCTATTTGTTCAGAAGGGGGCACCATCTTTTTTACTCTAGGTCGCCGAACTAAGGAGCTCAAAGTACCCGCAGCACAGACAGGAATCTCCATAACATCAGCATAAGCAGAGCCAAAAGTAGCCATAGCTCAATTTTGATGAGCTCGCTGCACTTTTTCAATTACAGAGTTCAATCTCTTCTCTTTGCGAATACCTAGTTCTCCAAGAACTTTGTTCAGTTCGTTTCCTTCTCGACTAACAATGTCGAACAAACTTGACGTATCAGCAACAACTTTTGGATTAGGCCCTGCCAAAATAGCAGCAAACTATGTTAGCAGCTCGCAATAAGTTAAAAGACAAACTACAGGCAGAATGAAGATACTTACTCTCGTTAAAATTCTTATATATCAGCTCGAGCGCTGGTTCTCCAGGCACTTGCATACAATTACCCCTCACCATCAGAAGATGGTTGCACTAGGGTCTCCCAGAAGATTCAAAATCAAAGAATTTCGGCCTTGCCGAATCACTAAACAAGTATCCGCTCTTTCGATCTTTTACATATTTAAACTTATAGTATTTCAAGACATCGTCCGCAACGAACTGTCTCGCAATACCGCCATCTCTCCACTTCTAATTAAGGGATTCAGGGACCCTCATCATCTCAAAGACATTACCATTTAATTGACCAGGGTAACTCTTTAAAGCATTCATTACCCCCTTTTGGAAAGAGGTTAGGGGAATACTCAACCCATATACGACCTGGCTTTAATAACTGAGGAATCCTTCCTCTACGACCTCTGCGCCAATTCCATTATAATAAGCGATATCTATATTATTTCCTATATCCATACTTCTCTTCTACTGATCCAGAGAAGGCACCTGATAATGCTCTATATTACCACCCGGTCTCACCATAGTTTTAAACCACAACCCTGCATTCATCACATAGTGCCCAATTCTCTGTCTAAACTCTTTTTATACTGTAAAAATTTCTTCGCTACGTCTACATTCTCGGGATACCTATAAAATTGCTCAGTTTCATTCTCCACATGCATTCCCACATCTCTCTCAGATGAAACAACCAGATTATCAGCAGTTACAGTACCAATTGCCTCCGAATCATCAATAGTCCTATCAGACGATGATGATTCCTCACTACTGGTAGATACAACAAATTTATTAATGGGTTTCGGGTTTTTTGAGCGCATCTACCACACATACAGAAAAAATTTGTTAAGAGTTTTTTTAATCAAATAGGCCTCCTCCCTCAGCCGTACCCAACACATTATTAATCTACCCAGAAGTTCAAACATGCAAACTACCTGTTCCAAGAAACTAATACAATAGCAGAAAAGATGGAAGCAGAGATACTAACCTGTACTAGGTGAGCAACAGTCGTCGACTCCGGTCACCGCTCGCACCTCAGGCGACAAAACTTTGTTCTTCTTAGCAAGATCACACAACACTGGAGGACTGCGTTCAAAATTTGAAGATTTTCTTTCTCTAGAAATGCTTCTTCCTCTGTCTGTAACTGATTGTGGTTTAAGAGAAGACGAAAGAAATTTTTTTATATTATCCCTCGGTTTCTGAAATGACGGCTCCTCGGGATACGTGTCCACATTATCTCTCCTAGCAGGCACGTCTTTTTGTTTGCCCTCATAATGATTTTTGGAGTAACGTGTTCTGTTATCACGTCTATCTCTCTCCTCTGCCATTATTAAGACTCACTGCCCAAGAAGATTTATACATATCTTACAACATGATTACTTACAACAACAACCTTCTACGGCTGCACGATCATGCTATGCTTTTTATAGCATGGTTCCAGTTCAAAAACCTAAGAATAGCTATTACAGCTGTCACTTACCTTAATTTTGGTCTGACAGAAGCTGAAAATTGGCAACAAATTCTGCTTCAGCTATATTCCAGTCAAAAATTATCATAGATACAGAAAGCAATGACAAGACGACCTCAACACAAACAAATCATTTTATTATGATCAATCATCCGACCTTACATATAATGACAAAACGGATAATTATCTGTACCACACAGAATGATTTCTCTATCAGCAGCTTTCACATCCTCTTTAGCAAATTTATCCAGCACAATTTATCGAACTAATAAGAGGTTCCAACAAAGTTCCACCGATGATAACAAGCTTTCAATTTGACTATGATGATACTCTCACAACAAGGCAACAATTACATATCACGATCTACACAGTTCCAATCAACAATATTTCGAACATATTTTTGTCCTAAGTCATTCTTGACTAGCTCGATACCGGTTCATTCAAGCAATTTTCAAACACTTACATGACAAGATCAGGAAGTTTGAATTTATTATTCAAGAAAAACAATTTATAAGGATGAATACTTCAGACAGTTCGAAAATCACGATTACAAGTTCTACATACAATTTTTTCTTTTAGAAAGAATAGCCTACGGTGCAGATGACAGTGCAGCACTTGAGAATAAACAATGGCGAGCCCAACAGAAAAACTCAAGGCCCAAGACGAGGAACTAGAGGGAGGTAGAGGACAAAGTTAATCCCACCCCTCCTCCATATCCCCCACCTCCACTGCCGACGAAAGACCTCCTCCACCATTACAATACCCAATCTTTTACAGGGTATCGACAATACTTAATAGAGGATACCCCAGCCTTCTCATCCTCTGCCGCCACCACACCTCTGCAAGCATCCGAAGACAGGACCGACAGTGAGCAGCAAATAAAACCATATAATGGAAGTGCCACATTTGATGATAGTCATCCTCTGCCTCCTCTACTTCTTCCCACGACATCCCATGAAAAGTTAGAAAAACAGGGATTGGAGTTGGCAGAGAAAGATTTTGGTTCCCAAAGTAGCGGGTTTGCAGAATCATCATCTTCTTTTGAACTCTCTCCTCGTACGTCTGACGACGAGTAATCACCATCGCTATTGCTTATACAAATCCAGACGACTGACAAGTTCATCCAGGATGAACAGTGATAGTAACTATTCACCATTTTTTATAGTCACAACATTTAATTCCATGCCACCACTTCCAATACAGCTTTATCACAAACACACATCTCAAGCAGCATTTTTGGGGACCCAACAGTCAAAACAAATATTTCCCTTGATACTTAGGAAGCCATCAATGCAACATTAAAAATGACTAAACTTCTCAACCAACACCACTCGCTACACACGTTTCTCCTGCTATGGACTGAGAGGGGGCAGTTGGGAGAGCTTATTTATAATCCTCATACTGAGTCTGATATTCGAGTTCATATAGGTCGAAGTTAACACACGGGTAACTAGCCAAGGGCTGAAGGCAAGCAGTTCACAATACAGACTTCTTCATCTACAATTCGAGAAGGTCGAAGCATCCAATAAGCATCGCACTACAGAAAATACTCAGATGTCTCTCAACAGTTCGAATACATGCGAACACTGTTGGAGATCGTACCTTCATCACAGTTCGGAGATATCAAAACATCTTGTGACTTTGCGCTACAAAATATACTCCTTACTTATCAACAGGTCGTATGCACGCGAAGATCATAAGAGCTCGTATCTTCCCAGCGGTCTGAAGTTAGAACTAAAGAAAATATCCATTACAGATCAACAAATATCAAGACGTTACAGAAGACCATCATAAAGACTCATCAAAACCTGATATTGTAACGTTCCTTATCAATGTAACCAACAGTCATATTATAAGACCTATAAAAGGAAACCTGGAGATCAGGATCCAGGACGGCTATTATTACCTACAGAACTCTGAGAGAAGATCATCCTTACCAAAACTTAGATATTCTACCTCTTTCTCTCTTTGTAATAGCTAGCATCTAAATAAAGACTATACTTTTAGAAGTCCTCCCATGGTTTTTTAATTCCTACTAGAGGACTATGACAGGGAACCCACTTTCCTCCTTTTTGTTTATCATCCTTATGGAGGGACTTTCGAGAGCGCTGAGTATGAAAGAGTTGGAAAATAAGATCTATGGTATAGAAGCGTCCAAAAGGGCCCATTGTCTCCCATCTTCTCTTTGCAGATGACTGCCTCATTTTCTGCTGTGCTGACCTGGCAGAAGCACACGAGCTCAAGAACATTCTTAGTAGCTTCTGTGAAGTGACTGGGCAACAAATAAAAATTTCCAAGTATGGTGTATTTTTCAGTAAGAACCTTCCCCATAGACTCTACCGACTCATAGCTCGTCTCCTTAAAGTCAAGGTCATGAAGCTAGATGAACGATACCTTAGAGCCCCTCTTTTTTCAATAGATCTAAATCTCAGACGCTCCAGGGGATAGAGGATATGATTTTAAACCGTTTGTAAACCTGGAGAGGTAAGCCCTTATCTAAGGCAGGTAGAACGATTATGATCAAATCTGTCACCTCGGCTATCCCTTCTTATCAAATGTCGTGTTTTGCCCTCCTTAAAGAAAGATGCAAAAACATTAATGCCCTCCAACGAGATTTTTGGTGGGGGAAACGGGAGGAGAAGAGAAAATTATTGCACCTCAAGAAATAAAAGGAAGTATACTGTCCTAAATGGGAGGGTGGTCTGGGGATACGAGAGGCGGGTGCCACAAATACAATACACTTGTCCAAACTCGTCTGGAGACTACATCAGAATCGACATAATCTTTGGGGCAAAGTCCTAAAAGCAAAATATTTCCCCAATTGAGACATACTTCAGGCAAAGAAGAAAACTGATGCCTCCTGGACGTGGAGAAGTATCCAATCCATTATTGGCATGGTAAAAAATAATTCTTGCTGGCAAGTTAAATCTGAGAGCCAAATCAACTTTTGGGATTATAATTGGATACCCACGGATATTGAGGGGAAACTGATTCTGAGGACTGACCTTCAGGAAAATGTTAGACCCTAGTCTATGGGTCATTTCATCGACCCAATTTTGAAAATGTGGCGGTTTGAGGAATTACATAAGTGGTGTGATGAAACCTCAATCGAGCATATTTCCCGCATCTTTATCCCCACGATAGGGGGTCCAGATGAACTTAAATGGTGTCCTTCCAAGGATGGGAAGTTCATCATTAATTCTTCTTATCGAGTACTCATGTTTGGCCCCAAGCTGGAAAATCTGAATTGGCCCCCTAGACATCTGTTGAAGCTCTGGAAAAATAAGGCAACTCCTAGGGCCTAAATGTTCGACTGGAAATGCCTCCGGGACATGGTTCCTTATCGAACACAGCTTGCAGGGCACATGAATTTATAGGATATTTCTTGCCCCTTGTACTCTTTCCCTTTTAAAAGCTTGCACCAACTCCTTCTTGAATTCCCTTTTACGAGGGCAGTCTGGCTTGGCACGAAGTTTGAAGGTCTGCTCCATCAATTTGCATATTTGTCTGTTAATAAATGGATCTCCTGGTAGATAAAGCCACCTCACGATTGGCCAATTGATTGTAAATGTAGTGACCCATAATTTATTATTATTATATATTAGTATATTAGTATAATATTTATTTTTTGCATATTCCTATCCTTTTTAGCATCTGCATTCATTTCGCATATTCCTTTCTATCCATTCTGCATCCATTTTATTCCTTTTGGGCAGGTTTTGGAGTTAGATTCATTTTCGGTGTTTTCGGTGGTTCGGTGGTTTTTGGGAGGAGGTGGTTGTGTTTTGTGTTTGGGAACCCATGGTCAGGTTAGTGTTGTTGGTGTTGTTGTTGTTATGGTGTTTGGGAGTGAATTGTTCTGTAATCGGGTGTTCGTATTGTTTGGGGATCTTTTAGGATTTTCCAGTAGTCGTTCGAACGAGATTCATCTTCGTTCGAACGAGTCGACTGATCTCCTGGAATTTGGCCCAAGATCTCCTAGTCGTTCGAACGACTTCTGTATCCTTTTGAAGACTTCCTTGTCCATTCGCATGAACCTTTTTCGTTCGAACGACAGAGGCACTTTCCTATAATTTTTCCTTGAAATCCTTCTTCGTTCGAACGACTTTCATCTTTGTTCGAACGAGTCTGCGGTTGTTTTGTTCCTCTTGGGGTTATTTTCATTTCATTCCTCTCTCTCACTCTCTCTCAAATCAATCATCTTCCCCATATTCTAATTCAATCCATTCCCTCGCTCGCCGATTCTTCGCAGTGATTATCGCCCTTATCCTTGGTGAGTAATTTCCTATTCCTTTTTTGTTCTTTTCTTCCGATTAGGCTTTGGGTTGATTTCTAGGGTCAGGCTTATTGATTGGTTTCTTGGTTTTGTTTGTTTAATTGTTGTTGTGATTGTCTGCTATAGCTTGTCCTGTGTTTCGTTAGCTGCATCGCTGATTCTGGGTTTTGGAATTCTGGTTTTAGTTTTGTTAGAACTCGGGATTATTATCAGGCGAGTTTCCCATTTATTTATAAATTCCTCTACTAGTTAATAAATGTTGATTAGAGTAGTACTCTGTATAGAGAGGTGCATGTGATTAGTTAGGGATTGTTATCATATTATTTCTCTGTATAATTGTTAACTTATTTAGTTAGTCATTCTGTGACTTGGTTACTATAGTTTGTATTGGCGTTGGGTTTTGTTAGAAGCTGTTAGTGTGGTATTTATAGTAGCTGTATTTCTTGTTGCTGGTTTGAGTCTTCTAGAGACTGATGTTGATTAGTCGTTGTGGCGATTAAGTTGTAGTTTCATCTAAGTTTAGATGGTGTGACTGAGTCACTGTTTGCATTTGGGTTAGGATTGTTTGCCACACTCTTGTGCAGGTGGTCGTCCTATGTTTGTTGCCGGGTTTACGGCTATTGTATTTTTGATCCTTGGGATCTGTTGCATCTTTTTAATCATGCAAAACTCTTTTAACTTAATGAGATCGGATACATAACAAAGCTCTACATCGGTTGACCTCCGATAGGATCGCAGGAGTCCTACATCAGGTTAAAATAGTAGGTGAAGAACTGGTTATGAACACTATCATACCTTATATACCCATCCAGGAGTGTGGGAATGTATGAGACAGTATGAATCTGGTGCTAGACTTATCCTTGAGGTTGAAATTCCTTGGAATAAAATACAGTTCGGATGCTGGCTCCGTGGGTTGAAAAGCCCAGAACACTTTGATCAAGTGAGTATCCACTAGCTTGGTCGAGCTTGACAAAAATCGTACCCATTGTATCCCCTTAACAAATCTCTTTAAGTCAAACATGCTAGAGGTTGATCAACCAATATTATAATAGGATTGTAACACATTTTAAAGCATCAAATCATTCAACATTAGGGCCTTAGTTCATCATTTGCATCAGTCAACATTAGGGATAATTGTGGGATTATCCCAGTTCATCATATCATATCATATCATTAACTTATCATTACATCATCTCCACATGTTATAATTTCCCTCTTCTCTTAAATTTCTTATCCTAACTCTGGTTACTTATATATGCCATTCTTCCGTTCTTATTACTCTATTACCTGGATCATGATCGCTTATTTTGCTATTCATTTACTTTAAACTCATTCTATCTTATTCACTTCATCCTCTTTATCTGTACTTGTTTACTAGTATGTTATTTAGCTTTGTTGGGTTTTAGTGAGCCGTGGTTTTACTCACTCTCGCATTGTTTCTCCCTTTCAGAGGTTGAGTAGCTTGAGTTACTGAGAGCTTCTGCTGTGTTTGGAGCAGTTACCGCTGCTGATCTGTTTTAGTTTAAACTTTTTGTATGTGATCTTAGCATGTGTAGCTGTACTTTATTTGAGATTTTGTTCACTATTTTCAGTATGATATGTATATATATCTTTTGCTTCCGCGCTATTATTTTCTTTCTTTACTCTGATGATTATTGCTTAAAGTGAATAACTGAGCTTGATTCTTGTCTTTGGCTTGATTATTTGTGGGGTGAATCAATGGATTCCCCGACCTGCACAACTTCGAATATAGTAATTGGTCAAGCTACCGATTATTAGATTTTGGGGCATGACATTAAACTTTGGACCATTGTGACACTTACTATTTCCTGGATGATTTGGAAGGCTAGATGTGAAATTGTTTTTCAAAATAAATCCCAAAATCCCTTACAAATTTCAACAGCCATATTTAGAAAATCATTTTAAATGAACCGAGTAGACATTTGGAGAGGTCTAATATCAAGGTCCTTTGGAGTATCCCGACCTCTGGTTGGGAGAAAATTAATGTTGATGCTTTATTTAGTAAATATAAAATATTCAATGGTATTGGCTTAGTACTTCAAAATGATAGTAATGAATTTGGTGCATCCCGAGGTTCAAACTGCAGATTTGCAACCATTGAAGAAGGCAAAGCATTAGCGGTGTTGGGAGGAGTCCTCTTGGCCAAGGAGAGAGGTATAAAGAAGGTCGTCATTGAAACGGATGCAGAAGCAATCAACTCCTTTTGATGGAATGGAAGTGCAGCAGTTTCGTGGATAACCAAAGCAATCCTACAGGATAACTTGGCTCTATTTTGTTAATATCTGTATTATGTATGTCCCGTGTAGTGCAAATTCAGTATCCCATGAGATTGCTACTAAGCCTATGGTTGATAATTTTAGTATGACATGGTGTGGCTCTCCCCCATGGTGGCTTCAGGATGCCCTTAAGGTAGACAAGACCACTTTTGTATTGAATCCTAGTATAGAATAAATCTACAGTTTACCGATAATAAAAGAAGAAGAAGTGAAATATGGTTTTGTGAATATGTACCCTAATTTAAGCAACATAAATATAATGCATCTATTAAAAATTCCAGGTCTAACACTTGTTAAATGTAGACATGGAGGTGGTAAGAGCGATGCATGTAGTGAAATTGTGATTATGTAGCCTAATTGAAGCAACATAAATATAAGGTCTTGTTTAATACAAAATGAACAAATTTTTTCCCCAAATAATTGATATAACGTCATTGCCATGAATATCATAGGGGATGTTTGGATACTTAAAATTTTGGGCAAGCCAAGTATTAACCTAGCTGGCCTATCCTGGATATGTATAAACCTGAACTAGTTCAGTTTAATATACTGTTTGGTCATTTTTACCTGTTATCTTGGTTCTGACTTGTATGTTGTTTGGATACTTGTATCGTAAACCAGTTCTTATAATTTTTTATTTTTTTTAATAAAATACTCAAATTAAATTTATTAAAAACATCAATACATGTACTCAAAAATATAACAAAACAGTCATTAATACATGCAAGTGATTGTAATATTACTTATTGCATTAATATTCAAATTGTTTCCACTAAAGCCAAATATCTGTTATTCACCTTCTTCACTTTCTTCACTTTGCTCGTCATTCCACATTGCATTAAAAATTGCTTCTCTAAATTGAATTGTAATTTCTCGTTGTGTCATTCGCGAAGTACCCCTTGTTCCTTGCATTTGCACTTGATTTTTTTCATCTTCATCTTCACTATCATCTTCTTCCATTTTACTGAATAGCTGATCATTCTTGTTCTCCCTTCTTATGTGGTTATGTATGATACAACATGCAATAACAATCTTCACATGTGCTTCAAATGGGTAAGGAGGAGAAATTCTCAATATAGCAAAACGGGATTTCAATATGCCAAAAATGCATTCTATGACATTTCTGGCCGATGATTGTCGGTAATTGTATAACTCCTTTGCATTTCTTGGATTATCACCGCCCGCGAATTTGCTTAAATGATATCTAACACCACGAAATAGAGCAAGAAAACCTTGTATATTTGCAGAACCTGCATCGACGAGATAAAATTTCAATATATATATAAAAATAAATTTAGCATATATTCGAATTTAATTTGATCCTACTAGCACGCTTAATAACTTATACCTTCAGGGATTTGAAGCTTATCCTCTCTTGTCAAAGCTGACTGTAATACACGTGAGTATGAAGCCGAACCTTCCCAGCCCGCCAAAACATACTAAAATTGCAAATCGAATGAACATGCGGTTAAAACATTTTACGTAATGCTCCCTTTTCGATTGCGAAAAGCTCCCTGATCATCAGCTTTTATAAGCGCTGGGATGTGCGTGCCATTTATTGCCCTCACACAATCTTTATAAAAATTTCATAAAATGTTAGAGTACGAAATTAAAAAAGAAACTCAAATCTTTATTAAAATTATAACCTTAAAATATGGAAAAAATCTTGGATCATTTAAGATCTCCTTTGGAGTATTAGGCTTTGCACGCTGCAAGAATTTTGGTGCAAGAGAAACAACAACATCCAAAACAGTGTTGAAGTGGCGATTAACAGTTTCTCCGGAATGTTGATATCGTTCTTGAACTATTCTGCTACATTCGTCGTGACCAATAGTATATAAGAACATTCCTACTTGCTCATCAACACTAACTCCCCTCGTATCACGCAAGGAGCCTTCCGTTGTTAAAATATCACACAACTTTTTAAAAGCAAGTTTATCCATACGAAGGTTTTCATACATCCGAACAGGATTACCGTCTACTAATTCAGCAATGTATTCGTTACCAGTTAATTTTGAGTTGCGACAGGTTTTGATACACCCGAACAGGATTACCGTTTACTAATGCAGTTGCAGCCAGTACAATCATATCTTCTTCATCAGAATCATAGTCGCCCATCGTACTTTACTTCCTGCACTTCGTATAAATTAATATTAAAAAAATGTAAATAACCACAAAATTAGAAAATATTACCAATTTATTATGCAATACTACATTTAAGTTTAAATGAACTTACAAATCAATGATGAAAGATCTTATTTAAATAATAACTAAATAAACAAAAAATAATTTTAGAGGTTGAAATTCTAATTATCTTTCTTAGGATTTATATTCCACATCAACCACGTCTTTCGTTTATTTTCGGCTAGATTCAGAAACATTCTCGTTTTTTCTTCATCCTCAAGAAAATCGCAAGCTTTTAGGTAATCACCCTCTAGTAAACTAAAAATAGCGTTAAGCACTTCAATGACATTTGGTTTCTTTTCATTCTCCGATTTCCTATTTTTCATTCCATCGACTGCGGATGCAATTGATTTCAAAACATCAATCATGCTTTCACCAGTACTTATTTTCCCTTTTTTGATATCTTCAACAGTTGAAGTTGTTTATAGCAATTTGCATTTTTTCTTTTTCTTGGTTTTTTCTACTTCATTATTTACAAGAGGCGAGTTATCTTCGACGACTGTATTTGAAGAATCTTGAACTTGAGTTATGTTAACATCGCTCAAATTTTTAGACTTTAGATCTTTAGCCGAACGAGCGTATTATCCTGTTACTGTTGATTTTCCACAAATCTCATCAAGATCGTGGTAGTTCGGCATTGTTTTAGTTCGCATAGGTTTAACTTCAGGATGCTCCTGCATGTGGTCGTGTATAAATTAGTAGCTTATTTTAAATAGTAAATTATTAAAATTATAAAGTTACACACCTTTAGATACTCATCCCAAATGTAACTATCAGCTGTCACCATATGTTTCTCATCATCCCATCCAAATCCACTTTGGTCTAGGAGAGCCTTCAAAATTGTGTAAATATTTCTTAACTTCTTATGTCGATTTTTCAGAACCTCCTTATCATCATTCATATTTTTATACTTTTCGTTTATTTTTTTTTTCATGTTAGCCCACGCAATCTTCGTAAACAACTTTTCATTTCTTTGTCCCGTACGTACTTGTTCTAACATGAGATCCAAAAAGTAACGATCCATCGGCAGGGTCCACTCAGTTCTACCGCGAATATTGCTGGAAGTTCCCGCATTATCCATAGGTGGGTCTACAATTATTAATCAAAGTTAAATTTTAGATTACATAAAAAAATATATCATGTTGTTGGTGGTTTAGTCCATCTTCACAAGATGGATGAAAAAAATTCACAGTGAAATCCATAAATCACAATTCACAAGATGGACAACAAGATGTTAAAATTGCTTATGGTATGAAGAATGGTAAACACTGTACAAATGACAAGGAGTTAAAGGATGCGATGCAGGTGTCAAGGATCATCTTTTAAGGATCCTTGTGACATTGCTCCCTTTTTAAAGACGTAAATCAATGCGTTTGATTTAGAACGATGACTATGACCGACAAGAGCGTAACGTAGCGCTTTTCCATATAGGGGCAGGATCTAAGTTGTCTCAGAAGGATCCTTAAAAAAATACAACTCGCTTTGAGTTAGTCCTTAGTAGGGAGTTTTCTTATACGCTTTTTCTTGATGCCTCTCTCGCTTTTTTGGAGTTAAGAAACTCCCACGCCTTTTCACAGAAAAGAAATTAAGTCTGAACTCCTAAACTACTAAAGCCTTCTGCGTTTTTGAAAGGCTTCCTAACTCTAACCTCTAACTTGCACCCCCAGCTACTTAAAGCCTAACTTCCTCGTTCTTACACACGCCTCTTTTCTTTAATGCTCTTTCATTGTTAGCTCTAAGGATCCTTGCTTCTAAGCTACATTTTACCACTTTCCTTTAATCCTTCTATGGATCCTAGTGCGCTCTTCTTCCATCCTCTAGTAATGCTCCCTATTCTCATGACTAGACCCAGACACAACGTAGTTTAGAAAGAAAATGCTTAGATTTCATGTGTTGAGTGTGTTTTTGAAGCTAGTTTGAGCTTTCCCACAGGCTTTAGTCGCGCTAAAAAAATAGGTGCCTTTGGCGCATAAGCTTCGTGATGTTAGAAGCTATTTGTCTTCCCCTAACTGCTTGAGCCAGGGAGTTATATGTCTTCCCCTAACTGCTTGAGCCAGCTTTCTTTTAACAAAGCTCGTAGTATATTTTAGAGGACGCTAGTAAAGTCAGTAGTCGCCCTCGGTGTTAAGCCTAAAAAAAGAAATGGTCTTCTAAAACTACGCTAGGCTGAGCTACCAACACCTCTAAACTACTAAGGATCCTGTTAGACTTTTAATCTGGTTGTGTTTTTTTTAGTGCGCGAATGAGTACGTTGCTCTAAGTCTATTGTTTGCAGGATTTTGCAGCACCAAGAAAGTCACCTACTACCCCAGTAAGGAGATTGGAAGTTTAAGCGGTTTAGAGGGGCATCCCCGGGCGAGTAGTTAGAGACAGATCCCTTATCCTATAGCTATAACGATCAGTTTCTTTGAGATTGAGGAAGTCTCTCAGTACGCAACTTGAATGTCCACACGCCCAAAAGGGTTGCCTCGATGGGGGCAAGCCAGTATACATATAGATGTTCTTTGCTTATATGTTCGCCTCGAGCAAATGCCCACCCCATGACAGCAGCAGGGTTCATGCATCCACTAGTTAGATCAGACCCCAATTTATGAAGAGCATGCTTGGAAACACTAGAGATCCATATTTTCATGAAGAAACTGTTAGGGCTGTTCTTAGCTAACCCAAGGGAGATACTAATAATTACGAATGTGAGAAGTCCTTCTGTCAATGCACCATGATGAAGGCCAACATTCAGACGAGGTCCATGGCCTACTTCCGGAAAGGTCTGAAGAATGAGCTTAACTCCAGTAATGGAACCGAGTACCTGAGCAGGGATTCTGATACAAACAGTAAAGATAAACCCACTAAAGCTCCCAGAGATTACAGGTGACAACAACGTAAGAGGATTATAAGAACCACCTTTACTAATCTTACTCAACCATGCAAACACAAACATACTAAAAATTAAGAGACACCCCTTTATTATTTCTTCTCTGGGTTGAGATCCCAACCCCATAAAATTGTATACAAAGAGCTTAATTAGAGCTCCATACCCACATGAAGGAGATGATGAAATCTGATCGAGACTCTATAGCGCACATTAGACTAAACATTTCATATTGATCGAGATTATAGAAAACAAGCACAACCCAATTCAATTCAATCTTACTGATGATAACTATATCAACAATAATCGATACATCTAGGGTTTCATACTGATTGGAGATAACAATCAAAAAGGGGCAAACAGGGCAACATCTAAACACATGATAAAGGGTATTCAAATCGAATTGAAGTAAGGGTTAAGAGATAAAACCTTGAATTCGAGAGTTGACGATTGAGTTGTAGTTGTTTGATTGTTGATAATTAAAACTTGAACTCTAGAGAGAGAAAGAAAAAAAAACTTGATTGGTGATCTGAAGTAGAAGTTTGATTCTCCAAGGTTTCAGTTCGGGAAGAAGGAAAGGTTTGGAGTAGGCGTGTTTTGTGTTTTTTTTTATATTTTTTTTGGAGCTTGGGGAGGAAGAGATTAGAGAAAGAGTAGAGGAGGCCTATCTGTATTTTCTTTGGAGATGAGAGAGAGAGCTTGAATTGGTTAATGGTAAAACAATGATATGAGAGAGAGAGAGAGTGAGATTAGAGGAGAGAAAGAGAGATAGAGAAAGAGAGTAGATGATGCCTATTTGTGTTTGTTCTTTGGAGAACGGCTCTATTATCTGTTCTTTACTTTCGGGATTTTAAAAAGTTAAAAACTAGTTATGTTTCAAAACGAGTAAAAGTTCTTCCGAGAAAAAACTGGTTATTATAATTGGGACACACTAGTTCAAAACAAAACTAAAAAAATTAGTCTCACATGTTGCCAAACATTGGTTTTTTCACCTTATCCAGTTCTGAACCGAACCAACCCAGTTGGGTATCCAAACAGGCCATAGGGAATATATTGTTTCTTAACATTTAGGAGTAGAACCCAATTATCACTCGGTTTTTCAGGATGACTTATAGTTGTTACATCCTTGAGACTTAGAGAAACCGTTGGAAGAAAGAATGTTTATGAAGATATCGAACATATTCAATACTACTGCAAACATCATAGTGCAATGTCTTCCCAAAGCAACTTCTGTATTTTACACAACTTTCTCATTGTACATAACGAAACATTATGCCTTATTTAAGCAGATTTCAAGCAAGAAGAGAAGTGTTTTAACTTGGGATATAAAGCGAAGACAGGGAAGAATGTTGTGGGCAAGAAGAAAAAGAGCATGAGTGAAGAAGGTGAAGGCTTGTTACAGAAATAGATAAATTGGAATGCACAAAATACATTATTCTAAGAAGAAGCACCACCGCCACCGGCTCCAATTTCACTATTGATCTTTTTATCCTCTTTTTCCTTTACTGACAAGAATTGAGATTACTAGGTAGGCTGTTTTGTAACGGAATAAGACTTGCAATTTTCCCTCTCCTGAATTTTCATGAACTCCAATTTATTTCAAATGATATTACACGATCCCAAGGATCAGAGTTACTGGTAGTTATAATGTATAACTGCCAAACCTTTTCAAAATTCTAATTTAAGCATTAAGATGAAGCTCTGGGTGTCTGAGCAGATAAATAAAAAAAGATGAAAGAAAATCTAAACTATGATTTAGACACTGGTGATTTATTTACCAATACAAAACTTGGAAAATATAGTTGACAACTTTTCTTCAGATATGTCTTCTCCACTGATCTGCGCAAGGGCCAGTGCAACATCCCTCAGATAATTGTCCAAAAATCCATAAGCAACTCTTCTTTCATTGTTGACTTAAACCTCATCAGAACTTCTTTTGTCCGAAGTTGCCTCTGATGGTTGTTCCGTGTATCTATCTATAATAATAAAAAAACAGCCCAACCTTTTGCTTGCATCTCAGACGTCCATTCCACCAACGCGTATTGCGAGACGCGCGTTGGATGGCCTCGATTAATTCCATGGTACTTTTGCAAGGAAGAATTGATCTAGGCCGTCCACCCTAATTTGTCAAAGTGAATGGCAAACTTGGGTTTCTCAAATCCTCTTCTTCTCCCTCCATCTTCACAAACCCTAATTTCAATTTCAAAACCCTAATCACAATAATAACAACAACTAAAATCCCTAAATTCACATGCTCAATCTCAACAACAACAACCGAATTCAACATCTCCTTCGGTTCCCCTAAGCTGAAACCCCCGAAACCATGTTCCACCTCAGACTCGCCCTCTAAACCCCACGAGGTTCCGTTTTTCATACCTTGGATTGTTAGAGGGGAAAATGGGAAACTTAAGGTGCAGAATACCCCTCTTGCTCAACTACTACATGATATGGCGAATGCCAAGACTTCTACAAAGACGACCACGGTGAAGAAGAAGAAGAATGCAGGTCCAAGTAAACTGGTTTTGACGTCGGAGCCCAATTATTCAAAAGCGGCCATGAGGTTTTATAATGAGAACTTTAGGGATCCACCGCGTGGTTAAGTAAAGTTCTTGCTACAGCTGGAGGTAAAAATTTAGCTTTTTGGGTAACCATTGATTGAATTATGTTCATTGATAATGCAAAAATATTATGTAATCAACTATATGCTTATGAGAGTTTTCCGTTTTCTTGAATATTGTGATTACCTCATTACAAGTTACAACTGAATAAAAAGGGGATACATTACCAAGACTAAATTACTAATAGATATGCGATTGTAATTTTACCCAAAGCTTGGATAGGGTGATATAGATTCTAGTTCTTTACAATTCTTAGTCTAGGCTGTCTAACTACCACGAAATCACTATCCTATTCAAAACATAAGAGTATCTCCAACAGAAGAGTATGCGATTTCGGTTTACCATACCGGTATTCTAGAATCGCATACTGTTTTCATCCGACAAAGAATTACGGTTTTAAGAGAGAACTTGTGATGGGAGAGAGAGAGAGATGCCATGTGTATTTAAAAAAAAAGCACGCGCTTAATGGTTCAGTACCTAGGTAGGAGAGAGAGATGCCAATTGTATTAAAAAAGTGTTGGGTTCTCAACGGTTCAGCGTCCAGGCGGTATGCGCATACTCCTCCCCAAGTTCAGGTTTAGCATACTTTGTAGGGGTATGGGGGTGATTATGTTGCACCCCATACTCCTGTTGGAAGGGGTTTTGGTAAAAGTATGGGAAAACCTTAATAACATACCATGCGTTGGAGATGTTCTAAGACCCACTTCTCTAGATTATTATACCAAGCAAAGGGTTTACTTTTATGTCACTAAGATGAGTTTTAACCAAAAAAATTCAAAAAACCTGAGAGAAAGTTGCTCAAGCAATAAATTCAGTTCCTACGAGTAAGTGAGAAACTAGCTCATTTGTTTTTTATTGCCTATGAAAGGCCACTGAAATGCAACACCGTGACGTCTTTTTAAATTACCATCGTAAGTACTCCTTTGGTTCTTCCCAACTATGTAATTTTGCAAGCCTCAGACAACATATGTTAGTGGTCCTGGCCGTAGTTTTTTCAAAGGACTGCCTAACCAATACTAATGCCTATTTAGTTCTAGATCAAATTTAATTTTAAATGGAGTAAAAAAAATGGATAAGTTAAATTGAACTCGCCAACTAAACGAACAAGATGTTTGTGCCGGAGACAATTTATGATTGTAAGCTCTGCAAAGAAATCATCTTTACCCTGGGTATATTCTCCCTTGAGAATTTCTTCACAGCTATCTCCATATTATTTTCTTCCCAACTTCATCTTCTCATCAAAGTTATTAGTTGCCCTTCTCAGATCCTTAAACCTAAAATCCCTTGGTGTTCTTGGCAAAATCTTCAATACACCCATTATCCTTGGGTCATTAACGGGTCTTCTCTTATGCAAAAAATAATAGAACCCAACTGCAGTAACTATCAACAATGCTAATCCAGGAATACCAACACCGCACCAAGACCAATCTTCAACAAAGTTTTGTCATTCTCTTCTGGAAGTTTTTCTACTGTTAGGTTCCATTTCAACACACAATTCAGCTGAGTCAGATTCCCCGTCGAAGCAGTGAACCCGAAATATGAATGTTGAGTTAAGTACCACCCAATGTTCAAACTCTCATTTAACAATGGGTATTTGGGCCTGAGTTGACCTTGTACTGTCATGTAAACTTTGATGACCTTCTGCGTGCCATTATATTCGATCCAAACCGTGTAAATTGTGGCATTTACAGGAGCAATTTCTATTACCTTGACTAGCTAATGAGATGACCTTGTTAGATTTGATGCTGTTAATGTTCAGACCCATGTGGTTGTCATCTGGATCAAACTCCTGCTTGACTGTATCAAGCTCAATAACGATCAAATTGTTTCTCCAGTTTCCATCTGTGGAGACATTGGTCAATCCCAGATATTGACCATAGCTTTGAGCTGGAATATCTAAGTCAGGAGCGATGATGAATGCCAATCCTTCACCTGGAGTAGTATTGATGTGACGATAGATGTTAACGTCAAAGGAAGTATTGAAGGAAGCAATCTTTCCAGCAGTAGAATTAACGTCTCCTTCCCATAGTTTGAATGGTGTTTTGTAAACTACTCATACAGACTTGTTTTGGAAACGCTCTAAAGTGCTTGAAGTATCTAGGGTGATTTGAAGGGCTCCTGTACCAGGAGCTGCGTTTCCAGTAAACTATAGTGTACCTGGATATAAACCCTATTGGTGTTTTGGCTATGGTTATAGTCAGGAAAAGCAAAAGAAAGATTATGACCATCTTTCGCGAACCTATAAAGAAAGAATAAATGGAGAGACAGAGACCAGAAATTTTAATATCAAAATGTTTGAATTATGGATTTCTCTATATTTAGAATTTATTTTAGAGATGAAGCATAACGAGAAACAATGGGATGATGATTTCTAGGCTAGAGAGAGAGAAAACAGTTTTTAGTCCGCCTTCTTATCAATTGGACCACTACATAATTATTCTTTAATTTTAGTTGTTTTGCTAAATAGATATTCTTAAGGAGTTTTACTAAGTCAATTAGTCAAACTTGAAACAAAATACAGAAACTTCATAATTGTCGACTGTTTCCAAAATAAATCAAGTACATCTTTACTAAGATGTACAATGAGGGACCAAGTCCTTGGTGAAAGTTTCAGCAGAAATCTCTCTTGTCCACCATAACTCGGACGAGACAGCTAAAAACCCCTCACTAGACTTTTATGGCATAAGGATGGCACTTTGGAATTCTACATCTTAAAGGTCTTTGAAAGGCCATCAGAGGTACATCTTTGTTTTATATAACTCGATAGGTTTAGACACATTTTCTAGCTTTAAAAATATCATATGCACATGTGTATCAATGGTGTTGCCATTATGGTTCAACAACTTTTCATAAAGACTGCTTAAAAAACACTACAACATACTTGGATTTAGAGCAAGCTTATCTATAATAATAAAAAAACAGCCCAACTTTTTGCTTTGGTTTCACACGTCCATTCCACCGATGCGTATGACGAGGCGTGCTTTCAATGGCCTCGATTATTTCCATGGTACATAATCTGGGTCGTCCAACCCTAAGTTGCCCAATTGGATGGCAGTTTTGGGTTTTAAACTCCTTATCTTTCAAAATCCTTCTCTATACAAATCCTTCTCAATCACTGCTCCCTATTATTTGTTCTACATATCAAACCTAAATCAATTCCTAGAAAATGTATGATTTCTTGCTTTGTTTTTTAATTATTTCATATGAATCCCTTGTGCTAAGTAGTAATCAAATAAAACTTTGATTGATTGAGGAAAAAATTGTACTTTTAATGCTTATGCAGTTCGCAGGAGTTTTGTAGTATAGGTGATGATTCTTGTCTTATTCTTTGGGATGCACGATCTGGTACTAATCCCGCAGTAAAGGTGAGCTTTCTTCCACTGTGATAACTGATAACTACTCATCATTTTTCTTTCCAGTTGGAAGAATGTACACTAAGTATGATTGCACCATCTTGAAAAAGTAAATATTACTAGGTCCTCATTTGTGCCTTTATCGAAGATTTGAACTTCATAACATTGATACTGAGTCACTGAGTTACTGAACTTATCCCTAAGGGATTGACACGTCTAAAATACAGGGTGCTAAGACACCCATGTAATATCTTATCCTTATTAGAAGTCAAAGCTACAAAGGGTTATTAGGACATCCATGTAGCATCTTCACATAGTTTTTTTCGGTGAATGTGATGTCTTATCATTGGAGAAACTAATTTCTGACAAACCACAGATGCTGGAATAGACGATGGCAATAAGTATAAAACTAAACGAACAGTTTTTGTTGGTGAATGTGATGTCTTATCATTGGAGAAACTAATTTTTGGCAAACCAGATGCTGGAATAGACGATGACAATAAGTACAAAACTAAACGAACAAAGCCAGGCATAAAAGAGGAAATGAAAGAATCCTATACTCATGCGAAAACCAAATTAAGATGGCAAAACCTGCAAAATGCTCATCAAAGAACTCGCCTATCATCTTCATGCCTGTCATCCACTGAATCCTAAATATTATGTTGATGCAATTATTCGAATCCCGGAGCGATTGGTTTATATATTTGTTTTTTTAGTATATTGGCCCCAATTCTGAATATGATTATGTTAGGAAACTTAAGGTATCCTAGAAAATGCTACTGTACAATTTTGCCTGTGTCTATCAGTTTTTTCTTTGTTTTGTAATTTTTCAGCAATGATCATTTTTAACTTGAAATTTTTGGTCTTTTCAGTATAAACCAATGTGTTATATTCTGTTCTATAGGCTGGTGTTATTTGTCTTGTCCACAGGTTGAGAAAGTTCACGATGCAGATCTTCACTGTGTTGATTGGAATCCCCATGATGAGAACCTCATTCTAACAGGGTATATTTTCATTCCATCTATTCATCTTGTTGTGAACAATTAATGTTAATGGACATTTGTAGCTTTAGTGTACAAATTACATCTCGCTTTGTGCCAATAGTGAAGACTCATAAAGCTCCAAGCCTATTTAATAGTCAACTTCTTTGTTCTCATATATATTTTTCTACATCAGTTCTGCAGATAATTCTGTACGCATGTTTGACCGTTGGAACCTTACCTCTGGTGGAGTTGGATCACCCATTTATAAGTTTGAAGGTCACAAAGCCGCTGCTCTCTGTGTTCAGGTATGATTGAGTTCTTTCTCTTTTTTATGATAATGACAGTCTTCCTACTTGCTTGGGTTTTTGTACTTTCTCCCAAAAAATTGTTCTCTCATTTCTCAGTGGTCTCCAGACAAGGCAATTGTTTTTGGCAGCTCTATAGAGGACGGTCTTTTGAATGCTTGGGATTATAAGAAGGTATGTCAATTCTATGATATCCTGGTGATGTTATTATATCCTATTGATTTTGATATATCCATTAGCATATATTTACTTGTGATATTAGGAGCATCTTTTTTTCGTGCATCCTTGGAAAAAACATATTCACAATATCACATGAAGAGATTCCCTTTGTATTTCTCTGTGTTCAGGTATGCTTGGGATTATAAGAAGGTATGTCAACTACAGGCCACACTGGCAAAACTTTGCATACCTCCCTTGCTTCATTAAGGATAATAACATATTTGAGTATGTATGGAAAATGTATGCGTTGGGAAGAGAAAATAGACGAGAGGATTAGGAAAGAATAATAGTTGAGGGGGAACTGTCACGTTTGTAGAATGAAGTATGCAAAATGATGTAGGACTTGCATCTTGTGCAAGAGATTAGCCTGCATATATTGATGGATTTGATTATGTATGTAGGGATAAAGTGGTTGATTTTCACTGGAAAACATTCGATCCTTGGACAATTATTAATGTGTCTGAAGATAGCGAAAGCACTGGTGGAGGTGGAACACTACAGGTAATAGCCGCACTCTATATCAATTATAGTTTAATTTATTATATTCGTCCTTGATATAAATATTTCCCATAACTTCTCTTCCACATTTTTGTAACTGTTTGATATGGCAGTCTGGTCTCTCTAGAGCCATGTTTTTTTCTTCTCTTCTAATTGTTGAACATTTTTGTCTTGGATTGGGCTGATCTCGCGTATGAATGATTTAATTTACCGGCCAGTGGAAGAGGTTCTTTTAGATCTCGAGAAGTTCAAATTGTACATCCTCACATGCCCTTCCAAGTCTTGAACCCCTATCACTGTTGTTGCCTCTTTTATTTTATTATTTTTTTTGGGAAAATGTTGTGCGTCTCATCTATAATAATAAAAAACAGCCCATCTTTTTTGCTTTGGTATCAGGCGTCCATTCCACCAACGCGTATGACAAGGTGTGTTTTGGAAGGCCTTGATTATTTCCATGGTACTTATGTACTATGGAAATGATATGGGCCGTCCAACCCTAAATTGCCCAATTGGATGGCAGTTTTGGGTTTTAAACTCCTTTTTCAAAATCCTTTTCTATTCAAATTCTTCTCAATTACTCCCTATTTTTTGTTCTACAGATCAAACCTAATACGATTCCTAGAAAATGTATGATTTATTGTTTTGTTTTCTAAATACTTCATATGAATCCCTAATCAAATCAAACTTCGATTGATTGAGGAAAAAATTATTTTTGGATTTCTTTCAATCGATTGAGGAGAAAAATTTTACTTTGAAAATCTCAAATACGTTTTAATGCACTATGGGAGGAGTGTCTTAAGCTTCATTAGCGTTATAGTTCTATAATCCTGATGTTAACCAATTTTTGTTTCGACCATATCCCCTTAATGGCCATTGCGTATTTAACACTTTGGTGGGAATTTGGGATTCCTTAAATAAGCTTTTACTTGAAATATTTTTGTATTGTCACAAATATTAAGAAAACGGTAACACAGTATCCACTTGCTGTAGTGGAGAGCAGAGGATGATGGAGGGATAATAAGTTTTCATGGAGTGGATAGTGGCATTTGTGCATGTTTGTATCACAAACTGTAGCCAGGTCACCGAGACAAGCCTAGATGAAATCTCCAGATATGGTTCAAATTAAAATATAAATTTTCCATGCCACCTGAATTAACGATATATGGCGAGTAAAATTAACAAACAACTAGCGATGGACAAGTGACCTTTAAATATTTAATAAGAAAATAACAAACTCACTTTAAGGTCTTGTTATTATCATTGGAGTGATGTTCAACCACGTCAAACCAAGCATAGGGAGCACTTGAGATTGGTCGTCCAATTATTGATGCAATAATGTGATGTTTTTGTTGTTGTTGCCAAGGTCTGCTTGGATTTAACATGTCTTTAACTTGCAATATTAGGTGAAAAACAGATTAAACAATTCTTCGTCTGAGTCATGTTAAGACATATAACCCCATAATTAGATTGTACACACAAGCACCAATCTGCCTTCCAAGACCAACCAGTAATTATTGAAAATTATCACTTTTGGTGATTATAGTTCTGATCTCCTTCAGTTCCCTTAATTTATTTAGGGTGTCACACAAATTGATTAGTATATGAAATATAGAAGAGCTCAATGGAAGACGATGCTAATGGAAGTTTTTTAATTTCTGGAGCTCACCCATGCAAGTGATAGTAGAACAGGTTGGGCTTGTCATGGTCGCAACTTTATCAGCAGCTATGTATCCTCCTCTGTAAGTTTGGCAAGCTTAATAATAGATGGTGCTCAAGTAGTGAAGGCAGTTTAACCATTTAGTGTGAATCTTCCAAGGGACACTTGTAGACTTCAAATGGATCACTTGTAGACTCAAAAGAGACAATAGCACCAATGAACTCTGCTAGGAAGGCAGATTGGTGACCTGTAAAAAGAGTACACACTCCAATAAAGCTACCATTTGAATCTCTATATACTCCTTCACAACCAGATTGGTGCCACTCTTTATAAATCAGGACCAGAATATTGTTTGGAATGGAAGCCTAGAACTACGTGCTTAAGCTATTCAAATGAAGATAACATATTAATTCTCTCTCGAAGGGTCAGGACACATCCAGGCCAATATAACCGTGAGGTTTGTCATCCTGATCTCATTATCCATTTTAAGATTATTTTGTTACAGTAATTTTTGTAGCTTGATGGAACTTGTATAAATTGGGAGCTGAATATTGTTTGGAATGGAAGCCTAGAACTACGTGCTTAAGCTCTTCAAATGAAGGTGACATTAATTCTCTCTCACAATGCAGTTGGAGCTAAAGATCCCCAACTTCATTGTCCCTGGTATTAAATTGGTTGGTTCGATTTAACCTCTAATTATTTTCTTACTCCTAAATTATTTATGCTTGTAATTACTTAGACATTTGGATACTTACTGCTTGGTATGTTTGATTCAAAGTAATTATTATATGTGCTTGGTTATTTAATAATTATTGCTTGGTATTAATTTACTTGATTTCTCTATACTGTTTCTGTAAATAATTAATGTGCCATGATTATAATTTCCAAACCCAACTCTATAAACAATTGATTTGGATTCTTCAATAATTCCTGAAGTAGTGAAGTAGTTCTTAAATTACCATTGCCAATATTGAATTCTCAGTGATAGGTCTTAATTTTGGGGTTTTTTAATTTGATTTTTGATATGATGCTTTGAATTTCGAATTGGTATTGTAGACATGTGAATTAATGCATTTGATATTGAATAGACTCATTGAGATGAGTTGAGTACTTTATTTTTATGATGTGTCTGGGAACTTAGAATTATAGCCTATGATAGTTGAGTAGGTATAGTTTAATTACAATAAATTTTTTTATAAAATATATGTAAGGATATCAAGCAAGCTTCTGTTGTTAGGTTTTTCGTAGACTCCTTTAAGGACTGAGTTTAAAGGGTTCAAGTAATTAATGTTTTACTTTTATTTGATTGTATAATGTATGATTTAGGGATTTCCAGTTTATAGTTGGTAGGGGTTTGCTTCCATTGTGATAAATTTTGTTTTTCTTTTTAGTGCGATACACCACTTTGAAGTATATATAGTCATGTTCTTCAAGATTTCCAGCCTTGTCTTTTGTTTCGTCGATGTCTTTTTCCTTCTATACAACTTTTTTTAGCCATTGTTTCTTCCACATATCCATCACAATTGGGGTTTTCCTCATTGTGCTTGTGGATAATGGCATCATCAAAACCAGCTTTGAAAATGCGCTTCGTTTAATATATCTCTTAATTTTTGCTTGCCTTCATTCATGTCGTTGTTAACTTTAGGAGTGTCCTTGGTGCTGTTATCATTGACATTATTATACCTAGGATGCTTTGTTTTAAAATGGAGGTTCAACGTATATTCCTCACTGTAGGACTTATCGCATCCATCGTAAGGACAAGCACATGGATGGTCCATGAAAGCAGGCTTACATTGAAACTTTTGTGGTACATTTGCAGGGAATATAAGACTTTTTCTTTTGGTGAAGTTGGAACATCTTAACACAGTTTAGGGAACAAGAGTAAGAGGGAATAAGGAGACGAAATCTGCAGCTAAGTACCTAACTTCTAGTTCTTCTAGTTTTGGATTATATTTTCTTAAAAGGTTTATGAGGGACAAATCCCCATGGATAAATGAAGCATTATTTACAAGGTGGGGACAACTCCCCAACCGTAGGTACATGAAAGAAAGGGGAGAACCTGAACACCTCTACAATACACAACTAAGCCCAAATTTCTTATCTTTGAACTCCATAAACAAATATAGTTCAACCAGTAACTCTAAACCAAACATTCTATAATAATAAAAATCTGTTATTTGTATGCAGGATGCTCTTGTTGGCAGAAGCTATTTGTACTTTTATAACCTTTTAGAAGTCATCATGAACTTTAGTAGATTCAAATATGGTCGTTACTGAAGTTTACCAAAAATAAATTACAATACTGGAGAGCCTTGTCTCGAAGCCGCATAGTCAAGCAAACTTGGGATCGAAGGGTTTGCTTCCATTAAGGTGCTTATCTTAAACACGCCTACTATGCTATAAAGCTTTCTTAGTTTCTCTATATCAAACTGAAGGAAGCCATCTTCACTTGCAATAGAAATATTCATTTGGAGTTGTGCCATCTGATTCAATGCTGGATCTTTTGCAATTTGTTCGGCTAATTCCTTTATGCTTGGATCATTAAGGTGGTCTGACACTGCAAAAGTATCAAAAGCTTTAGATGGAATCCAACGGTTGGCTCATACTTGGAACATTCACTTACCTTTGAACTTGATTTATTCCCATCACTTACGATATCCCAATGTCAAGTATATTATTCTCATAGACGATGAGCACCAATAGCCAGCGACGGTAAAGAGTATGGTATAAATTTATCATTACATTGCTTGCCTTATGCTTCCTACAATCCCATTTATGAACATAAGAGAGCTTGAGTTTAACATTACACAATATATTTAGAACATTACAAGCTTTCAATTATTTATTCTCAAATACTCTTTGGTCCCTTTCTCTCCATAGACAGTAAAAGTAGTAGTTAAAAGTTTACTTCATTTAGCATATCTCTAATATATTTGTTGTTGTATTTCCAAGCCCAAGTCTATATTTATACAATACTGATTCTGACTTCAAGGCATCCATGGCTATAAATGCTCTAGTTCTATCAGAAATGCATATTCCTAAAAACTACAGTGAATCCCTTCCCTCAAATTATTCTATTCGCTTCACAGCTTGTGAGTTTTACAGCTATACTGACATTTTTAATATGTTGCTGGAAAGTGTTTAATGATTTGCTTCAAGTCCTCTGGCCATAGTCTACAAGCATCTTGGAAGATAGATTTTTGAGAAATCTGAAGGCCTCATATGGCTTTGTTGATAATAAGAAGCTACTTTAAGCAGAAAACGGCTACACAATAGATGTCTTTTGATTGATTTTTTTTCCAGATTTCTTGATTCCAGCCTATTTCCATTAAAACAGGCTTTAAAAGAAGCCTGCTTAAGTTTAACTTTGTAAGAATCCTACCAAATATATCATAAGAAGCCTATTTAATATTTTATACTACTTTGCACGTTCTTATTGCCTCTTGTTATCGATGCAGGCTGGAACCTGGGAGGAGAGGAACATTAATTCGTGGGCAATCACTATAATAAAGGTATGAAATCATATGGAGTCTTTTGATTTTTCTTCAAGTTTTGTTTAAGTGAAGGCCATTCATTATATCACAAAAACCAATTATTTTTCATGGGAAAAATTGTGTATCATGTACCCATCAATGGAAACTGTAGGATCATTATCAATTCCTTTCCCTATGTGGTCATTGATGTGTTGCCCAAAATCAAATTTTAGGGTTGAGTCTGGGCTCTTATTGAAGTAGATATGTCAAATCGTGCCTCTTCTTTTTTACTTTTAAAGATTATGCAAATTCATTTGTCTAATATGGGTGTAAAATTACAGGAGATGCTGAGTTCTTTCAAGTATTGACCTGACAACTGAGCACAAGATCCTTGATTTAAAGAAACGCCAATGGTGATTTCGAAGAAGAAGATATGTATATATATATATATATATGGGAGTGGATCCGTGGACATCCCCTTTTGGAACACCTTCCTAGACACCCTATTTTTTGGAATACCTAAAGCTGTTTTAAGAAGTTTTAGCCGTATGGATGTAATCTCTTTATCATGTAAAAAGTTTTCATGTTTTTGGCAAGTGTCACATTTGCGGGAATATTTCCCTGCTTGCTTGCGTATGTCGGGCCAGAATACTTCTTGAGTTATCGCTCTATTTGCCAATGACCTACCTGTGGCGTGGAAGCCACAAATTCCTTCGTGTAATTCGTGAAGCAGTTCGTCTGTTTTTGATTTCGAGATACACTTGAGGTAAGGCCCTGTAACGGATAGACGTAAAACATTTTGTTCGGAGTAATGTAACATTTTGAGTTGTTGATCAGCTGTCTGCGTTCTTTCGGATCTGTTGGAAGTGGTTCGTTGTATTTGTTGTCGACACCGAGGTAATCTAAGAAAGGTTTTTGCCAATCGTCGTTTCCTCATTTATCGCCCCCAGTGTTGATCGTGCATACTGATATGTGATCAATAATGGGGGTTAAAATGATTTCGATCTGGAGATATCGAGTTTATGTACCCAAGACCCTAGTTAGATATGCCAAGGAATCGGCGTATTTGTTCTCCCTTCGAGGAAGATATTCGAGTTGCTTTTACGAACTTATTCATCCTATCTGCAACGAGGGCCGCGTATTCGATAATCATCTTATTCTTCTTGTACTGCTCGGAATTGTGATGAACGATGAGTAATGAATATGTGTAAACTGAGAGTTTGGGGACGCCGAGCTCAAGAACGAGGTCGAGTTTGTAAATGAGGGCTTCATATTCGATGACATTGTTTGAGGCCTAAAAGTTTAGGCGGATTGATTTATCAATTCTGTCATTTGAAGAGGTAATCAAAATAATCCCGATTTCTGACCCTGCGGGTCCTGTTGATTCGTCGGTGAGAAGTCTCCACCCTGACGTGGTATTCCAGTCAGCTCATTCGTCAAATGGCTTGGGAGGCAGATTGTATGGTGTAATTTTAGTAAGGTCTGAATCGTGCTCCTCCCACTCGGGATCTTCTACTGGAATATTTGTGAGGAAATCAGCAACGGCCTGACCCTTCTCTGTGTGACGCTGTTTGAACTTTATATCATGTTCGCCCAAGCTGACTGACCACTGTTGCACTCGTCGTGACTTTTTTTTTGGATAAAACTTCTCAAAGTGGGTAGTTCGTCATCACTTTGATGGAATGCGCTTGGAAGTAGTGTTTGAGTTTATATGAAGTGTAAACAAGGGTGAGAAGAAGTTTCTCAATTTTAGAGTACCTTGTTTATGTTGGTGTAAGTGTTTTGCTGATGAAGAAGACTAGTTTCTCAATTTTTCCTTCCAGACAAATGAGAACCGAGCTGAGAGATGTATCGGTGACTGCTAGGTAGATAATCAGTTCTTTATTACCTACTGGGGTGCTCATTATGGGAGACCTCCCCAAATAAATTTTGAGATCCTGAAAAGCTGCGTCGCATTCTAGTGCCCATGCGACTTCCGCGGTTGGCTGGACCTTTCCTCTCTTGGTACATCCTCGGAGTAACATGAATAGCCAACGACAGCGGTCTGAAGATTTGGAAACGAAATGGTTGATCGCGGCAATTATACTAGAAATTTTTTGGACGTCTTTCATTGTCTTTGGAGAAGGCATGTCGAAGAGAGCGCGGATTTGATTTGGGTCAGCTTCAATCCCTTTCTTGCTGATGAAGTAGCCTAGGAGTGGCCAGATTGTACTCCGAATTGACATTTATCTGGGTTGAGATGCATTCTGTAAGATCGAAGGATGTTGAATACTGTGTTGAGATATGAGAGGTGATTTTAAGACTTTATGCTTTTGCACAAAAGATCATCGATGTAGACTTCAGCGATTTTTTCCAGGTGAGCTTTGAACATAGCAGTCATCAATCGTTGGTATGTGGCCCCTGCGTTCTTGAGCCCGAAGGGCATGACTTTGTAATAGTAAAGGCCACTTTGGGTGATGAATGTTGTCTTTTCTTGATCTTCTTCCAAAAGGGGTATTTGGCTGTATCCTGAGGTTGCGTCCATCATAGATAGGAGGTCACGACCTACAGTGGAGTTGAGGATCTGATGAATGTTGGGAAGAGGGAAACTGTCTTTTGGGGTGTGTTTATTTATATATGTGAAATCTACGCAAACGCGAACTTTTCCGTTCTTCTTGGGGACAACGACAATGTTGGATATCCAGTCTGGGTACTTGTCTTCTCGAATGAATCCCACTTTGATCAATTTCTTGATCTCTGTGTTAACTTCATCTCGAAGATATGGTAAGAGTCGTCGATATTTCTGTTTGACTGCTGGGGCGTTGATGTTGACGGCGAGCTTGTGGCAAGCCATAGCTGGATCGATTCCGTGCATTTCTTCGAAAGGCCAAGCAAAAACATCTCGATTGAGTTGCAGGAACTGGATGAGAGTATCTTTCTCGTGTTGAACCAACTTAGTTTCGATGAATGTGCCTCTGCTAGGCCTATCAATGTTGACATCTTCCATGGGTTCCTCTGTAGGTGGTTGGTCGTCGAGGTGATCCATATTCTGTAATTGCTATGCGGCAAATTTGTCTGAAGTATTGAGGATGGCTGAGACTGTATTTTCACGAGCTCGAGAGTTTTTGGTTACCTCGGATCTCGTAAATGCCGTTGTCATGTTTGAAGCAACCTTGTTGTCTCGTTGTTATATGATCTTCGTGTTGTTTGAGCGCTGTCAAACTAGCTTTTCATTCTCCATCGAGCTCTTTCTATTAGAGCTCACAATCTTTTGTTAATTGAAGTTCGAGCTCAACGCGTTTCTCTGCTTTGGCATGGAGATTCCCCCATAACTTGGTATGTTGTCCCAGATCCACAGAAATTTTGAGCTGAGTTCCTGCGGCCTGTCGTCTAGAAGAAACTATAGTTGAAAATTGTAATGAAAGATTGCCTTAGGATACCGTGGATATGCAATCTTTCCCACAGACGGCGCCAAATGTAATGGCCAAATTCCGTAGCTCGATACGATTAGAAATTAACTATCACAGTAATGATCTTGTAACAATATGATAATAGAAAATAAGAAATTGAAACAAGTGTTTTTAGCGTGGAAAACCTCTAAATAGGTAAAAAATCACGACCTCGTGTGGAGGATTTTTGTAAAAGTCTCTTTATAGCTTTGAGTGGATATCTTTATTACAAGTAATCTTTAGAATATAGAAATGCCTTCATCTCGTAAAAAAGAAGTTTGAGTAATTTTTCTGGTCCCTGTCTCTTCTGGAACTTTTTCTTTTTATCGGCTTTTTCCATAGCTCTTCGTTGTGCTGGAGCACGTCTTTCGAATAATGTGGTTAGTGGCAGTTGACTGAATAACTGATGAGTTCGTGGAAGATAGGTGTCTTCGACTGAATAACGTTTCTCGGGTTTAGCTCGATTTAGTTTCTTATGTAGTTCATAGGGTTGGTTAAAATGTTTGACTGGGATGTTGTGTGCTGACATTGCGTGAACCTGAGATGGAGGTAATTCAAACTGAGTGAGATCAATTACGAGTGAGGTCAAGGAATATACCCCTACAATAAGTGTTTGTGAAGCTTTGAATACACGGTGGGAAAGGGATGGTAGAAGGAGGATATCCCCTGAGGACATTTTACAGCTTTATGGGGTAGAAAACTATACTGCAAGTGGAGTGGCTTATTTCTTTGCGAGCTCGTCTCGGCTTTGCTTCTTTGATCTGAATTCAGCTGGTCGACCATGGAATAATAATGTGATATGGGTGAATGGTGATTGCCTTCAGAGAGATGATGAAGAGCCCATGAAACTTATGTTTAGAGCTGTAAAACAATATAAGTGTAATAATGTATAATGTGTAAGATTAATATGTTGAATGTGGATGACGTTCTGCTGATAATAAGTTGTTGTAAATGATAGGTCCTAAATCATAGGTGGCGAGGAAAAAGTCTTTGTTGGATACAGTAGCTCTAGAAGAGACTGAGCTCGAAGCTGTGTTGGAAGACCTCGGCATTAGCAGGAAGAGATGTGTGAATAGCTGAGTCGAAAAAGTTCAAAAGTCTTAGTCGACGAGGCTAATTGCAGGTACTAACGGTAGTAAGAAGAAGGGAACTGATCGGGAAAGGCGAGTGAACTCGCCTGAGGCCCCTGGAGTGGACTACACAGTGTTACCTGAGACCACTATATCTAGTAAATTAGCTCAAATGTTTCCTAAGAAACAAATGCTGAACCATCCTTTGACCTCTAGCACTACGGGAAGTGGTAAGGTCGCAGAGAAGCCGAAAAGGAGAAGGGTTAAACCTTATGAAAAGTCGGGGGTAAAAACTGTAGAAGATCGACCTGCTATAAAGTATGATTGGAAAGTGGTGGAGGAGAAAGCTAGGTTTGTAGCTCTTCACGGGGAGGAGATGTGAAAATTAAATGGTAGGTTCATACGCTTGAATATGTGAGGAATTTTTGTAATGGGATTCGATCTAACAATAAGGTCGATTTTGTTTGTTTTGTAGGCTGCTCGTTTGATGAATGGTATATGCCTCAGGGTCGAGGAGGAGAAAGCTGATCTGAGGAAGATGAAGGTCGAGCTCGAGAGGAATGTGACTCGATTGAAAGCAGATATGAGCAAGGAGGGGAAGCGACTAGAGGCCCTGAAGGCTTCCCAAGTTGTTGAGATCAACAATCTGAAGGCGGAGGCGAGAGTAAACTTTGAGGAGGTGGTAGCTGAGCGTGATAGACTCGTGCACCATCTTATGTCAAAAGGATATTCTGAAGATGAGGTGGATGCCATTAGGGCTGACACCTATGTGGAGGAGGAAGATGAAGAGGTTGAAGATGATGTTGCTGGAGTTGTGGACGGGTTGGATGGTGTGCCTTCTCAAACGGTAAAAGACAATCAAGAGGATGAGAATGAGCATCTAGAGGGGGAGAATGTTAAGGTAGAGTAGAGTAACGATTATGTAATTGTATGAGTAGTTGGGAATGATTATAAATTGGTTGGATATTGCTTGTTTGATAGAATTCTATAGGCTAAGTTGCTTTTATACACCTTGTTGTAGGAATGTGAGGACTTGCGCCCCAGACTAAAAGATTTAGTGACTGAGCTTGCTAAGGAGAGATACACCTCAGTGTCCCTGTTGTCTTCGTAAACGGAGCTGCAGGTTAGAACAGAGCAAGAAATATTCTATTTGTATGCTTCACTAGTAATTACTAAGGTGTAGAGACAGATCAAAAACCAGTTATTGGTTTATGGGCAATGTCACTTGAAACGATGCATAGGACATACCAAAGTACTAACTGTAATAGCCTATTTTCCTAGAGACCGAAAATAGTGCTTTACACCCTTGAAATGGAGAATGTTGTAGATGAAATATTTATAAACACAAAGTTTTAACGTGGAAAACCCTTGAATGGGTAAAAACCACGACCTCTCCTGAGGATTTTTGAAAGAGAGATATTTATAGATGTTTGCTAGTTATTACATAGAGAGAGATGTAGAAAAAATCTCTCAGCAGTCTCCCTTAATCTGTAGCTATCTTGTCTTATTTATAGGTCTTATAATATGACCGTTTGTTACATTGATGAGGATCGTTACAATATCAGGCTTTGATGAGTCTTCATGGTGGACTTTGTAACGTTTTGATACTTGTTGATCTGTAACAGATCTATTAACATTCTTTAGTTGTAGCTTTAGATCGTTGGGAAGATACGATCTCTTGTGATGCTCGTGTGCATGCGATCTGTTGACAAGTGGAGAAGTATCTTATGTAGCGCGAAGTCACATGATGCTTTGATATCTCCAAACTGTTGATGAAGATGCAATCTCTAATAGTATTTGCGTGTATTCGAACTGTTGCTAGATATATGAGTATTTTGTGCAGTGCGATGTTATTGAATGCTTTGTCATTCCGAGCTGCAGATGAGGAAGTCTATATTACGATCTCCTTGCTTTAGTCCTTGATTGGTTATCAGTGTATTATCTCGAGCTATGTGAGTTCGAATATCGGACTCAGTACGGGAATTAGAAATAAGCTCTTACAACTGCCCCTCTCAGCCAATAGCAGGAGAAACGTGCATTGCGAGTGGCGTTGGTTGAGAAGTCCAGTCGTCTAAATTGAATGCTGCATTGATGGTCCCCATTTTATCTTGAAAGAAGTAGTTTCGATTGTTGGGTTTCCCAAAAATTCCTCTTGAGACCTGTACTTGTGATGAATATCTTATTGGAAGTTGTGGAGTGCATTAAATGTTACGGGTATAAAATATGGTGAACAGTTGCTATCATTGTTCAACCTGGTTAACATTGTCAGCTGTTTATGTTTAGTTGAGTAGCAATGATGGTGACAACTCGACGCCAAGCATATGAAGTTAGGGTTCATACAAAAATGGCGAGTCTACAAACTCGTTATTTTGGCACCCAAAGCCTTTCGTTGCCAACTCCAATCCCTGTTCCGCCAACGTTCCATGGTATGACGTGGGAAGAAGTAGAAGTGGCAGAGGATGATTTTCATCAACTGTGGCAATTCCATTATATGGTTTTGTTTGTTGCTCATCGTCGGTCCTGTCTGGAGATGCTTGCAGAAGATGCGGTGTTGGCGGAAGACGAGAAGGTAGGGAAGTCGTCTGAGAAGTACTGTCGATACCCTGCGAGAGATTGGGTATTATAACGGTGGAGGAGGTCCTTCGTTGGAAGCGGAGGTGGGGGTTATGGAGGAGTGGTGGGATTAATTTTGTCCTCTGCCTCATTCTAATTTCCATCCTTGAGCTTTAAGTTTTTCTGCTGGGCCCTCCATTGTTTCTTTTCAAGTGTTGCACTGTCATCTGCAACATAGGCTTTTCTTTGTAGAAGATAAAAATGTCTGTAGAGCTTGTAATCTTTATTTCCGAACTGGTTGAACTGTTCGTTCTTGTAACTTGTTTTCCTTGAATAAGAAATTTGAAATTCATTATCTTGTCTTGTAAGTGCTTGGAGCTGCTTTAGAGCTGTTGTAAAAAAAAATCGAGCTAATCACTGATGACATATGTAAAAAATATGTAGGACGTCGTGTTGATATCTCCGAACTGTGTAGGTCGCCTTTATATATATGTGTGTCCTTATTGAGACATAATATTGTTATGGCTGTGGGTGTGATAAGGTCGTGATCCCTTTCGTGTCATGAGTTATTTAGAGCCATGCCGTTGTTAACTTGAATACTTGTTATCATCAATGGAACTTGGTCGGAGCCTTTGAGCACGCGCTGGATAAGCGTGTGAGAGCTATTTTGAAACCATTCTGCATGGTGAGGAACGTTATCCATTCTGTCATTGTAGTTAAGGTCGGACGGTTGATCTTAATAAAATGATGTGCTTGTGTGGAGGTCGGTTCACCATCGCTTTCTGTATCTTAAATGAAAAAAGGAACTGAAGCAGGATTTGCCGCTGATATTTCTACGCCTGTCAAGCCTATAATGTGGTAAGTGACAGCTGTAATAGCTGTACCTAGGTTTTATGATCTGGAACCATGCTATAAAAAGTGTAGCAGGATTGTGCAGCCGTAGAAACTTGTTGCTGGAAATAATCGTACTATAAGATCTGTGTAAATCTTCTTGGGCAGCGAGTCCGTAATAATGGCGGAAGAGATAGACAGACGTGAGAACAGAACACGTTACCCCAAAAGCCATTATGAGGGTAAACGAAAAGACGAGTCTGTTAGGAAAGATGATGTGGACACGTATCCCGAAAAGCCGTCGTTTCAGAAACTGAGGGGTAATATAAAAGCTTTCCTCCCTTCTTCTCTTAAACATAATCAGTTGCAGGCAGAGGCAGAAGCATTTCTAGAGAGAAAATTTTCAAATTTTGAACGCAGTCCTCCAGCGTTGTGTGATCAGCCTACTAAAAAAGACAAAGTTTTGTCGCCTGAGGTGCGAGCGGTAAACGGAGTGGACGACTGCTGTTCTTCTAGTACAGGTTAGTGCCTCTGTTTTCATTTTTTTTTTTTTTTTGCTGTGTTAGGTTCCTGAAAAACGGGTAGGTTATGTTTGTGAATTGTTTGGGTAGATTAACAATGTGTTGGGTATGGCTGAGGGAGGAGGCCTATTTTGTTAATAAAATCTCTGAATAGATTTTTCCTTTATGTGTGGTAGATGCGCTCAAAAAACCCGAAACTCAGTAGTAAATTTATTATCTCTGCCAGTAGTGAGGAATCATCATCGTCTGATAGGACTATGGATGATCTTGTGGTAATTGGTACGATGACTGCTGACAATCCGTCTGTGTCTTCTGGGAGGGGGGTGGGGTTGCATGCTGGAGGTAAAACTGGGCAATTTTTTAAATATCCTGAGAATGTAGATGTAGCGAAGAAATTTTTGCAGTATAAAAAGAGTTTAAACAGAGAATGGGGGGATTATGTGATGAATGCGGGGTTGTGGTTTAGAACTTTAATGAGACCGAGTGGTAATGTAGAACATTATCAGGTGCCTTCTCTGGATCGTTGGAAGAGAAGTATGGATATAGGAGATGATATAGATATCGTTTATTATAATGGGACTGGATAAGAGGTCATAGAGGAAAGATTTCTTTGTTATTTGAATCAGGTCGCATATGGGTTAAGAATTCCTTTAACCTTTTTCCAAAAGGGGTAATGAATGCACTAATGAGTTGCCCTGGCCAATTGAATGGTAACATTTTTGAGATGATGAGGGTCTGTGAAGTTCTTAATCAGAAGTGGAGAGATAGTGGTATTGCGAAAAGGGATGAGGGTGGGAGAACTTCAAACTCAAAATCACGAGCTGAAGATGCTGAGGAGGAGGAGGTCGAAGAGCTGCTGCCTCAAGAGTTCGTTATCTTTGATGATCCTTTACAAGTTGACGTTAGTGGTAGTAAGGTGTGGTCACAGACCAAATAGACTGTGGCATTTGGTTGTATGTTGCCTTCGTGTATTATATATTGATTTTGTAACACATGGTGTTTAATGATATGTCTTGTAGGAATAAATATCTGTTGATATATATATTTTTTCTTGTGATCTGCTCTTCTAGGTTGAGGACAAAGAGAATGACAACGTGGTTGCCGTATCTGCGTCTAATAAAAAATTGTCTACCAAGTTGCAACAATGTTTGTTGTTGGTTGAAAGAAAGACTTTGTTGAATTCAAAGCTGAAATCAGAGATGCTGGAGCTGCAGAGTTGGCTAAATGCTGTGATTGTAGAGTTATCATGTAAGGATGCCGAGATATTGACTGCTAATAATGAATCCGAACAGTGGAAATAATCTCTGAAGAAGAAAAAATTGGAGACCATTGCTGCGAATCAACAAGTGCTAGATCTGTTAAGTACGATTGAAAAATAGAAGAATGATCTGCTGTATCATCAGTCGGTGATAACGACTAATACAGATCTTTTAAAGAAGCAAGATTCTGAAATTCTTTATATGCGTGAGCGCTTGAAAAGGCTGAACAGTGATTTGCGTGAGGCTCGAGATTCATGCCAGAAAAAAATGACCATGCCAAAAAGCACGAGGAGGAATGTTCCAAGAGAGATTGAGAGCTTCGTGAGGTCATTGATAAGTGTAATTCGCGGATCGCTGCTCTTGATCGGGAGTAGCAATCTCTGGTACAGGAGTGCATTCAAGGTAATAAAGTTTTCGAGGAACTTCATGTGAAGTATAAAGAGTCAGAGAGGATGATGGACGCCGCTGAAAACGAGATCAATTATTCAAGGAAGATAGATAAAAAATTGGACCGTCTGAAGTAGGAGATGGAGCGCAGTGTGCAAATAACGAGGCAATATAGAGGCTCGTTGTTGCAGGAGAAAAAATCTCTAGAAGTTCGTTGTAAAGAGCTTGTCGACGAACTAAACAAGGTGAAAGCCAAATTTTATGAAGCTACGCTTTCGACTTCGGAAAATGTTACGTTGCGTTCTATGGCTATGCGACATCCTGATGTGGAGAAATTCCGAATTGAGCGTGGGTCGATCTTGGCTGCCACAACTGGATATGTCACGAAATATGACTTGCAGCTAGCACGATTATTCTATATAGATAATTTGATGCCGAGGGTTACAAAACTTCTGAATGCACCTTCTTCTGTAGTGGATGCGACTAGCCTATCCCCTGTTTTACTTTCATCTGAGCCCGGGGAGAGTTCGAATGTTGTATCTCCAAAGTGTGAGCAGTAGTTCCGTGAGAAGAAATGTAAGTAAGTCTTGGCTGTAAAAAAAAATGTCATATGTTGTTGTTATCTCTATGTATAATCGAATTTGGTGATCCAACGCACGATCATATAGAGATTTAATGATTTGGCATTGTAAATCAGTTGGAACTGTATAACGTGTATAAGTCACTTTGAACAAATCAATAAAGACTGTTATGAGATATTTGAAGGTCGCGTTATTTTTGAGTCGAATTGGAACTGTATAACGTGTATAAGACTGTTATGAGATAGTGTATATGTATGTCCCCGTTATGGGTCGATCTGAACGATCATGTTGGGACATTAAATATTGCGTAGTTGAGTGGCGTCTTTGCCAGATTGAATTGAATGATTCAATAAGCAATCCTTGGAGAGCGCGTATGTATTTGAGGAGCTATGAAGCAGATCCTAGTTATATGCCAAACGTAGCGACCATGATGGGACCTGTATTGAATATTACATAGCTAAAATGACGTCTCAGCCAGATCGAATAAGCGATCCTCGGAGAGTGTGAATATATTTGAAGAGCTATGAAGCAGATCTCGATTATAGGTCGAGCGTAGCGACCGTGATGGGATCTGTGTTCAAAATTGCATAGCTAAAATTTTGTCTCAGCCAGATCGAATAAGCAATCCTCGGAGAGTGTGAATATATTTGAAGAGCTATGAAGCAGATTCCAGTTATAGGTCGAGCATAGTGACCGTGATGGGACCAGTGTTAAATATTGCATAGCTAAAATGTCATCTCAGTCAGATCGAATAAGTGATCCTTGGAGAGCGTAAATATATTTGAAGAGCTATGAAGCAGATCCCAGTTATAGGTCGAGAGTAGGGACCGTGATGGGACCTGTGTTAAATATTGCATAGCTAAATAACGTCTCAGTCAGATCGAATAAGCAATCTTCGGAGATCGTGTATGTATTTGAAGAGCTATGAAGCAGATATTGTAGTAGTAGGTCATTTTGAACGAACCATATGGAGAGGAGTACGATGTTGAAATAGATTTGCAGTATGATGATGAAAATTTGCTTTATTAATCGAAATATGAAGTTACAGCCTATTTAATTTTGATACAGCTTCAGTCGGCGGGTATTCCAAGGATTAGGTACGGGCACTCCGTCATGTGTACAAAGGTCGTAAGATCCTAAACCGCTTGCGCCAGTTACGATGAAAGGACCTTCCCAATTATCTGCTAACTTCCCCGCATTAGGCGCTTTGCGATGTTGGGGAATTTCCCTGAGAACAAGGTCCTTGATTTTGAATTCTTGATGCCGAACGCGCTTGTTATAAGACCGTGATAAAGCAAGGTGATATCTTTACAGATTTACAATGGCTCTTTCGCGTGTTTCTTCGATCATATTCAGGATGCATGCGATATGAAATTTGTTTTCTTCATCTGTCATCTTCTGATCGTGTATTGGGTGATGGTACTGAGTGGGTATTATGGCTTCCGTTCTGTTGGCCAGTAAGAACGGAGTACAGCCTGTTGCTGTTCTTGGAGTTGTTCGATATGCCCAAAGTACGTGTGGTAACTCGTTCACCCAATTCCCTTTTTCGTCATCTAAACGTTTCTTAACTCCGTCCACAATTGTTCGATTAGTAATTTCAGCTTGTTCGTTTCCTTGAGGATAGTAAGGGCTTGATGGGGAGTGAATGATATTGTGTTGATTGAGGAACGCGACAATTTTGGTGCCAACGAACTGTGGTCCATTATCGATTCTGATAAGATACGGTCTGCCAAACAGAATGATAATGTGCTCCCAAATGAATCTGATGACTTCTTTTTCTCGTGTTTGGCACAAACGGACTGCCTCTACCCATTTAGTGAAGTTGTCCGTAGCGACCAACAAATGCTTTTATTTTCCTGGTGCTGTAGGAAATTCTCCTGCGAGGTCGAGAGCCCATCGTTGGAATGGCCAGGTGACTTGGCTTGAGTGTAGTTCGAGCGCTGGGGTTCGTATCTTCAGACCGTGATGCTGGCAAGCATCACACTTGCATGTGTACTCGATCGCTTGAGCTTTCATCTTAGGCCAAAACATTCATTGCGTCAATGCTCTGTTAGCAAGAGACCGACCTGCGGCATGGGACCCGCATGTGCCTTCGTATTGATCGTGCAAGAATTCCTGTGCTTCTTTTTCGGATAGGCAGAGGAGGTATAGACCAGTGACAGATATTTTGTAGAGGAGGTTGTCTCGGACGATATATCTTCGTGCATTGTCGATTAATCTCCGCCGTTCTGTAGGATCTTCTGGTAGTGGGCCATCGAATTTGTTGTCAATTCCAATATATCTGATGAAAGGCTGTCTCCAATCACTTCCGATCTCCTCGTTGCCCCCATTATTGGTGGCGTTGGATACGGTGGTATTAATACTGGGGTTAGAAATAACGTTAATTTTTAAATTACGAGCTTCGGATCCAAGGACCCCGGCGAGGTAAGCGAGTGCATATGAATGTCGATTTTCTCCCCTTGGTAAATGTTCCATAGAAATTTTCTAAAATTTGTTCATTCGTTCGATCACTGCAGCAGCATAGTCAATCATTTTCCCATTGGCTTGATAGATACCCGCGTGGTGATTGACGATCAGTAATGAATCAGTGTAAACAGAGAGTTCTGCTACGCCCAGTGTGAGTGCCATGTCCAAGCCATCAATTAGTGCCTCATATTCTGCTACATTGTTAGTCACTTCGAAATTGAGGTGAATGGATTTTTCGAGCCGATCATTTGAAGGAGTTATAAGAACAATTCCCACCCCTGATCTTGCTGGTCCGACGGAGCCGTCCGTCAAAAGTAGCCAACCCTTCTTTGTTACGCAATCAAACTTTTTTACAGGCTGATCGGTGAGTGGTTCATCTTTGTTTTCATCAAAATCTTCTTCCCAATCAGGATCATATACTGGAAAATTAGCTAGAAAATCTGCTATAGCCTGACCTTTCTCAGAGTGGCGTGGCCCAAAGTGTATGTCGTGTTCTCCGAGTGCTACTGACCATGCTGAATACGTCGAGATTTTTCACGTTTAGATAGAATATTTCGGAGTGGATAGTTTGTTAATACTCGAACAGCGTGGGCTTAGAAATACTATTTCAATTTCTGCGACGTATATACGAGGGCAAAAAGAAGCTTCTCGATCTTGGTGTATCTTGTTTTCGCAGGGGTCAGAGTCTTGCTTATAAAATAGACTGGTTTCTCGGTCTTGTCATCGAGGCGGAGAAGGATAGAGCTGAGAGAAGTATCTGTAACGGCTAAGTATACTGTAAGCTCTTCTCCATCTTATGGTGTGCTCATAACTGGTGCTTTACCCAAATGTTGTTTGAGTTCGAGGAAAGCGGCTTTGCATTTATCTGTCCATTCGATCTCGGGATCCTTCTTTGATTTTCCCCGCGATGTACCTTGTTTAAGCAGGTCGAATAGAGGTCGGCATCTATTTGATGATTTGGACACAAAACGGTTAAGTGCTGCGATCTTCCCGACTAGTTTCTGAACATCCTTTTTTGTCTTAGGAGAAGGCATAGCCAAGAGAGGTCGTATACGTGATGGATCAGCTTCAATTCCTCGTTTGCTTATGAGGTGGCCCAAGAATTTCCTGGATTGTACTCCGAACTGATATTTTTCAGGATTCAAACGCATTTTGTAAGCTCGCAGGATCGCAAAAGTTGTTCGTAGGTCTGCCAGGTGGTCTTCTTTCTTGAGACTCTTGCAAAGCATGTCGTCGATGTAAACCTCCATTATTTTACCGAGCCGATCTTTGAACATTTGCGTCATCAATCTCTGATAAGTAGCGCCGACATTTTTTAGGCCGAAAAGCATGACCTTATAGCAATACAGGCCTTGTTCGGTGAAAAATACAGTCTTGTCTTGATCTTTAGGGAAAAGTGGTATCTGATTGTACCCTGATGCAGTATCCATCATGGAGAAGAGTTCGTGCCCGACTGTCGAATCGAGCAAATGGTGGATGATTGGGAGTGGAAAGCTATACGACCATGTGAAAATATACTTAGGAGGTGGAGTTTTAACACAGAACATTGTTTCGTGTCATGATGATGGATCTTTTGGTCAATGCGGTATGGTCTTCCTGGTATGGGTTGAAGAGTATTGGCATTTTTGAAGAGCTCATCTTTTTGCAGTAGTGGATATATGTTGGCAATGGTAGTTGTCAACCGTGGTAAGCGCGGAACTGGTATCTTTTGTCCTTGACGGGCTCGATCATCGTAGGATTTGAAACAGTTCTACCACTAATACCATTGCCAACAATGTAATAACCTATTTTTGTAGAGACCGAAAATAGTGCTTTACACCCTTGAAATGGAGAATACTGTAGATGAAATAGCTATTAATAAAAAGTTTTAGCGTGGAAAACCCTTGAATGGGTAAAAAACCATGACCTCTCATGAGGATTTTAGAAAGAGAGATGTTTATAGATGTTTGCTAGTTATTACATAGAGAGAGATGCAGAAAAGATCTCTCAACAGTCTTCCTTAATTTGTAGCTATCTAGTCTTATTTATAAGTTTTATAATATGACCGTTGGTTACATTGATGAGGAACGTTATAATATCAGGCTTTGATGAGTCTTCATGGTGAACATTTTAACGTCTTGATACTTGTTGATCTGTAACGGATCTATTAACATTCTTTTGTTGTAGCTTTAGATCGTTGGGAAGATACGATCTCTTGTGATGCTCGTGTGCATGCGATCTGTTGACAAGTGGAGAAGTATCTTCTGTAACGCGAAGTCACAGGTTGCTTTGATATCTCTGAACTGTTGGTGAAGATCCAATCTCTAATAGTATTTGCGTGTATTCAAACTATTACTAGATATCTGAGTATTTTGTGCAGTGCAATATTATTAGATGCTTTGTCATTCTGAGCTGCAGATGAGGAAGTCTGTATTATGATCTCTTTGCTTTAGTCCTTGATTAGTTATCAGTGTGTTATCTCGAGCTATGTGAGTTTGAATATCGGACTCAGTACGGGGATTAGAAATAAGCCCTTACACTAACAAATTAAAATATAGAGAGTGTGTACCTAAGATTTGGAAGTATATGTTGTAGGGCATCCATCTGAGATTGTAGGCCGACCTTAAGTTTAGAAGTTCTCTTATAGAGTAGATGACAAAAAATAGATATCTTGTTAGAGATGAGATAAATGTACTGAATGAATGTTCTGAATCAAACTTGATATAATGTATATGTGATGTGCAGGTCGAATTGGAATTAACTTGCTTGCGCGAAGATGATGCACGCTAATGTAACCAAGAGTTTCCAGAGGAATTTGATAGGATGAGAGAGGCGAATGAAGATAGAGAAGACTAGCATATAAATGTGCACTTCAAGTTTGTTGAGGCAATACAGACTCCATTCGACCTAGCTCGGCAGATTGAGGAGAAGGATACCAAAATCAAAAAGGGGCAAAAAGAGCTTGCCGAGTTAAAAGAGAATGCAACGAAACTCAAAAGCCAGAATGATGCGTTGATGGTAAAGAGTAGAGAAGCTATCATAGCCCGTTATCGTATACAGGCGCTAAAAATTCTGAGGAAGGTTTAGATCAGACGGTTGCCAGTTTGAGGAACGATTTGACTAAGAAAACGAATAGTCAGGAGTAAACTCAGACTGATCCAGCAAATATTAGGGGCGAGCTGGAGCAATTGAAGAAGAAATTGGTTGATAGTGATATCGAGCTGAAGAATGCTCGGGATGATCTATCTCCTTCTGAGGTTGCAGTTGACCAATTGTTTACAGCCTTACCTGCTAAGGATGTGGAGTTTCGGATGGTTCAACATAAGTGAGATAAGCTGAATGAAAGGGTGGCATAACTGAAGACTGAATTGGCGCAGGCCAACTTGCATTCCTGGAACACCGAGGTTGGGGAGTGTTCGAGGAAGAATAAAAATGATGCCATGGTTTCCCTTGTTTAAGGAGATGTAGTCAGCTTGTCAGCTCGAATTCAAGTTCATGTGCAAAAAAGAGTTGTACGGTTGAGGGAGAGCGAAAGGAAGTTGGATCCTGCTCTTTCCAGGGAACAAGGGCTAGAGCGGATTACCAAAGGAAAGAATATTTTGATATAGCAGAAAGATGAATTGTTAAAGAAAACTCTGATTGTGGAGGCTTGACAGGGAGATTGAGGTACTCCGTGCTCGAGTGGCCGAATTGGAGGCAATTAACCGAGCTGAATTAGATAAAGCTGACAAGAAATCAAATGAGAACATTGCTTTCATAGATCGAATAGATAAACAAATGGAGAGGCATAACGCACGGTACAAGAGGCTAGAAGATCGCCTTCACAGGGTGAGGAAAAATTTCTCTCATGTCATTGTAACCAATGCATCGCATTCAGAATTGCTGAGGGCGATTATTACCTATTTTGACGAGGAAGTAAAAAGGCTTGAGTTGGAGAGAGATACCTCGTTCGACTGTGTGTCGGTAAAGGGATACATTTGCCAAGTTGATATAAAGCAAGGAAATTGCACGAGTTTCATGGAGATAGATCTAGGCCCTCGATCTACTGAATTGGTTGAACAGGGCAGGATTCTTATGATTGTTCATGCTCGAGAATTTATGGCTAGTCGACCTCCTGTCGTTGGGGAAAGTGTAGGTGACATCCCAACCGCAGAAAAGGATATATTGTAGTGGTTGTATATAAACCTGATAAGAAATAATATGTTTCGTAAACATGTTGGGAGATAAAAGCTAGTGTTACCTTTGTTTTACCTTATGTCTGGTTGAGCTATTCGATTGAAAACTAGTATCACCTTTGTTTTAATCTCAGAAGATTTAGTAGAGTCTGCTGATACAAGTAAAACCTTGATCAAACTGGTATGATGTCACAGACATATTGAAAGAGATGAAAAATAGTTTTACCTTTGCTTTATCTTATGTCTGGTAGAGTCCTTCGATTAAAAACAAGTGTTACCTTTGTTTTAATCTCAAAAGATATAGTAGAGTCAGACGATACAAGCAAAACCTTGATCAAACTTGTATAATGTCGCAGACATATTGAAAGAGATGAAAGCTAGTTTTACCTTTGCTTTATCTTATGTCTGGTAGAGTCCTTCGATTGAAAACAAGTGTTACCCTTGCTTTAATCTTAGAAGATGTAGTAGAGTCAGTCGATATAAGCGAAACCTTGATCAAACTGGTATGATGTCGTAGACATATTGAAAGAGATGAAAGCTAGTTTAACTTTTGTTTTATCTTATGTTTGGTAGAGTCCTTCGATTAAAAACAAGTGTAACCTTTGTTTTAATCTCAGAAGTTGTAGTAGAGTCAGTCGATACAAGCAAAACCTTGATCAACCTGGTATGATGTCCCAGACATATTGAAAGAGATGAAAACTAGTTTTACCTTTGCTTTATCTTATGTCTGGTAGAGTCCTTCGATTGAAAACAAGTGCTACCTTTGTTTTAATCTCAGAAGATGAAGTAGATTCAGTCAATACAAGCGAAATCTTGATCAAACTGGTATGAGATAGATTAAAAGTTAGTATTATCTATGCTTTAATCTATGTATTGCCTACGAAGTAGAGAGATGTATGGGAGAAAAATTTGTAAGTTCTATTGAATAGAAAGAGGATGTACATTGGATGGAGATGAAAATCTCACTTTTGGAATTGAAAAAGCAAGAAATTAAAATAGAGTAGTGAGGAACTTAATGGTAGTACCGTTTCACTTGCCTAGTTTTCTAAGGATTTGAAATGTAAACTACCTCTTCTTTCATGAGGTAATATGATCCCAGGCCTAAGAGGCCTGTGATAAGGAATAGACCCTCCAAATTATCTGTTAGTTTCCCAGCATGAGGCTCTTTACGGTGTTGAGCTATTTCTATGAGGACGAGATCATTGATTTAGAAGGTATGGCTTCTGACTCGTTTGTTGTACGAACTGGCCAGCATATGGTGATATTGACCTAGGTTAGCGACGAAGCGTTCCTGGGTTTTATCGATCCAATTGAGGTTGCAAGCCAATTTAAATTTATTTTCCTCGTCAGTTAGCTCGTGATCTTTGACTGGATGGTGGTATTCAGAAGGAATGACGGCCTCGGTGCCATAGGAAAGGAGGAACGGAATGCAGCCTGCAGACTGACGTGGAGTGGTACGATATGCCCATAAGACATGAGGAAGTTTGCAAACCCAATTCCTTTTCTTTTGTGAGTGTAGCATTCTCTTGAGTCCATCCACGATGGTTTTGTTGGCGATTTTGGCTTGGCCATTGCCTTGTGGGTAGCAAGGATTGGATGGTGAGTGAATGATGTTATGTTGGTTGAGGAAAGCTATGACTTTTTTACCAACCAATTGGGTCCCGTTATTGATACGAATTAGGTGGGGGTACCCAAACCAAGTGATGATGTGTTCCCAGATAAAAGAGATGACCTCTTCTTCTCTGGTTCGACAGAGTGGAACTGCTTTTACCCATTTTGTAAAATAATTGGTAGCTACGAGTACGTGGTGGCGGTTACCTAGAGTATTAGGAAATTATTTTGGTGGTACAAGGTACCGTTTTGATTAGTGTAGTGCTTTGAGTTGTCTATTAGCTGTCGGCACTTCTTCGGATCTGTTGGAAGTGGTCCTTTGCATTTGTTGTTGATTTCGAGGTAAACTAAGAAAGGCTTTTCCCAATCGTCGTCTCCCCCTTTATTGCCCCAGTGTTGATCGTACATACAAAAATGTGATTAATACTGGGGGTTGAAATTACTTTGATTTGGAGATATCGGGCTTTTGTTCCCAAGACCCTGGCTAGATATGCCAAGGAATTGGCCTGTCTGTTTTTGCCTCGAGGAAGATAATCGAGAGTTTCTTGTGCGAACTTGTTCATCCTATCTGCAACGAGGGCTGTATATTCGATTATCTTACCATTTTTCTTATATTTCTCAGAGTAATGGTGAACGGTGATTAGTAAATCTGTGTGAACTGAGAATTTTGGGACGTCGAGCTCAAGATCGAGATCGAGTCCATGAATGGGAGCTTCCTACTCGGTGACATTGTTTGTGGCCTCAAAATCCAAGCGGATTAATTTCTCAATTCTGTCGTTGGAAGGGGTAATCAATATGATTCCTATTCCTAACCTTGCAGGTCATGCTGATCTATCGATGAGAAGTCTCCACCCTTTCCTTGTAATCCATTTAGCTCGCTCGTCAAATACTTTGGGGGGTGAATCTTTTATAACTTTCTTTGCAAGGTCAGGATCGTGTTCTTCCCATTCAGGATATTCCACTGGAAAATCCACGAGAAAATTGGCAATGGCCTTATCCTTTTCGGAATGACGTTATTTGAACTTGATATCATGTTCTCCTAAACTGACTGACCACTATTGCACTCTCTTTGATTTCTCTTTTTTGGACAGAACTTCTTGAAGTGGGTAGTTTGCCATGACTTTGACTGAATGAACTTGGAAGTAGTGCTTGAGTTTCTGTAAAATGTAAACAAGAGTGAGAAAAAATTTCCCGATTTTAGAGTACCTTGTTTCTGCTGAAGTGAGGGTTTTACTGATGACGTAGACTGGTTTCTTGATTTTCCCTTCCAGTCGAATGAGAACCGAGCTGAGTAAAGTATCTGTAACTTCTAGGTAGATAATCGGTTTCTCGTTATCTATGGGGGTGTTCATGATGGGAGACATCCCCAAATAGGTTTTGAGATCCTGAAAAGCTACTTCGTATTCTGATGTCCATTGAACTCTGTATTTGGTTGAACTTTTCCATGTTTGGTGCTACCGCGGAGTAATAGGAACAACCAATGACGGCGGTCTAAAGATTTTGAAATGAAATGGTTGATAGCGGCAATCTTATCTACAAGTTTCTGAACGTCTTTTGCTATTTTTGGAGATGGCATGTCGAGGGGATCTGGAATCTGATGTGGATTGGCCTCAATCTCCTTCTTGCTGATGAGGTGACTTAGAAATCGACCTGAATGTACTTTGAATTGATACTTATCAGGATTGAGATGTATCCTGTAAGATCGAAGAATGTTGAATATTGTGTTGAGATCTGAGATATGGTTGATAGATTGTATGCTTTTACACAAGAGATCGTCAATGTAGACTTCCACGAATTTCCCAAGATGTGTTTTGAACATTGTAATCATTAGCCATTGATAAGTTGGGCCTGCATTTTTGAGTCCGAAGGGCGTGACTTTATAACATTAACGTCCTCTTTCAGTGATGAAAGTGGTATTTTCTTGATCTTCATTCAAGAGTAGAATCTGATTGTATCCAGAAGCAGCGTCCATCATAGAGAGGAGCTCGTGACCTGCTGTAGAATCAATGATCTGATGAATGTTGGGAAGAGAGAAACTGTAATTTGGAGTATGTTTGTTTAGATCAGTAAAATCTACATAAACTCAAACTTTTCCATTCTTTTTTGGGACAGTGACGAGGTTGGATATCCCATTTAGATATTTGGCTTCTCGAATGAATCCTACTTTGATCAATTTCTCGATCTCCATGTTAACTTCATCTCGAAGTCACGGTAATTAGCGTCGCTATTTCTGTTTGACTGCTGTGGCGTTGATGTTAATGGCCAATTTGTGACATGCCTTGGCCGGATCGACCCCAGGCATCTCTTTGAAAGACCACGCAAAAATGTCTCGATTGAGTCGTAAGAATTGAATGGGAACATCTTTTTCGTGTTGAACCAACTTAGTACCGATGAAAGTACCCCTGTTAGGTCTATCAATGTTGATGTATTCTGTGAGTTCCTCTGTGGAAGGCTGATCATCGGAGTGATCAGCTTTCTGTAATTGTTATGCTGCATACCTGTCAGATGTATCGAGAATAGCAGAGATGGCATTTTTGTAAGCTCGAGACAACTTTTGATTACCCTTGATCTCATAGATACCAGTGTTGTGTTTGAAGTGGAGTGCTTGATGATAGGTAGAAGCGATTGCTTCCATATTATGAATCCAGCAACGACCCATAATCCTGAGATAATGAGATTTGGCTTTGATCACATAGAAGATGATGTCGATTGTGGCTGGCCCTGCGGTTATAGGTAAGATGATCTTCCCTACACATTCTTCTTTAAAACCATTGAATCCACTAATATTGGTGTCACTTTGAATAACTTGATCGGCCAATCCCCTTTGGTCGATAGTGTTCTGAAAGAGGATCTCAATACCGCTGCAAGTATCAATCATCCTTGTGTGCATTACAAATTTCTTCATCTTGAGCATTATGACTAATGCGTCATGATGTGAAAACTTGACATGGCTAGTATCGCAATCTTCGAATGAGATCCTGAGCCGGCGATTGCTTGACTTAGGTAGAAGCTTGGCTTCTTTGTCTTGAGGTGTGAGATCGCAACATTCTGACACTCTCCTATGATTGAATCTGTTAGAGCTGGTGATCTGGTTGATCTTGATCATGTTGCTATGGTGCATATGGTATAAATGTTTTTCTGCTGCCTGATCTTCGACCTGGACAACTTCAAGCTACTTCTTTTAGCTGCCATCCTTGTATGATTCTAGGTTGATAATATATTCAAACATCCATCCCTCTTTAAAAATAGTCTCGAGCAACCTCTGTAAAGCATAGCAATTGTCAGTAGAATGATAGCTTACCTTATGATTTACATGAAAGGACTTTTGGCTCCCATGCCGTAGGTCGATCACTAGCAAATAGAGCCATTATACAAGGAGTATTCTGGCCAGGCATGCACAAGCAAACAAAAGAGTACTCACCAAATGTGATACATGTCAACGATATGGACAAATGATCCGCATCCCTGCGCTTTAAATACATGCAAGCAAGGTGTTCTGGCCATTCAAAGGATGGGTGCTCGATCATGTCGGTGAATTCCTTAATTTTCCAGGTAATCCCCGATACCTACTCGTAGCTTTAGATTATTTTACAAAATGGGTAGAAGCAGTTTTACTCTGTCGAACTAGATAAGAAGATGTCATCTCTTTTTTCTAGGAACACATCATTACTCGTTTTGGATACCCCTACCTAATTTATATCGATAATGGGTTACAATTCGCTAAAGAAAAAATTGTAGCTTTCCTCAACAAACACAATATCATCCACTCACCATCCAATCCCTACTACCCTCAAGGCAATGACCAAGCCGAAATCATCAGCAAAACCATCGTGGATAGACTTAGAAAAGGATCCACTCACAAGAAAAGAAACTGGGTACGAGAGCTTCCTCATGTCTTATGGGTATACCGTACCACTCAACGTCAATCAACCAGCTGCACCCCATTCCTCCTCTCCTACGGGACCGAAGCTGTTATTCTAGCAAAATATCATCATCCAGTTAGAGATCAAGTACTAACTGACAAAGAAAATGAGTTCGAATTGGCCTGCAACCTTAATTTAATTGATGAGACTAGGGAACGTGCTATTGCCAACCTAGGTCGATATAACCATATACTGGCCAGTTCGTACAACAGATGAGTCAAGAAATGCACTTTCCAAATTGACGATCTCCTCCTCAGAGAAATCCCTCCACATAGAAAAGAGGCACATGCCGGGAAACTAGAAGAAAATTGGGAGGGTCCATTCTTAATCATAGGTCTCACAGGCCTGGGATCATATTAGCTCATGACCGAAGAGAGAGTTCATATCTAAAATCCTTAGAACACTAGGCGACTGAAATGGTACTATCGTTAAGTCCCTCACTACTCCATTTATAAATATCAATTTTTTATTCCAAAAGTGAGATTATCATCTCCATATAATGTACATCCTATTCTATTCAATGAAAACTTCAAAGTTTTTTCCTACACAACTCTCTACTTATGTAGACAATACATAGATTAAAGCAAAGGTAATACTAGCTTTATATTGATCTCTATTCTGGTTAAAGAAAAGGTAAAACTAGCTTTGATCGACTCTATTATACTCTACGATTAAAGCAAAGGTAATACTAGTTTTCAATCAAAGAACTCTACCAGATATAAGATAAAGCAAAGGTAAAACTAGCTTTCATCTTTCAATATGGCTGCGACAATTATACTCTGCGATTAAAACAATGGTAATACTAGTTTTCAATCAAAGAACTCTACCAGATATAAAATAAAGCAAAGGTAAAACTAGCTTTCATCTTTCAATATGGCTGCGACAATTATACTCTACGATTAAAATGAAGGTAAATCTAGTTTTTAATCAAAGAACTCTACTAGACATAAAATAAATTATAGGTAAACTAGCTTTCATCTCTTAATATGGTCGTGACAATTATATTATGTGATTAAAACAAAGGTAATACTAGTTTTCAATCAAAGAACTCTATCAGACATAAAATAAAGCAAAGGTAAAACTAGCTTTTATCTCTTAATATGGCTGCGACAATTATACTCTACGATTAAAATGAAAGTAATACTAGTTTTCAATCAAAGAACTCTACCAGACATAAGATAAATCATAGGTAAAATTAGTTTTCATCTCACAATATGTCTGCGACAGATACTTTTTCAGGTTACATATATTGCCACTACAAAAGGTTCTTTTATGCTATTGGGAGGTCAGCTACGCTTTCCCTTACAACATGAAGATGATCAGCCATAAATTCTCGAGCTCAAGCAGCCACAATTACCCTGTCTTGCTCTACCAAGTCAGCAGGTCGAGAAACAAACTCCGCTTCCATGGAGTACATACTGTTTCCTCGATCTATATCAGCTCTGCAAATACATCCTCTATCAGACAAATAGTTGTGCAAGGTATCTCTCTCTAATTCAAGCCTTTTAACCTTCTCAACAAAATAGGTGATCACTACAATTAATATCTCTAAGCGCGATGCCTCCGGCACGGCCCTCTTAGAAAAATTCCCTCTTGCCGCTTGAAGGTGCTCTTTCAGCCTCTTGTACCGTGCTTTTTGCCATTCCATTTGAGTATCTGCGCATGACATAAATTTGACGTTCTCCTTCGCCTTCTTATCGGCTTCACCTGATTCAGCCTAATTCATCACCCTTAATTCTCCCACCTGAGCATGAACTTCCTCGAGCTCCTGATTAAAATCTTCCCCAGCAGAAGATTTCTTTAATAGTTTATCTTTTTTCATTATCAAGATGTCCTTAACTCTGATAACCCTCTCTAACTCTTGTTCCCTAGAAAGAGCAGTGCCCAACTTGCCTTGGTACTCCCTTAACTGCTAATTTCCTTTTTGTACGCGACCTTGAGTTCGGGCCACATTTCCCACCAGCTCTCTGATACAAGCTGATAGGCTCACTACATCCCCTTGAACAATGGAGACCCTGACATCACCTTTATTCTTCCTCGAGAGCTCTTCAGCCTCGGCATTTTTGGCATGTGAATTGGCCTGAGCCAAGTCGGTCTTCAATTGTGTCACCCACTCATTCAGCTCATCACATTTCCTTTGCACCAACCAGAACTCTATATCTTTAGCAGGTAAAGCTGCAGTCAACTGCTCAACCACAATTTTAAAGTTAGATAAGTCATCTCGGGCTTTCTTCAGCTCATTATCTTTATCAGTCATTTTATTCTTTAACCACTCCATTTTACCCCTGGTATTCCCTAAATCAGCTCGAGTCTGTTCTTGTTCATTCGTTTTATTAGTTATTTGGTCCTTCAGACTGGCAATAAAATGGTGTAGCTCTTTCTTTGACATTTCTAACACCTGTATATGGTATCGAGCCATGTCGGTCTCCCTACTCTTTTCTAACAGTGCCTCAATATGGCTTTTGAGTTTTACTGTCTTTTCCTTCGTCTCCGCGAGCTCTTTTTGCCCTTTATTAATTTCGGCATTCTTCTTCTCGATCTTCCGAGTAAGGTTATCAACAGTTTGAGTTGCCTCAACAAATTTGAAATGTACCTTTACATGTTGATCTTCCCTATCTTCATTTGCCTCTCTCATTCTATCAAACTCTGCCGCAAATTTTTGGTTACATTGGCGTGTCACATCTTCGCTCAAGTGAGCTGACTCCAATTCGACCTATACATTACAGATACAATACATCAAGTTCAATTCAGAATACTAAGTTAATACATATAACTTATTTCTAACAATTTTTTTATTTTTTGACATCTACTGTGTGAAACTACTTATAAACTTAAGGTCAAAGTATGATCTAAATTTGATGAACAATAACATATACTTCCAATTCTAAGGTACACATTCTCTATATTCTAACTTTTTCAAACACTTTGATATTATCTATACACCTTTGATTGCCATTGCCCCTCAACTGTTAGCATGCTTTTGGTCTGTCTCTGCACTATAATTTTTACTTTGTTGCTCTAAAGTAATGAAGCTACAAGTCAAATATTTATTGTTCTTTTTTAACATGTAGCTCCCTTGTGAAGAAAACAGGGACGCTGAGGCATTTTTTTCCTTAGCGAGCTCATTCTCTAATTCTTTTATTCTGAGGTGCATGTCCTTAAGTTCTTACAACAAGGTTTACAAGAACATCTTAGCATACAGAAAATTATCCAACAAACAATGTTCCTTTAGATTACAATATTTTAAACCCTTCATAATCACACAATCATAGAGTCAACATTCTACTCTACCTTATCATTCCCTTCCTCTGGATACTCATTATCATCCCGTTGGTTGTCTTGCACCATTTGGGGAGAGACACCATCTAACCTATCTACAACTCCTACCGCGACATCTTCTGCCTCATCATCTTCTTCCTTCTCATCATAGGTGTTCACCATAATGTCATTCACCTCAGTTTTAGAGTACCCCATTTTTAGGAGGTGGCACCCAAGTCTATCTCGCTAGAGTACCACCTCCCTCTGATTCTTTCCCCCTTTCGTTGTCAGCTTGTTGATCTCTACCTCTTGAGAAGCCTTCAAGGAGACTACTCGCTTTCCCTCCCTAGCCAATTTAGCTTTTAAACGAGTTACCTTCCTCTTGAGCTTAGCCTTCCCCTTTTCAAGCTCGGCTTTCTCTTCTTCCATCCTGAGGCAGGTCCCTTTCATTAAACGAGCAGCCTGCAAAACACAATAAACATCGACCACATGGTTAGCTCGACTCATCATACAAATTCAACATATACTCAAATCATTGAACTTACCATTTTACCCATTTCTTCCTTACTATTACGAACTGTAAACTTTGCCCTATCCTCTACCACTTTTAACTCATCTTCTTCACCAAGTCGGCCCTGTGTGGCCTTCACTCTAGTAAGTTAGGAAGGAGAGTTAACTCTTCTCTTTTTTACCCCTCCTTTGACCTCGCCGCTTCTTGTGGTTCCTGAGGTTGAGCCACACTTTAGCATCTTCTTCTTTGGAAATGCCCGAGCTAGCTTGCTCGACATAATAGACTCTGGCACATCCGCAAAGTCCTCTCAGGAGGCCTTGGGCAAGACCACTCGTCTCTCTCAATCAGCTCCCCTCTTCTTGTTGCCACCAACACCGATCATTAGCCTCGTTGTTTGGGACGTTTAAACTTTCTCAGACCGACTGTTAGCACGCTTCTTTCTGCTAATGCTGAGTTCTTTCAGTATAGCCTCGAGCTCGGTCCCTTCCTAAGCAACAGTGTCTAATAGGGACTCCTTCCTCGTCACCTTCGATTGAGGATGTATCAATCAACAACACATTATCATCAACAAAGCAACATACAATTTTAGCATTTCAATATTATACATTGTTATACTTACTTTGTTTCACAGTTATATACAGAAGTTCCATGGGTTCTTCATCATCTCTCTGAAGGTAATCACCCTTTACCCATATCATATTATCATTCCACATTCAACCTACTGAATTCAGATCGAAGAAAAGAGGTTGAGTCGAACTCATAAAAAAGTATGCCCCCCACAGGCAGAAATTTTTTTTACTCCATAAAACTACAAGACATCTTTAGAAAATATCCTCCTCTCAACCTCATCCTCCTCCCACGAATTAGTCAGAAATTCACAGACATTTATTACCTCCCATATATTCCCGTTCAACTGAATAGGACATTCCCCAATGATATTCAAAATACCTTTCGCAAGATTGATAAAGGGTAGACACAACCCATACTTCAATTGGGACAGGTAACACAAAAACCCCTCTTCTAAGTCACTCTGGATATTTCCGTTATTATATTTTAAGAAGATCGATTCGTCTAACCCCCTATCTAGATTTTCCTTCTCTTGATCAGCCAACACAAAAAAATGTTCTTCCCCAGATCCTATAATACAACTTCTAAACTGTCTACCAACATGTTCAGCAAAATTACCCCATCATCCCCCTACAGATGCTTTAGCTTTGCAAAACTCTCTAAACACGAAAGAATTCGGAGGAGAGGATACCAATTTTCCAGGGAAATCTGGAAATTGAGCAACTACTATTTCATCCTCCTTATCAGATATTACAATCTCGGACTCATTCGACCGACCATAGGTTGGCGCCTCGTTAACAGGTAAAGTCTCCATATCTACTGCAACTCTACAGAAGAGGTTCGATCCTACACAAAACTCCTCACATTCGACCTACATATAGGTCCAGGTATTCTGTCATTATCTTTTACATATACATCACCCATATACATATATCTTTCATATCTCATTTTTCAAATATATCAAACAGATCTTTATAGATTGCTATAAACAACAATTTTTAATTTTTTGCATACCACAAAAATAGATTTTTAACAGAATCACATTTACAGTATCACAAATCATCTACTTACCTTCTAGGTCAGAATATGAATATGACACAGCACCGAATCCTTCCCTCACAACGCTGTTATATAACCACCTTCGTAACTCAGCCTCTGCAACTCTCTCTCGCTTTGATTGTTGATCACTCTCGATTCAAGTCTCACGAAATTCTCTGCTATTTTTTCTCTGTCATCTCTCCTTGCTCTTCAAGTTTTCAAAAGTTGATAAACATTTGAATGAAGAAGATGAAGCATTATTTATATTTTCTTTCTCTAACTGCTAGCAGTTATTGGGCCTCGTGCGAGCCGCCCTCAGTTTTGGAACCGAGGCATCCCTTCCATAATTAATGTCAGATGTCTTATACCTTTTCAGTGAAGACACCCTCCCATCATTGCCCCCTACCCTATATTTTAATATATTTTTATCTATATTTTCTAAATCTCCCTCTGACCTCTTTCCACCCATAATGACTCAACACTTATACATAATCGAACTTTTCCTGCTATTTCACCAGAGACAAAATCAAAAGCTGCCTGCTTTTTTTTATTTTTTACTTCTTATACTTATAGAAGTACTGACGTCATCTCTAAAGATCTCAACTTTTCAAAAAATTTCAAATTCATTTTATACAACAGTCACAAACAATATTTGCAACAATAGAGGACATATTCAAACTTCATTCTTATTATATTTCTTTGATAGTTATTTGAACTCATACAATTTACTCCCTTACATATAATTATACCTAAAACATCCCTGATATTATAGGGAACCACACCTGATCAAGTCACCTCCAACAATCCTCATATCTTCCAACTCGATCTCTTCTTCAGCAATTAGTTTCATAGCCTCTTTTCGAGCTGAAGGTTCCGCAATTACTTCTTGGAATAGCTCATCGTAAAAGTGACGTTCGTACTCAAATTACCTACCCATCCAATCTAAACCTTTAAACTGACACTCGGTCACTAGTAGGTCAGCATCATAGTCTAACAATTTAAAAATCCTCTCCCATAGTTCAACTATCTTTATCGCTAACCGTCCCTCAGCAGCGTAGCAAATTCTCTCAGATCAAGTCTACACCATATCCATTTTTCCACCTGCTCAAATTCTTATTTCCCCTATTTATGATTACTCCAGATCCTCCACAATCTATAATTATATTATGCTCTTTTACAATAGGAAACCCTAGTATCCAGAGGAAAATTATTTAAACTTATCTATCCAAATTGACCTTAATGAATTTGACATATTCCATCTCAAACTTACATTTTTCCAAATCCAATATTCCAGAATGACATTCATGAACTCGAATTTCCAATTCTTATATATCCTAAAACTTCTACAGTTATCTCTTTCCTCCGATAATTCTAAGTCATTCAGTTCAAAAACGAATTCTTACACATCTTTTAGGTTGCAAACGTATTTTTACAAGTCAATTACTATAATATATTTTGTAGTTCCAATCTCATACATTACATTTCATCATCTATTTGTAAATCTTCAAATTATTCATAGCTCGATTTTAAGAGTTATTCTATATATCAACACCGAGTTTGAATAACAAATCTTATTAAGCTCGAATGTAAATTACAGGTACTTTACAGATATCAAATCTTTTAGGTACTTTATAGATAACATGTCTTTCAGGCACTTTGAAATTAGGTACTTTACAGATAACAAGTCTTTTAAGTACTCTAAAACAACAAATGCTTCAGTTCACCTTACTTCAGTGATGTTTTACTCAAAGAATCCTCTAAAGCAAAACAGGCATTGGAAGTCACCAGATGTCCTTCTCCCTTTATACAAGATTACTCTGACCAGAAACTGGGTTTGGTGGAAGTCTGGGTATAAAAATAGAAAGAGTTAGTGCTTGAACCAACTCTTCAAATAGAAGGTCTTCCTAGAGCCAATAAATGATGATGGTACAAACATAGACTACCATTCCTCATCTCCCTTCTCCACTACTACCGTCACCTCCTTTATAACCACCACCATCAGAGAGTTGGTGGAGATGAAAAGGGCCCGACCTTAGAGTCCAATCCTATATAAAATATCGGTGAAACTTCTTCGCAGTTACGCCAACCCCCGCATCTGTCTCCCCAACCTTGTCTTCCGCAAGGATGCCGAGGCACCTCCAACATTGCTCGCCTGTAAAGACAACGTGATGAAATCTCCACATCCAGTAAAAATCTTCTTCAGCTTCAGTCGCATCTTCTTCCGACATACCCTGATACGTCGGCGGAACGGAAATGGGAGTAGGCATCTCCAAGGATTGATCGCCAAAATATCTCAACTTTAACTTTTGTATCTCAACAGAAACTCTCTCTTCATAAAACATTATGTGGGTCTTCACCATTGTCAACCTAGACATCCAATTTTTTTTTACACTAAATAGCGTACTTGGTCACTATCCTTGGTACAGGTACTATTAATTTAACCCCAATATTTAATGTGCAGGTATGTTTCCCAAGCCCCATCATTCAAAGTAGACGAAACCCTCAAAACCTCAAGCGTCGCGTACATCAATATTCCTATCATCATTCAATTCACAAACATCCCCCCATAAAAATATACACATTTTTCATATAGTCAAATCCGCATTAATACTTCCTTCATTTTCAACTTCCAAAACCCATATATCCATGTACCCGCAAATTCTTTCTCAACCAAAGCCACTCATGACTTCGGTTGCAAGTCGGCGATTGTAAGAACCTATCCCTCGATCTAACCTAATTCAAACTATTTTCAGTTCAAACTACTTCCATATAAAACTCACGCATTCTTCATATGACACAAACAATCAACATTGATACCTACGCCATGAACTGATAAAGAACGTGGGTCGAGCATAATAAAAAACATGAACAAGTTAAAGATACATTTCTCTCACGAACTCAACAGTTACTCAGTCAAGCACCACTTACCACGTTGTTCGGAGAACGTGCTTCAGCACGATAGAGAACTACAAACAAGGTCTATATAAAGAAAAAGTTTCAGAAGAGACATGGACCTGAAAAATATATGAGAAATCACCAAGAAAACTTTATTTTCTAGATTCTCAAAACACCAAACTTCTTATTTTACAAGATCAAGTATTTCTTGTTCGAGAGATCACTTGTAATAAGATATCAGCCTCAAACAATAAAAGTCATTCTTACTAAAACTCTCAACTCGAGGTCGTGGTTTTTTTTGATCTATTTAGAGGTTTTTCACTCTAAATCACCTGTCATTTCTTATCTTACATTAGTCTTGTCACAGGAACATTGGTGTAAGAGCTGATTCTGTGCCATCTCGAGCTTACGAAATTAGGCCATTATAACTACTGCATCGAATATTTACAAAACATTTGTTTACTCATATGAAAACGGTGTCAAAATTCTTCTGGAGTATATGTGTAAGGAGTGTTGAAGTAGTCCCGCATAATGCTATAATATTCTAATTTGTGGTTTTGCATCTTTCACTTATCCTTACGGCTCATGACACTCCCGCGATGAGTAGAAGTTTCATTATGTACTACTTGGTTTATTACATTTTGGTACATAACGATCATTGCTGTAACACACTCGAACATAAGATCATCAAAGGTGGGCGATACACGTAAAAGATCATCAATAGATGAAAAGGAGGATGAGGAAGACATGAGAGGTTGTGGAGTTGAGATATAAGGTGGAGGGTGAGGAATGAACTAACAGTGAGAAAAAAGAAGTATAGGATAAAGGGAAGAAGAACTAGCGATGGTCTTTTGATTACCGTGTGGTAATTAAAAGACCGTTGCATTCCCTAAACTCCTGTAATGACTAGTTCTTCTTGTGGGTCCTTCCCAATGGATATATTTGGTATCCCAACGGTTATTTTATATATGTATATATACATATATGTTGGTTGGAGATGCTCTAACAATAGTCCCTCCACTTTAACTCAACAATACTAAGTTTTTTAGCTCTAACAGTGGATTCTTCAATGGTGTTTGGTTGGAATGAAGATTGCGCCCTCGCCGTCTCATGGCAGGAATTGGTTGATAATCTACCTCTTCGAAAACTTAACTTTGATCAGTTATGGAGCTGAGTTTAGCTCTGATTCAGGGAGCACATGGAAATTTAATACCCTCCTGTAGATTTATACAGTAGGTGGAATATACTTAAGGTTAAATGTGATGAGTTTCATGAGATACACAAGAGTATTGATAGACGGGTCAGAGGTATTCTACTAGCCTATAATTTGTGCGAAGCCAGAGACGAATGGTATAAGAAATACAACCAGCCATTCCCGTTCGAGACTTTATATGATATTTTTTACCACAACTACGTCCTGCCTGATCCTTCTACAAATTATCGGCAAATAAACTATGGACAAGATCCACTCTCCCTTACTGAATGGTCCGAGTTTAATCCCTACATCAGTCATCCTCAATGAATTAGACGCACAAGAAGACTTTAAATTCTATTTTAATTGTATCTGCTTTTAGTTTAATTTTGAGCGTAGAACTACTATTATAAGAATTGAAAGATAATAATTGAATTTAAATAAATGGGACATCAGGTCGTACAAGTACTAATATAGAGAAACAAAAGTCATACGGTACAATGTCTTTAAATAGTTCAATACAAAGTCGCACAATAAAAATACACGTATAAAATAAAACTCGTCTCACAACTATATCTCACAACCAGTATGCCCCCTGCTAAAACTATTGGCTTCCCATTCGAGCACCATATCGACGGGCTCTTGTCCTAGCGTTACCTTCAGGTGGTAGAGGCACCACCTATAAAGTTGGTGCCCTCCTCAGCTGTAAGTTCTGAAAGGGACAAATAAATTTTATGTAGATTTAGGCAAAATAAATATTGCCTAAAAAGTAAAAATAAATCAATAAATATCTTACATGCGAATATAGTTGGTCGTTGATAATGTCATAACCTCCCATTATATAGCTCTACATTTTGAGCAATCAATGATGTGATCATCTCGTCGTCCCACGCAGACTCTGCCACGGTGACTCGCCGCATACCCAGACTCAGGTACCGCAGCTCCTCTAAGTAGCAGTAAGTTGGCATGTGTGACGGCTTGCTCAAGCAGTGGATGGGAATTGTCTAAGGCCTCCCTGTCCACTCTATGTTATGCCCCAACTCTGGCCCCATCTCCAAGTCGGGCAGACTGAAGTCTTAGGACAAGCTATGAACCTCTGATAACATAACCATGACAGGTGTAATGCCAGACCTGAGTACACTAGAACCAAGCTAGTCTATCTTCCCCATCCTCTGCAAATCTATTAATAGGTGGTCAACCTCATATGTTTGGTTATGCTAGTAGATCACGTAAGTCATCCTCTCCTCGTTCATCACAAACTGGTTATAGCTAACGAAGTTAGACTCTTTCAAAGCCTCTAAATCAGTTGGACTGAGATATGGCAACATGTTGGATGGAAAATCCATCGGAATACCTGTAATTTCCATTTGGGTCTTGAAGTGGCATCCTCTTATGAGACAGCGCTGATGCGATATGTACGTCATCTAACTCTAAAACCGCAGATGTAGCCCAAGGTTGCCAGTTGATCGAATTAATAGCCTTGTGGTCAATAAGGTATCTGGCTATAGTAAACAAGTTCCTACCTAGTTATTTGTTTTCTTCCTGTTCCCCTTCTCCCATATTTTGAGGCGAGAATACGACGTCATCTTCAACGCATTACTGACAATGGGGTGACCAACCCCATAATACTCGTAGGACCAATACTGCATTTGGGAACAATACGTAAAATAATTAGAAATTCTATTTAAGATGTTTATTACAAGATATTTGATTTGTATCATTGGAAAAAGTATTACTGTACCTCAATCAGTTGCTAAAATCCAGTAATGGTACCCCCGGTCGTGACTACGGCATTCAAGCTATGGTACATAGAAGTAAAAATAGCGGAACCCTAGTCATATAAGAATCATTCATCCAAATCGGCCATGGCCTCGAGATATCCAAGTAGGACGTTGTCGTTGGTCGTTTGGAACCATAAATGCCCCATCACGAAAATGATAAAAACATGAGCCACCGTACTGTTATTAGACCGATTATCTATGACGGTCAAGTACTTCTTCAGATGTGCAATACTGATGTTCCCACTTTTTATATTGTTAGATGTAATACGGGGGGGGGGGGGGGGGGGCAATTTCATCGCCTCGGATATAACACTCCATCAGTCGTCATATGGAAATGGAGTAGGATATTTGCCGATTGGAAATGATGTAAGCATTGTGAAATCCAATGAAGTGATCCCTATCTTCGTACTTGGGAAGAAAAAAGTATAAGTCGTAGGCCACCAACGCTCTATTAGCGCATGAATTAACCGATTATCAGAATTACACAATTTAATATCCATGAACCTCCCAAATATCTTCACCCCAGGATCTTTATTGTTAGAATTTTGGAAATCTCGTTCCAAAATTTTATAACCGTAGTGAATGTGCCGTGCAGACACATCGAATCATAATTTTTTTCGTTGGAGCATTTTGTCAAACACTTGATTAATGGAAATAACAAAGTCACCATTAAACAAAAACTTACCATGAGATCCTTGCCAGTGTGATATATATGATTCATGCCGTCTGGGAGCACGATAATAAACCGCATGTGTGGAATTTCATATTGGGTTGGGTGTGATAGGCCTTGAATTTGTTCTACCTCTTCAAATATAACCTTTTTTTCCTTCTAGACCTCGACCGAGTTACGACTTGCTCTAAATCTCATGTCATTCTAAGCCTGGGAAACAACTGGGGTGTGGGTCTCCCTCTGGCAGATCTATTTTATTGGGTTTGATGTTGGTAATTTTTTTCTAGAGTTTAGAGCAAAACTGTGAGAGAGAGAGAGAAAGAGAGAGAGACGATGAAACAATATGGGGGAGGGAGCAAAGTTAAAAGTTTTTGTTTAACATATGAGGCGACGGTATTCTGATTAATACGCAGTAATCAGAACATTGCAGGGTGTTTTGATTACAAAAAAATTAATAAAAGAAATCTATGTCAGCCCAGCTGCTAGAAGGAAACGAGTGTGTGCTTGGGTTTATTACGTTTGACGTGTGTGCCACATCCAACTGCTGAAGATACTCTAAGAAGGGAGAAAGAAGAATTGGGTAGCCACCTAAGTATTTCTCCTTAGGTGGAAAGTAAAAAGTGGTTTATGCTAGGAGTTGGGTTCGGCCCAAGGTAGGAGCCCAACTGGGTCAGGGTATCCTACTGAACTCCTAACAAGCCCATAGGCCTTTAGGGTTTATGGGGAGAATTTGAGAGAGTATATATAACATATATTGGGTTATTCTTGTAATACAAAATCTCTGAGAATACAGAGACATAATATTAATGAATAAGAAATCCATACTCTTCTGTTAATCATCTTGCTCTTGATTAACTGATAGAGTATCTAATATTATCCAACATGTTATCATCATATGACGAGCTAGTGGATTAGAAGGGAGAAAAAACTCTCCAAATCAGCGTTTTTCTTGGATTTTTTTCGTCACGAAGAGGTATTTTTACCTATTTCAAAATTTCTATCTATTAATTGTTTCTTCTATGATATAGGATATCTCGACATGAATTGTATATTTAATACATATTTTTCTCGGATTAAAATATCCTATTTTAGTGATTTTTAATCTTTGAAAAATGGCTATTTTCAAACTAAAATAGTAATTGTTGTAGAGATCGGATTGATGCATAATTATTTTAATTGTGTAGCCTATTCCGCAATGATCACATCAGTATATGGCACGTCTCATGGAGATGTCCTAATCGTTGGTAAATTACCATGGAAACTGGGCAGTTCATGGCCAGAAAACGGCGTATTTAAGTCATGCTGACATTAGCTAGGTTAATTATTTTTGTTTGTAATTATCTTTTTTAGAAAAATATTTATTATCTGTTTATGACTTCATCAGACCTAATCCATTGCTGATGTGGCAATGACACGTGTCAAGGATACGTGGCATGCCACATCGCAGTGTGACTCACCATGCTGATATGGTAGTGACATATGTCAAGGACACGTAGCATGCTAGCATGGCAAGTGGGGTTCACCATGCTGACGTAGCAGTGACACGTGTCAAGGACACGTGGTAGGTAGGGTCCACCATGTTGACTTGGCAGTGACACGCGTTAAAGACGCATGACATGCTGATGTGGCAGGTGAGGTCCTCCATGCTTACGTAGATGCACTATTTACGTACCATGTACCAGGATAGTATCATGCCAATGACATGCCATGAAGCACACATAGTGGCATAATCAGTAGCATGCCAAGGGGTACATACAGTAGCAAGCCAAGTGGCAGCATAGTGGTATGACACGTGACATATGGTTTAACCCGGTCTAGATCGGTCAGCCCGGTCCAGGCCTTGACCTAGACCAAGCCAGAACGATCTAAAATCGGTTCAGATACTAAATTGGCACTAGAGAGCTTAATTTTTGGTCAAACCGAGTTAATTTTTTTTTAAAATTCTTATTAACTGAACCTACCCCATGGAGGACTCATTTTTTTTTAATGAAAAATATTTTTAAATATTTTTTAGGAACGGGTGCCTCGTATAGGAACACTGACTCACTTATATGTGATATAAGTAAATAAAGTAATACATATTTAAGTATCTTACGATAACTAATAAGATATTACTGGTATACCCCAAGGATATTAATTATCATGATCAGGGATCAGAGATAATGCGAAACCAAGACCAATTTAGGATACGACTAGGAGTCATATCTAAATTACAGTTAATTGCCAATGACAAATAATTAGAGCTCAATTGTGAATTGACTTTGTCTTATTTCCAAAAACTTGGTATCTAAGGAATTAATTTTACATATCTAGGTGTAATTTGATGTTACATTATAACATTTAGAAGTATATAATCATTGATAGCAACCTATAATACCCTAGAATGTTAGTTTAAAGACAGGCATAATCTACCTATCTTTATGAAACCAGTAGAGTTCAGGGTGGGGCCATTTGTTAGCTAGACATCTAATACCCCTCATATTTGTAGCAAATAGGGTCATTTGGCTAGAATATACATTCCTTATAGAACTTTAGGGCTTAGAGCGCCCTAGTTGTCAAAATAAAGAACGTACATATCTAGTGGTTTTGAATATCAATCTTGGCTAAGATTATCTTAAAATGTACATCAAAGATTAAGATCGTCATTTTACGGGGTAAAATTGGGGTTTAATTATTAGAAAAGATTTTTATGAGTATAAGAATATGAACAAGGTTCAACGATAATATGATTGAGAATCATTTATTTTATGTTATTCTAAGTACTATGATTTGTCTATAATGCATATGAAATGTTAATCAAGACTTGTTACTTATTACGATCTACATTTTGCATAACAGATGTCTGCGAAACTCAAGAATGTTGAATTTCCTCCATTGATGCTTACTGGAGCCAATTACCACTCTTGGTACATTGACGATGACTTGTTCTTAAAGTTTCTAGGTCTGATGAAGACCATCGTGAAGATCCCGTTAACAAAGAAAATGCTTTGTTTATCCTCCGTCATCATATTCAGGATGACCTAAAGACTAAATACCTCAATATGGTTGAGCCAACTGACTTATGGGCAAGCTTGAAGGGGCGTTATGGTCTGCAAAAGAGTATTATGCTCCCCAAAGCGATGCACCAATGAAACAACCTTTGGTTCCAAGATTTCAGGACTGTCACTGATTATAACTCAGCAGCCCTCACAATCGCCTCTATACTTGAGTTGTGTGAAAGGAAAGTCACTAATGATAAAATGGTAGATAAAACTCTATAAACTTTCTATGTTATTAATATTGCGCTCAAAGGCAATATCGGCGAAAGAACATTATGAGTCACAAAGTTTTAATTCAGGCACTTCTCCTCTCTGAACAGAACGATGAACTTTTGATGATGAATCATGCAATGCGGTTTTCTGGGAGTGCGCCGTTACGTGAATCACACAATATTTAGTTTTGGGGAAACAATTATGCATGTCAGGGATGCTAATATGGAATGGGCAAGATAGGATACAAGGGAAACAGGATGGGCAGAAACCAAAAACCCATTGACCCTAGGAAAGGTAAATGATTTTAGAAATTCACCAAACTTGGATATATGAAAAATGAAAAGATGCAAGATTAAGGATCTCTTTGCTTTAACAGCGGTGACATTGGATACTAGGCACGGGAGTATCTGGCACCACGGTGGCAAGAGTGAATAGAGTCCAGACTCACTACGTAGTTATTGATACTAACTCCTCCCCTATGGAGTTCGCAGTATCAGACATCTTTGGCAACACTAATGCCGGCATGGATCAGCATACGGAGTAATCCGTAATGATATTTTAGTAAACATGCTATGTGACAGTGGAGAACACTAGTAGTTTCTTTTCTTTCAAAGACTTGATTTACTTTTTTTTTCCAGTATTTTTGATTATGTTAGGAACAAATCATCTATATTTCAATAAAGTGCTCGTAACATATATGAGATTTTTATTTCATTCTAAATTGTGATTATTCAAATTATTGCTTGGGATAGTAGTTAATTTATTATATATAGAATTTTTAATCTACTATATATACAGGTAGTCCATGGATCTTTATGCCTAGAAAGCACTAATTAATAATAGGATGAGTCGCGACACATGTCTAGTTGACAGTGGTACTACCTACTCGATCCTTTGAGATAAACGATATTTCTCATACTTGACCGTGTATGTCGGGGACATTCAAACTATTATTGGGATGGCAGTATCATAGAGGGCCCAGGGAGCGCCACACTAGTACTCCCTAACGGTTTGATACTGAGTATCCAGACTGTGTTGTATACTAGTAAATACCCTGAGAATTTACTAAGCTTTAGGGACGTACATGATAACGATTATCAAGTCAAGGTGATAGAAACTGATGAGAATTAAATTTTATGCATCACCTACTTGCCTAATGGTCAATAACTTATATTGGAACGGTGGCAATGTATTCCTTAAGGGCTATATTCAACTGTCTTAAGGCATGTCGAAATATATGCAATCACTAATTTTTTTCTGCTATAAGGGAAAACGTTTAGGATTTGGCATGAATATTTTGGACATCCTGAACAATGAATGATGAGAAAAATTATCAATAGTACCTCTGGACATTCACTCACAGGAGAGAAGATCTGCATTTTACAAGATTAACCGTATAACGCTTGCTCTCAGGGAAAGCTTATAGTCCCATCTAGTAAGACCAAGGTAGAGTTGGAGTCTCTAGACTTTCTCCAACATATCCATGGAGACATATGTGGACATATCCATCAACCACATAGTGGTCCATTCAAATACTATATGGTCTTAATCAACGCTTCTGTGAGATGGTCTGACGTTTGCCTATTATCATCTAGGAATATTTCGTTTCCATGGTTACTTACCCAGATTATCTGATTGCGGGAACATTTCCTGGATCACCCGTTCAAATTTATGAGATTTGATGGTGTTGGCGAGTTTACCTCAAAGGCTTTTGTTAATTATTGTATTGCTAATAGGATAGATGTTGAGCATCCAGTACCCCATGTCTATACCCAAAATGGGATAGCGGAGAATCTAATCAAGAGATTACAATTAATCACTAGGCCACTGTTATTACGATCTCAGCTTTTGGATACTACGTAGGGCCATGCAATTCTGCAAGCTGCCGCCCTGATTAGAATTTGTCCAATAAGAAATAATAAATATTCCTCATTGTAACTAATAACTGGGTCAGAGCCCGGTGTTGCCCATCTACAAACATTTAGATGTTCCGTGCAAGTGCCAATTGCTTCACCACAACGTACAATGTTGGCTAGGTATTTATGTGGGTTATGATTCACCATCTATCATTCGATATTTGGAAGCCACTACCAGTGATATATTTATTACAAGATTTACTGATTGTCACTTTGATGAGATGATATTCCCAGCATTGGGGGGAGATATGACAGTCAATGCTGTGGATGTTTCCAAACTTAGTTGGAAAATACCATCTTTGTTTCATCTAGATCCCCTAACTAATCACGGTGGCAAGGAAGTACAGCAGATTCTATACTTACAACAAATCACCAATAAATTGCCAGATGCATTGAACGATGTTGCTAGAGTAACCAAGGCGCATATACCTGCAAGTAATATACTTGTACGACTAGATGTTCTGGGGACTGGTATGTTATCCACAAATGAATCCAAGCCGCGCGTCATAGGAGGACTCCCCGCTGCAAAGGACCTTGAGCCGAGGGCTAATAAACAGTGTACGGGAAAAGAAAAGACTAATTGTGTAATCGGTTCATCAGGGATAGGCTTCCCACAGACAGGGATATAGTAACTACGTATCCACCTGAAGCATTAGGAGATAAGCCTGGTGAGGCACATGTACATGATAATTAAGAGATCTTAATTAACTTTGTTTCTAATGGCACCACGTGGGATCGTTCAGAAGTAGTAGTCGATGAAGTATTCACTTTCACTGCTGCACCCACCATCGAGGATGATGATCCAAAACCACTTACTGTAGACGAATGAAAAAGTTGTACAGATTGGCTAGAGTGGGAGACTGTGATCAATGCAGAGCTCAACTCACTAGCTAAACGTGAAGTGTTTGGAACAATAGCCCCTAGGCAAGATGCCATCAAGCCTGTCAGTTATAAATGGGTATTCGTACGGAAACATAATAAATATAAAAATATAGTAAGGTACAAGGCAAGACTAGTTACCTAGGGATTTTCTCCAAGACTTGACACCGATTATGATGAAACCTACTCTCCAGTCATGGATGCTATAATGTTCTGTTACTTGATCAGTCTATCAGTCGTTGAGAATGAGCTGGACATGTGTTTAATGGATGTAGTATAGTTATTGCATATATATATGGAAAATTAGATATGGAGATCTACATGAAGCTACCATATTGGTTTAAACTTCTGGAAGCGACAATGCCAGATACACGGGGTGCCTACATAATAAAATTAGATAAGTCATTGTATGGTCTGAAATAATCAAGGCTCATGTGGCACAACAGGCACTGAATGTTTAAAAGCTGAGGGTTTTGCAAATAGCTATGTTTGCCCATGCATTTTCATCAAGAAAATGAATACTGGTTTTGCCATCATTGCAGTTTATGTAGACGATTTGAATATCATCGGAACTCTAGGGGGATCGCTAATGCTGCCAAATACTTTAGGAAGGAATTTGAAATGAAAGACCTTAGGAAGACCAAATTTAATCTATGTTTGTAGATCAAATATCTTGGTCGCGACATAATCATACATTAGGTGACGTATACCAAAAGAATCATAAATCATTTTGGTATGGATACGGTACACAATGCCAATATGCCTATGCATGTCTGCTCATTGGATGTGAATAAGGACATCTATTATCCTTCAGATAAGGGGGAAAAACTCCAAGGGCATGAGGCACCATATCTAGGAGCTATCGGTGCTTTGCTATACTTAGCAGGGTATACTCGACCCGATATCTCATTCGCGGTAAACTGTTTGGCCCACCATATAGTTCTGCACCTACCCAAAGGTACTGAAATGGGATCAAGCACATTCTGAGATACCTCATCCGTATGAAAGACTAGGGTCTGTTCTATCCAAAAATTGGCAAACAAGAAATTATAGGATACGTCGATACAAGATATTTGTCAGTCCCACATAAAGGCCGATCATAATCGGGTTATATATTCTTGTATGGAGATACAACAATTTTATGGAGATCGGTGAAGCAGATGATGGTTTCTATATTCATGAACCACGCAGAGATTCTTACACTTCATGAAGCTGGCAGAGAATGTTTCTGGCTGCGGTCCATAATCAATCACATCAATAGAAGTTGCGATTTAAGTTTTATTCAAGATAAACCGACGATTCTTTATAAAGACAATGCAACTTGTATCATTCAAGTCAAGGGCAAATTTATTAAAGGCGATAGAACGAAGCACATTTTACCTAAATTCTTCCACATACATGAGTTGCAGAAGACGAATGAGATTGACGTTACTCAAGTATGTTAAGAAGATAACTTAGATAATTTATTCACAAATGCTCTTGCACATCCTACGTTTAAGAGACTGGTGTACAGAATTGGCATGCGGAGTTTACATAATTTATTATCTCAGGGAGATCGGCGTCAGGGGAAGTAATCCCGTCCTGACGTGGATACATGCGTATTATACTCTTTTTCCTGATAGTATGGTTTTAATCCTAGGATGTTTTACTGACTATAAGTTTTGATAAGGTAAAGTATACGCGTCCATAACCCATACAGGGCATAAGATTGTACTCTTTCCTTGTATAACTTTTTGCCCAATGGGGTTTTGTTAGAAATTTTTTTTGATGAGGTAAGTCGTCCTGGTATGGAATACCCCAAGGGAGAGTATTAGGGTTTGGATCCAGCCTAAAGTGGGAACCCAACTAGGTTGGGGTGTCCTACTGGACTCCTAACAATCCCATAGGCCTTTAGGGTTTATGGGGAGAGTTTGAGAGAGTATAGATATTATATATTGGGTTATTTTTGTAATATAGAACCTCTGAGAATACCGAGAAATAATATTAATGAATAAGAAATCCCTACTTTTCTCTCTGTAATAGCCTAATTATGGGATTCAAACTTAGCCTTTACACCAGATGTGCTTAGAATGCTCAAGAACAATAAGTAATAACTAACAAGATGGTTTAGCGTAGAAAATCTTTGAATAGGCAAAAAACTACGGCCTCTCTTAAGGATTTTGAGATAGAGTAAATGGTATAATGGCCTAATTCCGTGAGCTCAAAGTGGCTGGGAATTAGCTCTTACACCAATGAACCTGTGGCGCAAACTAAAGTAAAGTACGAAATGACACATGTGATTTATCGTGGAAAACCTTTGAATAAGTAAAAAACCATGATCTCTAGTTAAAGGTTTTTATAATAGTGACTTTTATTGCTTGAGACTGATATCTTATTACAAGTTATCTGTTAACTTAGAAATACTTGATTTTGTGAATAAGAAGTTTAAAGTTTGAGAATCTAGAAAATGTAGTTTTTTTGGCAATTTATCGAGTATTTTTCTGGTCCTTGTATCTTCTGGAACTTTTTCTTTATATAGGCCTTCTCTGCAGTTCTTCATCGTGTTGAAGCACGTTCTCCAAACAATGTGGTTAGTGGCGGTTGGCTGAGTAACTATTGAGTTTGTGAGAGGCAGATATCTTTGACTTGTTCAGGTTTTTCTATTTGAGCTTGACTCACGTTCTTCATCATTTTGTGGACTAGGTAGTACTACTGACTGTTGAAGTCATGTATAAAATACGTGGGTCTGATATTGAGGTAATTCAAACTGGAAACAACTCAATTTAGGTAGGGTCGAGGGGTAAACCCCTACAATTGGCCCCTCACAACTGAAGTCGTAAGTGGCTTTAGTTGAGAAAGAACTTATGGGTATATAAGTATTTGGGTTTGAAGTTTGAAAATGAAGGAAGTAATGATGAAATTTTGACTGTATTAAAAATGCGCGTATATAAAGGGGATGTACGTGCATTGAATGTTGATGAGAATATTGATGTATGCGACAGTTAGGGTTTGGAGAGTCTCGTCTATATTGAATGATAACGCTTGGGAAAATGTACCTGGACATTAAATGTTAATGCTATATAAATAGTACCTGTACCGAAGATTGTGGCAAAGTATGCTTGTTTGTTACAAATTTTTCTTGAAAATCTATTGATGGTGGTGAAGACTCAGGGAATGGTTCTTGAGGAGAGAATAGCTGTTGAGATGCATAAGTTGAGGTTGAAATACTTTGGTGATCAGTCTCTGGAGATGCCTTCTCCCATTCCCGTTCCTCCGACATATCAAGGTATGTCGGAAGGAAAAATGACTGAAGCTGAGGAAGACTTTTGCTGTATGTAGAGATTTTATTACGTTGTTGTAATAGGCAAACAACGCTGGGTATGTATTCATATCCTTGCAGAGGATAAGGTTGGGAAGACAGATATAGGGATAGGCGTAACTGCGGGACAGTTGCGCTGATGTCTTGCGTAGGATTAGATTTTAAGGCCGAACCCTCTTTATTTCTACCACTCTTCGAAGGCGGTGGTTATAGAGGAGACGATGGTGGCAGTGGAGGAGGAAGATGGAGAATAAAAGTCTGCTTCTATACTTTTATAGCTTCTTTGTACTGAGAAGACCTTTTGTTTGAAGGGTTGGTTCAGGCACGGATTCCATTTCTTCCATAGTTTCTATTTGAAGTTCGACTAGACTTCAACCAAACAAATAGGAGAGAGGATAACTTTGTTTTTCAATGTCTGCTTTGTATCAGAGTGACATATCACTAAAGTCGAATGAACTGAAGGATTTGATGTTTCAGAGTGCCTGAAAGACTCGTTATCTGTAAAAGCACTTGAATGATTTGTTATCTGTAAAGTACATGTAATTTGATTCGAGATGAATAAAATCTATTATCCAAACTTTGTGTTAATACGGAATAAAATAACTCTAGAAATCGAGCTATGAATAATTCAAAGATTTTCGAGTATAGGATGAAAATGTGATGTATGAGATTAGAACTTACAACTTTTCGTAATAATCGAGCTGTTAGAAATATGAAATATGTGTAAGGACTGATAATTTTGAGATTTGATTAGGGGAGATAAAAAATTGTAGAAGTTTTAGAATTGGAAATTCGAGCTCAGGGAGGTCGTTCCAAAATACTAGATAGGGAAAAAATAAGTTTGATATGAGATAAGATGAAATGACAGAGGTCGATAGGGAGAGATATATTCAAATAACTTTTTTCAAGATACAAGGGTTTCTACTACGAGATAATAGGATAATATCATGAGATGTGAGGGATAGGTAGCAAAAATGTATAAATAAGGGGGGGGGGAATGAGTTTTAAGCAGGTGGATGATGATAAGAATGGTGTGGACTCGATCTGAGAGAATTTATTATGCCGTTGAGGGGCGGTTGGCGATAAAGATAGCTAAAGTGCAGGAGAGGATTTTTGGACTATTAGATTATGATGCTAACCTGCCAGTGAGGGAGGTTCAAGTTGAATGTTTAGATGGGAGTAGGAGATAACGTGAGTATGAGCGCCATTTTTATGAGGAGTTGTTCTGAGAAATTATGGTGGATCCTACAGCTAGAAAATATGTTGTAAGATTGATTACTGTAGAGGAGATCAAATTAGAAGATGTGAGGATTGCTGGATAATTTCTGATCGGATGTGGTTGTCCATGATATCAATACTGTTTTATGTATAATTATATGTAAGGGTAATGAAATGAATATAAATAGGGGTGGTATGAATGTATGTAACTCTTTTGTTTGAATAATTTGAAAAAAATGGAATGAGAATAAAAGTTAAATTGATCTTTTATTTTTGCGAATACTGTTTGTGACTGCTATGAAAGCTGAATTTGAATATTTTTAAAATTTTGAGAACTTTGGGAATGATGTTAGTACTTCTACAAGAAAAGAAGAAAAAAAAAAGAAAAAACTGGCAGCTTGTGATTTGGTTCTTGTTTAAAAGCTGTAAAAACACGATTGTGTGTAAGTGTGAGTCATCATGAGTGCTAGAAGGTCAGAGAGATATTTGAAAAAGAGAGATGAGAATAGAATACAATATAAGTCAAATGGCAATGATGGGAAAGCAATTTCATCGAAAAGGTGCAAGACATCTGACATTGATAGTGGAAAGGATGCCTCAGTTCCAAAACTGAGGGCAGCTCGTGCGAGGATCAATAACTGCCAGTAGTTAGAGAGAAAAAATTTAAATAATGCTTCATCTTCGCCATTCAAACATTTTTTAACTTCTAAAAACTTAAAGAGCAGTGAGAGAGGAAGGAAGAAGAAAATGAAAAGTAGCAGAGAATCTTGTGAGGACTTAATCGAGAGCGATCAACAGTCAAAGCGAGATAGAGTTGCGGAGACTGAGTCACAAAGGTGGTTATACAACAGCGTTATAAGGGAAGGATTTGGCACTGCTTCAGATTCACACTCCAACATCGAAGGTTAGTAGAGGATTGTGATATTCTAAATGTGTTTATTTTTGAAAATTATTTTCTGTGATTAGGAAATCTAAAAATTCTAATTTCTAGCAATCTAAAAACTACCTGTTTGATATATGATACAAGGAAGAGATATATGTATGTGAGTGACGTATAGCAAATGATAATGATAGATACCTGGACCTGTATGTAGGTCGATCGTGAGGAGTGTTTGTGTAGGATCAAACCCTTACCTATAGATTTATTAGTTAAGATGGAGGCTTCACCTGTTAATGTCTGAAAGTAAGGATGAAGTAGAGGTTGTAATGTCTGAAAGTAAGGATGAAGTAGAGGTTGATCAATTTCTAGATTTCCTTGGAAGATTGGTAACCTGTCCTCCTTGCCTGATGTTTTTAAAGAGTTTTGCAAAGCCAAGGCTTCTGTAGGGGGTAGATGGGGTAGTTGTATAGAACATGCCGGTAGGCAGTTTAGGTGTTGCACTGTAGCAACCGAAGAAGAATACTTTTATCTGTTGGCTAATTTAGAGAAGGAGAAATGAGATAGGGTTATAGACGAATCAATCTCTTTGGATTACTTCGATGGGAATGTTCAGAGCGAACTTGCAGAGGGTTTTTTGTGCTACCTATCTCAACTGAAGTACGGGTTGAGTCTTCCCTTTAGATATTTGGTGAAAGGGATTATAAACATTATCGGGGCATGCCCTATTTAGCTGAACGGGAACATGTGGGAGGTGATAAGTGTTTCTGAATTCTTAAATAAATGGTAGGAAGGGATGAGAGAATGAGGAGGATATCCCCTGAGGATGCTTTATAGTTTTATGGGGTAAAAAACTTTTCTACAAGTGGAGGGGCATATTCTTTTGTGAGCTCGACTTAGCCTTGTTTCTTCGATCTGAACTCAGCAGGTCAACCATGGAATAATAATGTGATATGGATGAAGGGTGATTCTCTTCAGAGAGATGACAAAGAACCCATGGAACTTCTATGTAGAACTATAAGACCAAGTGAGTATAACAATGTATAATGTATAAGATTTATATGTTGAATTTGTATGCGGCTCTGCTAATGATAATGTATTGTGAGTAACATGTCTCTGATCATAGGTGATGAGGAAAGAGTCTCTGTTGGATACGGTTGCTCAAGAAGGGACAAAGCTCGAGGCTGTGTTGGAAGATCTTGGCATTAGCTGAAAGAAACGTGCTAACAGTTGATCCAAGAAAGTTCAAAAGTTTTAATCGACAAGGTTAATGATGGGTGCCGACAGCAGTAAGATGAAGGGAACTGATGGGGGTTAGGCGAGTGAATTTTCCCAAGGCCCCTGGAGTGGACTATACGGGGTTACCGAAGTCTACTACGTCGAGCAAGCTTGCTCGAATGTTTCCCAAGAAGCAAATGTTAAAGCGTGGTTTGACCTCTAGAACCATAGGAAGTAACGAGGTTGTAGGAAAGGCAAAAAAGAGAAGGGTTGAACCTTCTGAAGTGCTTTGGGTGAAGGCCATAGAGGATCGACCTGTAATTGATGAGCTGAAAGATGTGGAGGAAAAGGCTAGATTGGCAGCTTTCCATGGGGAGGAGGAGATGAGCAAAATGGTAAGTTGATGTGTTTGAATATGTGATAAATTTTTATATTATGATTCGAGCAGACAATGAGGTCGATTTTATTTGTGTTGTAGGCTGCTCGCCTGATGAAAGGAAATGCATCGGGGCCGAGGAGAAGAAAACTGAGCTGAAGAAGGAAAAAGTCAAGCTGGAGAAGAAGGTAGCTCGATTGAAAATGGACTTGCTCAAGGAGGGAAAGCGGCTTGAGGCCCTGAAAGCTTCTCAAGTGGTAGAGATCAGCAATCTGAATGCTAAAGCGAGAGTAAATTTGAAGGAGGTGGTAACTGAGCACGATAAACTCGGGCGCCACCTCAGATCAAAGGGGTATTCCAAAGATGAGGTGGATGACATCTTGGCGGACACCTATTTTGAAGAGGAGGAAGATGTTGCTATTGAAGTGGTGGATGGGTTGGACGATGTCTTTCCCCAAACGGTGTGAGACAACCAAGGAGATAAAAATGAGCGTCCAGAGGGGGGAAATGAGAAGGTAGAGTAGAATGATGATTTTGTGATTATATGAATATTTGGGAATGTTGTAAACTGATGGGATATTGTATTGGATAGAATTTTGCAGGCTAAGTTGCTTTTGTAAACCTTACTGTAGGAACTTAAGGAAATGCACCTCAGAATAAAAGATTTAGAGATTGAGCTCGCTAAGGAGAGAGACGCCTCAGCGTCCCTGTAATCTTTGCAAGCAGAGTTACAGGTTAGAATAGAGCAAGAAATATTTGACTTGTATGCTTCATTAGTGTAGAGCTACAAAGTAATAAAAAAAAGGAGTATAGAGACAGATCAAAAACCTATTATTAGGTTAGGGTAATGACACTCACTTGTGTATAGGAGATATCAACATATTAACAATTTAAAACATAGAGAATGTGTACCTTAGACTTGGAAGTATGTGTTATTGATTACTCATCTGAGATTGTACTTCGACCTTAAGTTTAGAAGTAGTTTTACACGATAGATGTCAAAAAATAAATATTTTGTTAGAAATGAGATATATGTATTGAATGAGTGTTCTTAATCGAACTTGATATAATGTGTCTGTAATGTACAAGCCGAATTGGAATCAACTCACTTGCGCGAAGATGATGCATGCCAATGTAACCAAGAATTTGCAGAGGAGTTTGATCGGATGAGAGATGCAAATAAAGATAGAGATGATCAACACGTAAATGTGCACTTTAAATTTAATGTGACAAACCAAACTGTTGTCGACCTTGCTTGGAAGATTGAGGAGAAAGATGCCAAAATTTATATAGGGCAAAAAGAGCTCGCGGAGTTAAAAGAACATGCACCGAAACTCAAAAGCCAGAATGATGCGCTGATAGCAAGGAGTAGGAAAGCTAACATGGATCGATACCGTATACAGGTAATAGAAAGATCAGAGGAAGGGTTAAATTGCTTTGTGGCTGGTTTGAAGGGTAAATTGATCAATAAAATGAACAATCAGGAGCAAATTCGAGCTGATCTAGTGTGGGCAAGAAACGTGCTGGAACGATTGAAGAGGAAAATGGTTGATAAAGATATCTAGCTGAAGAATGCTCAGGATGATCTATCTGCTTCTGAAGGTGCAGTTGACCAGCTCCCTACAGTCTTACCTACTAAAGATATAAAGTTTTTGACGGTGCAATGGAAGTGTGATGAGTTGAATAAGGGGGTGACACGGCTGAAGACCGAATTGGCATTGACCAATTCGCGTACCAGGAACGCCGAGGCTGGAGAGCGCTCGAGGAAGAAAGAAAATGATGCAAAGGTTTCCCTTATTCATGGTGATGTAGTCAGTCTGTCAGCTCGAATAAGAGAGCTTGAGGGGGATATAGTTTGAATTCAAGGTCATGTGCGAAAAGGAGTTGAGCGGTTAAGGGAGTGCTAAATTAAGTTGGACGCTGCTCTTATCAGGGAATAAAAGTTAGAGCGGGTTATTAGAGGGAAGAAGATTTTGATAAAGAACAAAGACAAATTGTTAAAGAAAACTCCATCTAGGGAAGATTTAAACAGGGAGATTGAGGCACTTCGAGCTCAGGTGGCGGATTTGAGGGCAATTAATCAGGCTGAATCAGATAAAGCTGACAAGAAATCGAAAGAGAATATTGCATTCACAACTCGAATAGATAGTGAAATGGAAAGACACAAATAACGGTATAAGAGCTTTGAAGATCACCTTCAACGAGCGAGATTAAATTTTTCTAGGGAAGTCGTAACCGAGGCATCGCCCTCAGAATTGTTGAGGGCGATGATCGCCTATTTTGTAGAGGAGGTAAAAAGGCTTGAGTTAGAAAGAGATACCTCGTTTAACTGCTTGTCAGACAGGGGATATATTTGCAGAGCTGATATAGATCGATGAAATTGTATGGCCTCTATAGAAATGGATTTAGGCCCTCTACCTGCTGAATTGATAGAGCAGGGCAGGGCTTTTATGATTGCTCGAGCTCGAGAATTTATGGCTGATTGACCTCTTGTTGTAGGGGAAAGTGCAGCTGACATCCCATCAACAGAAACGAATCTGTTGTAGCGGATGTATATGTAACCTGAAAAAAGTATTTATTGCAGATATATTAATAGATGAAAGCTAGTTTTACCTTTGTTTTATCTTATGCTTGGTAGAGTTCGTCGATTGAAAACTAGTATTACCTTTATTTTAATCTTGGAAGATTTAGTAGAGTGATCAGCCAAACCAAATGTTATCCTTGATTTAACTGGTATGATGTCACATCCATATTGAATGAGATAAAAGCTAGTTTTACCTTTGCTTTATGTTATGCCTGGTAGAGTTCGTCGATTTTTTTTAGCGAATGCATTTTTTTATTTATTGAGCAAATCAATAATACATATAGAGGACATAAAGCCTGGCCATTATTTTACTGCCTAATTGTGGATATTCCTAGTTTATCCATGAAGTATGTTGTACGGATCATCCTAAGAAGAGTGGATGCATTCCAAAAAAGTTGTAAATGTTGTGAGCTGCCTAGTTTAGAGTGAGCGTCAGCTGTACCATTTCCGTCCCTGTAAGTATGTATCATGGTAATTTGTAACTCCCTAACTGAGTATGAGGCTTCCAAGTCGTACTGTACTTTGCGGGACAAATATGCTGGGATCTGTACCAGTTTACCTGAAGTTGAGCATCTACTTCAACAATGAGTGGAAGCCAGTCATGTTATTTTCAATGCATTAAACCATGAAGGAGAGAGAACATTTCTGCAGTTGTATTAGTGCCATGACCAAGTGCAATGTTGTACCCAAGTTGAAGTTCACCCCGATTGTTTCTAATTACTCCTCATGCTCCACTCATTCTGGAAAAAAGTGTTGAGCCATCACTATTGAGTTTGAAATGACCGAGAGGTGGGAATGTCCATCGTACAAGCACAGGTCTTTTGGTACACACTGATTGCTTAACCAGTTGTAAGACTTTTAGTGAGATGAGCTCGTTAAAGTTGATATTTTACGTTATTTTGAGGTTGGGCATGATCTCTTGTAATGCTTTGTTGATGTTTCTGATGATAACTAAGGGAGAGAGAAGCTTTTCCTCAAACTTATAAGTACATCGTGCTTTCCATAATTCCCAGATTATGTAGGTAGGTAATACTCCTATAACGATATCTATTTGATTACTCGAACTTGTTGCCTGAAACCATAGACCCTGTCGCATCCACCAGCTATCATTTACCCCTTGTCGTACACCGCAAGCATTGACAAAGAAATCTCAAACCATAGTAGCAACAGTTCCCTGAATAAGCAGATGGTTTAACATTTTAGTTTCACCAACCAAGCAACAGTATCACCGAGAAATAAGAGGGATTCATCATTGTATGAGCGCGTCCACATGTATAACTTCTTTCCAAGCTTTCTAACTGAAGACTTGTACTTTTGCTGGTATAGAGTTGTGCCATATCCATTTCATACGTCATTTTATAACCTCTGTGCTGCGCCAGAAATTCCAGGCAGATTTAACGGTAAAGTTTCTCTTGTTCGACGGACCCCAAAGTGGGTTATCTTCATCATCATTCAGGAAGAACTTGTGGCATAATGTATACTTCCAATGTGGTGGAATCTCATGCTCAATAAGCTCCCATTTCTAGGTACCATCGGTCATTAAAATGTCTTTCACCATGAATTGTTGCGTGCATTCGATTTCCAGAATATCTGATAAATTGCCTTCCCCGGTCCAATCGTCAAACCTAAATTTCTTGTTTCCCTTGTTGAGACACCAAGTAGTGTTAGCTTCTACTTTCTGGAGAAGGCCTTTCATTTGTTTCCAAAGAACTGAATCTCCAAATTGCAATATGTTGGTTTCCCCTTCGATGGTATATTTGTTGCTGAAAAAAGATGCCCATGTAGAGCTGCTATACATAAAATTCTAGCATTTTTTAAGTAGGAGACTATACTTGATATCCTCGAGTCGTCGTATTCCAAGTCCTCCCTCATTCTTTGGAAGACAAAGTACATCTCATGCGATCTAATGTTGCTTGTTTTGCCCGTAAAAACTGCCCCAAAAGAAGTTTGAAAACATTGTTTCGATCTTGGTTATAACACCATGAGGTACTGTAATGCATGAGAGGTGGTGTTTGGGCATTGAGTTCAGAACATGGTTGATCATCACTAATTTACCTCCCTGTGATAAGAGCTTTCCTTGCCACCTTTCGATACGCTGTTGAATTTTGGCGAGCAATGGATAAAAAATGAGTAAGCTGTACTCGACCGTAACATATGGGAGCTCCCAAATAGGTCATTGGAAAAGAGCGATGTTGGAACCCACAGGCATTATGGATGATATGTTTTCTTGAAGCAGATACATTGTGGTGCACATATAAGCTGCTTTTAGCTTTGTTGATTAATTGGCTGGAGAAGTTTTCATATTGTGCTAGGAAATGCATTAACCTAGAGATAGATCGTTGACTTCCGTTTAAGAAAACGAGGAAATCATCAGCATATAAGAGATGAGTGATAGGAGTACAACCTCTAGATGTATGGAATAGCCCAATCTCTCCCTCCAAAAAGCATTTGGAGAGCCCTCTGGATAGTACTTCTTCTGTAATAATAAAGAACAATGGAGAAAGATGATTTCCTTGTCGCAAGCCTCGTGACGATTTAAAGTAAGCCCTTGAAGACCCCCTGCAGGACTACCGAAAACCATGGTGTTTCAACACATTATGCTATGAGTGAAACACATATGCTGGAGAAACCAAATTTGCGCAAAACCTGACGTTAGAACCTCCAATCCAGCCTATCATAACCCTTTGCCATGTCTATCTTGATCATAACATTAGTGCCTCTAACCTTTCTGTGTAAATCCCCAACCATTTCCTGAGCTAATATAATGATCTCACTAATGTCCTTACCCTGAATGTAAGCTCCCTGATTCCCAGAGATTAATTTATGAAGAAGTTTGCTTAACATGTTAGCAATAATTGATGAAATCTTTTTATATACAACAGAGCATAGACTAATTGGTCTGTAGTCACCCAACGATGTTGAGGTATCCATTTTTGGTATTAGTGAGAGGAACAAAGAAGTATAACACCTTGAGAGTGGGGCACCAGTGAATAATTCCTTAGCAGTGCCATGTAGATCGTCTTTGATGATGTCCCAACATGAAGTAAAGAAGACCGATATGAAACCATCGCTGCCCGGGGCACTTCCGCTGGGGATTTGGAACACACTGGCTTGTAATTCTTCCAAAGTTGGGATGCATGTTAGACTGGCATCTTCATCTGCAGTGATAACGTTGGGAATACACTCAAGTAATTTTGCATCTTCAGTAGTGTCTGTGGCCTGTAGCACATCTCGAAAATATCCTACCGCGATATCGTGAATAACATCTACCTTAGTTGTCTCAGTTCCATCAGGGAGAGTAAAGTCGGTCACAAAAGTTCTTTTTTTATTAACTTGTGTGATATTTGTATTAGCATCGCCTGCCACTGCCCACTTGACTCTGAACTGTTCTCTCGAAAACATCTCCTCATTGTGTAACATGGCAGCATGTTCTCTCTGTACCGTGCCCAGCTCGATACTAGCCTGTTCATCCCAACCTTCCTGCAGTAAGTGATCTAGGTACAGTAGTTTATCCTGTATCTTATGGATATTCTGAGTTACGTTGCCAAATACGTTTGCATTCCATTCCCTGATTACATATTTAACCTTCTTAAGCTTATAGGCAAAAGAAGATAAACAGTTGTCGAAGACACTACTAGGCCAGTTATCTTGTACCAAGGTAGGGAAGCTAGCATGAGATGCCCACATTTTTAAGAAACGAAATGGTCGGGGACCATGATGCAGATTGTTGGTGAGTGAAAGAAGTAGTGGAGAATGATCAGAACAAACTCTTTCCAAATGGGAGATTTTGTGAATGGGAAAGGATGCCATGAAGCTGGGGTTTACCAACGTTCTATCCAACCATGCCCATGGTCTTGAATTGTCGTGATGATTATTGTACCATGTGTAGCTGAAGCCAGTAAACGAAGCCTCCATTAGACCGGCTGACTGAATCATTTCCTCAAATTCTACCAAGGATCTATGTACGGATCTACTCCCCCCAAGCCTTTCTGAGTGGTGCCTCACAGTATTGAAATCACCTATAGTACACCATGGAGAATTCATTGTCATTGAGATTGTAGTAATGTCTTCCCATAGTGTTCTTCTATCAATGATGTCATATTTGGCATAGACGATGGTAACAAAGGAAATCCATTGATTATTAAAACTCATCTTACAATGAAACATTTGACTAGATAAAGAAACTAATTCAACATCATAGTCGTGTTTCCACAATACCCAGATTCCCCCCCCCCCCCCCCCCCCCCCCCCCCATGTGCTGGCTAAACATAAAAAAGGTACGATTTATTTATTTTACCCATAATATAGCCTAGTGATGCATTCTGAAAAAGTTCGAGCAAACCACTATTGAAATATGATATTGTTTGATAATCCTTTTGAGATGATTTATTGTTTTGGCATTGCCAATGCCCTTACAAATCCAAACTAGTAATGGACCTATCACCACGTAAACTACTTGGACTTAGATTTGAGAACAACCTTGTTCCTTGTGACTACGCTGAGTAGAATATGTTGTGGTTTAGATCGGCTTTGTATGACTGGAATCCATTCTGTGGTGTCTTCCTTGCCATAGTACTCAATGTCTGAATGGCATCCTCTTCCCAAGTCCTGCAGTTGGTCGAAAACCCCATCTGAAATCTGTTGTGGCTCGGTATGTTTTACTATTTCAACTCTTCCGACAATCGCTGCATCGATGTTGTTCACGAATGTTCTTACTGCCTTTTGCCCTACCATGTAAAGCTCAGGTGATGCAGTACTTAGTTCTAGCTATAATCTGCCATATTTTCAACTTTACATGCTGCCCCACTGCTATTGCCGCATTCTGCCCCACTGGTTGAGGCGTAGTTACTGCTATAATATGCCCATATTCTGTTGCCAGAATCCCTATAATCTGATAATGTGATGCTTTGTTGTTTGTGAGAACAAATTTTTCCATAGTCGAAGCTTTCCCATGTCGAATTTCCACCCTTTTATCAGTTATGATAATTGGAAGAAATTTGGTACAGTTCGCTTTGTTGTACCCTTGAAGAATACAGTTTGTGCAAAACTCCAGAAGTTTTTCGTACATGACTGTTTGTTCCAATGCGTAAGATTTGCTGAAGGCAAGTCCCACTTTAGCCGGTAATTTTTTCAGAAGGTTAGCCTCTACACAAGCCCGAACAGTGTTTGGTCTACTCAGACTAAGTGTTGTTGTATCCGTGATTAAATACTTCCCAGCGAGACCGGCCAATTCCTTGATTATCCCATTGTTTTGTAGATGGAGCATTAAACCTGGAAACTGAATCCAAACCGGAGCAAAAGGAGAGTCCTTTTTGGGGTCAAAATCGACAGTCCAACGAGCGAGCTTGAAGAAGAAACCTTTGATTTTCCTTCATTCTCTAGAGAGAGCCCTTGTAACATCTTTTTCTGACATTAACATCACCATAATATGTTTAAAATCAAGCACTGCTACCTTCGGTACAGCTGTAAGACCCCAATTGGAATTGATGTTACTCTCGATTACGTTAAATTTAGGTTTGTCGGTAGAGAAGCTCATATAACCAGAGTAGTGTTAAAAGCTGCAGTAACTTTGTTCAGATCAGACGGTAAGAAAGAAATCACCGGCATGCCGTCTTTCATGGAGATTCTAGTGTTAGGTTTAAACTCCTCAAACACTGGTTTAACTGTTTGAACAATGGCAACACTAGCGAAGGAGGGTTTGATTGAAGAAGCAAGATTGCAAGGTAAAATTGAGTTATGGGCATCCACTAACGCCTTGGGGTTGAGCTGAGATTCAGCAACAACATGAGAGGAGGGGATGGTGATGTGGGTAGGATCAATAATGAGTGGAGAGGAAGAATGAGGGAGTGATTGTGTATTCGGAGGAATGCTTGAAGCCATGTTACGAAAACAACTAAAAATCTAAAATGAGAGTTGAGGAGGAAGTTATCAAGGAAAGAAAGAAGAAGAACAGGAAATTCAAAGTATTAAATAGAAGAATTAGTACCTATGATGGATCAAGATGGAAACCCTAGCGAGAAACAGCTAGAGTTAGGGTTCAAAGGAGAAAGAGTAGACTCTCATCATTCAAAGGAGTATCACTTTCTCATCCTTACAATATACTTGGATAAATTACCTAGAGTGTAAGGCACAAAACCTGCTATAAGATTTCCAGATAGAGCTATCGCAGTGTTATAAGATTTCCTGACAGAACTTGGTTAAAATACCTAGATTTTGTCGATTGAAAAACTAGTATTCCTTTTGTCTTAATCTTAAAAGATTTAGTAGAGTCAGCCAAACCAAGTGTTATCCTTGATTTAACTGATATGATGTCGCAGTCATATTGAATGAGATGAAAGCTAGTTTTACCTTTATTTTATCTTATGCCTGGTAGAGTTTGTCGATTGAAAACTAGTATACCTTTGTTTTAATCTCAGAAGATTTAGTACAGTCAGCCAAACCAAGTGTTATCCTTGATTTAACTGGTATAGAGGTCGATTGAAAACTAGTATTACCTATGCTTTAATCTAAGTATTGTCTGTAAAGTAGAGAGAGATGTGGGAGAAAAAACTCTGAAATTTTCATTGAATAGAAAAGGATGTACATTGGATGGAGATGAAAATCTTACTTTTGTAATGGAAAATGCGAGAAATTAAAATAGAGTAGTGAAAGACTTAGCGATAGTACGGTTTCAGTCACCTAGTATTTCAAGGAATTGAGATGTAGACTCCCTCTTATATTATGAGGTAGTATGATCCCAGGCCTGAGAGACCTGTGATAAGGAATGAACCCTCCTAATTGTCTGTAAGTTTCACAGCATGAAGCTCTTTGCGGTGTTGAGGAATTTCTTTGAGGATGAGATCATTAATTTGGAAGGTACTGCTTCTAACTCATTTTGTTGTACGAACTGGCCAGCATATGATGATATTGACCTAGGTTAGCGATGAGGTATTCCCTGGTCTCATTGATCCAATTGAGGTTGCGGGCCAATTCAAACTAATTTTCCTCATCAGTTAGCTCATGATCTTTAACTGGATGATGATATTCGGAGGGAATGACGGCTTTAGTTCCATAGTTAAGGAGGAATGGAGTGCAGCCAGTTGATTGACGTAGACTGGTACGATATGCCCATAAGGCATGAGGTCATTTACAAACCCAATTCCTTTTTTTCTGTAAGTGAAGCCTTTTCTTGAGTCCATCCACGATGGTTTTGTTGGTAATTTTGGCCTGGCCATTGCCTTGAGGGTAGTAGAGATTGGATGGTGAGTGGATTATATTGTGTTGGTTGAGGAAAGCTATGACTTTTTCTCCAACGCATAGGTCCTGTTATCGATACAAATTAGGTGGGGGCACCCAAACTGAGTGATGATGTGTTCCTAAATAAAAGAGATGAGCTCTTCTTCTCTAGTTCGATAGAGTGGAACTGCTTCGACCCATTTTGTAAAATAATCGGTTGCTATGAGTAGGTATCGGCGGTTACCTGGAGAATTAGGAAATTCGCCGACAAGATCGAGTGCCAATCTTTTGAATGGCCAAAACACCTTTCTTGCATGGAGTTCGAGCCCTTCTTATCATTTTTCCATGTCGTTGACATGCATCATATTTGTGTGAGTACTTTTCTATTTGCTTGTGCATACTGGGCCAAAATACTCCTTGTATAATGGCTCTGTTCACTAGTGATCGACCTGCGACATGAGAGCCACAAGTTCCTTCATGTAAATCATAAGGTAACCCATCATTCTACTGACAATTTCTATGCTTGACAGAGGTTGCTCGATACCATTTTTAAAGAAGGATGGATGTTCGCTATCTGTCTGGAGAGGCACTTGAGGTAAGGCCCCGTGACTGAACGGCGGTATAAGAAACCATTTTAATTTATGTAGCGCTTCAAGTTGCCGATTAGCTATCGGTGCTCTTTTGGATATGGTGAAAGTGGTCCGTTGTATTTGTTGTTGATTCTGAGGTAGGCTAGGAATGGCTTTTGCCAATCGTCGTCTTCTCCTTTATCGCCCCCAGTGCTAATTGTGCATATAAAAATACGATCAATGCTGGGGGTTAAAATTATGAAGATATCGAGCTTCTGTTCCCAAGACCCTGGCTAGATATGCCTAGGAATCGACGTGTCTATTTTCACCTTGGGGAAGATAATCGAGAGTCACTTGCACAAACTTGTTCATCTTATCTGCAATGAGGGCTGCATATTTGATTATTTTGTCATTTTTCTTGTATTGCCAGAGTAATGGTGGACAAAGAGTTGTGAATCTGTGTTAATTGAGAGTTCTGGGACGCCGAGCTCAAGAGCGAGATCGAGTCCATGAATAAGAGCTTCGTATTCAGTGGCATTATTTGAGGCCTCAAAATCTAAGTGGATTGATTTCTCAATTCTTATGTTGGAAGGGGTAATCAATACTATTCCAATTCATGACCCTGCGGGTCCTGCTGATCCATATGTAAAAAGTCTCCACCCTTTCCTTGTTATTTATTCAGCTCGCTCGTCAAATGCTTTGGGGGGTAGATCTTCTGTAATTTCCTCTGCAAGGTTAGGATCGCGCTCTTCCCACTCAGGATCTTCTACTAGAAAATCTGTGAGAAAATTGGCAACGGCCTGACCCTTTTGGGAATGTCATTGTTCAAACTTGATATTATGTTCTCCCAAACTGACTAACCATTATTGCACTCTTCTTGATTTTTCTTTTTTGGACAGAACCTCTTGAAGTGGGTTGTTCATCATGACTTTGACTGAATGAGCTTGGAAGTAGTGCTTGAGTTTTTGTGAAGTGTAAGCAAGAGTTAGAAGAAGTCTCTTAATTTTAGAATACCCCATTCCTGCTAGAGTGAGGGTTTTACTTATAAAGTAGACTAGCTTCTCAATTTTCCCTTTAAGTCGAATGAGAACCGAGCTGATTAAAGTATCTGTAACTGCTAAGTAGATAATCAGTTCTTCATTATCTATTGGGGTACTTATTATGGGAGACCTTCCAAATAGGTTTTGAGATCCTGAAAAGCTGCCTCGCATTCAGATGTCCTTTGGACCTCTATATTTTGACTAAACTTTTCCTTGTTTGGTACAACCACAGAGAAGTAGGAATAACCAACGACAGGGATCTGAAGATTTTAAAATGAATCAGTTAATAACGATAATCTTGCCGGCAAGTTTCTCAACGTCTTTCGTCGTTTTAGGAGATGGCATGTTAAGGAAAGCCCGAATCTGGCCTGGATTGGACTCAATCCCTTTCTTACTGATAAGGTAGCCGAGAAATCAACCTGAATGTACTCCAAATTGGCACTTATCAGGATTGGTATCTTGTAAGAGCGAAGAATGTTGAATATTATGTTTAAATCTAATATGTGGTTGGTTGACTATATGCTCTTGCACAAGAGATCGTCAATGTTGACTTCCATGACTTTCCCTAAATGTTCTTTGAACATAGTAGTCATCAACAGTTGATAAGTTGTGCCTATATTTTTGAGTCCGAAGGGCATGACTTTGTAATAGTAAAGTCCTCTTTCAGTGATAAAAGTGATCTTTTCATGATCCTCTTCTAAGAGTAAAATTTGATTATATCCAAGCGGCGTCCATCATAAATAGGAGTTCGTGACTGTAAAATCTTAGATTTAATGAATGTTGCAGAAAGGAAAGCTGTCCTTTGGAGAATGTTTATTTAGATCGGTGAAATCTATACAAACTTAGACTTTTCTATTCTTCTTTGGGACAACGACGATGTTGGATATGCAATCTGGATATTTGGCTTCTCGAATGAATCCCACTTTGATAAATTTCTCGATCTCCATGTTAACTTCATCTTGAAGTCGAGGTGATAGTTGCCGCTATTTCTATTTGACCGTTGTGGCGTTGATATTGATGGCCAATTTGTAACATGCCTTGGCCGGATCAACCCCAGGCATCTCTTCGAAAGTCTATGCAAAAATGTTTCAATTTAGTCGCAAGGACTGAATGAGAGCATCTTTTTCATGATGAACCAGCTTAGTACTGATGAAAGTACCTCTGCTAGTTCCGTCATTATTGATGTATTCTGCGAGCTCTTCTATGGAAGATTGATTGCTGAGATGATCAACTTTTTATAATTGCTATGCAGCATATCTGTCTGTGGTATCTAGAATTGTTGAGACAGTATTTTCACAAGCTCGTGAAATCTTTTGACTACCCTTGATTTCATAGATACCATCATTGTGTTTGAAGCGGAGTGCTTGATGATAGGTAGTAGTGATTGTTTCCATATTGTGAATCCAGCAGGGCCCATAATCCCGAGATAATGAGATTTGGCATTGATTACATAGAAGATGATGTCGATGGTGGTTGGTTATGAGGTAATAGACAAGGTGATCTTGCCTACTCGTTTTTCTTTAGAACTATTGAATCCACTGATATCGATGTTACTTTGGATAACTTGATCGGCCAATCCCATTTGGTCGATAGTGCTCTGAAAGAGATTCTCAATACCGCTTCCAGTATCGATTATCATCGTGTGTATAAAAAACTTCTTCAGCTTGAGTATTATGACTAACGCATCGTGATGTAGAAATTTGACATGACTAATGTTGTAATCTTCGAATGAGATCCCAAGACGGCGATTGCTCGACTCAGGCAGAGGCTTAGCTTATTTGTCATGAGGTATGAAATCGAAGCATTCTAATAGTCTCATGAGCTTGAATTTGTTAGAGTTGGTGATCTGATTGATTTCGATCATATTATTGTAGCACATATAGTAAAGATGCTTCTCCTCAGCTTGATCTTCGACCTGGACAACTTCTAGCTGTCATTCTTGTATGATTCCAGGCCGATAATATATTCGAACATCCATCCCTCTCTGAAAATGTATTCCAACAACCTCTGTAAAGTATAGAACTATCAATAGAATGATGGTTTACCTTATGATGCATGCAATACGAACAGTTCTCGATTGGTTCCAATGGTTGAGAGAGACGGTAGAGCTTATCCTTGGAGAGGATTAAAGAAATGGTAGAGATTCAAACATTCATCCTTGGTAGGACCGGTCTGGTTTGTGAACTGCCTTTCTGAGGGTTACCAGTATTTCCCTTGGATCGTTTCTGATCACCTTGATCCTTCTTTGTTTCAGTGCTTTGCTCTGTATATGGACTTTTCGTGGTTAAGGTAGATTAAGTAGATTAATGCTTTTCAGACATCATCCTTTCTAGGCCGAGGTAACTGTTGACCTTGGTGATCATATCTTTCAAGGTCGCAGGTTTATTGAGGAAGATGTGTTATTTAGCCTTGCAGTCGAGCTGGAGCGATTTGGTTAAATATAGTGACAACTATTTTATGATCGAGATCGTCTACTTTACGAGCGAGCTCCAATAACTTTTTCGCAAAGGCCTCGAGCTTCTCTCCATGGGACTGCTGAAGATAAATAAGAGAATATAAATTCTCTACTTTGTCTCTGTTATGAGCATATGTCTTGATGAATTGTTTCTACAGTTGGTCGAATATATGTATGGAGTCTTCAGGTAGAAAGTAGAACCATCAGAGCGGTTCCTCCTGCAGACTTGTGGTGAACAAATGGTTGAGAATGTGGTTGAGATTGGAATAAAACCCCAATGAATCATGGTAGTGTTGAATGTACTCCTTTGGATCAGTACCCTTGTATTTACGAATTTTAGGAGTATGGAAACCTTTTGGTATTTCCATATCAAGTAGTTCTTTAGCAATTGGACTTCCTTGTAACTTGGTAAGGTCATCGGTAGTGCCTAGAACTTGTACCTCGATCAACTCCTTAATACGGTGATCCATATGCTCTTGTGTGACATAGCGACGTGCCAGTTGAGTGAATTGACAAGGTGGTTATAGATTATGAGTACCGATACCTTCACTAAGCCGATCTCGTACTGGAACTCGAGGCTGAGGTCGTTATTCTTCCTCCTAACATATGGAAAATTGGTGACCTCGGCTGATCTCAGATTGAACTTCACCACCTAGATGAATGGAAAACTGAGGTTCACGCTGAATATTTCTGGAAATGGCTTTGTAAGTGACTCCTCGAGGCCCCAACCTTTCCTGCGTAGAAACTCGGGAGGTTTCAGGCACTTGATAGCGATCTCTTGTTGGAGGAGCCTGCTGAGTGTTTTACAGAGCTTGTAAGGCAGTCTTCATGGCTGTCATCTGGTCTTCATGTTGTTTAAATGCTGTCAAATGAGCTTGTCGCTCAGCTTTGAGCTCCTTCTCATGGAGCTCTCAGTCAAGAGTTAATTGACATTCGATCTCATTGCGCTTCTCTATTTCGGTGTTAAGATTTACACGTAGCTCTGTAAGTTGTTCTAGCACAACTGAAAGATCAAGCTTGATTCCGGTTGCTGGTCGTTTGAAAGTGACCATGATTAAAATTTGTAGTAGATTGAATGTATGTCTTAGGATATTGTGGAAATGATTTCTTTCCCACAGACGGTGCCAATAATAATGGCCTAATTCCGTGAGTTCGAAGTAGTTTCGAATTAGCTCTTATACCAATGAACCTGTGACACAAACTAAAGTACAACATGAAATGACACAGGTAATTTAACATGGAAAATCTTTAAATAGGTAAGAAACCACGACCTCGAGTAGAGGGTTTTTATAATAGTGACTTTTATTACTTGAGGCTGATATCTTATTACAAGTTATCTCTTAGCTTAGAAATACTTGATCTTGTGAATAAGAAGTTTTAAGTTTGTGAATATAAAAAATGTAGTTTTCTTGGTGATTTCTCGTGTATTTTTCTGGCCCTTGTCTCTTCTGGAACTTTTTCTTTATATAAGCCTTCTCCACATTTTTTAATCGTGCTGAAGCACGTTCTTCGAACAATATGGTTAGTGGCGGTTGATTGAGTAACTGTTGAGTTCATGAGAGACAGGTGTTTTTAACTTGTTCAAGTTTTTCTGTTTGAGCTTGACCCACGTTCTTCATCAGTTCGTGGACTAGGTGGCACTGCTGACTGTTAAAGTCATGTATAAAATACGTGGGTCTGACATGGAGGTAATTCAAATTGGAAATAGCTCGATTTGGGTAAGGTCGAGGGGTAGGCCCTTACAAATGATATTATTGAGATTGCTACCTTATTACAATGAACGTCCTGAGTATGTAGAATGTTAGAGTGGATATCCTTTGTCCTTCATCTGGAATCCTCTAGTCCTCTTTATAGGTCTTATAATATGACCATTTGACGACCATTAAGATTCTAAATGATGGACGCTACAAAATATATGTAAGATACTCTTTGACCAGATTATGTAACGTTATGTTCTTTGTTGTTGCATAATGGCTTTATTGATGATGTTATTTTTATTTACTCGAACTATTGATGTAGAGGTCGAATAGTGATGGCTGGATACTGAATATGTCTTTAGTAGTGCTTTATGTATGTTGATGAGGTTCAGGATGAAGCATGAGTCTGAGATACAAAATAAGCAATTACAAGATGGCTCTCAACCAAGAGTATGAGGAACATCATGGGCGAGTGGTGTTGGTTGAGAAACTTGCATTATACCTACCTCCAGATGTTGCTGTCTTGATTCTGATTGTGCCACGTGCTCTGCTGATGAGGCTAAAATTTTTGTATTGGTCGAAGATGAAGCATGAGTTCGAGATGCGGAATAAGCCACTACAACCGCCCCCTCTCAGCCAACAGTACGAGAAACCTTGTGGACGAGTGGTATTGGTTAAGAAGTTTCATTAATGTTACAGTTAATATCTGAGAATTATTTTTAGTGTATATTCATGAATATCTGTTTGTGCCTTTTGGGTTTCCTAGAACCAATGGTTCAAGTCAATGTTGTTGCATAGGAAATCCTTCTGACATTGGGAATTTAAAGAGTCGGCTTTGAATACTGATCACAGTGTAAAAGGCACTAAGAGTTGAGTTTGATGAGCCAAGTCTTTGTCTCTAAACTATTTCTCCTCTGCTCTTGTTTCTGGTCTTAAAAATTGTTAACTGCTGAGAGTATGGTGACTACCAGGAACCAATCTCAGGGGTCTAGGATTCGTAGAAAAATAGAGGAATTACATATCCGGCATTTTGGATACTAACCTCTGCATCTATCACCGCATGTCGCATGAAGAGGTGATGGAGGTGGGGGATGACTATTATCAGATGGTGCGGTTTCACTAGTTGTTGACGTCTGAGGTAGAGCGCTGAAATGGGATTCGATAGCTGGCAGAGAAGGTTGTGACAACTGAAGATGAAGTGGCAGGCGTTCGTCCAAGGGAGTCTCGCAGGTATCCTGCTAATGAGTGGGTCCTTGCTAAAAAATAGGACCTTCCGTCTCTCTCTAGTATGCGACTAGGTGGGGGTTATGGTGGAAGAGGTAGCGATGATAGAGGAGATCATTTTCTTCCATGGACCATATATATTGGCCATGAAGAAGATCTTTCATCTGTGATTTCTAGTTTTAACTGTTTCTTGTACCTTGCAGCATGGGATCAGAGTTTGAAAGCTGCTTCAATTTTTTATCTTCTTCCTCGTTGACTGCTGAGAGATGTTTCAAACTGGTACTTGATGTAAATTGAAAGTAATCTGTAAATTGTCTGGAATGACAGTGTATCTGTAAAGTAATTTGTAAGAACTTTTCAAACTAATGAAATGTCACTTGTTCTGTTATCTTGATGTTGTGCTTCAAAATAGAAGTAGTTTTGAGTTTGCAAAGTAGGGGTCTGTAAAGTTATAAGTACAGGGACTAGTAGTTCGTTATGTGGTATTAGCCATAAAAAATGAAATGTAAGGATCTCAGTGTAAAGTGTGAAAATTTAGAGGAGGTAAAAAATGTGATGATAGGAAGTAGATAATTTCTGTAAGATGACTGGGTTATTTGTAAAGGTATACGGTTTTTCTGCGATCTGTGTATTTGAATGGCTAAAGAATGTCTCGAACTGTGGAAATAAATTATTTTATTCTGTAGGTTTTTTTTTGTTGCAAAAAGTAAGAGTATAATAGGAGAAAAAAAGAGTTACAATTGAGGGGAGGCAATGCCAGACCCAGAGAGTGCCAGACTTTTAGAAAAATCTAAAATAGGATACATTGGGTTCTTCCACTTTAATTAGAAAATTTGGTCTGTCGTGAAAGCTTTCAGTACAACCTGCAGAGAGGTAGCTACCCCTCTTAGCTGCTTGAGTTGCTGAAAAATTTGCCACCTTCCAACAGTGAGTGAATCTGAGGACCTCAAAAGATATCTTAATTCTATTCCATCGTGCTCTTTGAGGCCAGGGGACTTGATTCTGTAGGTGCTACTGTTGGACTTGCTAGATTTGGTATGCTGTCATCTTCATATCTGTGAGTATAAAATCTAAGGAAAATTTTCATAATATAGAAAGAATGACCTGTCATAATATTCTGGTCTTTATGCTGATCTTCTGCTGTTCCACTAATTTTTCTCAAAAATTTATCCTTCAGCAAAATCAGTAGAGTAATATGAATTTCTAAAGAACTTCCTGGGGGATATAAAGTAGTGATTCTTGGATGTTATGCCCTGTATCTTTTACAGGGATAATTTGATGTGGAGGTAGTGTGATTAACCATGGTGATGACTCGTTCTTAGCATGCTCATCATGCAGCAGACGGTAGGTTCCATATCAAGGTTGCTGAACTTCGTGAGCGGTATTTTTGCTGACTGCCTTATCATGTTGTGTTACCAGAATGGCCATTGGATCTGATCGGACAAGATTATGAAGGTAGGTGTGCAGAGTATGACCACTTTTTCTGGTACAATGTGTTTCGTAGGTCACTACTGAGTGCCACGGTGCGGGAACTGACTGTTCAACAACTCTCTTGTGTCAAGATTGTTGAATAGGATGCAAGGGCAGCAAGAGGATAGATAATTCTATGTGGGGAGGTGAACCATCGTGGCTGCTTTAGATGTAACTATAGAGCTTGGTAAGCTCAAAATGTGAGAGGTCGTAATAAGTAATCTGTTTTTAGTATTTTGTGTTGGGACTTCAATAAATGTAAGATGAGGCATAGTTAATGCATCGATCTGATTGAATAAGAATATAGTATTCTGTTTGACTTGTTTGTGTATGAATATTATGGATGATAGCTATAGGATTTTAACAACTGTATAGATATCTTCAAATTTTGAATATTAAACTCTTTTAGGAATATTGTACGATCTTGGTAAGTATAAATGTAATGTGATTGGTCATTTGTACTGTGTTGGAGAAGAGGGGATGATTTTTTTAATGGCGTATAATAGAGACAGACGTGATGACAGTAGACGTTGTCACATAAGTCATGATGATGCTTTTAAATGAAAAGACATACATGTAGAGACAGTAGGGGTGGCTGACATGTGTCTGAAGGAGCTGTCATTTCGTAAACCGAGGGAGAGTATAATAACTCATATCCCTCTCCCTCATAAATTACCTACAATTTCATAGAGAGAAAAAAGTGGTGCAAATCCAATTTCCAAAGAGAGGAAACATTTGAGTTCTGAGTATGATTTGAGAAGGAAATTGTCATCAGGTAATATAAAACTATCGGAGAAGCGACGGGGACGTTGATTTTCGGCAAGACGTCCGGGTAAAGCAGAAGATTGTTGCACTTCAAGTATAGGTTGGTGATATGTCTCTGTTTGTTTGATTTTTTGTTGTGTGTAATATGTATGGTCTTGTATGTTTACCCTTTTAGATTGAGGGAAACAAAAGTTATAAGAATGTAAGGGTTTTGGGATTTTTTAGAGTAATTGAGGAGAAAGTTCTGTAGTGTATGAGTTTTAATATATGAATAGACTGTAGAGGGAGAAAATATTTGCTTGGAGAAGAAGAGGGAAACTTGAAATGATTGCTATTTAATTTGGGAAATGGCAAAGTAAACGTGTTGACTGGGTAGAAGGTGAGGTTGTTTTTACTGTATGTAGGGCATAATATGTAGAGTAGAGATAATGATAAAATATTTTGATGTATCTGTAGGTCCAGTATGCGTTCCAAACCTAGCGTTCCCATGAGTAAATTTATAGTATCTTTGAGTTCGGAAGAAACATCATCGTCGGGTAGGGGGGACGAGTGTAATACTATGGAAGAAACTATAAATAGTATAGAGATGACTGTAGAGGTTGGGGAAACCAGTAAAATAGAGAAAGTGATAGATAAAGAAGATAAAGATAAATTATATGTGATATACCCGGAGGGAGTAGATGTATGAAAATAATATTTAAAATATAAAAAGAAATTACAGGGAGAATGGGGAAATTATGTGAAGGACCAAGGTCGCCGGTTTAGGTCATATATCCCAGGAAAAGGGGTTGAGGAGGTATACTACCAAGTCCCTTGCTTGGAGAAGTAAAAAAAGAAGAAAGGAATTAGTGAGGATGCTACTCTCTCTTACTATAATGGTCTCAGGCTGTCAGGCCTGAATGATAGGTTTTTATGTTACTTGAATCAGGTTGTATATGGCCTTAGAATTCCTCTGACCATCTTTCAAAAAGGGGCCATGAATGTATTATAGTGTTGCTCTGCCCAGCTAAATGAGAATGTATATGAGATGATAAGGGTATGTGAGATATTGAATAAAAAAAGGAGGAAGGAAGGGACTGTCAAGCAGTTCGAAGCTGAAGATGTGTTGAAAATTTAAAAATAGAAATATCTCAAAGGTCGAAGTAGTGGTTACCTGTATAGTGCTTCATCTAAGCCAAAATTCTTTGACTTTGAATCTGTGGGTAGACCATGGAACGACCACCTCGTATGGGTAGAGGGTAACTGTCTGCAGGTTTCAGATAAACCAGCACTCGAACTGAACCATAAATATTATAACCCGAGTAAGTAACGTTGACCAATATTTGAATAACCAATAACATGTCTTTGAGTTGTTAAATAATGTTTTGTTCCTTGTTTTGGCAGAAACCAATCCTTCATAATCCTGATAATGGCAGCTTGTTTGACTATGTTTCTCGTGATCAAGACGAGCTAAAGTAGGTACTTGGTGTGCTAGGTATCCGTAGGGATAAGAGAGTAGATTCTATAGTACCCAAAGTTCAACGAGCTGACGAGAAACGGGCTATGGCTGAGGAGAAAACTCGTTTGACTATTGATGATGTTCTTAGTCTTCCACCTCCTGCACCTCAAAACATAAAATGGACTACTCGGAGGTCGGGGAAGTTAACTCGGTAGAGTACCCCTGCTACTGGGGTGGCGGCCACAGAAAAAGAGGTCGCAAAGACTATTTCTAGAGTTGGGGAGGAGAGACTAGAAGTGAGTGTAGTTAATCCTGCAGAGGCTGATAAGGACCTGCAGAAGATAAAATGGCATGAGGAAGAGGGTACCTTTCGTACTAATCTTCATGCTGCAGCCAAGATGAGAGAGTTGGAGCAGATATACTGCCTGATGGTTGGGACCAACCCAAAATAGATCGATAATGAGTATCAAGAACATATTTTTGCGGTATATGTTTTGAAATCTATAATTGTCTTGTATTCGGACTAAGAACTGCTGTTCTGAACATGTGTTTGTGTATCTCTTGTACTGACAGCTCTCGATGCTTCTGAAGGGGGAAACAAAGTATCTTGATAAGAGAAGCTGAGAGTTCGGGGATCTTACTTTGAAGTTTGATGCCCAATCAGCTCGTATTAAGGAACTGGAAGCTGAACTCGAGCTAAAGAAAGATAAGAAAGCTAAAGGTGTTAAGGCAACTGCAAAGTTCGTAGAAAAGTATAAAGTGCTAGCAAAGCATGATGACGTTATGCTAGAATCAGTTAAGGCACTAAAAGTGGAAAAATATCACTTTGTCCAATCTTATTACAATTTTGGATTGAGTAAAAATGACTTGGAGCTAGGCCAGACTGGCAGATATGATGAAATAGTCCTTCCTTCGGAGGTAGCGGATGAAGTGATGGCCGATGCTGTTGTTTATCCTGAGAAAACGTTGGACCTTCTACCAGAAAGTATTGAGCCAGTCTGATCGACTTGGAAAACATTAGACCCTCTATCAGAACATACTGAACCAGTCCATCCTGTTGGGAAAACATTGGAGCCTCCATATGAGGTAGAAATCAGCAAGAATCTCTAATCGTTTTGTGGTATCCTATTTTGACTTTATATAATTCTCTTGATTTGGATGTGATTGTACTCAATATTGTCTTGAACTGTTTAAGTTTGATTGATGCCTTAAAATATGTTTTTTTTGAATGTTTATAAGAGAACAAGATATTTGTAATCTGTGTAGGAGATAAAGCAATTGAGAAAAACTAATTCCGAACTAGAGAGAACATTGAGTAGAACGAGGGATTTCGTGGCTCGTATTCAACAGGTACTTAACAAAACTAAATATGAGATAAAGCAATTTAAGTTCCATTCAGAGAAATTTTTTAAAGAGTTATATGATCTCCAATGTAGATATGCGAAGATAAAAATAGAAAGGGATAAGGTGTTAAGAAAGGAAGAGGAAATATGGGTATTAGTTTGAAAACCAAAAGAGTTGACCTATTTTAACGACCCGAGTTATAAGGCTAGGTGTCAAAGTATGTTGATAGCTCTGACATTGTATTTTGAGGTCGAAGTAGATAGTGAACGGAGTTTAAAATAAGCTTATGTAGAGCTTTTAAAGGAAAGATGTATAGTTTCGGGCCCAGCTCGAGTTATGTTTTTAGCTCAAGAAGTACGTAATTGTCATAGTTTAGAGGCAAGAAAGTATTCCGCTCGAGCTGGTGTGTCTGTTGTATGAGGCGATGTAAAACCTTTATCTGATATGCTTGGCTTTATGTAGGATTAGAGGGCCATGAGAATTATATTTTTCAGGATAAGAAAAGAGCAAATAGAGGTTCAACAGCAATTAGAGGGTAAGTTAAAGGAGTTACGGGAAGAGTTATTGCTACACGTTGAGCAAAAAAATCTTTAATCACGCGATTGTCAAAAGAAGTAACTGTTCGAATGAACGTAAAAGTTGATGTGAGGGGTTTAGGTGTATTACAAAAAGAAATGCGTCAGCGGCTGCTCAAGGCGCATATGCAATTGAAGGAGCATCTGCATCCGTCGTGATCAAAAGTCGCTGCTCGAATAGAACACAAGTGTCATATAGACAGTGTCATTGATTTTATGGAGGAGAACTGGTGAGGGTAGAAAACGAATTGAGGAAGTTTGTAACAGAATGTGGGAAGGATTTGGATATGGAGAATGCCAAGGCTAAAAATATGTGGCTTACCAAAGATGAGGGGGGAAATTGTTGGTGAAAAACTTATTCCTAGGTCGAGGGAACTATCATCTGAAAAGGATGAGGAGGAGGTCGAGAGTCTGATACCCCGATCACGGAGCAGACAATGCCAGCAGGAGGTGGTGACCTTTACAACACCTATAGATGTTCAAGTAACGAATATATAGAGTTTAAGAGATACAGGGAAGTCATCGTATATCTCGAAGAGGCAAAAATAGGGTGTTCCAGTTTATTACTGACCCTGTATATGTGAGATCTTTGTATACTATTTTACTTTGACGATAAATGAAATCTGTTCTCTGTGATGAAGAATAGAACGATGTATCGATATTACTCAGATACCATGTTCCTGATTAAATTTGTTAAGTGTGATATGCAATCTGTTTGTATAAGAAAATTAATATAAATGTAAAATGTAATGATAGGTGGAACTGGTAGCTTTTCAGAGTCAATGCGACATGTTACACGCCCGAAACAAACAGTTGAATGCTGAACTAAGTTCGTGTCAAGGGGCACTAAAGAGTGTTATTGAATTAGAAGAAAAAATGAAGGTGAAGATTTTAAAAGAACGAAGTACAGTAATCTGTGTGACTGAGAAACTACAAGAGAAAGAGGTTGAACTAGCCATTGAACTGAGAGAGATAGAGGAATTAAAAAAAGTGATAAGGAAAAAGGGTGTTGAAGTTGTAGGCACTTTTGAACAAGCTAGCCAATAAGGGGTGGAATTGACATCCGCTCAAACTCGAATTACAGAGCTGTTGGTAGTGCTAGAGGATGAAGGAAATAATGTAAAAGATTTGCAATTTCAGGTAAATATGCTAGAGGCGGAGATAGCTGATATGCGAGTAATTGTTAAGGGAGCAAACGCTCATGTTCAAAATTACGAGGTCTTGTGGTTGGTTGTTGATGTGGTTATACAAAAGATGGAAGAGTCCCGTACTAGACAAAACAAAAATATAAAAATAGCTTGGAATAAGGTATTTACTCTAGAGTATACCATACAGTTGCTGGGGTTGGACATCTTGGAGTATCAATCAGAAAATGTGAAATTGCATGATACGAATACCAAGTTAAATGTTGATCTTGTAAAGGCAAAAATAAGTCTTGATTACATTAAGGTAAATAATGCTCATCGTGAAGCTGAAATGGAGAGGTCAATATCTTTAATTTACCACATGGACGAATTTATGACAGTTTGAAAATGAGGCATGATGTGATGTTAGCTAAAAAACAAGCTGTGGAACACCGTTGCGACAGTTTGGAGGCTTCATTAATAGAAGCAAATAGACAACTTGGTGAATTTGTTTTCCGTGATAGATTTAAGAGTGAGGTAAGTAATGTATATGAGAGAGAGATGACAACAGTTCTATCCTTTTTTGTATATGAGATCAACAGATTAGAGGCGGAGAGTAAAACGGTGTATGACGGTTTAGTTACAAAAGGTGTGCAGTGCGAAATGAGGTTGATTAGATTGGAGTACCTAGATACCACAGTGGCAAGAATTGGTGCTCATAAAAAGAGGATGATTAAGGACGGAAAACAAATTGTTATTGGGAGGATGCCAGAGTTTATGCGCAAGCGTTTGTATTGGCATGAGGAGAGTTCGAGAGGTGATGATGTGAGTGATAGTTCGAGTGATAGTAACTGATATTGTGAAAGATTTTAAGATGTTAAAAGATATAGAACTGTTTACAAAGTAGCATTAGGGATCTGTATATATGTATACTGACCTTTGTATAAACGAGTTGTGATGTATGAGTGGTGTATCTGCTTTATACATGCTTTCGTATAGTAGAGGGTTGGTTTGGCTGATGCAACAAACGATCTGTAATATAATAGAGGATCAGTTTGGCTAAAGCAACAAACGATCTGTAATCTATATATAGAAGTACTTGTTAGGTATATTAGAAACGTACTATAATACAGGGAAATCAGACACAAGTATTTTATTGGTGTAAGATTGACGTACAAAAATATTAGATAGAGTACTGTATAGAATAGTAGAAAGTACTCAGGTGTATAGGGATCAAGCATAAGTCTTTCATTGATATAAGATCATCATACAAGATGATAGATTTATTTAGAAAAGTACATTGTGATATATTATTATCTTCAATACAGCTTCAATCTCCTTGTGTTCCAAGGATTAGGCACTCATTCCCCATGTTGCGTAGCGAGATCGTAAGAACCAAGGCCACTTTTTCCAACGATGATAAAAGAATCTTCCCTATTTTTGGCCAGTTTTCCAGCATTGACTTCTTTTCTATGTTTGGCTTTACAGGCGACTCCTTAAGGTTTTAATCTATCTCTTTCTGAAATATGGAAGGACTCTAGAAGCTAATCGTGACCTCTGGCTAGAGGAGCTTGTTGAGTATTTTGCAGAGCCTCGAGGGCAGTCTGCATTGTTGTTATCTAGTTTTCGGGCCGTTTGAGCGCTCTCAAATGAGCTTGTCGTTTTGTATCGAGCTCTTTTTCCCAGAGCTTTCGATCCTTTGTTAACTGAAGTTCGAGTTCAATGTGTTTCTCTATCTCGGCATAGAGATTTGCCCGTAAATCTGTGAGCTGTCCCGGATCTACAGAAATTTTGAGCTGAGTACCTGCGGCCGGTCGTCTGGAAGAAACCATAATTGAAAGCTATAGTAAAAAACTGCCTTAGGATATCGTAGAAATGTAATCTTTCCCACAGACGGTGCCAAATGTAATGGCCAAATTTTGTAAGCTTGAAATGGTTAGGAATTCGCTATCACACCAATGAACTTGTAACAATACTCTAATAGAAAGTAAGAAATGGAAATAGGTGTTTTTAGCAAGGAAAACCTCTGAATAGGTAAAAACTACGACCTCGTATGGAGGATTTTTGTGAACGCATATTTATTTCTTGAGGCGGATATCTTTATTACAAGTGATCTCTAAATGTAGAAATGCTTTGAATCTCGTAAATAAGAAGTTTGTATAATTTTTCTGGTCCCTGTCTCTTCTAAAACTTTTTCTATATATAGGCCTTCCCCACAACTCTTCATCGTGCTAGAACATGTTTTCTGAATAATGTGGTTAGTGACGGTTGACTGAATAATTGACAAGTTTGTAAGAGACAGGTGTCTTTGACTGGAGAATGTTTTCAGGGTTTAGTTTGATCTATGTTCTTGAGCAGTTTGTGGGGCTGGTTAGAATGTTGACTGGAGTGTTAAAAATGCGTGAGCCTGAGATGGAGGTAATTCGAGCTGGGTAAGCTCGACTTTGAGTGAGATAGAGGGATAAGTCCCTACAAAAGCGATGACTCAAACTGAGGAATATTGAATATGTCTTTAGCAGTGCTTCTTGTATGCTAATGAGGTCAAGGATGAAGCTTGAGTCTGAGATACGAAATAAGCTATTACAAGATGGTTCTCAACCAAGAGTACGAGGAGTAACATGGATGAGTGGTGTTAGTTAAGAAACTCGTGTTATATTTACTTCCTGATGATGCAATCTTGTTTCTGTTTGTGCCACGTGCTCTATTGGTAAGGTTAAATGTTTAGATGTTGGTTGAAGATGACACATAAGTCTGAGATGCAGAATAAGCCACTACAACTGCCTCCTCTCTGCCAACAGTGTGAGAAATATTGTAGGCAAGTGGTATTGGTTGAGAAGTTTCGTTAATGTTGTATTTAATATCTGAGACTCATTTCTAATGTATATTTAAAAGTATCCTTTTGTGCCTTTTGGGTTTTCTAGAACCAATTATTCTAGTTATTTCATTGGGAATCTTGTTGACGTTGGGAATTGGGAGAGTCGCCTTTAATACTGGTCGTGGTATAAAGTGGATTCTGATTTGCGCATAATGAACCAAGTCTTCTTTTTGAATCTTCTTCTGTATATTTTTATGATAAACTGTCTTACTGTAATTGAGAAACGTCTGAGTGTTTGAGAAGATGGTAACGACAAGGGACCAGGCTTGGGAGTCTAAGATTCGTAGGAAGATGGAAGAACTGCGCGTTAGGTATTTTGGATATCAACTGTTGCATCTTCCAACGCCAATTCCTGTATCTCCCACCTACCATCATATGTCATATGAAGAAGTGATGGAGGCGGGGAATGATTATTATCAGATGGTGCGCTTCCACTATCGTTTAACATATGAGGCAGAGTACCGAAATGGGCTTCGGTTGTTAGCGGAGGAGGCTATGACAACTGAAGTTGAAGTGGCAGGTGTTCATCTGATGAAATAAGACCTTCGTCTCTCTCTAGCATGCGAGGAGGTGGGGTTATGGTGGAAGAGATGACGAGGATAGATAAGATCATTTTCTTCCATGGATCATAGATTTTGATCATGAAGAAGATCTTTCATCTGTGAACCCTAGTTCTAACTGGCCCCTGTACCTTACAGTATGGGATCAAAGCTTGAAAGCTGCTTCAGTTTTTGATCATCATCTTTGACGACTGCTGAGAGACGTTTTGAGTTGATTCTTGATGTGAATTGAAAGTAATCTGTAAAATGATTGTACTCATAGTGTAACTGTAAAGGAATCTGCAGGATGTAACTTGGACATTTTATTATCTGCAAAGTATTATGTAAGAGAAAATTTTGAACTTAATGAAATATCTTCGTTCTGGTATCATGAGTCCTTGTTCGTGTAATTGTCTTTTGTAAAATAGGAGTCTGTAAAATAGGTGTAAATTGATCATGAGGTGTGATGGGGAAAATTGATCTGTAAGGACCTATATGAAAATTGAGAAGAGTTCAAAAATATAAGATAGGAAGTGTATAATATAAGTAGGATGATGGGTTATTGTGAAAGTATATGGCTTGTCTGGGATCTGTATATACGAAGTGGGTGAAAATTTCCTGAACTGCATGGAGAGAATTGATTTTGCTCTGTAGGTATTACTGTTGAAGTTGTTATATTTTGTATGTCTGTCAACATCATATCTATAAGTATAAAATCTGAGGAGATTTTTCATAATATAAAAACAATGACCTGTCATAATATTTTGGACTTGATATTAATCTTTTGCTTCACACAAACTTTTCGTGAATAATATATCCTTCGGCCCAATCAGTGGGGTGAGACAAATTTCTAAAGATCTCCTCGATGGCTATAAAATTGTGAATCTTGGCTGTTATGACTTGTATCTTTTGCAGGGATAATTTTGCTCTAGAGGTAGTGTGATTTACCATGGTGAGGTCTCGTTCTCAGCGTGCTCATCAGGTAGCAGATGGTCGGTTTCATATCAAGGTTGTTGAACTTTGTGAGGGATACTTTCGTCGACTGCCTTATGATGCTGTACTTTCGGAATAGCCATTGAATATGGTCGGACTAGATGAAGAAGGTAAGTGTGTATAGTATGATCACTTTTTCTGCTGCGATGTGCTTCAGAGGTCGTAGCTGAATGCCACGGTACAGGAATTGACTGCTCGACGGCTCGCATATGATAAGATTGTTGAAGAGGAAGCAAGGGCAGCAAATGGAAAGATAAATCTTTGTGGAGAGGCATACCATCGAGGCTACTTATATGTGACTGGGGAGCTCGGTAAGCTCGCAGTATAAGAGCTCGTAATAAATAATCTATTTTTAGTATTCTGTGTTGGTATTTCGAATAAATGTAAGAGGAGACATTGTGGATGCCTTGATCTGATTGAATAAGAATAAAGTATTATATTTATTGTTTGTGTATGGATATTGTGGATGACAGTTGTAGGATTTTAACAACTGTATAAATATCTTTAAATTTTCAATATTAAACTATTTTAGGAATGTTATACAATCTTGGTAGAATATAAAAGTAAGGTAATTGGTCATTTGTACTGTATTGAGGAAGAGGTACAAAATCGTTTAATGGCAGACAATAGAGATAGACGTGATGATGGTAGACGTTATCACAAAAATCATGATGATGCTTTTAACCAAAAAGATGTGCTTGTAGAGACAATAGGGGTGAATGACACATGTCTGAAGGAGCCGTCATTTCACAAACTGAGGGAGAGTATAAAAACTTATATCTCTCTCCCTCATAAATTACCTACAGTTAAGAGAGAGAGAAAAGTGGTACAAATCTTATTTCCAAGGAGAGGAAATGTTTGAGTTCTAAGCGTAATTTTAGAAGGAAATCTTCATCAGGCGATAAAAAACTGTCGAAGAAGCGATGAGAGCGCTCATTCCCTATTAGACGTCCGGGCAAAGCAAAAGATTTATATTCTACAAGTACATGTTGGTAATATAAAACTTTGTCTATTTGATTTGTTTGTAATCTGCATGATTTTGTATGTGTACCTTTTGTAGATTTGAGAAATCCTGATAATATAGGGGTTTTGGAATTTGGAATAAATCCAGAAGGTATAAGTTTTGGTATATGAATAGACTGTTGAGAGAGAAAATATGTGTTTGGAGAATATAAGGGAAATTTGAAATTATTGATTTTTGCTTTTCGTTTTGAGAATTTGTAAAATAGACGTGTTGACAGGGCAGAAGGTGGGCTTATTTTTACTGTATACAGTATAGAGATAATAATAAAATAAGTTTTTGTATCTGTAGGTTCAGTATGTGCTCTAAACCTAGTATTTCCACTAGTAAATTTGTAGTATCGACCAGTTCAGAGAAAACATCATCTTCAGGGAGGGGGGACGAGTATAGTGTTATGGTGGAAACTGAAATAGTGTAGGGACGATCGTAGAGGTTGGGAGACCCAGTAACATTGAGGAAGTGATAGAGAAGGAGGATAAAATGGAGAAAGAAAAATTTTTCGTCATATACCCTGAGGGGGTAGATGTAGGAAAAGAATACTTGAAATACAAAAGAAATTACAGGGACAATGGGGAAGTTATGTGGAGGACCAAGATCTCTAGTTCAGGGCCTATATTCCTAAGAAAGGGAATGAGGTGGTATACTACCAACTCCCATACTTGGAGACGTGGAAGATGGATAGAGGGATTAGTGAGGAGGTAAATCTTTCATACTATAATAGTCTCGGGCTACAGGCCCGAGTGATGGGTTTTTGTATTTTTTGAATCACGCCGTATATGGCCTTAAAATTCATCTGACCTACTTTCAGAAAGGGATTATGAATGTGTTACAGTGTTGTCCTGCCCAGTTGAATGGGAATTTTTATGAGATGATGAGGGTATGTGAGGTACTGAATACAGTTCGAAGCTGAAGATGTAATAAAATTTTACAAATGGAAATATGTCGAGAGTTAAAGTAGTTCTTACCTGTATAGTGATTCATCTAGGCCAAAATTCTTTGATTTTGAATCTGTGGGTAGACCATAGAACGAGCATCTTGTGTGGGTAGAGGGTAACTGTATGCAGGTTCCAGATGAACCAGCGCTCGAACTGAACCATAGATATTATAATCTGAGTAAGTAACGTTAACCAATATTTAAATAATTAATAATCATGTCTTCGAGCTGTTGAATAATGTTTTGTTCCTTATATTGGCAAAACCCAAACCTTTATCTACGCCTGATAGGACCAGCCTATTCGACTTTGTTACTCAAGATTAGGATGAGTTGAAGCAGGTACTCAGTAAACTCGGTATCCGTAGAGATAAAAGGGTAGATTCTGTAGTACCCAAAGTTCAGTGAGCTCATAAAAAACAAGTTATGGCTGAAGGGAAAGCTGGTTTGATTGTTGTTGATGTCCTTAGTATTCAACCTCCTGTACCTCAGACCACCAAGCAGAATATGCAGAGACTGCGAAAGTCAACTCAGCAAACTACCCCTGCTACTGGGCTTGCAGTCACAGAACAAGAGATCGTAAAGTTTGTTTCTGGCGATGTGGAGGAGAAACTTGAAAAGAGTGTGGTTGCTCCTGTAGAGGCTGAGAAGAACTCAATGAAGTGAAAATGGCATGAGGAAGAGGGTAGTTATCGAATTAATCCTTATGTTACGACCATGATGAAGGAGCTAGAGCTGAAATACTATCTGATGGCTAAGACGAACCCTCAGCAGCTCAAAAATGAGTATCTCGAGCATACTTTCGTGGTATGTTTTGAAAATTGGTAATTGTTTTTGGCTTTGAATTAAAAAAACTATTAAACTGAATCTGTCTTTATGTATTATTTGTACTGGTAGCTCTCAATGCTGTTGAAGGGGGCAAGACAGTGTCTAGAAAAGAGGAGCCAAGAATTCGGGGATCTTATGGTGAAGTTTGAAGCTTATTCTACTCGTATGAAGAAGCTCGAAGCTGAGCTCAAGCTAGAGAAGGAGAAGGAGAAGAGAGGTGAAGAAGCTACAATGGCTGCAGAGCTAACAAAAAAGCATGAAGATGTGATGTAATGTCGAAATCAGTCGATGCCTTTTTAGTAGAAGAGATCACTTCTACCAATCTTATTATGATTTTGGACTCAGTCCAGCTAATGTGGAGCTAGGCCGGGATGGTAGGTGTAGTGAAATAGTTTTCCCTTCAGAGGTTCCAGAAGAAGTGAAGGCCGATGCTGGTGTTTCTCCTGAGAAAACATTGGAGCTTCCTCCGGAAAGTATTGAGCCAGTCCACGCAGCTGAAAAAACATTAGATCCTCCTTCGGAACATGCTGATCCAGTCCATCCTGTTGGAAGAACATTAGATCCTCCATCTAACGTCGAAATTAGTAAGAATCTATAAATGTTCTATGGTATTCTATTTTTAGCTTGATTTGGGTGTGGTTGTATTCTGTATTTGTCATACACTGTTTAAGCTTGATTGATGCTTTGAAATATTCTCTTTTTGAATGTATGTATGATAACAAGATATTTGTACTCTATGTATGAGATAAAGCGATTTAGTAAAACTAATTCCGAACTGGATAGAACATTGAGTAGAGTGAGGGATTTCGTGGCTCGTATTCAAAAGGTACTTAATAAAACTTAATATGAGATAAGGCAATTTAAGTTAAATTCAGAGAAAACTTTTAAAGAATTATATGACCTCTAGTGTAGATATGTTAAGATAAAAATAGAAAGAGATGAGGTATTAAGAAAGGAAGAGGAAATGGGGGTATTAGTTCAAAAACCAAAAGAATTGACCTGTTTTAATGACCTGAGTTATAAGGCTAGGTGTCAAAGTATGTTATTAGCTCTGACATTGTATTTTGAGGTCGAAGTTGATAGTGAATGAGGTTTAAAAGAAGCTTATGTAGATCTTTTGAAGAAGAGAGGTATAGTTATGGACCCATCTCGAGTTATGTTTTTAGCTCAAGAAGCACGTAATCGTCATAGTGTAGAGAAAAGAAAGTGTTTTGTTCGAGCTGGTGTGTATATTGTATGGGGCGATGTAGAACCTTTATCTGATGTATCTGGCTTTATGTAGGATCGAAGGGCCATAAGAATTATATTTTTTTAGGATAAGAAAAGAGTAAATAGAGGTTCAACAATAATTAAAGGGTGAATTAAAGGGGTTACAGGATTAGTTATTGCAACATATGGAGCAAAAAATGTCTTTAACAAAAAGAAAGAAGTAATTGTTCAAATGAAGGTAAAAGCTGATGTGAGGGCTTTAGGTATATTGCAAAAATAAATATGCCAGCGGCGGTACAAGGTGTATATGGCCTTGAAGGAGCATCTATATCTGTCGCGAGCAAAAGTTGTTGCTCGAATAGAACATGAGAGCCATATAGACAGTGTTTTTGATTTTTATGGAGGAGGACTGGCTAGGGTAAAGAATGAATTTAGGAAGTTTGTAACAAAATGTGGGAAGGATTTTGATGTGGAGAATGCCAAGGCCGAGAATTTGCAGTTTTCCAAAGATGATGGAGAAATTGTTGGCGACAAACCCATTCCGAGGTCGAAGGAGCTATCATCAAAAGAAGATGAGGAGGAGATCGTGAGTCTGATACCTCGATCACGGCGTAAACAATGTCAGCATGAAGTGGTGACCTTTATAGCACCGATAGATGTGTAAGTAATGAATAGAAAGAGTTCGAAAGATACAGGGCAGTCCTCTCATGTTTTGAAGAAGCAAAAATAGAGCATTCACATTTTTCTTTTACAGTTCCTGTATATGTTTTTAGATCTTTGCATACTGTGTTTGATGAAAAATGAAATCTGTTCTCTGTAATGGTAAGTAAGACGATGTATCGATATTACTCAGATACTATGTCCTGATTTAAACTTATTAAACTGTGATATGTAATATGTTGGTATAATTAGACTATTATAAATATATACTGTTATGACAGGTGGAACTGATAGATATTCAAAGTCAGTGTGACGCGTTACCCATCCGAAATGAACAATTGAACGTTGAGCAAAGTTCGAGTCAGGGTGTACTAAAAAGTGTTATTGAACTAGAAGAAAATATAAAGGTGGAGATGTTGAAAGAGAGAAATGCAGTAATCCACGTGACTGAGATGTTGCGAGAGAAAGAAGCTTAACTAAAAGTCAAACTGAGAAAGATAGAGGATTTTTAAGAATTGATTCGGAAAAAGGGTGTTGAAGTTGTTAGTCCCTCTGAACAAGCTAGCGAACAAGGGGCTGAATTGACACCTGTTCGAACCCGCATTACAGAACTGTTGGCAGTGTTAGAGGAGGAAGAAAATAATGTGAAAGACCTGCAATTTCATGTAAATATGCCTGAGGTGGAGATAGCTGATATGTGAGCTCGTGCTCATAGGTATGACGTATTATGGTTGATTACTGATGTGATAGCAAAGAAGATAGAAGAGGTCCGTAATCAATAGAGTGAAGACATAAACAAGGCTTGGAACAAAATATATATGTTAGAGCATACCGTGCAATCGTGGGACCTAGAGATCTTGGAGTACCGATCAGAAAATGATAAATTACGAGACGTGAATACGAAACTAGATGCTGACCTATTGCGACGAAGATATGGTTGAATGAAAAGAGGGTAGAATGTGAAGGTCGTGAAGCTGAAATGGATCGGTCAATATCTTTAATTTATCATATGGATGAATTCAAGACAGTGTTGGAATCTCGGAGTTCTAATGTGGTGGATAAAATACGATGAGTGGAGAAATGCTGTAATCATTTGGAAGCTACACTGAAGGAAGTTCAAAGTAAGTTTAGCGAGCTTATTCTATGTAACCTGGTAAAGAATAAGGTAGGTGATGTGCACGAGAGGGAGATGATAGCAGTGATTTCGTTCTTTGTATTAGAGTTCAAGAGATTGGAAGTATAAAGTAAAATGGTATATGACGGTTCAGTTGCCAAGGGTGTGCAGTGTGACATGGAGTCAATACGATCTTAGTATCTAAATCCCATGATGGCCAAAATTTGAACTCTTAAATAGAATATGGTTAGAGATGGAAAGAAAATTGTTGTGGGGAAAATGCCTAAATTTATGCGTCAACGGCTGTATAAGGGTTGTGCATACGACGTTGAAGGACTTTCTAATTTAGGAAATGATTCAAGTGATAGTTCTAGTTAGGAATAAGGAGTAACTGATGTGATTGGGTGTTGTAAATACTAACGGAATATAATAGATAGAGTGTGTGAAGATATGACTAATAATTAAACAATGTTTTGTACTAACCTTATGAGGAACCACTGATAATGTATAAGTTTGATATCTGTGTTATAGAATGACTCCAAAGGTTTTCGTATAGTAGATGGCTGTTGAGGCAACAATCGTAGATGAACATAAAAGATTAGTTTGGCTGAAGCCAGAAATAGCCTAGAAAGGATAGACAATCAGTTTGGTTGAAGCAACAAACGATCTGTAATGGATAGATGATCAGTTTGGCTGAAGCAACAAACGATCTGCAATGTATGGATAATCAGTTTGGCTGAAGCAACAAACGATCTGTAATATATAGATGATCAGTTTGGCTGAAGCAACAAACGATCTGTAATCTGTATATAGAAGTACTTATTGGATATATTAGAAAAGTACTATAATGTAGGGCAATCAAACACAAGTATTTCATTGGAGTAAGATTGACGTACGATGAATGTGTTAGATTGAGTACTATATTAAATAGTAGAAAATACTCAGATGTATGGGGATCAAACATAAGTCTTTCATTGATGTAAGATCGTCATACAAGATGATAGATTGATTGTAGAAAAGTATATTGTGATAGATTATTATCTACGATACAGCTTCAATCTCCTCGTGTTCCAAGGATTACGTATTCGCTCCCCTATTTTAATGGCAAGATCATAAGAACCAAGGCCACTTTTCCCAATAATGATAAAAGGACCTTCCCAATTTTAAGAAAGTTTCCCAGCAATGACTTCTTTTCTGTGTTTAGGAATTTCTCGTAGGATAAGATCTTTGATTTCAAACACTCTATAACGAACGCGCCTGTTGTAAGATTGGGCTAAACCTTGGTGGTACCTTCCCAAATTCATGATTGTTCTATCTCTAGTTTCCTCTATCCAATTCATGTTACATGCCAACTGGAATTCATTTTCTTCATCTGTCATGGTATGATTGCGTATTGGGTGATGATATTGAGTGGGGATGATTGCTTCTGTGCCATAAGCCAAGAGGAATGGCGTGCATCTAGTCGATACTTGAGGTGTTGTTCGATATGCCCATAACATATGTGGTAATTCTTGGACCCAATTACCCTTTTTCTCAGACAAACCCTTTTTGATTTCATTCATGATAGTATGATTAGTGATTTTGGCTCCATTTCTTTATGGGTAATAAGGATTGGAAAGAGAATATATTATATTGTGTTGATTGAGGAATTCAACGACTCTGGAACCAGCAAACTGTGGTTCATTATCGATTCTGATGAGAAGGGGGCATCCAAAATGGATGATGATGGTTTCCCATATGAACTTGATGACTTTGTCTTTCCATGTGCGACACAGAGGGACTACTTCCACCTATTTAGTAAAGTAATCCGCTGCTACTAAGAGGGGCTTCATTTTGCCTGGTGCAGTGGGGAATTCACCTACGAGGTCGAGTGTCCATTTTTTAATGGCCAGACAACATTGCCGGAATGGAGTTTTAAGGCTAAAGCTTAAATTTGGGGGCCATGTCTTTGGCATGCGTTGCACTTGCTTGTGAGTTCAATGGCTTGATCTTTCAGTTTATGCCAGAAGATTCCTTGGGTAAGAGCTCGATTGGCTAGAGATCTTCCTGCTGTATGGGAATTTTTGAGCTTCTTTACTGGATAAGCATTCAAGATATGGTCTTGTAACTGAAATTTTGTACAGAAGATCGTTTTCCACGTTGTACCATTTAGCATTATGAAGCACGCATCTCCTTTCAGTGGGATTTGTAAGATGTTCACCATCAAACGTGTTTTTTGTTCCAATATACTTGAGGAAAGGTCGTCTCCAATCGTCCTCGTCCTCTTCAACGCCCCCAGTATTGACAAAATTTGAGCTTATGATGTTAATGTTAGGGGTAGATAATATTTTGATCTATAGGTATCAAACTTTGATGCCAAGGATTCCTGCTAGATAAGCAAGAGAATTAGAATGTTTATTTTCTCCACGTGGTAAATTTTCAATAGTAATTCTCTTGAATCTGTGCATTCTGTCGGCTACTACTACTGCATAATCGATCATTTTTCCGTTCTTCTAAAAATTTATGTGTAATGGTTCACGATGAATAAAGAATCTATATACACAGATAACTCTAAAACTCCAATCTCAAAAGCCATATCTAGACAGTGAGTCATTACCTCATATTTGGCCTCATTGTTGGTAGCTTCAAAAATGAGTTTGATTACTTTTTTGATCCAATCATTGGAAGGTGTGATAAGTACAATTTTGATGCCTGATCCTGCAGGTCCAGAAAATCCAGCAGTTAAAAGATGTCATCCCTTTTGTGTTATTCAATCTAACTTTTCTTCGAACTGTTCTTTATTAGCATCTGTATTATCATCTATCCTGTCAGGACCTTCTACTAGGAAGTCTGCAAGAAAATATGCTACTGCTTGACCCTTTTCAGAATGTCTTCGTTCAAAATAGATGTCTTGTTCACCAAGAGTGACCGACTACTTTGTATTAGTCTGAGTTTTTCTCGTTTAGATAAGATCTTTTGCAAAAGGTAGTTTGTCACTACTCGAACTGAGTGGGCTTAAAAATATTATCTCAATTTTTGCAATGTGTATACAAGAGCTAAGAGAAGTTTTTCGATCTTGGTATACCGGGATTCTGCTAGAGTGAGAGTTTTGTTGATGAAGTAGACAGGCTTCTCCGTATTCTCATCAAGTTGAATGACAGCATAACTTAATGATTCATTGCTAACTGCAATATATATTGTGATTTCTTCCCCCTCGTTAGATGTACTTATCACTGGTGGCGAACCCAAGTAAAGTTTGAGTTCCAGAAATGCTGCTTTACACTTTGTTGTCCATTCGATCTCAGGATCTTTCTTAGACGTCATTTTTGTTGTCCCTTTACGCAATAGGCGGAACAACCATCGACATCAATTTTAAGATTTTAAAACAAAATGATTTATTACGATAATCTTGCCTGTTAACGTCTGTACAACTTTCTTTATTTTTGAAGAAGGCATGGACAATAGTGTACGAATACGATCTGGACTAGCTTCTATGCCTCACTTCCAGATTAAATGCCCCAAGAATTCCCCTGATTGAACCCCGAACTGACATTTGTCAGGGTTGAGTCTCATCTTGCAGAAACGAAGAATTTTGAAGGTAGTATGTAAATTTGCGATATGGTTCTCATTCTTAAGGCTTTTATATAACATATCATCAATGTAAACTTCTATCATTTTCCAAGGTGATCTTTGAACATCAGTATCATCAATCGCTGATAAGTAGCTCCAACATTCTTGAGACCGAAAGACATGACCTTATAGCAGTATAAACCATGTTCTAAATAAAAGTTATCTTCTCTTGATCATTAGGCAGCATAGGTATTTGATTGTATCCTGATGCGGCATCTATCATGGACAGATGGTTTATGATAGGATATGGAATACTATCCTTTTAAGTATGTTTGTTGAGGCCCGTGAATTCCACGCACACTCTGATCCTGCTATTCTTCTTTGGGACTGCTACAATGTTCGAGATCCATTCTCGGTAATTGACCTTTCTGATAAAACTAACTTCGATGAGTTTGTCGATCTCTTTATTGACTTCTTCTCAAAGTCTTGGTACTAAAGTCCTCATTTTTGCTTGACAGCTTTAGCTTTATCTTTTAAATTAAGCTTGTGGCAAGCCAGATTGGGATCAATACCCAACATTTCGCGAAATGTCAAAACGAATACATCACGATTGTCTTTAAGGAACTGGATTAGAATATCTCGTTCTACTGCAGGTAGAAGGGTGCCAATATATGTTCCTCACTTGTCTCCACTGATTTTGACGTACTTTGTTGTTTTCGTGCTTGGCAGACGGTTATCTGCAGAGTTAACTGTATAGTTTTCTATAATGTTTCCTATTGCTTTCAGTAATTGTTATGCGAGCTGTAGCTCTGACGACTCTGGTACGATGGCAACAGAATTTTCACATGCTCGAGCTAACTTTTGACTTCCTTTGATTTCATATATGCTGTCATTTTATTCAAATCACAGCGCCAAAGGATAGGTTGATGGAATAGCTCGCATATTGTGTAACCAATAACGTCCAATTATCTCCAAATAATGGGATTTTACATTGATAACATAAAAGACAATGTCAAGAATTACTGGGCCTACCGTAATAGGAAGTATAATCTTTCCTATATGTTCCTCTTTAGATCTGTTGAACCCACAGATATCAATGTCACTGGGCTGTACCTTGTTGGCCAGTCCTATCTGGTCAATCGTGCTTTGAAAAAGTAGTTCAATAGTACTGCCCGTATCTATCATCATCGTATGAAGTACCATGTTTCTTATTTTTAACATGATCACCAAAGCATCATGGTGAGGAAATTTTACGTGAAAAACATCACAATCATCAAAAGAAATTCATGTTCGTTGAGAACTGGATATAGGAAGTAAACGAGCTTCTTTATCTTGCATGAACAGGTCATGATATTCGCCGACACGTCTTCTTTTGTTTCTGCTTAATAAGTTGACTATCTGTGTCTCAACGATGTGGCAGAGTGATATATGGTATAAATGTTTCTCCCCTAGTGGCTCTTCAATTTATACAGCTTTTATAGGAAGTTTGTAACTCTCATTCTTGTAACTTTTGACGTCTACAATGTATTCATACATTCATCCATCTACAAAGATATACTTTAATAGTCGTTGCAAGGAAAAATAGTGTTCTATCCCATAATGTCTGACCTTGAGGCGAATACTGTACGGTTTGTTCTCAATGGGTTGGAGATACTATGCATTGCGGAAAAACCTATCCTTCTGAAGTATAGGATAAATGCTAGCTATGGTCACATTCATCTTGGGAAGACAGGGCTTTGGCAAGTTACTCCCCTTTCGAGGTCATTCGCCGTTAGATTTTGTCCATTTCCTATCTCCTCCCTGATCAACAACACAGTTAAAATCTTGGCTTGTTGATTACTCTTGAGCTGTTAATGTTGACTTTTGAGGTTTCTGTCTGTCAGACACCATTCTTTCTAGGTCGATATACCCATTGAATTTTTCGATTATGTCTTCCAGATTTGTTGGCTTGTTTAGGATGAGGTACTTTTTCACCCTTCCATCAATGAGTAAAGTATTGGTAAAAGCTGAAATAGTAATCTTCTGGTCGAGCCAATCTACCTTTCGAGCTAACTCCAAAAACTTCTTAGTGAACGTCTCGAGCTTCTTACCTAGCATCTGCTTAAGGTTGAAAAGATAGTATAGATTCTCCTCTTTGTCTCTGTTGTATGAGTAATTCTTGATGAAGAGTTCTCACAGCTATTCGAAAGTTGCGATATAACCTTCGGATAGTGTGTGGAACCATCGTAAGGGTTTGCCAGATAAGCTAGTATGAAAAAACCAGCATAGAATGTGGTTAGATGTAGAATGTAGGCTTAAAGCATCCTGAAACTCTTGGACATGTTCCACTAGATCAGTTCCTTTGTACTTTCGGATCTTTGGAGTATGGAACCCGGTAGGGACCTCATCATCCAACAACTCCTGCACGTTCGGGATTTTCTGTAATCTGTTGCGGATTCATTTAGTTGGAGTCTAAGCTTCGAGTAGTTCATTGATTCATCTGTCAACATGTTCCTTCTCCAGGATTGTGGTCGCTACTTCCTTCACTTTGACATTTATTTGCTGGAATTTGAACTCTTTGAGGTAGGTTTTTAGCCTGCCTGGCTCCCGTCATGCCGCCATCTACTTCATGGTAGATATCATGGATTGGGATGAGCCCAATTTCCTGTTGGTGTTGGTTAGATCGAAGTGTTCCTCCTGCGTGATTACCTTTCGGAGGAGGTCATATTCTATTATAAACAGAGATTCGCGAGCCTTCAGGTTGCACAGCTTTGTTCTTCTGGCGGCGATCTATTGACCCTGTAAAACCTTCAGTACGTCTCATACACTTGCTAGTTGTTGCCCTAGAGTAGCACTTCTTTGTACTTTAGAATTTAAACTAGCCCGCAGATCTGCCAGTGCGGCATTTTCTTCTACTTGAACTATCGTCATACTCTAACCTGGAGCTAACATTCTGAAAGAAGATAATCAGCGGTTTCTGAGACAATGGGTTTGAGAACTTCGTTCCCATAGACGGTGCCAAATGTAATAGCCTAATTCAAGGATTCAAACTTAGCCTTAATACCGTATGTGTTTGGAATGCTCAAGAATAGTAATTAATAATCAACAAGATAATTTAGCATGGAAAACCTGTGAATAGGCTAAAAACCACGACCTCTCTTGAGGATTTTGAGAAAGAGAAAATAATCTTATTGAGATTGTTAACTTATTACAATGAGTGCTCTGAGAATGTAGAATTTTTGAGTAAGGATTCTTCTGTGTAGAAATTATTTATCATTAATCTGTAGTTCTCTGGTCCTATTTATAGGTCATATAATATGACTGTTTGATGACCATTAAGGTTCTTAATGATGGACATTACAAAGTATATGTAAGATACTCTTTGACTAGATAATGTAACGTTCTGACCTCTATTACTGTACAACACCTCTATTGATGACTGTACATTTGCTCAAATCATACTGTTGATGTAGAGATCGAAAGTAATGACTCAAACTAAGGAATATTAAATATGTCTTTAGTAGTGCCTCCTGTATGCTGATGAGTTCGAGGATGAAGCTTGAGTCTGAGATACGAAATAAGCTATTACAAGACGGCTCTCAACCAAGAGCACGAGGAGTAACATGGATGAGTGGTGTTGGTTGAGAAACTCGTACTGTATTTGCTTCCTGATGCTGCTGTCTTATTTCTATCTTGTTTTTATCTGTGCCACGTACTCTATTGGTGAGGTCGAAAGTTCAAATATTGGTCGAAGATAACGCATGAGTCCGAGATACGGAATAAGCCACTACACTTCCCATGAACTCCAAAAATATATAAAGCGCCATATTGGACCAGAATCTTAATATGGCGCCTTAGACCATCTCGACCTTGTGCTATTTCGCATGTTAAGATAATACCTGAGATAGCCAAGTTTGCCAATTCCCATTTTGTAGTTGTCCTCGCCATAAAGGCATGAACCACCATAACCAGTTGAGGAAACCCTCACCAGTTATGAGGGAAGCAAGTAGACATGCAATTTATATGTCAGAGAATAGCTCTTTAGGTTATTTAATTCATGCAATTTAGCATGCCCACACTTAAAGCCCTCTCAATTTTTTTATTTGGCATTCAGTTAAAAGAAAAGTAACGCGATGAGGATTATGTCTGCTATTGGGATCAATAAGGTTTCATAGCATTTTGAACTTTGCAATCCAATTAATTGGGATATTGGTGGGAGCTAAACTTTGTTGTTAATGATGCCCATGTAAGCAGAATTTCATCTTTTTTCTTAGTTTTTCAAGTTTTGTTTATTCAGGCATCTGCTTCAGAAGTGTTCTCCAGTTTTATCATTATTCGATTTAACGGGCTACTAATCTTAATTCTTAACTATTAAGCTATTATTGATTCTTCATCTTCTTCTTCTTTTCAGTGATTTGTGTCAATTCTTTAACTGTCGAGTTGTAAATTGTGACTCAATTGAAAGAAAATTAGCATTTTTAATTTCACAAGCATCCCTTTTTTTCCAGAGTCTAACTGAGGCGTAAACCAAAGTCGCGGGAGCGGAAACTTGAAGATTACAAAAACCTAATTGAAATTAGGATTTTTTATACTAAATTCAAAATGCAATAAAACTAAATTAAGGCTAAACATGAAGCTTTATTCAATAACAACTAAGAAATAAAGCTACACCACTATCTCCTTATATAGGCCTCTAACCTAATCCTCCTACAATAGTAAGTCCCCTACCTCTCCAAATTAGAATCTAATTAGACTTTAAAATAAAAACAACTCCAATAGTTACACCCCTAATCTAATAAGCTAAAATAAAAAAAACCATCAACAAGTGGATGACGAGCACTAGGAGTTGTTCGCATCAAATCCCTCCATCTTCGAAAGATTTTAACCACAAAATCAAACTGGGGGTGCTCCCGACGAAGCTCATGTGGCCTTGGTAACGCCTTCCATATCTATATCATCATACTCATCTTCATCTTCTTCTGCCAAAACTCGGTGAATTGTAGCCCCCATGTGCTCATATTGTATGAATATGAATAAGAATATTATAGCCCCCATACGCATCCATATTCATATCGTGCATCTTGTTGTTTCATCCCTTTTCTTTTATCAGGGTTTTGAAGTTAGATTCCCTTTTCGTGCTTTCAGTGGTTTTGGTGGTTGGGCAGAGGAGTTTGTTGTTGCTATTTCCTCGGGAAGCCCGTAGTGGCTTGGTGGCGTTGCTGTTGTTATCATCATTGTTGTTGCTGTTATTCTTTTGTCCTAGATGGTGTGACCCCAGGGGATCTCGTGATCCCAGGGGAAGCCTTGAATTTTTCCAGTTTTGTCAAAATCATTCGAACGATATTTGTAATCGTTCGAACGAGTTGACATGTCCCCTGGAATTTTTGTCTTTGAGGGTGGTTTGTTTGAACGACTACATGTCCCATTTGAACGAGTCGACTGACCTCCTGGAATTTGGCCCATGATCTCCTAGTCATTCAAACGACTTCTGGGTCCATTCGAACGAATTTTGTGTCCTTTCTGTGACTTTCTTGTCCATTCAAACGACTCCCTTGTCGTTCGAACAACTTGGCAGTTGTTTTTCCCCTTTTTAGTTTTTATTTTCATTTCTCTTCCTCTCTCTCTCATTTCTCCCTCTCACACTCTCCATTCACCCTCTCCCTCACTTATTATCTCCTTTGTACTATTTGGCGTTGTTGTGGGTTGATTCTTCGCCAAGTTAATCGGTGAGTATTTTCCTATTTCTCCACACTAATTTGCGATTCGGGTAATTCTAGGGTTTTGTGATTGTGGTTTGATTTGGGGTTTTGTGATTTGCAAAGTGCATTGCTGCAGGTGTTGGGCTGATGTGTTGGCATGATTGTCGCCGCGAGTTGACCTGTTGTTGTTGGGTTCGGTTTGTTGGAGTTACGGGTTTATCCTGTGGAATTCAAGCCGATTTATCAGGCGAGTATCCCTTCACTGCTAAATTTCTATACTAGTTAACCTGTGTTAGTTAGAGTTGTGCATACTGGCATTGAGGTGTTTGTGATTGTTGTTAAAATATATTATTCTGGTTGTTGCAATTTCTGATTTCAGTATTGCTGTTTCCTATCCTTAGGCGTTTAGAATGTGTTTCTCCTTGTTCCTTAGGGGGGTTCCTTTGTGGGGCTTTTTTCTTGGGTTGTGTTTGACTGTTATGCTCCAGTCAGTAGAGACTGATGTTGTTGGATGTCGTGACTAGATAATTAGTCACTGTCTGTCTGTGGTTGGATGTTGTGACTGGTCAATTAGTCATTGTTAGCATCTGTGTTGGATTGTTGCCATCCTCTAAGGCAGGTGGTTATCCTGTGCGTGCTGGCCAGGTTGTGCTTATTAGGTAAGGATCGTTTGCCCTTTTCTCGACAAGGGTTATCCTGCGTATGGGCCGTGGGGGCGGCTGTGGTGTTTTGATCCTTGGGATCTGGTTTTGGTGTGAGTTTCTTTTATTCCTTTAACTTAACGGGATCGGATACATAAACCAACTCTACGTCGGCTGACCCTCGATTCTTGCATTAGGTTAAAATAGTAGGTGAGTCACCAGCGACTGATACTATCATGTCTATTCACCCTTCTGGGAGTGTGGGATGGCATGAGACAGTCCTCAAGAACTGGGTCTTCTCCTCGGTGAGGTTGAAATTCCTTAGAACATGTGAAATAAAGTTCGGACGTTGGCTCCGTGGGTTGCAAAGCCTGGAATACTCTGATCAAGTGGTAATATCCTTTAGACTGGTCGAGCTTGGAGAAGAAATCATACCATTGTATCCAATTGAGGTTTCGTTAAGATTATTATGCATTAGCTGTTGATCAGCCCACTATATTGATTTATTAGGTCAAGTTCTTGGTTTCATAACATTCACGTTATGACAATTTAGCAGCATATCATCATCACAACATATCATTTCATCATTGCACTTTAGTATTCCTCTTTCACACCATTTTTGCGCTTATATATATATATATTCCTCTACTCTATCCTCATAGATCTCTGTGCTTTAAACTATTTTATATATCTCATTCATCTCTCCTCTATCTCTGCACCTGCTATATTAGTTTATTGTTTAGCCTTGTTGGGAATTAGTGAGCCGTGGTTTTGCTCACTCTCGCTTTGTTCCCCCCTTTCAAAGGCAAATTAGTGTTAGTTTTGCTGAGACTCTAGTGGTTAGCACCAGGTGTTATGTTGTTGCTGCTTCGATGCCGGTTTAGTATTTTTCCTTGTATGATCTCAGCTCTTGACGCTGTTTAGCATTTTAAGATATTATATTTACGTTTTTAGATATGTATATATATCTTTTGCTTCTGTTGTATTTCTTTTCACTCTGATGATATTACTATAGTTAATGACTGAGCCTAAACTTGTCGATGGCTTGGTTATTTGTAGGGGTGAATCTGTTAGATTCCCCGACCTACACATCCCGAATGATAGTAATTGGTCTAGCTACCAGTTATTAGATTTTGAGAGGTGACACTGTTGTACATTATTTCACCAAGTAAGCGCATAACCAGATAACCGCGATTCAATAATTTCTACCTGTTTAGGATCTCCATAACACTGATAAGCAAAAAAAATTTCAACTTTGTCTAACCAATTAATAAAGGCATCTACATTGGACTTACTGATGGGCATGTAAAATGACCGCTTTTCCCCTATGACTTAATATTTATTATCCTTAATTTTATTATTAAACATGACTTATGAAACAAATTTTTGCATTTCAGGTCATATGGAGCTCATTTATCAAATATGTGCAAATACCGGGATGTAGAGCTCAAAAGAAGAACTGCTGGAGAAGGATATAGAGTTGTCAAACACATGGGTCCCACATGGGGAGATTACATTTTAGAGGATAATTCTTGGAGGTTACATTTTTTATGTACTTTCATGGCATAGGTTAAAATCTCATATTAAATGTAAGAAGTTTCTTCTTCATCTATAAAAGGAAAGGTGGTGAGCTTATAATCAGGATCCAATTTTGAGAGTATTATTTGTAATAAAGTGTAAGAGAGCATTGTTAGATAAGTTTGAGCAAAGTTGTCGCACTTATAATATTTTGTAAGTCTCATTCTTATAGTAATAAAATTTATATTTTTTGTTCATAATTATATTTTTCTCGTTCTCATCATATTATTTCTATTGTATGATTGTTACAATGGCTGACTAAATCCCCACTAGGGGAAAGGGTGGAGCCGCTATTAGCGTATAATATCGTGTAGTAGAGTATATTTTTCTTCAACCCGATTTGAGCATATTATCACAAATCTAAAAGCTATATCGTTGGAGAAATCCATTATCATCCTATGATCTCTTTAAGTAGAGATATAGGAAAAGTTTTGTGATTCTCAAATGATATAGTAAAAATGTATTAATATTGTATTTTTCTAAGGTATGATCCTAATTAATATTTTATAGTTAGCATTGCTTTCATGGAATGTGTTTTTAGCACATACTTAGTTCATATGATATATTCTACTTTAAGTTATAATTAATCATGAGATTACATCTACAAAAAGTCGAAGTTTAATATTTTAATTAAGTGGAGAAATTAATGTATGAAACTATGTTGATATTGTATGTAAATGGCAGTGAAATCCGAAGCCCCTAGATCTTTATATTTTATTAAAGCCAAATCTTTTATTTTTGCAGTTTTAAAACATTAGATTACTAAAATACAAACCAAAAATATTTCTAGTCCCGTTCAGAAATAAACGACACTCGATTTCTACCCTTACTAAACACCAAATTTTTTATCGTTATCAAAATGGTGTCGTTGCCGGTTTTGTTCAGTAATTAGAAACGGTTTTTATTGTATTTTCTTAGATCTATTTCTTTGGTGTTTTATTTATTTTTCATTTCTTAGAAAAATTAGTTCACAATTGCCATTGTTTATTTATTTTGTTTTCTTTTTGCCATTTGAGGTAGTTTGTTTGTGTTAATAGAGAAGGGAAAGTGATTACTATAATGTGACGTGGCACGTCCCTTATAAGGCCGTCTACCCCCGTGTAGCCTATGTTTATTTTATGATTAGCTTATGCTCTGTTGGAGAGGTCTAATGTGGGTTATTAGTAGTTTTTATTTTTTAGGTTAGTTTCCTAATTTGATAGGTTAGGGGAGTTATTATAGAAGTGATCCTAGGGAATCCTAGCTTATAAGGAGAGAGGGTGGTGTAATCTTAACAGTTAGTTGTTAATAAAAGGTTGATTTATTTAATAGAAAATAGTAGTTTTCCCTAACTTTTAAACACAACGTGATATTCTTACGAATCTCACTTTCGCGTTCGTAGTAATCATGACAATTGGTACCAGATCTGTATTAGAATCTGGTGTAGTAAAGTCTCCGGAGCAAGATGCCTCGTGGAAGACCCGCGATGAAGAAACATATACTTGCTCAAGAGGTAGCAACCGTAACAGATAAGCTTGATAAGCTTATCGAGGCTTTAGGTAGAGGAGCCTTACCCCCCCCCCCACCCAATTAACGGTAATTTTACCTCCAATTTATAAGGAATATCGTGAAAATTTGAGCACTACCGTGGAGACCTGTGAAACAAAAAACCCGTTTATACGTATTTCTGTCGATAACGACGTGAAATTGGAAACCCCAATGTTTGATACGGCGAGCAAGGAGACATTGACCATTTTGGAAGGTATAGTTAATGACCAACCATTAACGATTGTGAGTGGCACTGACGAAGACAAGGTTGTCGTTACCATGACAACCGGCGATCCCAGGGTTCTGGCAGATACAGCGACTGCCGTTGTTATCACAACAACAAATTAAGAAGAGGATTCGAATATAATTAGTGTATGTTCACAAACCATACAAAAATTAGTTACAATTTTTAGAATAACGAAAGAGACAATTACAGAACAAGAGCCTCTCTCTCTCTCTCTCTCTGGTCCAGTTGGTATTGCCCAACGAAGCTCTAGCCGATGCTACAGTTGCAAATGAAAACCCAATTTGTAGTTTTGCAGGTTCGACGATCGGGAGAGAGACAATTACATAAAGAGTTTTGATTCGAGATAAGGGAGCTATTGTAACTATCTTTCAACAACAAATTAAGAAGAGGATTCGAATATAATTAGTGTCTGTTCACAAACCATACAAAAATTAGTTACAATTTTTAGAATAACGAAAGAGACAATTACAGAACAAGAGCCTCTCTCTCTCTTTCTGGTCCAGTTGGTATTGCCCAACGAAGCTCTAGCCGATGCTACAGTTGCAAATAAAAACCCAATTTGTAGTTTTGCAGGTTCGACGATCGGGAGAGAGACAGTTACATAAAGAGTTTTGATTCGAGATAAGGGAGCTATTGTAACTCTCTTTGCAAACTAAGGAATATCCCCAATTTAAGCTTTGGTCGCAATTCCCACTCAGTTATCATAGTTATAGATTTGACATCGAGGAAGAAGACTAATCATGGAGGAGAGGCAGAGTTTGATCAATGGGATTGGAGTCCCCTCAACTGAGTTCAGACAGGTGATATGGCCGAGATAAAAGATGAAATATCAAAGGTGAAAGTTCCAAATTGCGAACCAGGAAGAAAGACTGATCATGGGAGAGAAGAGGGGATATCACGTGAGGAACGCATGTGGGTTTTAAACCCGGGCCCAACCCAGCTTACAAACCCGTTCCAGTTCCACATCCAAATCCCTTCTTCTTTTCTTTTAATCCAGGCCCACCATTTACTTTCTCAAACTTCAAATTTGGGTAGAAAGATATTAAATAAATAACTGTTAGGAGTTGGGTCCAAGCCCAAGCTAGGAACATAACAAGGTTGAGGTGTTCTATTGGACTCCTAATAAGGCACATAGGCATTTAGGGTTATGGGGAGAGTTTGAGTAGGTTAGGTAACTTATTTAATAGGGTTATCTCATATTATATTACGTATTGTTCTACAAGTTTGACAGATATTAATAAAGAATCCTCTCTCTCTCAATTTCTCTAAGATATAGAACTAATAATCTTTTGATAGTAGATTATTACTAACACGTTATAAGTACGTAAGAAGATAAAGGAAAATCTCTAATTAGCAATTTTCAGGGAAACTTGCAATCAAGAGGTATTTTACAATTTTTAAATTTTGTTTCAATTTATTGCTAATCTATGTTATATATTATATGAATATGGATTAGTAGCTATTTTTTATATAAAAAAATTCAGATTAAAATAGGCTTTTTTTGGTAATTTTTACCCTAGAAATAGGGTTGTTTTCAAACCAAAATTAGTTTGTTTGTGGACATCGGATGGAGGCGAGACTACTTTGGTTAGAAATCCCGTCCCGAGAGCTTTCCAACGTCATATGCCACGTCCCAAGGAGATGATCCAATCGCTAGGAAATGAGCGATGAAACTAAGCAGTTTTACGGCCAAAATTGACGTGGACATCAGCAGAAAAAATTAATTAATTTTTAATAATTATCTATTTGATGACGTCATCATTATCCGTTGATGGCGTCAACAATAACACATGTCGAGGACATGTGGCATGCGAACATAGCATGGCATGCGTGGCACGTGTTGTGACACGTGGCAGTCACCGAGGATGATACGTGGCACTCGCCAGACTGTCACCGGTCGGTTGTCGAAAGTTCACCATAAAATTTATCAGACCGATAACTGGAACTGTTGCCGGACGGTCGCCAGAGTGATACGTGTGAGGCGCGTGTGTGGGACACGGGTGGTACACATATGTGTGGCACGTATGACAGACATGTGTGGGGCACGTGTGACTGAGTCAACCCAGTTCAGACCAGTCAGCCCAATTCAGGTGTTAACCCAGACCAAGCCAGACCGGTTTATACACTGAATTGGCCATTTAAAGCCCAATTCTTGGTCAACTTGAGTCCAATTTTTAAAAAAAATATTCTATTGACTGGGCCTACCGCGTGGGGGACCCATTTTTACTTTTTTTATGAAAAATATTTTTTAAACTTTTTTGGGAAGAGGTGCCTTGTATAGGAAAGTTGACTCACTTATATCAGATATAAGCAATTGGATTAATACCTATTAAAGTATCTTACGATAGCTAATATGACATTAATGGTATGCCCCTAGGATACTAATTATTATGATCAAGTATCTTACGATAGCTAATAGGATATTAATGGTATGCCCCTAGGATACTAATTATTATGATCGGGGATAGATAATACGAAACCAAGAATAATTTAGAATACGACTAGGAGTTATATCTAAATCGCAATTAATTGTTAAGGACAAATAATTATAGCTCAATTAGGAAGTGACTTAGTCTTATTTCTAAAAACTTGGTGTATAAGGAACCAATTTTTTGTATTTAGGTACAATTAGATGTTACATGATAACATTTAGAGGTATATAGGCATTGATAGCAACCTATAGTACCCTAGAATATTAGTTCAAAAACAGGTATAATTAACTTATCTTGTGAACCCAGTAGATTTCAGGGTAGGACTACTTGTCAGCTAAACATCTAATACCCTTCATATTCGTAGCAAATAGGTCATTTGGCTAGAATATACATACTTTTATAAAACTTTAGAGCTTAGAAAACCTTAGTTGTTTTGCAACATCTAGTGGTTTTGAATAGCTGTCTTGGCTAAGGCTCTATTAAAATATACTTTAAGGTTAAAATTACTATTTTACAGGGTAAATTTAGGATTTGATGCTTAATAAGATATGAACAAGGTTCACCTATAAGTAATGATTGAGAATCACTGACTTATATAGTATGAATTGCCTTTGGTAATGATTAAAAATCATGTACTTAAAAAGGATTTCATAAGAAGCGTACACATCTGGTAGATTTGAATATCAATCTTGGCTAAAATTCTATTAAAACGTACATATAACATTAAGATCATCATTTTACAGGGTAAATTTAGGATTTAATTATTATAAAAGAATTTTATGAGTTTTAGAATATGAACAGGGTTCAACTGTAATATGACTGGGAATCATTTATTTATATTTATTCTAAATACTATGATCTGTCTTTAATGCAATTGATATGTTTATCAAGAATTGTCACTAATTACGATATATATTTTGTATTAGGGATGTCTGCAAAACTCAAAAATGTTAAATTTCCACCATTGCTGCTCGCTGGAGCCAATTACCTCACTTGGTGCATTGACGCTGACTTATTCTTGAAGTATCTCAATCTACGGAAGACCATCATCATTGGCAATAAGAAAGATCTCATGGATAAAACAAGGGCTTTGTTTATCCTCCGTCATCATATTCAGGATGACCTCAAGATTGAATACCTCAGCAAGGTTGAGCCAGCTGATCTTTGGGCAAGCATTAAAGGGTATTATGGTCAGCAAAAGACCATTATGTTCCCTAAGGCTATGTACCAATGGAACAACCTTAGGTTCCAAGATTTTAGGACGGTCCCTGATTACAACTCAGCAGTCCATAAAATCATTTCTACACGTGAGCTATGTGAGAGGAAGATTACTAATGCTGAAATGGTAGAGAAGACTATTAACTTTCTATGCTAGTAATATTGCGCTTCAGAGGCAATATCGGCGAAAGAACATGACAATTTATGAAGTCTTGATTCAGGCATTGCTCCTCTCTGAGCAGAACGATAAACTTCTAATGAAGAATCATGTTATACAACTTTCTGGGAGTGTGCCATTACATGTGTCAAACAATGTTCAATTTTGGGGAAATAACTCTACACGTCAAGGACGAAGATATGGAAGGGACAGGGGAGGATACCAGGGATACAAAAAGGGCGGGGACTAAAAACACTTTGGTCCTAGAAGAGGCAAAGGATTTAAGAAATCTTGGACACCAAGCAATGTAAAAAAGGAGAAGAAGACAGATCAGGGATCTACTTTCTTTAACTGCGGTGGCACATGACACTGGGCACGGGTATTCCATGCACCACGGGTGGCTACATATAACAAAGTTTAGACCCACTATGCAGTTATTGATACTAACTTTGCCCTTGTGGAGTTTACATTGTTAGACTTCTTCGACGACACGGATGTTGCCTTGGATCAACATACAGAGTAATCTGTAACGATTTCTCAATAGACATGTGATATCACATTAGAAGGAGCACTAGTAGTTTCTTTTCTATAACAGACTTGATTTACTTTTTGTTGTCAATATTTTTGATTTTGTTGGGAACATATCATTTATATTTTAATAAAATGCTCATGAGATATATGAGATCTCCAATTTACTCTAAATTGTAATTATTCGAATTTATTGTTTGGGAAGTAGTTAAATTCTATGTATGATAGTTAATAAACTATATGCAATCCGTCTATGGATATTTTTGCTCATTGAGCATGACCGATAATCGGATGAGTGGCGACATGTCTAAGAAACATTAGTACCATGCACTCGATCCTTTTGAGATATGAATATATTTCTTGCCTAACCTTGTGCATCGGGGACGACACAAATATTATTAGCACGACCAACATGATGAAACGCACAAAGTACATCGCGCTATTACTCTCTAACGGTACAATACAAGGTATCTAGTCCACTTTATAAATAAGTAAATCCAGCTAGATTTTACTGAGTCTAGGGAGATACATAATAATGTTTATCACGTAATGACTATCAGAGAAAATGACAGACAAGGTTTTATGTATTCACTTCATGTCTAAAGGTTAGAATACACTATTGGAATGGTTTCCAATATGCTCCTCAAGGTTCGAATAGTAAGGAGGATTATCGGGATTACATCTCAACTTTCCTTAAAGTGAGAAAAAATCAAGAGGGTGTACGTATAATGATTACTTTCAAGGTAAGTCTATTATTTCATCTTAGTATGATCAAGGTGGAGTGGGATCTCCAGCCTTTACTCCAAACGTATCCATAGAGATACATGTAGACCTTTCCATCCACATTGTGGCCCACTTGAATATTTATGGCCATAAAAGATGCATCTAAGAGATGGTCTTACGTTTGCCTATTCATAAAATCTAGGAATGCAACGTTAGCATGACTTCTCACTTAGATCATTCAATCGCAGACTCAGTTCCTGGATTAACCGATCAAAGTCGATCGATATGACTTGACGGGGGCTTGAGAGTGTGACTCACAAGCTTTTGATGACTATTTTACCCCTAAATGGGATAGATGATTGAGCATCGTGAGTACCCCATTCCATACCCAACTCGAGATTGGCGGAGAACCTAATTAAGTGATTTAGGATAATAGTTAGGCTACTGTTATTATGATCACAGCTTCCAGCTAGTATGTGGGATATGTATTCTTGCTCCCACAACACTGATTAGGGTTCGTCTCTTAGCAAATCATCAAAATATTTTTTCCCAAAGGCGACTAGTTACTGGGTCGGAGACCGGTGTCATCGATGAACATTTGGATGTTCTGTACAGGTGCCAATCACACCACAATGTATGAAGATGGAACCCTCAACGTCGGTATGGTATTATATGGGTTATGATTCGTATGTATCACTAAATTTTTGGACCTACTGGCGACATATATACTACAGGGCAGATAATTGTCACTCTGATGAGAAGATATTCCCAATATTGGAGGGAGATATGGCAGTCAATGCTAAGGATGCTTCCAAGAAGTCTTAAAAAATATCATCATTATCTCATTTATATCCCTATACATAAGTTAGGTGACAATAAGGTTCAACATATTACAAACCCCCAATAGGTCGTAAATGAATTGCTAGAAACATTCATAGACACTATTAAAGTATTGTAAGTGTATATACCTGTAAGTAATATACCTATATAGCATAACATTCTAGGGGAACTAGTACCGCAGCTAAACATTCCAGGGGAATTAGTACTGCAAACGAATATAAGGCTCACGCTTAGTGCGAAACACCGTTGGAAGAAAGTATTCTGAGCCGGGGTGCTACAAAATATGGGATAAATATGACTATATGGTGTAGTCAGTTCATCGAGGATGGAACCACCCATCAACTAGGCAATAGTAGTTACGCGACCAGTTAATGCATTACGAGACTAACCCAACGTGGTACATACGCGTATGATGATAAGAAGATATTGATCTATTAAAAGTGTGTAATTGCACAACGTAGGATCATTTAGTAGAGATTTTTCGACAAGGTATTCATATTCGTTGTTGTGTTCATCATCAAGGATGAGGATTTAGAACCACTTATTGTAAATAACTGTGCGTTGTTCTAAATTGGCCAAAGTGAATATCTGGAATCCAAGCGGATCTCAGCTTGCTAGCATAATACAAAATAATATAATTAAGCCTGTCGATTATAAATGGGAAAGGTACGGAAACAAGATTAACTCAGAGAGATAATTTGGTCCAGGCAAGACTAGTTGCCCAAGAAATCTTTAAGAGATCTGGCATCGATTGCAGTGTGACCTATTACCCAGTTATGGATGCTATAACATTTCTGTATTAATCAGTCTGTCAAGTTGATGAGGACAAGCTAGACATGCGTCTGATGTAAATACTGCGTATCTATACGAGAAACTAGATACGGATATCTACATGAAGCTACCTAGGAAGGTATAAGCTTCTTGAAGCAACAAAGCCCAACACACGAGGTTTGTACGTAATAAAATTAGATTGTTGACTTGAAACAATCAGGGCCCATGAGACAAAGTAAGTTGACTGAGTATTTGAAGGTCGGGGACTATGCAAATATCCTTATTTGTCCATGTGTTTTTAGTTAGAACACAGATATTAGGTTCACTCATCATAACAGTGTACTAAATGATTTAGAAATCATTAGACCTCCAGGAGAGATCGCGAGAGCCACCGAATACCTTGGGAAGGAATTCAAAATACAAGACCTTGGGAAATCAAGTAGTATCTCGATTTGCAGATCAAACATTTTGATAGTGACATACTCATACACCAAGCAATATATCTCGAAAGAGTTATCTAACACTTTGATACGGATATAGCACACGGTGTTAAGTCGTTTATTCCATGCCCATTACTTGGGTACAGACAACGACATCTTCTACCATCCTAATGGGGGAGAAACTCCTAGGGTCATGGTGCCATAGCTAGTAGGTGTTTTGCTATAGTTAGTTGTGTATACTAGACCCAATTACTCATTCGTAGTAAACTGTTTGACTTGCCATAGTTTTGCTCCTACCCAAAGGCACTAGATTGAGATCATGCACATTCTGAGGTATCTTATCGGTATGAAAGACTGGGGTCTGCTCTACTCGAAATAGTAAACGTAAAAGTATAGAGTACACCAATACATAATACTTTTCAGACCCACATAGAGGCCATTGTCAAATGGATTATGTATTTATGTATGAGGCTACATAAAGATTCTTGGAAATCGATGAAGCAGATGGCAGTAGCTACACCTCAAACCACGAAGATTTTTGCACTTCATGAAGCTAGCAGAGAATGATGGTTGCGCTCCAAGATATATCTCATCAACTGAAGTTATGGCGTGTTATATCCAAGATAAAGTATCGACTATGTATGAAGACAATTCACCTTACATTATTCAAGTCAATAGTGATTTATCAATGGCGACAGAATGAAGCACATGTCACAGAAGCCATTCTAACCTTATGAATTATAAAAGGCGAATAAAATTGGTGTTATTAAAGATATTTCAGAAGACATCTTTGTAACCCATTCACGAAGACCCTTGCACCACTTATGTTCAAGTAGCTAGTACACGGAATTGGCATGCAGAAGATTCATCTATCAATATCTTAGAAAGATACATCTTAGGGAGATCGATGTCAGAGGGAGTAGTCCCAGCCTGACGTGGACACATGCGTGTTATAATCTTTTTCCTGATAGTGTAGTTTTTATCCTAGGTGGTTTTACTGACTTGAGGCTTTGATGAGGTAACGTATATGCGTCAATAACCCATACAGGGCATAGGATTATACTCTTTCCCTGCACAGCTTTTTACCTAAGGGGATTTTGCTAAGCAGAGGTTTTGATAAGGCAAGTCATCCTAGTATGGAACACCCCAAGGGGGAGTGTTAGGAGTTGGGTCCAAGCCAAAGCTAGGAACCCAACAGGGTTGGGGTGCCCTATTGGACTTCTAATAAAGCTCATAGGCCTTTAGGGTTATGGGGAGAGTTTGAGTAGGTTAGGTAACCTATTCAATAGGGTTATCTCATATTGTATTACGTACTATTCTACAAGTTCTACAGATATCAATAAAGAATCCTTTCTCTCTCAATTTCTCTAAGATATAGAACTAGTAATCCTTCGATAGTAGATTATTACTAACAAAAACAGCACGTGGGCAACAATCATCTAACTCAGATCCAGCAGTTAAAAACCAAACCCAAGCCACATCATTGTTCCACGAGGCCCATGATAATACTTGGTTTCATGGTCTTGCATGACGGGCATGCAATTAGTAGTCTCACTCAAATAAAAGGCTTACTCTTGTAGTTTGTAAAGTACGACATGTGACGAAATAGTACCAAAAAATTATCGTTTCTTGACCCATTTTGTGAGAGTTTTTTAACGAGTTTTGGGAAGCAGATCATGGCGCCTTCTTTAGTATTGGATAACGATCGACGAAGGGATATCGGTGATGACATCATACCCTCGCTTCCCCACTTTCAGGTACAATCTCAGGATACAAAAAATTTCACAGAAAATTTCAAGATGTGTAGCGAATTCTACAGGACGAAGAGGAAGAGGAAGGTAAGATGCATACTACATTTATGCGTGAGTCCTCAGGAGTACCGCACCCTTGATTTCGAGGATAAAATATTTTTAGACAGAAGGTTTGATGTGGTACGTCCCTTATAGGGTCGTCTACCCCCGTATGACCTATGTTTATTTTATGCTTAGCTTATGCTTTGTTGGAAAAGTCCAATGTGGGTTATTAACAATTTATATTTTTTAGGTTAGTTTCCTAATTGGATAGGTTATGGGAGTTATTGTAGGAGTGATCCTAGGGAAACCTAGATAGATAATAAGGAAAGAGGGTGGCATAATCTCAGCAGTTAATTGTTAATGAAAAGTTAATTTTTTAGTAGAAACTAGTAGTTTTCTCTAACTCTCAAACACATTAACGTGATATTCTTACGAATCTCGCTTTCGCGTTTCTAGTTATCACGTTATAATGTGTTTTCGGTTTGTGTTGAAGTTGTTGCATCGGTTACCAAAGTTATACCTATTCTTCAAGTCAAATTGTGGGGACAAGTGCATTAAAGTGTTAGTGACTTAGGGTTTCATAGCACATAAGTACAATGAGGCAGTTACAAATAAGTAAAAGACTTTACAACTTAAACACTCAAGTCTTTGTATAGAAATTAATGTACAAAAACTATGTTGATATTGTATGTAAATAACAATTAAATCCGAAGCCCCTAGACCTTTATTTTTTATTAAAACCAAATTTTTTATATTTACGATTTTACAACATTAAATTACTAAAACACAAACCAAAACTATTTCTAGACCCGTTTAGAAGTGAGCAACACTCGATTTCTACCCTAACTAAACACCGAATATTTGACCGTTATCACTTACCATCAAATTCTGAAACTTTTAAATGTAGATCATGTGTTTGTTCATTAATAGCTCGTGCAAGAGCCTCAATATCAATTCTTCAACCATGTCTCTGTGGTTTACGCTCAAATCTTTTCTATGTATAATAATCATCATCATCCTAATAACAAGTAGAATACGGGTGTCGGGATGCTCATGAAGGTGATCTTATAGGTCTATGTTATTCCTGACGATCACGATGTGGGGTGTCAACCGGGGGGTTTTGTCCATGACCCAAACCTTACCCGTTGAACTGCAATTGTTATTCAAAAGATAGAGCATAATGTACTCCCCCGTGATATTGTCTCTCTCTCTCTCTCTCTCTCTCTCTGGCCCTCTGTAAACTGTTCAATACGGCTACCATAACCAAAATCCGCATACGGGTATTACTCCGTCGAAGTGTTCCCAATTCCATAGGTCGGAAGGGGGTGTAAACCAATAAACCATGATATTGGCATTGAGTTGGTTGGAGGCACTGGTGGGGAGGGTTGTCTCCGTAGTTGCGTATAAGAGTTGATTGGAGATCGATGGGTAGAACGATGGGATGACAGATTAGGCGTTATTGCTCCCAATTTGGGGTTTATGTTGTTGTTGTGGCCAAGGGAGGCTGATGGTGGGATTCATCCCATGAGGTGGGTCTATTGTAGGTGTTGCTGGTTTGGGTTGTGGGTGGATAAAGAAACAAGATGAGGAGTATGATAGATTTGATGGGAAAGTTGGGGGGAGTAGGAGATGGAGTGGTGGTTAGGGGTTGTTTGTTACAGGTTGGAGGTGGGAATCATGGCCTAGATCAGACCCGAGGTATTGAGTTGTCATCTGGTAAAATCTTGTATAGGGTGGGGTTTCCCTCTTCTTCTATTAGCATCCTCTACGATACCTACATCGAAGATGAAAGGGTTGAGCCCGATCTGGTGAGTCTCAAAATTCTTAGTCGGGTTCCCCAATTGATTTGGAGCGCCCACGAATTATTAAAGATGGGGGTCCCAAAGTTAAGCTCGGGCTTGGATCTGACACGCTTTGGCCCAGGCTTCGTATTGGTATCGGGTCATAAGCTGAGGGATACTGGGCTGGGGTCATATTTAACTCGGCCAAATTTTGGTTCATAAGTTGTTGTTGGGTTGGATCCATCATATATGAGCCACGTACTGCACTTAACCCCAGTCTGTGTGATGCATGTGATACAACTCTCTTTCTCTCTCTCTCTCTCTATCTCTCTCTCATGTACATGTTGATCATCTTCCCCAAAACATGTAACTTTGGTGGGTAGGTTGCATCGTGGATTATAACAGCTTCATGAAAACTGATTGGATTCATACCTGTTACACCAACAAGTTTTTTGGTGTCATCTCCACTAACGATTATACACTTCCCCTTGCTAGACTCTGTCACTCAAACTGGGTTTATCATTGCAAACGATTCGTTGAAAGTCCCACCCCCAAAACTGGACGAAAGACTTCTCATGGAACCTGAAGGAACTCCTATGTTTTAGTTTTGCTCGGGGTTGATGTTTAACATGGCAAACGGGTTCAAATCTTTGAAAATCGTATCGTTCTTCACAAGGCTCTTCTTTAATTTCTTGTCCGTTTGGATCAGCGTTGTTGTTTGAAGAGGGGGTGTGTTAAACGCACCGGTGGTAAACGCATCCATAAACCTATCGAATCACTCAAACCTCTCATCATACCATTTTATTAGGATTTTAATTTGTTGAGCCGCCGTTGGTTTTTTTTTATACTCCAATACGTGTCATTGTAGATAAAAATCTGACTCCTCCAAAAAAATTAAACCAGCTTTGATGCCAATTTGACGTAAACTCAAGTCGCGGAAGCGGAAACTTGAATATTATGAAAACCTAATTTAAATTAGGGTTTCTCTACTAAATTCAAAACTTAATAAAACTAAATTATGGCTAAACCTGAAGCGTTATTCAATAACAACTAAGAAATAAAGTTACACAACATTGTCCTTATATAGGCCTCAATCCTAATCCTCATATAATAAGAAGTTCCCTACCTCTCCAAATTAGAATATAATTAAACTTTAAAATAAAAGCAACTCCAATAGTTAAACCCATAATTTAATAAGCTAAAATAAAAAAGACCATCTACGAGTGAACGACGTGCACTAGGAGCTGTTAACATCATCGACCATTGGAATGATTTCTACTAGTTCATATAATTTTAGAGCGAGAACATGATTATTATTGACACTTGATGATTAATCACAACCTAAAATCAATTAAAAAAATGGTATTTTTTTATTTTTATTTTAAAAACATTTTTCAAACATTATTTTATTTATTTTATGGCGTACTAACTTTTTTTACATTCTAAGGTATATATGCATCGCTTATCACTGTCTACATTGATTTTCCACATCAGCCTGAAATTGAGCTGGAGGTGAGGGAATTTATCAAGGACAACAGTGATGTCATTTTTGAAATAGATAGGAGGGTAAGTTTCATGATTGATCAATCTCAAAAATAGGACTTTTTTTGGTGATGTCTGATGGTCGACGGCATAACTTACAATATAAATCTAACTATTCATTTTTTAGGCCTTCTTTCAATCTTTACAAGCGTTAAGCTCCTGTCACTACTGACGACTTTGAGACCCTTAATTGAGTTCACTACATCGGTGGTGAGTGAAGATTTTGTTGGAGATGGTTACGGCCTGGCCTTCAACGTCGACATCGAACTTCCAATGTTCAGGGATTTACTAATGAAGGGAAGGCCAAAAGTTTGAGTGGCCACAACTGTGGAAGAAGCTGCATTTCACAAAATAAAACTAACGTCTAAGTTTGCAACTATGGTATAAAACCTAACCTCTCTTTTATCCTTTTCATTTTCCTATGGAAGAAGTTATTAGGCAATATCATGGACAAAGATGAATGCATTGTTGTATATGCAAATCATAGGAAAAGATGAATGCATTGTTGTATATGCAAAATCATGGACAGTATTATTGTATTTTGGTATATGCCAAGACAGTGATTATTACATTGTTGTAAATGCAAGATCATGTAAAAGATTATTGCATTGTTGTATATGCAAAATTATAGACAAAGATAGTTACATTGTTATGCATGTAACAAAATTATGGCAAAAAAATTATTTACCTTGTTGCCTCTAATATTATTTTTAATTGTGATGTTTGTTGATGTCATCATTAATACATTATGGATGTATAAACAAAATATGATAATTGTGGCCTACTAAAGAAAATTTAGAACAAGGTTTGACATTAGGCAAAGTATTGACATACTTGTTGGATGGTTCTAATTTATCTATGTTTTTGAGGATAAAAGCGAAATACAAAGTAACAATAAGCAATTTGAGGATATACCTGTATTCGAAGAAAGAAAAAAAAATCTCATAATGAGGATATGAGACTATTATACATGATTTGTTTTTAGATTCAAAATTTATTATATTTTTCTTCGTGATTTTTTTTTCTCTATCTCTATATGATTTCCTTTATGATGCAACATCTATATGGTATAATAGATGATTAAGAGTATTAGTAGCATGTGAAGAGACACTACAGTAAAAAAAGTAGGACTATTATCTAGATAGATGGTAATGTGGTGATACTTTTAATGGCTACTATAAAGCTTTAACATCATGGTTGTATAACCTATATTGGTATATTTTTCTAGAAACTTTTACCATAGATTTTGATTAATGCTTTATTCATGCTATAATTTTTCATTCTCTATTATACTTATGCGACAATGGATATTCATAATTTTTGTGTACTTAATGTTAAAGGTATATATGGATGCACAAATAGACAAAGATGAGATGAATATGTGTTTGGTTGATAGTGCTACAACTCACAAAATTTTGAAGAAAATATTTTTTTTCTCCAATTTAGTACTTGATACGCATAAAGTATCAACAATAGCTGGGCCAATAAATATAATTGAGGGCTCTTGAAGAGCACATGTAGTGACCCGGATTTTTCATTTTTTTTATTTTTATTTTTATTTATTATTATCATTGTGCATGCATTACCATTCATCATGCATCGTCATACTATTTCATTTTTTAGGTCTTGTGTTCTTTTTTTGTGGTTTCGGAGGTTGTTGTGGTTCAGGTAATTTCAGTGGTCGTTGGACTGTGGGGGTCGTGTTTTGTTTTGGGTGCCTGTGGCTGGCTTGGTGGTGCCTGTGGTTGGATTGGTGGAGCCCGTGGTTGGCTTGGTGGAGCCCTTGGTTGTCTCGGTGGTGGGAGTGTTTGTTGTGGTGGTTGTGTTGTGGTTTTGGGAGCCTGGGGTTGTCTTGGGGAGGTGTTGTTGGTGGTGGTGGTGGTTGTGTGGTGTGTGATTCGAGGCGGATCTGTGTTAGGTTTTCTTCTTTGGGTTTCCCTAGTTTTCCGTTGAGGAATCTTTTGTACAGTTTCTGCTCTTTTTATTCAAATAGACCTCTTTCTGCTCAAATAGATCCTTAACTGGTTCATTTTATTTGAATAAACTTGACTCTGTTTGAATACATTTCAATCTGGTTCATTCTATTCGAACAAACCTTGTTCTGTTCGAATATATTTCCATCTGATCATTTCTATTCGAACAACATCTTTTCTGTTCGAATAGATCCTTTCTGCCTCATTTTATTCGAACAAGTATTTTCATGTTCGAATACAATCCTTCTTACTTTGTTTTGTTTGAATAGAAACATATTCTATTCGAACAGAGGCATGTTTGAACGACCAGGTTGAGTCTTTCTTTGTTATTATTGGTCGTAGGATCACCTCGAGTGGAGTATGGGATCATAGGGTTTTAATTACCCATTTCCTTTTAATTTCTCTCCTCACTCCTCACCCTCTCACTCACTCTCCTAATTAGAATCTTCCCCTCCCTCGTTCCTCGTTTGTAATTGATTGTTGGGATTGATCTCGCCACTTCTCCGGTGACTAACTTCCTTATCCCTTTCCTTGCGTTTGATTTATTTATGGCTTTGGTGGAACCCTTGTGTTCTTAGGGTTTGTGATTGGGGGTTTTGTTGAGGATTGGAGTTGTAATTCTTGCAAGTGTTGGGTTGTAAGCGTTGGTGTGATTTTGGTGGAACCCTTGTGTTCTTAGGGTTTGTGATTGGGGGATTTGTTAAGGATTGGAGTTGTAATTTCTTGCAGGTGTTGGGTTGTAAGCGTTGGTGTGATTGTTGGTGGTTGTGGAGGTTGAGGTTTGGTTAACCTGTTGATTTACGGATTTGTAGGTTATCTTTTATCAGGCGAGTGTCCCTCCATTGCTAAATTTCTATAGTAGTTTAATATGTGTTAGTTATAGTTATACATTGGCATTGAGGTATTTGTGATTAGGTTTTAAACTATATTTTTCTGTGGGTTGTAATTGTGGTTTCGGCATTGCTGTTTCCTATTGTTAAGCATATAGGGCGTGTTTCCCATTGTCCTTTAGGAAGTTGTGCATTGTGTGGTACTCTCGTGGGTTACCCTTGGTGGTTGTGTTCCATTCTTGTAGAGACTGATGTTGTTGGATGTTGTGGTTGGTTAATTAAGTCATTGTTTGCATCTGTGTTAGGATTGTTTACCCTTCTTGTTGGCAGACTTGGTTATCTTATGTCTGTTGTGTTAAGATTATTTACCATTCTCGCTGGCAGACTTGGTTATCCTGTATGTATGTGATGGCCGTGTGGCAGCTGTTCAATTTTGATATGTGGGATCTATTTGTGCCTGTAGTTTTTGTGTTATTTTACCTTAACAAAATCAGATACATAACAAAGCTCCACACGACTGACCCTCATTAGGATTTGGGATTGCTACATCGGGTTGAAATAAGTGGGTGAGATCGGGCTGGACGGTATCATATCTATTACCCATCCGGGAGTGTGGGATGGTATAAGACAGCTTCCTTTGGTCCCCGTATTTCTCCTCCGTGAGGTTAAAATCCCTTGGAATAAGTGAAATAAAGTTTCGACGTTGGCTCCAGTGTGTAAAATCCCAAGCTTGGTCAAGCTTGCTACTAATCGAACCCATTGTATCCAATTGAGATCTCTTTAAGGTTGTTCATGCATTAGCGGCGGATTAGCCCATCCTATATACATTGACTTCTAGGGTATAGTTCTTGCTTTCATAACATCATGATCATTCACATTAGGACTATTAGCATCATAATATCATATCATCCAGTATTTGGGATAATTATGGGATTATCTTAATTTATCATATCATATCATCCAGCATTTGGGATAATTATGGGATTATTCTAATTCATCATATCATATCATCGCAGTACTTCATTGTTCCAACCCCTTGTCCTTTCCCTTTATTTTTGTACTTATATTACTATACTCTCAGCTCATATTGTATCTCATTCACCTTTCCTATTTCTCTGCACCTGTTATTATTAGTATGTTATTTAACTTTGTTGGGCATTTAGTAAGCCGTGGTTTTGCTCACTCTCGCATCCCCCTTTTAGTGGCATGTTGTTGCAGGTTTTGCTAAGGATTTCAGCTGTGTTGGTACCAGTTTTGGTTGTGGTTGATTCTGTTTTGGTTTTAGTTCTTATTGTAGTACTTTAGCTTTTAACGCAGTATATTATTTGGATATTGTTGTATTGATATTCATTTGATATATATTTATCTGTTGCTTCTGCTATATTCTTATTTTGCTCTGTTGATGCTAATTTAAATGACTGGGCCTGAACTTGTCTATGGCTCGGTCGTTTGTAGGTCGAATCGATTGAATTCCCCGACCTGCACATCCTCGAATCTCAGTAATTGGTCTAGCTACCGATTATTGAATTTTGGGGCATAACAACACACCTCATGTTGCCAAATGATACTCAAATTCATGTGCAAAATACGTTATATACAAGTACATCTAAAAGAAACTTGCTAAGGTTTAAGGATATATGCATAAATGGATACCATATTGAAACTCGAAATAATGGCAACAAAGAAACATTATGTATCATATCTAATGCTGGGAGCAAGAAGCTCAGATTAGAAGAATTCTCATGTTTTTTGGTGGGTTTATATTATACCACCATTGAAGTAATTGAGTCCCATGCAAATATGGCTAAACAAAAATTTTATGATCTCGCAATATGTACCAATTGGCATGATCGTTTAGGTCACCCAGGACAAACTATGTTTAAGCGGATCTTTAGCAACTCTTATGGGCATCCATTGGAAAATCATAGTCATGACTTACCTAAGGATCAATTGTGTATCCCTTGTTCTCAAGGATAGTTTATAACTAGACCATCTTTTCTAAAGGCTACAAATGAGTCAGCCGCTTTTCTCCAAAGAATACAAGGTGATATTTGTGGCTCTATACAACTTGCTAGCTGCCCATTTAGGTATTTTATGGATTTTGTTGATGCATCAACTAGGTGGTCACATGTTTGCTTATTATCCATTATAAATCATGCATTTTCTCGACTTTTGGCCCAAATTACTAAACTTAGATACCAGCTTCCACATAACCATATTAAATCTATTAGGCATTGATAATGTCATTGAATCTACCTCACCAGCATTTAATGATTATTGTACATCCTTAGGAATTATTGTAGAGCACCCTATTTCACATGTTAACACACATAATAGGTTAGCAAAATCATTTATCAAGCACCTTCAACTCATAGCTAGGCCCTTACTTATGCAATCTAGTTTTATCATTTGATGCTTAGGGAATAGTCATTTTACATGCTGCATCTATTATTTAACTTAGACCTCCAATTCTACCCAGGGGCGGAGGCAGGATTTTATGTCTGAGGGGAAGGTAGTATGATGAATTATATTATGGTATTGGGGGGTTTGGGGGGCGGAGCCCCCGAAAAAAAATTGGCCAATTAACGGTATTTTAAGCTTAAAAATTAATCAAATATAACATTATATTTGACTAGCAAATTATACTGATTCATTTCTCTCGTAAAAAAATTGAAGCTTTTTGCGGTAATAACATGATCAGCTTAAGGTAAAAAAATCAAAATAAAGTTCTTATTGATGATATCAAGAATTGAACCTTAGACTCTAGAATTAGGAGTCGTCACTTTACCAGCTGAGCTAATTTTCTTTTATGTCATTTAGACAAAAAAAATATACATATTTTTAATTTTACTTCTTTATATACCTATATAAGTATTTTCTAACAAAATTATTGGGGGGGAGCTCCCTAAATTCCCCCCTGATTCTACCTCCCAAAAGAACTACGATGGGTCCCCAACGACGATTAGGCATATACATTGATTTTGAATCGTCATTCATAATTAAGCATTTTGAGTCAATGACTGATGATGTTTTTACTACAAGGTTTGCATATTACCAATTTGATGAGATAATTTTCCTGCCGTTAGGGGGAGGTAAAAACCAGATTGTTTATAAAGAAGAACCCATTTCTAAGGAACAGCGTGAATTGACGTGGAATACATCCACTCTGTCTCATCAGGATCAAAAAACTTCACAATGTGATTATGAGAATAAAAGAATTATACATTTGTAAGAAATTGCAAACCAATTGCCTGATGCATTTAATGATGCGACAAAAGTAATAAAATTATATGTATCAGCTAAATTAATGTTTTAGTTGGACAAAGTCCAAACATGATAGAAAATGAATTCGCTACACAAAAAAATATGTGGCAGACCTAAAGGCTCCAAGGAAAGTACTCATATGAAGAGGAGAATTGATGAATCATCTTGTCCCGATAAATGCCTAGTAGTGGTTGGAGCTCTAGAAACACATAATGAAATTGTGCAAGTTCCCAAATTTATTGAAATACCCATGGTTGCCCCGGTAGAGGCACAAGTACTTGAAAATGAAGATATCTCAATTTTCCATACCTGTTCAGATGAATTGTGGGATAGAAAAACACTTATCATGGATGACATATTCAGTTATGCAGCAGCTGTTGTGATATTAAAGGATAATAATGATAATGACAATGAATCATGTAGTATAAATGAATGTCGACAAAGGAAAGATTGGCCAATGTGGAAATATGTTATACAAGCAGAGTTAAACTCTCTAGAAAAATGTAGGGTGTTTGGACCTATAGTATAAACTTTTTTTGCAAAAAGTTTAGAATTTTATATAAGCGGGATCATAAGTACAAGGCAATTACATAACAAGGACAAAATTGCCCTTAAAAGCACAAAAAAGAAGTTGAAACATGCCCTGTTAGAATAAAACAACACAGACTTAAATGTATTCGAGCAGAGAAGATTTTATTCGAATAAAAATAGTCAGTCAAGAATGTATTCAAACAGAGAAGGATTCCATTGGGTTTCTACCCCTATAGTATAAACACCAAAAGGCATAAACCCTACTGGTTTCAAATAGGTTTTTCATAAAAATATAAAATGAGTGAAACGAAGTTGAAAGTTACAAAGCCCGACTTGTGGCACAAGGTTTTTCTCAAAGACCTGGTATTGATTATGAGGAGACATACTCTCCAGTTATGGATGTCATTACTTTTAGATATCTTATTAGTCTCGCAGTTTCTGAAAAGCTCGATATGAGACTTATGGATGTTGTAACTACATCCTTATACAAAGACTTAGATACTGACATATATATGAAAATTCCTGAAAGATTTACAATGTTAGACACATAGCCAAAGGGTAAGTGTTCAATAAAACTAAAACGCATTTTATATGGGTTGAAACAATATGAAAGAATGTTGTATAACCGTCTTAGTATGTATTTGACTAAGGAAGGATATGAAAATAGTCAAATTTTCCCATGTGTCTTCATTAATAAAATTGTGGATGAATTTGTTATAGCAGCAGTATAAGTGGATGGCATAAACTTAATCGGGTCTCATAAAGAATTATAAGAAATTTCTAACTATTTAAAGAAAGAATTCGAAATGAAAGACTTGGGAAGTACAAAACTTTGTCTCGGTTTGCAAATTGAACAAAGTTCTAGTTGGATTTTAGTTCATCAATCCCGATATAATAAAAGGGTCTTAAAATGATTAAGAATGGGCAAAGTACATCTACTTTGCACACCTACAGTTGTGAGGACTTTAGATTTGGATAAGAATCCATTTTGACCAAGAATAGAACATGAAGAAGTTCTCGGCCCTGAAGTGCCTTAGTTAAGTACCATTGGAGAACTTCTATATCTAGCACAATGTATAAGACCAGATATTGCATTTTTTATTAGTTTATTATCAAGATATAGTTATGCACCTATACTTAGACCCGAGCTTACAATCATTCACAAACCAATTTGAGGTCTCTCAAGGTTTTTTTCCCAAAAAATTCTTTGCCAAAATATATAACCAAGGGTGGCTACCAAATACCCTAAGTCTCCCTTATATACTTGGGAGACTTATTATATCAGCACGGATCTCGATGCAAAACCAGCGTCTTCAATTCAACACTCAAAACTGAGTTTATGATGTTTGCTCAAATAGACTCAAAAGTTTATTCAAACATAGGGTGTGCTGCCTTTTTTGTTCGAATAGACATTGTGTATATTCAAATAGAACATTGATCTTCTACAACCATATGCTTTTTCCATTTCGAACGTCTCAGCAATCAAGGGTATTAAGTCTCTGATAAAAAACAAACTTCTTCTAAAAGAAGTTCAAATCATATGAAATGAAGCATTTATTTTTTTCAACAATCTTGCAAGGCTATTTGCAATTTGAAGTATTCGTGTCTGAAGAGATAATCCTATCTTCTCGTATTCAAATTTCTCTTTCTTTTTCTTTTTTTTCTTTTTTGTAAGCAATATTTATGTAGTTTGAGTAACTAAAAATTCAAATCTAATGATATTTTCCCCCCTGGTTTTTCTCTTTTTCTTTCTTTGGATGGTTTTGAGACTTTGTAAAGATTTGTTTGAGACGTGGGTCTAAGTTGTCTTACTAAAGCATTTGATTAGAAGCTTTTTGTAATATGTTGAAGATTTTATGAATTAATTTGTTGAGATTTAAAACAAGGGAATAGAATACTAGTAGTTGGAGTTGATCGCAATCAAAGGTCCAAAAAGGCTTAATCATTTGCCATCGATAATCAACTACTTACTTACCTAAACCCTTAACTATCACAGATCTATGGCCAACTCTAAATCGCATGGATTAAAGCTTCACACCACTTTTTAAGGTGTTCCTAGTGTTTATAGTAAAGCATTTAGATGCAAAATGTTTTTGAACAATTGTTATAGAGGTGTGACAAAGCCAAGAAGTAGTTCGTTATAAATGAGGTGACAGCGACATCCTTATGGAGAGTATCATGTCCATGAACTTCTAAAATATATGTTATAAATAATTGCAAGGGACCTGGGAAATAGCTTTCCCCAGAAACGGAACAGTGACTCTGTGTCGCAGTAAGGAAGGATAGAGTAGCAATGAAGTTTCTCAGTAGTTGAAGATGCAGCAACTATGTAGAGGCCAAAAGTATGGCAGTAACAGAACAGCAGTAAAAGAAGGGCTCGAGACATAGATCACACTTTCTTTAAAGAGTATTTTGACTTTCCCCAGGTACAGGCAATACCAGTCTGATCTCTTTCCAGGATGTAACGTGCAGTGATCGATATAATAGTCTCAGTACCATGAGACTATGTACAAAGTATGTACCTCAGTGAAACTGAGTAGTAAAATGATAGAGATAGAGTTCAGAACCATAGAGAGATAGAGAGGGATGAACTGTGTCATAAACTTTTAGGCTATAGTTTGGGTTACAAGAGTCACATGGCTTTCATAATCAAAAGAGGTAAATGAAAAGGAGTTCTATTAAAATGACCAAGAAGTCAAACCCACATGAGGTAATCAATTTATTCTATAAATTTTTGAAAAAATCCAGCAATCCCCCACTTTTAAAAAACTTTTCAAAAGGAGAAAATAAACAAAAGAACGATTTTAATATATAGAGATGTACTTAAGTAAAGGTGTCCTTAGACTTGAACCTTTACGTAGTAGACAATCTCCAACATATAAGAATAAAATGATTAGAGTCTTGAACTTATTATCCATTTTTATACAATAAATAAAACCACATACAACCCTACTAGGTGTAAGTTCCAAATGCTAGTACATTCCAGCCATGTGCTTAATCCCATTATAGGTAAAGGCTTTAGAGAATTAGCCCAATTCATATAAAAAGCGACCACATTTCCACAATCACCTTAGTGAGTCTATGAAGAGTGCTCCTGTAGCTGGACACCCCACTCAAAAAATGAGATACATAACTCATTAAGAGTTTAAGAACTCAACCTTTTTCCCATTGAACCTATTTCTTGGGATTTCTAGCCATTTAGGTTGGGTTCCCACCACTTGTGATTCTATAACGGGCTCTAGTCTCATCCCTAAATATGTGCCCCAAACTTTGTCACAAGATAGTCCTTTCGTCAAAGGATCTGCCACGTTGTTTTCAAATCTTACAAAATCTATCTTAACAGTACTAGATATAAGAAATCCTCTCATCGTACTATACTTGCGATGTATCGTTAACTTCTTACCATTATAGTAATTGTTCTGTACTCTGGCTATTGCAGTAGTACTATCCGAGTGGATCAAAATCGATAGTATAGGCCTACTTCATAATGGAATATAAGACAAGATGTATTTTTACCAACTTGCCTCCTCACTAGCTGCAGCTAGTACTGCTAACTCAAGCTCCATAGTTGACGGGGCTAGTATAGTTTATTTCTTGAATCTCCAAAAAACTGCCCCGCCAGCTATACTAAATACGTATCCACTGGTGGCTTTGGAATCATCCAAAAATATATTCTAATCTACATCACTAAATCCATCAAGGACGCGCAAGAAACTTTGATAGTGTAAACCCAAGTTCATGGTCCTTTTTAGGTACCGCATAACTCAATCAATGGCATCCCAGTACACTAAACCTGGTTTACTTATAAATCTACTTTTAACCCCTACAACATAAGCTATATCGGGTCTAGTGCAGTCTGTAGCATAGGAAAGGCTACCAATAATACTTGCGTATTTTTTCTGTCTAACTGCCTCCCCACATTCTTTTAGAGTTTAACGTGTGGGTCACAAGGAGTACAAGCAGGTCTATGGTCAAAAGATTTGTACTTCTTCAAGATCTTCTTAATGTAATGAGATTAATCAAGAGGAATACCAGTTTCTGTACGTGTGATCTTCATGCCCAAAATTATGCAAGCCTTGCCTTGGTTCTTCATATCAAAGTTATCATTAAGCATGCTTTTGGTTTCTAAAATAATATCAAGTGTAGAACCAAAGATAAGAATATCATCAATGTATAGACAAATCATTATAGAACTTTCACCATATACTTTATAAAATAGGCATTTATCAATAACGTTAATCTTAAAACCATTTGAAAGAAGTAATTGGTCGATCCTGTCGTGCCACTATTTTAGAGCTTGCATTAGGCCGTATAAGGTCTTGTTCAACTTGTAGACTTTGTTTTCTTCGCCAGGTACCACAAAGCCTTCTGGTTGATCTTTTTTTTTTCAAGTTCTTATTTAAAACCGTAGTTTTTACATTTATTTAATAAATAATCAAATTATGCAAGGTAGCAGCGGCCAATAATACTCTAATGGTTGTCACACAAGTAACTGGAGAATATGTGTCAAAGAAATCAATGTTTTCCTTTTGCACATAACCCTTTGCTACAAGTCTTGCCTTATATTTATTTATAGAACCATCTGGTTTAAGCTTTCTCTTTAAGATTCATTTACACCTAATAGAATGACTACTAGGAGGTAAGTTAAATAAATCCCGAGCTTTATTTGTAGTAAGATAATCTATTTTATCATCAATGGCTTCTTGTCACAAATCAGTGTTACTTAAGGTTAACGCTTCCCTGATAGTATTGGGGTCAGATTCTTAGGTATATACAGCATAATTATTACTAAAATCCTTAGAAATATTTAGACGTTTACCTCTGTAAAGTTCTAGGTCTGTATCATGAGAATCAACAGCTCTAGAAACTTTTACTTGATGTACATTAGGGGTCGAAGATGTAGAAGGCTGAAAATCTCCACTACTACAGCCACTGTCTCTCAATAAGTAGGGAAACTTGTCCTAAAAGAATTCAAAATCAAATGACTTAATAATAACATTATTCTTAATATCAAGAAACCTGTAAGCCTTATTGTTAATAGCATAGCCAATGAAAACATATTCTAAGGCTCTATTAGCTAGTTTTATTAATTTAGGATCAGGTTTACAAACATAGGCTAAACATCCCCAAACTTTAAAATAACTAACATTAGGTTTCCTTTTTCTCCAAATTTTATAAGTTAACAATTTAGATCTGATATGAGGAATACGGCTCAAAATATGGCAAACAGATAATAATACTTTACCCCATAAAGATTTAGGTGATCCAGATCTAAGCAATATAGTAACTATCAGCTCAGTGAATGTTCTATTTTTGCGTTCCACTTTATCATTAGATTTTGGAGAATATGAAGCAGTAGTTTCATGTATAATACCTAAGGATTAATACAAATTTTGAAATTCATGTGAATCATATTTTGTGCCTCTAAAAAGTCATTTAATGTTTCTATCAAACTAATTTTTAACCTCTATTACATATATCCTAAACATATCTATTGCTTCACTTTTGTGATGCATCAAATAAATATAAGTATAGTTTAAATGATCATCTATAAAAGTTATAAAATACATTTTTTACCATTTCGAGTTAAAGTACCATCCATTTCATAAATTTTAGAGTGAACTAAATCTAAAAGTTAAGTTTCCCTAACAACACTTCTACGCAATGTTTTAGTAGTTTTAGCTTGGCTACAAGATTGACATTTATCAAAATCATTCAAATCTACTTTAGGGATCATACCAAGTTTACTCATATTGTGTACTAACTTTTTGTTAACATGGCATAGTCTAGAGTATCAAGTATTAAAAAAAAGACAATAAGTAAGTAGAAGCAGATTTATTCATTTTGATACTTATTTTGAATATCCCATTACAAGCAAAGCCCTTTCCCACAAAAATCTAACAATCAGTCAAAATGTACTGATATGAATCAATGGTCTGTTGAAATTCTATCTTGTTGAGAAGATAGCCAAAAACAAGAATTTTCCTCATTTCAGGAGTGTACATCACATCCTTCAGAATTACTCTCCTTCCAAACGTAAATATCAGTTCAACATCTCCAGTGCCAAGCACTTTGGTGCAATAGGAATCCCTAAGTAGTACCTTCTGGTCTTCAGTCTCCTTGTAGATCTTGAACCAATTGTGTTCATAGCAAACATGCCTAGAAGTGCTCGAGCCAGCCCACCACCCATCGGTTCCACCAACCATGTTAATCTCTATGATCATAGCCACTAAGGGATCTTCGGTAACATTACCCTGAGTAACAGGTCTACTATTTCGGCAGTTTCTAGATATGTATCCAGGCTTCTTACAGCTGAAGCATATAATGGAAACTATTTCATTAAATGGTGGGGCTTCTTGATTTTATTCATTCCCTTATTAGGGTTTAGGTGTCCACCATTCTGACAGTTATTCGGATTACCACCGTTCTTATGGTGGTTCTGATTACCACCACTCTTAGCCTTCATGGGTTTTCCCTTAGGTTTCAGATAGACCTTCTATTTTGGACTGAACCAAAAAGATCTCCTCTTTCAGGTCTTGTTTTCTAGATTCTTCTTCAACCTTAAGACGAGTAATCAAGTTCTCTATGATAGGCTCCTTTGACTTATGTCACAGGATATTCTTATAGTCCTTCCAATTTGGCGGTAATTTGACAATCATCACGATAACCTAAAATTGTTCACCAAGAGTTATCCCTTCAGACACAATCTTATGCACAATTCATTGCAACTCATGTGATTGAGTAATTACTGACTTATTATCGACCAAAGCTAACTGGAGATATCGGCTTACGGCAAAAAATTTAGAGTCTGCCTCTTCTGTATCATACCTCTTCTGTAATGCTTCCCAAACAGCTTTCACAGATTCAGACTACAGATAGTAATCGTACAGTTCATCTACTAAAACGCTCAGGATGAAATTACGGCATTTAAAATCAGCCTTAGTCCAGTTCGAAATAGAGTCTAAGATTTTATCATATTCGTTTACAATTAAGTCAGGGTCTACCGCAGATACGGGAATGGGAGATTCAACAAGGCAATCTTGTCCTAGAATGTAGGCAACTTCCTTAAGTGTAAGACAAAAAAACATTTTGCTCTTTCACCTCTTGAAGTTGAGTCCATCAAACTTAGAGGGTTTGTTGGAATCAAATTTTAACACTTTTGAGGTAAGGGCCATAATCACATATAAGAAATACTCTTTACAAGGAACCTGTGAAATATATTTCCCTAGAAACAGAACAGTAACTCAATGTTGCAGCAAAGAAGGATAGAACAGCAATAATGTTTATCAGTAGTTGAAGATACCACAACTACGTAAAGGCCAGAAGTACGACAGTAACAGAACATTAGTAAAAGAAAGTCTCGAGGCATGGATCGTACTTTCTTTAAAGAGTATTTTGATATACCCCAGGTACAGGTAATAGCAGTCTAATCTCATCCTAGGATACAACGAGCAGTGATCAATACAGTAATCTCAGTACTGGGAGACTACGTACAAAGTATGCACCTCAGCGAAACCGAGTAGTAAATTGATAGAGATAGAGTTTAGAACCACAGGGAAATAAAGAGGGATGAACTGTTTCAGTTATGTATTTTTGGAGTAAATACGAAAGATGTATTTATAGACTTTCATTTACAACGTCTCTCCGATCTTTACTACTAGCCGTTGAGAAGAGAACGTGTACGAGAGTCAAAGTAAGTTAAGCTCAAGCCCAAAGAAATAAATGGATAACCTTTCAGTAAAAAGAATAGGGTAAGCCTAGCCCCAGGGCCTCCAGAGCCAAAAGAGCCCGAGCTGGCCCGGGCCACCCAAGAGAGGTTCAAGTGCTACATCACACGTTAAGAAAATAATACCTGATAACCAAGTTTCCCAATTCCTATTTTGCACTTGTCCACGCCATACCCGGTTATAGGTGAGGTCGTTGAAGTAAGTAGACATGTAATTTATCGCTCAGAGAATAGCTTTCTAGGTTAATTCATGCAATTTATCCTACCCACACTTAAAACTCTCTCCGTTTCTTTTAAAGACATTCACTTAAGAAAAAGTAATGTGATGAGTATTATTTCTGTTGTTTAGGGCTGGCAATTTAACGCGCCCCGCAGGAGCCCCGTCCCGCCACGCCATTAATGAGGCGGGTTTGGTATGACTATAGCGGGTATGGGGCGGGTTTGGTTTTATAAACAAAACTATTTATTTATTAGGGCGGGTCTGGTTTTAGGCTCTAATAAATAGGGGCCCGTCACCCAACCCAGTTATAAAGGATATGACTTGAATACCCTTACGTTAAACCTAATTTTAAAGACTTTTTAGTTAAGTCCAACCTCCTATCTTCATTTCAACCTCCAGCCTCCAGTGTTCTGTCATCAACTTCTCTTCATTTCAACCTCGAAACAAACATTCTTTACCAAACAAACTTTCATTTGTGGCTCAAGTCAAGTGAGTGTTATGATTGTAATAGATTTATGATGAAACTCACATTCTTCTTCTAATAAGAAGATTTTGAATTTTTCTTTCTTTCCTCAGAGATCAAAACAAAGAAGAGAAGAAGAAGTAAAAGAAGAGATCTTTGTTTGAAATGCATTCATTCTCTCTTTCTGAATTAATTAGTATTCTCATCCCTTTTGATTACTGCTACTACTTGCTTTAATTAAAAAGATTACAAATTTTTAGTTTTTAGTTGGAATTCTTCAAACCCCCCTTCCCATTTTTACTCAACTGGTGACTCACTTCATTTCTTACCAATGTTGATCATCTATGTACCAGTATTCATCTCCATCTATGTATTCCATCATTACAATCGGTATGCGACTTAATTCAATTTTAAATCCAAAGCAACGTTCTTCACCAAACTAACTTTCATTTTCAATAATTTTCTTGGAAAATGGCTTTCATCAAACCTCACACTAATTTGATGTTGTCAATTTTTTTCCTTTTTCCCATCTGAATCGCATCCCAACTTTGGTGTATTAATAATGCCTATATATGTTTTTTTAGAGTCTTGTAAAACTTAGATTATGCTGACAACATTAAATAACACTGTATCAAACATATGAATTTTTAAACGAGTGTTAAACGGGTGTTGGGGAGAGTTTGGAATAGGCAAATTTAAATGGGGCGGGTTTGGGTATTCCCCATTTAAGTTAAATGGTATTGGGGCGGGTTTGGGGGTAGGGTAATTTGGCGGGTATGGCGATAATATTACTCCACCCGCCCTAAACCCAGCACATTGTCAGCCCTATTATTGTTTGGGATCCATGAGGTTTCATAGTATTCATAAATTTACAATCCAATTAATTGGGATATTGGTAGGAGCTAAACTTATCAATGATGTTGGCCCGATTAATTTTTAAATTTATTATTTAGTTTTTCTAGTATATTTTTTCCCCTTTAAACATTCAATTATTAAGTGGTATTTCATTTTATCATTCCATGATTTAACGTATTATTATTTCAACTGTTAGTTTTTGAGTTCTTTTAACTATTAATTTGTGAATTTTGCTTCAATTTAGAGAAAATTACCATTTTCAGTGCAACAAAAGTCCCTTGATTTTTTAGTCTAACCGAATCGGTAAATTTAATCATTCTGTTATTTGAAAATAGAGTCTTTTTGTTTTTATAAAGAGGCTCTGTTCAAGAAATGTGTACCTTAATTTTCCTGGAAATTCTTATCTTAATCATTTTTTTTTTGAAGAAATTTTCGTATTGGGCCTAAAGTCGTCCAAAAATTACAATTAGTACCCTATTGTTTAAAAAACTACGGCTAAACCCTATTTTTGATGTTTTGTTTCATTTAATACCCTGAGTTTTTAAAATCCCTAAACTAACCCCAATTTCAATTTCTTAAAACTCTTAAAGTAAGTTTTTAACCGGTTGTAATTGGGTTGTTCTTCAAAATTAGAAGAGAATCCTTTTTTGGTAGGGTTTCTTCTTCTTCCCCGACTAAGGTATTTATTCCATCTCTCTCTCTCTCATAGGCTTTGTAATTTTTGCGACTCTCTCTCACCGTTTACTAGTTTGCTATCACCTTCAATAGCTTAGTTACATCTACGGGATTGAATTATTTAAAGCTCAAGTTCTATAATTGAAGCACTTTATAATCGAATTAAAAACAGATTAGTAGATAATTGGTTCTAGTTTTTGGGGCATTTTCGCTCTTCAAGTTCAAATTCAAACAAGAGAGAACCAAATAGAAGCGAGTCCTCAACATGTGTACGAGGATAATCATCACGGGATGAGCTATTCCACCGGCCATTTGAGTTTTTAACGTAAACTATGGTGTGTCATGTTGTGTAAATCATAATATATTCTTATGTAAGGTATATCATCATATATTCTTAATAAAACTAGCCCTTATTCATTTGTTTGGTCAAACTTTTTCAAGTTTTCTTACTTATTAATAAAGTAAATGGAGGGTCCAAGTAGTTTCTATGATCTTCTTATGGGAAATGATGAGCAAAACCAACTTGAAAGGTCAGTTGTTAGTAATTTTGTTTGAATTGGAAAGTTATGCATTTACAAATTATTTTTAAAAAATTTAACAATGAAAATATAATTTTAGAGATAATGAGTATCAAGTGAGTTCACCTTCCGAATATACAAGTGGTAGCAGAGAGAGTAAGAATGAAGAATTTATGTCGATTGAAGGTCTTGTTGACATTGAGAATCCAATACCGAATAGAGTACCATTTCTGACTCAATTAGGTCATGAGTTTAAAGATGCATATGAATTTCGTAATGTTTTGATTGACGTTGTTATCAAAGCTGGGTTTGAGATAAAGTTCCTCAAGTCTGCAAAGAGTCGTGTAAGGGCGAAATGTAAAGGTGATAATTGTGAATGGCTAATTAATGCGGCCGGTATCCAAGATACCGATAAGGTTCAAGTCAGAACACTTAGAGATGAGCACACATGTCCAAGACTAGATTCGAGAGGCAATAAAATGGCAGCTTCAAAATGGGTAAGGAATAGGGTAATTGGGATGGTCCGCAAGCATCCGGATTTTGAGCCAAAAAAAATAGTTACCTTCATTAAAGATCAATTTAGCATTGAGATAAAATATATGACAGCATGGAGAGCTAAGGATCGGTATTTAACCCGTATTCATGGGTGTTGGGCTGGTGCATATAAAAAACTTAAAGATTATATCAGTTGCATAGCACGGATAAACACGAGAAGTGTTACAGCAATACAATTTCAAAAGCATTATGTTGATAGTACTATACCATTGAATTGCAAGCGGTTCCACAGATTATTCATTGCATATAGGGCATCTATACTTGGGTTTATACAAGGATGTCGGCTACTTATTTTTATTGATGGTATAAATATTAAGCAAGGGTACAAGGGGGTTATTCTTGCTGCAATAGGGGTGGATGCAAATAATGGCATGTTTCCAATTGTTATTGCAGTTGTTGAAGTAGAGTCGAAAGCAACTTGGGAGTGGTTTTTTCACCAGTTTCGATATATATTACTTCGACATCGGAATTACAATCGCATGACTATAATCTCGGACATGCTATGTGGGTTAGATGGTGCAGTTAGTGATTATTTTCCAGAAGCTAAACATGGGAGATGTGCATAGCATCTTGCACAAAATATGCACACACAAAAATTGGTAACAAAATTGTCAAGTTTCATTTTTGGCCAATTGTTAAAGCTTTTACAAGTGAAGAGTATAACGTACTTCTTGCAAAATTAAAAATTGTTAACAATTTTGCAGTTGATTGGATTAGAGCGAATAATCCAGAAACTTGGGCTACATCTCAGTTTATTGGAAAGACTTACGGGCATATAACTTCCAACATGGCTGAGATTTTCAATAATTGAATTTTGACAGCAAGGTACTATATTTTGAAAGTAACTTTTTTTATTGGTTAAGTTGAAATGGGAACTGTTAACATATAGGGTATTTTTGTAGGTTTATACCCATTTATCCTATGTTAGAGTCAATATGATTTTCATTGATGAAACTATTTTGTAAAAGAAGAGCGGAGGCGTATGAAATAAGCAAAAACTTTACACCATATGCTGAGGCTAAGCTTGCAGAGGCTGCAAATCAATCGAAAGATTATCGCGTATATTCGAGTAGCGACGTTTTGTATGAGATTCGAGATACAAATAATTGGGGTTTCACAGTTGACTTATCTCTTAATTCTTGTACATGTTTGGGCTGGCAAAGATTGTGTATACCATGCTCTCATGCCTCTGCCGCCATTCATACTGCAAGCGGAAGGTCAATTAATGAATTTTGTCACCCATACTATTCTACAGAGTGCTATCGATTAGCTTATCATGACCAAATTGATCCCGTCTTGCCATAATCACACGAAGGATTTTTTTTATCTGAAAATACTATACCACCAAAGAAAAAATGAAGAGTTAGTCGTCCTAAAGTTAAGATAAGAAGGTCGAAATCATGAAAATATATATGAGTCATGCATTGCTCAATTTGTAAGGAATCTGGACATACGAAAAGAAGTTATGGTAAAAACCCTTCGTGATACCCAAGCATTAATTGTTTTTTGTTTTGTTTGAATTTTAATAAATACATTAGTGATGATTGATTCATCATCATTCTTTTAGGTTCATTCTTAATATTCTTATGAGTACTTTGTAGATTACAACTTTGACTTTTAATAAAGATATCAGTGATGATTGATTCAACTTTATTTTTGTTCCTTTTTTATGTTCTTATGAGTACTTCTGTTATGCATTGTGTAGGGACCTATCCCTCGATCTTACTTGAAATCGAGTTGTCACCAATTCGAATAACTTCCATCTCAGGCTTACGCATTTTTTAACATAACTTCTCCAGTTAACATTTCAACCCACTCCACGAACTGGTGAAGAATGTGGGCCGAGATTAAATCAGAAAACTAGAACCAGTCAAAGACACCAGCCTCTCACGAACTCGTCAGTTACTCAGTCAATCGCTACTAATCGCATTGTTCAGAAAATGTGTTCCAGCACGATGAAGAGTTGTAGATAAGGCTTGTATAAAGAAAGGGTTCCAGAAGAGACAAAGACCAGAAAAATTATACAAGAGATCACCTAGAAACTGCATATCTAGATTCTCAAATATTTAGAACTTCTTAGTCACAAGTTTCGAACATTTCTATATATAGAAATTACTTGTAATATGATATCCACCTCAAGCAATAAAGATACTTTCAAAAAATCCTCCACACGAGGTCGTAGTTTTTACCTATTCAAAGGTTTTCCACTCTAAAATCACATGTTTCATTTTTTGTTTTCCATTAGAATATTGTTACAGGTTCATTGGTGTGATGGCAAATTCCAAGCCATTTTGAGCTTACGAAATTTGGCCATTACATTTAGCGCCGTCTGTGGGAAAGATTGTATTTCCACGATATCTTAAGGTATTCTATCACTATAATTTTCCATCATGGTTACTTCCAGACGACCAGCTACGGGCATCCAGCTCGATGTGTCAATGGAGCCAGGAAAACTTACAGAGTTACAGGAAAATCTCGAGGTCGGAGCAGAGAAACGAGCTGAACTCGAACTTTAGTTAACTAAAGATCGAGAGCTCCGAGAAAAAGAACTTGATACAGAATGACAAGCTCACTTGGCAATGCTCAAATGGTATGAAGATCAGATGACAACAATGCAGACTGCCCTAGAGGCTCTACAAAATATTTAGTAGGCTCCTCTAACCAGAGGTCACGATCAGCTTCCAGAGACCTCCCAAATTTCTGCGAAGGAAAGATTTGGACCACAAGTCACCAGTAAAGCTATTTCTAAGAATCTACACCACGAACCATAGCCCTCCATAAATTTGGGGGGTGAATTTCAGTCCGAAGTCAGTCGAGGTTACCAAATTTCCGTCTGCCATGAGGAAGAACAGTGACCTCAACATCAAGTTCCAACACGAGATTGCCTGAGAGAAGGTACGGGCACTCATCATCCACAACCAGCTCATCAAATAATTCAGCCAATACGTCATTACGTCACAAAAGAGCACATGGACCAACGGATTAAGGAGTTAATCGAAGCACAAGTTTTAGGTACTACCGGCGATACCGTAAAGGTACAAGGAAGTCTGATTGCCAAGGAACAATTCGATATGGAAATACCAAAAGGTTTCCATACTTCAAAAATTCACAAATACAAAGGTATTGACCCAAAGGAGCACATTCAACAATACTGTGATTCCTTGGGGTTTTACTTCAATCTCAACCATATCCTCTGTAGTATGTTCGCCAAAAGTCTACAGGAGGAACTACTCTGATGGTTTGACTCTCTCCCTGAGGACTCCATCTACACATTTGATCAGCTGCAAAAATAGTTCATCAAAACATATGCACACAATAAAGATAAAGAGGAGAACTTGTATTCTTTTATCGGTCTTAAACAGTTTCATGGAGAAAAGCTTGAAGATTTCTTGAAGAAATTCTTAGAGATCGCATGAAAAGTGGATAACCTCGATCAAAAAATGGTTGTTACTGCTCTCACCAATGCTCTCCGGCTCGAGTGCAAGATCAAAGAATATCATTTCCTTAACAAACCTGCGACATTGGAAGAAATGATCACCAAAGTCAACATTTATGTCGACCTGGAGAGGATGATGTCCAAGCGGAAAAAATCTACTAAATCCATCCTCTCCACAAAAGGTTCATCTACAGATCGAACCAGTGAACCCAAGGAGGAGCAGGGAGATCAAAAATGCACCAAGGGCAATACTGGTTACCCTCGAAAAGGTGGTTCACCAAATAAGCCTATCCTCCCAAAGCTGAACGTCCGAATCTCCACAATTTTTCTACTGTTATTGAAGGATCCACTCTACCGCGTCTCTCAGCCACTGGAACCAATCGACAGTCGACCATATTGCATGTATCATAAGGTAAATCATCATACTACTAACAATTGTTATGCTCTACAGCGGTTGTTCTAGTACATTTTTAAAGAAGGACGGATGCTCGATTACATTGACGATCTGAAGTCGTACAAAGATGGCAGCCATAAGAAGCATTTCAAAGTTATTCAGGTCAATGATCAAGCTGAGGAAAAGCATATTTACCATATGCGCCATAGCAACATGATCGAAATCAATCAGATCACAAATTCTAACAAATCAAAATGCAGGAGATTATCAGAATACTGCGATTTCACACCGCAAGACAAAGAAGCCAAACTTTTTCATGAGTTGAGTAATCGCCGGCTTGGGATTTCCTTCGAAGATTGCGATACTAGCCATGTCAAATTTCCACATCATGATGCATTAGTCATAATGCTCAAAATGAATAAGTTTGTCAAGCACACAATAATGATCGATGTTGGAAGCGGTATTGAGATTCTTTTTCAGAGTACTATCGACCAAGTGGGTTTGGCCGACCAAATTATTCAGAGCGATACCGATATCAGTGTGTTCAATGGTTCTAAGGAAGAATGAGTAGGCAAGATCTATGTCATCAATGCCAAATCTCGTTATCTCAGGATTATGGGCCGCTGCTGAATTCACAACATAAAAGCAATCGCTTCCACCTATCATCAAGCACTTCGATTCAAACGCGACAACGGTATTTATGAGATCAAAGGTAACCAAAAGCTCTCGTGAGCTTGTGAAAATACCGTCTCTGCTATCCTACATACTTCTGAAAGATTTGCTGCATAGCAATTACAGAAAGATGATCACCTCAACGATCAACCATCAATAGAGGACCTCACAGAATATATCAATATCGATGGACCAAGCAGAGGTACATTCATTGGTACTAAGCTGGTTCAGTATGAAAAAGATGTTCCCATTTAGTTCTTGAAACTCAATAGGGACGTTTTTGCATGGTCTTTCAAAGAAATGCCTGAGGTCGATCCGACCAAGGCATACCACCAATTGGCCATAAACATCAACTCCACAGCAGTCAAACAGAAATAGCGACGTCTATCACCTCGTCTTCGAGATGAAGTCAATACCGAGATCGAGAAATTGATCAAAGTGGATTCATTTGAGAAGCCAAATATCCTGACTGGATATCCAACATTGTCGTTGTACCGAAGAAGAACGGAAAAGTCTGAGTTTACGTAACAAACATACTCCAAAAGACAGTTTCCCTCTTCCCAGTATCCATCAGATCCTCGATTCTACAGTATGCCATGGCCTTTTATCTATGATAGACGCTGCTTCGAGATATAATCAGATTTCACTTTTGGAAGAAGATCAATAAAAGACAACTTTCATCACTAAAAGGGGCCTTTATTGCTACAAAGTCATGCCCTTTGGACTTAAAAACGCAGGTGCTACATATCAACGGCTGATGACTACTATGTTCAAAGCACATCTAGGGAAAATCGTTAAAGTCCACATTGACGATCTCTTGTGTAAGAGCGTACAGTCAGCCAACCACATCTCAGACCTCAGTAGTATATTCAATATCCTTCAATCTTATAGAATGCATCTCAACCTTGATAAATATCAATTCGGGGACCATTCAGGCCGATTTCAAGGTCACCTCATCAGCAAGAAGGGGATTGAGGCCAATCCAGATCAGATTTGGGCTCTCATCAACATGCTTTTACCAAGAACAACAAAAAACGTTCAAAAACTAGCTGGCAAGATTGCCGCTATCAACAATTTCGTTTCTAAATCTTCATACCGCTGTCATTGGTTATTTCTGTTACTACACAGTTGTACCAAACAAGGAAAGGTTCAGCCAAATAATAAGGTCATATGGATACAAGAATGCAAAACAGTTTTTCAGGACCTCAAAACCTATTGAGGAGATCTCCCATAATGAGCACCCCAGTAGATAATGAAGAACTTATTATCTGCCTAGCAGTCACTGATACTTCACTCAGCTCAGTTCTCATTCACCTTGAAGGGAAAATTGAGAAGTCAGTCTACTTCATCAGTAAAACCCTCACTCCAGCAGAAATGAGGTATTCTAAAATTGAGAAACTCCTTCTCACCCTTGTTTACACTTCACAAAAATTCAAGCACTACTTCCAAGCTTATTCAGTCAAAGTCATGACGAACTACCCACTCCGGGAAATTCAGTCCAAGAAAAAATATCAAGAAGAGTGTAACAATGGTCAGTCAGTTTGGGAGAACATGATATCAAGTTTGAACAACGTCATTCCAAAAAAGGTCAGGCCGTTGCCGATTTTCTCGCAGATTTTCCAGTAGAGGATCCCGAGTGGGAGGAGCATGACCTTGACCCTACATAAGAAGCACTCAAGGTCCCACCCCCCATGCCATTCGATGAATGAGCTGAATGGATCACTACATCAGGGTGGAGACTTCTCACAGATAGATCAGCAGGACCCACAAGGTCAGAAATCAGAATCGTGTTGATTACCCCTTCCAATGACAGAATTGAGAAATCAATCTGCTTGGATTTTGAGGCCTCAAATAATGTCACCGAGTATGAAGCTCTCATTCATGGACTCAACCTCGCTCTAGATCTCGAGGTTCCCGAACTCTCAGTTTACACAGATTTACTACTCATCGTTCACCACTATTCGGAGCGATATAAGAAGAATGGGAAAATGATCGAATACGCAACCCTCGTTGTAGATAGGATGAGCAAGTTCATGAAGTAACTCTCAATTATCTTCCTCAAGGTGAAAATAGATACGCCGATTCCTTGGCATATCTAGCTGGGGTCTTGGGTACAAAAGCTCGATATCTCCAGATCAAAATTATTTCAACCCCCAGCATTGATCGCATTTATGTATGTACAATCAACACTGAGGGCGATAGAGGAGGAGACGACGATTGGCAAAAGCCTTTCTTAGCCTGCCTCTATGTCGATAACAATTGCAACAGACCTCTCCCAACATATCCAAAAGAGCGCCGACAGCTGATCAACAACTCTAAACGCTATACTAATCAAAATGGTGAGCTATGCCACCTTTCCATCACAGGGCCTTACCTCAAGTGCCACTCTAAGTCGAAAGCAGATGAATTGTTCCACGAATTACATGAAGGGACTTGTGGCTCCCATACCGCAGGTCGATCAGAAGCAAACAGAGCTATCATACAAGGAGTATTCTGCCCCGACATGCGCAACCAAGCAGAGGAGTACTCCCACAGATGCGATACCTGCCAAAGACATAGAAATATGATACGCGCCCCTGCGCTCGAATTCTATGCAAGCAAGGTGTTCTGGCCATTCAAAAGATCTGCACTTGAGCTCGTCGGTGAATTCCCTAACTCTCCAAGTAACCGTCGTCATCTACTCGTAGCTACTGATTATTTTACAAAATGGGTAGAAGCAGTTCCACTATGTCAAACCAAAGAAGAAGAGGACATCTTTTTTATCTGAACCACATAATCACTCGGTTTGGGTGCCTCCACCTCATTTGTATCGATAACGGGCCCCAATTTGTGGGAGAGAAAGTCGTAACCTTCCTAAACTACCACAATATCATCCATTCACCATCCAATCCTTACTATCCTCAAGGCAATAGCCAAGCCAAAATTACCAACAAAACCATCGTGGATAGACTCAAAAAATGGCATCACTCACAGAAAAAAGGGAATTGGGTTCGCGAGCTACCTCATGTCCTATGGGCATATCGTACCACTCCCCGACAATCAACTGGGTGTACTCCATTCCTCCATTCTTATGACACTGAGGCCGTCATTCCTTCTGAATTTCATCACCTAGTTCGCGATCACGAGCTAACTGATGAGGAAAATGAGTTTGAGTTGGCTTGCAACCTCAATATGATTAATGAAACCAGGGAACGTGTCATCGCTAGCCTAGGTCGATATCATCATATACTTGCCAGATCGTACAACAACCGAGTCAGGGGCCATACCTTTAAAATCAAAGATCTCGTCCTTAGAGAAATTCCACAACATTGCAAAGAGTCTCACGCTAGAAAATTAGTCAACAATTGGGAGGGTCCATTCATTATCACAGGTCTTTCAGGCCTGGGATCATATTTTTTCATGATAGAAGAGGGAATCCTGATTTCAAATCCTTAGAGCACTAGACGACTGAAATGGTATTATCGTTAAAAGTATCTCACTACTCAATTTCCTTTCCTCGCTTTTTCTTTTCTTTTTCAATTCCAAAATTGAGATTTTCATCTCCGTTCAATGTAAATTATGAACTGATCAATGAAACTTCCAAGTTTTTCACAACATCTCTTTACTTACGTAGATTCACTCACATTCTATAGATTAAAGAATAGAGAATACTAACTTTCAATCGATCTTATTCCAGTTGAATGGAGAATAACACTTGGTTTGACTGACTCTACTAAATCTCTGCGATTGTAGCAAATGTAAAAACTCGTTTCATATCAAAGACCCTACCAAACAAGAGATAAGGCAAAGGTAATACTAGTCTTCATCTTTTTTAACTTGTTTGGGTAAATTATACCGGTTAGATCAAGGATAACACTTAGTTTGACTGACTCTACTAAATCTCTGCGATTGTAGCAAGTGTAAAAACTTGTTTCATATCAAAGACCCCATGTCAGGCATAAGATAAGACAAAGGTAATGCTAGCCTTCATCTCTTTCAATATGTCTACAACATTTATATAGTTAAATCAAGATTAAACTTAATTTAACTCAACCCATTTTTGCGATTAAAACAAATGTAAAAACTTGTTTCATATCAAAGACCCCACCAGGCATAAGATAAGGCAAAGGTCATACTAGCTCTCATCAATTACAATGTGTCTGCGACAGATATTATTTATTTTTCATGTCTAATTCACATTACAAAGGATTTTATTCTTCTGATGGGATGTCAGTCGTGTTTTCCCCTATAGCAAGATGTCAAACATTCAATTTACGAATTATAACAACTTTGCCTCTCTCTATCAAATCAACAGGTCAAGGGCCTAAATTGGTTTCCATGGAGCCCAGACAGTTTCCTCGATCTATATTAACCCCACAAATACATCCCTTATCTGACAAACTTTTGAACAAGGTATCTCGTTCTAACTCAAATCCTTTTACTTCCTCTACAAAATGCGCAACAATCGACTTCAGCAAGTCTGAGCGTGACGCATCAGGTACGACCATAATTGTAAAGTTCGTTCACACATTCTCGAGGCGTGACTCCAATCTAGCCTATATATTCTTCTGACGAGTCATTTCCATATCGACCCAAGCATCATAAGCTACATTTTCTTCTAATTTTTTAATATATTTAACTGATTTAGCAAAATTCATGGCCTCAAGGTCCACTACCTGGGTACGAATTTTCTTGATTTCTGCATTCAACTCTTCCCTAGTAAGAAGATCCTTTAACAATTCATCTTTCATCTTCATCAACATTTCATTTGCCCTGATATCCCCTTCCAAGAGTTTCTACCTGATAAGAGCAATATCCAACTTCTGTTGGCATTCCCTTAAACTTGCATTACCTCTCTTCACATTCCCCTGAATTCGAGTTACGTCACCTTCCAGCTCCCTAATTCGTCCTAATAAACTCACTGCATCCCCTCAAACTAGAGGAACTTGAACATCCTTCATACTCCCCCTCGAGTGCTCTTCAGCCTCAACTTTCTTGGCACGTGCGTTGACTTGCGCCAGTTAAGCCTTTAGTTGTGTCACCCTCTCATTTAGACCATTACATCTTCGTTGCATCTCCGAAAACTCCATATCCTTCGTGGGTAAGGCTACATGCAAATGTTCCACTGCAGCCTCTGAAGCTGATAGACTTTTTTGAGCTACTTTCAGCTCGTTATCTTTATCCACTAGTTTTTGTTTCAGTCGCTCCAGTTCGTTTCTACAATTCTGAAGATCATATCAAAATTGTCCTTCCGATCTTTCTAGTACCTGAATACGGTATGGAGCCATGTCAGCCCGCTTACCCTTAACCGTCAGTGAATCAACCCGACTTTGGAGTTTCGTAGCACGTTCTGTGATCTCCGTTAGCTCTTTTAGCCTCTTGGCTATTTCGGCATCTTTTTCTTTGATCTTATGAGTGAGATCGGAAACAGCCTGGGTTACCCCCACAAGTCTAAAATACACATTTACGTGTTGATCTTCTCTGTTCTCATTCGCCTCCCTCATCCTATCCAACTCCTCTACAAATTTTCGGTTACATTGGAGAGCATCGTCCTCGCGCGAAATAGTTGAATTCAGTTCGAACTGTGCAATATAAAGATTTTAATACAGTTCAATTTAGAACACCATCAATTTGCATATATATACATTTCATTTCTAAATATATATATATATATATGATTTATTATATCTGCGGTGTGTAAATAATTTTAGACTGAAGGTTCAGGGTACATTATCAGATAAATGCTACATGAGGTATATTGCAAGGTCTAAGGTACATACTTTCGATATGCTACTTTTTATAAAGAGCGTTGAATTTTTCTATGTACTACATTGGCGTTATTTCCCTAAAGATAATAGTAAAATTTTCAGTTTACATCTACATCCTATTTACTTGATAGCCTTTTGTTGATATAACAAACAAATCAAAAGACCTATTCAAATCTAACCTGCAGCTCCGTTTGCGAAGACAGCAAGGTTGTAGAGGTCTCTCTTTCCCTGGCAAGTTCGGTCTCTAGATCTTTTAGTCTAAGACTTATTTCTCTAAGTGCCTACAAGAGGTTTATAAAAAAGAAAATGAGGTCAACCTACAGAAGTTTCTTCCATACACACAATCCAACAGTTTACAAATATTTATAAAAAAACACATTTCTACCCTACCATCTCATTATCACCCTCCAAGAGTTTGGTGCCATCCCCTTAATTGTCAAGCACCGTCTGACGGGAGACACCATCTAATCCATCAATGACCCCCACCGCTACCTATTCCATCCCTTCGTCATCTTCCTCTTCAATATAGGTATCCACCTTAATGGCATCTACCTCCTCCTCGGAGTATCCTTTCAATATCAGCTGGCACCCCAGCCTGTCGCATTCCTCAACCATCTCATCTAGCTTGGCCCTCGCCTCTACCTATAGCTGACCAATTGCCACGCCATATGAAGCCTTCAGAGCCTCCAGCTGCTTTGCGTTCTTAATGGCATAAATTTTAGCTCAAGCTAACTTCTTCTCAAGATCGATATTCATCCTCATCAGCCCGGACTTATCATCCTCAACCCCAAGCCAGATCTCCTTCACCAGCCGAGCAAACTGCAGAATAAAAATTGGCCTCAAAATCATCTCGAAACACAATACATAAATGTTTTCTGTAATAAGTATAGACTTACCATTTTGCTCATATCTTCCTCACCATGAAGGACCGCCAACCTAGCCCTCTCCTCAACCTCTTTGAGGTCGTCCACAACAGCAGATTGCTCTTCAGCGACCATGTCCCCCAATTTCTCCAAAGGTTCGACCCTTCTCTTCTTTTCTTTAGCGACCTCACCACTTCCAGTGGTGCCAGAGGCGGACAGAGTTTTTAGTATCCGCCTGTTTGGATACTTTTGAGCTATTTTGCTCGACATAAGGGGTTTTAGCTGAACCGAGCTATCTGTTCCAGGGGTCTTGGCCGAGTTGGTTAGACCTTCCCTACCAGTCCCTCGCATCTTCCTTTCATCAGAACCCACCATCAATCTGGTCGATTGAGTCTTTTTAACCTTCTTCGACCTGCTATCTATCATCTTCTTCCTACTAAGCCCGAGTCCTTCCAACACAACTTCGAGCTCAGTCGCCTCCTCCGCTACTTCATTCAACAATAACTTTTTCCTCTCTACGTGGGACTTCACACCTGCCATACAAAACATTTTTATCATCAACTGCAGACATAAATTCAAATATATCAATAATCCTATCTATGCATGGTTATACTTACTTTGTTTTACAGTTCTAAACTGAAGGTCCAAAGGTTCTTTGTCACCTCTCTGAAGGCAATTACCCTTCACCCATATGACGTTATCATTCCAGGCTCGACCTACTGAGTTCAGATCGAAGAAGCGGGGCCGAGTTACGCTCGCACCAAAGTATGCCCCACCACTAGTATTATAATTCTTCACCCCATAAAATTGTAACATATCCTCAGGGAATATCCTCCTCACCTTCCCCTCCTTCTTCCACCTTTCATTCAGGTGATCACAAACACTAATTACCTCCCATATGTTCCCGTTCAATTAAACGGGACATGCCTCAATTGCATTCATAATCCCCTTCGCCAAGTTGGTAAGGGAAAGACTCAGCCCATACTTTAATTGAGACAGGTAACACAGAAAACCTTCTTCAAGGTCACTACGAACACCCCCATCAAAGTATTCTAACAAGATCAATTCATTTATACCCCTATCTCATTTTTTCACCTCTAAATCTGCCAACAAATAAAAATACTCTTCTGCCGTCGGTACTGTGCAACCCCTAAACTGCCTACCGGCATATTCTACACAGTTACCCCATGTCCCTCCTACTGCAGCCTTGGCTTTACAAAATTCTCTAAATACGTCCGAACCAGTAGGATAGGACACCAATTGACCAAGAAAGGCTGGAAATTGTTCCAACCCTCCTTCAACCACATTATCAGACTCAATCGTCCGACCAGAAGTCGACACCTCGATAGCAGGTGAACTATCTATTTCAACTACAATTTCTCCAGGCAAGTTTTTGACCCTACTCAACTGCCTCTCACGCTCGACATACATACAGGTTCATGTATCTATTATTATTTCATACAAATCGATCATCCATATATAGCATTTTTTTTATATTCTGTGTATATGTCAAAATTACAGAGATTGCCATAAATAGTTATTGTTAAGATTTTCTTCAAAAAAGATTACGATTTGAACGAACACGTATATACTGCATACGTCTCTACTAACCTTCAGAATTCGAATAAGAGTTCACAGTAGCGTCAAACCCCTCCCTCACGACGCTACTGCATAGCCACCTGCGTGATCCGGTGTCTTCCACTCTCTTTAACCATTGATCACCCTCAAATAAGTTATTATCAAGTCCTCTACAATTTTTTTACGCCTCTCTATCTCTGTGCTCTCCAAATTTTTCGAAGTTGAAAAACATTTGAATGATGAGGAAGAAATATTATTTATCCTTTCTCCCTCTCTAGCGACTGGCAGTTATTACGCCTCGCACGTCAGACGTCTTGTACCTTTTCGATAAAACAGATTTTTCATTATTACCCCTCTCCTCATATTTTAGCCTATTTCTCTCTCCTATTTTTATATCATTTTCTAACCTTCCCATACTCATGATAACTCACCCTACACGATATCAAATCTCAACAGCTTTACATACAAAACAAAACTAGAAGTTTCTGAATTTTATTATTTTTGCTTATTTATCCCAGCTTATCATATTTATAGTAATAGTGACCTCATTTTCAAAGCTGAGAGAATTTTCAAAATTATTCAAAATATTTATCACAACAGTTCCAAACGGCATTTGCAACTATAGAGGATCCCCTAGATTTACATCATTTTCTGTTAAAATTTAACAATCTAATATTTATTCATGATAAACACGTTTTACATTATTACATATCTAGAACAACCTGAACGACCACGTTCGATCACATTATCACTCACTCAACCATCTTCAAATTCAATCTCGACCTCAGCAATCAATCTAACCATTTCTTCTCGAGCTGCGGGATCTAGCACCAACACGCAAAAGCATACCTCATAGAAATACCGGGCATGCTCACGTTCCCTACTCCTAACATCTAATCCTTTGAGCTGACACGCCCTCACTGGTAACTCAGCATCATAGCCAAACACACAAAATCCTCTCTCGTATTTCAGCTATCTTTATAGCCAATCGTCCTTCCGCGGCATGACGAATCCTCAAAGATCGAGTCCGTACCATCCTAACCTCTTCTTCATCTTCACAAATCATCCTAGCCTTATTTATACGTTTTCCACGTACTTTCCCCTTAAAATACAATTTTTACATTTTATCTCGTAGCAGAAAACCCAAGAATCTTGAGTAAAATATTTGAACTTATCTTTTATTTTGACCTCGTCCGTTATATTACTTTCTAGGTTGAGTTATCCTAACTAAATTTATTCTTCCATCGAACTCTGTTACAACAAATTTTTGAATTACTGAATTCTTGACATTTTTGCCTCCAACTTTTCAACACACGCAACAGAATCTACTTACATCCCAGCATAAATTCTCACACATACTATCTCAGTTTGAATAAAGCGAACCAATACTTACAATATCCATACATTTTATACATTCTTCATAATAATTTAGTTCAATTTCTACAGAGTCTATATCTACAACAAACGCCAGTAATTGAATGACCAATATTTATTCATGTCGAAAACATTACATACAATTTTACAGATAACAAGTTTTTTAGAACAACGATCTTAGTCGCAGGTCATTTACGCACACCGACACATCAACTCCTCCAGTTTTTCATGCTTCAGTGATCTTTCACCTTGATACAAAGCAGAAATTAAACCCAACAAAGAGTTTCTCTCGCATGAGTTTGGTTGAAGTCTAGTCGAACTTCAAATGGAAACTATGCAAGTAGTAGACTCAGTGCTAGAATCAAATTCTCGAACTGAAGGCCTTCTGAGCGCCAAAACATGATGGAAATGCAAAAACAGACTCCTACTGGTTGTCTTCATCCTCCACTACCATTACCCCCTTTTCTGAAACCGCCACCTACGGAGAGTTGGTAGAGATGAAGAGGGCCCGACCTTAGAATCTATGGTGATGCAAGAACTCAGCATAACTGCCCCGCAATTATGCCTATCCCTGCATATGAAGCCCTAACCCTGTCTTCTGCAAGAGTATAGAGACAGTCCCACCGATCCTCTTCTATCAAGACGACGACATGAAACCTCCACTTGCAGTAGAATTCCTCCTCAGCTTCAGTCGCTTTGTCATCTAACATGCCTTGATACCTCAGAGGAACAGGAGAGGGTATCGATGTCTCCAAGAATTGATCCCCAAAGTACTTCAACTTCAACCTCTACATTTCAGTCGCAGTCCTCTCTTCAAGGACCATACTATGAGTCTTCACCATTGATAATAAGTTAAAGAATTTCACAAAGAACAAGTATGCATTGCTGCAAAGATTTGATACAGGTACTATTTATATAACACTACATTTATTACACAGGTACATTTTCCCAAGCGTCATCATTTATTGCAGACACAACTTTTTGAGTCATAACCGTCACATACATCAATACCAACATTCTCATTTAATACCCATCACTTCCTTATAACCTTGTAGCTTCCAACACGTCAACGCCTTCATTACACCGTTTCGATATTCCAAATTTTTAAACCCAAATACCCGTTACCCCTATATTCTTTCTCAACCAAAGCCACTTGTGACTTCGGCTGCGAGGGGGCGATTGTAGGGACCTATCCCTCGATTTCACTTGAAATCGAGCTGTCACCAATTCGAATAACCTCCATCTCAGGCTCACGCATTTTTCAACATAACTTCTCCAATTAACATTTCAACCCACTCCACGAACTGGTAAAAAACGTGGGTCGAGATTAAATCAAAAAACCATAACTAGTTAAAGATACATGTCTCTCACGAACTCGTCGGTTACTCAGTCAACCGCCACTAACCGCATTATTCGAAAAACGTGCTCCAGCACGATGGAGAGTTGTGGAGAAGGCCGATATAAAGAAAAAGTTCCAGAAGAGATAAAGACTAGAAAAATTATACAAGAGATCACCTAGAAACTGCATATCTAGATTCTCAAATATTCAAAACTTCTTAGTCACAAGGTTCGAACATTTCTATATCTAGAAATTACTTGTAATAAGATATCCACCTCAAGCAATAAAGATACTTTCACAAAAATCCTCCACACGAGGTTGTGGTTTTTACCTATTCAGAGGTTTTTCACGCTAAAATCACCTGTTTCATTTCTTACTTTCCATTAAAATATTATTACAGGTTCATTTGTGTGATAGCAAATTCTAAGCCATTTCGAGCTTATGGAATTTGGCCATTACACATTACTTATGAGTACTTATGGTTTTATGCATTAGTTATGAGTACTTATGGTTATATGGAGGTAGATCCTTGATGAACTAGCTAAGTTTCTTCTTTGTTTATTTTGTATTATGCACAATTCATAAACTGGTAGTACTAAATTGTAACTTGAAGCATACTCTGTATTAGATTTTACAAGTTAATGGTGGTACCATAGAAGACATGGTGGACTTTGCTTATGGATTCTTTGATAACCAAGTACCTATTGATGCTATCTTTCAGAAAAATGAGATGATATATATCATTGGTGTGATCAAGGGTAAGGATTATGAAGGTGTCCTTACTCGTTGAGGTGTGTGACCTGTCTTCCCCATAAAGCTCACAGGGGTCTTCATAAGGTTGTCTGTATTGGTGCCTGGCATCCAGCTAGGGTCTCTTTCACAGTTGCTAGGGCAGGTCAGAATGTATATCACCACCGTACGGAAATGAACAAGAAAGTTTACAAGCATGATAAGGCCGGACAAGAGTCCCATTCAGCCATGAATGACTTTGACAAGACTGAGAAGGACATAACACTTATTGGTGAGTTCCCTCACTATGACATCGTTAAAGAGAATTACTTGTTGATCAAAGGATGTTGTGTTTGTCCTGAGAAGAGAGTTGTTACTCTTCGCCAGTCCCTCTTGAAGCAGACTTCCCGTTTGGCCACCGAAAATATCAACCTCAAGTTTATCGATACCTCATCCAAGTTTGGCCATGGGCATTTCCAGACCGACCACACAGGAGAAGCAGAAGTTTTATGGACGTCCCAAGGCTTAATTAATCTATTTTCGTAAGCTAGAGTTTTCTGTAGTAACTTATGCATTTTCCTGGAAGACGATTCTCTTTTTGATCTTTGATAGGCTGAGGATTATTGTCAGTCAGTCTAGGTATTACTGAAATTTTGAGTTATTTGAATTAGTACTTTTTGCAAGTTTAAAAAAAATAAAGTTTCTACGAAGCCGCCAAAGGAATTATGAGGATGCATTTAGATAGGTTTCACTGTACTAATAAAATAATATTGCTTTGAGATTAAGATGGTACTTTGAGGACGAGGGTTGTTTAAATTGACAAGAACCATCAAATGGCCCCTAGTGAAAATATTGAATGCTAGTGAAAATATTATTGTGTTCTGTTACAGGTCATGGTTCCCTTCAACTATACAGAGTTCATCGACATACTGACATTCCAAGTCAAGAAAAATATTATATCCATGAGCCGTATAGATGATGTTGTAAGGACAATCTTGAGGGTGAAGTTCATCATGGGTCTCTTTGAGCATCCTTTAGCCGATCTCATCTTAATGAACCAGCTCGGAAGCAAGGTCAAACTTTTATCTTGCTAATCAAAATTCTTAATTATGAAAAGTAGTCAGACACCCGTCATATTGATCAAAAGCCCAATATAAGAAGAGCTAGTATATTGATTAAACATTGCTTCTTCTAAACAGGAGCATAGAGATTTAGCAAAGGAAGCAGTAAGAAAGTCCCTTGTGCTACTGAAGAATGGGAAATATGCCAATAAGCCATTGTTGCCACTCGCAAAGAATGCACCCAAGATTCTTGTCGCTGGAAACCATGCTGATAATTTAGGTAATCAATGTGGTGACTGGATCATCCAATGGCAGGGGCAGAACGAAAATGACCTCACAATTGGTACGTTTACTTTGTTATTACACATTCACCCTACATTTTCATCACATTCTCACCCTCCATTATGGTAGTTACATTATGACTCTCATTAGTACAGCCGTGAAAACTCCCAACACAATTTTTTATATGGCCTCTTAATCTGAGTCAGATAATGTCTGGCTCTGCAAACATTCTTAGTCGCGTGAAAAACCCTTGTTGCTAATTTTCAAAATGATTTAAAGGATGGTATTGATGTAGGCTTGTAGCTTGTGAAAAGACATCATCCTGATAGAGATGCTTGTTGATAACATGACCGGGAACGACGATTCTCCAAGGCATTAAAGATACTGTTGCTCCAACCACTCAAGTGGTCTACAATGAGACCCCAGATGCCGAATATGTAAAGTCAAACGCATCAGTTAATTGAACTTGATGGAGTTTGCATTCTGTTGCATAACGTAAGGGATAGCAATGATAAGGCCAATATCGAAAATACTATGACGATGCTTGATTGGATCTGCTCAAACGACTCAAAAAAGTTAATGGAAATCCAGGAAGAGGAGAAGCAGTATAGGACAATATCTCGGGCTGCTCGTGGTGGTACTCCGCTTGCTAGAGAAGGGGCAAGTAGAATTCTTAAGCTAATTTTCAAGGCTAACGCAGGAATATGATCTTTTCTCTTGAATCCTAGTCTACAAATATGACTTCTTCCCTCATGTAAGAAAGTGTACAGTTAAATCTTTCCCAATACTCAAACTTCGGACAGTTTGTGAGATTCTCCTATTTGCACAAACATCATGAATGGTATACTACTAGGAAAGTTTTAATTCGAACAATTTTTTTTGTCAGTGTCTCGAAGGTACAATGCTTCAGTCATCATGAATGATATATATAAATTAAGCCTCCTTATCCTAGCTTCAGACCCACTTATGCGCCTTAGCCTAGCAGCACATATGTCAAAGGAGAGAAAAGCATAGCTAGAGTAGAAGATGATTCGTCCTCAATCTCGGGAAAGCGTATTGCTCTTTAGTAGTCATGCCTCCAGAGTCCATCTATGTAGAGAAACTGCATACTTAAGGCAACTACAATGCTATACTTTAGGTTGCACAATGTCGCAGGTTGCTTTGATTATACCAAAAAAAATATTGTAATATTGTCGTTTATGTTTTGTGTGGGCGTGACAATAGTTCTTATAGCAGTCATGTTATTATAAGTGACGAAGTCATGGTTGCTACTCTACATGGGCGAAACCTCTTCAACTTATGAAGAAAAGGACCCAAAATGATGATGCTTTAAATTTTATTTCTCATTTTAATCTACATGCTGAAATTTGCAAGAGAAGGTAAAATATTTCTACTGAGGCTATGCTTAAGACTATTTTTCCCTATTACCTCTTAAACAGGTTTCAGGTCAAAGTAGTAGATTTGGAGTTAAAAAATAAGGACAAAGTTGGTATTAAAGAATTTTGGGGTACTAAATGAAATTAATATTTGAATTTAAGGTCTTCTCGTAGTTTAGAGAAGTATGAGGTACTAAATGTAATTTGTAAGGCATTTTAGGCCTTATACAAAAAAAATTCTTCTTTTTTATGTAGCCTCCGGAGGGAATAAAAAAAAAACATGACTTCCAACATAACCTCGATCAGAAAGTGGTACGTGAGTTCCACAATAGTGGATACTGAATGTTGGAGACGGTGACGCTCTGAGCCATTTTGACTTAGATCATGGTAATCAAATCTCTCATCTAATTAAATATTTCTTATATAAATGTAATTATGTTAGCAGTTTTGCTTGCCAGATTAATTACTTTTGCCAAGAATAATCGTTCATATGTATACAAACCTTTGTGATCCCAAAACAGTGATATCAGCGTCGTTGGACGCTGATTGAAATTTTGAGTCAATACTAAGTCCTAAAGAGTTTGATCCCAGTAAAGGAAAATTATTGTGACCAGTTTGAGCGCTTAGTCTGCAATGGTCCGTCATCGGTACATTCAAAAAAGAAAACAAAATACGGTTGTTGTTTATCATTACTTGTTCGTGAACCAGTTAAGCGAGATTTTATCTTCTAATGTAAAGGTTTTATAAATGATATAATTTCTGCGACTCAGATTGATTAATTATAGGTTGTAAAGTTTGACTGTTTAGCTTGTAGGTTTTTATTGATTTTGTTATTCAGTAAAGGTTCTTTCCTGGATGAAAATAGTCCTCTTTTAGACTATGCTTATGATGACTTAATCTAGAATTGACTACTAAAAAATTTCCTTCTTAATCTTTCTAAAATAAATTGAGTTCCTTCAAATTTTAAAACAACTTTAACTTATGTGAATCATCTCTCATGATCGTTTCTCACATGTCAACGGACTATTTAGATTTATGTTCTTTTGATTCAAGCATCTTTGCTAGAGATGCTTAGTAGGCTTTAGGGAGTTCCTAATTAGCCAACACAAAGTTAAGAGGGTACTTTTACCAACTTCTAAAATATTCCTAATTAGGGCTTCCACCCACTTATGTTCTATAAAAGGGAGGCTAGGTTCTCTATTTTATTTGGTGGTTGAAGTTAATGATTTGAAATAAATTTAGTTTAGGTTTCAGTTTAAGCTTTTGCTTAGTTTTGATTTGAAGTTAGTTTTGTCGTTTAGTGTTAGTAAAAACTCTAATTTTAATTAGGTTAACATTTATCAATCCGAGTTCTTGATTCCGCGACTCAGATTTATGTTATTAACTTTGATGATCTCTTCATTCATAACCTAAGAAATCTTTTATTTTTTCTTTTGTTTTCCTCAATAAACTCAATATAGAACTTGTAAGTATGAGAAAACATATTACTGGTGGTACAAACTTAAACGCAATCAACTATTACAAACTCGGACTTGGCTATACCTTAGACCAACTCTACCATCTCGACTTTGTGTAGTGTTGCATGTTAGTTTATCATATAATCAAGGAATATAAGTCCATCTTCTCCATTAAAATAGGGACTCTGTTATAATCAACAAGTTTCATGAATTGTCAAAAACTCAAAAATAAACCTTGAATAGCTCTTGATTTTAATGAAGTACAACCTATGTATCATTCTCCACGTTTCTTGTATTGTGTCATAGTAGATGTGAATGCATTAAAAATATATAATCACGATAATAAATTGTTGGCTAATTTACAACTAATAACAAACATAAAACAATTATAATAGTTAGCAGGGTTGAATAATATGCATAAGAATTATAAAGTTTCTAAAAGTTATATCAAAAAGTTGATGATCTAAGCAAGAAGTATTTGTTAGAGTGTCCACACAAGTGTCGGTGTATCCGAGTGTCCGACACGTTTGGACACGGATTGTTTTAGAAATATAGAGTGTCCCTGTTACATAAAGTACAATGTGTTTTTAATTTGTAAATTCACGTATAGAACTAAGACCCTAGACGATATAAACATCAAAAGCAATAATATCGTTAATTTCTCCATATGTTAATCTTACAAATTGTCCTAGCATTTGAAAACAAGACGTTCTACCTCGATCAACTATCATCATCCAATAGCATGCTTTATAGGAAATCAATCAAGAAAACTAAACTGCGGCAGTGGATAGTTTACTTCCTTTCAAATGCCAGCTAGCTTGTCGACTTAAGATTTATGTAAAATTAAAGATATAATGGGTGTACATTCTTCACTCAGTTTATGGCGTTAGTGCATAATGGCTGTAAAACTGGCTTTAAATCATAGTAGATGATGCCTAGCTCTTTCCATGGTTCACCTCATCAGTCTAAAATTAAAGCGAAAAGTAAGTTGTGAGGTTAGAAATAACTCATTGCAATTCAGGGTGCTCCAGCTTCATCTAACAAAGAGATTAAGTTTATGGATTTATCTTTCGGTAATGGTCAAATGTGTTAGGGCATACCGCTACTAAATTTATCTCCAACCACTCAAAACATGTAGCTCTGAATTCGTAAAAAGAGATTCGAGAAAAAGAAAAAGAAAAACCACTCATAACATAGCTGGATATTACATATTCATATATGTGGGGCAGTTGTTATGCTCGTTGGAACGAGTCTCAGGTTTTTGGCTCAAATCTGCCTCAGCGTATTTGAAGACTCAAAGACGTTCAAACGAGACTGATAATCGTTCGAACGACAATCAGTTTTTGCCTAAAAACTGATTCAGTGTGTTGAGTTGTTTGATGTTGTTCGAACGAGTCTCATAGTCATTCGAACGACAATGGAGAAGTTTGTTTTGTGAGATTTGTTTGAAGCCTCTTGTTTGCCTCGAGATCCAAGTCATTGTATTTGGCTCTCCCAAGTATATAAGGGAGAGTTAGGTTTTTTAGAAGCCACATTTGGTAAGATATTTAGTGGAGAGGAATTCTTGAAAGATAAACCTCAATTGCTTGTAAAGATTGTAATATTTGTCTTGGAATAAAATTTATCTCTATTATGTGTGGATGTAGGCAATTGTTGAACCACCTTAAAACTTGATTGTTGGTTGTTGATTGTGTATTCATATTTGCTTGTTTGTTCGAATAGGGTTTTTGGTCTGTTCGAATAGACTTTGTTCGAACAGGTTACTCACAATTTTGTTTCTTTGAATAGGATCTTGGTTTTGTTCGAATAAAATATTATCTGTTCAAACAAACTTCGGGTTTTCAGTTTTTTAATAAAAGACGTCATTTCTTATTTCACTTTTCAACTCTTCCAAAATCTAACTTTCTAGTGCTTGAGTTTTTTAAAGAGAAGAGAGATTTCAACGAGCAATTCAATGCGAAGTAAAACTCAAATTGAATCAATCAAAGAGATTTAAAAACCTAATCATTTATTTGCAAAACTTGTGAGCTTCAAGCTTGGATGCTTTGACGGGAGATTGAAGCAAAGCGTTGCGAGAACGATGAATCAATTGCAAGGAGCTTGATTAGAAGAGATGTAACCACGGGATGTGTTTATCGAGTCTGTAAGTAATTGAACTCTTGTAATTTTATTTCAATATTGGATTGTTTTGCTGTCGGACGATTCGGCAGTGACCTGTGGGTTTTTCTCTTGAGAAAGGTTTTTTATGGGGCTAAAATTGTTTGTTTGTGTACTTAATTTACTTTTGCTTGTTGTCATTAGAACATTGGACCAACTTGAATTAGGCTAAGGTTAGACCGTTAATTTAAGGTTTTTTGGACCTATTGATTTTAACCTAAAATAAATCAAAATCGGTTAGTCTCAAGTGATTATTTATTTTAATATAAACATCAAAAACAATAATATCGTTAATTTATCCATATGTTAATCTTACAGATTGTCCTAGCATTTGAAAACAAGACGTTCTAACTCGATCAACTATCATCATCCAACAGCATGCTTTATAGAAAATCAATCAAGAAAACTGAACTGCGGTAGTTGATAGTTTACTTCCTTTCAAATGTCAGCTAGCTTGTCAACTTAAAATTTACGTAAAATTGAAGATATAATGGGTGTGCATTCTTCACTTAGTTTATGGCGTCAGCGCATAATGGCTACAAAACTGGCTTCAAATCATAGTAGATGATGCCTAGCTCTTGCCATGGTTCACCTCATCAGTCTGAAATTAAAGCGAAAAGTAAGTTGTGAGGTTAGAAACAACTCATTGCAATTCAGGGTGCTCCAGCTTCATCTAACAAAGAGATTAAGTTTATGGATGTTTGTCCTTTGGTGATGGTCAAATGTGTTAGGCATACCGCTACTAAATTTATCTCCAACCACTCAAAACATGTGGCTCCCAATTTTAAAAAGATATTTGAGAAAAAGAAAAAGAAAAAGAAAAGCCAATCATAACATAACTGGGTATTACATATTCATATACGTGTGGACAGTTGTTATGTTTGTTTGAATGGCTCCGTTCGAATGAGTCTCAAGTTTTTGGCTTAAATCTGCCTCAGCGTATTTAGAGACTCAAATTCGTTCGAACGAACGACAATCAGTTTTTGCTTTGCTTTATGTCGTTCGAACGAGACTCATAGTCGTTCGAACCACAATGCGGAGCTTAGTTTTGTGAGATTTGTTTGAAGCCTTTTATTTGCCTCGAGATTCGAGTGATTGTATTTGGCTCTCCCAAGTATATAAGGGAGAGTTAGGTTTTTTAGAAGCCACTTTTGGGGAGATATTCAGTGGGAGAAGCCACATTTGGGGAGATCTTTAATGGGAGGAATTCTTGAAAGAGAAACCTCAATTGTTTGTAAAGATTATAGCATTGGTCTTTGAATAAAATCTCTCTTGTTGTTGGTTATTGATTGTTGATTGTGTATTCATATTTGTTTGTTTGTGCCCTAACAATGTACACACAAAAGTAAGTAACAATGGGAACTCAATCAGTGTCTGATTAATAATATAATTGCGACTTGATACATCCCAAGCATTTGTGATCGCAGACATTTTCAGTGATTTAGGCATATTCTAAGCATCGGATTCATGCATGAGTAGAGCTTAGCCAATCCAATGGTCAGCAAATGTCTGAACCACCGGAAATGTTTCCAATCACAAACATTTTCAGTGCACCAACCGGAGCCTTAATGTAATCTCTGAATTCCAAACATCATTTCGTCTCAAAACTCTAACTATACCAAGTACGGACCAAGTTCCTATCTCTTTCACAGTACAAAAAATTTGCATTTTCCAGAAATCGTACCAGTACGTAAATTAACGCTGGAATGATAGAAAGTATGGAAATGCTTTGTGAGACGACAAATCCTAAGCAATAATCAGATCAAGCTTGCCATCACAAAACCTGCAGAGCCAATACTGCAAAGATTGTGTTAGCTGGGAGGCCCTAAGCACTCATTAGATGAGACTATACATTAACTAACAATGTCAGCAGATAAATGACATAAGAATATACAACTTCAAAAAGATAATACACCCAAATCACTGAATATATTAATGATAAATGATCCAATGTAAATATAACTTTTTACTACAAATGTATATGCTATCTGTAAAGGCAGTAGGTGCCGAAGCAACTAAGCCCCATTAACCCTGGAGATTACAGTCTTCCAGTGACCGTTTAGCTTTCAACTTCTTTCAAAGATGATTCATCGCCAGGATATTTACCAATACCAAATCTTGAACTTTCCACCCTTTGTTGCAACCCCAAGTCCCATAGATTCGATAACTCACTAGTGGTTCCAACATCATAATTCGCAAATTTACCCCAAATATCATGGCTATAAGTAGCCATACCAACACTAGTATCAAAATCCATACTCCATATACCGTCCTGTGTAATGTTGCTTTGAACTCCTGGAGACGAGAAGTCCAAAAATGTGCTTCCATTTGTCAAATCCTCAGGAAAAAAAACAGAAGGCTCTGTGTGAGTTTCTGGTTTGGAGCTAACTGTCCCGTCAATGAAAGCACCTTCGTACTCCATTGATCCCAAGCTCGGTCCCCCTAATCCCAACTGGTCCGATGCACTCTTTTCTCCAATATAACTTGAAGTTCTTTTATCTGGAATATCGTCTAAATCAAGAATTACTGAAGATGTAGATATGTCATCAGCACTGGGCTTAAACTTCATAAGCTGCCCACCTTCACTCTGCAGGGCTAATTGATGTTTCACGAAGATTCTTTTCACCTTAGGTACAGAAGTGTTCTCCCTCTCTTCCTTCAATTTCCGAAGATGTGTTAGGAACAAAGGGGTCCGAAATACTTTTACCAAAAATGAGATCATATGTTTCTGTCTCCTCTCTGCCTCCTCAATCCGATGTTTTATTGCCTCCACTTGACGAGCACTCCCACATTGCTCCTGCTGCAATGTTACAAGCTCTTGGATTAACAAATTCCTGTCTCTTTTTAGCTTTTCTAATTCACCTTCTATTGTAGACTTTCCAGATTCAGAAGAAGAGCTAGCATAACTCCCGATCTGCAATCTCTTGGGTGACTTGGAGTTGTGTCTCTGAATGTGCTTCAGCAAATGCTTCTTCCCCTGTTGAAAATTTTCGTTAGAAAACTCCCAACGGTCCGTCTTGATCTTCCGAAACCCCTGAAAGCAACAAACTCAAGTAAATCAATATCTGTGCACCCACTACTACAAAGGATTACAATAGATGAACATGGAACACAAAAGAGAATATGTAGTACATAAAATAAAACTACCATATCAAGATTAAAGTACTACCTGCTATATAATGAAGAAAGAACTTTTCACTATTTTATCTAGAATTGGAAGTATTACTAACAAGAATGAATACGAGACTATACAAGATCATCAATCTGGGGCTATCATCATAGCTTCCAAAGCACAACAAATTTCTTTTGTCATCTCAATTGTTTTGGCTCCGCAGCCCGCATCATTATTCTTTCGTAATTCAACCCTATTTACGTTTATCCTATGTCAATTAAGATACACATTTAGCACTGCTTTTTAAGTATACTACAATCTGAAATTATGATAGACAACACTATCCCATAAGATAAGCATCAGATTTCCATATGTTTCCCTACATAAAGCCCAGCAATGTCAAAACTGGTATCTTATCATTTATAAGTAGAGAAATTTAGGCAAAACCCCCCAAATTATGGCATCGACTTGTTATTTACCCCACCTTCCTTGAAATCTTACTATAGACCCCATTTTAACCTGAAGACTGACTCTGATTGACCACATCTAATAAATTTTAAACCCAACTATACCCTTACCCTTTTGCTCGAGGTATGTAATAAAAGAAAAACATAGAGATACATACCAGAGATCAACGATTGTGATTCTCTCTCAATATAAACGTTGGAGCACGTTTTGTTTTTCCCACACTCAAGACAACTGGAGTTGGTGTTTCTGTTTATAAGGAGTAAACAGGTATTTTGACCAAGTCAACCGGAAGTTTGAGTTGGTTTGTTTAGCTAAAAAACTATTATACGTACTTACATATATAATTATAGAGTTTGAAGATTATAAGGTAGCAATGGGTTTGGATGAGATAAAAAATTACAACATAATCGGAGGAAAGAAAAAAGAATGAGGCAGTACCCACATAAGTATTTAGCTGGCGAACAAAAGTGGAGAAGTTTTTATGCTTAAAATTTCGAGGAAGAATTCGTTCCGCAAACTCCACTGGCTCCCAAACTATGAAGCTCTTCCCGCTCAAACCCCACGAGATTGTTCCATCAAATAACGGATTATGAACAAGCTCATAAGTCTTTGATAGAAATGCTGGAATTTGAGTTTCCCTTGAGCATTCAAGAGGTTGAGGAACTCCCCCTACATCGAAACAAGGTTCACTCTTGAAATCGGTGATTGATTGGGCACAATCAGTCTGATTCATTAGAGATTTGAGGATTTGGTTGGTATTGATTAGTTATATAGGTTTGTTGGGTCCCACCTTTTGCCGCCTTAAAAGTGAGATATTTTTCTTAGAGGATACGAAAAAGATACGCGGGAGTTACTGTTCTTGTAACCGACTTCTTATAAACAGTTTTGACCGTTCAAAGTTCCCGCCAATCCAACGGCTTGTTTTTATCGGGGCATGTAATTTTTAGAGCATCATTCATCAGCAATAATTGAATTCACAGTTATTTTATAGTTCGAAGTTTAGAGCTGTGAAAAAATCACTCAAAAAGGATGGCAAGCTCATGATTTGTAGTTTGAAGACGAGCATTCATGGAAGTTTAGAGCTTGAAACTCGAGCGCAAAAACCTCAAGCTCAAGGCACTGCACTGATGGAGATGGTCTAGTACCCAGTGAATTATACCCATCTATAAATTAAAACTAATATTGCAAAGACATCACAAATGAAAATGATGTCTTCGTCATGGGAAAGGTAACTAACCTATCATGTGATACATCCTCATGCTGTTAGAGTTGAATAACGTGTCTTCTTCATGGACTAACCTAACCTATCATGAGAATCATCTAGTTTGCGTCCAATAACTACACCTAAACCTAAAGTTCAGAGTTCAGAGTTCAGATAAAGAAACAGACTTTAAGATAGACAACAGACTTAGACTTTTTAACCATTTAAAGATTCTCCTCATTGTCTATCAATGCTTTGATGAGCTTTAACTGTTAGTTTTTCAGTTTTTGTAGTATGAGGCATCCACATTTAAACGTGCATAAATCCTAAAACTTGATGTACATCACTGATGCACATCAGAAATGCAGATATACTCTAGCTGTATATATAATTTATATTGCCGGTGAAGATTATTTACCTTCAGTTGCATCATCATAATTACATGGTAATATTACATACAAAAATCAGTTGTAAGGGGAAAATAAAATAAAAAACGTATGTGTTAATCTAATGGAGAAGGGGGGAACTTGGGAGGGACGAAGTCAATGCACTATGATCCGGTGAAGTTGGCACTACATGAGAGAAATATATTCGGAAATCCAATGGAGATTTCTTGGTGTGTTACAAATTTGTACTCTAGTAACAGGAGTGTCAGTATGTACACAAATGACCCTGCAAAATTATCACAAGGCATTTACTTAGGATACTCTTTCAATAAACTATCAGGGACACAACAAGAATAAAGTTCTCAAAATTCAAATTTCATTACTACTACCATTTTTGGACAAAAATACTCTAACCAAAAAGGTCGATTTCATATTTTTTATATTTTTTTGCAAAAATTATAAAAACATATGATAACAATTTGAAACGTAGTACTGTATTACACATTTAAGAATTTCGTAGTGGTAGGCAATAGTTACTACAAAATTTCTAAAAACTCAGGTATAATTTGGTGATGCGTTTCCAAAAATAGTTGTGAGGGAAAAATAAGTGCAAGAGAGAAATGAATTTGAACATGGCGCACCTGGAATGATTTGAGCAACTCAGCCCAACTTCCAAACAAACAAAAAAACTGCCAGCTATTCATGCAAGACTTTCTAAATGTTTTCCACTCCTTCACATCAGCCGTGGCATGTCAACATGAACTGGTTGAGGTGATTGGGGCCAGATCATTGGTTTCAGTGATTCCATGATATCCGAAAAGGAAGGTCGCTTCCATGTTTCACTGCAGTAAAGAATTGTTTTCTCGTTATTAGTTGGAAATAAAAAGTTAGATAGATAATAGTTGGCAAAAAGGAGTTGAAGATTCCCCTCACTTTGCCCAGCAAATTTCAATTAACGAGGCCACTTGTGGATTTGTGGTACTCGGAATCTCAGGCCTCAACTTCTTGAAACCAACAGCAGCCACAACCTACATAAAGGAAACTGTAAGGATTTTTTCAAGTACTAAAGGAGAGCAAGTATATAAATTCTTAATACCTATTAGTCAAGTAAGAATGTCCCGATAAAGAATGAATTCATTGAGAAAGCATTAGCTTTTTTTTTAAAGGCACGAGAAAACATTAGCAATCAATCAACTTCAATATTTCATAGTTGATACCCATATCTTATTGTAGGTATTTAATAATCGCATGTCCTAAAGAGTTTCAATGGATCAACCTTCGACAAGTTCCCTAGCATCTGCAACTAGGTTTATATAATCTTATATTTTGGGGGATCTCGCTCCCCAAAAGTGTTCTACAATCCCAAACATGGTCCTAAACACTTCTGAAGCCTCAATTTTTTTAAATGCAGAAGCTATTAGATTAAGTTTCAATTTCTGCTTTATACTAGAACGCCTTTTGCTACTTGGGGAGATGACAACTGCAGTTGCTCCAAATATTTAGCATCACATTTTTTTTCCCTTCCTCATAGTTTTACAAGATAATTCTGAGACACTACCTCTTATATTTTGGGGGAATGTTGCTCCCCGAACATGGTCCTAAACACTTCTGAAGTCTCATTTTTTTTAATTCTTTAGACTCATTTCTGCTTGAACTAGAAAGGCGGAAACCATTACGATTTGCATCCCACAAACAATTTTTAAGTAAAATCCGAGAAAAAAAACTCGCGAGCCGTCGTTTACATGGCTTATTCCTATTTCAAGTGCAGAAGCCATTAGACCAAGTGTCAATTTCCTTTCTATACTAGGAAACCTTTTACTACTTGGAGAGATGACAACTATAGTTGCTCCAAGTATTTAGCATAACATGTTTTTCCTTTCTTATAGTTTTAGACGATAATTTTGAGACACTAACTCTTACAAAAAACAGAAACAAACCTGCATGGGAGTTAAATTACTCCATGGTTGTTGCAGAGTAACAAGCTCCCACAAAATTACACCGAAGCTGTACACATCAGATTTCTCATCTGATGGTTCATCGCGTAGAACTTCAGGTGCCATCCACTCAGGCTGTAAGTGGAATTCATAATTATACTTTGTGATTTTATAGTTATTTGTGCCGCTTTAGTAAAAGTGCAATGACTAATACCAATTTAAGAAAACTTACCGTTCCTGCTGCCGATTTAGAAGAAAGGAATGTATTTGCCTTCAAGCGTGAAAGACCAAAATCGCATACCTGGAAGATCAAATTCAAAAATATGGTTTAACAAAAATGAAGAATAAAAGTCGATGTTGACTTACTAGATTATAACTTCCTTCCCTAAACAGCTAAACTAGCTTTACAAGTCATTTTTTAACCTGTAAAAAATACATTCACCTGAAAAGAAAATCTCCTCAGATGAAAAGCAACATACAGCCCAATGAGCAAAACAAAATGACACCAGAGACGCTGGTGAAGATCCACAAATATCACCACTCTCACAACACCTATAATGGATGCACAATTGATGTCAAATCCAAGTGTGTAAATGCTCTTCTCCTTCCGTCAAAAACGCCTCTTACCGTCTAACTTCAAAAAATACGTATCATGTCGCAAAGGGTGTGAGTGTTAACAACCTAAAATGCAAGTTCACTGACGCCTAAAGGTTTTGTTGTAATGGTTCACATCATTTGGTAAGTGCCCATCACTAAGATCAAATTCCCGTAGCTACGCTTGGTTACGCCAGGTTACGTCGTATAGCCGGGCCTTTACGTCGGCATAACGGAGCTCGCGTAAAATGGGATGTGTGAGCGAAGATCCCTAAGAACCTAAAATGTGAAGTTAACTGACACCTTAGGGTTTTGGTGTAATGGTTGGCATCAGTGAGCTTCCAAAGAATCTCTTCAAACCTCCTAAAACCTTACACCATCAACATATAAGGATCTCAAAATGTCGCCATGAACAACCCGAGCTACCCCAAGTAAATATGAAAAATGCTCTAGCCCATTGCCAGGAAAGGGGAATGCAGAAAAATAACCAATTGTTTCCTTTCCTCCCCTCTCTCACAAAGGAAGCAGAAATTTTCTGGATTTAAACTCATACTTGAATTCTTCCTTGTTATGCTGGCCAAAACGAAAACTATATGATACATACTTCCTCCAGACTAGAATAGACTAGAATAGACCTGTTTTCGGATCGGATCGGATCGGATCGGAAATAGGGGCAGTCGAAATTTTTCCAAATTTTTTTGGAACTGTAAAATCTGTTCCGATCATATCCGATTTTTTTCAGAAATTCAAAAATTATTCCAAATTCGGAAAATTCAAATTTTTAGGAATAATCAAAATTTTCGGATTAAAAAATCGGAAAAATCAAAATTTTCAGATAATATTTGTGAAAATAGTGAATCTTTAGCTTTTTTATATGTAAAATTAAACGTAATGTTCCCAAATCAAAATATTCAACCTTGACTCATACAATGGCAACATTACCACATTTCCATCTAATATAAAAAAAAAATTATTAAACTACAAAAAACACATTAAATATTGAATAAGAATATTCAGAAAATCGGATTGGATGGTATTCGGAATAATCGGATCGGATCTTGTTTAGAATAATCGGATCGGATCTTGTTCGGAACAATCGGATCGGAAATTTCAAAATTTCATAATAGCAAAAAGCTACCCGATTCCGATCCAAAATTTTTCGGAAAAATTAGGAAATCGGAACTGTAAAATAGGGTTCCGAAATCGGAAAATTCTGATCGGAACTGTAAAATCAGAAGTTCGGACAAAAGTTGCAGCCCTATAGACCTTATTAATGATAAGAGTGACAAAACTATATCCTGCCTTTAGCTTATGCCAAAAAATGGTAACAAAACGACCAAACCAAATACTTCACATTGTTCTATTATATTGATCTCCAATTATTGTCTTAGCTTGAACCAGCTGATAATCCATATTGGTTTAGCTTTCCCTACATTCAAAACACGCATTTGATGACAATCGGTATCAATCAAATTCCCCATCTGGTTTATAAAGTTTTATAATACACCTGTGTAAGACTATACAAGGCAAAGTTAGTGGGAAGGAGTGAAGGACCTCCAACGAAGGCAATCATTTTACCAAAAATTGAACCAGAATAAAGTCTCCATCCCATACCCAAACTTAAAATCAATATACTCCAGAAAAAACCAATCCCTACTGATACAATCAACCTCCACAAACTCATCCCAATTGCGATTCGTGGCACTTTTATGAGCCAAGTACACAGCTCCACCAAACGTATTTATCGTTCACCCTCTCGAACCACAAGCAATCATCTGCCACCTGCATGCCCAACGCCACTTCCAATGAAGAGTCACATTCCACTTCCTGAAATCATAACCCCAAACTCCATCTTCCACATTTCTTTTACTTATAATTGTTGTACTATATTTTTGCAGTATGATACAGATCTTTCCACAGCTCTCGAATATCAATTATAGTTCATTATTTTTTTGAGAATGTAAAAAGTATTTTATCAAAGGAGGAAACAGTACGACAACACCCAAAAATCACGTCAGATTCACTGTAATTAAGTTCTGTCGCATCACAAACACAAGATCGTGCAACCTCCCCTCCGTCATAAATATGGATGAAGAAAACACACATTTCAAATATGATCGCTTCTATGGTTTTAGGCATCCCATTAAAGTGCCTATTCATCCTCTCCTTCCACAATACCCACTCATCACATAAGACATAAAATCCGAAAGAAAATTCCCAATCTTCCTTCAAAATGGCTTACACCAGCATGCATTTTAAAATATAATAAAAGCCCAGTCATTTACCCAAAATACACCAAAGAGATTAAGGTATTATTCACACTAGTGTTGACAATAAAATATCATAAACATAAACAAGACAAAGTGCACTATAAACAATTTGCATGACCATCTAGTAGAAGAAAATGTGAACAAATGGAAGACAAAGGCCTATAAATTTTACCTTCACCGTGTATTTTTTGTCCACTAGCAGATTTGGAGATTTCAAATCTCGATGAACAATGGGAGGATTGCGTCGATGAAGATAGTTCATTCCCTTTGCCTGTACAAGCAATGGCAAGCTTATATACAAGTAAGCCAAAACATGCAGGCCATATTCCAAACGAAAGTACAGTATATCATGTAATTTCAGCTAAAATGCCCAAACTGTACAGATTTGACATATTTTTCGTACTAGCATAACTGAGAGAGTAAATACTTATGAAAGAAATGTGACTTGAATAACAGAAATGTGTTAATAATTAATTATAACTTAAGACACCAAACCATATTTAGAAAATTGCCAAAAACAAAACACCCGAAATGCCAAATAAAATGATTCTGGCCCTTGAAACACCATTTTATTGGCCAATGAAACTTGTAGATAATAGAATAAAGTAATATGATCAAAAAGTGAGATACTATTGCCTTTGGCATTTTGGGTTGGTTTTGACAATTTTTGAAAAACCTGCTTCTTTTCTACAAAGTTCAGTTTAATTCGTTATTGCCAACACAAATATATAAAAGATTATGAGATATAGTAATTCAATGGCATACCACGTCATAAGCCATACTTAATCGACGCCGCTCATCTAATATTTCTCTTGCACCAGATTTATGTAAAAGCCTATACAAGCTGCCTCTGCAATTGGAAAACAACACTTTTAGCAAGATTTCCCTTTTGATTCACTGGCAAAAGGGATGAATTGATCAAAACAAAACTAAATTTCAAAAAAACAATTCACAGAAAGTCACCTTGATAAATATTCTGTGACAATTGACAAGTTTGGAGGCTGAGTTACAGCACCCATGAATAGCACAATGTTAGGATGACGAAGACGTTTCATTAATGCGACCTGAAATGAAGAGATATAAAAAATAAAACATGTAGCGTGAAGATTATTTCAATTTTAAGCAACAAACAGCGTGACTGCTAAGAGTGGAAATAAACACTTTGGACATACCTCCCTCAAAAACTCATTAAGACGTACGACATGAAAGTCCTGTTCCATAAGAATCTTTACTGCTACGTCCTGAAAATTCCAGTCATTGTATTATTCATAAAGCTCCGATAAAAGCAAAAGAAGTAGCGGAATTTAAAAAAAAAAAAAAAAACTAACTAAATTACTCACCGAACCATGCCAATCAGCACGATGGACAGTTCCGAAAGATCCTAATAAAATAACCCCATCAGTATCATTCAAATAATTTATGCTTCAAGCGTTTCTATCATTATCGAACTACATAGATTAATCACAGGACGTAAATGGTTAACCTCGCAAAACAATAATGATTAATGATAAATGCAGTTTGTAGTGTTCTTCAAATGCATGAAACAACATACCTGCTCCGATTTTTTCCTTTAAAAGGAGTTCACTCCACGGAATGTCCAAATCCTCTACATCAAGAGAAAGATCAGTATTTGATTTACTTGACACTACTTGACCTCCTTCGTAGAACCGCATATCTCTGCCCATGTCAATTCTTGCATTAGACAGGGCTAATATTGGTTGAACACTTCTATGCCCATTTAGTGGGATGTGTTTTAGTGGGCCGTGGTCCTTGGTCAATTGAGGAGGGCTTATGATATTCTGAGAAGGATTGCATGAAGTTAGAAGGTGGGTATCATTCACGGGGTCATTCGATTGAGCAACTCTTTGAGGAAAAGGTAATAGGAGGTCGTTTGGTGGAGCAAGCATTGGTTTGTTCGCGCCTACAAACTTTCTGTCAAATTGCTTAAAGACTGAATGATCTGTCGCATCTTTTACATCAACATCCACACCTGTCACGGGCGTGATTACAACAAAGGAACTTTAGTGAAATCATGATACCGAGTCAGTATCGCATACTAAACGAACCAGTAATCAAGAAAAAACATATCAAGAAACGGAATTAACTATATGAAATGTAAACGAAATTAACACTAACTAAACTTTGATAATAACAGTGGTGTTCAATAACCTTGACCAAAACAAATAATTATTACTTAACATTTATAGCGGTGCATCGAATTGCTGGTTGTGAGTGCCAGGATCCTAAATTTTGTGTTTTCGTGGGTCGTCCGAGATACTTTCGATGACCTATGTTGTGTTGAAGGGATATCTATATGATCCAATCGATTGCGTAAGGCATGCGGTAGCAATAGAACCGGAAAAGGTATACAAAAATGTATCAGCGCCAAAGGAAATTTTTTGCAGAAGCTCGAATTAGTTGCTGCCAACATCTACAAAAAGGGCATAACGGTATTTTTCATGGGCAGAGGTCTCCTTGGATGAGCTTAGAGTGTGGATATTAAGGTAACCTTGTTTCAGGGGACGCAAGCTTCAAACATCCTTCATGAATGAGGTTTGAGATCTATTAAAGACCACTAATAACAGCTTAACAATTTTCATGCGACAGATGAAACTTTTGTTATCCTCAACATAGATTCCTGGTGTTTTGCAGGTTCAGGGGCGGCCTCAGTCATGCAAGGAATATCCAGCTTGATCATTTTGGATAACAAGCGTTTTACTTTTATGGCTGTTGGGTCTTGTTTGAGATGTACGCCTATGGTAGGACAACTGCTCTGTTACTTATTGGAACTTTCCTTGTCTCTTGAATTTCTTTTGCGTCATCCTTTCACACACTAGCAAATTCCATCATGAAAACAAAAATGTAAAGAACGTAATGTTTGACACATAGATTTGGTTTTTCGACTATGCAGGGTGATCTGAGAAGTTCCTTCTCCAAACCTTCCTAGGGATAGGAAGGAAGGGACCTCCCGTCCAAGGTTTCATTTATCTTTTGAAAAGTGACTTAGGAGTCCGACTTTGAATCGTGTCGAGATACTGGAAATAAAATGTCTGCCAACAAAGAGATGCATCATTCAGACAAATAAGATCACATTTAACAATATGGTCTTATATTACAGCTGAAAACCATTAAGACGGTACAGTTTGCATGAAAGAACAAGATAATTACCTGTGGAAGTATCAGAAAATACGAGATTAAGTGATTCACAGTCCAAAAAATATTGCTTAGCCAATAACCGGAAACTGTCAGCTGTTTCAACTGCTTTAAATTTAGGAAGACGCAGAGGTGACGAAATCAATATGGAAGAAGGGCCATTGAGTAAGGAATCGGGCTCACATAAGCTTCCCGGCTTCCCAATCAAATCAACTAAATATTCCCTGCCATGATATGCGTTCAATTAGTAACTGGTAATAAAGTTATCTAGGGAAAATGCACTTATTTTCAGGCCCATTATCACAAGAAGGTAATTGCTAAATTCGTATGTGATTTGTAGAAAAGTATGGCGTTATGTAACATTCTCACTATTAATTAAATTAGGATTAAATGAACAAAAAAATAATTTAAATTAGACATGCTTGTCACTTTGGTGCTTGACGAAACTAGTTTGTTCTGCTTGTTATTTATTGGGTAAGTGATAAGAAAAAAAATAACGGTGCAAATCAGTTCACATAATTTTCTACAAAAGTAAGGATTTCTTACGGAGTTTATCGAGTGTCTATCATCAACACGTGGAAGGAAGTCAGGAAGGGCATTGGGCTTCTAACTAGAACTGGAAAGAAGATCAATATAGTAAAACCCTTATAAATTAATAACCTCTAGAGTCTAGACCAAAGGAAACCTATTAATTAAGAGAAGTTTTAATTTATCGAATTTATCAAAATATTACTTATTTTTTCAAAATATTTTTCTTATTTAATGAACTAAGAAATGATCGAGAAATGAAGATGAAGGTGATAGTTCTGTTTTGGAGTCCATTTCGCGTAAAGAAGCTCTCAAAGCGAGAACACCACACCAAAACTTCTTAGCGCGTTACGAAAAATCAGAGATGAGATCCAACTCGACTTCAATTTCAAGAAAAAACAAGCAACACTTGACTCATATTTTAAGGCATCCTCATCCATGTGATATGTAATTAATATTACAAATTATTAATTTATGTGGTAAGTGGGACATATAGGAACCTTTAAGGAGTTGTTTATTATGAATTATCTTATAAATTTAGCGAATTTATTAATTTAGTCCATTGGCCCAAGTCGGGACCGGCAATGTAATCTTAAGCAAGGCATAATTGCAAACTTCTAACACATATAGGAATTTGTGACTAGAGTTTCCATCTTTGTAACGAATCTTTCTATGGAGGAATTCAAGATTGCGTATGTTCACAAAAGTTGCATGGGCATGTCTTCTTTCATTGTGATGGCGGTATTTTAAGCTTAAAAGTCAATCAACTATAACATTATATTTTACTAGCAAATTATCTGGATTCATTTCTCCGTTCATAAAAAAAAAATCTAAGCTTTTTGCGACAATGGCATGAACAACGTAAGGTGAAAAAAACATCAAAATAAAGTTCTAATTTGATGATATCAAGAATTGAACCTTAAGACTTTTGTATTAAGAGCTCCACACTTTACCGATTGACCTAACTTTCTTTGATGTCATTGGGACAAAGAAAAATGCACATACTATTTTTAATTGTGGGTCTCACGCACTACACCACATGGAGCACTCCAATGAGAAGATAAAAAAAATTAGATTAGGTGCTTGGATCCTATGTGGTTAGTGCAAATTGGACCTCCACCCTCCCAATTAGGATTAGAAAGGCTTAAACATCTTGTTGCAACATGGACTAGTACATCTTGCATCTCGGAGTTAGTTCTCCCCCTAGGTGAGAACCCTATACTTCTTGGCTTAGATAGTATCGTGTTTTCCATCTCAAAAATCCTCTTTGAACTGTTCTATAGATTTTTACCTTCTTAAAAGAATGAAACTATAAAAATAAACTATTGGGTGTTGAGGTGTTTGTAGGATCGATTTACAAAACAAATGAACATATTTTAATGTTTTGACCTCATAACCTACCGTTAGAGGGTCTCTTGGTTTCATAAAATTAAAAGGTTATTACGGATGCCGATTATAATTGAAAAAAAGTAACAATTATTGTCAAATATAAAACCTTGATCTAATTGTTGGTTAACAGAACATAAAATGAACAAAAAATATCTTATCTATAATGGTATTCAACAGTCACCAAAACACACCTGTCAACACCAAAACGCACAAGACACGAAGAAGCGTCATCTCTCCTGCAGTACTTGCAGCCCCTGGCAATTCGGCATGGCAAATCAATCGTGTCCGCTAGAATCTGTAGAAGTCACAGTTCAACATTGTTAAATCAACTGTGTTCTGCTAATATATATGAAGTTCAGTTAAATCGTAGCAGACCCTTCATAAAAAGGAGCTAAATGATACAGGGATTTTCAGACAACATTTAGCGCATCAATGGAAAAAATCACCTCAATAACATAAATGGACAATGTTTTGTAGCCATAAGCGGAAAACATAATGGAGAATAATATAGTGAAACGGTGAATAATATAGTGGACAATGTTTTCATTACCACATGTTGTAATCTAATAGGTATTCTGGGTTATTCAATATAATCCAATAACGTGACATCGCAAAAAAGAAGCACGTAAAGGAATCTTCTGGCCAACTCGACCGAAAGGATTTAACACCAGGGAATATCTAGGGCACTTTTTGGAGTTCAAACACTGAATGATAGAAGAACATATACTCGGGGTCCCAAAAGGAGTAGCAGATTTTGAGATTTGGGGTCATGCAATATTCAAGAAACCCATGGTCACGACTCATGAAGCATTGTCAAGCACTTTCCAGGCAAAAGAAGTTAAGCACACTGGAAATATGTGAACATGCCCTTTAAAAGAAGGGGAAAAAGATACATGAAGAAAAATTATTCTGTAAAAATCATATGTATTATTTCAGAAGTTACCAACGTAAATTACAAACAACAAGTTTTTAAAATAGCCACTTCAGCAAGTAAAGTAGCAGACAACGTTTCTTCTGAATTCAAATAGTTAGGATATCAAGAATAGCTCATATAGAAAAGTTTATGACGTTTACCTTAAAAAGCAAAGCGCGATGTCTGCACAGACCAACAGATAAATTTCCAATTGGAAGTACAATAGAGTCTAAGCGATCCTTTAGAACCTCACTGCAGTCCTTCCAGCGAGAAACTAAATCATCTTCACCAGTAGAAGCTGCACCCCTTGTGATAGTAATGAAACTTTTATTACCATGAACATAATTGGAATAAAAAAAATAGATTCAGTTAAAAAGCCATCAAAAAAACTCACCCCATATGATTGCATACAAGCTTTGCTAGCTGATCAACCACTTCTTTAGTAGAAATGCAGTTACCAGAAAGACTCATCGCTCTATTTTGTAGCTCCCCCAATCCTGGATCACTGTGTTTATCGATCATAACCGCTTCAATTGGTGAATCGTTCCTAGGATGAATGGCCCTAAGTGATTCAATTGATGGGATCCGGCCGTTATCTTGAAGATCAGTACATATAGTCCATACATATGGATCCATCCCGTGGATCAGGTAAAACCCATCTGGAACCTTATCTGAGTAAGATAAACAACCATTTACCTGATCCAAACGAAAGTGAAAGTACGGAAGAAAATTAGAACTATATATGTCATGAGAGGGATGGCAAACAAAACGTTGAAGACATTATCGATTTTATTGCTTCAGATATGAACATGCTGAAGTATTGATGCCGTAAATAAAAAGATTGTATAGCTGAGAAAGTCTAACTGATCCTTGAAAATCATATGGGCACTACTAAGCTTATTCTACATTTTGCCAGAACCTCCTCAGTAATTCTACTGGGGGGAGTGGGGGATTATTTTGAGTTTTCAAATTAAGATACAAGGCAAAGCCACTCATTTTGAACTAGATAAGAAGTTTTGACGTCCCGAATTCACAAACTCCTTGTTCGGATATAAATGACAAATTGGGTTGATCTCATTTGAAGTTGGCAAATTCGATAAAACTAGGACATATACGAAACTACAAATGAGACATTGGGACGATAGAATGGCAGTTGAGCGTACAACAGTTTAATTATCTCGTATTCCATTGCCAATTCAATGAATATCCGTACAATAATTGGTACTATCCTAATGAGAACATCACTAACAATTAGGCAAAGCTCTACTCATTTTGAGCTTTCAATTTAAGATCCAAGGCAAAGCCACTCATTTGGAACTAGATAAGAAGTTCTGACGTCCAGAATTCACAAACTCCGTGTTCATTTATAGCAGATAAATTCTGTTAACTTGCTAAAACTAGCCAACTCGATGATCACCCATAGATTAGTTGGTACTGTCAACTTCACTAACTAACCCAAATTCAGTAACACTTTATAATTTCCTAAACAAACCAGGTATAACTAGACTGATTAATAGTAAAAAAAAAAAAGGGGCAAAACATGAAACTCGTACCCAAAATCTATGAGACAATACTTCAGGCGCAGCATTCGAGCCCCTAATCGCCGACTCATCCGCAACCGGATCCAAAAAGTTTGGATCATCGGCACAAGTAGCTTCACTAGAAAGCCGAAGCGCCAACGCTAACTGCAACTGATAACTCTCCTCAGTCTGCTGCGCCCAACTCTTCGAAAACGAAGACGACCCCCCAACCGCCTCTTTCCCTTTCAACATCAGTTCTCCCCCACCAACACCATCATTCAAATAACTAAAAATCTCCGGATCATTCGTTGTCGCGGCCATCGATAACGTGTGAACATAGTAATCACCCGATAACGAGCTCTCCCCAAAACTTGAATCACTCGATTGCCGTTGTAATCCCATCGGCGCATACAAGTTCCGTTGGAACCGATGCTCGGTAACGTTTCCATCCCAATTCGCTGCTTTGTTCTTCTCCGCCGAGAGCGATTCGACGAATCTCGATTGTTGTGGTTGATGATGATCTTCGGGGAATTGATTTAAGAGAGAGTAGTTCGATCGCCTTCCGGGCATTTCCATTAGAGAGAGAGAGAGAGAGAGAGAGATCAAAGGATCTGTGAAGATGAAACCCTAGAAATTGGAGGTGAAACTGCCATTGTTACAGGTGAAGGAGGAGGTGTTGAAGTAAGTTTGTTTATTGGTGAACCAAAAGTGCAAAATTATTTTGCGAAATTTGGGGATTTTGATTACGTTGTCGAATATCAGCATTTCTTTCGTCTGAAATATTTACGACGGTTTTTGAAATAAGTTAGGGACTGTGTTTCTAGAGCTGCACTTGACAAGTCTTGTCTACACCAACACACCTCGGACTCGAATATGTTAGGGTTCTGATTAGAAAGCTTGCAATTAAGAATATGCTTTTAGTAGCCACTAATCTCAAAGCAAACAGTATGTTGTTTTACTACTTGGCAGGATTTATCTTGGGTACAAAATATGGTTTGAAGGAGTTTTCACTTGCAAAAATAATTAATCGGGCAAATGGAGATAATTTTAAAACTCGGATCACACCTTTTCTAGTCTCCAGGAAAACAAAAAAGCTAAATTAGTAAAAAAAATTGTTGAATTAATCGAGCAAATAGCGATAAATGAAAGAACTATTGAATTAATCGGGCAAATGGTGATAAATTAAGAACCCAAATCACACCTGAGTATCAAGAAGAAGAGAAGAAAAAAATAAAAATGATTTTGTATTCGCAGCTAAACTTGACTATTACGGGACTCCCATTTCGCCCACGGAGTTGTTGTGAACAAACGTTGCTTCATTTATTTATTTTACTTTGAATGAATCAAAAGGTGATTGATTAAGACAGGAAATAACTTGGAAGTTTTGTATTTTAGGACTTAGGAGAGGTGACTACCCAGACAAGCAGCCTTAAATTTCAAAAGTGTAGTTGATGGGGATGAGCATGGGACCACATGAGACTGTTGAAAAAGGGTTCAGTTCGTTGAACCTCAACTTGGGCGTCATTGCACTGCTAATATAGGACAATGACACCCTCACAAAGTATGGTATTTCAATTTTCATGCCCCACTACCACAAATAACAATTTTAAGCACTTGAAATTGTTAACCATAAGATTCACATTTTAGCTAATCTTGTAGTCAGCAATTGCTAAATTGACAGAAATCTTTCTAATTACAAACACTTCCGGTATAACAAGCAGAGCAGGAATCAGTTATTATGGTTACACGGGTGACTGAGATTGCTCCTTAATTTTTTGTGGCAATAATCCCGAATATAGGTCATGAATTTACGTTCACACAAAATTGTTTGCAAGCAGGAAATAAATAACAAGTAATTACCAAACTGTTTTAGTTAGGAAATAGAATATACAACATGTTACACAATACCATCAGGGGCGAAGCGAAGCTCTTTCACAACTTACGTGTGTTTTATCAAATGTGACCAACCGTCCCGGTTGATTAAGAGAAACCAAAAGAAAACAGTTCACATGGCCATTTTTCGAGTTAACAGCACCACAAAATGGAGGCATGCCTCGTTGAAACCAAAACAGTTCATATAAAGAATACCATAACATTTTAGAGCCTTCCAGCAAACATCATCACATCTACATTCTTCATTTAAAAGTTAAAACAGACATGCCTCACCGACCACAATCAACAGTTTCATCATTTCCCAGTTTTTTAGCACCTAGTCTTACATTCCACGTTAAACCATTCATGATAGTTTAAGATGCAAAATAAAAAAGGCAGTAATCCAATTCGAGAGAGAAAATGCGCAAACATATTACGTTCTATAAGCAATATCATGAGGTCGAAGAATATTTAATACAGACGGAATCATGTCCTTCTCCGAACCCCAGCAAATAACTTCATAACAATGTATCAGTACATAAATCAATGCAGCCTGACAGCAGCGAAAAATCCTTATTCCAATAATAAAACAACAACATTCTGGTCAAAAAAATAGCAAAATTATCTAAGAATGGTTTCACTGACTATTTCAAATAAATAAAAAAATTATGGAAAAGAAACACGACCAACGACCGGAGTTCGTGATAGTACTTCTTATCTTATCACAAACCAACTATAGGTCGAATCACTCTTGCTAATCTTTTGCATCCGCATTTCAGAATGTGCATGTCTCACGGAATGCAAACTACTTTATATTTACTGATCTAAGTCGATAAATCAATAAATGAATAGTTTACTACAAATTAGAAATTTTGTTTATTGGGTTGAAGGAGTACCCATACTAGATTCTGCAAACTTTCTTATATACAGCATCACCATTTGCTAAAACAGCTCATCTACGTGCAGAAAAGGGAAGGAACAACGCGAAATTACTTATGTTATAGATAGCAAAAAAACGGTGGATGATGAGAAGTAAACACTTCTTTTTCAGTAATGGTCTTTGAAATAATGCAGGAAAACAACGACAAAGTACACGCATTTGGGTATATATTAGAGTTATTAGAGTAGGGGCATCCCAAAAGTGAGATATCTGAAAAGACACTACCATTATTAGGTACTCTTAAATACTGAAATCCCAACCAACAAAAACTATCATAAGTTGAGCTAAATTCAATGACATACAAAGCTCAAAACACTCATGAGTGGTAATGGTACATTAGAGCTATGGTGCACCCAGTACAGCCTGATATAGCTTCAATAACTAGGAAGATTTTAATATACAGAGTTATCTACGGTAATCTTGTGACTGAGAAGCCAGAAAATGTCATGAGAGAAAAAATTAAGAGGAAATGATTACTGAAGAATTGATGGGAAATTTTAGGACGCGGTCCAGCTGATGGTGTTGCCGCGAGTGAGATGAATAAAGCTCACAGGATGGCAAACACGTGAAGCTTATTGTTTCAAGTGTATTTCTCAAGTGTCAACCAAGAGACTAGAACACAGATCTGTAGCAAGCTTAACTTTTCTGGAGAAGAGCTCCCCTTCAGGTACTTAGGGGTTCCACTTGTGTCTACTAGACTTAGACACGGACTGCCACATGCTCATTGAGTTCATTCTGTCCAGACTTAAAACATTGGCAGCAGATATTTCTCTCAGCTGCTGGAAGACCGTAATTGGTGTTATCAGTGTTACAAAGCTTCTCCATGCATTGGATGTGTGTCAACATCCTGCCCCAATACACCAAAGATATTATCAGCAAAATCTACTCTAAATTTCTATGGCATGGAAGCATGGTTGAGAAAAAAGTGGCTCCCATTGCATGTGAGGATCTTTGTTACCCCAGAAGTGAAAGAGAATTGAGCGGGTATAATGAAAATGAAACATACTTGGAAGCTAGCCTCGAAACAAACCTCTACTTGGGTTGAATGAGTGAACTACAATCTCTTGAAAGGTATAAATTTTTGGTCTATCAAGATCCCAAAAAATTGCTCATGGGCTTGGAGAAGCATCTTAAGTACCAGAGAAGAAGCAAGATCGTTACCTCTCCACATCGCTGGAGATGGCAGAAACACTCAGCTATGGAGAGATCCTTGGATCCCTAATGGTATTTTGCTTGATGAATTTCCCACTCACCTCAGATATGACTCATGAGTTAGTATTAGCACACCTATATTCAATCTCATCAGAAAATGGAACTGGGCAATCCCACCTCATATTAGAGTGTCTCTTGGTAATAGCATATACAGCAGAATTAATACTATAGTGTCTAAGCGCCAAAGTGCCTAGGAGATTGTTTGGATTGCTTCTACAGATGGGGATTACAACACAGCTGACATTTGTGAAAACATGAGAACTAAGAAACCCAAGCTTGAGTGGACTGATATGGTCTGGAAGAGTCATGCTTCCCCCAGAGCCAGATGCAAGTTAACTACACGGAGGGCCATAAAAGGAGCTTTGTTGAACAGGGACAGATTGGTCCAAATGAAGGTGATTAACAATGCAAACTCGGGCATTTGTGGTGCTCTTGGTGAAAGCAATGGACACTTGCTTATGGGCTGTGTGCTAGGCAATAATGTTTGGTACACAATCATCAAAAAAATCATTTCTCCAGCACAGTGGGGAGCATCTGTGATGAAATTAGATGAATCAAGTCTTTGGGACAGAAGGAAGTTCTCTCTCAAATATTCAGAACTGTTCTCTTCACTAGGTGTACCATTACCACCTATGGCTATAAAGAAATGATGGTTGTCATCCCATTTGCATCATAGCCAAATGACTTATTGATTCATAGTACCAAGATCCTTCAATTGAATCAATTCCATATAAAAAAAGATATCTGGAAGTTTAGTTGTATCCTCCTCCATTTCATATGACTTATTTGTTATCTCAAGTTTTAGATCACAAGCATTATAGAGAGATGGATATACCAAAGCAAGGTGCCTGACTACACAATGCATCGTGCCAGAAACTAATCATCTCCCCGTTCCCCGTGTTGAAAATCGACCTCCATCGCCCAACGATGATTGTAATGCTAGGCGCATTGGGAACCACGCATGCTCCTGTATCCCAAACTTAGATTTTTCACCTCAGCCCACAACCTATATTTATCGAGACAAATTCCCCATAATCATTTTTCAAGCAACTCCATTCTTATCTCCTAAAAGAACTATAATCTCGATCCACCTACTTCTTTTCCTAAGAAAATGCCCTCCTATTTCAGGACATGAAACTCGCAAGCTCCCTCGAACCTTCCCAAAGAAAATGCACGTGCAAAGCATTGATAACACATTCACATTGATATATTGGTTTCCCGCGTTTACATAAACCATTTTGGCAAATGATTTGCTTAACCTTTTGTAGCTTTTGTCTTTTCGACCATTTGGAATCTTTAGTTCCAAGCAGAAAATTAAGAAGAAATATTATATCTGCTTTCCATGCACATTAAGCCAGACATAGAAGACGAGGACTGACCTACATACACTTTGTAGGGTATGTTAATAAATGGAATGGTTCATGGCCTTGGGATCCAATTTACCAATATTGCTATAATATGTCTGTTGTACTCTTAGAAGAGTGAGTGGTATGAAGTTTTTTTTAATGAATAGTTGCAGACTAAGAGCTCCTAAAGTTTCAGGGTTAAAAAGAGCATAAGGAAAATAGTAGTAGCCATGATTTTATGTATGTTGAGAGGTAAAAGAAACCTCAGAAAGGGAAAGAAAAATAAAAATGTAACATATAAAAACAGAGAGGCAATTCTACTACATAGTATAAAATTCCTATTCAGAATCGACATATGAAAAGACCAACTTTTGTTCAAAAACCGTACTGTATTAGTGCACATTTTCATCTGTGGAAGTAACTATTTATCGTAAGCATCAATAAGTGGAAACTGATATCAAGATGGCTAACAATTACCTCATATTCAGCTCAAATGCAACGAAGAAATCACTTATGAGATCAGGTTCAAGATGATTTTCCTTCCAAAAAATTGAAGAAAAACACACTGTAAGCCCACACACGAGAAAGTTCGAAATATTCATTTGCAGAAATTGCATGTACAAATGACCAATATAGAAAGGCTGACATCTGATATTCTTTCCTATAATGATGGACTTCACTTCAGCTCTGCTACTCATCCCCATATTTGCACCAATGCCTTAAAATCTGCACTACTTTAATGTTTGAACCAGGCTGTCACCAAAATTGCAGCTTTACAAAATAACTTCAAATTTAAATTTTCTTTATATCATCCATGCACTGTTTGGGTATGATCAGCTTCAACTTCTTGAGAATAGAATTCTCAATGTCATTTGCAACAACGTCGATAGGTGAAACCGTTGCAATGAGTACGTAATTCTCACCATTCTCCACATTTATTTCGTACAATTCTGTGAAAACCTCCCGAAATTCACTGATTATGCGGTAATAAAAATCAGTGTTTGGAGGAATGACATTTATCACAAGCATACCACGCTCATGCAAAGCCAATTTAGCAGCTACGAGCACAGGTTTCCGAACGAATTCCAGTGGTGGGGCGCCTATACCATTTTTAGCATCACTTGAGTCCAAATCAACCATAATAACGTCAGCACGAGCAAAAAGTCCATCAAAAACATCCACGTTGTTATCATTCACAACGTCCCCACTACCTGCAAAACCCATATCTATAGTCAAAAATTAGGGATAATTGTTTAATCCAGCAATATCCAACTTAGATAATTTTTGTTAAACTCGCTTGTGTTGAGGAAAAGTGAGCAAAAAAATGTGTGCCACGGTATAATGCATCTATTATGTCGTTTAATCCAATCAATTCGATACTAACTGATACATTACTCAGAAAATATTGGATAGAATCAAATGATTATTCCAATACCTTTTCCTGAACTTTTTTCTAAAACTTCAATTCCATCTCCAACGTAAACCCGAAGTAAATCACTTTCTACCAACCCGAAATACTGCTTAGCAACCCTCAAAACTGTTTCATCACTCTCCACTCCAACAACTTGAAACCCCAATTGTGTCTGCAAAAACGTAAGCAATGCCCCACCTCCAACCCCAACACAGAGAACCCGCGGCACTGACCCCTTACAAACACATTCCTCAAGATACGGTGCAATCAACGAGAAACCCGCTACCATTGGTGACAAATAAGGATGAACTAAACATCCCATATCGACCCGAAACGCCATTTCATTCATCCCAGCATTAAAAAAACTTTTCCCCGTAACCGGAACAATCCGTATTTCAGTTTGAACCAAGTTCGGCATTCGTTTGAATCGCAACCTCCTCCGAAACTCTCGTACCCCTTTATCATCACTCTCAATCTCAATGTTTTCCACCAACATTTCACCTACATTACTACTATCACATACCTCAACTACTACGCTACTAATCACATTATCTTCATACGATACAAATGGTATTTCAGGAAGAACATTATCAACTACACATGATTTCGGCGATAACACGATTAAGAGAGGGGTTAAGCTTACCTCCAACGACGTCTCGTAGGTTATATCGTCGTCTGCCAACAAGGGGCGATTATACATCACTGGGGTTCCATCATTATTGTTACTAAGTGGGAGATCCCCAACGAGGATTAACCGAGAAATTTCAGGTATGTTTACGAGGAGTTGAAGGTGCCCTGTTTCGGTGGAGAAGATCCAATCGTTCTCGCGATGTTTTGGAACTACCATTGCTGCGACTTGGGGTTTGGAGGGTTGTGATGGTGAGTCGAGAACAGCAACTCGGAGGAGATTGGGGGAGGTTGGGTTAGGGTTTGGGATGGTGAAGGTGATGAATTGCGATGGGGTTAGGGTTTCGAATGTTGATTTGTTGATCGCCATTAGAGGTCGATCACTGGTTCTCTCTCTCTCTCTCTCTCTCCTCTGTGAGGATCAAGAGGACTCGAATCAGAATGCTAAGGATTCGGGTTTGGTTTGTGTCCGGGTCTGGGTTTTGGGTCGGGTTATGATCGAGGGGGCGCGATTTGCGTGTTTTAGGGCATCTCCAACCGAAAATACGTGAACTATGCGTGTTTGGTTCGACATTTTTTATGCAAGCTTGGAGTTGATTTGCAAACATCGGCGGATGAAATGGGTCCAAAAGATGTCCGCCTTGGAGCCTACCTCGTAGTCTTTCGGATCCAAAGACTGAGCCATCTGTTGGAAGAGCTTTTGGGTCAAGTCTCCAAATTCAAAGTTTAAATCCATCGTTATTGGAGATGCTCTTAGTATGACTATTTGTAGCATATACATTTTGTGGTGCTTGGTGATCGAAATATGAGTTTCGCGTCAACTATTTTTCGTCCGACAGTGCATGAGTGGAAATATGTACGTCATATTTGGAGTTTATTAGACGAGCTCCAAGATCTATCGGATTTGGTATGGATTTTGGGTTGGGTCAATTGTTGGGGAGTTTTTAGGCCAAGTCTTCAAATTCGAAGCTTGAGCCCACCTCTATTGGAGGTGATCTTAACTCTTAGAGCATCTCCAATAGAAATAGCAATAGAAGTAGATGCGGGATTTCTATTGTGTGGAGATTCCCACATCTACACCGCCTTGAACTCTAACATCACAAAAGGAAAGTCTTAGAGTGAAGTTTTTAAGTGTCTGTCGTGAAAACGCACGCTATCATGACAGACGCGCGCATGTATGACCGACGCCTTTGAATTGGGTCAAAACCACTCATGAAAACTCTTTTCGCCTACAACAAAAATCTTTATTTCCTTCATTTCTTTTTAAAATGGATTTTCCCAATGATTTCATTCTATCAATATGTTTGTAATCAAGTTCATATGATTCAAGCAATTCATCCGACTCCGACTCGGAGCTAATGGAACAATTCACCACATTTCAAGCTTACCAAGAGGCCTTGATGTGTTTATATTCGTAAAATAGGAAGAAGGTACGTCGAAGGCTATGGAGGGTAGGAATGGGTGGATCGTGGACATCAGTTTTACAACAAATTGTTACGGAGATGTTACTTTACCAGCAATTCGAGATACAAAGCAAAAACATTCTGCCGACGTTACCGAATTAGGCGAGACTTTTCGAGAAGATTATTGAAGGCGTTCAAGGTCATGGTTCTTGTTTCAAATACAAACCAAATGCATCCAAAACACTAGGTTTAACGGGGCATCAAAAAATATTCGCTTGTTTTCGAATGTTTGCCCAGAGATGCGCAAGATGAAAATCCTCGTTGTTAAGAAAGCACGTCGTTAGAGTATATGGAAAGATTCTGCCAAGTAGTGATGAATATGTTAGAGGAACCGAGCACTTTCTAAATAGCCTACTAGAGGTAGCCTTTGAGTTCTTGAGCCACAGGGTGTACACGCGGAAATCAAACGCACGGAATGTAAAAAGGTTGCTCAGAGATAATAGTGTTAGAGGATTTTTTGGGATGTTGGGCAGTTTGGATTGCATGTAATGGGGGTGGGAGAATTGCCTGAAGGCTTATCAAAGCGCGTTCAATGGGAAGGATCGTAAACCCACAATCGTCCTTGAGGCGGTCGCCTCTTATAATTTGTGGATTTGGCATGCATTCTTTGGAATGCCCGAATCAAACAACGATATCAATGTTATTGAGCGCAGTAAGTTATTTAATGACCTTGTTATGTGCTGGAAAATAATGGGTTAGTATCACATGATAATGAACAAATAGTGGCCTTGATCTGAAACTGAATGTGGACAGTAGCAGGTTCTGAAATAAACTGGAATTGCAACTGCAACAAAAAGAGTGTGAAGCTCGAGGTGTGGATCACACACTCTTTAAGAACAATTTCTCGATCTGCCTAGAGGTACTGACAATGTAACGATCAATTGTTCCCTATGATACAACGAGCAAGAAAATTGTACAAGCGCAGCGATACTGATCACACTGTACTTTGGTCGTATCACCAATATCTCAGACGAAAGCAAGAACAATAGGGGAAAGTTGAAAAAACCATAGAGATAGATAAGCTGTGTTTTTGATGTGTTAAACAGTGGGGAGCTCATTCCCTTTTATAGGCAAATTCTATAACGGCTAGTAATAAATATGAGCAAAATGGTTTTTTTAAGTTATAAAATAAATATAACTGTTACGAAATAAATATGGGCAGAGTTACAAAAAATGTTTTGTTCGTTATAAAGTTAATTAAAATATAACCGTTATAGTTTTGTATTTACAATAATGTCATTGGACATTTTAGTAAAAATATTACAAGGCCTAGCGCAATCCCCAGGGGACTCCAGAGCCAGAAGAGTCAATTGCCCAAACCCAAACCCGAGCTCGAGCCCGTGCCCTTGCCCGAGGGATGTCCATGTATGAGATGGTCTAAAACCTCCTCCCACACACTCACCACTATACACTCCCTCTTATACTACCTGTATACCAATTACAAATGTGCATTGGGTTTTATCTATTTCCATATACGTTTATCTCACCAATGTGAGACTAAAGTAAAAAAGAGAATATGAGAAATTTGGTTAACCAAGAATAATTTTATAAAATAATTTGTAACCAAGATTATTAAAAATCCAACATTATGGGAAATACGCATTCGGTATGTTTTGAGGTCAACGGTCATATACCTATGACACTGGCTACTATCTCACTAATGACATCTATCATAAGTGGTCTATAATTGTCAAGACTATCTTAGCACCGTATGCGGAAAATGAAATGAATTATGTGAAGCATCAAGAATCGGTCAGGAAAGATGTGGAAAGGGTGTTCGGTGTTTTACAATCTCGATGGGCTATCGTGAAGCATATCGGTTTATTATGGAAGACAAACTCATTGACCAATATAATGTACATGCGCATATATTACATAATATAACTCTTGAAGATGAAAAATATGTTTTAAACCCTGATTATGAATATAATGGAACATCACCACCACCTCCGGTCGAGCGTAGTGTTATATCGGATGAAAACTTTACAAAATACCTAAATACAACATTGGCTTATTGAAATGAGCAAAAATATATAGATATTCAAAACGACCTCGTAGACATCTTTGGAGAGAGGTCGGCAATCAAATGAGGAAAAATTAGTTTTCTTGTTATGTAATTTTTTCTCCGTAGTTTCAAGCAAGTAATTTCAATTTCAATCATGTTAATGCAATTTCAATTTCAATAACATAATTGCATTAACTTAAATTACATTAGTACATAATTCAAACATAAAATATTTTTTTCCATTAATCTCCTAAACTCCCACCTAACTAATAATCTCATAAGCCCCCGTTATCAAAGTTACCCACTTGGCTAGCTAAAGGACTATCCAAATTACCCGAAGCGTTACAAACGCCACCACCGACGCTAGAGGAATAACTTTAACCATGAAATTGTGCTTCCATTTTTGCAAGAATCCCACTTTTTATTAACTCATAATATCGCGCATTTTTGGGGTCTATAATAGATGTGTCAATGGACATGACTTGCATTTCTTGCTTCCTTATCTCATTTTCCGCATGTTCTTTGTAAAGGCGTAAATTCTCCAAATTTGCCCGTGCAAGCTCATCTTTAGTCTCCCGGCAAAATTTCTCATATACTTTCTTCTCTTCCTTCTCTTTAATCTTCATTGTGTCCGATTCATTGAAATTCTCCGAGATTTTGGTAGTCACATTCACAACTTAATCGAATGAAGTATTTAGACTTCGCCTATTTTATCCAACTTTTGGCCTAGAGGACGATTACCATCTATTGATTGAGCATAAAGTGGTATTGCATCTCCATCTACACCTTCACCATCTTTACCTCTGAAGTTCATACCCAACGAAGACCTCGGGCTTGAATTTTTCCTAAATTTGTTGGCCTTGCTACTTGGTTCGCCTAATGTTTTTTTCTGCGAAATCCATCAACTTTGGATGTTTGGACAAGATTTTCCATGTATGAAAAAAACTAAATGGACGTCAATGTTTCTTTTTTGGTTCGAAAGTTGCCTTAAACAATCCATTTGTACGAGATTCCTACAATATGGTAAAACAAAAATTAAAACATAATGTATAAAACAATATTGTTAAACAAAATTCAAGAAATGAGACACCACGTCTTTCTCCCCAACGCCTTCTTATCTCTTAACCGTGCCAAGCACTTTAGTCTTCATTGATGATAAGTGAATTGTGGATTTGTTGATCATTCTCATGAGCGCTTTAAGCGAGAATATGGTTCGTGCGGGACCGGTTGATATCTTTATGAATTCTTTCAATATTTTATCCCAAAAAATATGTGTGTTTTTTTTAATTCTCGGTTTGAGTATTCACCGAGACATTCAACCACAATTTGCCAAGTATGATACCTTCAACATCCACCCAATTCTTCAATTCCGCCTCCACGATTTTTGGTATGTTGGTAGTTCGTTGAATTGATGGAACAAAAGTTCCAAATGAGTTTTGAGACTCCATAAGGTAAGAGAGTGTGCGGGTTGAGAGATGAGAAATTGAGAAATGAAACTTGTGAAGATGATAGATTATAAGCTTTGGGAGCTTGAGAGTTGAGAGAAGAAAGGATTGGGGTTTTAAAAAGTTAGAAAAATTAGTTGTTAGGCTATTGGAAGGAGAAAATGAGACTCAGTTCTGAGGCGTCTGTCGTGTAAGCACGCGGCTTTACTATGGGTACTCAAAGTAGTACCGCTTGAGTTTAGGCGTGTAGTTTTTTTGCTTGTGTGCATGTCGTATAGGCGCGCACTTGTACGATAAACACCTATGTCGAGTGGAGATTTTTTCCCAGAGTGTGGGATTTTTTTATTTTATTTTTCGAGTGGGAGTGAGAATTCTCATTTCTAATCTCCTATTGAAGGGGATTTAAGGGGTGAGTACGAGGATTTCCACTCCCACTCACCTCTATTGGAGATGTTCTTAGTAGGACCATTTGTAGCACTTATTGTGGTACTTGGTTCTTGAAATTCGAGCTCCGCATCATTTTTGTCTCCTCTGACAGTACATGAGTGAAGAGTTCCACGTCACATTTGGAGCATGTTAGACGAGTTCCAGGATCTGTCGAGTTTCGAATGGATTTTTCGATTTGGATATGATGAAGGCGATACTATTTACATGTTTTTAATAAGAGCATCTCCAACAATGCATATTTTGCTCATTTTTACTTAAAACCTGAGCTCCACATCGATATTCTCCTCCACCAACACTTGGGTCAAAGTCACACCACATTTGGAGCATGTTAGACAAACTTCAAGCTTCATTTGGTTTGGTTAGGGCTCAGAGCCAGGTCTGGATTTTGGGTCGGCTTAAGATGGAGTTGATGCGATATGCACATATCAGTAAGACCATCTTTAGTAGTGCATACTTCCAATGTTTGGTACTTGAATATGAGCTCCATGTCAATTTTTTACCTCCAACAATGCATGAATCGAGAGATCCACGTTGGATTTAGAGCTTGTCTAACGAGCTCACATTGCGAGCTTATAGCTAGCCTATAAGTTGGTATGTCTTGGTATCTTCATGCATATGGTAAAGAATGTATTGCAAAAAAAAATGATAAATAGGAAATAAGGTTATGTAAGTTAATTTCATAAACACGAGAAGAAGAAAAATATATTATATTCGTCGCTTACCATATTTTAAACAAGTTATTCACATTAATCAAAATTGCATCCATGACCTTAAAACTGATTTAACTCGATCGTGTGATTGTCATTTTTTAACCCAAAGCTTTGTTTGGTACCTATAGGTTTTTGACAAGTGGTATAGGTTGCCAAATTTGGCAAAGTAATTTGGCTTTAGCCATTTTGGCCTTTAATTGGCAAGTCAGATATAGCTCATATTTTACGTTTTGGCTCTCTATATATGACTTAAGTCAAAATGGCAAGTCGAATGCAAATGCTCTAATGACAACTAATCAGTTTGGGTTAAAAGAGGAAAATATGCATACTGGGAATATTACAGCGTCAAAACAACCAATTTATTTGTGTATAAGTCTGGATCCAGGCACGAGAAATTGTTTATATCGAGTCACTACAAATAGATAGAATGTGTTGTGATGGAATTGCAAAATCTAAGACAGTGAAGTTAAAAGAAAAAAAAAATAGCGTTTTGAGAATTTTTGCTCTACAACTACGTGTTACGGTTGCTCTTACTCTTTCTCGGCTAAATTTTCTCTAATGTTCAAGAACAATGATTTTGTGTTAATTTGAAGTGCAATTTTCTCTTGATTGCGCATAGGTCTCAAGCTACAGGTAAACAATCAAACTTAATTTCAATTTATATTTGTAATCAAATAAATTATGCATTTTTCCCAATTATCCAATGTGTACCGTGCATTTTACATGTCATTTAAGTACGAGTATTTTTCCACCCAATTTTGTCATTTATTTCGCATATTCTTATTTATCTATGGGATTGGTTGAGGCGAAGGAGTATATTTGAACTAATATGTGGTTATCACGACAAAGCGAGCCTTAATCCCAATTTTATAAACTAGGGTCACAATTTGTCTATGAATAGCCTACAACATTTTGCAATTAATTCAAGACAAAGAAAACGAAAATATAAAAACAATTGAAAAATAAACAATTACATCTATGTAGTATAAAACGTCATTGGTATTACGAGAAGATAAATTAACATAGTTATATCATGTAGTACGACTCATATATTTAATATCAACCATAACACAGTATACCCAAAATATCAATATTATTGATAGGTTTAGGTATTGTAATTTCATGCTAGTGTGAATCCTTATTGCAAAGTGTAGCATTTTGTTGCTTATTTGTCTTGTATAAATTTTAGACTACAAATTGGCAAATAGAAGATCATTGTCTCAATATCAAACTCAAAGCTAAGAAAGGCACACAAATAAATATTATAAAATCAACTTTCAAAAATGCACATAATAATTTGTGTATTTTATAATTACAATACTTAACCCATTCATTTTTAACATTTACAAAATATACTCTAAATATTTATTTAAGGTATTCGTCAACGTATCTAATAAAACCCGTATTTGATTTAACAGTTACACATGTTAAATTCAAATATTTGTTAATTAATATCAACTGTTCTAATTAATTTTACACAATATATGGGTGGTTTGTGTGTCGTATATATATTTTTTAAAATTAATATTTAAAATCCAACTACATGGTTGATAATCATGGTCACATCTTTGTGTAGTCATAGTCACACCTTTGTGTATTCCTAGCTAGATATATATATAGTAAGAACTAAATAATATAATATGAAAGAAAGTTAAGTTTGAAAACTAATCCATATACTCCAGTTTTCTAATAACTACTAAAGATATTATTTAGTATTTCGATTACCGTATTTTACATATTATCTCCATATTAATCAAAGTTCTATCTCACACCCTTAATGTGTTATAAGAATTTTGATTATCGCTTGACTTCCCCTCTAGTTCTTTATTTGTGTATCAATCATCTTCATTTTTTTGCAAGCTCATAGACCTTAAAATTTTATATATTGGCCGTGAGCAGGAGTTAGGCTATAAGTAATTAAATATTTACATTTTCACAATCAAATGTATTATGTTATCATGTTTAAGTTATTGAAATGTCTAACATATAATTACACGCCAAAACTAAGAGAAATGCATTTTCTACATATTTTTCTCATTTATCTTTCAAGCTTTAGTTTGAACATGAAATTAGTGAAATTACGACTCGAACTACTCAGCGATAAATTTATATTCAAATAAGTTATCAAAAAGCTTAATACGTCATTCTACGAAACCAAACTAATTTATCTTTATTCAAATATTTTTCTCACCCTTTTTTACAAAAAAATATATATTTCTTCCCCTTTCGCTTTATGAAAATCTTTTCCTATTACCGCAAACCATTTTTATCCGTCTTTTGATAATTCGGATGAATTTAAGTTATCAAAATGCTTAATACGTGATTCTACGAAACCAAACTAATTTATCTTTATTTAAATATCTTTCTCACCCTTTTTTACAAAAAAAATATATATTTCTTCCCCTTTCGCTTTCTCACTTTGTGTAAATCTTTTCCTATTACCGCAAACCATTTTTATTCCTCTTTTGATAATTCAGATGAATTTAAGTTATTAAATGGCTTAATACGTGATTCTACGAAACCAAACTAATTTATCTTTCTCACCCTTTTTTACAAAAAAAAATAAAAAAATCTTCCCCTTTCGCTTCCTCACTTTGTGTAAATCTTTTCCTATGACCGCATACCATTTTTATTTCTCTTTTGGTAATTTAGTTGAAATATAAATAAAATAAAATTATGTGCTCCATTCATTTGTGTGGTTGAAAGTTCTCCATGCATACATGAAAAAATGCAAATTCATATTAGAGTCAATTGTAAACTCTTAAATATCCATTTGTGAGTATTAATTAAAGATCAATATACGTAAAACTTAACTTCCTTTAGTGGCAAATGTCGTTTATGTGTTTATCGTATTTATATGTAGAGAACAATGGTTGCAAAGTTGTTTAGAATGACCCACATACTTGCATAAAATAAAGGCCTTCTTTATACATTTAAAAATGAATTAGTCAATATAAGTTGACAGTTAAAGACAACACACATATGCATTTCGTATATTGGGAGTCATGATCAAAATTTTCCAATTGTGCTTAGTTAAGCGTATGTATTCATTTATAAATTTAAATAATCCATAATTTGACCATGTATTTTAGAAACTAACACTTGTATCATGTTATACCCTAACATAAGACATGTAAGCTTACTACGCCCTCTCATACGAGACAAATGACACAATAATACGCCATTGCAGAAGGCACATAAGCTCAAACGCCCTCTCTTAGGGCAAACTTCACCAAAGCAAATTTTATACATAACAAAAAATATAATTGTCTACGTGGATGCTTTCATATATAACTTGAGTGAAATTGGTAACATAGTTGAAGATCCTTAAATTATAATTGTATATGTGATATCTATCGTTTTGGTTGTATGAGAGAGTGCTTTAGTTTAACAGACAATTAAGTTCCTCTCCACTCACATAATCACTGAAAAACTTTTCAATGAGCATATACAACAGTTAAGGTTACCTTTAACCGACTAAAATGACTTAACAATAACCAACCTTGATTTGTACTTAGCAGTTGAGGTGGTTGAAAACCCGCCCACCTATATTTTTTTACAAATTTAAACTAATCATAAAAAGCCACATGACATGAGAGAGGAGAGAGAAAATAATAATAACAATGCCGCGTAGTTCAGAACTACGCGACCCTTATTTAAAATAAAATAAAAATTCATTCATCACGACTTGTTGAAACTTGTAACGTGTCTTAATACGAGGCGTTTATTTTCTCTCGTAATTCATAACTGCTGCTACTGGGTGATCAGTTTGAGAAAAGAATGTGACTTGCTGTAATATTAGAAAAAGTCAAAAAAATGGACTCCTTAAAAACTACTTTATGTCAAAAGAAAAGTATGACGTGTAAACATAAAATGTTAAAAAAGTAGTTTAAATTTTTCAAACACTTTATAACTATTAATTTTAGTTAAAAAAAGGTTTTCCACGTAATAAAATTGTCCTAGGTGGCTACCCAATTTTTTTTATCTCTCTCCTCAAATGAGGAGAGAGAGTATTAAAACCTAAAATAACTACCCAATTGGGGAGGCTAAAAATATGTTTTTTAGTACTTTATCCTATTTATTTTAACTATAAAGAGCCTACACTAGATTCTCTTACTGAAGGTTTTTATTCGGGACCCCTTAATCATGAAGTTACTTCCAACTCATTCTTGCAGTTTGCCATAATTCCTAAAGTTCGGGTAATAGGTTTGAGTAGCCATTGGGTTCTTGGACCAGTGGTGGTTGTGACCCTCTTTACATATAAAGAAGTCGTGGGTTCAAAACACCATGGGCATGGGGTTGGAAACTCATGGTTATAGATTCTTATATAAAACAAGTATGCCAAAATAGGTTTGGGCTAGGGCGTATAAAAAGTGACTACCCTGTCAGCGATTATACAGTTTATTATGAGAAAAAACCTAAAAAATCATCTAGAAAAATAAGTCATGATACGAGAGTCTAGTTTTATATGTATACTTTTTTTCGTGGCTTCTACAAAATTGTACGATTTTTATATTTTCAAATGAGATAAATCTAAACTTAGATTGAGCTCTCAAACCTATAACCCGTTGGGACATAAAGTAGTTCAAGTTCGTATAAGTTGGCATAAATAGACTGCATCTTGTGAAGATGTTGAAGCATATACAACAATTGTTAGGATAGATACAGATCGAAACATATCCAAGATCGAGAACAACAAGTTCCAAGATCGAGAATCAACAATAGCACGATCGAATCGTCCCTATTCGATTTTTGTTTTCTCTTATGTAAGTCTACAGAGTATTAATGGCAAACACAATCTAAATAATTCTAAAACAAAGAATAGTAAAGATTACTTACATACACAAGATTTAACGTGGTTCGGAAAATTCGATGCCTACGTCCACGGGTAAAGAAATTTCACTAGAAGAAGAAAGTGACGATTACAACTGATCTCACAAACTCTCTATTCAACCTGTACGATCTCAAAACGATGATGATCAACAGGATTTTATCTTCTCTACAACTCTGCAAAAGCGATGCAAGAGTTTCCCAAAGTCTCTTTCTTTATTTTGTCTCTAAAAAAAAATTCACTTCTCTCACATATCAATTCCCTGGTAGGCTCTTCTATTTATAGAAAAGAGTCCTATAGGAGTTACAATTCAATTAGAAACACCTATTCCTCTTTCTGTGGCTAAGAAACCTCCAAGCCTTCAATGTTGCAACCTCTACCTAAAACCAAGGGAAACCCAACAATTTTCTTCGACGTAGACTTCAACCTCATGAAGAGGGAAGCCCAACAATCTACCCTTCACTCAAGATGAGTAGGGAAGTCCTCTGACCCAATCAAGTCGATGATTGGTGCACCTCCACCATACCGGCTTTGGCACAACAGTAATTGTGCTTACTTCTTGGCAAACACTTAGTCATCATATCCGATCCATTCTCGTCGGTATGAACTTTGTCAATGCTTAACAAATTTAAGTCAAGCACATCTCTTATCCAATGGTAGCGCACATCAATGTGCTTGCTACGTGAATGGAAACTGGCATTCTTACTCAGGTGTATGGCGCTCTGGCTATCACTGTACACAACGAACTTGTTTTGTGCAATACCGAGCTCCTTGAAGAACCATTTCATCCACAACATTTCTTTGCAACCTTCAGTGATCGCAATGTACTCGGCTTCAGTAGTCGAAAGGGCTACACACTTCTGTAGCTTAGCTTGCCATGCAACTGCTCCCCCCAAAAAGTAAACAGGTAGCCCGAAGTAGACTTCTTTATGTCAGTATCGTCTGCCATGTCTGAATCTGTGTAGCTGAACAGCTTCGGTTTATCACCACCATAACACAAACATAACTTGGACGTACCTCTCAAGTATCTCAAAATCTACTTGACGCCTTCCCAATGTTCCTTTCTTGGATTTGACAATAATCTGCTCACTATACCGACTGCAAAGGCTATATCCGGCCTTGTACACACCATAGCATACATAAGGCTCCCAACCGCTGGGGCATATGGAATCTGACCCATTTCGGCATTATCTTCTTTGGTCTTCGGACACATCTCTTTTGACAATTTCAATTGGCTCCTGAGTGGACAACTAACCGGCTTGGCTTGTCCATGTTAAACCTCTTCAACACTTTCTCCACATAGGTTTCTTGGGATAACCACAATTTACCGACCTTTCTATCTCGAACGATCTGCATGCCAAGGATCTGTTTTGCTCGACCTAAGTCTTTTATTTCGAACGCCTTGCTCAAGTCACCCTTAAGCTCGACAATCTTCTCGACATCTTGACCCACAATCAACATGTTATCAACATACAACAAGAGAATGATGAAACCACCATCGGCAAATCTGCGCACAAACACACAATGGTCCGACTTAGATTTCTTGTAGTTGTTCTGGCTCATGAAGTTCTCAAACTTCTTGTACCACTGTCGAGGTGCTTGTTTCAGCCCATTCAAACTCTTATTTAGCTTGCACACTCTGTCTTCCTTGCCTTTGACCTCAAACCCTTATGGCTTGTCCATGTAGATTCTTCATGTAGATCACCATGAAGAAATGTCATCTTAACATCCATCTGCTCAAGTTCTAAGTTCATGCTAGCAACTAGCCCTAGAACAATTCGAATGGGAGTCATCTTCACCACAGGTGAAAATATCTCGTCATAGTCAACTCCTTTCTGTTGACCAAAACCTTTCACAACTAGTCGAGCCTTGTATCTCGGCTGCGAGTTGCTATCTTTGATCTTGTATACCCACTTGTTCTTAAGAATCTTGATTCCCTTGGGCTTCTTAATAAGTTCGAAAGTCCTGTTCTTATGCAGCGAATCCATCTCTTCCTGTATAGCCTTCAGCCATTCTTTCTTCTGAGTATCTTTAAGAGCTTCTCTGAAGTGCTCGGGCTCACCGCCATCGAACAGTAACACATACTCGTTTACTGGATATTTGACTGAAGGTTGTCGAGCTCTTGTCGACCTTCTCAATTCGGCCACTTTATTATGAGGTAGCTCGACCTGCTGAGATGGCCCAACCTGTGATGACTCGACCTGCGATGACACATCGACCTGTGGTTTGGGATTACCTCGGTCTCCTGGTGCATCGACCTCATGAACTTCAGGTTCGTGATCAACTTCTTTGACCTCTTGGTTTTCGGGAATCTCGACCTTCTCTCGGCCTTCAGTGTAAAAATCCTATAAGTTGCCAACATAGGATTTCAACTTTTCTCCCTTATCGAAGTCTTCAATTGTCTGGTCTTTTAGAAACACAACATCTTGGCTTCTGACCATCTTGTTCGCAATAGGATCATACAGCTTATAACCCCATTTTTCATAAGCGTAGCCAACAAGGACACACTGTCTTGCCTTGTCATCCAACTTCGATCTCTCATCTTTGGGAATAGGCATAAAAACTCGACATCCAAAAAGTCTCAAATGTTCATAATCTACATCTCTGTTGCTCCAAACTTTCTCGGTAACTTCTCCATTCAGCGGTTGTAAAGGAGCACGATTTATAATGTGAACTGCTGTACTAAGTGCTTCACCCCAAAACTTTCTCGGTAATCGAGCTTGAGACAACATGCACCTCACACGCTCAAGTAAAGTCCGATTCATTCTCTCGGCTATACCATTGTGTTGAGGTGTCTTGGGTACTGTCTGCTCATGTCGAATACCATATTTTCTGCAATACTCGTTGAATGGCCCAATGTCCTCTCCCCCAATATCTGATGGTACACACTTTAAAGGCTTGCCGGTCTCTCGTTCCACCTTGTTATGAAAATCTTTGAAGCACTCAAGAACCTGATCCTTGGTCTTCAATAAGTAGACCCACACCTTTCACGAAGTATCGTCAATAGAGGTAACGAAGTAGGAAGAACCACCAATGGTTTTTCACTTTCATAGGCCCACACACATCTGTGTGTACAAGCTCGAGAATCTCCAACTTCCGTGCTGGAAGTGGTTTATGAAATGAAACCCTGGTTTGTTTTCCCATCAAACAATGAGTACACTTATGCAAGTGCATTCCCGTTAAGCTCGAGAAGGCTTGTTTCTTTCTCAGGACGTCTAGTCCCTTCTCGCTCATGTGAGCTAATCTTTGATGCCAAAGCTCGATCGGCATCCCCTTCTCGGCCACATTCAATTCGGCTCGATCAAGCCTAACTCGACTTTTGTAAAGTGAACAACACTTGATGCCCTTGGCAACAACCAGAGAACCCTTGCTGAGCTTCCACTTCCCATTGCCGAACACACTCACGTATCCTTCATCGTCGAGCTTCCCTGTTGACATGAGATTCAATCTCAAGTCTGGTACATGTCTGACTTCCTTGGGCACCAAGGAACAACCTAGCTCGGTCTTCATGTGGACATCACCCATCCCCATAATCTTGAAGACTCCACTGTTCCACATCTTCACGCTGCTGAACTCACCAGTCTTGTAAGTGGCAAAGAAACTTCGATGTGGGGTAACATGATACGACGCCCCCGAGTCAATGATCCACTCTACATCTTGACTTGATATACTCAAGCACGAGTCACCACAATCGGACGCATACAGGAAATCATTCACGGACACAGAGGCAACTGTGTTCTTCGATCTGCCAGCAATCTTGTCTTCATGTATGGTTCCATTCTCTTGATCGGTCTTCAGAGAATAGCACTTATTTTTAAAGTGTCCTTTCATACCGTAATAAAAACACTGGGTTTCCTTCCTATCCTTAGGAATGCTGGACTTTCCTTTTGATCTCGACCTCTCATTACTGCTTGAATGAGAATTCTTCTTGTTCTTCGACCTGCCTCTCTTCTCAGCAACAAGGGCCTCGTTAGTGCTCGGGAGATGAGTGTCACTCGACATCCTTTTCGTCTCCTCGTTCAGCAACGCACTAGTAATTCGTTCAACGGAAACAACTCCATCAGCTGAGGAGTTTATGACCGCTACGGATAGCGTAGTATAGCTATCGGGCAGAGAGCCAATGATAAACAGAGCATGCAGTTCATCTCCTAAACTTATCTTCATAAAAGAGAACTGGTTTATCATGTTCTGAACCTCGTTCAGATGCTCGGTCATGGATTCACCATCCTTGTATTTCATGTTGACAAATTGCTTTATCAACAATACTTTATTCCCAACACTCTTCATTTCATTCAACTCTTCAAGTTTCTTCCAAAGCTCGATTGCAGTCTTGACTTGAGCAATATGGTGGTAAACAGAATCGTCCACCCACTTCTGAATCTCGCCTATGCACTTTCAATCTAGTGTATTCCAAACACTCGGATCATCCTTCTCTAGCATCGCACCATCATTCTCGATGGGTTTTGCCAAATCCTTGCAATAGAGTATATCCTCCATCTTTGATTTCCAAATCCTATAATTCCCACGATTCAGACTGATCATCCTGTATGTAGATATCGACTCCATAACTTACACAAGTCATCAGAGTTCTCTTCCAAATCTGAAGAAGAGCCTCTGACTCCAGACCTTAGATCTTAATTACAGACCTATGTCCCGGTAACGGAACCACTTGTTGGGATAGATACAGATTGAAACATATCCAAGATCGAGAATCAACAATAGCACGATCGAATCCTCCCTATTTGATTTATTTTTTCTCTTATGTAAGTCTATAGAGTATTAATGGCAAACACGATCGAAACAATTCTAAAACAAATAATAGTAAAAATTACCTACACACACAAGATTTAACGTGGTTCGGCAAATTCGATGCCTAAGTCCACGGGTAAAGAGATTTCACTAGAAGAAGAAAGTGACGATTACAACTGTTCTCACAAACTCTCTATTCAACCTGTATGATCTCAAAACGATGATGATCAACAGAATTTTCTCCTCTTTACAACTCTGCAATAGCGATGCAAGAGTTTCCCAAAGTTTTTTTTTTGTCTCTTACACAAAAAACAAGATTCACTTCTCTTACATATCAATTCCTGGTAGGCTTTTCTATTTATAGAAAAGAGTCCTATAAGAGTTACAATTCAATTAGAAATGGTTGTTCCTCTTTTTGTGGCTAAGAAACCTCTAAGCCTTCAATGTTGTAACCTCTACCTAAAACCAAGGGAAGCCCAACAATTTTCTTCGACGTGGACTTCAACCTCATGAAGAGGGAAGCCCAATAACAATGAGTCGGGGCTCTTTGAAAATCATCAAAAAAAGAAATAAGCGTGACTCACCGAAAGTTAGCACTGACCTCAAGCAATGAGTGAAATGAACCTTTTTTAGTCGCTTGAGAGTATTGTGAGTTGCACTGTAGCGATAAAGAGATTACTGACAACTCAAACGACTGAGATTACTGACCTCTCCTATTTAATCATTCCTATTTCGAAGTGACTTGACCGTTGGAGAGGTTTTGCCTGTTGCAGTGGTTTCCTTCAAGTGATTCCAGTTACTATTAGATATGCTATTATAAAATTTAGCGAGCCGTAATGACTTTAAGCAATTTGATTTTTAATTATCAATTTGCATTTACTATTTCATCTAATCCTTTCGTAGCATGCACTGCCCAACAACTTTTCCTCAGAGTAGGAAAAGTTCGTGGCAGTAGAATAAGAGTTGAAGGACCCATCAAACTCACATCTCTTAAACACGTTCAACGCCCACTTTGACACGTACGACTTATTTGGTAAAGTAAAATTTCCCATCAAAAGTCACTACTATACACCATATGCTAAGTAAATTAATCTACTTACGTGCTACAAATCTGCCACGTATACCATAATTCTCGAAGAACCTTTAAATTACGATAAGGATGATACTCAACAGTTCAGATGTAAGGGAACATTTGAATGAATTTAAAGCCAAAACACAGAATAATAAAATTGGAGGGAATATGAGAGGCGGCAAAATTTCATGAAACCTTTGAATTTCAATGCTAAAATCCCCAATCTTGCTCTCTCCGTATTTCATTTTTTGTCTTCTTGTTTCAGATCTCTAAACATTAGGGCTCCGATTCAACCTTCAAAGAGGTAATCTTTTTACTCTATTGTTACTATAGTTGTTGATTCTGCCATGTTTGTTGCGTCACTTAGTTGTTGTTGTGTATTTTTTTTTGCAAAATAATTGCATCTTATTAGTTGTATGTGTATGTGAAGCTTCTAATTAGACTTGATTTAGCTATTTCCTATTGGTGTGAACATTTTGATTCGTCGTGCTGTTTGTTTACTAGGGTTTGATAGTTTCGCGAATCGTTTAATAGTTAACCAGAGTAGTATAGACTTTAGAGTAGTATTATAGATGCCGATGCCGATGCCTTTAGGGAACTCAAAGAGTTTTTTTAGGTGGTTTTAGGGGAGGGCAGAGGTGGGAGTGGGACAGAGAAGAGGGAAATGGATGATAAACAGGAAAGAAGTATGTTTTTTATCTATGAAAATGGACGAATTCTATATCCAAAAGCCACGTCAATCTTGCAAATCAACAACCCTAGCTTTGAATCGGAAACATGAACGCTAGATTTTAATTTGGATAACCTTAATTTTTCAGCAAGAACACTCAAGGGACTGTATAAAACTTAATACTTTTTATCATATTTTCAACAACCAACCAATCAAAGTTCATAACTTAACCCTTTTATAAGCATGAATACTTTATTGGAGAAAGAAACACACATCTAAAATGATCCTATGGTCGAAAAAACCCAAAAGTAATTGATAATATGAAATAATTAAAATCCTAATAATTTATGCAAGGGGACCTAGACTACAAGGTCAACACCTCTGATGATTTTTTGTCATCAAGGTGGGTATTGGACCTGTCGTCCAGGTTACATCTTGGTAGTGCCACAATCTGGCTGTTACATCTTTGATTGTGTTTCGCATCGTTAGGTCTTGGAGAATGTCCCTTCGTCCAAAGAAGGATATTGAGCTACAGGGCAAGCTAAGGGGGAGTTGGGACCTCCTGGGTGCTAACTAAGATGTGAAATCAATGGTGTGTAGACATACTAGGGTATCTACCAAATAAGGAGAATGTATTCAGCAATATTGGATAAGTGCAACAATGCAAATGACAGTTTGTGTTGAAGTTCTTTGAAGATGGTTCATAGCCGTCGACTTTCACTATATTATTCGAGGGGACGTTTGGGATTCTTGTTGAGTTTACTCTTTTAGTCCCTTTGAAATTTTTATGAGGAATATTTTAAGAATAGAAAAAACAGTGGTTGTTGGAATTCCTTGAGTGGATCCTAATTTTCTTTTGAACATAGTCGATGATTTTCCCCTGCAGTACTTCCAATGACAATAACGCAGGCAGTGATCTTCCCCAGGATTCGGGGTTTCCACCAGTAACTCGTTTGTGGTTTAGTTTTTGCTTACTTTTGTATACCATAGGAATGGTTGGATGCACCAATAGTTTGTAGGGATACTTCCTGGTTCAAATTAGGGCTATCAATGGATTGTATATAATCCAAAATCCGATTACTTTTTAGGATATGGATGTCATTTTTCCCGATCCGATCCGAATAAGGAACATCCGAAATAATTTCGGATTGGATTCGGATGGTGCTTAGTCCAATCCGATAAATATCCGATCCGAAGTTATATACCGATATGTTTATATTTTATCAATGTTAATGTTCTACAACTATTAGAAATATATTATATACAATAAGAAAATAAATTATAATACATTTAGCTTTGTGGCTAAGTGGTACTTGGTTCTTAAAACCCATGAAAGGTCATGGGTTCAAGCCTTTGCATCCATATTTTTATTTATCAAATAAAATTATGGGCGGATTTCGGATTTGGACCTTCGAAAATAGTTTTGGACTGGATCGGATTCGGATTTAACCATAAAAGTTTCGGATCGGATCGGATATGGATGTTACTTATAAAGTTTCGGATCGGATTCGAATTGTAGCAGATCCGGTCCAAATCCGATCCATTGACAACCCTATTCAAATTGGACAATGTGGTTTTAGGATCGTGCATGAAAGAGAGTTGAATGAGCTTCATTCGAGATAATTAGAGAGCATTAGGAGTTTTATTATTCAGTAATTGGCTTTTAATCACCGGATCTAACAACCATATTTGGTTTAGTGGTTAGAGAGAACTGCCAAGTTAGAGGGTTTTTGGTTTAACTTCATTCGGGTTCAAAGCTGGTCTCAAGTTGTAGTAGATAGTTTAAAATTTTCTAGACACCTTCAAGAAGTTTGTGGCCAAATCGGATGATATTGTAGGGAAAGGTAGTCGTCTAGCCTAGGGCTGTCAATGGACCGGATCGGGGCAGGATCATGGTCGATCCTGACCCGATCCGTTAAGGATTACAACGATCCTGAACCGATCCGTGATCCTAAAGGATAACTAATTTTGCGATCCTGACCCGATCCTTTAAGGATCTCGGTGATCCTTACCCGATCCGATCCGATCCGATCCGTTAAGCTTTGATTTTTGGCAAACAACATATAAGTTGAGAATGAGTACAAACAAAAAGATGTATTATATTTGCAATTTTGCATATATTATATCCATGTAAAATATAGAGTTAGAGACTCATTTTGTACATAACCAAAATCTATGAGCTCTTAAAACATGACAACAAATTCACAGGACTTCAAAATCTTGAGCATCCATATGACTTCAAAATGTGAAACATGAGCATCCATAGGACTTCAAAATGTAGAGCATCAGAGCATCCATAGGACTTCAAAATCATGTAACCTATTTGTAAATAAAATCAAGTTGATAGTTATAGGATGAAGTTGGGGCGTTATGAGAATTGAGATTGAGAGATGAGAGCCCTAGTTTGGTGACTACTAATCTATCATCTATGAATCATAATTTCATGTTACTTAAAGTCTTAAATACCTTTAACGGATCGAGTTTTTAACGGATCGGGTCAGGGTGAATCCTAACCCGATCCGCCAGCTAAAGGGTAGGATCACTAACGGATCGGGTCGTGGAGGATTAATTTTTTTTTCGATCCTGATCCTTTGTTAACGGATCGGACCGGATCGGATACCGGGTCAAATCCTACCCATTGACAGCTCTAGTCTAGCCTTCTTTTGGGGAATCTTTGCTTGTCCTTGCTGCCTCAGTACTCTTTTTGAGTTCATGCATCTCTCAGTGGCTGTTTTGTTTGTTCTCTTGTTTGGGCTCTCTCATCTTCCCTCAATAGCGAGCAGCTCTCTTGATCAATGACATAGCATTGGCAAATGCCATTTTTAATGTGGTTAATCAAATGGCTATCTCCATGGAATATGAGTGTTGGATTAACATGACGTATCACAAATTGCAAAAGAGACCCTTTCTATTTATCCCTTGTGTAGGTCTATGCGCTTTTCTCTGATTCTTATCTACATTACCTCCCCATAGCTCTAAAGAAGAAATACATTTTCGATAATCACCTTGAAGTTCAAGCCAAGTGATCACGAGTTTTCAGTGGTGATGCTGTAATCAAAGAAAACTATTGGTTCGAGCATTTAATAAGTTCTGTTTGTACATGAATGACGTAGCATAAGTAGAACCTGTCCCCGGTTTTAAGGAGTTGCTAGTTTTGGAGGTCCATGGTATAAGAAATATTGCGAGCGTTTGGAGCTGTATGTAACAAGATCAACAACAGAGTACAACCTTTGGATTGGTTATATAGCGAGATGACACGGTGGTATAGATCTATTTCTTAATTCTTCAAATACTTGATGGAAGATCTCAAATACTACTTGTCAGTTTAAAGGCGTATACACAGGTTTGCTCTACATGAAGGTGTTAAATTTGATTTTATCTTTAAAAATTACATCCTTACATCATAATTAAACAAAAACATAATCAAATACCAAGAGTTAGATAAAGCTGCAAATAAGATCTTTCTTCAAAAGGACGAGTCATTTAACAAACTCAGTTAAGTTGTTTTCTATAGAAACAAGAGAAGTACATTAAAGAGAGGAAGGGTAGGTTCTCTTCGACAAGTTTTCATTAGTCAAAAATTCAATCAGAGAATCAGAAATGGAATGTTCAAAGTCTCCATCAAGGTTCCCAAACTGAAAACCTATCCGGCAAACCCAATTCCTCTTACTGCCTTTGCGATTGCGAAATGAAACAAAGTGCTTTTTGCTAGGGCCGGCCCAAGTAGTTGCAAGGCCCTGTGCAGAAATTATAATGGGGCTTAAAAAAAAAAAATCTTGTTAGGGCTTGAACCCTCTGACCCCTTGCTAAATACTAAAGGCATCAACTAACTAAGCTAAATCTATCATGTGTACCAGATACTAATTCCTTCCCCCCACGCCTAAGGCATTTTTTTCTTTCTTTCGGGGGCTCTTTTTCTTTTGGGCCCTGTGCACACCCCTAGGACCGGGCCTGCTTTTCACCACTATAACCAAATGGTGTATATTTTAACATGGTGAAAGTCCTACTTCTTTTATTCTAACTGACCAATTGACCTAGTACGGCAAAATTCTCTACAAGATCCTTCCCTTGGCAGGTAACCTCATCTTTGACGAGGCATCTATCTGGCTCTTCCATTATAATTGCATCGCCTACTGGTTTCGACTAGAAAAAAGAAAGTAGCCACTTGGGCAGTTTGCAATGAATAAGGTGTTATGTCGACTGATCATCAGTTTTGCACATGCAACAAAACTAGTTCACTTGATAACTTTATTTCTATTAGATATATTTATTACTCTCGAGGCAACACTATGTAAGGGGGCAAATGAGTTAAATATCATTATGGAAAGAAATCTACATGGAGCGTATACAGTAGCCACATCTTTAACTGAGTTAATGTTTTCAGTTGTTCAGTAATAGACACTCTAATATAATGTATCCTGAAATATGATTACTGTTAGGAAATATAATACTATCAAAGATTAGCAGTTCTACATCTTAGAGCAATTGAGAGAGAGATTTCTTATTGATATTAGAGAACTGTAAAACTGTACGTAATACAAAAAGGAGAACCCTATTAAATAGGTTACCAAACCATCTCAAACTCTCTCCATAACCCTAAAAGCTTATAGGCTTTGTTAAGAGTCCAATAGGACACCCCAACCTTGTTGGGTTCCTAGCTTGGGCTTGGACCCAACTCCTAACACTCCCCCTTGGGGTGTTTCATACCAGGATGACCTGCCTCATTAAAACCTCTGCCTAGCAAAACCCTATTGGGCAAAAAGCTGTGCAAAGAAAGAGTACAATCCTATGCCTTGTACGGGTTGTGGATGCGTATACGTTGCCTCATCAAAACCTCCAAGGATAAAAATTGTACTATCAGGAAAAAGAGTACAACACGCATGTGTCCACGTCAGGCTGTGACTACTCCCCCTACTTCGATCTCCCTGAGATCTATCTTCCTGAGATGTATCTTTCTGAGATATTGATAAGTAAATCTTTTGCATGCTGATTCTGTGTAGTAGCTGCTTGAACATAAGTGGTACAAGGGTCTTCGTGTATGGATTTGCAAAGATGTCTTCTGAAATATTTTGAATAACGCCAATCTCATTTGCCTTTTATAATTCATAAGAATCGAATGGCTTTTGTGAAATGTGCTTTGTTCTGTTACCATTGACTTGAATGATGCAAGTTGAATTGTCTTCATACATAGTCGATATTTTATTTTGGATAGAACACGCCACAACTTCAGTTGGTGTATCTTGGAGCGTTATCATCATTCTTTGCCAGCTTCATGAAGTGCAAAAATCTTCGTGGTTCGAGGTGTAGCTACCGCCGTCTACTTCATCGATATTTAAGAATCTTTATGTATCCTCGTACATAAACACATAATTTATTTGACATTGGCCTCTATGTGGGTTTGAGAAGTATTCTGTATCAGTGTACTTTATACTTTACCGATTACCATTTCGAGTAGAACATACCCTAGTTTTTCATACCGATCAGATACCTCAAAATGTGCATGATCTCAATCTAGTGCCTTTAGATAGGAACATAACTATAGCAAACCAAACATTTCACTACGAATTAGTCATTGGGTCTATTATACCCAGTTACTTATAGCAAAAACACCTCCTAGCTATGGCGTCTAAGAGTTTTTTACCTCATTAAGATGGTGAAAGATGTCGTTGTCCACACTTAAGTGATGGACGTGTAATAAACGAGTTAACACCGTGTGTTACATCCATATCAAAGTGTTAGATAACTCTTTCAATATATATTGCTTGGTGTATGAGTGCCATTATCAAGATGTTCGATCTGCAAATCGGGACACTACTTGATTTCCTAAGGTCTTGTATTTTAAATTCTTTCCCAAGGTATTCAGCGGCTCTCGCGATCTCCCTCGAAGGTCTAATGATATCTAAATCATTTAGTACACTGTTATAATGAGTGAAGCTAATATCTGTGTTCTAAATAAGAACGTATGGACAGATAAAAATATTTGCAAAATCCTCGACTTTCAAATACTGAGTCAACTTACTATGTCTTATGGGCCCTAATTGCTTTTAGTCAACAATAACTTTTCTAATTTTATTACGTACACACCTCGTGTGTCGGGGTTGGTTGCTTTAAGAAGCTTATACCTTCCTAGGTAGCTTCATGTAGATATCCGTATCTAGTTTCCTATATAGATACGCGGTATTTACATAAGACACATGTCTAGCTTGTCCTCAACAACTTGACAGACTGTTCAGTACCAAAACGTTGTAGTGTCCATAATTGGGTAATAGGTCACACTGCAATCGATACCAGATTTCTTAAAGATTTCTTGGGCAACTAGTCTTGTCTTGACCAAATTATCTCTTCGAGTTAATCATGTTTTCGTACCTTTCTCATTTATAACTGACAGACTCAATTGTATTACTTTGTATTATGTTAACAAGCTGAGCTCCGCTTGGATTCCAGATGTCCACTTTGGCCAATGTATAATAACACACAATTATTTATAATAAGTGGTTCTGAATCCTCATCCTTGATGGTAAGCACAACAACGAATATGAATACCTTGTCAACAAATCTCTACTGAACGATCATACGTTGTGCTTATTACAGACTTTTAATAGACCGAGATCTCATTATTATTATACGTATGTGCCACCTTGGACTAGTCTTGTAATGCATCAACTGGTCGCGTAGCTACTATTGCCTCGTCAATGGGTGGTTCTATTCTTAATGAACCGACTATACCATTAGTCAATATTTGTCTCATATTCTTTAGCTCCCCGGCTCAGAATACTTTTTTCCAACGGTGCTTCGGACTAAGCGCGAGCCTCGAATTCGTTTGCGGTACTAGTTCCCCCTGAACGTTCTGTTGTGTAGGTGTATTATTTGCAGATACATACACTTACAGTACTTTAATAGTGTTTATGAATGTGTCTAACAATTCATTTACAACCTATTGGAGGTTTGTAATCTGTTGAACCTCATTGTCACCTAACTTATGTATAGGGATCTAGATGAGACAACGATAGTGTTTTCTGAGGCCTCTTGGAAACATCCTCAACATTGACTGTTATATCTCCTTCTAACGTTGGGAATATCGTCTCATCAAAGTGATAATTATTTGCTTGCAGTAAATACGTTGTTAGTGGGTTCTTAATATCCAGTGATAAATGTGAATTATAACCCACATAATACCAGGCCGACGTTGAGGGTCTCATCTTCATACATTGTGGTGCGATTGACACCTGTAAAAAACATCCAAATGTTCGTTGATGGGCGACACCGGACTTTGACCCAGTTACTAGTTGCTTTTGGGAAAAAATAATTTGATAATTTGCTAAAGGACGAACCCTAATCAGTGTTGTGGGAGTAAGAATGCATATCCCACACACTAGCTGGAAGTTGTGATCGCAATAACAGTGGCCTAATGATTATTTTTAATCGCTTAATTAGGTTTTTCGCCAATCCCGAATTGGGCATGGTATAAGGTACTCATGATGCTCAATCATCTATCTTATTTAGCAGTAAAATAAACATCAAAAGCTTGTGAGTCCAACTCCCAAGCTCCTGTCAAGTCGAATCAATCAATTTTGATCGATTAATTTAGGAACTGAGCCTGCGATCGAATGATTTAAGTGAAAAGTCGTGTTAACGTTGTATTCTTAGATTTTAATAATAGGCAAACGTAAGGCTATCTCCTAGATGCGTTTATTATGACCATAAATACTTAAGTGGGCTACAATGTGGATGAAAATATATACATGTGTCTCCATGGATGCGTTTAGAATAAAGGCTGGAGATCCCACTCCACCTTGGCCATACTAGAATGAAATAATAGACTTTATTTGAAAGTAATCTTTACACGCACACTCTTTGGATATTCTCTGCTTTTAAAGAAAGTTGAGATGTAATCTCGATAATCCTCTTCACTATCCAAACCCTGAGGAGTGTATTGGAAACCATTTCAATTGCATGTTCTAACCTTTAGATATGGAGTGAATGCACATAACCTTGTCTGTTATTTTCTCTGATAGTCATTACGTGATAAGCATTATTATATATATCCCTAAACTCAGTAAAATTTGGCTGGATTTACTAGAATATAAAGTGGACTAGATACCCCGTATCGTATCATTAGAGAGTAATAGCGTGACGTACTCAGTGCATTTTATCATGTTGGCCGTGCCAATAATATTCGTGCCATCCCCGATGCACAAGGTTAGATAATAAATATATTCATATCTCAAAAAGATCGAGTGCGTGGTACTAATGTCTCTTAGACATGTGTCGCTACGCATCCGATTATCGGTCATGCTCAATGAGCAGATAGATCCATAGGTGGGTTGTATATAGTAGATCAACTATCATACATAAAATTTAACTATTTCTCAAGCAATAAATTTTGAATAATTAGTATTTATTAGAACGAAATAAATCTCATGTATGTCAAGAACACATTATTAAAATATAAGTGATATGTTCCCAACAAAATAAAAAATATTAACAATAAAAAATAAATCAAGTCTGTACTAGAAAAGAAATTACTAGTGCTCTCTCTAATGTGGCATGTATACTGAGAAATCGTTAAAGATTACTCCGTATGTTGATCCAATTCGACATCCGTGTCGCTGAAGAAAACTGACGCTGTAAACTCGACAAGGGTGGAGTTAGTATCAATAATTGCATGGTGGGTCCAGACTTTGTTATCTGTAGCCACCTGTGGTGCATGGCATTCCTGTGCCCAGTGTCTTGTGCCACCACAGTTAAAGCAAATAGATCACTGATCTGCCTTCTTCTCCTTCTTCACATTGCTTGGTATCTTAGATTTTTTAAATCCTTTACCTCTCTTAGGGCCCAAGGGTTTATGGTTCCCGCCCTTCTTGTATCCGAGGTATCCTCCCTTGCACCTTTCATATCTTTGTCCCTAACGTGTATAGTTTTTTTCTCTGAAACTGAACATTGTTTGACGTAGGCAACAATGCACTTCCAAAAGGCCGTATAATATGATTCTTCATCAAAAGTTCATCGTTCTGCTTAGAGAGGAGCAATGTCTGAATCAAGACTTCATGAGTCGTCAAGTTCTCTCGTCGATATTGCTTTTAAAATACAATATTGCTACCATAAAAGGTTGATAGAGTCTTCTTTACCCTTTCAGCATCAGTGACTTTCCTCTCACACAGCTCAAGTGTAAAAGTGATTTTATGGACTGTTGAGTTGTAATCAGCGACCGTCCTAAAATCTTGGAACCTAAGAGTGTTCCATTGGTGTATTGCTTTGGGAGTATAATAGTCTTTTGTTGACCATAACGCCCTTCATGCTTGCCCATAAGTCAGCTGGCTCAACCTCGTTGAGGTATTCAGTCTTCAGGTTATGCTGAATATGATGACGGAGGATAAACACAACCTTTGCTTTGTCCATGGGATCTTCCTTGTTGCCAGTGACGATGGTCTTCTGCAGACCAAGAGACTTCAAGAACAAGTCAGCGTCAATGTACTAAGTAAGGTAATTGGCCCCAATGAGCAGTAATGGTAGAAATTCAACATTTTCGAGTTTCGCAGACATCTGTAATGCAAAATATAGATTGTAATTAATGACAATTCTTGATAAACATATCAAATGCATTAAAGACAAATCATAGTACTTAGAATAACGAGAAATAAATGATTCCTAATCATATTATAGTTGAACCCTATTCATATTCTAAAACTCATAAAATTCTTTTATAATAATTAAATTTCAAATTTTACCCTTAAAAATGATGATTTTAATCTTAGGTGTGCGTTTTAATAAAATCTTAGCCAAGATTGTTATTCAAAACTATTAGATGTGTGTTTTTTTTTTTTGATAATTATGGTGTTTTAAGCCCTAAAGTTCTATAAAAGTTTATATATTCTAGCCAAATAACCCATTTGTTACGAATATGAGTGGTATTAAATGTTTAGCTGACAAGTGGTCCTACCTCAAAGTCTGTTGGGTTCACAAGATAAGTTGATTATGTTTGTCTTTGAACTAACATTTTAGGGTATTATAGGTTATTATTAATATTTATATACCTCAAAATGTTATTAAGTAACATCTAATTGCATCTAGATACGAAAAATTGGTTCTTCAGACACCAAAATTTTAAAATAAGACTAAGTTAATTCTTAATTGAGCTCTAATTATTTGTACTTGACAATTAATTGTGATTTAGATATGACAATTAGTCTTGTTTTCGTATTATCTTTGATCCTCAGATCATGATAATTAGTATCTTAGGAGAATATCATTAATATTCTATTAGCTATCGTAAGATACTTAAATAGGTATTAATCCATTTGCTTATATCCTATATAAGTGAGTCAACTTTCCTATATAAGGCACCTCTTCCTAAAAATTTTAAAAAATATTTTTCATAAAATAAAATAAAAATGGGTCCCCTACGGGGTACGTCCAGTCAATAGGAGTTTTTTTTTTTAAAAATTAGACTTAATTTGACCAAGAAATGGGATTTTTATAGCCGTTTCTATGTCTGAACCGGTCTGACTCGGTTTGGGTCAATGCATGGACCGGGTTAACCCGGTGCCCCTAAGCGTGTCTGTCGTACGTGCCACACGAGCCTCGCACGTGCCTGCCATGTGTCACGCCGATCATTGTTCCGGTGATCGTTCGGTGACTGCCATGTGTCCCCCCGGTGATTGCCATGTGTCCTCGACACATGTCAATGCTAACATCAGCAATTGATAACGATGACATCATCAACAAATAATTATTAAAAAAAATTAATTTAATTTTCTTCTTGCTGAAGTCATCATCGTGAATTTCTTGGCATTTGGGACATCTCCCTGAGACGTGTCATATGCCGTTGGAAAGTTCTCGGGATGAGCATTCTAACCAAAGTAGTCTCGCCTCCATCCGATGTCCACAGAGAAATTAATTTTGGTTTGAAAGTAACTCTATTTTTAGGGTAAAAATCACAAAAATCCATATTTTTAATCTGAAAAAATAGTAAAAATTGCTATTAATCTATATTAAGATATCATACAACATAGATTAGGAAGAAATTGAAACAAAATTTAAAAAAATTGTAAAATACCTCTTTGATTGCAAAGTTTCCCTGAAACGCTGATTGGAGAGTGATTTTTCTTTATCTGCTTATGTGCTGATAACGTGTTAGGAAATATAATACTATCGAAGGATTAACAGTTCTATATCTTAGTGCAATTGAGAGAGAGAGATTTCTTATTGATATTAGAGAACTGTAAATAAAGCTCTACGTAATACAAAAAGAGATAACCCTATTGAATAGGTTACCAAACCATCTCAAACTCTCCCCATAACCCTAAAAGTCTATGGGCTTTGTTAGGAGTCCAATAGGGCACCCCAACCCTGTTGGGTTCATGCTTGGGCTTGGACGCAACTCCTAACAATTACCAAGGCAACACAATTTCTGGTTTGTTATGATTACCTGTTACCACGGCTGTGGTCTTCTGATGTGGTTTTCAAACATCAACAATTCAAAATGATGCATTTGTTTGAGACGTGTTCTAGATTTTATAGTTTTACAGTTCAGATTCTCTAAACAGTAATATGCCTTATATCATGTGAAACTGCAAAACATAAGGAAAAACCAGATTTCACAAAACTAAAAGGAATATTCTTGCTCATACAGGTGTTTGCTCAACTGATATCCCAGGGGCCTTTACATGGAATCATACATGTGTTTTGCTGACTGTGATTCTAGTGAACTCAACTGATATCTAAGGGTCTGGATATGAAATCTACCGTGCCGAACCGGCTTGTTTGGAACCTCAATACCAACAAATACTTGAAGGTAAAAGTGTATCTTGCAGGGTTATTGCTGATATAGTTTGGTTCCTAGGTCAGTCAAAGGAAGGAACTTAAGGATGCTTCCAGAAAATAATGAAGTTGCTAAAGAGCGTCCAGAAGGTATAAAATCTCAATAGATATTCAATTTTCCTACCTGCTTTGGCCTATATTATTACGAATGCTGTTCGTAATTACTAAAGATAGAAAAGTTTTACTTTTTTTCTTGATCGTGTAGGCCAAAACATCGGGAAGTTAAACATGTTTCTGTGACTAATCTAAACTAGACTCAAAATAATATTGTAGGCCAAAACAGGTACGACAAATTTAATACATGTTGGCGACTCATACCTCTTAAGAAGTCCTTCCGTGACTGTTCTAGCGAGTCAAATGTTCCTTCAATAACTTGCATATTGCCATCATACCTTCAAATATTGATGGTATTGAGGTTCCAAACTAGACGGTTCCTCTTGGTTGATTTCATAGCCAACCCTTTGGGACGTCATTGTGGTTAATATTAGATTCATGGTCAGCAAACACCTGTATGAGATAATCGTAAAAGCTTATCGCTATCTTATCTTCTGCTGCAGTAGGGGGCCCTAACCTGTGAGCGGCAACTGCCTGATAGGTAAACTTCATAAGTAATTACGATAGAAAATCATCTTGTTTAGGTAGGCAATTAGATCTTATTGTTTGGCCTGGTGTCTTTTCTCAAAAACTTGTGCATATTGATGTACACATGAACCAGGGGTTAGTATAGACTATCAAATATATAATTTGAAGTATGACATATTCCTCTCCAGAAAAACCATTTCTATTAACCCACGTGTAATACCCTAAACTCTCCTCTTTCCATCCCATCGTTCCCGATTAATCCAGAAGATTGGTTGCTGGCATGTTATTCCATTGTGTTTAAGCTCTATTTCCTGAGGAATCTAAACCAATAACCATCAAAATAATCTACCAGTACTAGTCTGCCTTGCACTTGGTTTTGTCTGCAGAAGTCATGTTGGGTAATAGTGATGTTGTTATATTGGTTAGGTTCGGTTAAAATGCGTACATCCGTGTATCCCTCCTGCCTTCCTTTTGCTACACTATTGGGTGCTCTCTGTCTTATCGTTGCATTGCTGCTTCTCTGCCTGCTGAACCACCAAATAGATATTCATGCACAAGGAGGACTAAGCATGAAGTGTGTGAAGTAAGATGATGTTATTGTGGGAAGAGGGTCACTGCCTGCATTGAATAGATTGTCCCGCTTCATTGCCTAGAGTTGCATCTCATTTTTTGGCTGAATGTTGAAGCCAAGGCTTACATCTCAACCTACCTGTATGTAAAAAGCTTGTTTTGACCTGGGCTTTTGATATAGAATAGATATGGCTTGATATTGTTATTTTGCACTGGATAATAGTTCGATTTGAATTTTGACCATGAGGCGCTTGGCTACACCTTAACGACCTCCTCAGACCTAAGACCTCCCCACTGATAAGATACAACCGCTTTGAGATAAATCCTTTCTTTTAAACATTGGCCATACACAATGAGATTGTGGTTGGCACGAAACAGATAGGTAGACCACAAAGTATTGAGAGAGGAATGTCAAACACAATTATTCGTCAAGTACTTGTAGTCTCTCCAGGTAATATTTGTTGGCAAATTTGTGGACTTTGGATTATGGGTGGTCATTGGATATTGGTTTCTTGGTGGTCATACCATGTTTGTGCTAGATGAGGTCCTTTGAAAGACATAAGAAGTCTTATAACAGCTGAAATTTTTGATAGTAATGAAGCTACGAGCAAAGTGATTCAAACATGTTCCGTTAAGCCGTATGCAAAACGGAGTTTTGGCAATTTTGATGGTGTTTTACATGTAGAGAAGATTTATTTTGATTTTATTTCAGGGTTGGATTCCAAGGGTGGTCAGTGTTATGTTCTTTGTTGCAGCTAAAACAGTGGAAGTTAGGAGGGAAACAGTGGAAGTTAGGAGGGAGGTTTGAAATTTGGTAGCCCAGGTCTTGGCTTGAAGATAGTAAGAATTTGTACTCTTTGAAGAATTATATATAGAAGAATGGCTCGTTCTCGAGCAGAAAATGAAATAACTTTAATGTTGTATTGATCATGTACAGACTACAAGCCCATTTCATGGGATCTACAACATTTTCTGCCTATCCTCAGTGACTGATGTATGTAAAAACCATGGGATCTACAACATTTTCTGTCTATCCTCAGTGACTGATATATGTAAAAACCTGTTGGATGTTCCTCAAGAAGTTGGCGTTGAATGCGAGGGACTTTGTGACGTATAGACTGCCTGATCAGCAATCTAAATTTTGGTTAGGACTGGACTGTTTTTGTTGGCTATCCTCTAGACTTCTGGCATTATTCTTCGCTTCTTTTCGTTTTATTCCCAGTTAGCCTGCTTGCTGGAAAGTGTAACCTAGCTATGAGAGGCTTCGGTGCACGTGTTGCCTGGTCGAATCCCCTCACACAAACAAAACCTGCAAAATGAAAGGTTTTAGAAAGCTTAGGCACATAAAAACTAGACTGCTCACGCTATTGAAGTCTCCAGAAGTTTTGATATGCCCTCTTCATATCTTATAACTATTAATAACTATCTATGAAAACAATGATCGCATGCAATAGGGTTTGATGCTGGTTGTATACAAAGTTTAGGGTTGTCTATGATATCTATAAATGTTATGGTTTCAGACTCTAAATTGGCCGGGATTGGGTGTATTTGATGCACTGAAGGATATGCTCATGGAACTAATACTGAGCAGAGGACCAAGATAAATGCAATTATTTATGCTGCAGGTCGGAGGCTATTCAGTTTATGTGGTTTTGATTAGAACTCACAGCATTAAGACAAATACCTCGAAGCTCTGCTGCACGCATTCAATTATGTGTGACTACAGGTACTAACCTTTGTGAGTCGAGGTAAATTCTCGTATGCTTACGGACTGTTATCATTTTGGTCTCTTCTGATTTGGGGAAGGAGGTAAAGAGGGGCTGCTATTAGGCATTTAGGAATCCCTTTGACTTGTGTACCAAAACAAGCTAGGTTCATCAGGACAGTTACTGAGAAGTTAGGTCTTAATACTTTCTCAAAAGAAAGGAAGAATTTAGTGACTAATTTCAAGCATGGATAATTTGCATGGTAATCTAGTTCAACAAATTCCAAATTACATGCTAAGCTGAAAAGACGTATTAACGTTCCATACCTCTCCAAAAACAATATTGAATTTCCCGCAATGTTTGACCTAGAAAAGAAGACAATCATGTGTCAGCTGTTATGTCACATGTAGTTGTATTACACCTACAAACACCTCCACATTACTCTCTACCTTTAAATATTGATGGTATTGAGGTGCCAAACAAGACAGTGCGCCTTGGTAGATTCCATATCCAACTCCTTGGTACATCAATGGGCTTTAAACTAGAAGCATGATCAGCAAACACCTGCATGAAATAATCATCTAAGTTTGGCCATACCTGATATTATTATGTTCCAATTGATGGTATGTACTCAGGAAAAAGAACAGTGACATGAAGGTACCTCGTTGACTTGAAAATAAGTGCCGTTTAGCGGGAAACTACCTCTCATTGCCGTCTTGCATGGTATCTGTTATAAGAATTGTCCATGTTAATACACATATTAATCCGAGTTTAGTAGCCGCAGTTTAGATGACTGATTATGTAGTTAGTACGGTTTCTTTCTCACCAAGATTGTTCCTCTCACAGTTTGAGAGTTCGCTTCTCTTGTAGCATTGCATGAAACACATGTCTCATCACTGCACAGGTTGTCGGCTGCAGAACCACAAGATCTCTGAGGCGGCTGAACAGAGTTTGCAGTCTCACCTGATATATAAAAGTGGGTATGATGATTTAATATAATCTATATAATTTAAAATTTTAATCTATCACACAAGGATATAACTAATGATCCTGTTGGAGTTGGAGTAAGAAGCTTTGTAAACGAGTCATGGTTAGCAACATGGTACTGTTGTTTTGGTAATGTTGCTTTAAGTATCATAAACTGTTGTTTACATTGGTAAGCAACATGGGTCTGTTGAGTTTTGGAAGCCATGTTTTAATACCATAGACTGCTGTTTAAGTTGCTAGATATGCAGCACTTGTGAGATTATTGCGGGCTGTGTTTTACAATGGCTTTGCATATCCAGGACAACTGGGATTTAGGCATCACTCTCAATTCACGAGATTTCCTTTCCCTACTTCCCTTCTATCCTCTCTATTTAGATTCCTGGTCTCTTCTCAGTCCATTGAATGTCTTTGATTAGTCACCCATTAATAATAAAGTATAAATTGCACATACATAGTATTTGATTTTTGAATCTAATTGGGTAATTATCCATAGTTACTTCATGTAATGTTTGTAAAAAGTATGAATCGCACAGGATGTACTCGTTTATATGGGTTAGAACCTTCTTATGTCATTTAGTGTGGCCAAATACACTCATAGAGTTGTGTTCTTACCGGGTGTCCATATGGCAAGAAGGTATACACCGGGTTCGTTGATAACTCGCTCTTCCATCTGTATACAATGAGAAAAATTAGGAAGATAAGAAATAATATAATTAAAAAGATTATGCATAAAAGTTGATCTCAAGTCGAGAAGTTGTGTTATTAACTGACCCCAACTAAAAGTGGGTGTGAATCTGGAAGCTCGTAGCTGCAATAAGGAGAAAAATAGTTAGTAATGAAACTTGCTAGGTAGTTTGTAGTAACTGCTTGAAGTATTAGGGTAATTGATGATTGAAATTTGCTAGGTAGGAAAAACATAATGTTCTGTTCTAAAACTGGATAAATAGGAATATAGTACTTCACAAATACAATGGGAAATTTTAGTACAAAATTGTAGAAAGGAAAAGATGAGTTACCATGAAATCATTTCCACATTACTATTATTAAGTAGGTAGTGGAGGAACTTACACTTGGTGTTCTGTTCGAAGCCGACTCACATTCTTCAGCTTTGATGTAGGGAGAGAAACATCCTTGAAAGGAACTAAAGCCATCGAAAAATCGCCTCCATGGACTTCCTCTATTTTACTCTGCAATTGTCTAAGGTCTATAGGGATTGGAGGAAGCTCGTCCTCAGGATCATTCTCATAGAAAGCATCTTCTATATCCCTTATGTGTGTTTCTCTGTCTTCGGGTTCTGATACTTCTCTTCTCTCCGGTGAAGACGGTATTTCAACAAAAGATGCTGGTCTCTCCGGTGAAGACGGCATTTCAACAAAAGATGATATCGAGGACATATTCTCTTGTAGACGAGAAACAAGCATTGGATTGAAATTTGCAATTGGTATTTGGTTGGGTGTAGTGATGTCCTCTTCTAGACGAGGAACTGGCATTGCAACTGGTATTTGACTGGGTGTGATGGTAACATTTGAAATTACACCTTTCTCTTCTGGCGCCGGAAGGGAAAGCCTAGCACTGCATTTAAAATCAACATTACTTATCTGTATTACAAAATGTATCACACTTAAACCGTAGATGACAATGACAAAACCTTAAACCCTATACTGTTTATGAGGATGATGACTACGTTTGTAAATAGGGTACATGTATGACGATTCAGTCTTTCCATGCCCTTAACTCATTCAAGAGGCTTATCCTAGAAAGGTATAGCACCATCCACTGATCATTGAATGGGTTGATTTTCATATTAATGGGATATTTTCAGAAGAAGCAAACCTCGCAAATGCGCTTGCAAAATGTCTACAATCTGCTCTTAATGGGCATGCATTGCAATTGGGCTTGCTCTTTGTACAAAAAACCTGTGGAAGTGAATTCTCATCATTTCATTTAACAAGTTGCTTGGTAGGAGAAACCACCCCTATAAATCATAATGAATGAAAGAAAATACCTTCCCGAATGTGATCATATGATAGTGTAGCTTATACCTGTGGTTACATGAGTACTTCAAGTCAATAAAACATTCAGGACCTAAGAAGAAGAACATGTCCTTTAAATTAAATTTTGGGCTTACAATGTCATGTGATCAAGCTTACATAACCGCGGCCAAAGATATTTCTGAATTGTCTCCTGCACAGGATACCTATAGAACAGATATATATTATTTGTTTTCATCACGGGTGAAATTAACATCTTTTTTGAAGTAATGATAAGACTACTTACATTTCTAATAGATGCAGCTGAAGGGACTCAGGAAGGGGTTGGAGTGGGACCCATCCCAATCTCACGGCTATGCGTCCAACGTTCGTGTCAACCTTATATTTGAGATTACAAAAAAAGAACAGAGTATTATTTCCTGAATTTAGAATACAATATACAAGTTTTCAACTCGATTCAGTTTAAGTCTTACGGGGAAGGCAACATGGTGAAGTGTCAAAAGCCGTATACACTCCACGCTTTTCAATCCTAATCCCCTTACACTCAACAAGTAATCCCTGTATACAAACATTTTGAATATTAGTAAACTAAATCTGAAAAGAATCTGTAAGTCACATTAGAGGAGATGGGGGTTACTTACTTTGCTTCGGCAGGGGGAACATCCCTTAGCCATTCCATGTCAAGACTACCATGATCTCTAACCATCCGGTCGAGAAAATTCTGCAGGAGTTATGCAACTGCATATCAAGCTATTGCAGGATACATATACCAGACAAATATATGATTTTTTTTTTAAGTCCCTAAGATGCCACGGGATATATAACATGGATTTGTTATTCTTATCCTGCTGACATTTAATGACAATCTCATCGTAGACGATTTATATTCCTATCTACAAAGATATGAAAAACCTTTATCTTTGGTCATTTGAGTATGCGCACCTTGATTCGCTCTGCAAGCATATTGTTCATCCCTCGCTCTTTTATGGTTTTAGCGATCACGTCAACATCTGCATTTCTCACTGCCTCCCAGTCCAGCGAGTCCCTTGTCCCATAGTCTCTTTCTCGTTGTTTACCATCCCGACATGTAGTCTTCCTTAAATGGTCCCAGTCAACTGGCTTCTTACTTTCCTTCTCAGGCTGCTTTGTCTTTGCTTTTGAATTATTGCTGTTGATTTTACTAGATGAGGCTTTGTCAGAAGCATAAGGTTGCTCTCCTGAATTATGTTCGGAGATTTTATTCTCTGCCGACTTTTCTTTATTTAAGAAACACGTGGTTTCGCCAACACCCGATGTTTCTCTCGAAACATTTGGCAAACATGAATGCTCTTGCTGCACCTTTTCGTCCTTCATTTGAGCTGGAGCACTTTCGTGTTGGAATGTCTTAATTCTCTGCTGTTGGTTGTAAGTGTGAGTTTGCTTGTCATTGCAAGCTTCTTGCCCCAGCGACAGTGTAATTCTACTTTCTTCTCCCAAAACTTCGTGACATCCCAGCTCATGTACTCCTGAGTCGGGCGTAACATGTACAGACGAATTAACGGATGGGACATCAGGTTGCAATGTAGTTGGCAGTGGTGAGTTCTTTGGGTGGGTGGAGAATATTCTTGGCAGTCCTGGTATGTTGAAACTTGAGCTTCTTCTGTCAAACTCTGTACCATTAAGATCAAATCCGGAATTCAGATTCATTAACAAGCTTTCATTTCCTTGATCGCAGAGTTCTTGCCACATAGTGGAACCTGCCATCTGTAGAAGCTCCGTGAAAGTAGCAGAACCCTTGTAACTGTTGGATTCACAAGCTGTTGTTGACGTTGGATCTTCCCCTTCAGAGTTTGAACCTGAGCATGATCTGATTCTTTCATCTGCTTGAGGGGAGGATGAGCCAATGGAATATTGAGATGAAACAATGTCTTCAGGTGCCCTCCCATCGTCAACCTCTACGGAACTACCACTTTCTACCCTTGTTTCAACGGAAACCTGAGATGAAGTATTTGAGGTCTGAGATGAAACTAAATCTTCTGCCGCTGTGTCGACAGGTTGTACCAAACTTGAAACCCCCGTCCCCATAGTTAAGATTTCCGTTGGGCTCTGCGGTGATTCACGGCAACTATCATCTCCTGAAACACTTGCAACTGATTCTATATTGTTGCTCATTTCCCTTTCTTTGGTGTGCTCTGTTTCATGGAGTGTGATGGAGCTTTGGTCACAATCTGATTCCACAGATACCTTTTCTTGACATATTGCGTCATTGGGATGTTCAACAATGCAAGTAACTGGCCCAACTTCATTGCGTTTTCTGTTGCTCCCGGTGGACTTGAGGGGAAAGTGTGCAGCCATGGACATAAAGGCAGAGCTGCGAAGAAGAATAACAATAATTATTCTGACCTTGTTTTATTAATTGCAGGGGGATTTAATAGATCGTAAATATAACCATACCTTGATAAATGGTCCGAGACATTTTGAGTTAGGAATACCCCAATTATCGAGTCAAGAACAGATCCAGTCCACTTTGTGAAGGTTCTATCCCCTGTCAAAAGTAACAGTTTCACATGATTACTTGAATTCATGTGAGAGGTTAACATATACTTATTTTATCTATGTTAAGCTATAAATTTGTTACATATTTATACTAAGTACCTTGAACGCGATGCATCTGATCAATGAATAATGCTGCTCGCCCTTGGAAACTTTTTCTTTCATTTGCCCACCATTTTGCTTTATCTTCATCTGTTCCGTCAACGCTACCACTGCTTTCCTTTCCCATAAGAAGTTTCCATACTCTGTCCGTTTCTGCATCAAGCTCGACTCTTGCCCGTGGACGCCGTCTCTTAGTTGGATCGAACAACCCCTCATATGGAACCATATTACCATCTGCACCATAAGGAACCATTGCGTTTTGCTCTTGCCAGGTGATTGCATTGTGCTCTTGCCAGGTGATTGTGTTGCTATTGATGTCTATACGATTCAGTCGTTGGCAGATTTCGTCTATGGGATCAAGTGACCGGCGTGCTACTTTTGCTGGACCTGAGTATATGTCACACTAAAGTTAGTGCACTTACTAATAGAAAATGTGGAGAAGCCGTTTGGAAAAAAAAACACTAAGTGGTAATGAAAGCTTAAATTGGCAAAAATATGGAAGCAGTTTATGAAAGTCGAAAATAGCTTACCTCTGGACTTCACCGAGGATCGCCGAGCATCTTGTCCTTGTAGATTAACTTCATTCCTGGTGGAGGTAGAAGCTCGACTGACAAGAGCAAGTTCCTTAGTGTTCCGGTTCATCTTAGCCTTCTTTGCATTTCTTTCCTCCAGAGCAGCTTCCAAATAAGTTTGGGGTCCCTGAAAGATTTGAAATCCAAGCTCGCCACCAGACCTTAATACTGTTTTGGCTGGCACCATGGGGACCTTATTGCATTGTGCATGAGTTGGAAGAGATATCAGATCGTTGATTTGAGTTGATCTCACTGACCTATTCTCTGCCTGTTTAAAGTTCAACAAAAACTGTGAACCTTGTGGTTTGATGGCAGCCATTACTGCAACTTTGTGTGATAGCGTTTCAGCAGGAAATATTTGTACTCCAGAATTGTTTACTGATGCCACAGAATTGGAGTAAACATTCTGTACAAAATCTTGTACCCCATTCTTAAGAATTTGCAGGCCATTGGTGTTATTACAGTGTGGGCTTGTGCCGCTACTGTTTGCTTGCTGTTGAAACTGGCTTGCATTAGCTGAAGATGAAGTATTTGACATCCCTGCATCACGAACATTCACTGTCTTCCTTTTCTTGTTGATTTCTGAAACTTCCAGGCCATGATCACTACTGCTTGTGTAATTTCCATTAGGCTGGAAGGCATCGTGGTATGCCTGCAAAGAATTGTAGTGGGTTCCCATGAGATTCATTGACCGGAGACGTTCCTCGTCAGAGTTATGGGAATTGCCTCTCTTTGGTTCCCAGGCGGTTTGCTCGGCCCTTTGACTAGCGTTGTTTATGCTGTTCAAACAAGTTGCTGAATAAGTGCGATGGTTGCTGGCACTTTCATTCGGCAAAGGTGCTCTTTCTCTTCTTTCCATCTCATTCTTTTCTCTGGCAAGGTCCTTTAAATTCCTTCTGAATAGGCCTTTCCTCATCATTTGTTCATTCATTCCAGGCAACGACATGTATTCGTCCAACACTTGAGTTAAAGAACGATTTAGATCGAAAGCAAGGCCAGCTGGTGAGTGCTCTATTTCGACTTCTAGTCCTTGGGCAAACTGAAAAGTTGATCTAGTTCCAGTGCTCGTATCAGTCCTTGCATTGCACATGTTTTGTTCTTGACGTTGTGTATCGAAATTAAAAGCCACCCTGGACGAAGAACTACTTGCTCCCTGTCTTTCATCTTTCTCATGTCGGGACAAGTCAAAATTCAATACTCGTTTGCAAGACTTAGCAGGGGAAATATCTGTTGGGTTAATAATCTCCTCTACTTCTGCTGATGGGGTGCTTGAGGAATTAATGCCATTTTTCCGTACATATTTCCTCTTTGGTGTTAGATTCTCTTTCGGCTTGGGTGCCCTCTTTGGTTTCCCTTCTCTGACCACTCTGGGAGTGTACTTTTTCCTTCTGGGCTTCTGTTGTGGTTGTGGTGTTTTATTCAGGTCAAAACCATTCTCTTGGTCCACCACTGGCTGCTCGAGCGGCTCTTCGGGATCTAGATTGATAACATTGGGCATTTCCTGATTTGATCTCTTCTGGCATTGCAGATTGATAGGAGTACCGTTTTGCTGCTGCACGTTCCTGTCCTTCTCGGGTGTTACTGGTGCAAACTGGAACGATATATTCTTACTTGAGACTGCATCAGACATTGATCTAGGCCCATAATTACGATCGTAGGTGGATGCGGGACGGTAAGGAACAGGAAATCCATCTGCACAATTGCAGTATTTTAGTTCTCATTACTTGAAAGGGATCAACAAATTATACATTTAATCTACTACAACTCTATTACTTATATATTTCTGAAGTATAAAAAATACTAGAAAATAACACTTACCCTGAGGCATCTGGGGCGGATAATTGTTGTATTTTCTCCAGTTAGACCCAGTTGAATAGTCCTGATCTCTTGGCAATTCACTAGCAGCGTTGAAGTGTTGGTTACCACTGTAAATCTGAGAATGTCTGCCATTATCATATCTTTGGCTTCCACTAGTAGATGCTACTGAGGCCTGAGAAGCTGAGTTGATAGTTGCTAGTAGGTTTCCACTTGGAATTTGAGAAAGGATGGCATTACCATTTCTTTGACTTCCGCTTTCAGATGCCCCCGGGGCCTGAGAAGTTGAGTTAATAGTTGCTAGTAGGTTCCCACCAGGAATCTGAGAAAGGACAGCATAACCATTTCTTTGGCTTTCGCTTGCAGATGCCACCGAGGCCTGAGAAGCCAAGTTCATAGCTGCTAATAGTTGCCCATTGTCAATCTGAGAATACGCGGCATTATCATTTCTCTGGCCTCTGCATGTAAATGCCATCTGACCTTGCGAAGTTGAGTTAATAGGTGCTAATAGTTGCCCATTAGGAATCTGAGAATGGATGGCGTTATCACTTCTTTGGTTTCTGCTTGTAGATGCTACTAAGGCCTGGGCAGCCGAGTTTATAGTTGATAATAGTTGTCCATTGGGAATATGTCCCCGTCTTTCTGCTTCATAGTTCAAAGCCCGTTGATAACTGTTACATCCTCCGTTGTTTGCGGCATAAACTTCTTCCCTAGTATTGTTCACCCCTCCCATCTGGTCCACAGAATTTGCCGTATTGTAATATCCGCGGCTTCCATTAGACACCTGATTCCCTTGACACAAAATCTCATATTGCTCACCCCACTTCCGTAGTCCATCGGCAGAGATCGCTTCTTCCCTATTATTGTTTACCCCACCATTCTGCTCCATGGAATTCACTGAATTACGATATCCGGGCGATCTTCCATTAGACACCTGAGTCCCTTGGCACAAAATGTGAACTTGCTGACCCCATGTGGGTTGTCTATTGGCAGAGATCGCTTCTTCCCTATTATTGTTGACTCCATTCTGCTCCACAGAATTCCCATATCCGGCTCTTCCGTTAGACACCGGCACTGGCGTCGTCCCTTGCTGGAACAACATTTCAAATTGCTCACCCCACTTCCGCTCTCCATCAACCGAATTAAGCCTCGCTTTGGTCGCAATGGGTTTCGACGGAGTCACCGGAACCCAATCAGATCTCTGAGTCCTCAAATCCTTCTCTTGAATCCAAGATCCCCCCTGTGTAGTCAACTCCTTCTCTTCTTGATTTGAAAACCCGCGTCCGAAATCCATCCCGGCCACCGCAGGACTCTCAAACCTCCAAAGATCCAATCTTTTCCCCTCAATTATCACTCAAAACTCAAAACTCAAAACTCTCACTAAAAAGCTGTTTTCTTCTCAGCATTTAAGACCCCATTGTCCAAATCCACCCCCACAAATCTCCCCTCTATGTATCCCTTTGTAGCTCTTGTATCTAAAATCAGAAACAACAACAAAAAAACTATCTTTAATTACCACACTTAATTACCACTAAAGAAGATAATAATAAAAAAGCTCATAACAACAGATCTCCAACTACAAAACAGCTACCACTATCTCTCATTTGTTGTCGAAAATCTCAAACATAAAGATGATAAATACCCACTTTAATTCACCTAAAACACCTCATAAAAATCCCAAAAAAATCTCAAAAAATATACTTTGTTTCACAGATTTCAATTCTAAAGCATACCCAGAAACCGTAATCAAACATACCTTGATCCCACTCAATGCTATCCCGATACGACTCGATCTTTAAAACGTCATAAAAAACTGAAATTCTTTTAGAGAGAAAAAAGAAAGAAAGAAAAAGTAAACGAGAAGAGTTTCTGGTTAGATACAAGTCTGTGAGAAGCTGATGATGATAACATTAAAATTTAATTTTTAATAATTAATAAAGTGAGAGTAATTTGGTAATTTGTAGTGTTTAAGGGTATGGTTCGTAATTATGTAGAAAGAGAAAGGGTAAATTACGGTATGAAAGAAAGTATCAAAGTGAGAGCGGTAAGTTAGGCGTCGACGAGGGACGCAAACACGTGACAAAACAGAATACCAAAGCACCTAACTTTCACCACGTGGTTAGTGTGATCTCGCACGTGTCAACTATTTCCGTTATCACAGATTTATTTAACGCCGTTAACCTTGTAGTCGGTGGGTCATGTTTTGCCGTTTGTGTCGTTTCCTTTTTATAATAGCTGTTGGATGGTGGATGACGTTTGAACGGCCAAGATTCAGTTGCCTACGTTATAACGGGGTGTAGTAGTAGTAAAATAATGGTAAAGTAGTTTAACTGAGGAATCCGAGCCGTCTAATCTTGGTGGGGAAATCGAGAAAATTAAGAGAATCTACTCTTAAGTAAAAGATGTGATGGCTCTGACACAGGTGTGAGAGTGGAAAAAGGTGAGGTTTGGATTATGTGTAAGCCAATCAAAATTTTGCGTTATTTTAAAACGTTGCGAAAGCGTAACGGTGAGATTCACAACTAGCCTTGCATCGAAACTTTTCTAGTTGTAATGGAAAAGCCGTGAAAGTGGTGGTTAAGTGGGGACAATATCAGTTGCGATTCTGGTGTATGAGTCAAATGCGAGTTCTGTCCTTTTCAGTACACATTTGTTTGTTAATTGGGTATTGGATTTGAGGCGGAGACAGTTATCGGTGACAGTTACTCGAACAATTTGTTGTCCAAAATACCCTAGATGTTCAATTGACTAAAGTTTCAATGGTATTTTACTTGCGTTTACTTTATTTTGACGCGCCGTTATTTGAATAAAACTTTGGGGGTAACGATAATAACGAGGAAATGCTTTCTTCTTCTTTTTGTATGGGGATTGTGATGGCTCGCAACCGACAAATTACGGTTCAAAAGCCGTCGTCTTACGGAAAGAAAAAAATTGTAAGGGCCGTGGTCCAATAAGGGGTCTTTTGTGGGATATCTCAACTAGGCTTGTCTATCATTACTTGATTTGGTAATTTACACCAAAAGGCGAAAGCTTTTGAGATTTGCCGTCACATTTTCTTGTCGCTTTTAAGAAAAGTATTTGTCAAGGTTGGTTATTGGTTGTTGCTACGCCGGTATTATGGTTAAGGATTATTTAATAGTTCTTTATGCTCCTAAATATATTTTCTAAATGCTAAATTACACTTCTAAGTACATGTGAACTCATTATCCTTAAATCTGTATTAGTCCACAAGGGGTTCATCCTAAATAGATATTGATATCTAAACTCTTCTCCTTTCTGATGTTTCCGGGATTCGGACATTTAAGTGTAGTCAAAAGGGTGACAAAAACTAGGGATCTAGAGCGACGCCATTTCCTTTAACCAACTCTTGTAAGAGGGTTTAACTTAACTTGGTATATGTAGATGAATATAATTCCAAGTTAACGATATTTGCTACAGGTGAGCAATATAGATATCTGAGGCCGATTAGCCAATGAACATATATATTGTGCTATGACAAATAATGGAAGTAATGCACACGAAGCAAGTACACATACTGTCCATTGAATCTAACTAGTAACCACAAAATCTTATGCCAAATGTAAGATATTATTGGAAAAGGTTGCCCTTTAAGGAGCCATAATTTCTTAGATTAATTAGTTATTTGAGCTCATTTCGGTAGTAATTCATCGCTGTTCCTAATATCCTCACTGTTGCCCATGAGGGAGAATATTGTTTTACCTTGTCAATTACCTTCTATTACCTAAATATTATCACCAACTTAATACATTGAAAGAAAAATATGTAACCATTAATTAAGTAGATATATATATATATGGTTTCATCCCCCTTCCCCACAAAAAGCGATAAATTAAGGGTTATGCCTTTTATATGGCATTTTACTAACTATGCATAAAAAAATTCCGGTTGAAAATAGGGCGGCAATGGGGCAGGTTTGTGGCGGATTAGCCTATGCTATCCTTATACCTGTTTATATTCACAATACCAAACCTGCTCTGTCAAAATTTACTAATACTAAACCGGGCCTGTTAACCCATTTAAACTTTTGAGGATTCACAAACCCGCCCTATTAAAGTGTAAATCAAACACCATAGTCTTAATTTAATAAGTTGAAGGGTATTAGAAGAAAAAAATTAAAAATAAACGGGGAGGGTATCGGGGTCCTATTTACAAAGAGAAATTTTAAATACACTTCATTCTTTAATTAGCTCACTGCACTTCTATTTATGTAGGTTAATTAGCTCACCCCATCTTTTTTTAAAATACAAAATTAAGTATTAATGAACATCAAAATTGTCATCATACTACCAAATCCCCGCAGATTGAAAATTAAAAATTATTGGTGTTGAATGTATACAAGTTGAACCACATTTGAAAAATTAAAATCACCTAATTATATCACATGGCTTGGAGATAGATTTTTCTTCACTCTCATTCCTTAAATTTTTTGTTTGCATTGCTTAATTAGATATAGAGTTGATGTCGAAATTATATAAGTTTGAAAATATAATTGTTTTATTTTTTTTATTCTTTTCTCGTCACTATGCTAGAGAGTAGGGGTGAGCTTTTAGATTGAATAGATATGTTTTTATTTTGGGGGTATACTTGTTTTTAAATATTAAAATGTGTAATTAACTTATCTGGTACTTTGGACGAGGATAGATGTTGGAAACTTATCTGTTTTTATTTTAGATAGATTAGGCACTCTCATTCCTTAAAATACATATCTATTCAATCTAATGCGTAATTAACTTATATGTTTTTATTTCAGATAGATGGTGGAAACTTCACTCGGAGCTTCGGCAGAAGGAGGAGAGAGGCAAGAAAGAGAAACGTGCACTAGCCGTAACGATTATAGATCTTCCAGATTTAGATAAGCAAAATCTTAAGCTTACTTTAATGTTTAAGAAACTTATAGCTATCAATGAGGCAAGTCGGGAAGAGCTTTTTTATGTCTGCATTCAAGTGAAGCAGAGCTTAGTCGAGGCCATCATTGATCTGTTTAGTCAGAAGAATTTAATTTCTGAGGTGGTGGTGAAGAAGACGGGTTTGGCTACTGTGGCTCATCCTAAGCTGTATGGTTTGGGTTTGATTTAGAAAGACGCAGAGTTGAAGATCACTAAGCAGCGTACGTTCAGGTTTGCGATTACATAAAAGTTCTTCCCGACTCACCTCCTCGCTAACTATAGTTAGCTTAAACATAAGAGTAAGCCTAAGATTTGGTTTATCTAAATCCCAAAAATTAACAATCATTGCGGTTAGTGTACGTTTCTCTATCTTGATCCTCTTCTCTTTCGGCCTAAGCTTCGGGTGAAGATTTCAAAATTTATCTGAAATGTGCCCATTTGCCTTACAATGATTGCAATAATTCCCTTTGGATGAAGACCTCTCTACTTTGGACTCCCTCTTGTGCTTATTCTTCCAACTAGACTTGTATCCCGACTTTCTCTTGTCGTTTTTCTTGGTACTCTTCAAGAATTTGCCTTTAATAGCAATTACTTTCACAGTAGCATCTTCGATATTCTCCACAGTAAAAAGCTTCAACTCCCTTCTAATGGACTCCGACAAACCCCCCTGTATACTTCATGAACATTTTATACTAGTCCACATCAATATCCAAAACCAAAGCTTGGTTATAAAATTCCGTAGTAAATTCTTGTACGGATTACCCATACTTTTGTGCTCAAATGATGCCATTTGAACCATCTCTCTTGCTCATATCTAATATGATAAAATTGCTTCCTCACCAACACCTTGAACTCTTTATAATTCATGTTTTCTGCAACGTGATGTTTCTGTTGGATTTTCTATCTATACCGGCACTACTCTTTACTTTGTCGTCTGGTTTACGAACACACATGTTAATAGGTCGTATAGGTGTTATTGGTTGTGCCCAATTGTTACACCAAGTTAAGGTTAGTGGGACCTAGTGTTACTCTTTATTAAGGCTTGAGGGTATAATGGGAAGATCACTCAAACCATATCAGTTTAAATAGAAAGGAAGTTCCTCTTAGAGGCTACACTACAGAAAACCATCCCATTAAGGTCTGTAGCCAATCTAAGGGAAGACTCCACTCAAGAACAGGTGATTGAACAAAGAGTAGGAAATCAGGTTAGTAGAATCATATTAATCTTTGATATATTGATCATAGTGATTGTACTTTATTTCTACAATTTGTATCAGTCGCTAGGGTACATAATCTCTACGATCAGTAATTGACAATTACTGTTCACGATCATTGTTCATAATCAATGTTCACGATCACTATTCATAATCACTGTTTACGATAGAGAAAGTATTTTTTATCATTGCTTTATTAATCTCTCGTACTTTATGGGTTTTTTCCACTTATTCTCTCTCCCATGTAATTTTTTTTTTACTTTCGGTGAGACTCTTCAATTCTTTGTCGAATCTGAAGATTGGGTTTTTTAAAGGGTTCAGATTTGATTTTGGGTGATTTGGTTTTGGTGATTGATCTATGATTATGGGTTAAATTGTTCAAAGATAATTTGAAAAATCTATTTTTTTTTGTTGTTCATATCAAATTCTGCGAATCTGTAATTGGAGACAATTAATTTGTTGGGATAGTGGTTGTAGATTGTTGAAGATTAGAGGTGATAAAATATGATTTTTGTTGTACTGTTGCCGAATATGATTTCTGTTGTGGGTTTGAATCCCTGCGAATATGTGATTATTCGGTTATTTAGGGTTCTAGAGGATTGGGTTCTATGAATCAGATTGAGGAGAGATTGAGTTTTTACTATACAACTTCTACTCTTGTATTTGTGAATTATTATTGTGTTGCTTTCTAGTTGCTTATTATCAAGTTGTATTTTGGTTATGGATGCACTTAGGATGATGCATATTAGTTCAACATGATTTAATAACTGATTATTGTTTAGTTGTATTATCTGATTACAATGAATTATTCACGTTTATTATCAGTCGGATAATATTATCTGGCTTTAGCCATATATATATATATCATTAATGCATTTAGGGCGTTGATGCCCAAGGATCTCCAATGGGGTTTAAGTGAGATCAAGTAGTCGTTAGGAATGCGGGATATAAAATGGGCAAATACGCCCAAATGAGTTTTGTCCATGGAGTTGAACGTTTCTCCTAATTTTGAGATTATCTCGTAAAGTCTCATTAAAATTACTTTGCACTAATTAAACTTGAAACTATTAGTCCACCCAAAGGAGGCTAAGAAACTTCTAATTAATTAGTGGGTCAAGATAGGCTACACGGTACAGGGAGATAAGGATAACGCTCTGCCCAAAGGTGAGGAAGTGTCTCGAATCAAACTGTAAGTGACCAGTTTACTCTTGAGCGTGAGTGATCACCACCCAAAGGAGGGATTTGATGATATATAGCTGTACCCGCAGAGTGAATAATCCATACCATAAATAATATATACACTCTGACTCGACCATTCTAACCCCAGGTAGGATCGAGATTAAAGACATCAAGTTATAGATCTTTTACAGATCAAGTTAAACGTGTATAAAAATAATAATTATTTTTTCACGTCCTAATATAAGTCATTGGTTCATGTAGCTATGGACCCTATGATCCAGAACCAACTGACTAATATTGAGACCTTGACAGACTCTAACTACTCCAACTGGAAGCTTAAAATCCAGATTGCCCTAAGCTACCTTGATTTCGATTTCGTTCTCACTGAAGCCAAGCCCGCGGATCTCACGGATACCTCTTTTGATGTTGAGAAAATGGCTTATGCTAAATGGGTTAAAGCCAATAAAATGGCAAATCTCATCACCTGTTTTTCCATCGATCCTATTATGCGGGGCGGTATCGCTGAGAGAGATACTGCAAAGGAACTGTTAGATGTCATTAAGAAACAGTTCGAGGGTTCCGTTAAGGGAAGGCAGTACAGTAACTTATCTCAGCTTTTATCATTGAAGTATGACGGTAGTGGAAATGTGCGTTCACACATTCTTAAGATCTCCAAGTTAGTTCTTACTTTGAAAGAACTCGGTCTTACTATTGATGATTCGTTGATGGTTCACTTAACAGTTTGATCTCTTCCACAAAGTTTCGAGATGTTCCAAGTTCACTACCAGAATCAGGAGAAGATTTGGGAAATGAATGAATTGATTGCAGCATTGGTCTCTGAGGAAGAACGGCATAAGAAAGGTAAAGCAGAGTTGGTTCATCTGACTATGTCTATGAAGCACTTGCCCATCAATTTTCAGGGAAAGAAGTTCAAGAATCAAGGTTCTACGAAGAATAACGGTTCCCACTTTGGTCCAGGGCAGAGTTTTCGCTCAGGGAATGGGAACGGGAAGCAGAATGCACCTTCGTCAGCAACTACCTTATCAACTATAGAATGCTTCTTTTGCAAGAAGAAAAGCCATGTGAAGCAGGACTGCCATTCCTACAAAAATTGGCTAAATAACAAGAAATGAGGGGTTCATCAACAGGCAACTGACAAGGCCTAAGGAGCAAGTTTTCTCGGGTGTTATTTTCAATTTGACATGCATTTTTTTTTTATGTTCCATAGATAAGATGATCTCTAGTTTTAGTTTCTCGGTTGTACTCTTTTAGTTATTTATTTATTTTATGGGTTATATCGTCTATCTTTTGACATTCCTTTAAGCTTTACTATTCTCTTCTAAGGCTAGTACTTCTACTTCTAAACGCTCTCGTGTTTTGAACTATCTTCGATGTTATGGCACAAACGACTAGGATAAATTTCTAAGCTGATGTTAAAGATTAAGGTTGTCCGGTCAGATCGAGGAGGTGAGTATTATGGTAAGATCGATCAAGACGGTCAACATTAGTAATCACTTTTATTAGTTTTTGTTGGATCAGGGTATTGTAGCCTAGTACATTAGATTCAATGACTATTAGCTATTTTTTTATTGGTTTCCCAGAGATATCAAAAGTTTTCAGGTTTTATTATCTTTCTCAACCCATGGAGATTATTGAGTATGCTCAGGCTAATTTCATAGAGGATGGAGATCCCTTTACAAGTACTATTTATAGAGATATTGTATTTGAGGATGGTTTGGAGACTCGGAGTCCAACTGCTATTCCGATCAGTGCTGTTATGCTTCCGTGTTTATCTGATATTTACATTGTGGCGAATACAGTTTCAGACCCCGTCGTAGCTCCTGTTCAGCTTCCTATCATTCCACCTTCAGTTTAACTTTTTGCTTATACTCGGAGATCCTCTAGAGAAAGGCGTTCTGCAATTTCTTCAGATTACCTTCTTTACTCAGTTGAAGGGGTTTTATTTGATTTCGAGGATCCAGTATTTTTCAGTACGTCTATGGCTAGTAGTTTTACAGATCAGTGGCGTAATGCCATGATAGAGAAGATGGATCCTATGTCTCACAACTCTATGTGTGAGTTAATATATTATAACCTAAAGGTTCTAAGGCAATTGAATACAAATGGATCAATGTATTTATGTCAATCAGAGTGGGAGACATTCTATATTTATAGTTTTGTACGTCGACGATATTTTACTCGCTAGTAGTGACATCCAATTTCTTTAGCAGACAAAAGCCTATGATATGCATGGGACCCGACATTAGTTTGTTTGTTGGGATGTTAGAAAGATACTATCATAACCCTTCTATTATTCATTCACTTGGCATGCAACCAAGAAGGTTCTTCGCCATTTAAAGAGGACAAGAGATTACAAATTGGTATATAGGAGATCGGATGAGCTTATGGTTTTGGGCTACTCTGACTCAGATTTTGCTGGAGTCTCTTTGAGGATCGTTATTTTAGGTGAGAGTAGTTGTTGATTTATTTACTATTACTGCATTAGGATTATTTATCCATGTGGGAGTTATTCCCGATTATTATTTTGGTCGACATTCAGATTTGATTTTTGATTATTTAGCTACTATTATATTTGGATCTGTTATTATATGTGCACATATTTAGTTTAAAGTATGCAATTGCAATAAAGTTTTGGATACGAGTGATTTTATCACATGACGGTTGTCTAAGTATCAAGTGCCTATAGAGAATACTGAAATGTTTCTCAAGTTTGGTTTAGCTGGATATGGGTAGGCTCCACATCCTTTGGCCTTCATTTCAGTATGAGCAATGGTCTTCGCATGACGGTTTGTCTAAATATTGAAATAACATGTGTCTGGTAAACACATGTTGCAAGACACTAATGGCAATGTACCAACACATCATTATGGTGTACATTTGCCATTCACACGCTAAACTCCACCAGTAAAGAAATTATACTTGAAAGCTATTGAGGTTGCTAGCCTGATGTCCACGATATGAATCAGGCATGTGCCCAAAGGCCTGACTAAAATTCGTTCATGAACCGTGTTAGTCATCTTTGTAGTTGTAGAGTAACAGTCAAGTTCGATGTAACATTGCCTTAGACAAATTATCATGTGTGGTTTTAAAAAACAAAGGATGGCCATCTAATTTTCATAAAAAACCGTGAATCAGGCTAAAATTATTTTTCTTAAAATTGAGTTAGTGCCGGGTGGGAGATTGTTGGATTTTCTATCTATACCGGCACTAATCTTTACTTTGTCGTCTGGTTCACGAGCACACATGTTAATAGGTCGTATATGTGTTATTGGTTGTGCCCAATTGTTACACCAAGTTAAGGTTGGTGGGACCTAGTGTTACTCTTTATTAGGGCTTGAAGGTATAATGGGAAGACCACTCAAACCCTATCAGTTTAAATAGAGAGGAAGTCCCTCTTAGAGGCTACACTACATAAAACCATCCCATTGAGGTCTGCAGCCAATCTAAGGGACGACTCCACTGAAGAACACGTGATTAAACAGATAGCAGGAAATCAGGTTAGTTGAATCATATTAATCTTTGATATATTGATCGTAGTGATTGTACTTTATTTCTACAGTTTCTTATAGGACTTCTACCACGTGAGTGCATGACTTGCGAATTTTAATGTTGAAACGCATATTTTCTGAGCATTTGAATATTCATAAACTAAAAATTAGCTCTCTAACCTATATAACTAGTTATATAATTTCTCAGCATCAATTAATTCGTCGAATCCTAGAATTTTAATTTTATAATTGATATGAAGATTATGCATATGATTCATAGACTTACCAATAATCGATCTATCATCGACGAATTTGGCATCACTAGAATCTCTATCTTCATCCTCGTTACCCTTATCATTTCCTGCCTCCGCGACTCTTTTCTTCTTTGTGTGCTCTTGTCGTTTCATCGAAACAGATACTTTGGCAAGGTTGGTGAGATGTAATTGCTCTACCAATTCCCCTAGAGTAGTAGTTAGGTCATAAACTTTGGTTTCGAGCTTCGTGAGTCAATCTTCGAAATTGCCCATCATCGAATTTACCTTTATATTTGAGCTAGGTTTTTAGTGAATCTTTAACGGACTCACAATGATCTCCTTCGTTTACTTAAGTCGGTCACGTGTAGAGACCATAAACCACAATCCTCGAGAATCGTAACTTATATGTTGAGTATAATGTAGATATGCACATTGTAGTTATTTGCAACAAACCTTTGATGCCGCTCTAGTTTAGGATTCTCCACATTGGCCATGTGTAATGTTCTAGTAGTGTTGTACTAGCTCTCAGAATTCAAGGTGTATGGACCTGAAGTCCAGTTGCGTAGTGACACAAACCTATAGAATTTGTGGGTGTTCATACAAAATGTAAGCAAGCAAGGGACAATCATTTATGATGGAACGTACCCTCTGTGACCAACGTAATCACATTTTGTTAATACATCAGTTTAACAATAAGTATTTGTTAATTAGTAACTCAGTTTGGCAATATCAGTTGGATAAACATGCGTCAAATGGATATAGTTGTGTTCCAACTATGTATCTATATGGGAAATATGATACAGTTTGCAACTCCCTGAAGGATTCCAGGAAGTAAGATATTCTAATACATGAAACATATGTATGCAATTGAATTGGATAGATCCCTAATGAATTATAGCAAATTAGAACTCTGTGTAGCACAATTGGTTGACATTACGTGTATTTGATGGATACGGTGTTCACAAATGACAAGGGAAATGATAATATATTCTCCACTCCAATGCATATAACTTAGTGATTGAGTATGCATATAATCCACAATCTGATAGAAGAAAAAATAATAGGCAGAAAACGAAGAATACAATAAGAATCGAGGAAATCTTCATCTAGGTTTTTTTTTATTGCTCAAAATCGATTACAATATAGAGAGGCTTCATCGTCTCTTTCTGGGTTACAATACCTATTTATAGAGTGGAGTTAGAATAAATTAGGTTTTTATCTATGCAAAATACTTAACTAGGCCTAGGCTAAATACATCGATCCATACCCAAAAATAGGTTGGTCGTAGTGCAAAATACACATCGAATTGATCCTTTGGCCCAATCTGCACCGAAATACGGAGTCATAAAAATAAAAAGGGTATAAATCCTCCTGGATTAGCATATGGTTGTGATCTCACCTGAGTGAGAACTTATACCTATGTCGCCATCCTGTTGAAGGTGAAGACTCGTTGGTCATGAAGATCTCAGAGTTATCTTATCTCCGTCTACCTCAAGAGGACAAACAAGAATTTAATTACAGGTTCAACGGGCATTAGATCTTGATGAAGAACTCTCCTCGTCAAAGTGATGTTATCCAGCAGTTCGTTTAAACTTTTATTGTAAGCATGATAATATTAGTTGTGATTCTTCATAAGACCAATACACATACATGTTTTGTAAGCGGAGGAATGTTGGTTACGCTTGTGCATAAGACTAACACCCATACACATCTTAGCTTCAAAGATATATATTAGGTGATGATGTCGCACCGACGATATAAGCAACCCCCTTCCATATCAGGAAGATATGATGTAAAGAGAAGCCTACAGTGTTTTTCTCGATGACATTCCCAACGACAATTTCAAGTAGCTCATCTCATCTACAGGTTCAGAATCACTTCAAGGGGAGAATCTCCACTATCACTTCACAGTGATTAAACATATGTGATATGTATTCTGTTTCCTGAGTATCAAAATTTTCCTATTGGGTTTACCGAGGGAGGTTTTAATGAAGCAGACAATTACCAGCGCGTCCAAGACTGATATGCGACTGGTATATTATTTTAATGCTTTTTATGTACAACTTTTTCTTACTGGGTATTCAGTTTTAATTAAATCGTGGTATTTATTGTGCAATAGTTAGTGACTTATCATTTTGCGGCAACATGTTTACGTGAAACATCACTCCCAGGGAACGGGGAACACACATCGACACAGAGAAAATTAAGTAGATAAACTCTAAAGAAAATGGTTAAGCGTACCTTATTCCTTGGTGTTGGCCTAGTGGTTGAGATCATTTCTTAGAGAGAGTGGTAACGAGTTCGAAACCCAACACAAGGATATCATCCGCTAAGATTTATCTTGACTCTAAATGGAATGTGCGGCTTGCGGAGGTACCGTGGCCAGTCCCAGGAGACTAGTTTGGAGAATGGTGAAAAATGATGAACTCGACGAACTTCCGGATTCAAAAAAAGATTTACATTACTTCAATAAACAAAATAAAGATATTTAATCTTAATTCGATCTGCGTAATATTGAACGAGACTGAGAGAAAAGAACTTGTGACCAATAAATAGAAAACAGAGAAGGATGAATGTATTGTTAGAGAACAATAGCATTGCTAGAAAGAAATTGTTGTACAAAATATAGCCGTCAATACATTTTAATCAAATCCTTAAAAATAATATAGCTGTTAGGCACGAAGCTAACAATTTAATTTATCGAGTCTCGTATAGATCGACACGCCAAGCCCCATATATGTGGGCCCATACGAATTATATGTGGCCCATATCGTAGATCATCTCAATGACGATCTTATAGGAAAAACAAAAAAGACTAGATCATTCTAAAGTACCTTCAATGATTAGAGGAACACATTGGCACCGCGCCGCCTCAACTAGAAAAGAAAAGATTAAGAAAGAAAGAAAGCATTCAAAAGGCAAAAGGTAAGAGTGTACCTTAAGGATGAGTTACACTTACACTACTTCTTCAAACAAAATAAAAATATAATATTAACACGAAAAGCAAAAAAATAAAACACAAAATGAAAATATATTATGGCGTTGCCCAGGTTTGAACTGGAGACCTTCAGTGTGTTAGACTGACGTGATAACCAACTACACCACAACACCTTTTGTGTTTTCACTTCAATTCTATTTTTACTTTTACATTTATTTTTTCACATTGAATATAATTACCCAAAATCTCTTTGACCTATCAAAGTTGTGAAAGACATAAAAACCAAATATATAGATGCTCTCAAAGCTTTGAATTAGTCCTGGCCACTTAATTATTTTCTCTTTTGACAAAGAGAACCCTAAAAGTCACTCCCATCCATCTTGAGATCCAAAGAAAATGCATACAACCTACCAAAACTTAAAGTAATCAGGAGTTGAGGACCATATCTGGCTAGCTAAAGAAAAAGAAAGCATAAAGATAACATTGAGGAAAAGGAGTAGGAGGACCATCTCCCTATCAACCTTTTTTTTCATATAAAATTTGGTGAAATATGCCATCATCTTCAATAATAATGAGCTAGAAGAGGAATCAATATCTTCTAGTGTATTAGTTTGTTTGTGCATGTTTGTGTAAATAAAGCGCAATTTTTTTTACGAATGTTTAGCTGCAATGTGGCAAAGGGTACAAGGGATGTATGGCTTCGCTTTTATACTTTAGCAAAGTTTTGTTGCTAATTGGTTTTGAGATGGAACCTTCAGTTTTAATATAGATAGGTTGTCATTTTAGGAGCAACAACTTTTGTGCGCACATTTGTAAAAGGTTGCAATTAACAGATTGATTACAATTTAGTCTTGTCCCCTCTTTCGAAGTTTAATCAGTGACGATTGACGAATAATGCATGTTTGGCATACGCATAAAGCAAAAAAAGCATGTAAAGCACGTGCATAATTGCTGAAATTTTATATGAAGCGTGTGTTGGACATTAAGGCAAAACTAACTAATGAAAATGAATTCAACCAATTTTTATTCCATCAAGTGTAGTGCCTTTATATGTAGTGGATGCTCTTAACAAGTCTTTTTCGCGATCCAACATGGTTACAACATCTTGCTATGATGTTATTATATGTGTCGTGGAGACAGGCAGTCGTGAAAGTGAAACTCACACTTTTAACTTCAGGAATTGGCCGTACAAAAATTAACCATCGCTATTAGCTTTACTGACTGCAAGGAGCAAATCGACGCCGTGACAATAAAAGGAGAAAAAAATATAATGGCGTCGCCCAGGTTTGAACTGGAGACCTTCAGTGTGTTAGACTGACGTGATAACCAACTACACCACGACACCTTTGTTGCATTTTCACAAGTAAAAAGTTAGATAAATTTATTAAATCTTCTAGAAATAAACTTTGATTTTTCCTCACCAACCACAATTTTATAATTGTTCCAAAGGTTGCAATGATACAACCTTCCCAAAAAACGAAAACTAAATGAAGGCTGTGCAAAAAAGGCCCACCCCTACAAAATTTAAAGGAGAGGGGACCATCTGCTCAACTTGGGTCTAGCCAAGCCAGAGAGAAGAACTTTATTCATTGCTCTTTACAAGTTATAAAGGAAAGATCTGTTTCTAACATTTATTTTTGGGATGCAAGTAGTTGATCACCCAATTTGCTAACCACATTTGAAGTCTTGATTATTATGGTACTACGGCCAGGCCATATCGTTGAAAGATTGGTATTTTTACGAGGTTATTATAGAGCAAATACATTTTATCATGGAAAACATTCTCTTCAAAAATTAAAAACCTTTTTCCCTTTTCATGATCATGAAAAAACATTTCGCAATTGCTCATTTCACCAACATATGTGGAGCTGTGCCTTTTATAAAATGGGGTGAGCCGTGATTGTACATTTAAAACAATGCATTTGCGACATCACCAGTAGAGTGTCCAAACTCATACGCGAAGAACTGGAAAGTGGAGTGACGGTGTCTGAGATTCAAAGTTTAGCCCTTACGAAGCATATGCATGTCTATTTTAAGAGAACCATAAGGGGTTAAGTGTACTTTCGTTGATATAATGATGTATGCCCATGACCACAGAGTACAGTTTTTGGAGTCTTCAAAGACTTTAAAGCTTTTTCTCCTTTTGGTGGCCAACTTTCTTTTTTTCTCAATTGAGAAAAGTCTCTTTAACATCACAATCTTGGAAGTGCTCTTCACATTATTGTCCTTGCTTACCGAAATTTGGAAGGTCAAGTCGATATCATATCGGCCAAATTTTTACTTGAAACGCGGAGGATGAGCATCTTGGGCCGTGGACTGAAGGAGGCGTTTCAATATGTACACATACATATTGAAATAATACGCACCCATATTCCGAGTTCCGAGTTATTTTCAAAAGCTGCAAGCTCAAGTCTCAGCCTGGGGTTCACAAGGAAAAAGAACAAAAGAAAACGGTTCTAACATTCCAAAAAACACTTTGGAAAATTTTCCACACCTAAGTTGCATATCACAGTAGTCAAAAGATACATCTAATGTACAGTACAAATATGAATCGCGGCTCTTCGAACTTCCGGACTCCAAAAAAAATAAAAAAAATAACATTGTAATGAGATTTGCTTCAGTAGAGGCCAGATATCAGTTTATGTTAGATGAACACGGTGAGCGACTCTTGAGCAGTTTCAGTAAACATATGGCAATATTCTCCAAGGAACAAGTTTGCAGTATTCGACCCAGATTTCCTTGTATTTCTCTGCACATCGAGCCTCATCTCTTCTCTCTCTCCATATCAGAAGTATGAATAGGTATATAGGGTAGAAATACGGAACTGGGGAACTGCAACATAGATTGAAATTTCAAGTGATCGGAGCCTTTATAGAAGCATGTAAATTGATATTAACCAGTGGTTGAGACATTACCTAGCCCCGCACGGTAAACTAAAGGATAGTGCAAGCAGCAAGTCACCGAGGTAATTGCAGTGCCTCGCTATTCCCCTATAACAAAGTAAATTCGATTGTTATAAACATTTATCGAAGGTTGACATTTCTGCGCTCAAATGAGAAGTGTGAACAGGAAAGTAAGAAACATTCATTTTTAGAACAAATTTGTTAGTCAATCTGCGTGGAGATCCTTATACCCAGACTACATGAACTAATCTAGAAGGATCATGTACTAACACTGTAGAAAACACAGAACATATATCTCCAAAGGGCAATAACAAATTTTCATATGCTTGTAGGTAATTTTATTGCATTAGATAAGTTTGATGGTTTCCAGTTCACAGAAAAGCCTGAACCAAAAAAGGGCAAAAGCAAGACGAGCGTGTCCATGGGAAGATCTGGACCACAAAGCCTTAAGTCGGGAGAGACGTGGAAACGCGTCTGTGTTGCCTACTTCAACAACTCCTGAATGAAATACTTTTTGCCCGTAGGCCAAAGAGAATCTCCAGGTCGCTGCCCGCCCAGATGGATAGTCTTCACATTCCAGACATCGAAGGACATGGTCCGAAGGCCCAGAGCGAACTGAGGCATCTGAACCTTCCCGAGATTGCCTATGCACAGACCGAACCTCTCCTATGGTCAGAATCGCCTACTGGAGGGACTCTCGTTAGCAGTTGAGCATCTCCAGTAGGCTATCCTCTCTTGTTCTTTGGATAGGTCGTCAACTGATGTTGATCCCTTGGCGCTAGCCCCCCCTTGTTGATGACGGAGTAGGGAGAATCACTAGACTATGGAAGGAATCCAGGCCTACAACCCCTGGAAAATCACTTGGAGATGGAATTCTAAAAATCCGTAGACCGAAGAGAATCTTCGGCTCTACTCTGCTGTCTCCCGGCTGGGACCAGATGTCGACTGTAGACCAACTCAGTCTCTGCCCTATATTGGGTCTGACGGTGAGGAACTAGGTAGACAATCCACTCAGGATCTCGATCATTGACGGGAATCTTGCTATGCTTTCGGGACCTCCTCTTGATTCACCACTCTACTCTCGCCTTATGATTGGTGGAGATTCTCAGTGGAAAGGGTATGGTCGTCTCGGCCTTTACACATTGACAATGTAGCATCATCAGCGCTGCTTCTCTGCGGTCTAGCCTGGAATCAGAACAGCAGGGATCATAGCAGCCGAGTAGCGATTAATCTAGGCGTGCAGTCCATTCTTGCCGATCTCTTCAACTTGGTCATCGGAGTGAAGCAGCGTCAGTCCTCGGTAGGCCCAGCCTATCCTTTTCTCTTCTTTGCAGCCTGAAATGGCATAGGGGATGCGATCGCTCCTCTGAGCGAGGAGGCTCATGCAGTTGAGCGTGAGGGTTCAACCACAGATCTTTGTTTAGCGGCGATTGGCCCTGCCTTGGATCAGGAAGAGTGGAGAGCAGTGCGATGTAGGTCTTCGCTCAAAGCGAGAGACCAAGACGCGGGGATGAGAGAAGCTGCGGAGAATCCCATGCCGATGTCCAAGTTGGTGGAAGCTTTCTTTGAGGCAGGGGTGTATTGGGTGCTCGACTGCTAGGGGGAGGATCCCGTGTGGGATCCGGATCTTACTATACCTTCCCTGAAAGCCACTCGTGTTGGTGGACAGTTGATGGACATCCCAACCGGCATATCCGCGTGGAGCATTGGCCTCTGACTGAGATGGTGCTTCCGATGAAGGTGTGACTCCAGGGGAGGCTCAGCTACAAGGACCCGGAGGGGGGTGGGGGGCGAAGACTGACTAGGATAGGAAGGCGTGGCTAACCAGATAGAGGTGTGGCTAGAAGGAAAGATGCAAAAACAGATACCAAGAGCACAAGAATCTGTTTTTGCATCTTTCCTTCTTCTAGTCCCATGCATGTGCTCTCACGTCTAGTTGGTCTAATTAGGATCTGACTCTTCTTTGTGCTTGGCTTGAACCTCTCTTCCGCCTTAGCCTAAGGTCTGAGTGGACTAGTCTCGCAGATTTCCTTCTCTGGCTCTTGCTTGCTTGCAGCCTTTCCTTCTCTCCTATCATAGGAATCTCTTGTGCCTGTACTTGGAGAAGGAAAGGACTTCATTAGGCTTTCCTTACTTGGCTTTCCTTCTTCCCGAAAGAGAGATAAAAGCCTAGTGTTCTCTAGCCCACTAATATAGACTTCAACTCTTCGTCTAAAAGAGTGTCGTCTTTAGAAGGGGCATCTTCCAATTCTATTTCAATAGGACGTGGAGCCTGCTTGTCGAGCACCCACAGTAGAGTAAGCTCCCGCCTGATGTGGTGTAAGAAATCCTCACAAGTGCCTCCCAACGGGAGGTCAAAATCTACGTTCAGCAATGGTAAGGTCTCCTCTAAAAAATCCGGTACCACTTTCAATGTTTTTTCGCAATTGCCTAGCCGTGAAAAGCTTCTTTGAGCTTTTGCATCAAAGAGCTATCATCCATACTAAACTTGGGTTGGTAATGCGGAAGCATAGCGGTGATAACACAGGGGTTTCCCTCCTGACTTGGGCTAGTGGGAACGCTGACCATGGACAAGCAGAGGATCGCTGTAAAGCAACGCCCTATAAGCTTAGCGATCCCATCGTACGTCATCGGCAATCCCATCGGGGACTCAAACAAACTTGCGAATCGGATTTCCACTTTCAAAGAGACGAGAATGGCCTGTCTTTCTAAGTAAGGCCGATAAAGGTATTCATTAGGATGCAACTGTAGTCGTTCAAGTGCCTTTGGGAAAGTATAACTGCAAAAAGACCTGGGAATCACGACTTTTTAATCTACCATTCGAGAAGAGTTTGAAAGAACAAGAGACATAATACCTTTGATTCAGGCAACCAAAAATCAGACAATGCGAGACAAGAGAAGGGAGGGGAAGGAAACAGGCGAATATCAGACCCCAGTGTGATGACATGCTAGGCGATTTTGATTCTATGAAAAGAACACACTAAAATACCACCAGACCATGATTTCACGCTTCTAGGTGGGCAACGACAAGCAAGAAAGAAAAGGAGGCCGGAGGTCGACAAGTTGAAGACGAGAAACTGCAAGAAACCATTGGGGTTTCGCGCTTCTAGCTACCACTCCCAGCACCGCGCTCATCTCCTACGTAGATTCCTTACTTCCCGCCTCTGATATGCGAGTCAGAGGCATAAGAGTGGCTTAGTAGAGAACTTGTTGGTCCTCGAAAAACTGGTGCCTTTGGCGAAATCATCCTGATTTCTTGCTGAATAGCTAAAGGCGCGCTTTTTGCTTTTTAGTTTTGGGCATTTCTTTCTTGCTGGTGCATGCGGCTTTCTAGTGCTCCACTTCGCGAACGCTTCGTGTCTGGCTACGGCAGCCTGCCTTACTATGGGCCGCTAAGACTGACCCTCCCTAACCTCTTTTGATAGTGAAAAGGCTCACCAAGAACGACCTATCTCACTTTTGTGTCCTAGCTTACACAAGCCCCGAAGCGGGCCTAAACCGGACCCTTTAAAAGAAGAGATCTTCTATGGACATATGACTTGTCTAGGACACAACCTAAGGATTTGGTTTCTTTGATGCACACGTCACAACCGACGCTTTTGACTTTCATCCGTTACTTTGAGTTTGGTTTTCATATTTTCTTCTTAACTCTTTAAGTATTTTTGTTTTGTATAAGTGCAACCAATCGGATGTTGAAATTGCACAAAATGAAATATTTAATCCCGAAAAAGGATCTATGATAATATGCCAGATACAATAGGAAATTGATCACCGAAATTCACCCACATATATGTTGAGCTCAATTAGACTACTTTATGGGGAAAACATCACGGATTTTTATGTCAAATTTCAAAAAAATAGCATTACACAACTGGAGAAAACACACAAGGATTTTATGATGGGGACTTAAATTATCTATAATACTGTTCCAATTTGGGTGATATTAAGGAAAATACCAACATATTTATGAAACCAAGACGAAATTGGCCTTACTGCGAGCAGCATTGGTATCCCACTTTTACTGGACAAAGCTACAGAGGAGAGATCTAGAGTTAACTATGCTAGTGTGTGTGTGGAAGTATCAGCTCATAGTCCTCTTCTTGAAATCATTCCTTTGGGCATTGATGAACACAACACCACTAATGGTATTGCTGAATATAGCTGGGTTGCCCATCAAATGTGATTATTGTGATGTATTTGGCAACAATACCGCAACATGTGAATATAAACCTGTGGAGACAAAACAGAATAAGAATGCCAAGGCTAACATAAGAAAGTGGGAAGAACTAAATGGAGGCCCGCCTCAACGGGGAGGGGGGCTCTTTGAAGGCTAATAAGGTGGGTACTAGGTTGGTACTAACACTGAAGGGACATCTGGAGACCAATAACTGAACAATGAAGATAAAGATCAGGGGTAGGAGATCTTAAAGCTCTAAGCCAAAACAACAAGGTACAAGTGCCAAAGAGAGTTTCATAGCTGCTGTCCCACTAAAAGAACTAATGGGGGATGATCCAGAATGTAGAAAAGTTCCAAATGGTGAGCAAAATAGAATAGAGGAGAATTGCTTGAGAATTGATGATAGTTCTAAGGAGGCCGCTGAGGGTAAGGATGCAATGGATCTTCCGGATAAGCAACTGCCAACTAGCCATGGTGTTATTTAGTGATGAGAAACAGTCTCAACCTTTGCAAACAGTTGGGGGAGACCAAGAATCACCAACCAAAAGCCAGCTTAAGAGGGATAACAAAGTTGCTACCCGGACTGAAAAGGCTGTTAAATTGGTTCAAGAATTGGCTGTTCCTTCTAGGGACCCCAAAACTAAACAACTGATTTACTCAATGTTGAACCAATCAATGTAGAATGCTAGAGAGGTGAACAACAAAGTGAGGGAAAAGGAATCCAAATATGATTTATAAGCATAGATTGGCATTTTTAGGCCTTGTGGAAACTAAGCTGAGGAAATGCGAAGAAGCTCAAGTTGCTCAAAATAGTTGCTCAACATGGAGTATAATTGGGAATGCTACAAAAAAGCTACAGGCGGGATCTCTATCTTGGTGTTTCAGGTTTATTCTCAAGCAATTCATTGTGTTGCTGTGTTGTGTTTGAAGAGTCAAGTTTCTCACTCTCCCTTATTTATGCTTCAAGTTGTGCTATTGAAAGATATGATATGTGGCAGTCATATCAAGGCTTAAAACTTGCTCTCAATTGCTTTGGATCCTGTTGGGAGCCTTTAATGTTCCTTTTAACAATGAAGACAAAATTGGAATAAGGCAGTCACTGCTAATAATGCTCAACTTCATCAAGACTGAGATAAAATACCTCAAACAAAGGGGTTTATGGTACACTTGGTTAGCAGGGTGGAGGATGACAAGAGCATGCTAGTGAAACTTGACAGGGTTATGGTTAATGAAGCTTGGAAATGATGTTCCAGGAAGCATAGGTAGACTACTTATGTACAGGATCCTCAGACCATTGCCAAATTGTTATTTCTGTGTCCACTCCTCAAGTTAGTAAAGCTAAACCCCTTAAGTTCTTTCAAAGCATTCGCAGCAGCCTCTAAGTTTAGGGAGGCAAACAAGTTAAAAATGAAGGCTGTTGTGGATGCTCTAACTTTAGGGAGTGCACAAAACCACCCCTCTCTATCTTTCAAAAGAGGCTGTTATGAATGCTTTAACTTTTGCGTGAACCAGGATGGATTCAAAGATACTGTTGAACAGAGTTGGTTGGTGCCTTACTATGGAAACCCATGTATAAGATTTGCTGCAAGTTCAAACATCTAAAGAAGAATCTTAGGTAGTGGGCTAAAGAGCAAGTGGGAAATAGTCACAACAATGTTTTAAAGGCTAAAGACTATCTTGAACAGACCCAAGTTGAGCTTCAAAACTAGCCTTATAGTGATGGTCTTGTTATAGAAGAGAAGGAAGCTTACAAGGAGTACTACAGGCTTACTCACCAAGAGGAATCTTTGTTGCAGCAAAAAACCTCAAATGGACTGGATAAAGCTTGGAGACACCAATTCTTATTTTTTCCATAATGCTATGAAAGATGGGAGATCCTCAAAGTCTTTGATCATGAAGCCATTCAAGAAGCCATTCCCAAGTAAATTGTTGACAATTTTAAGAGCATTATGGGCAGTAATGTTGGGAGCTGTGGCAATGAAGGGATCAGGATGCAGCCATTCAAGAACAAAGTTCCTTCCACTGAGCATAAACTTGATTAGAGAAGTGCAAGAGAGTGAGATTCATGAAGCCTTTACATCATAAACATTACCAAGGCCCCAGGGCCTGATGGGAACAACTCTCTCTTCTTTATTCATAAGTAAATTTGATTATTTCTGATTTTGTTGCTGCAGTCCAGAATTTCTATGAGGGTGGAAAAATGCTAAAGGAGAGTGAATGCTAGTCTTAGTCCCAAAAGTGTAAAGCCCAAACAATTTTGGGGACTATAGGCCCATATCTTGCTATAATGTCCTCTACAAGATCATTACGAAGAGAATAAAGAAATCCATATCTCTCTTGGTTAGTGCTAGCCAAACTGCTTTTCTAGCAGGGAGGAGTATATCTGACAATATGTTTTTTTGAGGAGGTATATCTAACAATCTAAAGTGGAGTCCTCACAAGCTAGGTGTACAACATAAATTGATCTTAAAAAAAGCTTATGATATGGCAGTGGGAGGCAGTAATTGTAACTGTCCAAGCTCTAAACTCTCCTTCTATCTTTATTGGGCGGATTAAGGAGGCATTTCTACGACTCAATTTCTGTTAATGGTACTTTGGAGAGATTTTTGTAAAGGCAAGAGAGGACTGAGACAAGGGGACCCCATGTCTCCATATCTCTTTGTGATGGTCATGGAGAGCATGGAACTGTTGCTTGAAGCCAAAGTTAGATATTATCTAACTCCACGTTACAGGTGTACTAAACCCCTCTTAACTCATTTCCCATCTAGTGTTTGGAGATGACCTTTTGATCTTTTTCCATGGAGATTTATTATCTGTCTATGTTGTCCATCAATCTATTCAAACATTCACATCATTTACTGGGTTAGAAGCTAAATGTTCCAAATCAGTAGTGTACTTCTCTGGCGTTGATGGAGAGACTAAAGACATGATTTGAGGAGATGTTACCCTTCAAGTATCTTGGCCTTAACTGATCTCAACAAGACTGAGTTCTAAAGAGTGTAACCCCTTAATTGATAAGATTACAGCTAGGATTCAAAAGTGGACTAACAGGCTTTTATCCTTTGTTGGGAGTTTACAACTCATTAAAGGCGTCCTTTTAAGCAGCCATATTTACTGGATAAATGTCTTCATGCTACCTCAATTTACTAATGCAGATCTACGAACGCAGAAGCTTAATTCGTATTCGGTTTAACACTAAATGTCAACTAGATCTCAAAATAGGGATTATTTAGAGAAGAACTCAAGCTTTTTCATAAACAAAAACTACTAACTAGATTTACACCACCCTCTTCCTAATAACCTAGTTCCCTAGGATCACTCCTCCGTAACTTCCATAACTTATCCAAATAGAAACTAACCTAGAAAAGTAAAACTCTTAATAACCAACAAGCTGGTCATCTCTAATAGTGCATAAGCTAAAACATAAAAATAAAAATAGATCAAACGGGTGGTAGACGACCCTATTAGAGACGTGTCACATCAAACCTCCGTCTGAGAAGATTTCGTCCACCAAATCAAAGAGGCGGTGCTTCATACGACTCACGCACAAATGTGGTGTGTATCTCGTCTTCATCTTCATCTTCGTCTTGAAGACAGGTTGGAGTGCTTCATACGACTCTTAATAACCACTAATTGTACTATTTCTGCTAGGCAAAAGACAGGTTGGAGTGCGATTGCCTCTTGCAACTTCTATGTCAACTCATTCTTATACCTACTAACCCTATGTTGTTTAGTCTCTCGAAGTTGCGCGCGAGCCTCAAGAAGATAGAACTGATTTGTGTAGTCATCAATGGAGCTTCCTGGATATGATCTCGCTGTAGTTCATGGGGATGAACCTCTCTTTCATCTCTCTCCGCATCTTCCACCACTCCGTAATGTAAGGGTAACTTGTTGGTGAGAGCAAAACTGGTAAGTTTGGACTCCACAATTGTAACCAGTTTTGGATCCCCATATTTCTTGTAGTTGAACACCCTCTTAACTTTATCCAGCCACTCAATAAAAGCGTCGGCATCAGATTTGCCGTCGAACTCCGGCACCTTGAGGTGCACATCACGTGTCTGCTCAACTATAACTTTAGCCAAGGCCTCAATGACGGTACCTTTACCCTGTTGGTGTTGGTGCAGCTGTGGTCGGTGCCCATCCTCCAAGTCTGAATTGTAATCATCCTCTTGCCAAGTTGTAGCATACAGGTGTCTCGGCGGATGCGGGGAGACCCAAGTGAACACTGCCTTTGTTGGTCCCGCAATGGGGTGTCAACCGAGGGGTTAGAACCACGACCCCGACCTCGCCCGCTGAATTGACGGTCTCTCTCCCAAATCGGGACGTGACGAGAACCCGAAGGTTTACGTCTCCCGCTAGAGTGAAGGTTATAAACATCATCGTCACGCGGCCCCCACTCATCATCGTAGGGGGTCCATGCGCCAAAGTCATAGCGTGAACCAATACCCGAAAACTGTTGTTTGCCGGTGTCCGCAGGAGGTTGTTTGTCGCGGTACGAGGCCGGTGGTGGTGTTGTCGGTGTCGTGAGGGAAAGAGGCCGGTAACGTGGGTCCTCCAGTACGCGTTGAGGGTCCTTCGTGGACTGTTGAATGGGTCTAAGATGTTAAAAGGGCGGGGTTCGGTGTTATCGACAACCACGGTCGGTGTGGAACTACGGTGGAGAGAGTCGGTTTTAGAGAAGGAGGTGGGTCTGAGGTCGTGGTGGGTGTTGTTTGTGGTGACATCATGGGTGGAGAAGGAGAAGGAGAAGGTGGTGGGCCCATGGTTGTTTAAGAGATTCGAATTTTCAAAAGTGGCGGGTGATGGTTTATGAGGAGCCCACCACTCTGGGCCAATGCCTTCAAAGTCTGAACCTTGAAATGATTGGTGGAGCCCTACCCATTAAGCCCATAGGTTCTAGGTCGGGTTCCCAGTTGTTGTGGGTGACCCAGGCCTGTTGAGAGGTGATTTCGGGTTTGGTTGTTGGCTCTGACCCGCATGGTCTGGTCTGGTCCGGATCGGGTAATAACCCTGAACCAGATTGAAAAGGGTGTTGTTGGGTTTGGGCTTCTCTTGCTAGGGCCTGCTGTTTGTTTGCCCATGTGAGAAAATCAGATTTTGCAAGAGCCACCGGTGCTGTCTCGGTAAAAACTACTGCCGGTAACCTTCTCGGTGTTGTTGGTGATTGGGGGATGTTACCCGATGACATCCCGATACAAGGGTCTCGCGGTTGGCCGATGCGTATAGTGTCGGTCCCTTGCCTTAGCCTCTACTCTAATTTCTTCAAACTCGCGGGTTTCCCTCTCGATCTCAAGGCTCGCAAACGGGTTCTCAAATTCATCTTTCTTCGCGGCGACGCTTCTCTCACGAGAGGGGCGTTTGTGAATTCCCAACGGGTGAGGGAAGGTTCCCGTACCCAAAGCCTCGGTAAGCCTATCGAATCTTTCCGTCAATGTCACTACATCTTGTGTGAGTGTAGGTTTTTCCGTCATGGGTCTTCCATGAGGCATCTTGCTCTTGAAACTTGCTGCACCGGGGATGTGAACGCGGCTCTGATACCAGTTAATGTAAATCTATGAATGGGGAAGCTTAATTCGTATTTGATTTAACACTAAATATCAACTAGATATCAAAATAGGGATTATTTGGAGAAGAACTCAAGCTTTCTTTCATAAACAAAAACTACTAACTAGATTTATGACACCCTCTTCCTTATAACCTAGTTCCCTAGGATCGCTCCTCTATAACTCCCATAACTAATCCAAATAAAAACTAACCTAGAAAAGTAAAACTCCTAATAACCAACAAGCTGGTCATCTCCAATAGTGCATAAGCTAAAACATAAAAATAAAGATAAATCAAACGAGTGGTAGACGACCCCATTAGAGACGTGCCACATCATTTACACTCAATAGAATTGAAGTCATTTGTGCAAAGGTTTTATGGCAAGGACGTGATACATAAAAGAAAGCTGCAAATGTCTTGGAATGAAGTGTGTAGCCTCTTAGTAAAGCTGCAAATGTCCTGGAATGAAGTGTGTAGCCTCTTAGTGAAGGGGGATTAGGAGGGAGAAGACTCAAGGTGTGGAATAAGGCAGTCACAATGAAGTAGATTTTCAGTATAGCTTCTAAAGAGAATGGTAAGTGGTCAGATTGGGTGAAAGCTCACCTCCTAAAAACCAAAATCTTTTGGCCAGTTAAGATGCCTCCTAATTGCGCATGGGCTTGGAGGATGGCCCTTAATTCAAGACAGGAGGCTCTGGGGTTCACAAAGCACTTGCTTGGCAATGGCAACTCAACCTTTTTTTGGCATGACCCTTGGCATGAAAAGGGTTTTTGCTCAACAGGTTTGACGCTCACTATACTAATAACTCTTGTTTGGGATTCAATGTCAAGGTCTATAATTTATTGCAAATGGGAATTGGAATATTCCACAACACATTAGAGCCATGCTAGGGACTGAGATATGCAATGGTCTTCCCCAAATCTCTGCCAACTCCAGAAATGAAGACAAGATGATATGGACTCCCGACAGGAAGGGTAAATTTTCAGTAGCTGCCACAGTGAATAAGCTCAGAGCTCACAGATTATAGAGAAGAAATTTAATTTTTGTTGGAATATGGTTGTGATCCCAAACATGGTTTTATTTTGTGGAAGGCCCTCAGAGGTTGTCTTGCTACTCAGGATTTCCTTCCTTGTGCAAGGCAGATAGTGAGTATTGAGCATCTGTTGATGGGTTGTATTTTGCAAACCAGTTGTGGCATCCGATCCTGTCTAAATGCTGCATTGTTAGAAACCCTACCAACTAGAATGATGAGGTGAATGACTTATGCAGTATGGGAAAGGAAGACATCAGATATAAGATTCTTAGTGCTGAATTTGCATCTATGGTTTACCACATTAGGAAGGCAAGGAATAGTGTTGTGCTCAAGGGGATTGCTCATATTCAGACCACCTACGAACAAACAGATATGCTTTTTGGTTAGTAACAAACTTGCCCACTCAATTACAAAAATTCCCAACTATATGAAAGCCAGACAAATTTGTCAAGCTTGGTACCTAAACCCTGTGTTCTTTCTCAAAGTTCCCAAATGGTGTAAATGGGATCCTCATTACCCTACCCAGGTATTCTCAGAATTAACTGTTGTGGAGCCATTAGTTCTGACAGTGGTACTTATGGGGGGTATCTTCAGAGATGAATAAGGTACATGTATCCTGTGTTACTGTGGCAAGAGTAAGCTTGGTACTGTTGCTTATCATAAGGTTCAGGGCATAGAAAGAGGATTGGAAATAGCTGGTCAGCACAGTTTTAAGAGGATTTGGGTGGCTACTAGATCCAAAACAATTGAAAAATAAATGGAAGATGCTTCAGAGGGCTATCCAGAATACTGAAGCTATTGAGGAGTTCAAAGTGTTACATGAGCTCAAAGAATGTAATATGGGAGTTATTTTGTTTGCATCCTTTCAGATTGTTGTTGGCGAAAGTATTTATCTCCTTGCCTTTTAATTTTTATTCTATTATAGAGGAGGATCTTAGTGAGACTAGATACAACAGATTGTAATTCTTTATTCTTGCAACAAATTCTTGTCAGGGGTCTGCCTTAACCCTCGCTTGCAGTAGCAAAAAAAAAATGTACCAATTCGATAAAACATGCCCACTAAAAGTTTGCATTAATTATCTTCTATTTACATAATACTATTTAATATTTTACCCTTAATGTTTGTTGGTACGTATTTAAAAAATAAAAATAAAAATATCTTGGTCAGTTTCTACTTATAAAATGACACGTTTGTCGGAACACAAAAATTAAGTTATATGGAAACCTTACCAATAACCAGAAGCAAGCAATTTCCCCCCAATAACTTTTGGAGATACACCCCAAATGGGGGCTTTAGGGTTCTTCTTAAAAACATGTTTTTGCTTGTTTGCTCCTCTGAAAACAAGGTACCTGTAGAAGTTAGGAATTAGTGACATTTTGGGCATGTTGGATTGACTTAAGTTGTTGAGATAGGAAAATGTTGACAACAATGATCTTACCCCATCTGAAACACTAAACAGTTTGCAATAACAGCAGCTTTTGGTAACTCCACTTTATTGTTCAAAAGCCACCAACCCTACACCAAACATAAAAGTTATTTAATCATTTGAAATATTATAGAAGAACGTGAGTAATGAAACTTCTTACATGAAATAAATCTTATGACAAAGGTTTTCAGCTTTCTAGGAGAATAAATGAATAGCAAGACCGGTACATCATATACAGAAGTTATTAATCACTTGAAGATTTTAGAAGAAAACAAATAGCATGAGCGACTATTCTTCTTTTCCAACGCTTTTTGAGAGATAGTGGTTTCTAGGTGAGTTTTTGTCGATTCTAGCTAATCGCTTTTCGGTCGTCACACACACACATCTCCGCTTACGAGATATTAAAAGCTAACAAGAGGGTCGTGTCCTATCTAGCCGCTGTAGTTTCGTGTCTGGTTATTCGGGGCCTGCTAAAGAATGGCGAAAAAGCGCTGGAAGAAGCGCTATTGAAGTATGAAATTAAGCTAGCTTTCTCCTCGTCTGCATGGTGTCATCCCAAATCCCTCAAGAGAGAGACACAGAAATTAAAACTCAGATTCCCCACTTTCTAGCAGAATAGCATAACAAATGCAGCAAGTTAACATAATTTGAAAGATCTTTCGACTGCCGAAGGTATATATTATAGCCTCAATGACGGGATGGGATTGGCCAAAGAAAATGAAGGAAACAAAAAAAAAACTATCTCCATTCTCGAAATTTTGGCTTAGTGGTAGAGAAACTACAGAGTGATTGTTCAGATTTAAGACTGCAGGAATAATAGTATAGGAGCTCAAAGTAGAAGAGAAAATGTAGCAAAAACTGGAAAAGATTATGTTGCAAATTAGCAAAATCCCAGTGTGAAGGATTGATCTGTGAAAATATGACTGTTAAGCATCAGAAATTTGCAGTTGCGGTCAACTAGCTTTTTCCGAAAACATTAAAATCTATGAAGAAACAAGTAGAGCTTAGGAGTCAAAAAGCATCAATATTATAGTACAAGAGGACACCCTGGGTGTCATACCCACAAATCACAATTGCATAAAATGAAATGGGAAACAAGAGCATAGAGTGGGGGCCAATAAAGTAATAGTAGGAAACAAATGTAAAATACTTTAATTGCATTGAAAAAGTGAAACATAAGCTAGAGATTCACAAGTACCAAAATTTTATTAATGTAAACAAAACTCTGAACCTATCTAATTTTAATTGATTGTTACATGCCTGCATGCTGAATGTGAAAGGAATCCACACTAGATCTCCAAATACTAACATGAAGCCTAATCTCTCTGCAATGATGTCCCAGCTAGACAACATAAGCACATAAAAGCGTTAGGTTTGCAAGTTTTTACCACAAACATAAAGCACTAGATTGTAACTAATTGGAAGGACAAAGTACAAAGGAAAAGTTATAAATAGAATGAAATGGATAAAACAATGACTCTATCGATAATCATGGTTGAGTTACAATGTCTAAAGGCCATTAACAACAAGAGATAATTTATATACTCTTAAAATTGCTACGTTGGACATGTTCATATGAACTGCCGCATAAGATGATGTGCACGGGGTAGCAACATTCCCATCCCCTTGAAGCACAACTTTCCTTCAAGCACAAAATCCAATGAACATCGTAGGAAATTTTACATATTTTCTTCAAAATCCTAGCTTCCTTCATTTCATCTTTTTTACCGATTGAAAGTTCCATAAGAATACCTCTGAAGTTATCAAATTGCAGTTGAACTCCAACATGAACTATTGATAAAGGATCACACTACACAACCGTATCACCAAACTCTAAATCTCCTGCTAATAAAGAAGGAATAATAACATCTTTCTTTTTACATCCATATAAAAAGGATCTGTATAGCATTTTTCTTTATGAAAATAACACAACTTCAAGTTATCTTCAAATATAGAAACAATGCCTTCATTAAGGTTAGGGATTGCTTGTAGGTTGGGGGACTATGATGGGTTTGGTAGAAATAGATGTTGGGTAGAGTAATATTAGATGTTGATGGTGTTAACAGAGTGAACCATCTCGAAAATATCTCTGGAAAGTAGACACGGAACCGTGTCAGCGACTGGCTTCTTCTTCCGCTTGCCCTACTAGACTAGAATGTGCAAGGTCTGTTTAGCTAGGTGGCCTGTGGTCCTGCCAGACCTTTGAATTCTGAGGCAGTGAGGTACGAAGAGCTAGGGTCAATTCAATTGCATATGCAAAAAAAGTGGTGGAGGCGTATATGCAAATCTACTGTAGGGTATCACATTGTTGGAGAAATGCTTGAAGGGAGACTGAATAGCAATCATATTCAGGTGCATAACACGGTGTTGATACTCAAAGCTTGTGAATCGAGTCTTCGTTGTGGTCATTTGGTCTTTGAACATCAAATCAGATTTAAAAGGTTGGAGTCTTGCAAGTCAAATTCTGAGGTTTGGGTTACATTACACTTCTTGTAACAATATATATACTTAAAGACTCTTGTACCCACTCCATCATGACTATGAACTTTTGGCCTCCCTAACTTAGCAACACTAGTAAGTAATATACATTTTTTTTAATGATGTGTAGGTCCAATTCTTTAATTAAGTAAAGGCATATTCTCTCTAATTTGCTAGCTAAATATTTGCTTGTTAAATCAAACATGAACAATACTCCATACGATCTCCAAATACTAAGAAAATTGGAAGTTAATTGAAAGTACAAAAGAGCTCCTCAAATATTGTCATGCCATTGCATCTCTCCACTAGTGGATGAAGTAAGAAAGTAATGTAATCGGCCTTCGCTAGGCAATTGTCTATAAGAATAATGAAGCTCTGTTCTGGCAGTGATGGCGAAGAATCTACCTATGACAACTGCATACTTTGTAAAGTGCACTGGAATTGTGAAGGGACTATTAAAGGCTTATGAAATGGGCTGACATATGATTTGGGGAACTACTGATTCCATTTTTGCATGTCAAACTTTCAACTCAGATTTTGGGCCTTTCAAGCTTAATTGTGCATGGATTGGCTAAAAACTAAGTTCACGAGGCTTTGAATTAGACTTAATTTGAGAGAGAGAGAGAGAGAGTAACTTCTCAACAGATGAGGCTTCTAAAAGAGGAAGAAAACTTCCACTTGGTTTTTATGACAGGCTTATTGTTAGGCGTTCCTTTCTCTCTAGGCTGGAAGATCCTAATTTTTATGACACTGTAATTTTTAGAAGCTGCAAATGATTAGAGGCTCATGGGGGTGCAAACCTAGTTGGGATGTCATGAGTCGCGATGATGCCCTTGCATCTAATTTTTTTTCTTTCTTTTCCACTTTTGCCATTATATATCTCGCTGTTTTTTTTTTTTTTAATTAAAAGATAAATAAAAACTCTACTAACCTAGCAAAAAGAATAAGGTAATTAAAAATTATCTTTGGAATTCATAAAACTGAATTAACTCATTAAGACCCTCGACATTCCAGATATCTCAAATAATAAACTAGAACTAATAACTCTTAACCAGCAAATAACAACCAACAATCTATGTCAACCACCACGTAAAATCAATGTCAAATCCCACAGGATGATGTGTACGGGAATGCAACCAATAAATACATGACAAATTAGCACGATGCTAGTTATAGGTAAAGGGTCAATGAAGAGTTTAATAGTTCAGGATGAATGGTGGATACATTAGCACCAGTAAAAGACTTGCAATAAAGACTAAACAGATATCAAGAAGTTTTTTTGGATATGGACTTACGTGGATGTCATATATTCTTCGTAGCAGAAATAGTCAAGAATGTAGAGCTGAAATGAAAAATTACACAAACAATCTTCAGCAATGTAGGCACTACACGTGTAATAATAAATAGAAAAGGATACACTAGATATTACTAGACAAAAAAGCTGGTATAGAATCATTGATAGACTTGTGCTGCCATCTTGAATGCTTTTTGCTAGAACAGAAAGATTAATAAGTAGCCATCCCATCATCCCAGCTCTAACAAAGAAAAATCTACAATAGAAAAACATTCACACAGTAAGCAAGTGCGAGGATGTTATTTAGAGTTGGTTACAATACCTAATAATAGAAATAGTTTCATTTAGAGAGATATAAACGCCTTTACCATTTTAGTTTTATGTATTTAGTAGTCAATATGGTCTATAATTATTACTTGCTACAGTCATGAATATACTTGAAATGTCCTTATTATACAGTTATTTTACTCTTGGTTCACAGCAAAAACAATATCTCCTCTCCTAATAATTCTCACATTTTCTCTTCTTTCTTGATCAATTCTCCTTTTTTCTTCAATGATTTTCAAAGTACTCTAAGGCTATTATGGGTGTGTTGATGTAACTGGGTTTACGGTTCACACTATGAATAAAAACTATATATAACTAAAATAAAAACCACGTGGAATGAGTTTCGAATGTAGTGTAGTCGATATCTTAAGTACATGACTAAGAAAATGACACATACTTGAGGTCGATTCCCAGAAATTGAGGATTCAGCTGTATCCCGAACCACCTATTGGACGAGATAGAGGACATTACAGAATACTGTGAGCAACATTACAAATTACTTGGATATAGTTAATTCAGCTGTATCATCATTCAACAATTAAAGAAACTATCGATCCAAATGGAACCCATTAGAAAGATAAAGCATCAATCAAACATACGAGTCATGAATAATGTTCCCTGAAACATGTGGTTTTAAGGAGGATCCCTTGTCATGAGACTGACGACCAGAAACATAAAGCACAAAAGTCTCCTGGCATAAGAAAAATGTTTAAGGTTGTCAACTATCACGGATTTTGCACATTTTCAAAACATAATGCTCGAAGGAAATACAGAGTAAAGTTTAACTTACGAAAATGCTGAAAATAAACGTGGTAGACAGCAACTGAAGTCCTCTATCTGCAATTACCTGTAAATCAATTTCTCTAATTATATAACTCAAACTTTGCACCCTGCCCGAGCATGTGTACTGAAGAGGCACCTAACCCAATGGAGGTGATGGTTACACCAATGGTTTAATCCCACATCAGCTAAGATTGGTCATGAAGTTAGGATCTCATTCTACTTGGCACCGAGGCCGATTTGAGGTAAGACCTCACACCTCTTTGGGGGTGGTTAACTGAAACAATATTAATGCTTATAGTGGAGTGATGATAGAATGGTATCAGAGCCAACTAAGAGTCGATCTTTAAGTGAGGAGACTGTGATACCTATACCTGTGATACCTATATTTCTACATTAGAGAAAGAAAAATATTATTATTGAATTAATTATTTAGGTTACATTATACTCTCTATATATTCTATATATAGGATAGAGATATTAAACTACTTCTATGAGTAACCAATGTGGGACTTAAAGAACATAAAATAGCCTTGCTAATACTCCCCCTCAAGCTGGAGCATGAATATCGCACATGCGCAGCTTCAACAAAACATCTAATAATAATCTGCTACTAACAGCCTTCGTGAGAAAATCTGTAAGCGGTTGCGAAGTATAAACATAGAGAGTCTGAATCTGTCCAGATTTAAGCTTCTCATGCAGGAAGTACCGATCAACCTCAATATGCCTGGTATGATCATGCTGTACTGGATTAGCCAAAATGCTAATAGCAGATTTGTTGTCACAATAGAGTGTCATAGGAAGAGAGACTGATATCTGAAGCTCTTATAAAAAATGCTTAAGCCATATCAACTCACAAATATCTTGAGCCATGGCCTTGTACTCGGCTTCTGCACTGGACCTGGAAACAACATCTTGTTTTTTACACCGCCATGTAACCAAATTACCACCAATAGTGGTAAAATACCCAGAAGTGAAGCGACGATCAGATAATGAACCTGCATAGTCAGCATCAATCTAAGCCTCGACTCGAAAATAACCATGATCTCAAAATAAAACGCCACGACCAGGACAACCCTTTAGATACCGAAGAACACGAATAGCTGCCTAGAGATGGGGAAGACGCGGCTTGTGCATAAACTGACAAAGAACTCCAACCGCATATGCAATATCAGAACGGGTAAGAGAAAGATAGAGTAGCTTCCCAAGAAGCCGCTAGTACTGACCAATGTCCCCCAATAACTCCCCATCAAAGTCGGTCAGGCGATGATTCAGTTCTCGAGGTGTATCAGCAGGACAACGCACAAGCTGTCCTAAAGTAGAGAGAAGATCAAGAATGTACTTTCTCTGAGAGATAAAAATACCTAACTAGAACGAGCAACTTCAATCCCAAAGAAATAACGCAAGGGACTGAGATCCTTCACTTGAAAGTCATTAATACCCTGAATATCATCTCCTGTAATAACAAAATCGTCAACATAGACAAGCAATGCAACAGTCTTCCTACCAGAATGTTGAAGAAACAAAGTATCGTTAGCACTACTCATAACATAACCAAAGTCAATCATAGTGGTACCAAATGTATCAGCCCAAGTATGAGGAGACTACTTAATCCCATAGATGGACTTTTTTTAACTTACACACCTGGAGGTGGAGACATATAGAGACCTCTTCCTGTAATATTTCATTTAGAAAGACATTTTTCACATCCATCTGAAAAAAAGACCAAGATTTCGACACAACAATAAAGAAGATGACTCAAATAGTATTCATCTTGGCCACAGGAGCAAACGTCTCCTGATAATCAACACCATCTATCTGTGCATACCCCGTAGCAACTAACCAAACCTTGTAACTGCTTGCCGTTCCATCTGGATTTTCTTTAACCGTAAACACCCATTTGCATACGACTGTTGTACGTCCTGGCGGGAGAGAAACCAATGACCGTGGTATTATTGATCTCAAATGCATGCAATTCTTCCAAAATCGTAGCCTTCCAATAAGATTTGGCTAACGCATCTGCCACTATACGTGGTATATCAAATAGAGAGAAAAAAGCTACAAAAGCTCTGTAAGTAGGAGATAAGCGATGATCTGAAGTATAATTAGCAATAAAATAAACCACCGTATCTGAATATTTATCAGTCTTTCTTGCATTACGTTTTTCTTTCCGAATAACGATAGGTTTATCGTCATCATTATAAGAAACATACGAATGGTATAAAAGAGATATGAGAAGGCTCAATACCTAATAAATGTGAAGTATGAGAAGGCTCAATCCCTGATAAAGGTAAAGTATGAGAAGGCTCAATACCTGATAAAGGTGAATTGGTGACAGGTGACGGACCTGGAGCTACAGAAGATGCTTGGCCGTCTGATATAGGAGGTTGGCGTCCTGGATGTCGTCGAGTATAAACCTATAAAATACGTAAAACTAAAGGAGAAACTAAAGGTGGGATTGTAGACTCACACGGAACACTCAATGGAAGTGGATCTGAGGGAGAAGATAAATCTTCTAAAGGAAGAGGACGAACTGGAAAACACTCTCTGAGAGAGAACTTCGCCCGTAAAGAACGAAGCGTGTTCATAGAGGCGAAATGACGACGAGATGAAGAATAGAAACACCTATAACCCTTATGACCATGAGAGTAACCCAGGAATACACATTTCAAGGCACGAGGATCTAGTTTAGAGGTTGACCTAGTGGCTTGGATGAAATATACACACCCAAAAACATGAGGTAAAATCTGAAAAGCAGAACGATCAGGATAAAGAATAGAATATGAGATATGAAAACCAAGAACTCGAGATGGAGACCGGTTAATAAGAAATGCCGCCATAAGAACAGTGTCAGACCAAAAACGTGAGGGGACATTCATGCCAATAGATAGCACGAGCAAGATCAAGAATATGACAATTTTTCCTTTTCGATTTACCATTTCCTGTAGAGTTTTCGTATTAGAGGTTTCATGCTCAATACCATTTACATTGCAGAATTTGCGAAGACCTTGGAATATAAATTCCCCACCCTGATCAGAACGAAAAACTTTAATAGTTTTCCCAAACTAAGTACGAGACCTCATATTTGGATTTCATCAAATAAACCCAAGTACACCTCAAAAAATTGTCAATGAACAACACAAAATAACGAAATCCTAAACTAAAGGTAACGGAGGCAGGACTCCAAACATCCGAATGCACAATATCAAAACAAAAAGAAGTTTTATCAACGAATACGTGCTACAACGATATTTAGCCAGTTCACACGTCTCTCAAGACAAATCAGACATGGATACTTTGGAAAAGAAAGACAGAAACAATTAACGTAGATACTCAAAGGAAATATGATCTAAGCGGTGATGCCAACGTAGCACCTGCTTTACATTTTAAATACTAGAAATAGACTTCAACTGGAGAGCTTGAGGAGAAATAGAAGATACATGTCCATCCAGGAAATAGAGACCACCTTCTTCACGTCCACTGCCAATCATCTTCCGTGCCACCAAATCTTAAAAAACAGTAGGAAAGAAGGTAATACTGCAGTTTTTATTTCTGATAATTTTACTAACAAAAAAAATATTAGTATCCAACTAAAGGATATGAAGGACATCAGGTAAAGAAAGGGAATCTATAATCGGGATACAACCCTTCCCTGAAATAGGAGTCTCAGTTCCATTGGCAAGACGAACAGTCCGTCGCCATAAACTAGAAGCATAAGACCGAAAAAGAGAAGACATACCAATCATATTATCGGTTGTACCCAAGTCAACAATCCAAGGCGAAGTCGAAGATGCGGAAATACTATTTGTAGATGCGAAGTTACCTGCATGAGAAGCTGCCGGTGTGGAAGACATAAAGATAAGTTACTGGTGTGGAAGACAAGTTGTCTTTAAATGTCCTCACTTACCACAATAATCACTTCTTTCTCGAGGGGCAAGAGTTACCGGAAGCCGTTAGTAACGGAGAAAGACTAGGTGATGATGTATGTGAAGTTTTTGAAGGAAGTGACGGTGGTGCCGAATAAGCATAATGAACAGCCATAACAGAAGCCTCTGAAGGGATCCCAGAGATAGGAGGCATAGGTGACCGACGACTCTGATTGGAGAGAAAATATGCGTGCGCCTCTTCAAGAGTTGGGAAAGGAGTCCTGTCAAATATATTAACTCGTGTATACTTAAAGTCAGGATTGAGCCCTGCAAGAAACCGAAACACCCGAGTCTTCTCCATAATCTTTGCATAAATCTCTGCTGCCGTAGGTGGAGTAGGAACATTTTCACTTGGTGCACTAGCTGGTCACTCGATGAAGCTATCATAAAGAGATAATTCTTCCGAACTCGATCATAGTCTAGCATAATACATCCCCAAAATCTGAGTACCATGTTTAAAATTTTTAATCTCATTGAAAAGTTAAAAGATCCTAGCATTATTCTCTCGCTGAGAATATACCTTACGAAGTGATTCCTAAATCAGATGCGCATTATTTGTGAATAAGTACCCAACGGAGATCGTCGGTTGCATAGAATTAATCAACCGAATTCTCACCATCGAATCATTCAAGAACCATTTTGCATACTTCGAATCTGATTTTGTAAGTTCCTTTTTTGTGCCAAGAAGAAACCCTATCTTTCCACGGCCACCAACAAACAATTTCACGGACTGTGCCCATCGAACATAATTCAAGTCATTTAATAGTTGTAAGGTAATCTTTAGATTCGAATTATTATGAACAGAGTTGAAGGACTGGACATCTTCACTCGATCTAATCGAAGAAACGGTCGAACTCGAACTCGACTCGTTACCAATAGCCATCGCGATCGATTACCTTAAATAAACCAAACGGATCTGAGATTTAAAACAACATCTATCGCATCTCGCGACCGGATCCAAAAAGCAAAAAAATTGTGGAAGCTTAGGTTGCGATCAGAACAACGTTACCAGAGAAACAGTGATAATTATCGTTCTTCAAAACAGAGGAGAGAAAAATATATTAGAGAGAGAAAAATATTATTATTGAATTAATTATTTAGGTTACATCATACTCTCTCTATATATATGAGAGATATATTAAACTACTTCTATGAATAACCAATGTGGGACTAAAAGAACATAAAATAGCCTTGCTAATAAAGCCTGTCCAAGCGGGTGTATTGGAGAGGCGCCTACCCCATAGAGGTGATGGCTGCACTAGTGGTTTAACCTTATATCAGTTGTGATTTTGTTGAGCGTAAAATCCTTAAGTCAAGATCTCATCCAATTTGACATCGAGGAATTTGGAGGTAAACCTCACACTTCCTTAAGGAGTAAGTGAGACAGTTGTGTGGAGTTTGTATATACAATGTAATTTGGAGGTAAACCTATAATACAAATATACAATGTAATAAAAATATAGCAAGAAGAACGCGATTTGCATACCGTGGACGATATCAACTTTGTGCCAACTCCGATCCCAATGAGCGCGAGTAACAAGAGAAGTGAAAATAATCCTGGAAACATAGAAACTCGTTAACTAATTCTCAAAAACTTGAATAAAAGTGATAAATACAAAAAACACTGGAATTTTAGAAATAATGAAGAACCATGGACCAAGTTTAAAAATAAACACGGAAACATCATTAATTACTATAAGCCCTCGATAATATTGGGAGGGATTCAACTTGTGTGTCAAGCTACTAAGTCTAATTTTGGTTGGCATGTTGGAAATGGGACTGATATTGACTTTTGGAGAGAAGCTTGGGCTACTGAAATCCCACTAAAGGAATATTTTGAGTTATTGGAAGATGTTAGTCCAGGGTGGGAGATTTTATTGACGAATCAGGGTGGCACATGCCTCTGGATATCAAACTTACGTTGTTTTCCGTGGACATAAATATTGATAGTATCCCTCGTAATCCTTTTTTTTTTGCAAGACAAGCTGGTTTTTATATAGGAATCAGTAACCCTGAGTTTCCAACCCCATGAGGTTTTGAACCTATGACCTCTCTC